>CM064065.1:22749391-25149391 GCA_032594955.1 Panicum miliaceum
GCCTAGCACACAATGACTTAAGATTTATACTGGTTCAGACAATCTTGCCTTACGTCCAGTCGGGGGTCAGTCAGATGTATTGCTTGAGCCCGGGTGCTCGTGAGAGTTTGGGGAGTTACAAGCTTTTGAGTGGAGGATGAATCTCTTGGATTTCAGTCCCCTTTCCTAGGTGGCTGACCCTCCATCTTATAGTCCAAGGGGGGCCCTCCTTACAAGGGGACTAGTATATCGAGAGTAAGAGAGAGAGAGAGAGGGTTTTCTTGCCCCGTCGGTCGGGGTCGTCAACTCTGTCAGTCGGGACCGACAACTCCGTCAGTCGGAGTCCTTGGGCGGCCACCGCACAAGTCCTGTGTCGCGGAGTGGCCGTCTTGTTCTGTCCCTGTGCGTCGTTCTTTGTTGGTCGGGTGGCAGGCGTGCGTTGATAAGTACGTCATGGCAGTCACGCTCTGTCCCGGCGCTACGCCTATCACTCCATCATAATGGAGGCGTGTTCGTCGTATCGTGATGACGTTGCGCCCCGTCCCTTCGGGAGGATGGGAGGTGGAATAGTGTCCTCCTACTGTGGCAGCAAGGGGGGTTGTAACCCCCGTGGAGGGAGTGGTTGGCCCCGTACGCCAAGTTGACTTCGGCGTGCATCCTTATCCACCGCACCTGCTCCCGGGGCCCACCAGTACGCAGGGTCCGGCTGGCCTCGGCCTCGCCGGCCGGGGATAGTGACGCGTGTAAGGCGGAGCCTGATCGAGGATCTGAGTCGGAGCCATGGTATGGACCCAGTCCCCGAGCTTCCCCTCGGTCGGGGACGCAAACCATGTTTTTTCCCGACCGGGCGGTCGGTCGGGATCACGGGCCTAGGCAGTCTAGACGAAGTCACGGCCTATGAGGACGGTCATTCGCTCCAGGCGCGGCCTTGGGCTTGCTAGAATTCCAGTGGGAAGTGGGCCCGCTGGGGACCCCGGGTCCCTGGACCTGTCAGATAGGAAGACAGTTCATCTGCACTTCACCGCCGCCATCATCAAGTCATCGTCAAGCACCGCCAACTACGTTCCCGATGAAGATCTACTCGATTCAATTTATGTTGGTTCTAGATCTAGGTGGTCTCAGTGTAAGACTACTCGTTAATCATATTTTACGTTCATAAACATCCAACACTCTGGAACCGGCTAGGATCCAAGAACCACCCTCATGTAGAACTCGAAACACAAGGAGGGGTAGTGGCGTGTTCACATGGTTGAACACTTGCACCATCCCTCTCTTTCCAAATCATCCACTGAGCTGACAATAACGAAGGAGTGAAAAATATTCATATCGCGGTCTCCATATGTCATCGCAGTTCAATATTTTTTATTATTTTTTACAAATACATTTAGATGATGGTTGGTTTGCGCGCTTATACCAGCTTCCAAAGTGTATGTAGTACCTATACTTTTGTTCTCTTATTTAAATATAAATATCCTTTGTGTCCAATATTCCCGACCTTCTAGCTAGCAGCAATAAATCAGTAGGAGTAATCACATCGTACACGGAGTAAAAGCGGATGGACGTGCAAGTCCGAACGGATCCAAAACTCTTGATTCCCCATGATCTAACCCACAATTTGGCGCCCCCTAAGCAATATTTTTCTCCAGCGACGACGTGGACACGCACCCGCAGCGGCCGCCGGCCCCAGCCCCAACCCCAACCCCATCCGATCCAACCGACCCCTCGCCCCAGGCGCAATCCCGCATCACCGGGGTGACGTCGCGTCGGGGACGTCACCGGCGCGTCGTCGTCTCCCCCGCGCCCCACCTCCCTCCCTCTCATTTCCGCGATGCTTCCCCCCTCGCCGACCTCCCCTGCTGGCGCCGCACATGCCCACCCGACCAAGAAAGCCTTCAATTTTTTTACTGGCCCCACGACGTAGAAAGCCACGGCCACCCCCCTCGCCCTCGCCCGTGGCCCCGTGGACGCGGATGCAGACGGGTCCCGCTGGCAGACGGTGGGCTCGGTGCAGGTCCATTGAACCGTCGCCCACGCAGACGGGTCACACTGGCCTCGTGCCGCCGTGGCGTTCACACCCCAACGGGCCCGTACGCCGCGCGGGGGTCGGCCCCACCTGTCGGTGACACGTGTCGCGCTGGACCTCGCTTACCCATGCACGCGCGCAGCGCAGGGGTTTGGCACCCGGCGCCCGCGTGTCGCGGGCCCTCCTCCTCTGCTGCGCCTCGAAAACTAAGCCAGCGATCCCGTCGTGGACGCGGTCCATCAAACTCCGGTGCATTCTACGAGATACCGCGCCCCTTGGGGGTCCCGGATGCTTCACTGGACCGTGCTCACACGGACGGACCAGCCACTGCAGGTAAACGCCGACGCGATTGGCCCTTTGCTCCCTCCTCCCACGCTACAAGAGGCGCCCCCCAATCCGTTCCAGGTGCCGCCCCACCCCTCCTCCGCAGCCATAAATACCCGCACCCGCCTCGCTCGGCTTCTTCCCTGCTGCTTGCTGGTGCTGCTGCCGGAGGAGTGAGCTGAAAGGAGGAGATCAGGAGAGGAGTGTGTGGGAGTGCGAGATCGAGCTGTGTGATCTTCTCCCCTTGCTGGTGGCCATGGCGGCAGAGGCGGCGCCGTACGCGCAGGTGATGGAGGACATGCGCAGGGGGCGGGACCTCGCCACGCAGCTGCAGGGGCTGCTCCGGGACTCGCCCGAGGCCGGCCGCCTCGTCGACCGGATCCTCCACGCCATGTCCCGCACCATCGAGACGGCCAGGGCGGCGGCCGCGGCGGAGGAGGGCTCCGAGGGGCAGAGCGAGGTCACATGCGCCGGCAGCGGCGCCGGCAAGAGGAAGGCCGCCGGAGGAGGGGACAAGAGGGCCGCCTGCCGGAGGAGGTGAGGAGGCTTGCACTTCTTGAATAATCTTGATTCATTGATTACTATCTATACTGTTTTCATTCAGCTCAATTACATAAGGTTAATCTAATCCAACTTGTTTAATCACTTTATAATTTATGTTAACACAAATTGGTATTTTTTTATTGAAATGTGCGTTCCATTAAAAATCTTGATGTGTGTTGCAGAGCCCAGAATTCGTCCACTGTCACGGTGACCGGCAAGGATATTGAGGATGGGCACGCCTGGCGCAAGTACGGGCAGAAGGCGATACAAAACTCCAAGCACCCAAAGTACGTTCCTGCCCTCCAATTATATCTGCTACTGCTATATAATTATTGGTTGCATACAAAATAGAAGTGCTCCGAGCGTGACGGATTTAACTGGTCACGAAAAAGTCGCTGATGGCGCGTTGGTGCTCGGCGCAGGGCCTACTTCCGGTGCACGCACAAGTACGACCAGCAGTGCGCGGCGCAGCGGCAGGTGCAGCGCTGCGACGACGACCCGGACGTCTTCAGGGCAACCTACATCGGCGTCCACACCTGCCGGGACCCCGCCGCCGTCGCGCCGGTCGTGCTCCACTCGGCAGACGAGCTCCACGCCGGCTCCCGCCTCATCAGCTTCGCGCCCAACGCCAGCGCCACCACGGCCAGCACCACCACCACCGGGAACACCAGCCAGCAGGGCGACCGCAAGGACGCCGCGCTGCTGGCTGGCCTGCGGCCCCTGAAGCTAGAGGCCGGCGCCGGCGCCGGCGAGCAGGAGGAGGTGCTCAGCAGCCTGACCCCCGCGGGGAGCTCGGCGGCCGCGGAGGCGGCGCGGAACGCCGCCGCGACGCCCGGGCCGGACCAGGGGGACGTGACCTCCGGCCTGCAGCACTGCTACGGCGGCGGCCTCGCCGACATGGCGCCCTTCGACGATGACACCTTCGACCTCGACGACCTTGTTGGGTTCGGATTCGATCAGGGACAAGATGATTTCTGACCGATCGATCGAGCTGTGTGGATTGCAGAAGATGATGGAGGACCGGATCGGCCTGTATATGGAAATAATGGCAGCGCGGATCGTGTTTTATTAGCTGCAATGCCTAGTTTAGTCTGTACATGGTATCTGCATTCTAGTGTAAAGAATTAGCTGCAGTTTTGCTTGCTGCAGGTCGTGTAGATTATGATAATTAGCTACTAGAAGCGGAGGCTTGCATTGGCCTTTTCTGAGAATCAGCGAAATGTCTTGCTACACGTTGTTGTGCTTCAGCTGTCAACATCACTTCAGCAAATGTTAATTTCTCTCTGTGTGTGAACGCACCACAAGATCGAGTCATGTTCTTCCACTTAGCAAACAAATACGCTCTCATCTTTCTTCAGAGCAGAATCAGATGCCCTTGGCTCACATCAGCATGGTACTGCCGTCGATAGGACAGGACAGGACGTATCGTCTGCCTGCACTTCAGAAAAAACTGATAAGCACGGGCGGCTTCCGAAGAAGTAGGCCACCATGGGGGCTCCTATCCCTAGTGGTGTGGGGAACGGAACACGAAAGACACTTCTTCCTTTGTCGATCCCCAGATCCAATCTCACAAGTGAGTAGTGACACACATATTACATTATCTAACACTTAAAAGTAGTCTAAGGTCAATATGAGTACACAATTTTATGATACAGTTATCAAGAATGGAAACTAGATAACTCTACCGGCTGAGTTTTACGGGGATAAAACTCCTCTCTCATCCCATTAAACCCCCTCATTCTCTCTCCTCGCCATATCAGCAAAATTCTATATCACACTATCAATTTTGCTGATCAATTATGAAATATATTTTCATAATTTGCTAATTTAATGTGTTAGATGATGTTAATATTCTTCTTTATAAATTTGGTCAAACTTAGACTATTTTGACTTGTGACAAACCAAAATACCTTATATTCCAGGATGGAGGGTGTACTTCAATGTTTTCAAAAGTTCTGAAAAAGGATCTCCATCGAGTTGATGCCTACAAATTCAGCTGCGTATGCGTCGGTTCCGAAAATGGACGGCAGCTAAATCTACTCGAAGTGTATATCGCGCGTTATGATCGGAGGTGGCCTAGCACACAATGACTCAAGATTTATACTGGTTTAGGCAATCTTGCTCTATATCCAGTCGGGGGTTGGTCGGATGTATTGCTTGAACCCGGGTGCTCATGAGAGTTTGGGGAGTTACAAGCTTTCGAGTGGAAGATGAATCTCTTGGATTTCCGTCCGGTCCCCTTTCCTAGGCGGCTGACCATCCATTTTACAGTCTAGAGGGGCCCTCCTTAAAGGGGGACTGGTATGTCGAGAGAAAGAGAGAAAGATAGAGAGGGTTTCCTTGCCCCATCGGTCGCGGTCATCAGCTCTGTCAGTCGGGACCGCCAACTTCGTCAATCGGAGTCCTTGGGCGGCCACCACCGAAGTCATGTATCGCGGAGTGGCCGTCTTGTTTTGTCCCTGTGTGTTGTGCTTTGTCGGGCGGGGGGCGGGTGTGCGCCGATAAGTACGGTATGGCAGTCGTGCCCCGTCCCCGGCGCTACACCCTATCACTTCATCATGATGGAGGCGTGTTTGCCGTATCGTGATGACGTCGCGCCCCGTCCCTTCGCGAGGATGGGCAGGTGGAATAGTGTCCTCCTATTGTGGAAGCAAGGGAGACTGTAACCCACGTGCAGGGAGTGGTTGGCCACGTACGACAAGTTGACTTCGGTGTGCATCCTTATCTACCGCACCTGCTCTGGAGCCCGCCAGTACGCAGGGTCCGGCTGGCCTCAGCCTCGCTGGTCAGGGATAGTGACGCGTGTTAAGGTGGATCTTGGTTGGGGATCTGAGTCGGAGCTGTGGTACGGACCCAGTCCCCAAGTGTCCCTTCGGTCGGGGACGCAAGCTAGGTTTTCTCGGATCGGGCGGCCTGTTGGGATCACGGGCCCAGGCGGTCTGGACGAAGTCACGGCCCACGAGGACGGTCGTTCGTTCCAGGCGCGATCTTGGGCTAGCCAGAATGCCAGTAAAAAGTAGGCCTGTGAGGATCCCGGGTCCCTGGACCCGTCTGTCAGTATAATTCACGACAATGCGTAGAATCACACAAGCTACACTTGACTAGTGTAAGAAAAATGTATTATCACTTAAATACAATTGCAATTACATACCTACTACCTGACACGTGGGGTTCATCTGAATCACTAGCAGTGGAACTGGGAGAAAAATAACCGCCAAATCAAGATATTGACAAAAATGTTAAAATGGGACTCAAAAACTGTCTTCTTGAGGAGATATATCCAATACTATACTGCTTACCAGATGTACTCAACGAACCCTACCGACAAGCATAGAAAAAAGAACCAAATAATCGGTGAACTGATGACCTGATTGGTTTGGTTCAATTGAAAAGTGAAAATTGCCATAAGTTTGGATTGGCGCAAACCGGTCGAACTAGTCGGTTTTTATGCCAAACCAGTGAACATTTTTTTTCTAAATCAGTGAATAGTCAATGTTGGGATGCCAATTTGGAACTCCAAAATGTAAATTATTGTGGTATTATCATGTATATGTTATGTCATATGTGATATGTTTGGACATAGTTCACTACATATATGGTAGGTAGCTTGCATAGTTTTATAAAATCATAAGAAATAAATATGATATTTGGTGAATGAAAAACCATGGCTCGACCAGTGACCCACCAGTTGAGCCAATAAACTATTTAACCATAGCATGACCAATTTGATCTTCGCCTGAGTTTTGTTTTTTTTGTCTATACCTACAAGTCTACAATTATCTTTTTCTATACTCCTGGGTAATACTTGTATGATTCTAGTCTAGGACTTTGTGCAGAGTTACAGGTGCTGGAGTGAACATTATAACATATTTAGTATTTCCCTAGTGCTCTTTCCTTAAAACAGTCTAGTGTCATAATTATTCTTCTTTACATTTTTTTTTCTGAAGGATAAAAAAATTGCAACGAAAAATCCCCAACCAAATATTCTCAACACAAAAGAAAAAAGCATCTGGATATTTTTTGGAAAATAAATATTTGGATAGTGCCTTGGAAGGATCTGAAACTGTTCGGACACTCATAGACACGTGAACTCCAATCCAGGATCCCTTGAAAAGTGAAGTGACCTAGCCAGGTATAACAGTAAGGTTAGGAAAAACGATTATGCTGCTCTCGCTTTTTTGTAATCGACTCTTTAAAAAATTCACTACTAATTTTGACTACCTCCTTCACTTATCCACTCTCTTACCTGTTTTTCCATACTTTCCGCAGGAAAAGAAAAAGAAGTAGGAACAAACCAAGACCGAGAGGTTTGATGAGCCGCTGCTTGCTCTCTAACTGCTCTTACCGCTTCTTCTTTTTGACCTCTGCTCACTGCTGCCAATGCTGTGACTGCCGCCCCCATCTCTAAAGCTGGGGATTACAGCTCCTCATATTTACTAAGTCCAATTTTAGAATACTTTTTTCTTTTTTAGTTTCATAAAAGGAATGGTTCTTTTATGCAATTATGAACGGGCAGGCCTCTTGTGGATTCCTCCAACTCCATGTAATCAAGATTTCATCTATCATTAAGTTTTAGCGCACATAAGATCCACGACTTTTTGGTGGAGTGGTGAAATGTATTGAGATCGGAAAGAACACCAACGGCGAAAGCACTCTGCTAGGGCGACGAGAGACGAAAGCTAGGGGAACAAATGGGATTAGAGATCTCTAGGTGCTTCAGACCAATTTCGTGCGTCAAATCCTATATAAAAATGGAACAATAGCACAAACCAACACTAGTATAGGGTGTTTATCTAACGAATTCCACAAGTGCTGGTCTAAATATGTGTGCAGGTGCATTTGGGCTGAAAATGCATGAAAAGAGCAAGCAAGGTCAAGGTGCAAAAGCGTCAACAAATCAGAACGCGTCGTTCAGCCTCACATGGATCAAAGGCCCACCAGGGCATGCAACCGACTTAGGACATCGTCAAATCACCAACTATGGACCAGAGGGCCCACCTACCAGTTCTCAGCAAAGACTGAGGTCGGTTGGCTGCCTGGCTAGGTCGGCCGAACTACTTGTTCAGCCGAACCAGGTTTGCACCCACCGACTTACTCCTTGCACGTGGCACCTCCCCATTGGTCCTCAACATCGGTTTAAGGAGGCTCCTGCTGTTTTGCCAGCCATAGCACCCCTAGACAAAGCTATAAATATGAGAGGAGGAGCTCCTAAATGAGACACGCATTCACATTGCTCTCTCTTGCTCTCTCAAATTCATACACGAGCTCTAGGCTCATTCTAGAGGTGTAGCATTGCCTAAGTGGTGTTAGAAAATATGGAGAGAGTGAGGGGAAGTCGGGGAAGTGTCGGGTTTGTCGGCACTCTTCTACAGCTTGTACCTCGTCGGATGCTTATCAATCAAAGTAAATATTCGTGATTCCTTTTGTGCTTTAGCTTCTTAGTTAAGTAATAGTTCCAGTTGCTTAGTTGTTTACTGGATCAATAGTTCACTAGTTTAGTGGGTGCTCTAGTCTAAAGCTAAGCCTAAAGTTAGTAAAAGACAGTATAGACGTGGTGCGTAGACTATACTTTACCTGTTGGTTGTAGTATATCCTATGGTTAGACGAGGTAGGCGGCAGATGGTGACAGCGCTGTCCATCCAGCGTAACCCTTCCCATTCGGGTATATCCCAGTGCCGTATTACTGGAGCAAATCTGGTCTTATCCAGGAGAACCAGCAGCCCGAAGTAAACAATTAGGACAGTTCTATCTTATCTTTGACTCTAAGCCTTAGGAATCCTCTCTACCCCTTTCCTCTAGCCAGTGTGGTGTCCTTGGATGAACCTAAACCTTAGAGAATAAACACACATTCCTCAGTGGATACGGTACCTTGGAATACTCTTAGGTGAAAGTTACAACGGTATCTGTACACTTGCAGATTTATCTGTGATCATTAAAATACCCAACGGATTCCTTTCATAAAATGAAGGGATAGAGGTGACTAATTCCCCATCTCATTTGGGGCCGAAAACGAATGGACATCTCGATGTGATACAACCCTTTCCATTTTCGTTGGGAAAGAAGCATCAAGCTGCCTTCATTGCCATGACAAGGTCTTTGATGTCTTCACTCAAGCAGGTAGTGAGAAAATAGTGCTCCGGTAAGTCAAGGAGATTCCAAGCAGTTAAATAAAAAGAAGAAAGGGAAGATGATACTAATATAAGAGTACTGCTTTTTGCCCTAAGATTACGATCAATCACTTTTTATGTTTCAATCAGATCCTCACTTCTTATTAACGTTTTCGTGACCAACACCTAGTTCTTTCCACACCACTCCACTGTTTGAGCAATTTCCGTTCTCCTTCCTGATAAAATCTAGTATTTATGTTATAATTTGTCTTCTATTAACTAACAACATAATTCGAATTACTGCCTTGATATTAACGTAGCTCCACGTGGGCAGCATGTGGATCATGTTGGGTATGATTGCCATCCAACATGATCCCACATGCTAACATGACTTCCTCCCGCATCAAACTGTATATGGGCCCAACCTACCTAGAGTCCCAGGCCCAACAGGGCAGATAAACGACGCCAGTACACCACTACATCAGGTTAATCCATCTACTTATGTTCGTCCCCCACACGAAGAGCAGATGCTGCCATCTCCACCGCTCGCCGCCGCCCTCTCCAAAACCGCGGCCGCCGCCACCCGCCGCGCCGCCACGGCCGCGGCAAGTGTCGCCGTCCACCTGCTCGTCCTCCCGGTCCGCTCTCCGACGCACAACCCCTCCGCCCCAGGATCTCTCATCCCGCGCCGCCGCTTTGGCCACATGCCGCAGGAGGAGCGCACGGCCCCGCTCGCCCCGCTGGGCAGGCACTTCGCGGTGGCCGTGGGGGACGGGGGCGTGGATGGCGAGGCCCCCGCGCTGGTGGTCGTCTCGTTCTACCGGTTCGCCGATTTCCCCGACCATGCTGCATTCCGGCGGCCCCTCAAGGAGCTCTGCGAGGAGCTGGTGAGTGAATAGAGATCTCAGTTGCGTCTGGATATTGTTTCCTGTGATATGTTGGATGCATGTTGAAGTATTCCTGTAATGTTGAAATTTCTGAAACTTAGGGCGGACATGAGTAAGAGTATCACTGATAAGTAATAAAGGCCAGCGGAGTAGCATTCAGACACTTCTTCAGTAGCGCTACCGCAATAACCTTATACTCATAAAGATTTTGTTTGTATTGAGCTTTGAGAAATTGACTGCTATTCTGCCAGTAGGGTGTTTGGTTTGAGGAATGTGATGGTGATGGACCACAGTCCTTCCTGTGAGCACTGCCCATTTGTTCATTTTAGGGATAGAACTTGTTGGACCACACTCCACATCAGACGAGCTCAAGTATGCTTCTTCCTTTGCATTGGTATAGAATTTAAGCAACTAAAATACGAATGTTTCAAAATTCAAAGGGAGCTAGACCAACATGACTGAGAGGGGAATGAGAGGGAGGAGAGGACTGGGGAAAGGGTTGTTTAAACTTTAAAGAGAGATGGCTTTTGTAGGTCCAGAACTGTGCCTGACCAACATGATCCATTATTGACCAACTTGGTCCAAGAAATAGCTGTGACTTCAGCTTTGTTGAAAATGCAGTTCAACTCTGTCTTGACTAGAAAAATCTGCAGGATAGAATGTTTCACTTTAGTGCAAATATTTGACATTTTGAAGAAGTCAAGTCATGGTAGGAAGTTATCTTGTTTTAGCACTGATTTGATCATTTAACTCAATGAATTGCAATATTGGAATACTTAATACATGAACATTGTCATGGCGAAGTGTGGTGGTATCATGCTTGTTTGCAGATTTGGGTCAAATCATTATGCTTGTGAATCGCAATATATGTATAAGATAAACAGGTTTCATTATTTAGACAATAAGTAAGTATGATGCAATATCATTCCAGTTGGGTGTTTAGGAAAAATGATGCATGCGCAAATCCAATATCTTAGTTTCATGCTTCACACATAGATTTGACCTGTCTAGAAGAGTATTTGTCCACTTTTCTCTTAAGTCATCGACTTCATTGCGTTACAAAGAATCCAATGTGTTTAGAACTACACAAATATTTCTCTTGGAGTGTTTGAGAGTACACAACAAGGATCTCCATATTTTTGTTCATAAGTGTACAATGAACTCAAAATCAAATGAGATAAGAGTTTAATTTAGTCTTGTGAACCACAGCTAAAGATAGCTTTGCCTCAAAATATTCATAAGGATATGTGGTCACATTAATAGTCTTATCTCAATTGATTTTCTGTCCATGCTACATTTGGTGCAAATTCTTATGAAGATCAATGTTGTGTAATCTCAAATACTCCAACATGAATTTTGTGGTTACTTTAAATGCATTAGATTCTATGCCTTCCTCATGATTTAAGAAAAAAAAATAGTTGGGACCCTCTTATGGATCAGGTCTATTCTTGCTGTGTGAAGCATGAGATGGAGATCTTGCCTGTGAGTAACAAGTGTATTACTTTCTCTTAAACTTGAAATTGGATTGATAATACGAGTTTACAGCAGCCTCTTTTTATCTTAGAAATGGAAACCATTTTCTTTGACTACACATATTGCAATTTAAGGTAAGTCTCTAAACCAGCATAGTAGATCTTTTCAAAATTTCTATTGATCAACGATAAGTTAAGTTAGATTCTACCAACTTGGCCCAACTCGGTCAATTCAGTTTAAATGTATCTTGGCTGGAAAAATCTGTGCCACGGAAGTTTTCTAGTTTAGTTCAAATCAACATTCGAAGTAGTGAATTCATGGATCCAAGGATGCACACGGGGTAAGAAGTTAGTTTGTTTTAGCACTGAATTGGTCATTTCTGATATCCATTGGAATGACATTCATCAACATAATCATGGGGATGATTGGTGGTATTATCATGCATGTATGCTGTTTTGGACAAATCAATATGCTTGTGAATTGCAATATATGTATAAGATAACCAGGTTTCATTGTTTAGTATATGGTGTAGTATTCCAGTTGAGTGAGTGAGGAAAATTACGTGAATGCTAATGAAAGATTTCAAATTCATATTTCACACAAAGATTTGGGTTTGTCTTGAAGTGATTCATCCATTTTTCTCTTAAGCCATGAATTTCATTGTTTTACATACACTCCAATGCATTTACAATTGTCCAAATATATCTCTTGGGAGTGCTTGAGAGTACACAACGAGGATCTCCATAATTTTGTCCATGAAGTGCAGAATGGGCATAAAATCAAATGAGACAAGATTTTATTTTGGTCTTATGAACTGAAGCTAACTCTAGCTTGTCTCAAAATTCTTGAGATGGTGCTGGAGCCAATGTTCAAAAAAGCGCTAGGCGGTATCTAGGTGGTGACCCACCGCCTGGAGCCTAGGCGTTTTCCTAGGCGTTTTAATATTTTAATACACATACATATATTACCTTAGATTATCTTAAATAAAGGAAGAAATAGGAGACCAGTGGACCTAAACTTGGAAGAAAGGCCCATCAAAAGAGCCCAGCCCATCTTATGCACACTCCTCCCAGCTCCTTCCATCCTTCCATCTATAATTATTAAAAAAGGAAAGGGGCAAAACGAAAAAAAAACAAACCTTCTCTCTTCCCTTGAACAGCTGCTGCTCCTTCCACTTCCCATTGCGCGTGTCCCTCTCTCTCTCCCCCCGGCGGCAAATCCCGCGGCCGCGGCTCGTGCTCTCCCTCTCCTACGGCTGTGGCTCGTCCTCCCCTTCTCCGGCGGCCGCGGCGGCCCGTCCAACAGCGCGCTCCGGCGGTGCAGCACCATCTCCGGCTTTTACTCCCGCCCTCCTCTCGTCATCGACGTGCCGGCGCTGCCTAGGGTACCGCCTACCCCCCTAGGCGAGGCGGTACCCCTCCGCCTAGCGCTTAGTCGCGCCTAGGTGGCCGCCTAGAACCACCTTTTTGAACATTGGCTGGAGCCCCCGTAAGATTCTTATCTCATATGGTTTTGTGTGCATGCACACTTGCTGGAAATTCTTATGAAGATCAACGTTGTGTCGTCTCAAATACTTCGACAGAAATTTTATGGTTTGTTGATTACTTTAAATGCATTGGATTTTATGTCTAACTCCTAGTGTCTTAAGAAAAAAGATAGTTGAATCCTCTTCTAGATCAGGTCTAATCTTATTGTTTGAAGCATGGGATGGTGATCTTGTGTGTGTACAATGTGTGTCATTTTCCCGGAAGGCCTGTTTGTTTCAGCTTGCAGATTGTGGGTTGCTGCTTGTAGGCTGTTATAGTCTGCATGCAAGCCGAAACCAAAAAAAAGTCATACTGTAACAAACCCCACCCCCAATCTAAAACAAACAGGGCCACCATGAAATTGGAACAATTTTATAGCTGCCTTTTTGTTATCTTAGAATGAAACTTGTTTCTTTGAATACATGTATAATGCATTGCAATTCACAGGCTTGCTGCTGTGACCGAATAAATTAGCATGGTAGATGTCTTCGAAATTGCACTGGATCAACAATCTGTTAAGTGAAATGATCGATTTAATGCTTAAAAAAAGTGAGGTTGTGCACCCTTGGTTATTCCTGTCTTTTTATATGCCAATTGCCAATGGTATGAGCTCTGGTGGAATTCTATCCTGCATATTTTCCTAGTTAAGAAAGCTCAATTGAAGTGTGAGCATCACCTGTCATTTCTAACTTTTGATGACATGCACAACCGTGCAGAGCTAGGTTTGTCCTCACTTGCTGTTACTGCTTTGGTCAATGGAGTATAGTTAAAGGAAGGTTAAGCATTTTTGTAACCATTAGGCGATAGGTTGTTTGATTATTCTTAGCTCTTCCTGGGTCTGCAACCACTTAGCAGGTACAAATTTCTTAGGAATTACATGAAAACCTATATTAGTAGGAATGGGCAACTGAGTTCAGTTCTGAATGAGATTGTGTTGTCATCCATATTGTCATGTTGCAGCAAATTAACTGGACTTAGTTTCTTTTGTAAGCACATATTGCTGAGCTTCTGTACCCATGGTATATTTCAGCCTACATCTAGTGATACGTATGGTTTTCCTCTTACATTTTGTCTACTGACATCCCATCACATCCACAATATTTAATGCCTTTCAAGGTGGTTGGTGTTAGTTGGAAATTTGCAATCAGCCTAAGGGCAATGTTTGGGGTGTATGATTGGTGTGTTTGTATGGTGACTTGCTGTCTCCATTCTGAAGGTGGTCAAAGGCAAGGTCACACCCAGTTTCTGCAGGGCCTGTGTCTTAACTTATTTTCGTGTTGTCTTGAGCTTGCTTCAGCAGGTTCACAGATCCAAATGTTTGGGTGTGATTAAGCAGGGCTATTCGGCAAATTTTAATTTGTTGACATGGTCAGTGTCATGGGCTCGTCAGTATCTCTGAATTGATGGGGTTCCGAGATACTGACGAGCTCAACAGTCAGCCCACTTTTGATGCCACATGGGAGCTTGTTATGTTTAGGGTTGAGGCATTTCTATGATTTTGGGGCTAGGTGCCCACACTAGGGCTGGCACACGGATAGGTTGGTGTGTGGTTAGAGCCGGCTGGTTGCAAGTTTGTTGAGATTAGGAAGGTTTGATTTGGGTACTTCCTGTCCTTTCAGGATTTCTTGTTAATCTCTGTCTCTCGCCCTCTCCCTCTCTCTCGTGCACATGCACTCTCACCCATCCTTTCACCACTCCCATTCTCTGCTCCTGTAAACCTCGACCATTAGTAACCTTATAGTATTATGTGGTTACTCAATATGAACAATGATGCTCGTATACACATCATATCTCGTTTCTACAAATTGGGCTCTCACATGGTTTGCTGGCTGATTCTGCTCAGCGTGTATCAGGTGGCATTATCCTTGCACCAGAGGGAATAAATGGTAGCATCTGTGGGACCCCGTCTGCCGTGGATAAAGTCTTAAACTTTATTCAAGAAGATGACCGCTTAAAAGGATTGAGAATGATCCAGTCACCTGTTACTCCAGAGGATGAGGCCATACATCATGGACATACCAGTCAGTCTCCTGTTGGTGCTGGGGATGATGCGCCATTCCGATGGGATCATGTCCGTGTCAAATTGAAAAAGGAGGTTAGTTTTGCCTACACAGTTTGATTGGCTAGTAGAGTAACCAGAAATAGTAGTGCAACACTCCAGCTTAGTCTACTTTATTGACCATTTTGCAGATAGTGACATTTGGAGACCCAGGCGCGATGCCAACTAAAATGGTTGGAAAATATGTTAAGCCGAAAGACTGGAATGCATTGATAAGTGATCCAGACACCGTAAGTGTTTCATGTATCCCTCAGATACTCCATTGTCCCATCTCCTATGTTTGCATTGTGAAACTTCAGTTCCGCTTGTATGAATTGTTTATACTATTCGTGGGGGCAGGTTGTTATTGATGTGCGTAACATGTATGAGATACGCATTGGAAAGTTTAAGAGAGCCGTTGATCCATGTACAAACTCATTCAGAGAATTTCCTACTTGGGTTGATGATCAATTCGAATTGGTTGAATCGGACACCCGGGAGTCAGGGGTAAATAATAATAATGGAGTTGGTCAACCAGCAGAAGACCTCAATGCCAGCAAATCTAAACAGCTACCACGAGTTGCTATGTACTGCACTGGTGGTATCAGATGCGAAAAGGCATCTAGCTTTCTTCTCAGCAAGGGCTTTAAAGAGGTAAAACCAAAAGGCTACCCTCTGTTTTGTGCTGCTGTCTTTTTCATTGTCATGATGCTACTGTCCAATCTTCTCTTGACACATAAATATTTACTAATGTAGACTGAATTACATATTGCTATGCCACAGATTAATGAGGGCATCCTTAGGGTTGATTTTGCAGCTTGTGTGCATGTTTACCATTATCTATGCTCTATTCTCACTTACCTACTTACATCTGAGCAGTTTTTGAATCATACATTTAGAAGGATCTAATGATTCACATTTCTACTATCATGTAAGAGGTAAATCAACCTTAATATTCAACCTTAACCTTTATCGAGACATATTTTTTCATTTGTGAAGTTCTCCTTGATATGTCAGAATGCCTGTTTGCTGTTAATCTGTCATTCTACTTGTAGATTTTGTAACGTTAATTGTTGCATGCCAGGTTTATCATTTGGAAGGTGGGATACTGAAGTATCTGGAGGAAATCCCAAAGGCTGAAAGCTTGTGGGAGGGTGAATGCTTTGTGTTTGACAAGCGTGTCTCAGTGGAGCATGGATTGGCCCAAGGTACCCACAAACTTTGTTATGGATGTAAGCAGCCAGTTAGCGATGAAGACATGGAATCTCCTGAATGGGAGTATGGTGTCTCTTGCCCATACTGCTTTGCAACGAAGTCTGAGGAGGAGAAGGAAAGGGCCAGGGCTCGGCAACGGCAGTTTGAGACCTGGGGAGTCATCGGAGGGCCTGATAAGGGCAGGAGCTCCAAAAGGCATGATGCTAAAGATGCAGCAGAGGCCAAGCAGTTGCCCAACTCAATCTAGCATAGAATTATGCAGCTGAGGTTTTGGTATGACATAATTATGCAGCTGAAGTTTTCGTATGACTTGCTGATGATTGAAGCATTGTTGACAAAATGAGAAAATCCTGCAGATTAGCAGGGGGACTTCTAGGCATTTCTTAGCTTCCTACCCAGACACAAGTTGCATCACCGTTTATGATCCATTCGGTCCAAAATTTTATTGGAAGCACTGGTGCCTGTCTGTACAATCTTGTTGTAAATTGTAACTGTAATACTGCATGCGCTTCAAAAGTATTCAATCTTGCAGTAATTTTTGCGGAGCGAAATGGAGATTAAATTATGTTTTACTCCCTCCGTTCTGTAATGTAAGGTAATCTAGCAATTCTAAGACAGATTAAGGGAGAGATAAGACAGATTAAGGGAGAGAACAAAAGATATTTGTACCTCTGTTTAATAGCTTGTTTGGTAGTCATTTTGCTTGCTGATTTTATGGCTGGCTGGGAATAATTAGTTTTCAAATATGATGCTCTATATTTGGGTACAAATTTTGAACACTTCAATGCCTTATATTTCAGGATGCCTTATATTTCAGGATGGAGGGAGTATGTTTTAGCGGTGAAACTGTGGACGAGCTGTATTAGCTGTGCCCAAATCAGGTTTGTTCATTTGAATTTGCCCCCTTGATCCTTAGCTTACTTCCAGCTCAGTCTTCACTTTCAAGCTTGAATCACCGAGTATCCCTGCCTTTGGAAGTCTTTAGTTTACTCTAAGGCTATGTCCGTCGGTTTGGTGACACAGTTTCATGCCACGCAGAGACGCCTAGCGTGTTCTAGCTTTTCTAGAGAGTGAAAAGCACTCATATCTAGTCATCTTCGATCTTGTCCAGACGAGTCTGGAACCGATGAGATTTGACTACTCCCATGTCCCATACGAAAAAGCTTATAAACTCTGAACTGAGCTTCAAGTGTTGCCGCCATTGTTGTGCACTTACTCTGTTGCGCCTCTGCGACCGTGAACTCAGCGTCGCTTCCGCTGCAGGGATGCCGGCCGTTCCGTCCACTGCCCGCCTGTTCAAGTCCCTGCCGCCGCACCGCCGGCCGCAGGGCACCGGCATCGCCGCCGTCGCTGGCTGGACCGTGGCCGGCCTCGCCACTGCCATCTGGCTCGTCCAGGTGAGCCCCTGCTGCCATGTTCTGTTTACCGGAGGCAGTGTTCTTTTTTTTTTCTGTTTCCTATTGTTTTCTTCGTCATCGTGTCGTTTTTTTCGCTCATCTTTTGTTGTGCGCAGCCCTTCGACTGGATCAAGAAGACGCTCTTTGAGAAGCAACCACCTGAGGAATCAAATAATTAACTAGAACTAGAATCCTGCTGACAAGATGAACTGCTGCTACCTGCTGCACATACACGGCCTTCAGCTACCTGTACGTGTGATGTATATATATACGCATGCAGAGGATGCAGCTCCAGTAGCTAATAAAGTAATAAGGTTACGTGATGTGTGTGTATTCTAGCTGTCTCCGTGTTTGTTCTTCTTCTCGTCTCGATCACCTTGTAAAGTTGTGAGCATAACAAATAAATGGAACTCGTAAAACTCATCGATATGTTCTTCTATTTGTGCTCCGGCTGGCCCTCTCTTCTACACTCCTGGCGAAGTTTAGCTTAGGCCATCTCCAGTGACCGAATCTTCACCCGACATGGCACTGAAAAGGTCGATACAACGATTGGAGAACACGAATCCTGAAGGAGAGAGAAAAAAATCGACTCCATATTTGAGAGTCATTCATCGCCGATTAAAAATTGGACATGCGAGCAGGAGCTGTGGTGGAAGCAGTTGATTGGATGGGCAGCGTTTCTTTATTCTGCATGCATTGTTTGTTGGTCTGCTCTCGTAATTTTTTTAATCACCATTCTGATCTGATCTGACTCGTGGGACCCAGGAACCGGTTCAACCACTGCTGATGCTCCTAGGTTCAGGCTGGGTAGCAGGGTCCGGAGATTACTTTGGTTCCAGGTTCTGAGAGTTTACTATGGTTCGAGTTGTGTGCTTTGGCCCCTCGCACTTGTAGGCGCTTACCTTCTGTTTGGTAGAGTTTTCAGAGCAGATTCTAGGTTGAATCCAAGAAGCTCTGTTAAATAGTTTTTTTAAGAGAAATAATTTTATACTGATTTTGTGAAGTGATTCTTTGAAATGAACTTAAAAGCTGGAAGCTAAAAAAAATTTCTCCTGATTCACTTCTCACACTAGATCTGTGTTTTTATAAAATTAAACTTAGAGAATCATAGATCTATCATTGGTGTTAAAGGGAGAAATATGAGGAGCCAACCTTAGCATGAGAGAATTGGGTTGGGTCAACCTATGATGTATGCATTCTCAACTAGTGAATCACTTCTTTTAGAAATCAGCTTAAAATCAGGCTCAACCAAACTGACTTGCGTCAACCGTCGCACGTACAAACCGCTACGTTTCTCGGACGCAGCTGATTCCATATAAAATTATTGAAAGATGGCATCTCGGATCATGATTATGACTGCCATACAGGAAGTGACACCATGAGCACGTTGCTACTCTTGCATTGGAAATCCTGGACCCATCCTCGCACTTGACTATTGTTGCTGGTAGGCTCCCATGACCAGTTGACCTACCGGCTACCAACGTCAGTATTTTTTCTGAAACACTGTACATATGCACGCAGACACTTATATGCACACATATACTTATCCATGTGAATACACACGCAACCTTGGTCCTATGAGCGTCTACGTGTGAGACAAAGATTTGAGCCGGCAGATCTCGAGATTGGTACCCATACACGCACGCACACTCACCTCCATGAATACACGCATGCAGCTACCTCTATAAGCACTTCCGAGAGACTGAACTGACAAATCTCAAAATTGATTTAGTCACCACTGCTATCTCGTTGTCGATGGGACATCGTCTATCACCGAAAGAATAGTTAGTGCTAGAAAAGTAGGAGCACCGGTGACGAATCGATTACTCGGGCCAGGAGGGTCAGGTCCACCATAAAGTTAAGCTAAGCTGACATGATCTGTATCAAAACATAGCATATTGTCCAGTGTTGGAGTTTTCCCCTAGGGTTGAGCAGATGGTTATAGTTTTTTTTTTCAGAACGAGATATTATTCACGGAGTATCAGACAATTTTAACAGACGTAGCACGGCTGACAAAATAGTTGCTTGTTTATAGTAGGAAGTGATATGAACTGTTTGCAAGCATCCAAAGAGCACATAACCATGAAAGATGGTCATTGGAAGCTTGTCCAAATAATAGCCGGCGATATACACATCAATGTTTCGCATCCGTTGAACAACTAATAATGATTGGCTTTCCTTGCTGGTCAAAATTAAGCTGCTCAGTTTATTTTCCTATTTTTGGAAGAAATAGTTCAATTTTTCTCTTGTCCAGTAGAATTTTTTTTTACATGAGTTTAATCAAACTATCCGCAAGGATCTGAAGAATTGAAGCAAGAGATGGACTTGCACTCGTTCTCATTTCATTTCATACGCTAATTAGCATGTTTGTTCTGTCCTGATCCTCTATGAATGCATCAAAATTACAACTCTTGGTGTTGACGATTAAGCTGTGCAGGACACACCACACCGGTGACCACTCTGCAGTCCAATGCTGCTGGCTCATACATACTTGCAAATGGCTAGCTCATTTTAGGAGGATTATCTCGACGTAATGATTCATCTCTCCTGTTGCGTGACGGACTCGCCTACTTTCTTATCTGTGAACCGGCCAACTGCACAAGGCACGAACGCTTCTTTTGTTGACTAGTAGGAGATGTTTTTAAGCTAAAGAAACCATTACAACTAATCCTATTTGCAAGTTTTTAAAAATGTCACCACCATCTTGGCATATATTTGAAACTCCAAGTGCGTCAAGAGACAAAATTGTAAAGAAGTCCAGACATTAAGGGGAAAGGAAGGGGACACTAAAACGTCAATTGGAAGAAACTACTTTTCTGATAGACACATTAGAGAACAAACAATCAGAAAACACTGGCAACAACCACTTGAATAATTAATGAATAACTTTCAGGAGACCAATAGCGGTTTAGCAGGCAATTTTCTTCAGGATTACTCTTCTATCAAATGCTGAGGCAACGAAGGCAAGTTCTTCTTCTCTACTGAAAACTACTGAAAAAGGATGAAGAACAACGCGGACTCCTATAAGATACGGACAGTTCTTCTTCAGAACTCGGCTTGATTAATTGCTAATAACCCTACTTTCGGCGGAAAAAAAGAAAGGGGAAATAAGAAAAAATGATCAAGTAGTAGATGTACTTGATGGGTGTATGCATCATCTGAAGTGGCTGAGGTGGCTGGTGTGGTGGTGCCTGCATTCATCAAGGCCACAGCATTGTATCATCGGGTAACAGGCCACGAAGAGGCACCTCCCAATCCCTCTGACGACGGAGCCGAGCACGTAGCAGGGGCAGCAGGAGCGAGCCAGGCACCTGTTTTGCTTCTGGTGAGGTTCCTCGCCCCTTCCCTTGTGGTGATTGCTCTTCCTGTGACCCATTTCAGCGCTATTCTCGGTTGCTTTGAAGTGCTCCAAACCTAAAGAGGAACAAGAACCGAAAACACCTCTTTGATAAGAAGGCACTTGAATTCAGATGTGGATGTGACAAAAAAAAAGCAAATTAAGAGACTTTAGGTTTCATGAACAGCAAAGATATGTGTGCCAAAGAGCATATGATCAGCTAGGGAGCATGAACTAATAGTAGAACGATAAGTTAGAACCTTTGATGCTTACCTTTAGTAGGATATGGAGCACTAGCTACTTGGTGCCGTTAAACTGGAAACAAGCCTGACGAACAACCAGATGCCTGCCTTTCCATCAGTCGGGCAAAGGTTTGTATATATGCTTGCAGTGGATGGATAGGTAGAAGAAGCACTTGAGGCGGGGAAGCTTTTCCAAGGCTCCAACGAAGAGACAAGGAGATGCCTGAACAAGATGCCGCTTGCACTCCTGTTTTTCTATATGATTCCTTCACACCATGTGGCTCTTTCTTCTCACCCCCCTACAATATTTTTAAAACATGTAGGGACTTTTTTTCCTTGTATGAAGAGTTGCCAAATATTTTAACAAGACGCCATGATATATATAGGAAGAATCGATCCCACCGGCCGCTACAGACGGGTAATTGTGGCAGAACCGCCCGTATTAATCCGACTTAGTGCGCTAACCATCACCATAGAGGTAATCCAGGCTAACACACACTTAAAATAGAGTAAAACAACAGTCTGTCAGTGTCAGGTAACATCCCGATGCAACCACTGTATTTCGATCGAAACAATGCATATATACAACCCATACGAAGGTGAGCCCAGAGATTACAACAATCCATAAATTTTACATTCCAGAGTTCAACAGGAATTATTATTACAAATCAAGTTCAAAAATATTCATAAACAAGTACTTTCAAAGTTTAATAGTGCAGCGGAAAATAAACGATAGTCCTAACGATGATACAAGATATCATGATGAAGCCCATACATGACATCATTCAGCGTTATTATCGTTGGCCAGGGACACAATCCCATTCCATCGACCAACCAGGAGGAAGAGTACACGGCCAAGTCAAACTAGCAACCATATCCTCAAAGGTCTCACCTGAAAACAAAGCCACAAGCAAGGCTGAGTATACTAATACTCAGCAAGGCTTACCTGACTAGTGGTATATACTTAGCTGACTCCTAGACATGCAAAACTTTTAGCTAAGGGTTATTTTTGCCAAAAAGCATCTAAGAGTGAGTCCTTGCTTTCAAGTTTTAGCATTAAGTTCAAGTTGATTAACCATTTTAGGTAAGCAACTATCCAAATCACGCATGGTAGAAAATAACTAATTGAGCATCGAACCAGATTAATCATCATCATTGTTCCTCTTCTTACTCTATGTGGTAAAAGGGTTAAGTTGTCTCAATGGATACAAGAAACGGACGATTCGAATCGAATTTCTTAACCTTGCAAGGGGAAACCTAAACACACGTAACGTGGTTACTCATAGAGTCACATGTGCAACTTTTCCCCTTTCTTCCCGGGTTGTGGATCAGGGCCACCCCCCTCGAGAACAGAGGTCCACGAACCACAAAACGAAGTTGGGCCGTGGCTGCTCTTGCACTCACCATGTACCCATGGGAACGAAGTCAAGAGGGTGAGGATATTGTCCACTCGTCGGTCCGACCAGGTACTTCAGCTTACCGATTACCATATTCTCGGCATGTGGTTAGTACGTTCAAAAACTTAACCACCACTACCACACACCGCGACCTTAGCATTTTCGCTAAACAGATGGGGCCTCAATCATCAGCAGGAATATCGTAACATGACCCCGTTCGTCGACCTTATGATTCCAACATAGGTAAAACAAGCAACTCATATATCTCGCGAGTGACAGGAAATCACTCGGCTTTTACCGGAGTCCTATTAGCATGGCAATCTAGCGACCAACACAGACTAGTGCTCATATCATAGGTATTAGGATCATGCAACTAGAGTTTCAATCAACTCCTACAAACTTAATGCACAATACCATATATAAATAAAAGTTGCATAAGTTTAAAACTAGGGGTTATGCTCCGGGGCTTGCCTTCCTGAGCAAAGCTAGCCTTGGGCTCTTCCGAACTTTGGTTCGAGTCTTTGATGACTTCAGTTAGATTGATCCGAGCTTCGTGCTGCTCACTCTCGGGCTCCGTCACCAGTCGTAGGTTCCGTCGGCGAGAGTCGTCGATTCTATATGAATGCATATGTGTGAGTTATTTTAATGGTATTAGGTAAATAACTATTTCACTGTAAAGTTGTAATTCAACAAAACTCAAGTTAAGTTGTAAAGCAATTCATTTTCTTTTCCTTGGGCAGTCATTTATCGAGTAGTATCTAGATTAACTAACTGCACTAAGTAAGTGGGGGTTTTATCATTTCATAATGGCCATTTTGAAGAGTAAGTATGGATTAAAATAAAATAACTCATAGAGATAGTTTTTGGTATTGAGATTTTTATGCGGAGCACATTATTTAAGTACAAACGCACTGTAAAATTTTCAGCCATTTTCATTTAGCGGATTAATCATGAAAAATACATTAAACAACTATTGTTAGGATCAAGATCTATTTATACAGAATAAGCCATGCAAAAATTGATGCTCAACATTTTACTGGGTACTCCTAAACTTATGATGAGTCTATTGTAAATTTTTTAGGTTTTAGTGTGCAAGATATAGAGCATAGAAAATAAGTCAAGATACATCTATATTAATCAAGATTTATTTCTACAGGCAGTTCCATGAAGTTTCTGTGTCTCAAACTTTTCCAACATGATAATCTACTCAAAGTGATAATCTACTCAAAGGTAGTCTCTAATTAAAATTTCTTATTTTTCTAAGAACCAGAACTAGTTACTTTGATTTAATATAGTTTTTTTTAACTAAAAATATATGAGCAAGTTAGACATAGATAAAAAATTCCAAACTTTGTACATAGTATTTATGCATCAAGGTCACTTTACTGTAAAAGTTTCAACCTTAAAATATTAGTAGAACAACATGAACAAATAACTCTAGCAAAATAGCTCATCAAACAAGGTCCAACAAAAACTACTAGTAGAGACTTGTTCTGACCTTGAGATTTTTACACAAGTCTTAACAAGCCAAGACTAGCTTACAATTCAAAAATCATCCATACTACTGTCCTACATCAAGAGATACATTTATAGGCTATTTGAAACAAGATTAATTTTAGATCAAGTTATAGTTTGTAACTGGTCATCCTTCTATACAAAAGTTGTAGAATTCATCAAGAGGATCACAAAAAGTTTAGTTTGTATTTTTCTGATTTTTCTATGATTTTAAATTGATTTTATAAGTGGCAGCCTCTTGAAAACAAAAGTACTCGAGGTCTCGCAGATAGGTCCCTAAATCTAGCAGAAAGGACCCTAAAAGGAACTTGACGATTGCAATGTAGTCCCTGGGCGGGGCTGGGTTTTTCCGGCCGAAATCCGGCGAGGAAACTAGTCGGTGGTGAGGGGAAAGGGGTGGGGGAGCACAAGGAGGTTGAGGGAAACCTGTTGGTGTGCTCGGTTGGGGCTGGGGTAGCTGGAGTTGGGCTGCCAGCTGTGAGCAGGAGCTCCGACGCGTTGCGGGCGGTGGGCGGCGGGGGTCCGGCGAGGGAGGGCGGTGTGGGGAAGTTGGGGAGAACTAGCGGGTCGAGGGCGACCCGTTTAGAGCCTCGGTTTGGGCGGAGGAGGAGCAGAAAGTAGGGCTCGATGGCAAGATCGAGTGGCGGTGCTAATAGCGCGGTGATGGTGGTACTCGGACGCGTGTGAGCAGGGGCTCGGTGCAGCCCATTTATAGGCGCACAGGAGGAGGAGGGGCTGGGCGCGAGCGGACCAGGGGAGGCGCAGCCGGGACAAGGCCGCGGCAAGGGCACGGCCTCGCCGGCGCGTCGTGGCTCGGCCCTTGGGAATCGACGGCCACGTGGCGTGTGCGAATTGGCAGGGGCGGGATATGGGGCGCGGCAAATCGCCGGCAGCAGGCCCGGTCAGTAGCCGGTCGCGGCCCGTTGGAGGTCGCGCTTTGGCGCGGCTCACCGGAGCAGGGATGCCCCATCGCGTGGCGGTGCTTCTCTGCCGGCCGGAGCAGAGCAGGGGAGGGGAGAGAAAAGGGCCAGAATTTAAATTAAATTTTCTTAAAATTTTGAACAGAAATTTTAAAATCTTTGAACACGAAAGTTGTAGGGAATTTTAAAATCTACAATTTTTATTTTTGCCAAAAGTTCATTTGAGTCACGGTTTAAAAGTCATGGAACTGCCTGTGTGACTATTAGGATTTGAATTACTAGTCATTTCTTGTGTTAAATTTTGAATTTGCAAATGGTGTTTGAAGGACACTTTGTAAGGTACTAAAATATAAGTGTGCTTTTGTACTATATTTTTCATAAAAAGTGGAGCATTAAAAAGTAATAAACATAAAAGGAACAAATCTAACGTACACACATACATACACATCCACATAAACATACACATGTATATGCACACACATAATTAGATGCGTTGTTTCAGTGATTCTAGATTATTATTGTAACACCTCAGTTGTTTAATTTGCTAAAAAAAATCTCATTAGCATAACAATATGCATAAATAACTAAGAAAAGTTTAAAAGAAATGTATTATAATATGGTTTTGCCTTTATTTTAAAAGTATGTGTATATGTGCATAAGTATATGTACTTTAATCAAACAAATTAAATAACTTTCACATCGATGCAAACATGGCTACGAAATTGAATAGACACATCATTATTGAGATGATAAACAAAAATCTAGTTGAAGCCTAGGGGAGAATATGAAGTTTTGCCCATGAAATGACGTATCATCTGAATCATGCTTTTCGAGTTTTTAAAATAAATTTTGAACTATAACTCAAATGAACTTTGGCCTGACACAAAACTTTAAGAAATTTTCATTTTGAACAACTTTCATGCTCAGAGATTTTTGAGTTGCAACATAAAAATGCGAGAAAAATATAGTTTTTCTTTCCAGCCCCTCACTTTTCCTGTATTCTTGCACATCAGCCCCTAGCCTCACCCTCCCCTGTTTCACTCGCCGCCCAGCAGTGGCCGTCGGCCAGCTGGCCGGCGATGCCTGCCACCGCTCCGCGCGAAACCAACCCACGCGCGCCCCTGCAGCTCCCCAACCCGTGCCCGCGTCGCTGGCACGCGACGCCGCGTCGGCGCTGCCACCGCCCACCGCGCCCAATGGCGAGATGGCACCATGACCGAGCCTCCGCCGCGCCCCTGCTACCGCCCCTCTCGCCCAATAGCACCCCTGCCATGCCAAGCTCGCCCCCAAGTGCTCTATTGGCTACAAAACCCGGCACACAGGGCCCCTCCCTCCTCTCCCTCTCCCTTCTTCTTCCCACGCCTGAACAGAGCCAATCGGAGTACCGCCGGACCGGTCGCCGCGTGGAACTCCTACCTCCACCCTCCCTCCGCCCGAGCCAAGCCTGCAGGCACCATCCCCTCGCCCTACTGCAGCTCCACCGCCCCACCGTTGCTGCCCTGCCCGCACCCGAGCAGCACGGCTGCCCGCCATTGCTGGCTCCCCAACAAGCTCCACGCCGAACCCCCTCCTCCAGCCTCCCACTGCCCGAACTGACCCCCTAACTAGCTTTCCCTTGCCTCAGTGAAGCTTCCCGGCCCGGCCGTGCCCCTCCTCCCTCGCCGGAGTGCCACCGCCTCGGCACACCACCGCCGCCGGCCGCCACTCGCTGTGGGCACGCCGCCTCCGGCCACCTCCGCCCCAACCGAGGCATCACCGAGGTAGCCCTCACTTCCCTCTTGCTCCCCTGCCCCTTTCCCCTCGCCGCCGGCGAGCACCCTCGCCGGAATTTGGCCGGCCGCCATGCCAGCCCCGCCCAAGGACCCAATTGCTTCGATTGAAATCTTTAAAAGGGTCTGCACGCAAGTTTCCAGGGGCATATTTGCAAACCAGTGTTTTAACATTAATTTCAAAAACAGTGAATTTGTAAAATTCATATAAAATCTTAGAAAAATCAGAAAAAAACAAACTCAACTGTTATGGAATCTTTAGAAGATAATCTACAACTTTTGTTACATGCATTTCTTCAGATGCTTGCTATATTTTGTTCTACATTAAATGGACGGTTTAATAGCTTTTAATTGTGCCCACTGTTGTAGACCAGTGATGAATCTAATCTTTGGATAGTGGTTTAGTTTCTTGATGTGTAGGCCAATCTAAAAATCTCAGGACCAAAACCTATCTCTAGCTAAGCTTTTTGTTAGACTTTGGTTGATGCCATAAATGGGTAGATTTAATTTCACCTACTGTTATGTTGTGATTTATGTTGTGAAACTTTTCCTGTGCTTTTATATTGATATCTAGATGCCAAAGAAATGGTTTGGGACTTTTTACCTTTCTGTAACCACTTATATAATTTTTGTAGTGGAGAAATACATTAAGTCAAAGTAATTAGTTTCTGTGCTTAGAAAATATTCATGTTTTTACTATAGGATTCCTTGGGTTAGAACATTCTATATAAAAAGTTTCATACTCAGAAAACCTGTATAACATCCTATAGAAATTAATCTTTATTAAAATAGGTGTAGCTTGTCCTATTTATTATGTTCTGTATCATGCACAATAAAATCTGAAAATGTTACATTAACACATACATGGATAGATTAACACCCTATAAATGTTTTAGCATCAATACTTGCATGGTTCGTTCTGTATAAAAATAACTACGTTCTAGTAGTGGCTGTGTATTACATTTTTCATATTTAATCTGCTGAACAAAAATGCCTAAAATGTTTGCAGCGGTTTTGTATCTGCATGTGGTACTCTGAATAAAAGTTTCATCACCAGCAGTTACCTAGTTCAGTAATTGTGTCTAATCCATGTTTGTGCTTAGAAAATTAAGTTTCCAATATAACACAACCCCTTCTTGTTTAATGAAGTTAAGTAGTTTAAGATGTACTCTATTAACGATTTTCTAAGAAATCTTAAATAAGTAACTTTACAACAAATCTATATTTTTGTGGACTGCAACTTTATCGTGAAGAAAATAAATGTCACGTACCATCACTACAACTCATACTTGTGCATTCATATAGAATCAACTACTCTTGCTGACAGAACATACGAGCTGGTGCCTGAGTCCGAGAGTGAGCAGCGTGAAGCTCAAGTGAATCTAACTGAAGTTTTCGAAGACCCGAACCAAAGTTCGGAAGAGCCCAAGGCTAGCTTTGCTCAAGAAGACAAGCCCTAGAGCATGAACCTTATTTTTCTAAATTATGCAACTTATTACTCTAATTTACTTGTGCATTAAGTTTATAGGAGTTGAATGAAAACTTAGTTGCATGATCTTAGGTACCCATGCTCTGAACACTAGATATAAGTTTCGATAGAATGCTATGCTAATAGGACCCGGTAAAAGTCGAGTGATTTCCTGTCACTCGCGAGAATATAGGAGTTGAATGTTTACTACATGCTGCAATCATTAGGTCGACGGATGGGGCTCTGGTGCGATGTTCATGTTGGTGATTGAGGCCCCGTCTGTTTAGTGAAAAATGCTAAGGCCGCAGTGTGTGGTAGTGGTGGTTAAGCGTTTGAACGTACTAACCACATGCCGAGAATTTGGTAATTGGTAAGCTTAAGTACCTAATCGGACCGGCAAGTGGACAGCACCTCACCCTCCCAACTTGGGTTCCATGCGCGCACATGGTTGGTGCAGAGTCGGGCTCTGTAGTCTCGGATGGTGGCCCTGATCCACAACCCGGGAAGAAAGGGAAAAGGTTGCACGTGTGACTCTGGCAGTAACCACGTGACGTGTGTTTAGGTCTGCCTTGCAAGGATAAGAAATTCGATTCGAATCATCCATTTCTCGCGGTATTGAGACTGCTTGACCCTTTTACCACATAAAGTAAGAAGAGGAACAATGATGATGATTAATCTTGTTGGATGCAAATTAATTCTTTCACCATGTATGATATTGGATAGTTGCTTACCTAGAATGGTTAAAGAAAACTAGAATCTGGAGCTAAATTTTGAAAGTAAGGACCAACTTGTATATGCTTTTCAGCAAAAGAAATCCCTCAAGCCAAAAGTCTTGCATGTCTAGGAGTCGGCTAAGTATATTCCACTAGTCGGGTAAGCCTTGCTGAGTATTAGTATACTCAGCCTTGCTTGTGGCTTGTTTTTAGGTGATACTTTTGAGGACATGGTTGCTAGTTTGATTTGGTCGTGTACTCTTCTTCCTGGTTGGTCGGTGGAATGGGATGCGTCCCCGGCCAATGATGATAATGCTGAGTGATGTCTCGTACGGGCTTCATCGAGACATCATGTATCATCGAGTAGTTTATCGTTGTTTTTCCGCTGCAATGAACTCTGAAGAACCCGTTTACTTTAAACTCTGAAGTACTCGTTTTACGAATTTCAACTTGGTCTGTAATAATAAATTTATGTTGAAACTGTGATGTAAAATTTATGGAATGTTGTATTCTCTGGGCTCACCTTCGTGTGAGTACTTTGTATGTGTTGTTTCGATCGGCAAACCCGTGGTTGTATCGGGAGGTTACCCGACAGACCTATGCATTACTCTGTTTGAAGTGCGAGTTAGCCCTGATTGCCCTCGTGGTGATGGTTAGCGCACTTGAGTCGGATTAATTCAGGTGGTTCTGCCACAGCTGGCATCAGAGCCGAAATGCATACACCAGAAAGTATAACAAGCCTTAAAAACTTGTTTTCATAAAACTTGACCAGAAAAATACGTTTGCAAAATGCGTTGGTTCGTTAAGGATGGTACCTAGTTCGTAAAGCACTAGGGGTGGGAAAGTTACTAGGTGGCTATCTAACTTATGTATATTATCAACTGACTTCCAGCATATTACTTTCTGTCAAAACTTACTTTTATGCACAACCGACCCTTAAATTCTGTAACGACGCACTCATCGCTAAGGTAAGAAGGTAAGAATCCTCAGCCAACTGAGAGAGCTTGGCCTTCCTGTCGGTGATGCGAGCCGAATGCTGCCCTCAAGCAGTGGCCTACTTGAGGTGCTGCCAATATACCAACTATTAGTTGATTATATTGGGAGTAGAAGGTTTGGCGCAGGGTATGGCGATCGCTGTTCATGCCCCCGTCTCAAGACGGTACCCCCGTGAATACGCTATCTCAATAGCGTATATTAACGTCGTCTGTACGGCGGGAATTGTACGGATGCCGTTTCTATAGTGAACGGTAATGATTACGGACGCTTTCATGAGTGTTGGCATGAAAGGTTCAATGGAATATATATATATATATATATATATATATATATATATATATATATATATATATATATATATATATGTCAATCTTCCGCAGGTACACTAACCGCGATTACGATAAGTTAAGGAACGGTTAGAGAATTTTCGACTAGCTATTATAGTGAGAGACGTATTGTGTATGCCACCGAAACTAACTTCGTAAGACCAAAGCTATTTGGCAATTATTTTATTTTGTGAGGATGAATAGAACGTGCATGCATCATGACCATATATATCTGAAATTGAAAATACGTTGATTTAGAGTGGTAAGGTTCATGCGTGCACAAGATTGCCTTACATAAGGATTATCTAGCAAATCTGTCATATTTCTATCATACAAAATTTATTGAGCATACAAAATGATCCATTCTGTAGAAGTTCATGTTGAAAGTTTTGTTCCAAAATTTATATTCTACCTCCTATTTAAATTTGAAAAATTTTGGACATGTAGATAGTAAGAAACAATAGAAACCTTGATATGTCAGTTTTCTGATCAGAATGAGCACTTCTGCTACATAAATTTTTATGCCGTCTTACTACAGTGTTCTGCAAAAGTATCCAACACAAAACTCATTTTAAATTTACTCAGGCAGCTACTGTTAATTTGGTAATTTTTGGCTGGGTAGGTTTTCCTTGGTGCACAAAACTTTGGCTCTCTGTTCACTGAAATTTCTGGGTAGACAGTAAAGTAAAAACCTTAAGAGAAAAACCATCGTAGAGCCTGATCTAGCTCTGGAGTTGACTAGCAAAGTTATGAACAATTATCCTAGGAACACTTTAGTGAAGATTGAGAATTTCTGGATTACTCAAATTGGAGTTATGGAGTTTTGAGGTTGCTTCCAGAAATATTGAACTTTCATCCTCCAGTTCATATCCTATGGCATGATCTTGTCGAAACTTTTACCCTTTGAAGATGATCCTTCTGGGCAGCAAGTTAAATACCAAAGTTGTCAAAAATTTCATGTCCTGAAAGCTCACAAAATTTCAGCACTATTGGACCTTGCTAGTTTGAGTTATAGGCAAAATACTAAAACTCGTTCTGCTAAAAAAGAGCCAAAACAGAGAAACCAAGAATAAATTCTTCGACCATCTTGGCCATCGATTTAGTGGCTGAGTTGAATACCAAAGTTGTACATCTCTAAATTCCCTACCCACTGCCAAAATTTGAGCTAATTTGGATGAACCTACTGAGAGATATGAGTTTTCTTATAGCGAATAGTATTCTGTCCACGATTATATCTATGATCTTTCGAGATTCTACATTTTCCGCGCCATCCCTTTTGAATTGTGTAAGCAATATGGATCATGTTGCTAAGGATAAACCTTCACATTTCAGATGGTTGGAGCAACCCGTGGTAACCCGGATGGTTTTGGTGCTAGTGGTAGCGGATCGCAACAGCCACCACCGCCACCACCCAGTTTAGTGGAAGTAATGGCCGCTCAAACCGAGTTGTTTCGTCAACTTGTCAAGGGGCAGCAATCGATTTTTCAATACCTGCAGCAACAGCACCATCAAGGGGGTGGGTGTAATGTCCACCAACCTCAGTTGCAGGCTATTCAGAGCTCAATGACATGATGATGGACACAAGAGACGTTTATTCGGACTCCTTATTACCCCCATCACAACTTCCGATGAAACTTAAGGATCACCAAGTAAAGTGTCGGACTCTCAAGCATGACCCATGCGACATAGACCTGACTGGATAGGAAATTACCTGCACAGAATTCATCCTACTAGGTCGACGTCAAGCTAGCAGAACTACTGACGCCGGCACAGCCCTACGAACACGAACTCGCTCGCCTGTTCAAGAAAAGATAGACCATGCTAAAAGCACCACACCCAAGAAAGGTTCAGTAGATATGCCAGTTGTGACATCTTTAGATAACAAACAGCCCGGTCGTCCAAGTGACACAAACCCTTGCTTCGTTTATAGAAGTTCTAACCACTTTGCTCGAGAATGCCCTCAGCCTAGGTAGCCAAGTCAGGGCCAAGGCTCTAACCAGAACAATAAGAACAAAGGCAAGAGGCAGACCCTTCACGTCAAACAAGGACGGATCAATTTCACCACTCTTGCAGAACTTCCTGAAGGAGCACCAGTGATGACGGGTACATTCTCTATCCATAACAAGCCTGCAGTTATATTGTTAGATTCTGGTGCATCACATAGTTTCATTAGTGCGTAATTTGGTGCAAAAGTAGGCTTGGATTTTTGTCACACAAAAGGGTCGTATATGATATCAACACCGGGTGGTAAAATTGCTTCAAATCAAATGATAAGGCACGTACCAATCAAGTTGGGTAGTAAAACCATTAACACGGACCTTGTTCTCTTACCACTTGACGGCAAGAATATTATTTTGGGTATGAATTGGATGGCTCTGCACGGCGTCACACTGGACCTTTCTTCCTGAGCTGTTGAAATAAATTCACCTAGTCACGGAGCCACTACCCTTTATATACCATTCCGGGAGTGCATGAATTCTTGTGCTTTCGTGATGGAAGGAATCAAACTAGAAGATATTCCAGTGGTATGCGAGTATGTGGAAATTTTTTTGGATGACTTGCCAGGAATGCCACCAGATAGGGATATTGAGTTCGTTATTGAACTACAACCAGGCACTGCACCTATCTCAAAAAGACCCTATAGAACGCCACCTAAAGAATTGGTCGAACTAAAAATACAACTCCAAGAACTGCTAGACAAAGGCTTCATTCGTCCTAGCGCAACACCTTGGGGTTGTCCAGCCCTATTTGTAAAGAAAAAGGATGACAGTTTGAGGTTATGTGTTGACTACCGACCTCACAATGTGGTGACCATTAAAAATAAATACCCACTTCCCCATATTGATGTTCTCTTTGGTCAATTATCTGGAGCTAGGGTTTTCTCAAAGATTGATCTTCGTTCTGGATATCATCAAATAACGATTCGTCCATGCGATATTCCTAAGACTGCCTTTTCCACACGATATGGACTATATGAATTTTTAGTCATCTCCTTTGGTCTCACAAATGCTCCTGCCTACTTCATGTATCTCATGAATTCGGTATTCATGCCCGAGCTCGACAAGTTTGTCGTGGTTTTCATTGACGACATCTTTATTTATTCCAAGAATGAGGAAGAGCATGCTAAGCATTTGCACATTGTTCTTCAGCGTCTCAGGGACCACCAGCTCTATGCTAAATTTTCTAAGTGCGAGTTCTGGTTGAATAGTGTAAAATTCTTGGGTCACACAATTTCCAGCGAAGGCATAGCCGTTGACCCCAGCAAGGTACAAGAGGTGATGGATTGGAAGCCTCCTACCTCTGTTCATCAGATTCGCAGTTTTCTTGGTTTAGCCGGTTACTATCACCGTCTTATTCCGGATTTCTCCAGAATTGCTAAGCCTATGACTGAACTATTGAAAAAGGGAGTAAAGTTTGTGTGGGATGAGAAATGTGAAGAAGCTTTCCACACTCTTAGAGAACATTTGACTACAACCCTTGTGTTAGCTCAACCCGATAACACCAAGCCGTTCGATGTTTACTGTGACACATCTGGCACTGGTCTTGGATGTGTGCTTATGCAAGAAAATCGAGTTATTGCTTATGCCTCACGAGCCCTTCGACCCTATGAGCAGAATTATCCGACCCATGATATTGAATTAGCAGCTGTCATTCATGCTCTAAAAATATGAAGACATTATCTCATGGGTACTCATTGTAATATCTACACCGATCATAAAAGTCTTAAATATATCTTCACCCAAGCCGATCTGAATATGAGACAAAGAAGATGGCTAGAATTAATCAAGGATTATGACCTCGAGGTGCACTATCACCCAGGCAAGGCTAATGTAGTCGCGGATGCACTAAGCCGCAAGGCTCATTGCCATTGCGTATCAGTGGAAGTCTATAATGAAACATTATGTTCAGAAATGAGGAAGCTTAGTTTGGAAATGATTCCCCAAGGCACTCTTAATCACATCTCGGTTGAGCCTACTCTCCATGATCAAATCATCATGGCACAAGTACATGATGAAGGTGTTAAGATCATCAAACAGAAACTCTCTCAAGGTGAAGATAAGTATAAATGTTTCGCCAAGACCATAAGGGAGTTCTCTGGTTCGAAAGTTGCATAGTCGTTCCGAAGAATCATGAGCTCCGCAAACAAATTCTTGATGAGGCACATCTTTCCAAATTTTCTATTCACCCCGGCAGTAGCAAAATGTATCAAGATCTTAGGCAAAACTTCTGGTGGACTAGAATGAAAAGGGAAATTGCTAAATATGTCTCAGAATGTGACACATGTCAGAGAGTAAAAGCTAGCCACTTGAGAGTAGCCGGTACAATTCAACCTTTGCCTATACCCTTCTGGAAATGGGAAGACATAAGTATGGATTTCATTGTTGGGTTGCCAAGCACCTCACAGAAACATGATTCCATATGGGTTATCGTTGATAGGCTCACAAAGACGGCACATTTTGTTCCGGATACTGCCAAGAAATATGTCGAGATTTATCTCGACCGCATTGTTTGCCTACATAGAATACCTAAGACAATTATTTCCAATCGTGGTACTCAGTTTGTAGCACGCTTTTGGGAACAATTGCAAGCATCTCTTGGTACTAACTTGATTCGAAGCTCATACTATCATCCTCAAACTGAAAGACAAACTGAAAGAGTGAACCAAATTCTTGAAGACATGCTTAGAACTTGCGTCGTTCACTATAACAAGAGTTGGGACAAATGCCTATCCCTAGTAGAGTTCTCATACAACAATAGCTATCAAGCGAGTTTGAAAATGGCACCATTTGAGGCCTTGTACGGTCGAAGGTGTCGAACTCCTTTGAGCTGGTCACAAACCGGAGAACGCAAAATATTTGGACCAGACTTGGTAATCGAGGCAGAGGAAAAAGTGAGAGTAATACAAGAAAATCTTAGAGCCGCACAATCCAGGCAAAAGAGCTATTTCGACAGAAGGAGAAAGCCACTAAAATTTGAAGTTGGTGACCATGTCTACCTTCGGGTTTCACCAACCAAGGGTGTACAACGATTCGGAGTCAATGGAAAACTAGCTCCCCGATATATTGGTCCCTATGAAATCATAGAACGTTGTGGACTCGGGGCCTGTAGAGTACGACTGCCCCCTCAGCTTACATCCATCCATTATGTCTTTCATGTGTCTCAACTCAAGAAGTGTGTTTGAGTTCCTACCGAGGTTGTGGAACAACAAAAAATATTGGTAGAACCCGACCTCTCATATGTTGAGTACCCTATCAAAATCATGGATCAAAAAGAAAGAAGCACTAGAAGGAAAGTGATTAAAATATATAAAATTCAATGGAATTATCACACTAAGGAAGAAGCCACATGGGAAACTGAAAGCTATCTAAACCAGAATTTCTCCGGTTTTCTCAACTCTATCAAAGGTACACACACTATCCACACTAAGCTTATTGTCCGAATCTCGGGATGAGATTCTTTTTAAGGGGGGAGGCTGTAACACCTCAGATGTTTAATTTGCTAAAAAAGTCTCATTAGCATAACAATATGCATAAATAACTAAGAAAAGTTTAAAAGAAATGTATTATAATATGGTTTTGCCTTTATTTTAAAAGTATGTGTATATGTGCATCAGTACATGTACTTTAATCAAACAAATTAATTAACTTTCACATCGATGCAAACATGGCTACGAAATTGAATAGGCACATCATTATTGACATGATAAACAAAAATCTAGTTGAAAAGCCTAAGGGAGAATATGAAGTTTTGCCCATAAAATGACGTATCATCTGAATCATGCTTTTCGAGTTTTTAGAATAACTTTTGAACTATAACTCAAATGAACTTTGGCCTGAAATAAAACTTGAAGAACTTTTCATTTTGAACAAATTTCTTGTTCAGAGATTCTAGAGTTGCAACATAAAAATGCGAGAAAAATATAGTTTTTCTTTCTAGCCCCTCACTTTTCCTGTATTCTTGCACATCAGCACCTAGCCTCACCCTCCCCTGTTTCACTCGCCGCCCAGCAGTGGCCGTCGGCCAGCTGGCCGGCGATGCCTGCCACCGCTCTGCGCCAAACCAACCCACGCGCGCCCCTGCAGCTCTCCAACCCGTCCTCGCGTCGCTGGCACGCGACGCCGCGCCCAATGGCGAGATGGCACCGTGCTCGAGCCTCCGCCGCGCCCCTGCTACCGCCCCTCTCGCCCAATAGCGCCCCTATCATGCCAAGCTCGCCCCCAAGTGCTCTACTGGCTACAAAACCCGGCACACAAGGCCCCTCCCTCCTCTCCCTCTCCCTTCTTCATCCCCCGCCAGAACAGAGCCGATCGGAGTACCGCCGGACCGGTCGCCGCATGGAACTCCTACCTCCGCCCTCCCTCCGCCCGAGCCAAGCCTGCAGGCACCATCCCCTCGCCCTACTGCAGCTCCACCGCCCCACCGTTGCCTCCCTGCCCGCGCTCGAGCAGCACGGCAGCCCGCCATTGCCGGCTCCCCACCAAGCTCCACGCCGAAGCCCCTCCTCCGGCCTCCCACTGCCCAAACCGACCCCCTAACTCGCTTCCCCTTGCCGCAGTGAAGCTTCCCGGCCCGGCCATGCCCCTCCTCCCTCGCCGGAGCGCCACCGCCTCGGCACACCGCCGCCGTCGGCCGCCACTCGCCGTGGGCACGCCGCCTCCGGCCACCTCTGCCCCAACCAAGGCATCACCGAGGTAGCCCTCACTTCCCTCTTGCTCCCCCGCCCCTTTCCCCTCGCCGCCGGCGAGCACCCTCACCGGAATTTGGCCGGCCGCCATGCCAGCCCCGCCCAAGTATCCAATTGCTTCGATTGGAATCTTTAAAAGGGTCTGCACGCAAGTTTCCAGGGGCATATTTGCAAACCAGTGTTTTAACTTTAGTTTCAAATATAGTGAATTTGTAAAATTCATATAAAATCATAGAAAAAATGGAAAAAAAACAAACTCAACTGTTCTGAAATCTTTAGAAGATAATCTACAACTTTTGTTACATGCATTTCTACATATGCTTGCTATATTTTGTTCTACATTAAATGGACGCTTTAATAGATTTTAATTGTGCCCACTGTTGTAGACCAGTATTGAATCTGATCTTTGGTCAGTGGTTTAGTTTCTTGATGTGTAGGCCAATGTAAAAATCTTAGGACCAAAACTCATCTCTAGCTAAGCTTTTTGTTAGACTTTGGTTTATGCCATAAATGGGTAGATTTAATTTCACCTACTGTTATATTGTGATTTATGTTGTGAAACTATTCCTGCGCTGTTATATTGATATCTAGATGCCACAGAAATGGTTTGGGACTTTTTACCTTTCTGTAACCACTTATATAATTTTTGTAGTGGAGAAATACATTAAATCAAAGTAATTAGTTTCTATGCTTAGAAAATATTCATCTTTTTACTATAGGATACTTTGGGTCAGAAGATGCTATATAAAAAGTTTCATACTCAAAAACACTGTATAACATCCTGTAGAAATTAATCTTTATTAAAATAGGTGTAGCTTGTCCTATTTATTATGTTCTGTATCATGCACAATAAAATGTAAAAGTTTTAGCATCAATACTTGCATGGTTCGTTCTGTATAAAAATAACTACGTTCTAGTAGTGGCTGTGTATTACATTTTTCATATTTAATCTGCTGAACAAAAATGCCTGAAATGTTTGCAGCGGTTTTGTATCTGCATGTGGTACTCTGAATAAAAGTTTTATCACCAGCAGTTACCTAGTTCAGTAATTGTGTTTAATCCATGTTTGTGCTTAGAAAATTAAGTTTCCAATATAACACAACCCCTTCTTATTTAATGAAGTTAAGTAGTTTAAGATGTACTCTATTAACGATTTCCCAAGAAATCTTAAATAAGTAACTTTACAACAAATCTATATTTTTGTGGACTGCAACTTTATCGTGAAGAAAATAAATGTTACGTACCATCACTACAACTCATACTTGTGCATTCATATAGAATCGACTACTCTTGCTGACAGAACATACGAGCTGGTGCCTGAGTCCGAGAGTGAGCAGCGTGAAGCTCAAGTGAATCTAACTGAAGTTTTCGAAGACCCGAACCAAAGTTCGGAAGAGCCCAAGGCTAGCTTTGCTCAAGAAGACAAGCCCCAGAGCATGAACCTTATTTTTCTAAATTATGCAACTTATTACTCTAATTTACTTGTGCATTAAGTTTATAGGAGTTGAATGAAAACTTAGTTGCATGATCTTAGGTACCCATGCTCTGAACACTAGATGTAAGTTTCGATAGAATGCTATGCTAATAGGACCCGGTAAAAGTCGAGTGATTTCCTGTCACTCGCGAGAATATAGGAGTTGAATGTTTACTACATGCTGCAATCATTAGGTCGACGGATGGGGCTCTGGTGCGATGTTCATGTTGGTGATTGAGGCCCCGTCTGTTTAGTGAAAAATGCTAAGGCCGCAGTGTGTGGTAGTGGTGGTTAAGCGTTTGAACGTACTAACCACATGCCGAGAAAATGGTAATCGGTAAGCTTAAGTACCTAATCGGACCGGCAAGTGGACAGCACCTCACCCTCCCAACTTGGGTTCCATGCGCGCACATGGTTGGTGCAGAGCCGGGCTCTGTAGTCTCGAATGGTGGCCCTGATCCACAACCCGGGAAGAAAGGGGAAAGGTTGCACGTGTGACTCTGGCAGTAACCACGTGACGTGTGTTTAGGTCTGCCTTGCAAGGATAAGAAATTCGATTCGAATCGTCCATTTCTCGCGGTATTGAGACTGCTTGACCCTTTTACCACATAAAGTAAGAAGAGGAACAATAATGATGATTAATCTTGTTGGATGCAAATTAATTCTTTCACCATGTATGATATTGGATAGTTGCTTACCTAGAATGGTTAATCTGGAGCTAAAATTTGAAAGTAAGGACCAACTTGTATATGCTTTTCGGCAAAAGAAACCCCTCAAGCCAAAAGTCTTGCATGTCTAGGAGTCGGCTAAGTATATTCCACTAGTCGGGTAACCCTTGCTGAGTATTAGTATACTCAGCCTTGTTTGTGGCTTGTTTTTAGGTGATACTTTTGAGGACATGGTTGCTAGTTTGATTTGGTCGTGTACTCTTCCTCCTGGTTGGTCGGTGGAATGGGATGCGTCCCCGGCCAATGATGATAATGTTGAGTGATGTCTCGTACGGGCTTCATCGAGACATCATGTATCGTCGAGTAGTTTATCATTGTTTTTCCGCTGCAATGAACTCTGAAGAACCCGTTTACTTTAAACTCTGAAGTACTCGTTTTACGAATTTCAACTTGGTCTGTAATAATAAATTTATGTTGAAACCTGTGATGTAAAATTTATGGAATGTTGTATTCTCTGGGCTCACCTTCGTGTGAGTACTTTGTATGTGTTGTTTCGATCGGTAAACCCGTGGTTATATCGGGAGGTTACCCGACTGACTTATGAATTACTCCGTTTGAAGTGCGAGTTAGCCCTGATTGCTCTCGTGGTGATGGTTAGCGTACTTGAGCCGGATTAATTCAGGTGGTTCTGCCACAATTATGCATGATACTATATTTAGATTTTATTGCTTAGAATTTTAAATACCTACGATGTTACCTAGGATGTTAGAGTAATGCCTTCTCTTGATCCCTCGGCCCTTCTCTCCCTTCACCTCCCCGCCTCCGCTCGATTCCGCCTCTGATCCCTCGGCCCGCCCCAGCGCTGACACATTCCGCCCTCTTGCAGTACACGGAGGTTCTTGGCAAGGGCGCCTTCAAGACGACGGTGTATCCTTTCATTTTCATTCCGCAGCCTTGGACGTCGTCTGATTCCGATTTGGAGTCGGCCGGGGGGTCGTTTGACTTGGAGCTATCGATTAAAGATCCCATGTTTAATTATGCCATGGGAATCTTAGGTTCGCGGCGCTTTGCATAGCGATGGCGTGCGCCATTTGGATCGGTTCAATGCTTTCCGATGCGCTCATCGCCCGGAGTGGCAGCCCAGATGCCGCCTCTATGTGTGGTCTCTTGGGGCGTAGGATACTCTGTCTGTCTGTCTGTCTGTCTTGTGTTGCATTTATGTGCAAATTTTGACCTCCTTTCATTTCAATACGCGACTGGCAGTGCTCTGCTCTGATTTGCTTGGTGCATTGTCTTCGTTTCAGTTCTCCATTTCATTTTGTACCTGTGGTCCAAGGCTCATCAAGTTGACATTTAGCTTCCGGGCAATGATTTAAGACATGCACGATTGCAGTGATTATTTAGCCTTTTTTTTCTTTTTGTCTCGTGAAATAGGAGAATAGCCATTATGCTGTGCGTTAGTCATTTGCACTAGCATGTCATATGCATGTAAGAATAGATGTGTCATTTTAGTGTACATTTATAGTTCTTTTTTACTTTCTATGTGCAGAATACATATATCTTCGATATATAGTTTCATGATAGCGATTGGAATGACTTGGAATTAACTATGTTTGTGCCACAGTAATCTTATGTATTCGATGCATTGCTCACTTTGAGTACTAGTGTTTAGATGCTTGTAACAGAACTCTGTTTTCCATACATTTTAAAGAGACCAGTGCTATTGTTTTTTTATTTATGGTAGCATCAAGGACATGTCTTGTGCATTTCCCTTGAAAAATTCTTTTTGTTGACCGTACTTGATGAAAAATCAAAGCATCTGTACTTGTGTGACTTCTATTTGCTAAATGGTACTGTTATCTACTCTAATCATATATATGCACCTGGGATCCTTGATTTAGATTTTATTGGCATAGATACAAAGCTTTTGATCAACTTGAAGGGCTAGAAGTTGCATGGAACCAGATCAAAGTGGGCGATTTACTTTGAAATAACGATGATTTGGAGAGGTTAAGATCAGAAGTGCCGTTGCTCAAGACCCTCAAGCATAAAAACATAATAAAGTTCTACAATTCATGGCTTCATAGGAAAAACAACAATATAAATTTCATCACAGAGGTTTTCACATCAGGGACATTGCGCCAGTACGTTCTCTTGTGCCTCTTTGATTGTAATTGTTGTCCTTCAGATATTTTGCACATCCTATATTAACTGAAACCATCTAGGTTGCCATTGTTACTGTCACTTGTCACGAAGCATGATAAGATGTCATGTTTAATTTGCACCAATCCTAAAAGTAAACAGCATTGATATGAACCAAATTGGAACTATATGCATGTTCGGTCTCTCAAAATGCAATGACCTTTCTTGTCGAGCCTTATATCTATCACGTTCTTTTATTAGGTACCGCATTAAGCACAAGAAGATAGACATTAGAGCTTTAAAGAAATGGTCAAGACAAATCTTGAGTGGTCTTGTCTACCTACACAGCCACGATCCACCAGTAATCCATAGAGACTTAAAATGCGATAATATATTTGTAAATGGAAACCAGGGTGAGGTAAAGATTGGAGACCTTGGTTTAGCGACTATTCTAGATAATGCACGTTCAGCTCATAGTATCATTGGTAAGGAGTTCATTTGACTAAAATATTCCAATTTTCCCATTCAGACATTTGGATTTTCTCATGTAACCTCTGTTCTTCATAGGTACACCGGAATTCATGGCACCGGAACTCTATGATGAGGAATACAATGAGGTTGTAGATATTTATGCATTTGGGATGTGTTTGCTGGAGCTTGTTACATTTGAATACCCATACTGTGAATGTTCGAATGCAGCACATATATGTAAGAAAGTCTCCGATGTCAGTTTACTTATCCTTGTATTGCATCCCCCCCCCCCCGCCCCCCCCATCTAATCAGTTTGTCTTTATGAGACTTGCACATTCTATGGTTAGGATAAAATCCAAATGATGCTTTATGACATAACGTGGTATTTATCACAGTTAACTGAGAACCACATATCATTCTGTACAAACAAAGTACATTTTTCTAATGCAATTTGCGAGATGTGCATCTACTAAGATTATTTGAAGGTGTAGCATCAAGATAAATGTTCTAGAAATGTGTATGCTATCTGACTAATACATCTATGCACAGAACAATTTTAGTGCTCAAGATGAAAAGATCTTGTTGGCTTCAACAGAGGGTTTCTTTTTTTTTCGTTTTAGTTGCTGCAGTGTTTGTTCATTACTTGCCAGCATAAGCCACTGGGATCTGAACGAAACTTGAATTTTCTTTTGAAAATTCTCTGCAGTTTTTAAGTGAGCGATCAGGGTTATTCATCAGTAAGTACTATGTTGGAAGCACAGCAGTCCATAGAAATTGCATTAGTAACTTCTAGCATGATTTACTTGAACTGCCATAATGGAAATGGGTAGCACTTAAGCCATAAGGAGTTTCAAATGTATCCCTGCGGTGGCTGTGTACTGGTCAACAGTGGCGGAGCGTGACGCGTAAGCAAGAGGGGGCCAATTGCTCAACTATTTGTGCTAGTATAATTAGGACTACGGGTATAATTGCTCAACTATGGGTAAATCCTCCCCTATTAGTAAAATCTGTGCTGGAAAAAAAGGGGGGGCCAGGACACATAGCTCCGCCACTGCTGGTCAATATGCATGTGCTTTAGTATTACTGTTCATAGAAACCACAATACCACATCAGTGACCACTGCCGCTTGAGCTTTTATAATGGATCGATGGTAGTTCCTGGACGCAGCATCTAGCTCTGAGGTTGTCTTGTGTGCTGCTACCATGTTGTGTTATGTGCTCAACCTGCTGTCAAACTACATATAGTGTCATACTAGAATCACCGCGCGTCATTGCCGCGCTTGGGCCTTTCTGGGCCAGCGTGAATACCGTGAGCCTATTTATCCATGTGTTGGTGGAATTGTATTTGAGAGAGTTAGAATAGGCCAAGTTATTTGTTTGAGCCTCGAGATTTATATTTCTCTGGTGACGATGTGTGTACTGAAATTGAAGCAAGAGTGAATTGTGTTTTTAAGACGCTGGATATACAGAAGAGTCAGGTGATTGTCAGATACTTGATCTTAATTACTATCCGTGGAAATCATTGTGCTCATATGTGCAGAAGTTCGAGGAAAGTATAGAGATGATCAGGTCTTATGGTCCTTATTTCACATCTTTGGTTGAGAAAGGACTGGTTTAATTTGAAGATAGATTAACTTTCATAAGAATCACTTCAAACGAAGGCTCCTTAGCTTTTACACACTTGTTATATAAAATTCATACAACAAATGTGAATTCAGGACCAATCCATTCTGATATTTGAGGTGGAATCAATGTTGGATCATACTGTTTGTGGAAAACTTCAGCACTTTCCCAATCAGCTCTTCTGCTCCTTTCAAACATCATTAAAAAACTCAAGGCTATAGGTACCATCACATAAACGCTATTTTGTACCTGAGGAACAAATTGTAAAGATGAATTATTATTGTTGTTCGTTGATTGGTAAGAAAATATCAAAATAGAGTTATGCATTAATATATCTTCATACCAAAATAGAGTTATGCATTAATATATCTTACTTGCAATCAGATTATGTGGAGGAACACCCTCTATCCTTTGTGTATTCATATCTATTGCTTCCAACAATTATTTTGGAGATGCTGACATTACAAGCATAATAGCACCAATGTTGTTTCTCTGAGATACCAATGATGGTGATGGGTGCAGTGGTATCGTTGTGCCTATGAAGAAGTACCAAATAATCAGCATCAATACGTATCCAGGGATAACCATCAGTGACTGAACTTAACCTTTCTAACCCAAAAATTTTTCTATTAATATTGCTGCAATGCATTTATATTTTACAATAAATTTATCGTTCTTCTACTTGACATCAAGTGTTTCATGATAATTGTATGAAAACTTATATGTTTTAGTAGCACAGTATAGCTATTGCAGCCCCCAAATGGTTCGAAGTTCAAAGGACAATGATGAAGTGGTAGTAAATTTATATTACCTATTGATGAAAGGTATATCAATGGTTGTTTGTTTTGTAGAAAATGAGCTACCGTTAACTAATATTTTGTATCATTAATATGTGTGCGTTCAATATACAGAATGGAAACAGTGGAATTGTGAAAATTTCCTTTGTTGACCTACTTCACAGATCCTTGATTTGAAATGGATTGTTGATATATACAACATAAAATATTTATTTGTCAAGCTTAGTATGAAAACATTGCTAAATATATAAATCATGCATATCTCAAATTCTAATTCCGTAAATATGCAGTATATGCTAAACTTAAGAGCTAGGTGTTAGGAGCAAGAGGAGGAGTAACCTGGATGTTGGAAAAGTTGATCATCATGGATGCTGGGAGCAGGACGAAGGCCTTGAGGTTGTGTTCTGTGCCCCCATAGTCGACAAGAGGCACATATGAAGCAAGCAAGCTGCAAGTGCAGATCGAGCATGTGTTGCCGGCTTTGCCGCTGTGAAGGGCCCTGCTTTCATCCTTGACAAAAGCATGTCACAAGTGAATACATGTAGCACTCTGCTGGTGTTCTATGCACAATATCTTGTCAATATGCAGTGTGCATTTCGTCAAACATGTTGGGGGCACTGGGAAGCACACGGTCAGCACGATGGGAGGCCACAGCAGTGGACAGAGAGCCCTCCCGCAATCGAGGTGATGGCTGCTCGGCGCCCAAGAGTTGCGCCAGGGCCACCATCGCTCGCGTCGCATGGGCAAATTGCACCGGGAAACAGGGCGTGCATCGACTCCACCGGCGGACGAGTGCACCATGATGGTGTGCTTATGGTGCCAAGGGGATAAAGCGCCGCGGCTCGGTCCCTGCTGTTCCCCGCGCTGACCACCGTATCGCCGGCAGCTGTCGCCGCGGGAGCCTCGCTTGTCTCTGCGGCCAAGCCGGTGCTGAGGTAGGCAAACGCTGACGAGCGGTGGAGGCCGACCTCCCTTCCGTGCAGCCGTGGCCCCATGTGAGTCGAGGTCGCCGTCGCCGTGGGAGCCGTGCTCGTCTCCGGGGCCGGGTCGACAGCGAGGCAAGCAAGCGCTGCCGCGCGGTGGAGGCCGAGCTCCCAAACTCGCATCCGCAGCCCCCGTGGGCTGAGCTCGCCGGCGCCACGGGATCCGCGCTCGTCTTCGGGGCCGGGCCGACGGCGAGGTAGGCATGCAAGCGCCGCCGCGCCGTGGAGGCCGACCTCCCCACCTCGCGGCAGCAGCCCCATGTGGGTGGAGGTGTCCGGCGAGGCCTCTCCGCAAGCTCCGCGTTCAGCTCTCCACCGAAGGCGTCCCGACAGTAGCGGTGGAGGACGGACCGGAGGAACAGCGGAAGAGAATTCAGAAGCGCCGCTGGTCGACGTTTCGCGAAGCCGGCGGCGCCATGGCCCAAGCCTTCAACGATCTTAGCCATCCATGCAAGATCTAACGGTCGAGAATTATGCAAGCGACATTGCCCTATGGAAAGCCTCGGTTTGGGTCCAGGAATCGAGTTTAGAGACTGCCATACTGGTGCATGCCATCATTCTCAAAGAGTTCGTGACTTTTTTTAACACAAAACACAAACTAGTTTGTTAGCCAGCAATTGGATTTGGGGGGAATAGCTTTTGCTTGCCACTGTTCTTTTTCTTGAGTGGCTTGAACACACCAGAGTATGCATATACTAGCAGACTAGCCTATAGCCTGCTCTATTAACGGATTTATTGTATCATCATTCATGCCCTGTTCGTCCCAGGAAACATATGCTTCATTGAATCGATTGTCATAGCACAATTCAGTGACATTATACATTTTCACTTTCATAATCTCTTGATATGGTATGGCTGGCTGAAAAGCCTGCTTCGTTGACTAAGATTGATGATCCTGAAGTGAAATTATTTATAGAGAAGTGCATCGCCAAAGCTCCTGAAAGACTCTCAGCAAAAGAACTATTAATGGATCCTTTTCTCTTAGATGTTAGTGAAGAAAAGATATTCTATCCAATGCATCCAAATATTAATGCATCAGGTATGTGACTGAATTTGCGATATCTTACGTTGCAGATGCAGATTTCAGTAAACTTTCTCTGGTCCTCATATAATCATAGAATAAAAATGGCAGATACTGCTGGCAGTCCAAACAAAAGCACAAGTTACAGATATGACAGAGTAGCATCATCTGTGGGCCGCCATGATCGCACAGGTATAGTCATGAAGAAGTATAATGACCTGGCAAACGTGACAAAAATTTAGGGATTCACTGGTTTGAGGCTTCTCTTCTTATGCCTTATTGTGAAATGCAGGTAGCATGTCAGATTCACATCCTACTGACAACTACACACATGACACCATGGATCCACGAGCTGCAATTGGTCGACGAAGTATCACAGTTGAGACTCAACGGAAGGATTTGAATACGATATTTTTGAAGCTGCGCATTGCTGATCGATTCAACAGTTTTTTATATATGATCAAATCTTGTTGAGTTCATTTTATTGTTAATCCAGCACTTCTCTTCTACCCATTTTTCCTCCCAATGCACAGGTCATGCCCAAAACATCCACTTCCCATTTGATATTGAAGCTGACACGTCAATCAGTGTTGCAACCGAGATGGTCGTGCAGCTGGATCTAACAGACCAAGATGTAACGGCAATTGCTGAAATGATAGTTGCTGAGATTCGTGAGCATATTCCGATCCTGATTGGGTAGCAGAGGAGTCAGTTGACAACCAAGGGGATGAAGGTGCTCACTCTGAGACCCAGAGTTCAGAAGGAGACGAGGGAACTTCTGAATTTCGTAACGAGCTTGATGCCTCACATAACGGCTTTAATTTGTTCAAGAACAGCTTCCTTCTGGGCGGTCGGACTCACCCAGGAGAGACGGCGAAATATCCCAACCCAACCGGCGGTGGTGGAGCCTCCCTCGTACTAGAAAGTAGACGCGCCTTTGGCGCACCAGCAGTAGGACCAGTGAAATAAAATGATATACCATCACAAGTTTGTTTCAGTTGAGAAATATAGCATAGTAAGATTAGAAGTTAGATAAGTAACACAAATATTTTAATTTTATTTTATTGTATACCCATGCCTGCATTCGTTAACCCTTAGATTTATCGATGCTTAAATAGATTTATTTATCAAATACGATAAAACGATGAACCATATAGTGAAGAAGTCGAGGGAACTCTGTTGTAGGTTGTCTATAAATTGTTGATCCATGGAAGAAACTACTTTTGTTTTGGTTCAAGTACATGGCAATATCAATATTTTGGGAAATAACTTTTAGTTGGGATGCAGGAGTGTGCGCAATACTTTTCTAAAGCTCACGTAGCTTTACTCACTTATTCATGTTCCAAAATTTAATACAAATTAATATTTTGATTCACCAACTGTTGTAACGTAAAATTAGATTTCTTATAAATTTAAGAATTAAATAGAGTCTTTGATTGCTGTGGGTTGATTCTTAAAATATGGAGGTTCCTTTTCGAAGAATAACGTACCATGAGATGGGGTATTGGTTGATTTTATGCAAAAATGATATTACTTTTGTGAAGTAGTGAAGCAAAACGGACCGTGGATTCATTTCGTGAGTAAATGTGGTCTATTTTATAAATTAACGAAGGAATGGGTGGTTTGCGGGTTCATTTTGTAGAAATTTAAGGCTCCTTCTATGAAATAACCATAGATGGATTGGGGGTTGATTTCAGAAAAATTTGAGGAGGTTTTTGCAAAAAATACTAAGAGGGGCCCTTGGACTGCGGGTTGATTGAAGTGAAGCTCGAGAGGGTTTGTGAAAAAAAATATGTGTCAGTTCCGGAAATAGCCGGTAGCTAAACCTACTTGAAGCGTGTATCGTGCGTCGTGATCGGAGATGGTCTAGCACACAATGACTCAAGATTTATACTGGTTCAGGCAAATGTGCCCTACGTCCAGTCGGGGGTCGGTCGGATGTATTGCTTGAGCCCAGGTGCTCGTGGGAGTTGGAGAGTTACAAGCTTGTGAGTAGAGTGTGAATCTCTTGGATTCAGGTCTGGTCTAGTGCTTTTTCCTAGGCAGCTAACTCTCCCTTTTATAGTCCAAATAGTCCAAGGAGGATCTCCTTTATAGGGGAACTAAGGGTAGGAAAAGAGAGGTACAGAGGAGAGTTCTTAGCCCCGCCGGTCGGGTCGTCAGCTCTGTCAGTCGGAGTTCTCGGGCGGCCACCACCCAAGTCCTATCTCGCGGAGTGGCCGTCGCGTTTCTTCCCTGCATGTCGTGCTCTACCGATCAAGGGGCGGGCGTGCGCCGATAAGTATGGTACGACAGTCACGCCTCGTTCCTGGCGCTACGCCCTATCACTCTGTCGTGACAGAGGCGTGTTCGTCGTATCATGATGACGTCGCTCCCCGTCCCTTCGCGAGGACGAGCAGGTGGAATAGTGTCCCCCTGCTGTGGCAACAAGGGGGACTGTAACCCTCGTGGAGGGAGTGGTTGGCCCCATACGGCAAGTTGACTTCGGCGTGCACCCTTATCTGCCGCACCTGCTGGGGGGTAGGGGGCATCAGCACGCAAGGTCCGGCTGGCCTCGGCCACGCTGGTCGGGGGTAGTGACGTGTGTAAGGCGGAGCCTGGTCAGGAATCTGAGTTGGAGCCATGGTACGGACCCAATCCTCGAGCGTCCCCTCGTTCGGGGACGCAAGCCAGGTTTTCTTCGTTCGGGAGGCCGGTCGGGATCACGGGCCCAGGCGGTCTGGACGAAGTTGCGGTCCACAAGGATGGTCGTATGTTCCATGCGCGGTTTCAGGCTAGGCAGAACGTTAGTGGAAAGTGGGCCCGCTGGGAACCTCGAGTCCCTGGACACGTCAATATGAACTACCATGTACTGCGGGTTAATTTTCAGTAAATAGAAGGGCCCTTTTGCAAAAAATCCAAAATTTGCATGATCTGGACCGCACGCCCGGCCAATCCGACGGTCGGGAAAAGCAGGTGACGTGGCCTGCTTCACTTGGCATCTTTTGGTGCAAGGATCGTAGTAAGAGATTGGTGACAATATTGCCAATGGAATACCAAAGAGAAATGATGTAGATAGCATTGTGAGTGCAAATGATGTGGACCAATCCTTTGGCTCTTCCATCCACCACGTGGAAGGTAAATATCATCATCCATGGACTTGTCCAATAACTCATCTGCGGCCAACAGCGTTTCTAGAGGAGCTTCTGTCGGTAGCAGCCCTCGCACTGAATTTCAGGGGTGTGTCCTAATGTTCCATTTATATCTCACACGGCATTCATCCATTCGGATCTTAACCTGTTCAGGTAGTTGATCATCAGTTCAAAGTGCCTGCCTTTTCTTGGAATTATTAAGAGGTACCGAATGAGTCTGGTGAGTAGTAGCTTTGAAGGTGCTAGGTAGCTTGGGAATGTGGACTCTTGAATAGTAGGAAGACTATACAGAAGGAGAGGAAATTGATGTAATCTCTACTCTTCACTGCATTGTTGCCCGGTGATCTTTCAATCCATTCTCCAAAATGGAGCACGGGAAAGCTGGGTCGACGAACGACGCGGTGGACAGTTGCATCGGCTGCGCCGCCGCCACCTAAGTTTCTGCCGATACCCTACATCATCCGAGCGAGGTAATCTCCACCTTCATTCACACGCGTGAGTACTCCTTAGATCAGATCCACTAATGGCTGCTTGTAGAATTTTCTCACTCTTTGTACTCATGTGCATCTTGTTTCCTCTACTGCAGGTTTGTGTGGTTGGTGTATTCTGTAGAAGCAAACTATCAAGCATGACGATGGTAAAATTCAGTCTCTCTATGGTTGTTTCAAATGTTTTTTAAGAATTATAATTCGAATATTAGGTAGTTGGATATAATCATAGACTGTATAATGATAGACTGAGTTCAATTTTTGCTTGGTTTCATAACTACCAGGATAAACTTGAAAGCTTTTAATTATGTAAATGTTTAGCTGATGCAGCGAAACCAAAGCAATATTTTTCTGAAGAAAGTCAAAGTAGTAATTTTGACTAGAATCGATACTGCTTCCTGCAAGAAAAGTTATCCTGTTTACTTCCCGTGGTCTGAAACTCTGAATACAGTATTGACACTTCCTTTTCTTAGAATAGTGACAAATTTTAGTAATGAAACTTGGTGATGGCTGCATAACAGGGCCTTTATTGATTATTAGTTTGTTGTTTCCGTTGTGAGATTAGTTAAAACCAGATAATTTTCTTTAGTGTACTACTGTACTGTCAAACTTTCCAGCAATAATTGGTTTATTCTGAAAAATAAGCAGCATCACGGTGTAGATGTGTGGTTCTGGGTTGGTTATTGCACACACAAAAAATATTGAGACCTGATTAACTTTGTGTTAGTTTTTATTAGTACACCTATAAAGCTACTGATTTAGCATTCCAGGCAGTTCACCTTTTGCCGAAATTCGTAGTCTAAATTTTATTACAAATTCAGAATATCCTTGTGTTCAGGCTTGCAACAAAGCTGCTTGCTTGTTCAAATTTGTGATACTTGCATTACTATTACCAATGTTTCCATGTGTGTTAAGTCACCATTTTATTGCTATCTTGCGCTTCATCATAACTGAACACATGTTCTTATTATGCATTGCTAACTTAACGTCCAGTCTCTTTGCCCTGTAAATTGAATTTTTTAAATGCATAAGGTTGCTTTCTTCAAACGATGCTTTCCATTTGCAACAATATATGCCATGATATTCAGATAATTTCTTTGTTTTTGTTGCGGTTCATTATTATATTAATATAACTATAATCATTTTTTGCAGATATGGTGAGCGTCAGGAACGCTCGTCGCTCACATGGCTGAAATCTGCACCCAAACCCCAGTTCGCCACAATGTGTTGCCACAAGTGAAACGATATTTCAGTGCAGTGCCCCCTTACCGGCATCATCAACTCCATCCTCTGTTAGCTATCATGGGAAATGAGGAGCAGCCCATGATGGTGGGACAACATAATATGTTAAGCTAGATTGTGTGTCAACCTACTGGGACACTGGTTCCGATGTCAAGAAATGAACCCAACTGACCAAAAATGAAGTTTGTTAACCGGTAAGTATTACTATTTGTTACTACCTTGATATTGAGAATTAAATCTGTTTTGCTCCAGCTTTGCACTGGGTTGAAACTTGCTGAAATATATGTGTTATCGATTAGGGACATAGGTTAATTTCTGGTTTGTCATTCATACAAGTAGAAGGTGCTAGGGATAGAAAGGATGTTCCATACGTGGTTGACTCAAGTAGTCAATCTATATGCCAATCGAAGCAGTTGATTGATCAGTGATGCTTTTACATGTGCAGTTGCACGGATAGAAAATTCTAGCTTTCGTCAAATATTTTGTAATAGTAAGGCTGATTCATTTTTTTCCTGTTAGATACCTGCAAGGCAATAGGTTAACTGGACCCCGGTACGACCAGAGCTTAGTTATATGTCGACACTGCATTACCTATAATGCGCAGGTAGAACAAGTTGAACAAGATGCAGTCCAGAATATAGCAAGAGCAGCTCTCTGCTTTGATAACCACGCATGTATTTTCAAATTCAGTCTGAATTTGGGCAAGATCATTGGCTGCACCCAGTCTTGGGTTGCCAAGATCAAGGCCAAGATCAAGGATGGCATGAAGGTTAGTCAGGACATCCAGTCCAATGGTGGAGCGTAGTCTGTGTGTATAGGTAGAATATCTTTTCTTGTTGCATTTCAGTTTGTTACCAGTGTGTGTTAAGTGATAAAGTGATATACACTCATAGTCTACAAATAGAATTTTATTACATATAGCTTCTCTGCTGGTAGCCGGGTCGTGGAAGGTGCAAATTTGGCAGGTAGAACAGTCAATTTAAGCTATGTGGGCATCTGATTTATGGATCCATATAAGCAAGGTGGCAATTACCAATTTATTGCTTCAGCTGATTGATTGATAAATTATTTATATGGTTAGTTCATTCTGAACGTCACATATATTAGTGTGCTCAACCTACCAATGGCCACATCAATTTCTTTTCCCAATGGCTGCTCTTGCTGCCAATGAATTAAAGCTATTAAATCTGCAAAGCAAGTGGTGCATTGTTCTCTGTCAATCCACCAAATTGAATAGATCATGCATTTTGTTCAGCCCAAATGACACTGATACTAATAGTTGCAAATCGTTGATGAGGGAAAAAAAATTGATCTTTCCTATTGACTGTGCATGCCAGTGCAAGAATGTGATCGAGGTATTGCTATGGTGTTTTTCATATTTTAAACGGCGAATTTGGCATATGATCCGAGAACTGCTGTAGTCTAAAATTACCATAAGTTCATCATGTCATTAGCTTAAAGACTGAAGGGACATTTAGAATTAATAACTGTTACTAATGTTTGTGGGGATAACAGTTATGCTTTTTTTTTGTAATGGTTATATAGCTAAGATATGCAGCAACACGACATTGCATTATCGAGGCTAGGTTGGTCGAGAAGTCCATTACATGGATGTCGGTCATTGATCCGCAGGCTGTCCTGCCTGCCGTCCATCCGCTTTCAGCCTTGCTCACTTACCAGCATCCCGAGCGGCGCCTCTGGTTGACCTTCAAGGTATAGTAATTTGGCCGTGATTTGTCTTTTTTTATCCTTTACTCTAAATCGTTTTCAGCATCCCGAGGGTCAATAGATTTAATGGTGTAGCAATTTTATTTGTAGACATGATGATGTGGCAACATCCATGGTACTTAATATTACAATGACAGCAGGCAGTACAGCATTAGAAAATAGTGCTATATTCATGGGTGAGATGCAATACCAAATCAATACTGCAATAAAATTGCACATTTTTTTCCTGCAATTATGGGTCGAATGATGTATTTCTAGGTTCTAATCATCTAACAAATGCTTATGTTCAGGTTGCCGAGAGATGCCATTCCTACTAATTACTGAACCACTTGAGTAATTTGTAGCAAGTCTTCAGTATCTTTGACTCACGTGGGCTCTTTTAATTGCTGTAAAATTTCATGAACCATGCATATTGCAGACCGATCTCCTAGGACTGGATGTGCAGTACAGCTAGAACCTAGCATATGTTCAGTTTATCAATATGGTTGTGGTATGTTGGCACCCCACAAATATTTTAGGTGTACTATATTTTGAATTCGCCTGCAATGAATATGCCTTCCCAGTGTGTTGGACGCGCTATAAGAATGTATGAACCCTCGAGTTCAGGAGATGAGGTGGACGGAGTCAATGATTTGGATAATGAATTCAACTATGCGCAAGCAAATGACCAGGATCCTTGTAAAGAAAAAAGGGTGTGGCACTTTTGCGTTCCCAGGATGGGTGGAGTTTTGAACCCAGCGTGAACAATGCTAAACCTCGATGTAATTTCGCTACAACCAGTAATGAAATCAGGGCAAAGTCCCAGTTTGGAAAAATGACCAGGATCCTCGCTGGCAGCTAGGGGGTCAAGAGCAAGATTTTGATGTTTCTTTGTCTTCTTGTCATGAACCTGTTTACCCTAAGTTTATATGTATTAAAGATTCCTTGTACATATTTAGCCTATATGTATGAGCTGATTAGAATGTCATTATATTCTTTCCATTTTATCTTTTCACGACACTGGAACTGAAACTCTGTGCTTTGTGTGTTTAATTTAATAATAACTTATGCCTATTTAGAGTTTTGAAGACGCTCTATAAATATAAAATTATTCTTTACTAAGTTTTAATAATACGTGCGGCGGCACGCACACTCTACTAGTTATATTAGGAAACGAGGCTATTCGTCGGCACCTAAAAGACTCGGCCACTAATTCTGTGATGCGATCTGAACCGAGCTGGTAAAGAGGCGGCATCAGATTGCTTCACGCGGCCCGGGCTGCGGTGGCATAACCAAAGGCATCAGATTGCTGGAGGCATCGATCAGTATCTCCATGGAACATGAATACCGCAAATATACCGCACCAGTAATGACTATTACAAATCAAAGTATCTGCCAGCTTAGACATTGACATATTCCTTGCAAAAGTAAAGACTGAGGCCTTTTGCCCAGGTACCCTCTTTCTGCTATGGCCTACAATTCTATTCTATAGAAACATATACCTTAAAAAAATAAAGAAAAGGAACCCCAAGGTCAACACGAGAATTGTCTTCATGTGGCCTGGAACTTGGAATGAGACGGCTGTGAATCTTCCGATACATATGAATTGGCTTAGGTTGGTCCCAACAGCAATTATGCATGACAACACGATGAAAAATCAAACACGTGAAAACGAAATTAGATTGCTCAACTTGTCCCGCACGCGGTGGAGGCCCCAGGCAACAGCAGCTCCCGCGGCCAAATCTTCTGCCGATATCTTCTGACTTCTGAGAACCGTGGAGCGCTCCTTCACCCCGCCACACCCTGCCGCCACCCGCAGCCGACGCTTCCACCCCGCCCGACACTAACCTCTAGGTGCCTCTCCCCCGTCACCGACACCCGCCGGCTGCGCCAGCTATACCACCACAGCGCTGCCGGCCCGTCACCACACCGCCTCCCTGTCTCTCCTACCCGGCCTGCGGCATCACTGACCCTTTGATTCAATTGATTAACAATGGTAAGGCGACCCTGACTTCTTCGCTCGCTTTGATTCATGTGTTGCGTTTCTGCTTGATCGAATCCATGTATCTCTAGCTTTCGTCAAATTACTGTTCAAAATCCTTTTTTTTTCCTTCAGAGTCCATTGTGAAACCTAATTTTTCCAAATCCATGTCAAGATCTATTTTTTCCGTCGATTCCCTGTTATTTAATTTTTCTATGGATGTATATATGCAATCATTTTGTTAATGTATATGTTGAGTTGTATCTAGCCTTTTCTCAGTAACGCCGCCCTGGCTTCTTGGCTCCCTTTCGATCACGTGTTGTGTTACGGCTTGATCAAATCCATGTACAAAATCTAGCTTCTCTGCTGAATTAATGTTCAACATCCTTTTCTTTTCTTGATAATCCATGTTCATTTTTTTTTCTTTTGAACCCCTGTTCAGAATCTAATTTTTCTATGGATGTTTGCATGTGCAATCATTTGTTAATCTATATGTTGATTATAGTCGCGAAAATCTATCGTTGATTCCCTTGCAAGATGCATTGATTGCTGAGTAAATTTGTTAAAGTCCTTAAGCAAGTATTCTTATGCTGTTGATGTGTCACTTGCTTTCAGGAAGTTCCTAAGTGTGTCCAAACCCCAAAGAATAGTCAGCTGGGTGTTCTATTGGTCTCTTTCCTCCTCTTTTGTTTAGGTTCTGCCAACTTTAGTAGGCACTAGGTAGTATATAGGTATCCATTATATCTATGCACAGGCTCTGGTCTCCATGGAAATAAGGTTTCTCACATGAAAAACAATTGTTTCTATGTAGCACGCTGAAGGATGAATTCCTATCAGGGTCACCATATCATTCGTTTTATATATTTGTACGTTGTTTTACTTTAGGCTTTGCTGTTTATTCAATGTGCCATAATGGTTACAAGGTCAAAGATTCTTGCTGCATTCCCTAAGATGAAGCTTGGGTTGGATCCATATGGTTCCATATACCAGATCACATTGTTTTCCTCGTTTTTTTTTGGCAAATTATAAGCGCCGTGCCACTTATCACCTGATGATGAATAGCTCTTAAAACATGATCTCCTTTAAGTATTCCTATGTATCATGATGATATTTTTTATGGGATCAATCTATCACTGATGCAGTGTTTTTTATGTCTGTCCAAGCATATGCAGGCTGAGCAATTTGGTTTCACATACTTTATGCCTTTGAGTGAGCTCTGTGATCCTATCTGTGCTATGATGAATGCTGAGGTTGGTGTCAGCAGATTGGTTCATCATTGGGAATATGACTCAAGACAGGAGATGGGTCATGTTTGTATAAGAAATGAACTAGATAGCAGGTACATGGACTCACTGGACCTCACATCATACTTCAAGAATGTTTGCTTGGGACGGCACAACCTTGTCAAGGAGTTCCAGTCTGAAAGTGACAATACTATAGTTACAAAAGATTTTATCGAACCTTTTGGATGGGGCGCGTGTCATTCCTTCCTGCAGCATGATATACAAGGAATTACCAGACCTATATATGAGAAATTAGAAGATAAGGCCAAGGTAACAAATCTAGTTTGGAGCTGTTGAGTGTTTGCTGTTGTATTTATTCTCACATTTCCTACATGTTTGGTCAACTGAAGATGGCACCAGTGGGGTTGAGGCTGGGAGGTTTAGTTTTATGAGGAGGTCTAGGGACTCTGGTGAGGTGAGCCACATGTCAAGTAGGAGGGTGGTGGCGTGGGTGAGTTAGGAGGCAGTAGGTGGCTGGAGCCACATCCAGCAGTGCGAGTGCTGTTGGAGACATGAGTATGAAGGCGGGGCAGGGGCGCAAGATGACGTTGCCAGAGAACAGAGAGCAGCATTTGGATCTTCATCCAACAGCTGAGATGCATCTAGTGTAATTTCTTGTTTTTAGTTGCCTGTCAAATAATCACACCCTTATTTTCTTCTCCAGACAAATATTTGTGCTTAGATAATATGAATTGCCTTGCTTCCCAGAAAACAACTCACTGTTCCAATACATCGTGCTTAATATTTTAGATGTTTCAAAAATGATATATTAAAATCAATGTATTCTGTTACAATTGTCTACTGTGTTGCTTTTATTCACTGCTAGGTCGGACAGCTGTCATCAAATAAGGTTCACAATGCAATCAAGTTCTTTATGGATGCCAAACAAGGGCTGGTTCTGGTAATGGTTTTTTTGGTGCCATATTTGTTTCCTTTTTTGTATGTTGATTTAGCATCTGTTACGGTTTCCAGATGCAAGATTCTAATTATATTAAATTATTTATTTAGGATTTGTGGCTTCTCCCTCCTGAGAAGAGGAAAGGAGATATTCTTCTTTTCGTCACTCTATGACACTAAAAAGGAAGAACCTTGGTACATCTTCTATATTCAATTGGCCTCTTTATCATTCTCTTTAACGTATAATGGTTGATATGTGACGTTCTTTCATCATGTACTTTTGCTGGGGGACTATTCGTTAAGGCATCACAGAAACCTTCGGAGGTTCTGAGAATATTAAATATAATGACTGGAGTTATGCCATATAAACAAATAGCAGAATTTATTCGTGGAGTCTTTAACCATGAGCCAACCTTTGGTGTGTTCCATTCAAATTTGCAACGTTGCAGGTATTCCTGCAGAAGCAACTCACCTTTTAAGAGTCCTGGTTTTGCACCAATTGATGCCAAGTGCATAGTCTGGATAATGATCTTATGGACCCTAGCTATGCGCCCGGGAAGTTTGTGCTATTTCCGAAAAGATGGAAAACTTCAAGAACCACTGTTGGAGGTTGTGGTAGGTAAATTTGCACAGCTGCCTCAGTAAATCCTGATGGATATATTTGCCCTTCTGGACACACCTGACTTAGTGCGCGCGGGCTCTGTCTGCGGCTCCTGGAACTCGGCGTATTCCAGCATATGCAGCTTTGGGCAATGCAAATGGCCCCAAACACCATGCCTCATCTACACCTCTGAATCTGCTGATGACAATGTTGCTTTCCTCCACAGCCTAGCGGAAAAGAGGGTCTACAAATTAACTCTCCCAGAACCACCCATCCATAGAAGGTATCTGATTGGATCATCAAATGTGTGGTTGGTTACTGCTGATGAGTGTTCTGAGATGCACCTTGTCAATCCAATCACCAGTGAACAGATCTCTCTCCTATCAGTCACCACCATTGAGCAGGTGACGCCCATTTTTGATGAAAACGGTATATTATGCAAGTATCAGTTCTCACGGCATACAGCAGACTCAGTTGTTGGACCACCTTCTACACATTCTCTAAGCACGTTGCGGGACCATCTCTTTCATAAGGCACTTCTATTTTTTGATGCATCCGCAGGAAGCTATATGGTGGTGTTGATCCACAATCCATTTGGGCAGCTTTCATTTGCTAGATTAGGGGATGAGAAGTGGAGATGGCTGCCACCACACTCAAACTTTGAGGACTGCATCTATAAGGACGATCTACTATATGCAGTGACATTACTTGGTCAAATTATCACCTTTGATCTCAGCGGGTCTGTGGTCACAACAAAGATAATTATGGATAGGAAGGATTTGTATGGGGTTGAGAGGGTTTACATTGTTCAGGATCCGTTGGGAGATTTGCTACTGGTTCGAAGACCGGAAGTTTGGGTAAAAGAAGCACCGGCTGGACCCAGGCCCAGGCATGGTGATTGCGCTAGCCAGGCAACATTCGGAATCAGAACTTGGAGGATTGCAATATATAAAGTTTGCATCGCTTCCAGAAAACTACAGCAAATAAATAGCTTAGATGATCATGTCTTGTTTCTAGGGCATAACCAATCACTTTGTTTCGGTGCTGAGGAATATCCACAGGTAATCATGTCTATTTCACAGATGACTCCAAGTCTGTGTCTTTGAAATGCAAGCTGCGCTGCCGCCTTGTTATAGGCATGCTTAACTTAAAAACCAAGATCATGGATGAAATTGTATCTCCTCAGCCATGGTCCGGCTCATGGCTCCCTTGCTGATCATACCAGATCCCAGAAAGATGGATCTAACATTTCATAGTCGGATACAGCATTCAAAGTATTAGGGCCTGCTTTGAAGAGGGGCTTGCTTGGGAAGTAATTTGTTTTAGTTTGTACTAAATGTAGAGTATTTGTGCCTCTTCTGTGGTTTCAACAATTGTTTGGTAAGGTCCACTTCGTATATATTGTCGCATAAATTGCTATTTGAGTAGTACTTTGTACTGAATCGAAAGTGCTTATACCTCTCTACTGTTTTTCAATAATTATTAGGGCTATTTATAATTAGTAGTTCCTTGCTGTATGATTTCTGTATTTTTTTTATTGTGGGTAAATTAGGTGCAGCTAATCCTAGCTAGTTGTTGTCCAGTTGGAGTGGTATGAACGCATGAGTATGACCAGCTAACCAGGTGTACATTGTGCTCATTGTGGTGAGATCTTTTCTAATCTTCTACGTGGAAATACTGAATAGAAGAAAGGTCTGCCCAAATAGCAACAACTAAATCAGGGCATGTCTAAAATCAGGGCGGAACGGCGTTTGGTCTCCAAAAGTTGGTCGTCGGGATGGTAACAAAGGCTAAATTCTGTGCCTCGCCAGAGGAACAGGAGGCCGGCCGGCAAGGTCGCCGCTGTCGTTGAGGACTGAAGTGCCCAGGCCGAAGAATCCGGTTACCGAGGCGCTGGACGACCTCGAGCAGAATGTGGCAGGAACTTCGTCCAGGACCTTACACCTACTGCACGCGCTCGCTTGTCCGGTTTTCGAATTGAGCGTGGAAATATGGATTAATATGGATTCAAGCAGTGCTTCAAAGGGATCCTTTTTCACCAGCGGGCTGTTACCGAATTAATCCCCAAAAGCTTCCATCAGCACTCCTTTCAATAGAGAGAAGAAACGAGGACATAAAGTGACACTCGCTCAACATATGTTGCTGAGTTTGCTTCTTGACGTTTATTCAGATGCTAATGCAAAGAGGTTCATACGTAGGGTCCAATAGTTTCTAGTTAACGAAAGAATCACCGAACATGTTTCCCAGCGCTTCCCAAGGTACTGCGATGAAATCTCTGGTTCTTTCACCTGGGAAGACATAAAGGGATAGGTTAACAGTATCAATTATACTTGCTCGTGATGCAGTTCTAAAATTAATAGCCGATTCATTTAGTTGGGTCTTTTATTCCTTTGCATCTTAAATATGTTCAGTTAGAAGGTAAGCAGTACAAAAAGGAAACCCAAACAGAGCACCAAAATCCAGTATAAAAAACAGAATCGTCATCTATTCAGACTATCAACTAACTGGACCCAATAAATGGTAGAAAAATGACTACATTAACAACCAGGAAATAGCATTGAGTAGGCAGAACAAAACATACATCGAAAGCGCCACAAAAAACAGGCGCACAACAACCACAGATCACCCATACTACTGACACTATTATTGGACAATTATCAGCTTTGCAAAGCTAGTTTTAAAGAATTCAATGATAGAAGATCTCATCACTAGCTTTCACCTTGACATAATTATGTAGCACACATCAAAGATCAACCATGAAATTGTTGAGGCAACAAAAAATAGAACATTTAGGAAGGCTAATTGCATGATTATATGCTAGTCTGGTAGACATACAATGGCATGAATGAATAGGTTAATAATATCGATTATGCTTGCTCGCGATGCAGTTCAAAAATTAATAGTTGATCCATTTGGTTGGGCCTTTTATTCCTTGGCATCTTAAACAAGTTCAGTTAAAAGGTAAGCGGTAGAAAAAGGAAACTCAAACAAAGCAACAAAGTCCATGCTATCATCCAAATGTACAAATATAAACAATGGCATCTTCATCTGCTCAGACTATCAACTAACTGTACCCAATAAATGGTAGAAAAATTACTAACCATGGCATATCCAATAACTAATCATATCCAATGACATAACTATTTCCATAATGGTAGCAAAAAAACTAAATTAACAACCAGGAAAAAATAGCATTGAGGAGGCAGAAAAAACATACATTGGAAGCACCACAAAACAATAGGCACACAACAATCAACAAACTGGCCAACTATCAGCTTTGCAAAGCTAGTTCTTAAAGACTTCAATAATGACAAAACATGTCATCAATAGCTTTCACCTTGACATAATTATGTCGCATGCATCTCAGATAAACCATGATATTGTTGAGGAAACAAAAAGTAGTACCTTTAGGAAGGCTAGTCACATGATTACATCCTAGTCTGGTGCTCCAATCACCTATAAACCAGCAAACGTATAACATACACGAGTATAGTATCATATCCAAGATAAAACAGACAGCTAATGTTAATTGAATGTAACATTGTGCATTGGTCAAACTATAGCAATCATTTTGAACTGCTGCTAAATAAAACTGAAGCTTGGTCAAACTAGGTGCGTTGGCTTTGAACAATACCAAATAAATGCACTATGAAAACATATTTTATGGTGGATTTAATGAAACTAAATTGACCTATATGCTGGTGTACTTTTCAATAAACTTGATCGAAGTTAGAGAAGTTTGGCCTAGGAAGTTTGACATAGGACAAGACTAAATGTTTCACATTTTTTAAGGGAGGGAGTATTTATAGGTTTGAACCTACCAAAACATTTTTAGGAACAAGGTCCCTGGTTGCTATAGGATGCTTGGTTTTAGGAACAAGATCCCTGGATGCTATAGGGTGCTTGCTTTCAGGAACAAGATAGTCATTATCATCTCATTTCTCATACCTTTTTTTTTGCTTTAAAGAATGTTGTTTGATTCATTGCCACATCATTCATCATACGTACATAATATATAGGATGAGGTGATTATATGTTTCAACATACCAAAACACTTACCTGTTAGTTGACTGGATTGACATCATGGTAATAGACCATGTGGTAAGCCAACGCGCTTGCTGTAATGAATCTAACAGAACAGACATGGCATTTAACACCGTTTGAACCATGAAGAGCAGAAAAGTGATGCAAAATCTGCACAAGAAAAAAAGGGGATCACATTATAGGACAATAATTCATAATTAAAATGGTTTACTAAGATTTATACCTGACCGAAGCACCTATTGGTGGCTCTTTCGAAGTAGCACGCGGAACAGAGTACCAGATGAGGTAATGCATGCGGAAGATCTCTGACATACTTTATATGAAGAGTTTTGCTGTTGTACGGATCAAACATTTCTTCCTTTTGAACCATCTGTACAATTACATGCTCTAAAATGTGTTAACACCAAAACTTTCTTTCTATGAACCTATCGATATATGAACACAGACCCAGATGATGACACAACATTGATCACTGATAGCCTACGGTGAAGGGCGCCATGCCCATACATAAATGTGTGATGGCATGAAGAGGTTCCAGTTTTCTTTCCTGAATCTGATTTCAAAAACCAAATTAGTATAGCACCATAAGTGTTGGAATGAAATTTCAGTGTCACTAATTTTAGTTGTGCTGAGATTCTGGGAAAGAATCTGGAATTGAGAGTGTCACCTTTTGTTTCTTGTATAGATTCATCCATTAACATTTCACTATCCATAGTCACATCTGAACCAGGTGTCTGCATGTTAGCCATTCCATTTGAAGGGATCAATTAATAATACAATAGTATATGTATACTGTCCCAACTCTAAGTACTAACAGAAAACAATTAGTAAAGTGAAAAGAAAAAACATATAAACCTCAGTTTCCGCGATCTGTTTTTCCATCATCTCTTTCAAATCTTCCTACAAAAAATGGTTAATGGAGATCTCGGTAGATTAGCTAAGGAGGCTAAGTATATGGAAACAGTAAATTAATAGCAGAGTATATAGCTCCAGTATACTAATAAATAAAATCAGGTGCCCATGTGACCAAGAAAACAAGAAAAGCCCAACGTAAACTGCCATGGAAGGTCGGCATAAACCATACCCATTTTATTGTAGCTATCAGTCCCATCAGGGCTTCACGCTTGTCAATGGCAGAACTTTTCAGTAACTTCAACCACAAATTTTCCAGAATATCGACTGCCTTTGCATCCTGCAAGCGCAAAACCTTAAGGATTAAATTGGTGACTGTATTTATCAGCAGTCAACAATCACAAGTTCAAAACCAAGGAAGAATTGTCAAACAAGTACAAACCTCAACATCAACTGTAGATAAGTGATCCAGAAAACTGGCAAGGGCAGCATCTGGGGAAGTGGTTTCCAATTTACCTCCCATAAGCACACCAGTTATTCCCTTAAATAGATACTCGAGTTTTTTACACAAACTAGCTCATGACCTTCATCATCTTTTGTCAGATAAAGACCACAGTGGGGGCCATCATTTGGAACATAGGTGCATGTCATCAGCTTGTCAAGTGTCATATGATACAAAACCTCATTGTCATCAGCATTGGCATACTGACACACATGCCAAAGCAAATCTTCTGGAGTTGAGGCAACAAAGAACTGGCACAGATTATTCTTGAGAGGGCATCGCCACAAAACCCATGACAAGTTAGCTATGTAGTAGTCAACTGCCTCGTTAACCAGATCATTCTCATTGTTCTCCAAGATTTCGTCAACTCTTACAGAAAGAAAATGAGACTTCAAGTCTTCATCACAAGAACCTCAAAGTGATCATGGACCATATCTACAATTGAACTGAGGGCACATCTAATCTCCTCTTTTGCCAATAACACTCTATCTGTGTACTTCACACCCTCTGTGTACCCCAAGGGGATATCATGATCCCTAGGATCATCAGGATTTGCTATGCTCAGCGCCCTGAGAAACTCCTTCTCGGCAGCATCAAAGAAACCCACACTGATAAGGAATGGCAAAAAAATGGCACTGCTTGCAACACTTACAAACTATAGTTGCAGCAAAAGCTTTCGAGTTTTTTACGAGCGTGTTGGATCTGTTCTGGAGTCAGGCCTTTATACACTTTTTACAATGTTGTTATGGACCAATTTGTGCATCGTGTTTGGGCAGCAATTGGCCCTTAGGGCCTTGGGGGATCCAGGCCGGGCGTAATTAACCATGGGCTCATGGCCCACTTGAGAAGGTTGCAGTGCACAACACAAAGCAGAGCGAAGGGCCGGGTCCAATTGTCCAAAGGAATCCAATGTGAATGGAAGACGGGCCATATTTTAAATTTCGGTATGTTATCATTTTCTGAAATATGGGGAATGAAAATGTAAAGTCCTGATACGCAAACACATAATCGAACAGCATGGGATTTAATGTGGATTTGTGCAATTATGAACACTATCACAAGTATGCCATGGATCACAAACAACAAGAAAAAATAGGAAAGTAGTTGGTTGCCATGATCATCAATTCATTGCATTTAAGAAGTCACACTGGGAGACGTCATAACATTTTGGAAATTGGAAATAAAAGTTGGTTCCATACTTCATTGCTCAAAAGTTAATCTAGACTGTACAAGCATTTTTTCTAAAATTATGATAGAAGAAGCTATCCTTCTTAGAAGCCACTCGTTAACTTTCATATTTAACCACACTTCTATTATCACGTCATGTAAACAATTACATATTTTTTGAGCGGATGTAAAAAGTTAAATAGTTATTGCCGTTGCATACCACAAGAATACAATTCCCCATTTTTGTTGTCCAGGATTACAAGTTTCGTGGTCTCCACGATAATTGCTAGGAATATTGCACAAATTATTCTATGTTTAAATTTCAACACAGCACAACTACTTGGCCACAAAGAACTACACATCCAGATTTTTAAGGCGGCATTAGCAACGTGAGGGAAGAATCATATATATGCATTCATGCTTCAGAATTTCATAAATACGCCTCAATCTGTTTGACCTAATTCTTACAAAAATAGCTTCATCTAGGTCCTCAAGATATAAGATGGCAAACTTGTCCCACAGAGTTATTGATAACGCTTGGATAAACCTTTTTTTATACGAGGATGATTCTTTGTTTGCCCTCTTATCGATCCCCAGGTAAGAATGAGTCATTAGTTACGTAGTCCATAGATACACATCACCGCTTCACTATACTCCATAGATATAGTATTCTCATAATCTTACTTGTAACTTTAAAAATTATTTTCATAAAATATTATTTTTTAAGAATAATATTTTCATAAGCAATTAACTACAAAAAAATACGCCATATACAGTTCTTATATTTGGAACTATCTAAGATAATACTGGTTATTTGTCACAGTTATGATTTCATATGTGCTCTAAAGGAACCTACAATATGTACATTCAATGTATTTTGTTATTTATTTGTATTTTCTTTCCAAAACTATACCTACGAACAAAAAGAATTATAGTCAATGCGACCTTATGCATATATGAGACAAATTTAAAGAACTCTATATTCATGTTGGAACTGAATTTTTCACCATATTTTATTTGATTGACGTTAGTATCCCATTTGGACTAGCTGGAAATTTTCTTTGCCACTTCATGCGTGACAAAAGATCATCCTAGAAATGATAATCCCTTGACGAACCTCTTTTTCTTTGTTTTTGTTTTTTCTTTCTTTTCTCTACAAAATCTATATATATATATATATATATATATATATATATATATATATCTTCTCCACCTTAATTGGTACTAATTCCCACAACTGTTTGCAGTACTTCAACCATGTATTGTTTGTCTTTCTTTCCTAGAATTCTACTGCAACCTTCAGCTAGTATTGTTGTGCTGCTAACTTTGTAAGCTATGCTCTGGTAATGTCACAATGTGGAATATTCCTAACTTTAATTTCTACCTTTGTAAGAGCAATGTAACTATTTGCTCCATCTGTTCTTTACTATGTCTATGGCATCAGGAGAAAACATTCTATAATGCCTGTCCATTAAGGATATGAACTATGTAGTTGCTGTGACATCTCTACCCTCTACCTCTAATTAAATGTTTAGAAGAGCAATGATTATGTATAATATTCAATAGATGTACGGACGAGCATTGCACGTCTTGAAATTAGGATGTATTTGGTTCATGCGCATAGCGTGCTATGAACAAATATTGCTGAAACGGATGGAGCATGTAAAATGCAGTTGAGGGTGCTGGTTCTCCTATTTATGTGAATCTCACGGATCGCTTTCAACATAGTGCAAGAAAAAGAGGCCATATTAGTTAGGCAGCTTTCAGTGACGAAACTTGGAACGACGGTAGACAAAAGAAATTGGTAAAAATATAGGAGGAAGAGCTGTACGATTAAAACTTAAAATTGAAATGGAAATATCTGGAGAGCTTTGAATCACAAAGTTAGAAATACATATTTGTAAAGCTCACCAGTTCTACCGGAGTGAACGTGGCGATAAACACACAGCTTTCATTCCCATGAAAGATCTCATGGGCAAGAGTTTGAGTCAAACAAATCAATTTCGTGGCCCTCATGGGTACAAGTGTAGCTGTCCTGGACGTGCTCAGGATACTAGGCTGCTTGTCTAAGAAAAGTCGGAGCATGTGTAAAACGAAAGTTTACTAGCTTCCGCTACTAGAACGGTCGCACGATTATAGAGCGCGTTATAATTAACGCCTACTTTATTTTATTTCAATTTTTGAATTGTTGTCGAAAATCATAATCGCACAGCTTAGAGCATATCTCGATCTCTCCATTTTTTTTTTGGTTTTTGGTGATGGTTGCTTGCAACATATTACAAAAATCAAATCACTGATAGTTAAGGTAGAGAGATGAGTCGTCTTTATTTAAATGAGATGGATCAAAAATTTTATGATAATAAAAATTGGATTGATAATCTGCTGAAACACCTCTGCTGAGATTGAGACGAGTAATAAGAGGTTTCCGGTTTTCTAATTTACTTTTAGATGCTTTTTTTAATTTGTTTACATACTGTACTCTTCTGAAATAATCATCTTTTTTATTTTAAAAAACTTTTAAGTAGGAGATGGAAGTTACTGATACTGCACTCCCACCCTGCAAGAGTCCAATCCTACAGTCCACTTCGTCAGTTCCCGAAGCCATCCACCATTCCCCCTACACAGCGTGCAGGTGCCGTGGTCGTGGACGCCGCCGCCTCCTCGCGCTCTCTCTGTGGCGCACGTCAAATCTCCACGGAAGCACAGCCAAACAACCACCAAGATGTAAGAAAAAAACACGCCCGCCCGGCGCTGTCGACGCCAACGCCCCACCCCCCTCCAAGCTTGCCCCCGGCCCCGCCACCACACCTCCTCCCGCTCGCCCCGCCGCAGCGGCCATGGCGGCCACCGCCGCAGCCGCCGTCTCCTTCTCCCTCCCCTCCGCCCCGCGCGGCCTCGGGCCTCGCCGGCGCCGCCGCCGCGCGCCTTCCCTCCTCCGCGCCGCCTCCACCGCCGCGCCCCCGTCCCCGGACCTCTCCATCCAGCTCTCGCCGCGCGCGTCCCCGCCTGCGCCGGCCAACGGCGCCGCGACCGCCGGCGGACCACCCGTGGCCGCCTCCTTCGCTCGCGACCGCGCCGAGGACCTGCAGGCCGAGGCCCGCGCCATGTCCCGCGCCGCCGGGGCCACCGTCTACAGCCCCGAGCTGCTCGCCGCCCGCTACGGCTCCCGCCCCTTCAAGGCACTCACAAACCCCGAACAATTTTGCCATTAATCGACCTCAGCGCTGACTGCTGCTGTGTAATCGACCAGGTGGCGCTGAGGGCGGCGGAGGTGCTGTCCAAGCTGGGGGCCTTCGGGGTGAAGTTGCTGCTGGACGAGCGGAGCGGGGACTCGTCCTCGGCGAAGCGCCGAGCCAGGGCGGTGGAGCTGCGGACCATCCTCACCAGGCTCGGCCCGACGTTCGTCAAGATCGGGCAGGGGCTGTCCACGCGCCCCGACCTCTGCCCAGCAGAGTACCTCGAGGAGCTTGCCGAGTTGCAGGTCGCATTCTTTGCTTAATTGGGCAAATGTGTAGTGAACTTAATATCAGGATAGCACTATCGATGCTAGAATCATCACATTTCAACACTTTGCTTGTAGATCAGGTTCTAGTGAAAATAGAGCAATGCTAGACCCAATTTCTTAGTCCATTGAACATCCTCATGCTAATGCTTAGTGTTCCCACCTATTATGCAATGATCATGGTTAGTGACATACAGAACATGCAATTGCTCTAGAGGGAGTCAATTCCACCAGCTGGACTTCAACAATTTAGAATGCTTCCAAATTGGGAGGTTACTTCTGTTGCAAATTTCAGGTCCCTCCAACTGTTGAAACCTCGCTATCTTGCAGGATTCACTTCCCACATTTCCGGATGAAGAGGCATTTGCGTGTATCGAGAGCGAGCTTGGCTTCCCACTTGATTCAATCTACTCGACAATATCACCTTCCCCCATCGCAGCTGCTAGTTTAGGTCAAGTTTACAAGGCACGGTTGAAATACTCCGGGAAGCTGGTAGCTGTCAAGGTGCAAAGACCCGGTATTGAGGATGCCATAGGGCTTGATTTTTATCTACTCAGGGGCCTTGGCTTTTTAATAAATAAATATGTTGACATTGTAACCAGTGATGTTGTTGCCCTCATGGATGAATTTGCTCGAAGAGTTTTCCAAGAGCTCAACTATGTCCAGGTACATTCCTCTTGTCCTTGTGAACTTCTTTCAATACACTCTGTAAAATTATCTTCATTACAACAGATTTCTTTCCAATGAACTTAGCCAATGATGAAATTCAGAGGCAAATAAAAATTATTGGTTGCTTGATCAGAAGGATAATAAACATTCTTTTTAGTTCATCGACTGGTTGTTATCCACAATCAAATAAATATCTGTAAACATATGGAATGCAGGAAGGCCAAAATGCAAGAAGGTTTAAGAAGTTATATGCTGATAAGCAAGATGTATTGGTGCCTGATATATTTTGGGATTACACAAGTGCAAAGGTTCTGACTATGGAGTGGATTGAGGGTGTAAAATTAAACCAGCAGGCCGCTATTGAAAGTCAAGGATTGAAGGTTCTGGATTTGGTCAACATTGGCATCCAGTGTAGCTTGAGGCAACTTCTGGAATATGGTTACTTTCATGCTGATCCTCATCCTGGTAATATATTGGCAACACCCGAGGGGAAGCTCGCTTTTCTTGATTTTGGCATGATGAGTGAAACACCAGAGGATGCAAGGGTAGCCATTATAGGACATGTTGTCCACTTGGTCAATAGGGACTATGAAGCTATGGCTCGTGATTATTATGCGCTAGATTTCTTGGAACCTGATGTCGATGTTTCCCCAATTGTGCCTGCTCTCAAGAATTTCTTTGATGATGCTCTGAACGCAACCGTGAGTGAGTTGAACTTCAAGACAATAGTTGATGGATTAGGTGCTGTTCTCTATCAGTACCCATTCAATGGTGAGCTTAAATTGTTCAGATATTATTTTCTTGTTGTGCCTTAATTTTGGTCATAGAGTGATCAGTGATATTACTTGTTTCTTTATTCAAATCCAGTGCCTGCATACTATGCATTGATACTGCGATCACTCACTGTGCTGGAAGGTTTAGCACTCTATGCTGACCCTGATTTTAAGGTGCTTGCTGCCTCGTACCCTTACTTTGCTAAAAGGCTACTCACTGATCCCAATCCATATCTCAGAGATGCTTTAATTGAGCTTCTATTCAAGGACGGAAGATTCCGGCAAGTACCTGCTGATCTATATATATGTTGTTGTGTTTTGACAGATCAAAGCACCACTCGGGATAGCATTGTTTAACTTTCACGTCTCTGCAGATGGAATAGGCTTGAAAATCTTCTTGTTCAAGGGCGCCAAGATAGAGAATTCGCAGCCAAAGATGCCCTACAACCTGTTCTAAAGCTTCTCCTTGGTCCTGATGGAGAGGAATTGCGTGTGCTGGTTGTGAAAGAGGCTGTTCGTGTAACAGAAGCCATCACTATTGGAACACTGATTGATTCGTACAACTCAGCTCCAGAATTTTTGAAGCCACTAATTTCCAGTGGCAATCCGGCCGGACCCTTCAAGTTTAGTGAGGCTGAACGGGAACAAATGATGGAGCTCCGAGACCAAGTTTTCAGAGTATGGGGTCTTTTGAGATCCTCAAATAACTTCGATCCGAGCCTTTTGCAACCAATTGTACAGGTAGGCTGTTGCCTAATGTCTTACCATGTGCTTCAACTGCTACTGAGAATCCTGTGACTGATACTGAAGAGTGATTTTGATAATCAGGTGCTGCAAGAACCAGAGGCCCGTGTTCTGGGTTCCCGTGTTGCAGGAGGGGTTACACAGCGCCTTGCGGCCCGTCTGTTGCAGCAGCTTCTCAGGACCCCTCCTGCTCCTGGATCTTCTTAGCAGATACTAGATAGGTTCGAATGAAGCATGTAAATTCACACGATGCTTTTCACAGGAAATGAGAAGGAAGCATAACTCGGAAATCAAGTATATAGCGGGTTTCTTCATTCTTGGTGGATAAAGATCCGTAAATTGGCACGACCATAAATTGAGTACACAATCAATTTCTTCATCGATAGCAGAAGATTCACTAATGTTTTTTATATGTGCATCTAGTTTTTTCTACTTGGAGTTGCTGCATTGGGTGCACTTGCCACGAACAGTGGTTGCATTGTGCACGTGTCTGGTTCACGAACATGTTGCATCATGTATGCATTGCAGTTAATTCAGCAACATGGTCCTACTCCCTCTGTTACAAATTATAAGTTGTTTTGGCTTTTCTAAATATTATGTATTTAAAAAGCCAAAACGACCATACGATATGTGATGGAGGCAGTATATGCCACTTATATATTGTGTAATGTGTGTCATGCAGTAATGCTAGCGGGGTAGCGCCAGAGGCGTCCTTTTGGCGCATATGGTCCAATTGAACATGTGTCGCCCACAGGTCTGTATCGTTCCAGTTCCACAGGGTTTATGCTTTTAAGATCAGCCTGTAAATATGTAGTATGCCTGTATTTTTCCACAAGTGAATAGGTTAGGAAACATGCGTACTATCAATCTTTGTCCAATGCTTCAGTTGGTTGCAGCCGTGCCATCTCATTATTTGACAACAGACGGACTTGTGGTGTGCCACCATCGAGGCGATGCTGACAACTTGCTGGTGGACAATTCATGTTACATGGTGTGTGCGTGCTTCTTAAAAATCTCCCTTGCCGTTTCAAAGTAGTATCAGCCGGCATCAGGGATAGCGACGATGAAGCGGGAAATGGAAACACGACAACAGGTTTTCGCATCTCCTACGATCTTACTTGTCGGAAGCGAGTGTATGGTCGTGTTCTGTGATCCTGTGGGACTGGTTTGCCCACGGTTTCTGAAACCTCGTCGCTCGCCCAACATGCAGCAAATCAGCTGCAGATGAAAGGCTTCGTTTTTCCAAACAGCATCTCTGTCACGGCGACACTCTCTTATTTCCACTGAAAAAGGTTGCGGGCTCTGCTCCAGAAATGAAGCCGCCGCCGCGGTTTTGCCGGATCGGACAGGATCACTGACTGCAAAGTAGAGAGCTGCTTCGGAACAGGCATGGAGGGAAGTGAACCGCCACGCCGCGTACGCCAGGGGAGAAACGATGAAGGCTTGGACTTGGACGGCACTGGTCGCGCGCGTGAACAAACTTCGCTCGAGACATGTGTCGCATACTTCTACTTTGCACGGCAATTTGCAGCGCATTTGGCGTGGATTCGAGCCAAGCTCCGCAAGAAATTTCTCTTGATTTCTGCCAAAACGAAAAAAAAAAGAGAGGGTCGGGTGTTTTAGACAAAACTCGTGTGAGATTCCAACGTCCGAGCTTAGTTGATGGAGCCATGGAGCTGCACAAATTTAGCTGTTTCAGATATCGCTCGTGTGGAAAACTCGTTGCGTTGGATGTTTGGGAAATGTGGATGTTCCCCCGGCAAAAACGAAGAGCCTCATCTCTGATGAAGTTTTCCACAGCGCAGTGTCACCGCACAGACACGTCATTAGCGAAGCATCTACGCAAATCACGGGGAAACAACTTCCTAAAGCCACTGCGCGTACACTCTCGCCAACTGCCGGAGCACAGAAACACCACCCACGTCACGCACGCACGCGTCGGCCTGCACGAATCGCGACGCAGATCTCTCCACCAAACCTTCCAGAAAACCCTCCGACCCGAGAGGTGTCAAGCAGATAGCACCGCCGCCGCGCCGCTCAACCCCCGCTCTCCATCTCCATATACACCATCGCGGTCACACACACAGAGGCTCGCACGAGAGAGAGAGAGAGAGAGAGAGAGGAATCCGAGTATCCATCCGGCCATGGCTCTCCGCACCCTGGCGGCGAAGAAGACCCTGTCCCTCGCCCTCGGCGGCGCCCGGCCGCTGGCGGCGGCGGCGGCGGCGAGGGGGGTGACGACGGTCGCGCTCCCCGACCTCTCCTACGACTTCGGCGCGCTGGAGCCGGCCATCTCCGGGGAGATCATGCGCCTGCACCACCAGAAGCACCACGCCACCTACGTCGCCAACTACAACAAGGCGCTCGAGCAGCTCGACGCCGCCATCGCCAAGGGAGACGCCTCCGCCGTCGTACAGCTCCAGGGCGCCATCAAGTTCAACGGCGGCGGTGAGTGAACGAGGGCGCACCCCCCCCCCCCCCCCCCCCCCCCCCGGCCTGCTCTCCCCTCATCGATCCCCTCCTCCTCCTCCTCCTGCTGCTCTTTCTCTCCGGGGGTGCGGGGCCTGTTTTATTTCGGGGGTGAGGATGATGCCGGCGGGGCGGATTTTAGGGGTTGGATGGGGGTTTAGTGCGCTGCTGTTGCCGATCTCGAGTGATCTGAGTCCGGGAGGAGTGTACGTTGCCCTTCCGGATTGGGATTAGGATACGGTTGGCGGATTTTAGGATTATACCGTTTCTGAGGTTTTCGGTGGGTAGGGTTTTGTCATTGACCACGAATGAAGATTTAGATGGACCATCGATGGCCCGATGGGCTCCAATTTGGATACATTCTGGAGTATTTTCTGTATTCGTGCTAATGTTCCAGGCAAAATTTCTAGATTGGTTTCGTGGTACCAGTAGCGTGCTCATGGCTCAATTGTTATGTCGTCTTGGTGTTGTTTATTGCCTTTCTTTACTGTGCTAATCGTATGTCAGCTACTACTATTACTGATGATGCAAGTAGCATTGCCTTGTTGTGGTTGATTAGAAAATTGGTTAGGTTCTTGCCGATGTGCAGGAATTTGTATGATTTTGTTGGCTATTGAAACATTTTGAGGCATATTTGTGGATGTTCAGACCTACATATTGGTTTCATGGGATCTCCTGGCACCTCTACATTATGAATTACACTTGATTCCTTTTCTACTCTAGCATACCCTAATTTGCTTGGAACTATATGCTATGTTGTAATTGTTTGTGAATAAGTGAAACTTGTTCGTTTTGTTTGGTGAAGTGCTGCCTATTTAACCTTGCTTAGTGGTTAAATTAATTTAAGCACGTCTTCTTCTGCTATAGCTATGTTAAGGACTTGTTAAGCCCCTTGATTTTCATTACGAAGAAGCTTATTGGCCTATTTAACTTGTTCATGAGCATGGCATGTTATCCTCTTGATTGTATTCACATGTAACCTTGGTCTAGAATTTTCACTATGATAATTATCATGTTGCAGGCCATGTGAACCATTCAATCTTCTGGAAGAACCTCAAGCCTATTAGCGTAAGTATCTTGTTAATACGATTTATTGTTCCCACAAAGGGAGAACATGTGTTTTTTTTTCTTTTTTTGGGGTTGTTTCATGGAAAGTGCCATGTTTAACAGGAAGGTGGCGGGGAGCCACCACATGGAAAACTTGGCTGGGCCATTGATGAGGATTTTGGTTCATTTGAGGCACTTGTAAAGAAGATGAATGCAGAAGGTGCTGCTTTACAAGGATCTGGATGGGTGGTATGTACATTTGCTTTGTTTTATCCAGAATACTTGATGTCCTGATACAGGCTCAGAAGATTTGTTTTGTTTGTGACAAATCACTTATTACTTCTGCAGTGGCTAGCTTTGGATAAAGAGGCAAAAAAGCTTTTAGTTGAAACTACTGCTAATCAGGTGAAAGATGTTATCCGCGTCTGTTTTTTGTTCATTTGACATGGTGCAACTATGTCATGTGCTCAGTCTTAAATTGTTTACATTGCAACCCAGTTTTCTGAAAAGCCTAGATGCTAGTTGTGTTGCTGGCTTGTGCTTAGTGCCTATGTGTCCCATAGGCAATCCAGGCACACACATGCATTTTCTGTCTTCCATTGTTGTATATACACGTGCATTTTCTATGTGCCATTGTTGTTGGGAAAGTGATCGTGAGCTTAAAATATGGATGGTTAGCTAAATGGCTATTTTTTCATATCGTCTCTATAATCTTTCATATCTACTACTGGTATATTTTCATATGCTATCTTGTGTAATTTTTTGTATCTTGTCCATGAATTTCTTTTGTTTTCCTCAAATGCTGGACCTTTCTGCCACTGATATTAACCCAACGCTCTCAATTGCCACTGAAAAATCACATTTTGCTCCTTTGCCACTCTTCTGTTAGAGCAGTTACCTTGTGGCCGTTGCTGTGGGGTCTGTCAAAAGACCTTATGCACTGCAGGTCCATGTGTAATAGGATATGCCGACTATATATTCTATTTTTTTTGAGACAAGCCGACTATATATTCTAGCGTTGCTGTAATATAGAGCAGTTACTCCATAAGAGGATATTGTTGCAGCAAGTAGTGAAAATATTTTTGCTATCAAGTTTCTAAGAATGTGCCAAGAGTGTTATTCATATGTTATTGTGCTGAGTTGAACTAAGTGAAATTGTGAACCCTGAAGGAACTTTAGGTGTCATCCTAACTTTAGGAAATGGATGTGATCTATCTCATGAGCTGGTTTTTCTACCTTAGGTTTTACTTCACACGTGACCTTTGTAGATAGTACAAAGGAATGGTTTGATATGCATAACTGACCTGTGCATCTTGCAGGACCCTCTGATGACTAAAGGGGCAAGCTTGGTTCCTTTGTTGGGGATTGATGTCTGGGAGCATGCATACTACCTCCAGGTAATCTCATGTTTTTTGAGTCCAAAACTAGGGGAGCGCCTTGTCGCCTAGGCGACGCCATGAAAACCATGCCTATATTAATTCTGTTGTTGATGGTCCGAACATTTATCGCTAACAGTGACTGAGAGGATGAATTGACACTGTTGCATGAGTCATATATTGAGAGGATGAATTCATATTGCTAGCAGTACAACTAATTTGTGCTTCATATACTGAGAGGATGAATTCACATTGTCGATTTGAGTTATATGAAAAGGTCGTGCTTGGATTACTTAGTAGCAACTTGCCCACATTTTTTTTTATCGAAGATAGTTCTTGCATCTTGCCATCTTATTGGTTTAGTAAACCCCTAATATGATTAGTGCGTCAACATGTTTCAGAAAGATCAGTTATCATCCGCATTGGTGTTTGCATAAATAATAGATATTGCATCTTGCCATCCTATTTGTCCGGTAATCCCGAATACGAGCAGCTTAAGAATCATATCATTATATAATTCATGGGTTATGTGTTGTATTTGGAAAAGATCAGTTGAATTCTTGGATAACAGCGCATGTGTATCTGGTGAACTTTTTGAAGGTATTATTGAAGATTGCCTATTCTGTCGCAGTTTTAGCTGAAAAACAACAACGCAATCTTCATTTTTTCTTTCTTTCTATTTTTGAAAAGCCATGGGCTTCTGCTTTAACAAGTAATGGAAATTGACCTTTTGTTTGCATTCTGGGTAGAGCTGTGATTCAAATTTATTTATCTCCCACTAGCAGTGTCAGCTTTCTTGCAAGTGAATCTTGATGCCTTTTTTGTTGTGCTAAGTGATCTCCACTGCTTTCTTGGTTGCAGTACAAGAATGTTAGGCCGGATTACCTGAACAACATCTGGAAGGTGATGAACTGGAAATATGCTGGAGAGGTCTATGAGAATGTGATCGCTTGATTTGTCTTGTCGGGCAATACTCATCTGCGTTGGCTATCAGCTGTTTTGAGTGATGTGTAATAAAAATGGACCTGTCTAGCTGCTGGACCTTGTGTACATTTCGTTGAGATATACTGATGCAATAGCTGTTGATTTTTTTTTCCTGCTTCCGTGCTTGGCTCGGCTCTGCTCTGCTCTTCTGTGGCTGGCACCATATATACTGCCCAGAGAGCCCTTCTTCCTCGTGTCCAGTAATAATCCCAAAGAACTGTTCTGAGCGGAGCTTCGATGTTTGCTCAAGTTGTTAGCATGCCTTTTCATTGTTTGGGCTTTTCACTGTGTAGGAGCCACAATTTGGTCACCAGCATCATATCAACCTGAGACTACTGTTCCATCTGACCTGAAACTATAATGAACTTCAAAATAAGTTTATGAATACATCTTTGCTGGTAGTCCTGATTTGTAATCTTTGCACGAGCTTACTGCTCTAAAGTGTCCTCTCTGTCATCCGTTTGCGTTCTTTTAAGCACATGCGAACAATAGATTTGATTATTTTCTCAGAAAAAGAATAATAAATTGACAAGTGAGAATAACATCAAGAATAAGATAACGATATGTTAATTTTTAATCGTTAAATTATGCTTAAAACATTAATAGAATTAAAATGTGGTAAGATCCAACCACCTTTGGTTAATTGTCAAGTGAGAATAACATCAAGAATAAGATAACGATATGTTAATTTTTAATCGTTAAATTATGCTTAAAACATTAATAGAATTAAAATGTGGTAAGATCCAACCACCTTTGGTTAATTGTCAAGTGAGAATAACATCAAGAATAAGATAACGATATGTTAATTTTTAATCGTTAAATTATGCTTAAAACATTAATAGAATTAAAATGTGGTAAGATCCAACCACCTTTGGTTAATTGTCCTACAAACAAATTTCTCGTATTTTTGCACGGCGACGGATGAGCTGTAGCAACCATCTGTCCGCAGCCCGAAGCTCCCACAAAACGTCATAACAAAAATCTACCACCTTTGTTCTTAAGCATATGGTATCTAGGGTAAGATGATTAGTTCACGCCATCGGAGGGAATACATTTTACATCCTCATCTGGTAGTTTCCCCTAACCAGCATCTTTCTAATCATTCTGACAAGGTTCTACATCATCGCTGCCAAAGAATTAAAAAAAAGGAAAAACAGTTGCCTGTATACAAACAGGTGAACTACGGATGCCTATCACAAACATGCAAACACTGGCACCCTGAATCCCTGATGCGAAACGTGTGTAGCTCGCGACGACCGGTTCTAGTGTTGCCTGTGAGCAAAAAAAATCGGCCTTCCAATTACTGCCACAGTGAAAGGCCCCCCTTGAAGAAGTGCTCATCCCACAGCTGCTTTGTGCCACCAACGGTAAAAAGAACTTTCTACTTGGTGAATCCAAAGAATGCAGTTGACATTCATCGCAGGTTCCGGATCTCCCGCGCCACATTGATGCAAGAAGAAATTGGACAGTTGGTCTTGATTACATTTGTACCTATATGAGATCGACAAGCTGAAAAACCTTCCTGCTCACACATATTGAAATATGATTAGATTTCGAATTGACATTTGCATAACCAAAATAAGATGAATACAACATTCTCGAACTTGGCTCATATTAGTAACATCATAACTTAATCTGTGATATAATATGGACAGAAAAAAGCGTGGTTCTACAATTGTGCCTAATCATTGATTGTTGTGCTTGTTCCCTCAAATTAATCCTTGTGATCTATTAACTTGAGCCAAACATTAATACATAAGAATGTGACAGTGATATACCTTTCGCAGAGAATTGATGAGCGTACTGAGTGGTGGAGAGTTAACTTTTGCTCGTCTTGAAATCTGGATTTAATTGAAAAATTAGCTTTGGAAATTTCACAAACCTGGCAATATTTTGAGCTAATAGGCACAAACCTACAACATTTTGTGTCCATCCACCGCTATTTTGGGCTACATTCTCACAAAACTACAACTGTGTGATCATTCCCTTTTCATGGTCAGCAGGCTCACATGTAAGTGACATGTTCATGATCAGTCAGGCCCATATGGCAAATTTGATGAACTGTGACTGACATGTGTGTCCAATTAGTCATGAAAAAGGGAAAGTCACGAAGTTGTAGTTTTGTGAGAAGACAATTGAAGATACTGGTGGGTCTATGAAATGGCACAAAATGTGGTAGGTTTGTCAATATTAGCCCAGGATATTGGTGGGTTTGAAAACTTTACTCACACCCTTTGTGGAAGACTTCTAGGAAGTCAATAATTGCACATAGCACTGCAAGACATACCTCGTCAAGTCTTATATATCCTGGAGGCAACTGTGGGTCACTCTCCTCAATCATCATGCTAAGAAGTTTTTCCAAAGTGACACCATTCTCACTTGTGTATGCCCATCCCCATTCGTCAGCCAAGCTTAGCATTTCAGTAAGGAAAGAGGCATCATGGAGGGGACCTGTCCAAAGTGGGCCTACAACAGCGATCAAATCGACATCCTGTAAAAAAGGGACTGTTATATACTAGCATAATTCCTTTGCCAAGTACTCAATCAGGATTAGCTAAAAAGTGATACAGTTTCTTGCATGGCATAGGCATACAATTTTCAACTTAGGTTATGTAAGATTATTCATTAATATAACAAAATCAGGATTAGCTTAAAGGTGATATAGTTTCTTAGACCGCACATATCCAAAGTTTGTTCAATCCTGATAAAGGAAAAAAAGATCCTGAAAGCAACCAGTAGTAATTAAACAATAATTTATACCAAGACAATGATCTATTGTACCTACTGTTCTGTCTGTACAACCACAAGAAATCCGCCCCAGCTCATCAAATCCAAAAGTCTGAGACTGGCCACAACTCTTGCAATGACTAATGAAGCCATAATTACTGCCAAAACAGAAAGGACATCAGAACTTAACATTTCATAGTATGTACTAATCAGTTCTATGGTTGTTGGAAAGAAAAGCACAATGAGTTACCTGGTGTCATTATCTTTTCCATTGCATAATTGTACCATCACTCGATAAATAGGACCATGATATGCAAAATACGAGAATACTGGTCTTATGTGAAATCCCAGAAGAGCTGCTTCCCGTGCAGCACCACCTATAACCATTCGTAAACCAACCTCATTCGGGTATGGCATTGGACGAACATATGCTCCATATGAAGACAAAGAGCTAAATAAAAGCAAAATGTTACATAGTTGTCACAAAAGATTTGTTAAAGCGCAATACAGAGAAAATTTGACCAAGTTCTCAAACAGAGACATTGGCATCAAAGTATTTACAGGGTGATGCAAGTCCAGTATTCTTGACAGAAGGAAGCGACTTATAGCCACAATAAAGATGGCTCTAATACATATTCAAGCTGAGAAGCAACCAAAATCATTCTGAGAAATTTAACCTCCGTGTTAACCTAAGTAAAGCACACATTCATTGTACTCGTACTGGAAAGTAGATAAGCACCTACATTAATACATATCACATGTTACAACCACAAATTGAGCTACAATAAGCATTTCATTCCAAAATATCCCCCAGTTCCTCTTGTACAAACATTGATGAACTTAATCACATATTACAAAAGGAACTAAGCGACCAAGTTACTGGCCCAACAAATATACTCCTCCGTACCAAAATAAATAAGTATAGTTTTAGGAGTTGGGCATCAGAATTAAAGAGGGGTAAAAAAGTAGAGAGGGCACGTAAAACGAGGAGGGACAGAGAAAGAGTGGGAGTTGTATTGGAAAACGGCGACTGCAATTTTGAATTGGGAAGGAGGGAGTACGAGTTATCGGTCAAGTATCAACATTTCGAAGAAGGAAATCCTGAGCCATTGAAATCTAGAGATTTTTAGATGATACTGAAATCAGAAGTCGATCAAAAACTCACCTTCTCGAACCATACCCTCTCGCCGACCGCCAATCCGTGGACGTCAGGTAGAGCAGGCCCCCAATCTTGAGCGCCAAGAGCGCCGCCCTTACGTACGCGGCGTCGCCGCCGAACGAGTCCACGTCGATGACGTCGAAGTACTCGCGCCGAAGGTACCGCTCCGCGAGCAGCCGGGTGGCGTCGTTGTGCGACACGACCCACCTCCTGCGCCCCGCCTCCGCCGGCGGCGAACCCCGCTCGAAGCGGGAGAGATTGGTGAGGATGATGGGGCGGAGCGCCTCGGAGGCGTCGTTGGCCCAGACGAAGTCGGCACCGGCCTGCGCGAGGTAGCGGAGCGCACGGACGCCGCAGCCGCACATCGCGTCGAGGCAGAGGAACGGGGCGGAGGGGTCGAGGCGGCCGTGGCGGCGGAGGAGGGTGGCCGCGAGGACGGCGAGGTCGCGGCCCGCGGCGCTGTCGCTGCGGTAGAAGGCGGAGCCGGGGTCGAAGGAGACGCCGCGCTCAGAGTGCGAGCAGGCGGGCGGCGCTGGGCGGCGGCGGGTGACTTGAAGGGGAGGGGAGAGAGAATGGGGCAAGGAGACGGCGGTGGCGGCGGCGGCCATGGTGGCGGGAAGAGTGGGGAGAGTTCGGCTACTGCTTAGGATGGATTGGGTTCAGCCAGTGTTTACGCTGCCGGACTGGACTGGAACTTTTACCGCAGGCCAGTCCACGGGACGAGTCCGGGTGGTTGGATCCTCGACTAATTTTCGTAGTCACAGGTAATGATTTCTATACTTCTATACGATAGGTAATGATTTCTATACGATAGTTTGTAATTTTATTCTATCGTTCACGAACAATGGGAGGGGTACCACGTGTGTGGGCCCCGCTGAACCTTATTCTCTCCTGTTCTCCTACCTGCCCCACGTTGTCTCCTCCCTCCCTTCCTGCCTCAACGCATCGGGAAAGCAGCCAAGCAGCTCTTTAGGGTGCATTCAAATCCAAATTATTCTGGGTGGCCTCGATTCGTCACGGTGGTGGCCAGCCGTCGAGCGTCAAGCAAGGCGCAACGGTGGTTGCGTGTACGCTCGGCGCACAGATCCCGTGGGGCTTGATGCGCGGTGGAGCTCGCTTCAGGCGGCACGACGCGGGCATAAAAGCAGGTGCAGACAGATGGGCGGATTTTCCATGAGCTAATGAGGTGGAGGCTCACAGCCGCAGCGTCGTTGCGGATGGCTGCGTACACAACAGGGTGCTTTAGCTCCAAAGCGTCGAGGTACACATCTCTCTCTTTCCCAATCTTATTTGGTCCGTATACCAAAGTTTGGATTAGGAATTGGTGCAGTTGTAGATTTTAATTAATCCTTAAGCAATAATATAGTTTTGACTATGCAAAAATAGTACTTTGTAGTTGGCATTTTTCCCATGTTCTGTTAATCAGCCATTTTTGGTTCTACTATCAACTTTGCAGAATTTATTTGTAGGCAAGTTATGCCATGAACAATCAAGAAGCAAAATATTCATTTTAGGTTAGCATTTTTGCATTTAGATTTCAGTACAAGTTTGACAATTGCTACCAGTACCTAGTTGTATATTGGATAGGTATTAACTTTCACTTGTTCCACATTTTCTTTTTTTTTTCTATTAGGTTCTGCATTCACTCTATTAGTGTTCTTCTTCACTTTTCGTTTGTATATCCTCTAACTACAGATAAATGGATCTTATTTTGTTGAAAAATAGATTGTAAATCAGCATTTCAAGATTGTCAAATTATGCCTCTATATTTTTGGGTGGCAATTCTTTTTTGTTTTGGTGATCTGACATTTTTTTCTACCAATTTAGTTCCTGCTTGGTGCTTGGTGTTAGAATAGGCTCATACAAGCCAATGATGCAACCGATCTATGCTTTTTGAGTTGAATATAAGATTTGTTTTGTGTTAGAGATGTAAGCATTTTTGGCAAAACTTATAAGCATTTTAATTGGGTTACTTGTGTGTTTTTCCTTATATCTACAATGGAAATATGACTAAAATATAGACACATGAATCTTGTTTTGTTAGTAAAATGTAAGGTTTGCAGCTGTACAAATGAATCATAAGTCATATATACAACCAAGGAATTATAAGCACTTTAATATTGCCAAATTATACTTTTTAAGTTTCGAGTATTAATTTTTTGTTCTGATGATCTACCATCTTCTTCTACTGATTTATTTCCTGCTTGGTGCTTGGTGTTAGAGTAGGCTCATGCAAGCTGATGAAACAGCCAATCCATGCCTTCTGATCTTTGAAGATGTTTTTTCTATGTTCTAATATGGTTCTTGATAGGCAAAACAGTGTACGTCATTAGACAATCTTTTATCGAGCATTTCATAATTCTTATTTTATTGGTTACCTTAAATAGTATGTCACATACAACTACTAGCACTTGTACTAGATATTATCCCTCCCTACCACTATGTGCAATCAGCATTCAGCAACCTGCAATGCAACAAGATCTGCCATGCAGTGGACAATGATTATTGGTTTGGTTTGAAACTATTTGATTCTGCCTCCATTGCCATTAACATGAGGTTCAATGTTCTTGACATTTTTTTTATTTCTTTCTAGGTTTGTTGAGCTCCTAACTCTTGTCTGTAGTGAAGCGAGAAAGAAGTCATCACATCTCTCGATCTTTGCAGCTGACAAAGTGAGGAGAAGATGCAGCTTCATGGGTGAACAAGGACTGAAACAACCCTGTGCTTAGCTACCAATGTGTTTTGTGGGTGTAGCATCATCCTCTAGATCGGTATTGGTTGTGATGTTTGCCATTTTGTCTGGCAATAATCTGGATCCATAATATTTCAGTTTCGCTATAGAGAGTCAAAGACTTGTATGGTTTGGGCTTTGCATGCCCCTTCCTCACCACCGAATAATGTAGCATCAGTGCAACAATATGCATTTCCAAGAGAAATGTAATAGTTTTGTGGTTTGGCAAATCAATATATTATCTATACAATTTTGTTGCTTCCTTTAGTGTTCAATATGTGTGCTGTCTCCTCTTCTGGTAAGCGGTGGTGTCTAGGAGGCACGAGCTAGCAGTTTTATCTTTTCTTTTATTGAAGAAGAGGTGACATTCCAGATTAGGAGAGCCGACATATTGTTTTATCGGAAAAAAATATGTAGGCCATCTAGGAGCACGTGCTCCGTCCAGTGCAACTCCATGCATGGGCAAAAATGTTGCGGCTACAATCTTTTACTAAAAGAGGAAATTTATCGTGGATTGCAGCTTTTCCAAATGTAGGACGGCCGTACGCCTAGCCGTAAATTAGCCAAGTCTATTTTTATAATAGTCCGGATCACATGGGATGTTTGGATGTTAAATAGGAAGATTAAACATAAACTAACTATAAAACTAATTGCATAAGCCGGTGCTAATTTACAAGATGAATCTATTAAGCTTAATTAATTCATCATTAGCACATATTTACTGTGGCATAATATGATCAAATCATGGACTAATTAGGCTTAATGGATTCGTCTCGCGAATTAGCCTCTATTTATGCAATTGATTTTGTAATTAATTTTATAATTAGTCTATATTTAATATTCGTAATTTGTCCAAACATTTGATGTGATAGGACTAAAATTTAGTTCGAGGGAAACAAACACCACCTTACTTGCGGTCCGGTCTAAAATTTTGGCCAAAATTTGACTAACAATTATATATTTGGTTTGAATTATCCATAAATCATGCTCTTGGCTGTGGTAGGTTAAAATGAGTTTATTGAAAGTATGTTTGTCTTGTTCTGTGCTTTGCCTGGAGTTTTGTTTTCAAACAGATTTTGACGAACACTTGCCACGTTAGTTTGACGCACAGCAATGGTTGGGTTGATCTGCCTTCACATAAGGGTTGATAAATATCCCAGTGATATGGCCTACAAACCATTTAATTGTTAAGAACTTAATTCAAATCAAGATGAAGGTTGCATCATCTCCTAGAATGTGGAATAAAAACTATAGTCTATTTTTAGCTCACTTGCTACATGCATTGAAGAGTCGAGTTGAAGAAAAGAAGATATTTGGGGGTCTATCTGTATTAAGTGACTCTCGAGGGGCTGCAGCCTGTCTCGTCAGTGTGTACCCATCCGTGTCCCCGCACACGTGGAACCCATCCATTCGCTCCCCTTCAGGAGCTCGGCCATCTATTTTTTTTGATGGTCTTAGCCCCGTGCCACGAGATAACAGAGCCGTCAACGCGCTTTTCCTTTTTTGCCACCACTTGACTAATTACGCCAGTTAGTAGAAATCAATGGAGGAAAAAAAAGCTCCAAAGCCATGAAGGCTAGACCGCCATCTTCTTGTTGTAACTGTTCCAAGCTCCTGCACCACCCATTCGAATTCAGCAAGGTCGAATATCATGATGCCCAAATCAACACCACGGTGACCTCAGCTTGACGCTGATGACAAGGAAACACCGAAATTGATCTACCTGCCCCCCAAATTGAGATCCCATGCAGCAACAATCAAACTCCTCACTGCCCAAAATGAGACCCTACAGTAGGAATCAAAGATCGTGGCCTCCCAAATTAAAATCCCACAGCCGGAATCGAGGTCCTAGCCACCCTCCAAAATCAGCTCCCACCACCGAGCTCAGGCATGCTGCTACCCAGATCGAATCTCTAATGTGAAGCTTGCCGCAACCCAAATCAGGCTTCGTGCTTCCAAGCCTTATCTTCTTGCCACAAAATCGAGCTACTTCATAGGTCACACAAAGCAGATAATGGAGATTTGGCGAGATTAGCATGGAGACGGGACCAATACCAGCTTCCAGCAGAGAAAGGAAAATTTTAGAACCGGGATACCTAGACTGGGATAATGGCTGCGGCTTTGTTATCTCGTGGCGTGGGATTAGGGACCGTAAAAACAACAGAGGGCCAGGCTCCTGGAGGGGAGGGAAGGGATGGGTTCCACGTGTGCGGTTGCCTGTCTCTGGCGTGTACCCATCCGTATCCCCGCATACGTGAACCCATCCGTTCGCTCCCCATCAGGAGCTTGGCCATCTGTTTTTTTGACGGTCTTAGTCCCACGCCACGAGATAACGGAGCCGTCAACACGCTTTTCCTTTTTTACCACCACTTGACTAATTACGCCACTAGCAGAAATCAATGGAGGAAAAAAAAAGCTCCAAAGCCATGAAGGCTAGTCCGTCATCTTCTTGTTCACAGCGTAACTGTCCCGAGCTCCTGCATCACCCATTCGAATTCAGCGAGATCGAATATCATGACGCCCAAATCGACAACATGGTGACCTCAGCTCGACGCCGATGACAAGGAAACACCCAAATTGATCTCCCTGCCCTCCAAATTGAGATCCCATGCAGCAACAACCAAACTCCTCACTGCCCAAAACGAGACCCTACAGTAGGAATCAAAGATCATGGCCTCCCAAATTAAAATCCCACAGCCGGAATCGAGGTCCTAGCCACCCTCCAAAATCAGCTCCCACCACTGAGCTCAGGCATGCTGCTGCCAAGATCGAATCTCTAATGTGAATCTTGTCTTCGTGCTTCCAAGCCTTATCTTCTTGCCGCAAAATCGAGTTACTTCATAGGTCACACAAAGCAGATAATGGAGATTCGGTGAGATTAGAACGGAGAAGGGAAAAAATCCCAGCTTCCCGCGGAGAAAGGAAAATATTAGAACCGGGATACCTGGACGGGGATAACGGCTGCGGCTCTGTTATCTCGTGGCGTGGGATTAGGGACCGTAAAAACAACAGAGGGCCGAGCTCCTGGAGGGGAGGGAAGGGATGGGTTCCACGTGTGCGGAGATACGGATGGGTACACGCCAAGGAGACAGGCAAGCTGCAGCTTCTCGAGGGAGCTCAAATGTGATAGGACTGAGACTAATTTGGTAAGGTCGTAGTAATCAATTTTGTTAGTTGTTTTTTCTACCAACATACTTGCACGGTTAGTGCTTGCACTTGCGAGTAGGAGCAGATTGTGAGAATTGATTTCTATCATTCTTTTTATTGATGTTTAGCATTATATTCTAGGCCTGTTTGGCATGGCTCCAGCTCTGAGATCCATGCTGGAGCTGAAGTTTGTAAAATAGATTTAATATTTAATATTTTATTCTAAATATAAAATAAAAGTATAAAGACTCAGCAAAAGATCCTTGATTTATTTACAACTCTAGCTCCAAGAATTTCTAGAGCTGGGTATGAGCAGCTCCAAGAACTCTATGAATTTTCTAAAGTTAGAGCCATGCCAAACATGTTCATAGATTCTGTATTGATTGATTTCTAGCATTTCTTGTCTAAAGTTCAGATCAAGTCAGGTAGCAAGCAAGCGGACTCTAGCCTGGTTGGCTAGCTCATTGTAGAGTGGAGCTAGCAGCCATAGTTTGAATCCCCGTGTGCACAGATTTAAGCCATCTCTTATGGCTGGGGTTTAGAACCCTATTTTTTTTTATAAAAAAGTCAGGTAGCAAAAGTCCAAGTCAAGGAAATCCTAGACCCTTTTAACTACTAGCTTTTGTAATGTCCAAAAGTAAGAAGCTGGAAAGCTCATGGCAAGGTGCTTTTGCTTTCTGGCTTTTAAGAATATTTGACTTTTGGAGATCCTAAAATCTAATGGTTGAAACTCCAAAGGTGAATGCTAGAAATCCATCTCTCCAGGTAGATCACTAAATTAAGAAATCTGATTCCTATCACAGATAAGATCAGTACAACACACTCACTTGAACTGAGTGCTTGCAAAAATATAAAAACATGCATAAATAGCCGAATTCATCCCTTAACTATCAAGCTGGGCTTGGTTTCATCCTTAAACTACCAAAGCAAGTCCTTGAACTATCCAAATCGATCTATTTTTTTTTGGCAAAATAGGCATTTTGGTCGCTTAACTTTGTCTCGTGGGTCAATTTCGTCCCTAAAGTATTAGACTGGCAAATCTTGTCTCTCAACTTTCATTTTTGGGTCAAACTTGTCCTTGTGTAGTTCTCCAAATTAGAATGAAACTAATACAAAAGTCATTTTTGCCCTTGGCTCCATCTTTCCCTCAATCTGTTAGAAACGCTAACCCATACTACCCGACTCAAAGTGCTAAAAAATTAAAATTAGATTGTCTAATTTGAGTACTAGAAAGTTCTAAAAATTGGTGGACCAAGTTACTCCATTGATCAGGGAATTATAGGTCCAAGTAAATTATGCAATGACATATCGGTGAAAATTGAGAAGGGTAGGAAAGATCTAAGTGTAAAAGGGACATTTCACGTTATTCTCATACTAATATGGAGAGCCAGATCAGAATAAGGACGAGTTTGTCCTAAAAATGGAAATTGGAACCAAATTAGCCAATTTGAAAGTTGAGTGACGAGTTTGACATGCTTCCAAGCTGCTGGGTGAGGAAGATCTGTGCCACAAGCTCGCCAGGGCTCAAGAGCGTGGCTACGGGCGATAGGGGCAATCGGGATTCCAACATCGTGAGGATCGCAATGCAGATTTTGGGAGGAATTATGGCCAGCCTTTGTGTTACAGGTGCAACCAGACTGGTCACCTCAGATCAGAGTGCACAAATCCTCCAATCTGCTAGAATTGCAAAGAATCTGGTCACATGTCCTCCAACTGTCCTCAAATCAAAGTGAACAAAGGATTGAAGTTATGTGGTTTTGGCTTACCAGGACAGATGTTCTACAATCTTCAGGTTCCTGTTGAGGAGGAGTCGGCGGAGCAGAAGCCTATTATGGTTGTTATGCACATCAGGGAGGGGGTTGGGTCAGTGGCAAAAGTGACAACTGAATTAAGATATTTGATCAGCTCGACTTGGGACTGGCAAGTGAAGAAAGTAGCTAATGGGAGATATGAGTTTGTGGTGCCCGCAAAAGCTGACTTAGACCTGCTGCTGAAGTTTACTGAATTTCAATGCAAAAGCTCTGATTTGAAGGTCTTCATTGAGAAATCAAGTTCTATTGCTGGGCTCTTTTGGAGATTTACATCATACCTGGGTAAAAGTCCTAGGCCTACCTCACTGGGCTAGGCAGGAAAAGGTGGTGGAAGAGGTGGCCTAACTTATTGGAGATCCAAAAATTGTTGACAAGAAAAGCTTGCCGGGGAGGGGACCTGTTAGGGTGAAAGTGTCCTGTAAAGACCCTGCTGCGATTAATGGGACAAGCAATGTGTATCTCAATGGAGCTGGCTTCAAAATCACTTGGTTAGTGGAGGATGAATCTTCTCACGGAGCAAGGGGTGATGACCCTGAAAATCATGATGATAGAGTAGAGGAGGATGATGAGGAAGAGAAATCTGGTAGCTACAGTTCCTTTCTTGAAGAGTTTACTAAAGGCAAAGCTGTGGGAGGCAATGTGGGGCAGTCCTCTCAGAATTCGCAGCAGCATAAAAATTCTGAATCTCATGAGAAGCATAAGAAAAGCTCTGCGCAAGAGGTTGCTCCTGCCCCCCTGCAACAAGCATCCCTTCCTACCAACAACATTACAAGTATAGCTACCCAGAATGAGGAGATCAAAAGACAAGTTCTGCAGTCCCTCTTTATGGTGGACAGGGTGACTAGCAGCCCACCTGGGGGGCAGGTGTGGGAGAGGGCTGAGGAGGAAGAGCTGAGTGGAGATGATAATCTCTCTCGGCAAGATCATGCTAAGACTTAGGAACTGCATGGAACTGCTGCTAGCTTGATGGAAGTACAGCTGCCCCTGGATAAGATTGGTCAGGGAGGAGCTGAGTGGTTGTCCAGCCAACATTCTGAACTGGTGATGGATAGCTCACCTCAAGATGGGGGGGAGGCAGATGATTTCTCCTCTGGCCCCGTTGTTGCCACAAGGGAGAGCACAAGAACCAAGGGTTCTGGCACTCTAATTCCTGTCAGGGCCGAGAGGAGAGTGGCTGCTATCTATTCTGAAGGTATCTCTTCTTACTTTTCTGTCTTACATTCTGTTGATAATTCTGTTTTAGCTACTATAGCAACAAAAAGTGGTATAGTTTTTTGGTGGGGAGACAGAGGAAATAAACAAAACATTGAACCTAATTAAAGCAAGGGAGGCAGCCTAGGCTGCTATTGCCTTTGCTAATTCCTCAAAATTTTCCCATGATGATGCTGACCCTGAGGTGGAGGAAATAGTTGTTGAGGAGGAAAACATGTACAATGAGGAACATACTAAGTTGGTGGAGAGCATTTTGGAAGAGGAACATATCCCCCACTCAGAAGCTGCCCCTTTGACAAAAGCTGATGGGGGGGGGGGGGGGGGGGCGGTTGGGGGCAGAAACCTACAAATCCATTATGAAATTCTTGATTTGGAACATCAGGGGTTTGGGGCAAAAAGGAAGGAGAACTCAATTGGTGGAATTAATGCAGAGATACCAAGTTGATGGAGTGTGTCTTCAGGAAACTATCAAAAAGAATTTCACTGATAAGGAGTTGGAGAGTTTCTGTAGAGGATCCCATTTTAAATGGTCATGGGTTCCAGCAGTTTGTCACTCTGGGGGGATGCTGCTGGGTGTCAAAGAGGAGCCCTTTGATCTGATTGATGTTCAGAACATAACCTTCTCGCAGCGTGTCACAATCCTTCACAAAGAACCGGGGCATGGTTGGGATCTGGTCAATGTTTATGGCCCTGTCTTGGATGCTAAATGACCTGCTTTCCTAGAAGAGCTTGCCCTGGTTGTTGAGGAGGTGCTGATGCACTTATGATGGGGGGGGGGATTTCAACTTAGTCAGGGATGCTAAAGAAAAATCTATGGGCACAATTTCAGCTAGATGGGTGGCGCCTTTTAATGACTTCAATGCCAGATTAGAACTTAGGGAGTTGCATAGAATCGGGGGGAGTTTTACATGGTCAAACAAGCAGGAGATCCCTATTAGGGTGGTGCTGGATAGGGTTCTTGTCTCTGGTAAATGGGAAGAGTGGTATTCCCTGTTCACAGTCCAAGTTATCACTAGGATAGGCTCGGATCACAACCTCTCCTCCTAGATTCGGGCAAGGAATGCCAGGTCAGATCGAAGCTTTTCAGGTTTGAGCTGTCTTGGCTTCTTCATGAGGGTTTCCATGATTGTGTGGTGCACAAATGGCCGACAAGAGCTGAGCACTATGTTTTAGATCATTGTCACAGAATTTCAGGCTGTCTGAGGAAGGCTCTTAAAGGATGGGGTGCTAACATCGGTGGTGAGCAGAAGAGGCTCAAACAGAATCTGCTGCTGAATATAAAATTTTGGGATAAGGAAGCAGAGGCTAGGGATCTTTCAGCGGGAGAATGGACAATTAGATACCAGTTTGAAGAGAACTAGATGGAAATTTATAAACAGGAGGAAATTTTCTAGCGGAAGAGAGAGGCGGGTGGGGGGGGGGGGGGGGTGGGAGGGGGGGGGAGATGGCTTTTGGAGGGAGATGCCAACACCAGCTACTTTCATGGGGTGGCCAATGGGAGGAAGAGGAAGTGCATGATTAAGAGCCTGGAGGAGGATGATGGGATTATCTCAGAAACAAATGAACTGAAAAGGCACATTACTGAGTACTACAAAGGACTGTTTGGGAGTGAGGCTGACGCCACAATTTATCTTGTAGACGATCTGTGGGAGGATTCTCTTAGAGTTTCGGAGGAGGATAAAGTCTTTGTTACGCGCCCGTTCGCTTTGGTGGAGTTAGATCAGGCGGTGAAAGAAATGAAGAACAACACGGCGCCAGGTCCAGATGGGTTTTCTACCCTGTTCTTTAAAGAGTTTTGGGGCCATCTGAAAATGATTCTGCTGGAGATGCTGAACTCACTTCATAGGGGGGGAACTGGACCTTGCCAGATAAACTATGGGATTATCACCCTGATTCCGAAGGTCAAAGGTCCGACAAACATCAAACAGTTTAGGCCGATATGCTTGTTGAATGTGATTTACAAGATCATAACTAAAGTGTTGACTATCAGGCTAACAACGATTGCGGGGAAGGTAGTTGGGTTAAGTCAAACTGCCTTTATTCCCAATAGAAATATACTTGATGGGGTGGTAATGCTCCATGAGGTATTGCATCAGCTCAAAACAAAAAAGCGAGAGGGTATCATCTTGAAGCTTGATTTAGAAAAAGCATATGACAAGGTCAGATGGAGTTTTTTGGAGGAAGTGATGAAGAGGAAAGGTTTCCCTGGGCCGTGGATCGGATGGGTGATGGGGGGGGGGGGGGAGTGGCTATAAACCTCAATGGTGAGTTGGGGGAGTACTTTAGGAGTTACGAAGGAGCAAGGCAGGGCGACCCCTTATCTCCGCTGCTTTTCAATCTTGTGGGGGATGCACTCTCGGAGATTCTGAACAGAGCAAAAAAGAGGGGGTGATCTCGGGTGTGGTACCAGGACTGGTGGAAGGAGGCTTGACACACTTGCAATATGCGGACGACACTAGCCTTTTTTTTTGGAAACTCGACAGAGAACATTGTCAATCTGAAGTTTATTTTGTTTTGTTTTGAGGAGATGTCGGGACTCAAAATTAACTACAACAAGAGCGAAGTCTTTGTGATGGGGGTTGATAATCAGCTAACAACTCAGGTGGCACAGGCCTTTAACTGCAAAGTTGGTGAGTTCCCCATGAAATATCTGGGAATCCCCATTGACATTGACAGATTGACCAAAGAAGAACTGAGTGAACCAGCTGTCAAGGTGGAGAAGAGGTTAGAAACGTGAAAGTGTGGCCAACTATCTTATTGAGGGAAGGCAGTTCTTCAAAACTCTAGCCTCACTAGTATCCCGCTGTACATGATGGGAGTTTACTGGCTGCAAGAAGGCACTCATCAAAGATTGAATACGGCTAGAGCAAGATTCTTCTGGCAGGAGGTGGGGAAAAAAGGGAAATATCATATGATCCGTTGGGATGCTATGGATAAACCGAAAGAATTCAAGAGGTGGGGAAAAAAGGGAAATAACCTCTGATTCTTGCATAGGAAAAATCTACAAAATTTATAGTAGCCTACTCATGCAAGTAAGTTTGTTCAATAAAATGTGGAGCACAAATTCTTGCATGGTTTATTCTGCACGACTAGATCTTGATCCTAGTAGTAGCCGTTTAATATATTTTTTATGATTAACCTACTGAATGAAAATGGCTAAAACTTTTACAGTGAGTTTGAACTTACGTAACGTGCTCTGCAGAAAAATCTGAACCCCAGAAACTTCCTCTACGAGTAGTTTTGTTTAACCCATACTTACTGTTAAAAATGGCCGTATGACAGGATAAAACCACTCACTCACTTAATGAAGTTAGTTAATCTAGATAAGTACTCGATAATTGACTGTCCAAGGACAAAAAAATAAAGTACTTGACTACTTAACTTGAATTTTGTTGAATGACTGCTTTATAGTGAAATAGTTGTTTATTCTTGTGCCTTTAAAACCACTCATACATGTGCATTCATATAGCATCGACTACTCTCGTCGACGGAACCTACGAGCTGGTGCCCGAGTCCGAGAGTGAGCAGCGCGAAGCTCAGGTTAATCTAACTGAAGTCGCTGAAGACCCGAACCAAAGTTCGGAAGAACCCCCGACTAGTTTTGCCAAAGAAGGCAAGCCCCGGTGCATGATCCCAGTATTTCCATTTATGCAACTACTGTTCCTTTTTACCTGTGTATTTAAGTTCGTAGGAGTTGATTAGAACCCTAGCTGCATGATCCTAGGCACCTATGTATTGAATACTAGAACTGGAAGTTCGAGTAGATGCTCTGCTAATAGGTTCGGTAAAAGTCGAGTGGTTTCCTGCCACTCGCGAGAATTATAGGAGTTGAATGATTTATCACATACTACAACTATAAGGTTGACGGGCGGGGCTTTGGTACGATACTCATGGTTGAGGCCCCGTCTGAGTAGAGAAAAATGTTAAGGCCGCAGTGTGTGGTAGTGGTGGTTAAGCGTTTGAAACGTACTAACCACATGTCGAAAATATGATACTCGATAAGCTTAAGTACCTGATTGGCCCGGCAAGTGGACTTTACTTTCACCCTACTTGAACGAAGTTCAGATGGGTATACACATGCGAGTGCAGAGCGTGGCCCTGTACTCGGGGAGGGTGACCCTGTTCCACAACCCGGAAAGAAAGGGGAAAAGTTGCTTGGGGTGACCCTTCGGTGCTCCAGGCGTGTGTGTTAGGTTTACCTTGCAAGGTTAAGAAATTTGATTCGAATCATCCGTTTCTCGCGGTAATTGAGACTGCTTAATACTCCTGCCACATAGAGTAACAAGAGGAACTATGTCTATGATGAAACTTGTTGGATGATTAATTGTTTTCCACCATATTTGGCTAGAGATAGATGCTTACTTAGAGTGGTTAAATGAACTAGAATATTGAAAGCTAAAATATGAAATTAAGGACTTACTCTTTGTTGCTTTTCAGAAAAAGAAAATCTAGAGCCTTAGAGCCATGCATGCTTAGGAGTCGGTATTTACATACCACTAGTTGGGTAAGCCTTGCTGAGTATTAGTATACTCAGCCTTGCTTGTGGCAATATTTTCAGGTGTGTCTTTTGAAGAAATGATAGCTGGTTTGACATGGCCTTGTACCTTGCCTTCTTGTTGGTCCGTGGAGTGGGATCCGTCCCCGGCCAACGATAACTCTGTTGAGTGATGCCACGCACAGGCTTCATCGTGGTATCCGAATCGATGATAGATGATCGTGTTTTCTTTCCACTGCCTTTAAACTCTGAATAAAAGTTTTTATGTTTGAACTCTGAAGTACTTGTTTAATGAACTCGATTTGTAATAAATGATGTCATACTTGTGAGATAAAAGCTACGGAATGTTGTAATCTCTGGACTTGCCTTCGTGCAAGTTAAGTGTACGCTTTGTTTTGATTGGAACATTAAGTGGTCGCATCGGGATTTACCTGACAGACCGTCGGATTACTCCATTTGAAGTGCATGGTAGCCGGTTCATCTTTATGGATGATGGTTAGTGCACTTGAGCCGGATTAATTCGGGCGGTTCTGCCACAGTCGCCCGCATGCTATCCCCTGCCGCTCGCAAGCGTTCTTCTAGCACCAGATGCTGGAGGAACCACCAGCTCCATCAGGTGGACGCACACGGGCTAAGAGCAGCTCCATTATGCGAAATCAGGCTCGCCCACAACTCTGGTTCCGGATGGGTTCAAAAAGGGGTTCCCGGGGGCCTCCATTTATAGCCGCTCGGGCACCCTCTGTCCCGAAAGCCAACTACGCCGCGTGGAGAGCGGTTCCCCCTCAAAAGAAGGGAAATCCTCAGTGTGGAAAAAGGGAGGAGCCTCTCTACGGCAGGCCAACGCGGCGGATCGGGCAGGCCTCGATGTTCCGCACCAAAAAGCAGGCAGCTGGTACCGCCGCAGCACACTTATTATGCGATCAGATCAAGGCAACCCCGATTGACTCGCGGTCACAAAGGGGAGCCTCTCCTACTCGGTGTCTCCCTGCGGCTGAGGCAGAGCGATGCGACCTCTCACTCTGAGCAAAAGCATGATGCGGTGAGAATAGGGCCTTCGCGATTAAACAAATCACAAAGCCGCTCAGGGGCCTCTGACGGGTCTAGGGACCCGGGGTCCCCAGCGGGCCCACTTCCTGCTGGCACTCTGGATGGCCTAAGACCACGCGTGGATCAAACAGGCGCCCTCCTGGGCCGTGACTTTCTCCAGGCTGTCCAGGCCCACAGTCCCGACTAGTCAGGACTGATCGGCTGGAGCCTTGGCCCGCGTCTGATGAGGACATCCTCCACTATTACCCGCTGGCAAAGACGCAACAAAGGGGACCAAGTGGCTCAGTTGTAGTCGGGCGGCGACCGTGTGAGCCTCTGAATAATCCCACCTTGCTTAGCTTGGGAGGAGGAAGCCACTTTAAAAGGGAGAGCCACCCTTCCCCTATTGGACTAGTCTTTTAGGGAGATTGGGCCTTTCCCCGAGTGGATGTGCCTAAGAACTGTTGGGGTCCGGGCAACCTTAATTTATTGGGCCTCGGCCAACCCCACCTGGGCCGGATGCATCAGCGTCCCCGACTGAGGGGACGACCGAGGCCTAGGTCCATACTATGGTCCTTACCTAAGACGCCAACCAAACTCCGCCACGCACGTGTCACTTTCCCTAACTGACGAGGTCGGGGACCGGTCGGATCTCGCACACTGACCGTCCCCGGGGGCAGGTGCTGAGGATAAGTACGGACGCATCAGAGTCAACCACCGTACATGACCAACCACTCCCCCACGCGGGTTATAGTCCCTCTTACTGCCGCTGCAGGAGGACACTATTTCACCTACCCGTCCTCGTGAAGGGACGGGACACAACGTCATCACGACATGGCGGACACGCTTCCATCACAACAGAGTGACGGGGCGTAGCGCCAGGGACGGAGCATGACTACTGTACCATACTTATCGTCGTACGCTCGCCCACCGACCAACGGAGCATGATGCACAGGGACAAGATAAGACGGCCACCCCACGATGCAGGACTTGGATGGTGGTCATCGGAAGGCCCCGACTGACAGAGTTGGCAGTCTAGACTGACAGAGCCGGCGACTCTGACCGGCAAAGGAAGGAACACTCTCTCTTTCTACCTCACTCCTTCTACTTTTGGTTCCCCTATAACGGAGACCCCCCTTTGGACTATAAAAGGGAGGTTCATCCGCCTAGAAAAAACAACCTCATCAGATCTCTATCATACCACATCATCCACTCGCAAGCTTGTAACTTCCCAAACCCTCACGAGCACCCTGGGCTCAAGCAATACAACCGACTGGACATAGGGCACGATTGCCTGAACCATTATGAATCTTGTTATTGTGTGCTTGGCCACCTCCGATCACGACGCGTGATATGCACTTCAAGTTGGTTTAGTTGTCGGCCATTTCTGGAACCGACACAAGGTCTTCAAAAAGCCAAAACCTGGTACCAGTTTGGGGGGGGGGGGGGGGTGGTGGTGCTCGGTGATGGTCGACACACCAGACTGTGGCATGATGTTTGGGTGGGAGATTGTAACCTGAAAACCTGCTTCCTGAAGCTGTACAATATCAGCATAGACCAGCAGATATCAGTTGAAGAAGCTAACTCAAGAGGGTGGAATCTCAGATTTCGCAGATCTTTGGGTGCAGTCGAGGCGGGAGAATGGTCGCAACTAAGAACATCCTTAGTCGGCAGGAGGTTTCGGGACTGAGTGACAAGGTGGTCTGGAAACTGGAGGCCAAAGGATCTTATACTACCAGATCGCTATATCGCTTCATGGTAGACCAGGCCCGGGCTGCAGGGACCAGCGGATGATTGACCTCTGGAACATGAAGCTCCCGCTAAAAATCCAAATTTTTCTTTGGATGCTCTTACACGACAGATTGCAGACGGCTGTGCAACTAAAATGCAGGAAATGGGACGGCCCAAAAGAGTGCAAACTTTGTGGGAATACAGAAGATTTAGATCACTTTTTTTTCAGATGTTCGATAGCGAGTTTTGTGTGGTGCTGGGTTAGAGAGGTGCTAGGTTGGGAGCTCAGCCCTGCTTCTCTGGATGAGTTCGTTTCTGAAAATATCGGCACCCCGGGGACCTCTCGTGGCAGGGTGCTGCTCTTTTTATTAGCGGGGGTCTCTTGGGTTGTGTGGAAAGCGAGGAACCATTAGGTGTTTTCTAATATCTTAGTCTCTAATCCTAACATTCTAGCTCACAGAATAGTGGGTTTCTTACAGCATTGGTGCAAGATGAAGTCGCCGAAGGACCAGGAGGGGAGGGAATGGATGGTGGACCGGCTGCAAAGAGGGCTCCGGATGCTGTGATGTTCTCTGACATTGGAGAAGTGTGCTAGCTCTGAGTTGTTCTTTCTTCTCTAGATGTTCTGTTTGGCGTAGTTTGGCTGTTCCTTTCTCTATTCTGTTTTAGCTGCTGCGTCAGCTCAGTTTGTGTTGCGCGTGCTGGTTGCGTCTGTGACTTTCCATGTAAAGCTGGTATCCCCAGCATGACATTCTACCGCTTCCAATATAAGCAGGAGAAGGGGGGTCTTTGGTCTATAACTTCCATTAGCCTTTCCCAATCAATCTACACCCCTAGCATGCTATCGTATGGCTAACCATCTTGGCACATGCCTATGCACACACAGATACCTCTCTCGAATTGACTATAGAAATATAACTGAGAAGATTTTGTTAGTTTAGTTTATTACAGTTTGTGCGAAGAGCAATTTTTGTAGAAAATCAGTTAGAGACTCTTGGAAATAACTAGGATTGAAGATATAATAAAAAAGATCACAAGTCAAATAATCATTTTGCTTCAATTTACATTTCCATAGAACTATGCTTCAATTTACATTTTCATAGAACTATGCTTCAACTTACATTTTCATAAATATGTCTTTCAAAAGAACATTGCAAAACCACAAGTTGTCGGTTGTTCTGTATCATATCGCAAACTCCACTGTAGGAACCTAGTGAAAATGCTTAGAAAATGTAATTTTATTTCAACTATTGGTTCTTCTACATTTGTTACTATCTTACTGTTATTATTTATTGGATGTTACTCTTTAGGTGTACTAAAAAAAAGGAGAGAAATCCTTAGAATTAAGAAAACAAAACTGTCGATGTGTTGGTCGTTAAATACCACTTTTGACCGTCAAAACTTGCACAAAACATAAAGGTGGAATAACATTATTATAGGGCCTTTATCTAACGAATTTCATAGGTGCCGGTCTAAATACGTGTGCAGGTGCATTTGAGCTGAAAGTGCATGAAAACACAAGCAAGATCCAAGCGACGCACTTCCGGCCAATCATGAGCGAGCACACGCATCCTTGGGCCCACAAACTGGACCAAAACTGACTTAACTTGGCGGCTACCCAGGACAACCAACCTTGGCGTCCACCTGCCAGCCACCCTACCAAAGGCGGTGCCTCTAGTTCGGCCGAACCAGAGGTGGGCCCAAGATCCTTCATCTTCCACGTTCCAACAGCTGGTGGCCTCCTGAAATCGGTGCTACTGTTGACGCAAAAAACCGGCGATTGATTTCTTGCGTGGCCACACATGAGGATCTGGGAGATTTGCTTTACTCCAGCGCAGGCTCTAATTAGTTCCGTGTAGGTGCTAGGCGTGCCAGTCAATTTAATTTGTAATCGACAAGGAATAAGGCAATCGTCAAGTACTGGAACATATCGGCTGGATTTCCGAACTGTTCCAAAGGGTATCAGCTATATGATAAGAAATCGGCTAGGAAGCTACCGATTCTACTGTGAGGCAATACTGATTACTCAATACTAATTCATGAACAACACTTAGATTTAGATCTAATCGGCTATATTCTATGCAGTAACATAAAACAATAAAACGTAACTACAGCCGATAGGAATCCAAAGATCTAAGCTGGATAACTTGTGATAAAAACTAAACTACACAGGATTAAAAGAATCAACCTTGCAAAGTATAGCAAATATCGATAAGTGGTGAATAAATAGATCGAGATGGAAGCGATGCGCCGTCAATTAAAGATCTAATTTGCTCGATAAAAGCGGAACTTACCAGCAAGCTGGAGATCGAAATGATGCGGCCCTGCTACCGGAAGAACTTGTCGAAAAGAAAAAACTACGAAACTATGATTTGGCGAAGTCGCCGATAATGAAAAAAAGGGTTTGTTGTATTGATGTGTGATTCTTCCATTACATGCTCGTAGGCCAATATGTATAGCCTAAGCTGACAAATCCGAGTCGATCATGACACAATATGACTTGACTAAAAAGAAAATAGACTTTCTATAACTAATGATAACTTGCTGACATACACGCTTCATTGGCTGCGACACCATAGCGGCCAGATTGTCCGGCTTCCATCGGCTATTTTCCTTGCCTCAGTATCGGCCAGACATGTGTCAAAAAACGGTGTGAACACATGCCCCCCAGTTTTGGAATAAAATATTTTTTGTTCCGAAATTCTCTCCAGCCATGGTTGCCTTTCTGATTTTGCGCGTGCGCACACAGTGTTCAAACACTCCCTTGCGCTCCGTGCGGGCGGCGCTTCAATTTCCATTTCTACCCCTAAGTGCAGAAACTATAAAGACTCGCCCGCCGCGACCTTTCTTCCTCCCAGCAAACTGCTCTCAAGCATTCTCTCTCCTCAAGAACAGATCTTCATTTTCTTCGGCGAATGATTCACAGACGACTTCTTCCAACTAAATCTTCAGCACCTTCCACAGCGGCGGAGTTCCTCCTCAACAACCGGGACATAGATCGGATCTGCATCAATGTCTTCCCTCTCAACCATCCCCATGGAACTAGATCTATTTATCCGTTCGCACTTCTCACTCCATTCTTATAGAATTTCCTTTGCGCTTGTAGAACATAAGGGATAGAATCACCATAGCCATAGAAGATAAACCAGGACTAATCTGTTTGGGCCCTATGGGAGATCCGGATCCCACAGATCTGATCAACTTAGAAATAGGCCGTATCCTGTTCAAAAATTCTAGCATGAATGTGCAAGATTGGATTGGTGTCTTTAGATCCTGGCAAAGCGCAAGTCCCAGGTGGAGAAATTGGTACCTCAGAATGAATGCCTCTAAAAGAACAATCTGGGATGAATATGACATCAGCCAGTGCATCAATCTTTCCTTGTCAAATATGGCCAGAAATGAATCCATGCTTATTGCAGCCTCATACTTTTGGTCAGACACCCTTAATGCATTCCTTTTCGGTCACGGCGCGATGACTCCCACCCTGGCCGATGTCCACATGCTGACAGGCCTCAACATTTCAGCCCCAGATTTAGCTTATAGTCTTTTAGTCAAGACTACACATCGATTAGAAACGAAGATAATCAGCGGCTGGAAAGGTTACATTGACCACCATGCGCAAATAGGGCCGATAAGCGATAGGGAGCACACGGCCTTTTTGAACATGTGGTTGGAGAAGTTCATATTCTACAGAAAGACCGTCGGACCAACCACAAACATGCAAGCCATAGTCGAGTATTTGTTTACATGACATTTGATTCCTCTCGGCAAACACCTTCTGGGTTCAGTCTTCTTCCTACTGTACCAAATCTCTGTTAAGCTATCAGCTAGACAGCCGATTGGGAATCTCGGTGGCCCTTGGTGGTTTATCAATTTATGGCTGAACTTGTATATGCACAGAGTTCTGGGCTACAAACTTCACAAGATGAGTTTTCCATCGGACCATACTGAAGAGGAAAAGCCCAGAACACGTCAATGCATGTCATATGGCGAAGTGGCATCAGCATTCGCTTGTGACAGACTGGCTCTTTCAGAAGTGGCCACCTTTTTCGGATGCTTTTACAATGGTTTTACCTAGGAAAAAATAGTCTGGTATGCTTATCATGATGAAAACAATGCATTTGAACTACCCGTCAAATTAAGCTTTGACTTCGTCAATACCAAATCTGAAAGCATGGAGAGTTTCGGGGAGGTAGTTACCCCAGGAATCCTCCCTATTAACTTTTTCACCGGCTGAAGCCACCAACCATCATACGAATTTTATTATCCATCGGTGGCGGCCTGCCAGCTTGGCTTTGGTCAAGTACCAGTTCATCTCTTCTTTGCCGACCGAGTAAAACCAAGAGAAACTGTTAATAGTCATGTGGAATATGATCGACTAAAGAACCTGATACTCGATGCCGAAACTGTTGACCTGGAGGGTTGGATTATCAGTTCTTTCACTACCAGGCCTTTCAAACAATGGTGGTCAGAGTGGAGCCTCCACCTCTTCTGTGCATCAGCTAAGACATACTGCCATCAATTCGACCCCAACTTTATTGTGCCGGATGATGAGGTAACCTGCCTTTTGCTATTCTATAAACCCCATATTAGATCTTTATTTTGACTTTACTCCAACTATTATGTTTGCAGGATGTTGACACCGTCCCTCCAAAAATCATCGGCACTAATCGGCAAATTAATTATGCTGCTCCCTCAAAAACACCATATATCGGCCCAGGAGCACCGTTCCTTGAAGATGTAGCCACAGACCGATCCATTAAACGCAAGGCTACAAGCACAAAGATGCCAGCGTGGAAGCAGTCAGCCAAGGGATCATCTTCATCGGTTCAACCGGCCGACCCAGCGGCAGCAGCCAAACTGCTAGCAACCACTCTCCAGGTAAGTTATTCAGCCGATTCAATATCTGAATTAACAATCAGCTGAAATATTCATCCTACAGAACATCCTGGCATCGCAAGCACCGACTCCATTGGCCCCGGCGTCATCAGCTCCTTTATCTGCCAACCAAGATACAGCCGATCCACTGCCACCGACCAGTAAACCATTAGCACCATTGATTACTCCGGAGATAAAGATCTCATCGGATCCATCAGAACCAGCAGCGTCATCACCAGATCCACCACTGCTTCAACCTCTTCAGGTATAACATAATCTCCTCAAAAGAGTCTAATGCAAACATAGGCATTTATAATCCTTTCTACACCTCATTAGATGTCAGCAACCATCATTCAAGAACAACCTCGTGGAGCTGCCGCATCGGCCCAGTCCAGCCTGCCAATAGAAGAGCAAATGGATGAAACACTGGGAACCGATGCAGGCACCATCCCAAGCATTGAAATAACACTTTCTGCTGAACCGACAGAGGAACAACCTTCCACAGTCCCTACGATGATGATGCCTACTCAATTTGATGAGATCAACTTGAAACAAGTAATTATTTCATACCTTCCGTTGATTTATTATCGCAATATCACTATTAACTTGATCCATCTATGTAGGCTCAAGACACTCTAGAAAACAACCTCTTTTCCTATCAAATTGGAGATCTCCTGGAGAAGAAAGAAGTCACATCAAGAACCGTAGCGCTAGGAGAAGCTCCTGATGATGTAAAGACCAATCTTCAAGACATTCTACAACTCCTGAATCAATACATCGGCTTACTGGTCTAAGACGCAGAAGGAATAGGGGGCATATTCCGCCACTTAAAGGGCCAGTTGCCAGCCGATGTTGAGGCTACACTGCTTCCAGCTGCCTTCATAGAGGGCCATCAATTTAAGGTCCTTCAAGCCAGGGGCATAGCTAGGATTTTGAGTTAGGGTGGTCCAAAGTCAATAATTAAGTCTGAATTTTGCATGTTGTTGGATTGTTTGATGGATAATTACTATACTTATACCTTGAACTACTAATCTTAGGGTGGTCCATGGCCCAACTGTCCACCTAGCTAGCTACACCACTGCTTCAAGCCAAACAACGTCAGTCCGATTGTGCCTCGCAGGCGGAACTAATCACTCAGCCGATCTCGAGCAAATGATATCAAAGCTAGAGTTGAAACTCTCGAGAATTCTCATCCCATGATAGTGAGTGAGATAGATTGGCTCAAAGTGAGTAGGGAAGAACTCAGGAAAGAGTTAGAAGACGTAACCCTCGCTCTAGCAGAAGAGGAAAAGAAGCTGGAGCAACTCCTCAATGCTATTGAAAAGATGAAGGCCATATGAAAACCCCAATCCGTGAAGCTATCCGCCTCCACAAGCTCATCAAGCCAATTACGGAATCTGCTGAAGACGACCAGAGGGAGATTGACGAGGTGGACCAAATCCTCCTTCGTGCGGTTGATGCAATCCGAAGTTTCCTCGGATTGTTGTAACAAACTCGTTCCAACTTACACCTCCGCGATCTGAAGTTATCATGATATACAAAACAATCTTTTGCTTGTAAATATTTTTGCACTAAGGGCAACACATGGTGTGTCGGCCATGAAATAACTGATAATAGCTAATCACCATCGGCTAAAAGTACATCTACTTCGTGCATTCCTCTTCCTGATCATACATTTATGCTAAAGGCGATACTTTTTGTATCGATTGTAACCTTATTCGACTTAATTCTTGTTTACATTCTAGATCAAACTTAAACTGATGAACGTCGGCCTTGATTTGTTATTGTCTCCATGTTTTTACTCACTGGACGGTTTAAATCTGTGCCTTAGCTTGCCTTCATCATCTAGCAGGAAGTCATCCATCAGGACAATTCTTCAGAGCTGACTTCTTGGATCGGCTTTACTTCGAAATTGGACATCTTTAGGAAATCACCCTCCCAAAACTTTGCCTGATATACACTCCACGCCATCATACCCCCATACCTGAGGATCGTCTGTTGCGACACTGAGCGATGAATCGACGTAGATGATCTCCACAGTATCCTCCAACCATTGGATAAGACATTGATGCATAGTGGAGGGAATACAACAGTTGGCAGGCATCCAATCCCGACCCAAGAGCAAATTATATGAACCCTTGCCATTGATGACGAAGAAAGTAGTTGGGAGGGTCTTACTTCCGATCGATAATTCAACATTGATTTCACCCCCGAGCTGGCGTGGCTTTTCCTTCGAAGTCCTTGAGCATCATATCGGTTTTGATCAGATCCTCTTCCCCTTTTCCCAGTTTCCGATACGTGGTGTATGGCATCACATTGACGGCGGCCCCACCATCAACTAGCATCTTGGTCATCAGCCGGTCGTCCACGTGTCCCTTGATATACAAAGGTCTTAGGTGCCGACGCTCCTTTTCCTCCGGCTTGTTGAATGTAGCTGGCATTGGATCCAAAGTTAGCTAGGCCATCGCCTGCTCCTTTGTTTCTTCGTCATAGGACGGAGCCTTGAACTCCATCCGCAAAACGAAGACCATATTAACCGATGTTGACGTTGCCGTCCCATCGGCTTTTTGCTTGACGCGCCACACTTGGGATCTTACTTGCTTTTTTCCTTGAGTACATTGTTCTTCTAGCTCCCTTTGGCACAACCTCTGAACCCTTCTTTTTTGAAACTTGGTCAACCCTCCGGGGCACCATCGGGGATACATCTCAGAATCATAACAATAGGTACGCTCATGCTCAATCTCATGGTTCAAAGGTTCTTCATGTGGCACTAGATCATTGGCCTCATCCTCCAGCAGATCTTGCTTCTCAACATTGCCTCCTAGTCGATCATGAACAGGAACACGTTTCTCCTCGCGCCTATCCTTGCTGATCTGCCAATAGCCCCTATCATCGTGGCACTGTCTCTTGGATGAACGGAAATCTTCACGTGACCCGTTGCACTCAGGACAGTTCTTGGCGGATGTCTACACCTGTTGGGGATCGCCACCCAAGAGGAGGCCTCGCTGAAGGTTATGCCGAAGGTTTCGAGTAACCTTTGGGTAGTACAAAAGGCATTTCACGGTTCTCTTGATTTGATTTGCAGGACTAGCCCTCTCAGTGACGGTCGATTTCAGTGATGGTTGAAGGTTTGCGCCTAGCCGAACGAGCAAAGGTTACACCGTGACCTTCGTGCAAGGATGAACCACTCGCCTAGGCTCATGATCAGCATGTCGGAGGTTAAGACCAACCTCCGACAAGGATGAAGGAATCTGTTGTACAATCTTCGACAATGCCAAGAACTCGGGCGGAGGATCAAAGGTTGCCCGGACCCTTCGCCGTCACATGTGTAGTGTGATCACCTTGTAGTGAACAATTTGTACACACCAACATCCGGAAATGACCCAGGAACCAGAATATCCAATCGATATTCCGGGTAGGTAGGGGCATAACCGAAACTATGTAATGAAGGTAGGAGGTATAAATACCGGGATAATTTTTTAAGATCTTGATAGTGCATATAAGGTTATTCCGTTGAGTCAGAACACCATTTTCTACTTTTCTGTTTGGGAAAATATCCTTCGGATCCCAACACCACCCCTTGTTCCAACAAAAACGAAAGAAAGGGCATCGCCAGTGATCCTCGTTGCGTCGGCTTCTTTCGTCTTGATGGCGCCTTTCTCTATCTTGCCAACGCTGATATTTATTCAGTAACATTTGGGACATGGCAGTTCTGTGAGTCCCTTTGGAGCTCTGCCCTCGGTCGTATCAGCTTTGACTCTTCAATTCGTCAGCCGATATCTACATTTTGGGGTCTACAACTCCTGTCTGCTTGCTCCGTTCTGAAGTCAACACTTTAGCTTTCCCACTATTGCCTGGATCATTGATTTCTCATATTTTCCGAAGGGAAAGGATGCTCATCTATCTTCATTGGCTTTGTAGGATTTTTGAATTTGATCCTTCCCTGCTCAATGGCTAACTAGATCTGTTGACGGAAGGTCTTGCATTCGTTGGTATCGTGGGGCACAGCATTGTGCCACTTGCAATACTTACGATTTTTTAGCTCTTCGGCCGATGGGATCATATGATTAGGAGACAACTTGATTTTCCATTCCTGCAACAGTAAATCAAAGATCCTATCAGCCTTGGTGACGTTGAACCCGTACTTCTCTGTGTCGTCCTTGGCGAACAGGCACGAAACTGGCTTTTTGTTCCTGGTCCACTCTGCCAAGCCAATTTCAGCCTTGTCTTCAGAATCAGAAGAGTATTCGACGTTATTAACTTTCCTACAAAAGGTGCTCCCTCTAGGATTCTGTACGCGGACTTCAATATTTGACATCCTCTGAGCAAGATGACTCAAGCTGTCAAACTCTTGTAAGAAAAACCTATCCTTGATGTCAGGTAAAAGTCCTTGAAAAGCCAATTCAGCTAACTGACTATCGCTAAGAGATAAGTTGTAGCATCGGCTCCTGATGTTCCTGATTCTCTGAATGAAATTGGGGACGGGTTCATTATTCCTCTGTTTTACAGTCGTTAGATCTGTAAGCTTCATCTCGCAGACACCAGCAAAGAAGTACTTGTGGAATTGTTTTTCAAGATCGGCCCATGTGATAATGGAATTTGTTGGAAGAGAAGAAAACTAGGCAAAGGCCGATCCAGAAAGAGACAACGGGAACAAACGAATTTTTAAAGGGTCATTCCTGGAAGCTTCCCCACACTGGACTAAGAACCGACTGATATGTTCGATTGTTGTTACATTGTCCTGTCCAGGGAATTTAGTAAAATCCGGCACCTTGTACCGGTGAGGCATGGCAACTTGATCATAGGCCTCAGTATAGGGCCTGTGATACATGTAAGTTGGCCCCTTAGGCTTTAGGCCGAACTGACTCTTCATCACATCGGCTATCTGGCTGGCCCAATCAATGCACTGGAAGACATCGCTTTGTTGCTGTGATGCCGGGTGTGATTGTTACATCGGAGACTAAGGCTGATAAGCAACATGCTGGTGCGCCACCGCCTGTGGCTGACTAATGTGTTGCATTAGCGGAGTGGCCGTCAGCTGCGGAGCCGATGCACCTATTTGATAACCTTCAACCTGTGCCCCCTAAGGGATGAATGGTGTGCCCTGAGCTGATCCCCTGCACCTGTATCATTCTGAGCCTGGATGGGCGCCTCGGCACTAGTAAAGATCATATATTCAAGAGGCATCCCTAAACATGCATTGGGGGCGTAACCAATCGGGGTGCTGAAGAGGCCTCCATGTGCTGATGACACCTTCAACGGCGAGCTAGGAGTGAACATCGGGGCTGTCAGGATGGAAGTCACCATCGGCTGATGTGCCTGTATCTGGAGCAGATAAGGCGGCATCGGATATCCTGCAGCACCAGTTTGTGCCGTGTTGGGTTGTGGCTGAATGCCAACGCCTGACACAACAGCGCTTCCAACTCAAGTTCCTGCCGTAGCCGATGATTCCGGTTGAAAATAGCATGGCCGTTTATATCCCATCTGTAAACCGCCAGCGATTGTCTCTCTGACAGCATTCTGAACTGAGTTCATCAAGACGCTTGACTGATTGATCATTGCGTGGTGCATGGCCTGGTAATACATCTCTTGAAACTTAGCCGAATCTTCACTGACTGTGATTTCTCACGGCTTTGGGAAGGCATTCTTCTGTATGGCTTCTTCTCTTTTAGTGACACTGAAAGCCCCGAGGCAAGCCTGTTTGTAGTCTTCTATTGCCTTCTCCAACTGTTGCTTCTGGGAGACGTTGAGATCTTCCTCGGTGACCTTGATGATGTTGTCTTTCATCACCTCATCTGGCTTCTGGATGGTCATGGTAAAGTTGTTGTCTTGTCCCACTGGGCGTTCCAAAAGCGTATTGACACAAAAAACTAGCGATCGGCTTCTTGCGTGGTGACACATGAGGACCCGGGAGATTTGCTTTACTCTAGCGCAAGCTCCAATTAGCATCACGTAGGTGCTAGGCGTGCTAGTCAATTTGACCTGTAATTAACAAGGAATAAGGCAACCATCAAATACTGGAACGTATCGGCTGGATTTCCGAACCGTTCCAAAGGGGTATCGGCCAGAAGCTCGATACAGATATGTTAACAAATCGGCTAGGAAGCAGCCGATTCTACTGTGAGGCATACCGATTACTCAATACTACTTCACAAACAAAACTTAGCTTCAGATCTAATCGGCTAAATTCTGTGCGGTAACTTAAAATAATAAAATGTAATTGCAGTCGATAGGAATCCAAAGATCTAAGCAAGATAACTTGTGATAAAAGCTAAACTACGCAAGATTAAAAGAATCAACCTTGCAAAGTATAGCAAATATCGATGAATGGTGAGTAAATAGATCGAGAAGGAAGCTATGCACCGTCAATCAAAGATCTAATTTGCTCGATAAACACGAAACTTACCAGCAAGTTGGGGATCGAAGCGATGCACCCCTGCTACCGGAAGAACTTGTCGAAAAGACAAAATACAAAACTAGGGTTTGACGAGGTCACCGACAATGAAGAAAAGGTTGTTGTATTTATGTGTGATTCTTCAATTACAAGCCAGTAGGCCAATATTTATAGCCTACGCTACAAATCCTAGTTGATCACGACAAAATATGACCTGACTAAAAGGAAAATAAAATTTTTATAACTAATCAACTAGTACACGACTCGGACTCCACATGATAACTTGCTGACGTAAACCACCAGTGTCAACTCCGCTTCATCGACTGTGGCACCATATCGGCCAGATTGTCCTTCTTCCGTCGGCTATCTTCCTTGCCTCAGTGTTGGCCAAACATGTGCCAAAAAGGTGTCAACAGCTGCATGCTTCCAACGCTTTAACCGGCCACAACCACCTCATCCACCCCTATAAATACTAGAGGAGAGGCTCCTAAATGAGACACACATTCACTCAACACTCTTCACAATCTCACTTTCATATCCGAGCTCTAGGCTCATTCTAGAGGTGTAACGCTGCCTCAGTGGTGTTAGAAAATAGGGAGAGAGTGAGGGAAAGTCAGGGAAGTGCTGGGTTTGTTGGCAGTGTTCTCCAGATTGTACCTCGACGGATGTTTATCAATCAAAGTAAGTGTTCGTGATTTCTTTTGTGCTTTAGTTTCTTAAGTTAAGTCTAGTTCTAGTCCCTTAGTTGTTTACGAAACCATGGTTCACTAGTTTAGTGGATGCTCTAGTCTAAGATCTTGATAGATACGGATGTTCTTGGCCGTGGCTAGAGTTAGTAAAAGACGGTGTAGACGTGATGTCTAGACTAGACGTTACCTTTGGTTATTGTATACCCCACGGTTTGTAGAGGTTGGTGGCAGGTCCGTAATCCTCCACATCCGAGTATAGCGTAGAAGCCTTATTACTGGAGCAACCTTGTTTTATCGAGGAAGAAGCCAGTAGCCCGAAGTAAACAACTAAGTTAGTTCTAGCTTATCTTAGATTCTTAGCCTTAGAAACCCTCTCAACCGCTTACCTCCATCCGTAGTGCGGTGTCCTTGGATGAACCTGAACCTTAGACAATATACTCACGTTTTCTAGAGGATACGATACCCTGGAATACTCCTAGGTGAAAGCTACAACGATATGTGTACGTTTGCAATTTATCTGTTACCATTAAAAATACTAACAAGCTTTTTGGCACCGTTGCTTGGGAACGGTAATTATATTATCTTCGGACCTAGTTCGTCATCGTATCTTTTCCATTTTCTTTGATTCTATCTATACCCCCGCTACCATGGAGCAGCTATCCTTCAACAACTCTGCGCACCTAAGGGTGAGTTTTGTGAGCCACCAGCCTCTTCAAATCCAATCATTTTAGATGGCTATGAACTCAACCATGGCTATTTAGCCATGGTTTGGGAACAATCCTTCTCGGGGAAAGATAATGAAAAGCCCTATCATCACCTGCACGAATTTGAGCAATTGTGCTCATGCCTGAAGATCTCAGGCATGATACAAGAAACTCTCAAGTGGAAGTTGTTTCCTTTCTCTCCTTTAGAGGCAGCGAAGCAATGGTACACTCGCGTCATAAGGAGCATGAACGGAGATTGGAATGATCTTCGAGACCTGTTTTATCTCGTGTTCTTTCCACTCTCCCGTACCGGTGCCTTGCGAGTGGAAATTCTGACATTCCACCAGGTTGAGAAGGAATCCATCCGTGCAGCTTGGGCTATATTGTCTTCATTAGCTCAATCCGATCTTGACTTGTCTATACTGGACCATATGTTTCTTCAACATCTTTATCTGGGTCTTAGCAAGGAATCTGCACAATACCTCAACATCACTTGCGGAGGATCGTTTGCATATAAGACTCCAGCCGAAGGGAGAGAGATCCTAGATAAGATCATGGAGAACACTTCCTTTATCTACGAGAGTGAGCCTCTTCAGGTTGAGACCGAGGTACAACACGAGGAAATTTTAGCAGCCGAATCCATAGAAATCAAATCTCTAGATTTGACTCCTAAATCCTCACCCGAACTCGAAACACTGAAGGAAGAAGAAATTCAACCATCAAAGTTTCTCTATAGTTTCAAGGATGACCTTTTTGAAGATTTCAGAAATACCTCGAACTATTTCTGTCAGAAGCAACCACCAATCCCCGTCACTCCTACCAAGCTATCCGAGAAAGAACTTCTTAAGGAAGCATTAATGAGTTGACGTTAAGAGAAGGACCTGGTGCTAAATTGTGCAAAGTGTCACTTCATGGTCCGAGAAGGCATCGTCCTTAGACACTTGGTGTCCAAGAGAGGGATAGAGGTGGAAAATGCGAAGATTGAAGTTATTGAGCAACTGCCACCTCCCACCAACGTGAGAGGAATCAGAAGCTTCCTAGGCCACGCGGGGTTCTACTGACACTTCATCAGTAACTTCTCTAGTATTGCTAGACCACTCATAAGCCTACTAGCAAAGGACGTTCCTTTCCACTTCGATGATAAGTGCCTAAAAGCCTTTAACACTCTGAAGAAGGCACTCATCTCAGGCCCAATTATCCAACCCCCAGATTGGAAGCTATCGTTTGAGATCATGAGTGATGCTAGTGATCATGCGGTGGGGGCCTGTGACACCCTAGGTGTCAGAATAAAAAAAACCATGTTATTAGTGTAACCATATAAATGAAGAGCTAAGAAAAATTTAAATCAATTCCTCATACCTTGCTTCTACAGGATATGTATACATGCATATGTATATGTGCATGAGTACATGTACTTTAATCAAACAAATTAAATAACTTTCACATCGATGCAAATATGACTACGAAATTGAATAGGCACATCATAAATGACATGATAAACAAAAGTCTAGTTGAAACATCGGGAAGAATACGGACATTTGCACATGAGATGATAAGTCATTCGAATCACGCTTTGTGAAGTTTTGAATTATCTTTTGAATCATAACTCAAATGAATTTTGGCCTGAAAAAAAATTGTAGAACTTTTTATTTTTAACAACTTTCATGTTAAGAGAATTTTGAGTTGCAACACAAAAATGTGAGAAAATATCATTTTTACGATCAGACCCTTAAATTTCATTAAATTCTTGCATTTCAGTCCCTCCCTCACCTCCCTCCCCTGCTCGGGTCGCTGGCAGAGGCCGCCGGCCAGCTGACCAGCGATTCCTGACCGGCGCTAGGCGCCAAGCCAACCCTCGCGCGCCTCTGCAGCCGCCCAGCCCGCCCAATCGCGCCGCACACCATGTCCCTCGCCCACACCACTATCTCGCTTGCCCAATCGCCTGCCCGCGTCGTTCGCATGCGATGCAGTGCCCCTATGCATCGCCCTGCTGGCCCAATGGCGCGCCCCAGCCCTGCCGGCACCCCTAGCCCCTCCTCCTCCCTCCCTTGCACATATAAAGGCCTAACAGAGCCCCTCCATTGCTGCCGGCGCCCCCACCTCGCCGCAAGGCCCTTTGCTCCAGCCCTCCTTCGCCCGAGACAAGCGCTGTAACGGGTCCCCCTCGACGCGCTGAAGCTTCCCAGCCGGAGCCCTGCCGCCCACCTCGCCGGAGTTCGCCGGAATCCTGGCCGCACCTCAACGGAGCTGCTGCTCCGCGCCGCGGCACCCCTTCCCGGCCGCCCCGGCCCGAACAAAACCCACCCAAAGGTAGCCCGCAACCTCCTCTTGCTCCTCCCTTACCTTTCCCTCGCCGCCGGTGAGCGAGCTCACTGGATTTCGGCCGGACAGAGTCTTTCCCGCCATGAATCACGGCCAGGGGCCACATTGCAATCGTCGAAATCTTCCTAGAGGGTTTTCTGCTAGTTTCAGGGACCTATCAGCGAGACCTCATTTTAACTTTTGTTTTCAAAAGGCTGTCACTTGTGAAACCCACCATAATTCATAGAAAAATCTTAAAATGGTAAATAAGGACTTTTTGGAATCCTTGAGAATAGATGTACACCCTGGAACCATAATATGATATGTTGAAGTTCAAAGTTATTGCTGTAGAAATGGATTTATGCTTAATAGTGTTTTAAAGCTAGTTGTACTTGTCTTTTTCATAAGTGATGTTTAGGCCCATGAAATGACATCAAACCTTTTTGGTAGAATATAAATATGATTCTAGTTCTTTTGTAAAAATTTGAAGTCTAGTTCTGTGTGGCAGAACCACCTGAATTAATCCGGCTCAAGCGCGCTAACCATCACCACGAGGGCAATCAGGGCTAACTCGCACTTCGAACGGAATAATCCATTGGTCTGTCGGGTAACCTCTCGATGCAACTATGGTTTTTGCCGATCGAAACCACACATACATGTACTCACACGAAGGTGAGCCCAGAGGATACAATATTCCACAAGATTTTACACCATAGGGTTCATCACAACGAAGTTCAATTTCGTAAAACAAGTACTTCAGAGTTCAAAATAATTGAGTTCTTCAGAGTTCAATGCAGTGGAAAATAATAACAATAAACTACTCGACGATACAGGATGTCCCGATGAAGCCCGTACAAGATACCACTCGGCCTTATCAACGTTGGCCGGGGGCGTATCCCATTCTACCGACCAACCAGGAGGAAGGGTACACGGCCAAGTCAAACTAGCAATCATGTCCTCGAAAGTTTCACCTGAAAATAAGCCACAAGCAAGGCTGAGTATACTAATACTCAGCAAGGCTTACCCGACTAGTGGAATATACTTAGCCGACTCCTAGACATGCAAGGCTTTTGGCTTGAGGGGTTTGTTTTGCCGAAAAGCATATACAAGTAGGTCCTTACTTTCAAATTTTAACTCCAAGTTCTAGTTTTCTTTAACCATTCTAGGTTAGCAACTATCCAATATCATACATGGCGGATGAATTAATTTGCATCCAACAAGATTAAACATCATCATTGTTCCTCTTCTTACTCTATGTGGTAAAAGGGTCAAGCAGTATCAATAACCGCGAGAAACGGATGATTCGAATCGAATTTCTTAACCTTGCAAGGAAACATAAACACACGTCACGTGGTTACTCCCAGAGTCACACGTGCAACTTTTCCCCTTTCTTCCTGAGTTGTGGATCAGGGCCACCATCCGAGACTACAGAGCCCGGCTCTGTACCCACCATGTGCGCGCATGGAACCGAAATTGAGATGGTGGGATGCTGTCCACTTGCCGGTCCAATTAGGTACTTAAGCTTATCGATTACCATATTCTCGGCATGTGGTTAGTACGTTCAAACGCTTAACCACCACTACCACATACTGCGACCTTAGCATTTTTCACTAAACAGACGGGACCTCAATCATCAACATAAACATCATACCATAGCCCCATCCGTCGACCTTATGATTGCAGTATATAGTAAACATTCAACTCCTAAATTCTCGCGAGTGACAGGGAATCACTCGACTTTTACCGGAGTCCTATTAGCATATCATTCTATCGAACCTTATATCTAGTGTTCAGATCATAGGAACCTAAGTTCATGCAACTAAGTTTCCATTCAACTCCTATAAACTTAATGCACAAGTAAAGTAGAGTAATAAATTGCATAAGTTTAGAAAAATAGGGTTCATGCTCCGGGGCTTGCCTTCTTGGGTAAAGTTAGCCTGGGGCTCGTCCAAACTTGGGCTCGGGTCTTCGAAGGCTTCAGTTAGATTTACTTGAGCTTTTCGCTGCTCACTCTCGGACGCAGGCACCAGCTCGTACGTTCCGTCGGCGAGAGTAGTCGATTCTATATGAATGCACAAGTGTAAGTTATAGTGATGGTATATGATGATTATTTTCTTTTACGATAAGGTTGCAGTCCACAAAACATCGATTTGGTTATGAAGTTACATAGTTAAGATTTTCTCGGGCTATTGTTAATAGAGTATAACTTAAACTATTAACTTCATTAAACAAGAAGAGGTTGTGTTATATTGGAAACTTAATTTTCTAAGTACAATATGGATTTAACACAACTTCTGGACTAGGTAACTTCTGGTGATGAAATTATTATTTAGAGCACATTATATAGAGACAAAAGCACTGTAAAAATTTCAGACCTTTTCACGCAGCAGAATAATTATGAAAAATGTAATACACAGCCACTGCTAGAACCTAGATATTTTTATACAGGATAAACCATGCAAGTATTGACACCAAAACCTTTACAGGGGATTAATCCGTTCATAAAGGTGTTACTGTAAATTTTTCAGATTTTACTATGCAAGATACAAAGCATAATAAATAGAACAATATACACCTACTTTAATAAAGATTAATTTCTTCAGGATGTTTTACAGGGTTTCTGTGTATGAAACATTTTATACAGAAAGAGCTACTCTAAAGAGTTCTACAGTAAAAAGATGAACATTTTCCAAGCACAGAAACCAATTATTTGAATTAGTGCCTTTTTTCTACCACAAAAATATATAAATAGGTTACAGAAACGAAAAAGGTTCTAAACTTTTTCTGTGGTATTTAGGCATCAAGATAACAGTTCTAGAAATGTTTTACCACATGAATCGCAATATAGCAACACTTACAATTTAGTTTTATTATTTTATGGCATAAAAAAGTTTTATTAAAAAGTTTAGCTAGATTTAGGTTCTAGTTCTAATATTTTTTACACTGGCCTATAAAACAAGCAACAAATCTACTGTTAAATTTTCAGGTTTAGCCTTTGCCTACAACAGTTGGTACAATTAAAGTCCATTAAACCTTCCATTTAATTTATAGCAAGATTTAGCAAGCAACTGAAGAAATGCATGTAACAAAAGTTGTAGATTTAAATCTAGAGATTTCAGAACATTTGAGTTTGTATTTTTCCAATTTTTATACGATTTTATATGAATTTTACAACTTCACTAATTTTTAATCTAGGGTTAAAACTTTCTTTTACAGAGGGGTCCCTGGAAACTTGCGTGCAGGCCCCTGGGAAGATTGCAATCAAAGCAATGTGGTCCCTGGCGGCGCTGGCATGGCGACTGGCCAGATTTCGGTGAGGGGGCTCGTCGGCGGCGAGGGGAAAAGGGTCGTGGAGATCCAGGGAGGTGAGAGCTACCTTGGGGTGGCCTTGGTCGGGGTTGGGGGTGGCCGGAGGTGGCTCGTCGGCGCGGAGCAGAGGAGCGGCGGCGGGGCGGAGCATCGGCGATGGTGCTCTGGCGAGGAGGGGAGGGTGTGGGCTGGTTGATGAGCTTCGCGGCGTCGAGGGAAACCCGTTTTGAGGCTTGGCCGGAGGAGCTTCGGAGTGGGCCGTCCACGGAGGTCAGGGCGGCGGCAGTGGAGGCAGCGCTGGCAACGAGCGCTGGCAGTTTTGGGCGACGATGGGTGAGGAAGTGAGCTGTGGTGGGGTGCTGTGGTGGTGGTTCGAGGCTCAGCTCTGGCAATGGTTGGCCGGAGAGGTGAGCTCCACGGTGAGCTAGGCACGACGGCGGTAATGGTGGCGGCGGCGGCGTTCTGGTGTCTGGGCGCGCGAGGAGGGGCTCAGTGCGGCCTTTTGTAGGCAGCAGAGAGGCGGGAGGAGGGCGGGACTAGACTGCGAGGCGCGGGCGCGTGCAGCACGATGGGGGCGCGTTACTAGCCGCGGCGGGCGGCGAGCAGAGCCGGCACGGCGTGCGGCGGGCGCGGGCAGGGGATTGGGCGCTGAGGATTTGGCGTGGGGAGTGGGAGATCACGCGACGCGGGGGTTGGGCGAGGAGCTGCAGCAGCTGGCTTGCCGGGCTGCGAGCGCGGCGACTGGCGGGACGCGGCGGGGACACGGGCATGGCGCGGCTCGTCCATTGGGCGCGGCGGGCGGCGAGCAGAGGCGCGCGTGCGGCGGCGTGCGCGTGGCGTGCGCGGACTGGGGAGGAGCGCGGCGTGCGGAGGGGAGCGCGGCGTGCGAGCGCGGCCAGGCATTGGCTTGGCGCCTAGCGCCGGTCAGGCATCGCGAGCCAAGTGGCCTGCGGCGACTGCGCGTCGGCGGAGGGTCGGGCGAGGCGAAGGGTCGGGCGAAGCTGAGGGTCGGGCGAAGCGAAAGGGTCGGGCGAAGCGAAAGCGTCGGGCGAACGGCTGCGCATCGGAGGGTCGGGCGGAACGAGAAGAAGGGTTTGCAATGGAAATAGAAGAAAAGGCAGGGGCTGGTTTGCAAATCCATGTGTTTCTCAAATTTTTGTGTTGCAACTCAAAAATCCTTGAACATGAAAGTTGTTCAAAATGAAAAGTTACACAAGTTTTATTTCAGGCCAAAGTTTATTTGAGTTCTAGTTTAAAAGTTATTTGAAAAACTCAAAAAGGTACAATTCAGAGGGTACATCATTTTCTGTGCAAAACTTAGCATTCACTCCAAGGCTTCAACTAGACTTTTGTTTAACGTGTCAATAACGACGTGCCTATTCAATTTTTGTAGCCATATTTGCATCAATGTGAAAGTTATTTGAATTGTTTGATTAAACTACATGTACTTATGCACATATACACAACTATTTTCAAACCAACGCAAACCAACTTATAACTCATTTAATTTAAAATTTCTTAGTTATTTATGCATCGTGTCAAGCTAATGAGGCTTATTTCATAATTTAAACACCTGAGGTGTTACATTCTGGTCCCTAGAATTAGTTCTTGTTAAATCTTGTTTGGGGCAATAAATTGGTAGATGTACTTGTTTATGATGTTGTAGTGTAGATATGTATGTGGACTTCTTACAGTAGTTTCTAATTGTTGCATGAAGGCTAGTGTAAAATTTTGAGACTCAATGCTACTGCTTAACATACTCTTTTGTTTTTTTTCATAAATAAGTACATTAAGTCCTAATAAATAGTTACTTAACTTGGAAAATGTTAACCTTTTTACTAGGGGACATTTTGAATTAGCTGGTGCTGTAGAAAAAGTTTGATGCACAGAAACCCTGCAGAACCTCCTGTAGAAATAGATATTCATTAAAGTAGGTGTATCTTGTCTTATTTCTTATGCTCTGTATCATGCACAATAAAATCTGAAAAATTTACAGTAACACCTATATGGATACATTAGAACTCTATAAAATTTTTAGAATCAATAATTGCATGGTTTGTTCTGGACAAAAAGAATGAGTTTCTATTTGTAGCTGTTTAGTTTATTTTTCATGATTAATCTACCGCATGAAATGCTCTGAAATTTTTACAGTAGAATTGTAGCTAAGGAGTGTGCTCTGCATAAAATTTTCAAGAACAGAACCTATGTCTAGCTCGTGTCACTTTAATTGCCTTGCATTGTTAGTGAAAAAGAAAAATGGCTGCATGTAATGACTTATGAACCCTTTTCACCTAGTGAAATAAATAAGTATAGTTTATACTCAATAAATGATTGTCCATGTACTGAGTAAAGTTCTTTCATAAATATAACTTGGTGCTTTGTTGTTTCCAACTTTATAGTAAAATGTTTGATTTAAATAACCCACCAACACCACTCATACTTGTGAATTCATATAGAATCGACTACTCCCGCTGACGGAACGTACGAGCTGGTGCCCGAGTCCGAGAGTGAGCAGCGCGAAGCACAAGCTAATCTAATTGAAGTTGTCTAAGACCCGAACCAAAGTTCGGAAGAGCCCAAGGCTAGCTTAGCTCAGGAAGGCAAGCCCCGGAGCATGAACCCTGTTTTTCCAAATTATGCAACTTATTACTCTATTTTACTTGTGCATTAAGTATTAAGTTTATAGGAGTTGAATGAAAATTTAGTTGCATGATCCTAGGTACCCATGTTCTGAACACTAGATGTAAGCTTCGATAAAATGCTATGCTAATAGGACCCGGTAGAAGTCGAGTGATTTCCTGTCACTCGCGAGAATATAGGAGTTGAATGTTTACTACATGCTGCAATCATAAGGTCGACGGACGGGGCTATGGTACGATGTTCATGTTGATGATTGAGGCCCCATCCGTTTAGCGAAAATGCTAAGGTCGCAGTGTGTGGTAGTGGTGGTTAAGCGTTTGAACGTACTAACCATATGCTGAGAATATGGTAATCGGTAAGCTTATGTACTGGATTGAACCGAGGCCGGAACATACTCCCCACCGTCTTGAATTCGTTCACATCTATCTAATGGCGGGTGCATGTGCCGTCATGGCCCGGCGTCGTACCGTGGTCCATGGGGACGTGTAGTCGAGGGCGGTGGGCTTGTTCCGTGAAGCGGGGATTGAAGGGAAATATTGCTTGGTGTGACCATTCGGTGCTCTAGGTGTGTGTGTTAGGTTTTACCTTGCAAGGTTAAGAAATTCGATTCGAATCGTCCGTTTCTCGCGGTATTGAGAGTGCTTGACCCTTTTACCACAAGAGTAAGAAGAGGAACAATGATGATGATTAATCTTGTTGGATGCAAATTAATTCTTTCACCATGTATGATATTGGATAGTTGCTTACCTAGAATGGTTAAGGAAACTAGAACTTGGAGCTAAAATTTGAAAGTAAGGACCTACTTGTAGATTCATTTCGGCGAAACAAACCCTTTAAGCCAAAAGCCTTGCATGTCTAGGAGTCGGCTAAGTATATTCCACCAGTCGGGTAAGCCTTGCTGAATATTAGTATACTCAGCCTTGCTTGTGGCTTTGTTTTCAAGTGATACTTTTGAGGATATGATTGCTAGTTTGACTTGGCCGTGTACTCTTCCTCCTGGTTGGTCGGTGGAATGGGATGCGTCCCCGGCCAATGGTGATAATGCCGAGTGATGTCTTGTACGGGCTTCATCAAGACATCATGTATCGTCGAGTAGTTTATCGTTTTTTTTCCGCTGCAATGAACTCTGAAGAACTCATTTACTTTTAAACTCTGAAGTATATTGTTTTATGAATTCGAACTTGGTCTGTAATAACAAATTTATGTTGAACCCTGTGATGTAAAATTTGTGGAATGTTTTATTCTCTGGGCTCGCCTTCGTGTGAGTACTTTGTATGTGTTGTTTCGATCGGCAAACCCGTGGTTATATCGGGAGGTTACCCGACAGACCTATGGATTACTCCGTTTGAAGTGCGAGTTAGCCCTGATTGCCCTCGTAGTGATGGTTAGCGCACTTGAGCCGGATTAATTCAGGGCCGTACTTGGGCAGACAAAGGACATCACGCGATCGCTTACGCCAGCAAGACACAGGAGCTCAGCTCAACTATGCCACTACCAAAAAAGAAGCTCCTGGCAGTTGTCTTTGGTATAGACAAGTTTAGGTCTTACTTAGTGGAGGCAAAGGTCATAATCTATACAGACCATGCTGCCCTGAAGTACCTCCTCACTAAGAAGAACAATAAACTAAGGCTCATAATATTGACTCTTCTACTCCAAGAATTCAACCATGAAATCAAGGATAAAAAGGGAGTAGAAAATTCAGTGGTGGCTCATTTATCGCGTATGAATATTGTGAACTTTATGGTTTCAGTGTATGTACCACCAGGGGAGAACAAAAAGAAGTTGGTCTATGAGAGCAGACGCCACCTATGAGATAAGCCGTATCCTTACTAAGGAGATGTGTACCCACAACAGAAGGGATCAAGATTATTGAGAGATGTCATGCAACACCAGATAGAGGCCATTATGGTGTGTTTCGCACACAAGCGAAAATCTGGTAGAGTGGTTTCTTTTGTCCCTCAATATATGAAGACACCAAAGATTTCATTCGGAGGTGTCAGAAATGCCAAAAGCATGTAGCAATCTCAGCTTGTGATGCAATGCCCCTGACATACAATCTTCAAATGGAACTTTTGATGTATGGGGCATTGACTACATGGGGCCTTTCCCAAAGTTCCATAACTGCGAGTACATCTTGGTCGCCGTGGATTACGTCTCCAAGTGGGTGGAAGCTATACCATGCTGGGCTGCTGATGACGAACATGCCTAGAAAATGTTCCAAGAGGTCATCTTTGCAAGGTTTGGGATACCAAGGATGGTGATAAGCGACGGAGGGTCTGATTTCATCGATGCAGCCTTCCGAAGCTTCCTCAAAGAACTAGGGACAACGCACAACATCGCAACCCCTTATCATCCTCAGATGAGCGGTCAAGCAGAAACATCCATAAGCAGATAAGAACATTCTATGGAAGACCGTCAATGAGATGGGAAGGCATGGATGCCAAAGCTAGCAGACGCTCTATGGACATACCGCGTACAACATACAAAACCACCATTGGCATGTCACCCTACCAGATCATCTACCGGAAAATGTGTCATCTACCCATCGAGTTGAAGCACAGAGCATACTGGACTATCCGGAGATGGAATATGGATATTAATCAAGCTGGAGAACACAACAAGATGCAGATCTCGGAACTAGGAATGGAGGGATAAAGCTATCATAGTACCGCTATATACAAAGAAAGAACCAAGCGGTGGCACAACAGAAGGCTAAAGCCAAAGGTCTTCAACCCAGAGGATGTTGGTATTTCTTAACGTTCACAGGATAATCCACAAGCGTACGGAGATACCGCTGTAGCACTTCACCCGTGAGTATTCAAGGCTATGGTATTTCCACGAGGAACAGAGGTACTAGCCTTCTAACTGGTTCGTCCAAGGACACACAAGAATAAAGTAGGCGAGGATAGAGAGGATTCCTATGGCTTAAGAGTTCTGGTAAGTAAGGTTCAGCCTCTACTTGCTTACTTCAGGCACCGGCTTACACCTGGTCTGCCAAGTGTATCCGGCTATTAGCTCTACGCCCAACCTGAACGTGGAGGACTACAAGGGATGGACGGAGCTATCACCACCTGCCGTCTACCCCGACAGACCGTGGGGAAGGGTAGCAAACAAGGGTAACTTTAAGCCTAGACACCTCGTCTACGCTATCGATTACAACTTCTAGCCCCGGCTAGACTCTGTCTTAAGACTTAAGTCCTTAAGCTAGAACCAACCGCTCAAGAGCAGACAATGATCCCGCAAGCAAGTAAAGAGTAAAACTTACTTAACCAAGAGACTCACCACCATGTGAGCTCACCAACACTTACTTAGAAAGGAAGCATCCGTCGAGGTACAAGACCAGGGGAGAGTGCCGACACGCCGGCACTTCCCCCGAACCACCCCTCACTCTCTCCCTATTTTCTAAGCACTACGGAGTTAGGGCTTCACCTAGGAGTGGAACTATTCTCTTCTCTCTTGTGGTGTGTGTTTGAATGGGGGGCTATCCTCCTCCTTATATAGCCCTCCAAGGGCGGATCCCAGGGGGAACTTTCGGGGTGGTACCATCCGGAACCGGCGTAGGGAACGCGGTGGGAGACTCCAGGAGAAAGTTGGGCCTGATTGGGCCCAGTGGGGGTTCGACCACACCCTTTCTGAGGCCTTTTGGCCCAATCTTCGATCGGTGCACTCCTTGTGGGCTCCTTATGTGGATTCTGGGTGTTTCACCTAAAGTTTAATTGGTTTAGCATGTCATATGGGCCCTTCTTTATTCGTTTGATCCAGGATGGGATCTTCTGTGTACTTCTTCTGCGTCATCTGCATGTTTTCCTCTTATTTCAGACTAGGATCCCTAAAATGGCTTAGTGGACAATACATCTATGGAGCAAGGTTAATGATAAACATATGCGAGTAAGTAAGGTTATTCTTCTTTATTTCTGGGTATAGTTGACAGTTGGATTTTGCATTTAAGGGCCGTCAACAGGGGATAAGGTATTTGTTGGGTATTTTAGCGATGTGCGAATAAATCCACAAGTGCACGTATACTGTTGTAGCTTTCACCTCGGAGTATTCCGAGGGTTATCGAATCCGAGGGAATGTGTGTGCACTAACTTCTATTCTAGTCAGTCCAAGGACGCACCAAGATAGGTGGCGAGGGTAGAGAGGATTCCTAAGGTAGCACTATAGGTGAGTTAAAGATCGATCTCTCGGGCAAAATACTCGCTTCGGGCACCGGCTTACCCCTGGTCTGCCAAGAGACTCCGGCGAACAGCTCTATGCTATATGCGAACGTGGAGGGTTGCAAAGGATCAATAGGGCGGTCACCACCTACGGCCTACCTCTATCAATCCGTGGGATATAAGGCAAACAAAGGATAACCCCTAGCATAGACGCCACGCCTACACTATTGATTACTACTGCAGTCTAACTACGTCTGGATCCCTGTAGCAAACTACAGCACTCTGTATAAATACAGAGCGACGAACCCGCAAGTAAAAGAACTTATCTCACTCAACTACTATGCAAGAAAGGAACTACGACTACGAACTTACTTCATACCAAAAGAAGCCAATATCCGTAGAGGTACAAGTTGGAGAAGATCGTTGACAGGCCCGACGCTTCCCCCGAACTACCCCCTCACTCTCTCCCTACTCTAGGCAGTAGCTAAGCAGCACTTTGCCTTTGCAATGAAGCTCTAAACTCCTCTTGAGAGGTGTTGGTGGTGTGTCTCATAATGGAGCCCCCCTCTAGTATTTATAGGCTTGTCAGAGTAGCTCTCGGCCGGCAAACTAGTTGAAGTCACCTGGAACCGATATTGGGAGGAGCTGTGGAGGCGCCACGTGGAAGGGGAAGGTCGGTGGAGCTCAGCCTGGTTCGGCCTAACAAGTGGTTCGGCCGTTTTGGCCTTGGCTTCCACCGCCTCATCCGTTGGCAGGGTGGCTGTCTAGTGGGCCCTTATGTCGGTTATGGGTGCTTCACGCCAAGTTGAGGCGGTTTACCTCCTCTGGTGGGCCTATGGATCCTTGTGCTTGCGCCTGATTCGTCGGAAGGGTGTTGCCTTGGATTGAGAGTGTGTTTCCTTGCTTTTGAGGTGTGTTCTCTCCTTTAATGGAAATGCATACAAATATTCACCAACACTTGTGAAATTTGTTAGTAATAATCCCTACCATTAATGTTGATACTTATCTTTTGTGTGTTTATGCAGAAGTTGACGACATAGATTTGACACTTAAAAGCCATCAACGGTATTGCTTTTCAATTCTAGGGTAAAGTTGTTCGGTCATTGGAAACTACGAAGCAAATGGGTGGGGCCGTACCTCGTCGTCGACACTTTGAATCATGGAGCCATAACAATCCAAGACGATGAAGGTAATATCCATAAGTTAAATAGCCAGCGCTTAAAGCTTTTCCTAGAGCAAAGTAGAGCAGTTAATAAAGATGTAGACGTGATAGAGTATTATTGATGAAAGGCCCTATAGGCTAAAGCCGGCAGCAGGCCCGTCGAAGGCCAGGAGATAGCCGGCAGCAGGCCCGTCGAAGGCCAGAGCGAGGTGTGCGACCGTTCCGGGCCCCAAAAATGGAGGGCCCAAAATTTTGACAGTCCAAGGCCCGTACTCCCATCTAGCGCTTCCTATCCCTCGTCCGGCAAAATCTGCGGTTAACGAAAGGAAACGTCACCGCTGCTAGCGTATCGCATCCGCGCGTCTCTTCCACCTTCTAGGTGGCAGTCTGCAAATCAGCGATCGCGTCAGTTTCGCGTGGGCCCTTGCTGCTGCCGAGGACAAGCATCCATCGGGCACCGGCCATCCGCTGTCCCCAGGCCTGCATCTCACAGGACACAGACACGCAATCTGCAATTAACCAGTCACCAGGCGGAGGCCTCTAGCAACTCCAGCGATCAGCAGGACTCCAATCTGCACACTCCACGGAAGGCCCAAGACCCAACAAAAGGTGAGCAGCGTGAGTTCATGAATTGATTATTGATTCCTCTCATCCTGAGTGTTAGTTTTATATGTACCTGTAGTCTTGTACACGTACTGTTCGAATTAAACCAATTAATTCAACTGAATTTTCTTTGATTTATGAAATAGACGTTTCATATTGATACCTGATATATTTTTAAATATTGTGTGAATTGAGATATACTTAGGTATTGTGTGAAAATATACCTTAGTTTAATTAAACATACATTTTTTAAAAATACTTTAGAGCCCCATATTTTGCATTTCGCACTAGGCCCCAAAATTCCTGGAGACGGCTCTGGCCAACAGCCAAGCCCATGAATAGACTAGGGTCGGCCACTTTAGTTTAGATTTGTTTCCTTTCATTCATTTTATTTCATCAATGTTTATTTCTATCATTGTAAGCGCCCCAAATTTTTATAATAGAACAAAATTGGCTCCTCGGGAGTTAATGCCGGTAGAGCCCCGTTGCTTTTATGTTTTGTTTTGCTTTGATTCAATAAGACATGTACGAAAACAAGTGTGGGGAAGGGTTTTGCTACATTTTGATGCATACACGCTGCAGGCACCCCTACATGTCACCTACGATCAAAGCCAGACCGAGCAGGCACGAGCCTAGTTCGGCCAACCCTTTGGTTCGGCCGAACCGAAGCTGGGCCCACTCGGCCTCCTCTCGCTTCAACGCCTCTGTTTGCGCGCTCTCAGTTCTTTTCTCCCTGCCCCGAGTTTTAAACTTGGTTTCAATGCTCAATTCAAAATATTTAAACTCAATTAAAAGCAAAAAAGCATGACTTGATGGTTCATGCATAATTTTTATTCTCTACCGAACCGGAATTTGTGAACCATATCATAAGGAACCCATGTTATTTAAGCTGTTGATTAACATGATATGGTTGGCTACAAATTTTCATATCTGCTCTGCATGCAAGATTGGGAACTTTATTTCAAAAACAAAAATATTCCATGGCTTACATTCCCTCGTGTTTATCCTACCAAAGCTATATGTCGTAGTACAAGAAAGAAATTTTATATATACATATGGGACTTGCTGTTACATTGAGCTTTATGACCGTTTTTAAGATACTCATCATTACTTGCTTGATCAAGATCACGTACACTAGCAAATTTCCATACTGGGAATTGGCTGTCATATTCCACATCTCCACAAAATCAAACTCCAGGCTTGGTGAAGTTCTCTCTCTTCAAAATAATTCATGAAAGAAGGACATGGCCACATAAGAAAAAAAAATATATACATGCCAAGAAGCATGATAAAAAAATTCATGTGGCCATGTTCCCAAGATCATTAGCAAGGAAGAGAGAAACTCACACATGGGAGTCCACATCCATCTACCCGCCACACGTGCACTATCTTGATCAGCTCGTATGATGTATTATCTCTATGGATCTCATCTTTGATTTTGCAACAGATATACTACAAGTACATGCCCACGTACTCCCTACTGAGCTCCACTTCAGCCATATACACAGAAATAGGGAGGAAAAGGCAAAGCCTTGGTGAGGACAAATACACATGAGCGATCGAGAGATAATTTCTTTTCAAAACCTTTTTCCAAACCCCAATCTAGCAGCTAAGAAGGGAGGGAGATTGAATCAAACACTGTTCCGTCCTTCAACCGCCCGCAATATCATGGTAGAGACTATAAAGTTCACAAGTGAAGGTAAAGTGTAGAATAATCTGGAAAGCCATGTCCGCCTTAGTACTAGCCTTCACTCGAGGACAAGCAAAGGACTAAGTGTGGGGGATCTTGTTGATAGTCATTGAATACCACTTTTGACTGTCGAAACTTGCACAAAATATATACTTCAAGGTGGAATATGTTTAGTATAGGGCCTTTAACTAACGAATTACATATGTTCTAGTCTAAATATGTGTGCAGGTGCATTTGAGCTGCAAACGCATGAAAACACATGCAAGGTCCAATGGACGCACTTCCGGCCAATCACGAGCGAGCACACAGATCCTTAGGCCCACAAGGACCAAAACCGACATAACTTGGCGGCTACCTAGGACAGCCAACCTTGGGGCCCACCTGCTAGCCACCCTACCAAATGCGGTGGCTAGATGCGGTGCCCCTGGTTCGGCCGAACCAGAGGTGGGCCCAAGGCCTTCCATCTTTCATATGTCAGTAGCTGGTGGCCTCCTAAAGTCGGTGCTGCATGCTTCCAACGCTTTAACTGGCCACAACCACCTCATTCACCGTACCTCTATAAATACTAGAGGAGGGGCTTCTAAGTAAGACACACATTCACTAAACACTCTTCATAATCTCACTTTCATATCCGAGCTCTAGGCTCATTCTAGACGTGTAACGCTAACTCTGCGGTGTTAGAAAATAGGGAGAGAGTGAGGAGAAGTTGGGGAAGTGCCGGGTTTGTCGGTACTCTTCTCCAGCTTGTACCTTGACATATGCTTATCAATCAAAGTAAGTGTCTGTGATTTCCTTTGTGCTTTAGTTTCTTAAGTTAAGTCTAGTTCTAGTCCTTCAGTTGTTTATGGGACCATCGTTCACTAGTTTAGTGGATGCTCTAGTCTAAGACATCTGATAGATACGGATGTTCTTGGTCGCAGCTAGAGTTAGTAAAAGACGCTGTAGATGTGGTGTCTAGACTAGACGTTACATTTGGTTATTGTATACCCCATGGTTTGTAGAGGTAGGTGGAAGCTGGTGACAGTCATGTCCATCCTCCATAATCCTCCACATCCGGGTATAGCGCAAAAGTTGTATTACCGGAGCAGCCTTGTTTTATCCTGGAAGAAGCCCGTAGCCCGAAGTAAACAACTTAGTTAGTTCTAGCTTATCTTAGATTCTTAGCCTTGGAAATCCTCTCTACCCCTTACCTCCATCCGTAGTGTGGTGTCCTTGGAACCTTAGATAATACTCACATTTTCTAGTGGACACAATACCTTGTAATACTCCTAGGTGAAAGATACAACGGTATCCGTACGCTTGCGGATTTATCTGTGACTGTTAAAATACCAACACGATGGTCTCTCTATCTAGCAGACCTAGAGACTAGGCTTAGAGTTCATTGACTGGGATCCGGAGGGTGAAATTTACTATATGGAGTTAGATCGTGTGCAAGAGATTTTAACCATGTTCAAGCTCGGGGGTAAAAGCTCTACGTCCCCATGAGCCTAGGGCTCTCTATTTTTCTACTTCCTTTTTTCGAAGAACCTTCCAAAAGGGTACAGAGCTCCTGTAGTTCACTTAAGAAGAATAGAATTGACCCAGCTTATAAGGAAAATTGGGTCCTAAACCGTACAAGCGCATGGTTAATTAAGGAAAACTAGCAAAAAAAACCTGAAGCGTGGGCACCCTAACGACATAACCCAAAACACAACGTCAACCAACATTGACAAAGCCCACATGTTTGTCATCATTGCCCCGCTCGTCACCAGAGAATACGAGCAGCTCCGACTTCACACGGTGGACAACAACCAAAGCCTTGTGTCGCCACTCCTTACAAATAGCAAGCCATAGCACAAAGGAGACCGCGGGCGTTATCGTTGCCGAGCTTCATCACACCCCACGCGAAGCAGCTCTGACTCCACCACAACGAGCTCCCGCCGAGAGCCCCGCGCGCCATAACCAAGAAGTAGACCCAAGAAGGCGATGGTCTTGTCGAAATGCCCTGCCAAAGAAGAGTAGCAAATATCCCACACTGACCGGCGACCACACGACTTGGATCTGGAGACTCCCAACGCCTTCACGAAGGAATATGACGCGGAGCACCGTCATCGTCCACCTAGCAGAACCTAGGTAGAGTCACCCTCAGAGACTCCAACAAACTGAGGGGAGAGGTGCCTCGACGATGATTCAAGGAAGTAACAACACCCACGAGTGTCGCCGGCGTCACCACCAGTCGGAGCCGTGTACGTCTTTCGCCTAGCACCTCCCGCCTCACACCGAGAGAGGGGTTAGCAAGGAGTCACCCTCACCACCCCAGAGACCGACCGTCGGCACTGTGAGCACACCGTATGTCCATTGGCTGACACACAGTTCACGCTACCGCCTCCGCAAAGGAATCGTTGCCATGTGCCGTCGTTGCATGATGTCAACCGAACAAGTCCTCCATATCAAGGAGGCCCGGGACTCCAAGCCACAAGAACGCCCGCAACCATATATAGTTGCCAGTGCAGCTCGCGCATCCGCCACCGACCTAGCGACCGGCCGCGGTGCCCCATCACTACCCGCGCGCCTATCGCTGCCTAGACGTCCGCTTCCGGTCATAGCTCCTCGACGTGGCCCGCGCGCCCGCCATAGATCCACGACCGGCCTCGGCGCCCAAAGGTGGACCACACGCCCGCCGCCGCCGCCCCGTGAAGCGGGCCGCGTGCGGTCAGATCCGACCACGGGAGCGCTGGAATCGGCTCGGAGTGGCTAGATCTGCCACACCAAAGCCGGCCGACCGCCGGCGCCTAGAGGTCTCGATGGGAGAGATAGGACAGCCGGAGAGGGAGAGAGCCCTGCCACCGCCTTCCTCGTGCCCCCTAGACTTCCAGCAGCGCACTCGTGCGGCGGCAGGTGATGTGAACCCGCTAGGGTTTGTTCCTGATCTTTTGATGAGAGGCGTGGGATAACTCGATTGATGGAGGAGACGAAGTTCTTGGCCCGACTACAGCCTTCCAAGGATGCTGCGCCTTAGCAACCGATACACCACCTCCTATGGTTGCCGGGATCTTGTGGATCGCGACACCCCGGCCACTACGGCACTCGTCCTGCAAGCAATCGAAGAACTAGCTAGAACAATTAGAACAAGTACTGAAAATACGAGATGTAATTGAAGGTCTCAAACTGAATCTCAAATATGGTGGGGTTCCGAAAACAAGTGGACGGGTGGCTGAATCAGCACGCGCGCCTACAAGGAAGTAGCAAAAGCTAAACTTGCATCTAACAAAACCCCAGTGCTCTTGGCAGCATCTAAGGGTTATAAGGAAGTGGGAGAATGACTACAAAGGTGCCGGGGTCGTATCCTAACCCTAGGATGGGTCCGAATTGGACTCAACTTGATACACGGCCAATTGGGCCAAAATAGGGTGACGCAGCACCGTGGGTTGAAAAGGACCTTGTAGTAAATCTACGATTGCGGTTGGCTCCGAAGAGATATGGAGGTAATTCAAGATCTGTTGGAAAGTATATTTGATAAGCTTTCCAGGAAGTACTTGAACGCCCAAAACGGAGTCCGGATGAAGTTGTGGCGGCCGCCACTAGTCGTGTGTGTCCAGCAGTCCGAATCCAGCGTGCGCGATGCCTCTTCCTTTTTGATCCACTCCATTGTTCCTGAGTAAAACAAGAGTGCACGTGTCTCCATTGTCTAAATATGATGAACCTGAGCTTAAGAGTGAACTTACTTGATGAGTAAGCCGACGAGCATGAGCGTGAGTAATAGGACCAAGTGGTGTTGGCGAAGTAGATGCTGGTGTAGGTGTGGATGTATCGTTGGTGGTGATATTCTCATTATCCTCCCTTCTTGCATTTGAGTCATCCTCGACTCAAGCTCATCTTCCTCTCCCAAATATGTTTTCAAATCTGCAATGTTAAATGTGGGACTAACCCCAAAAGCTACAGGCAGATCTAACTTGTATGCATTATCATTAATTCTCTCTAGCACTTTAAACGGTCCATCAGCCCGAGGCATCAATTTAGACTTTCTCAAAGTAGGAAACCTATCCTTTCTCAAGTGCAACCAAACCAATTCACCAGGTTCAAAAATAAATTGCTTTCTACCTTTATCACCAGCAAGCTTATAGTTAGAATTCATGCGCTCAATGTTTTCTTTAGTTGTTTCATGCAGTTTTAACATTAGTTCAGCACGTTGCTTAGCATCAAAGTTCAATTTTTCAGAATTGGCAAAGGCATTAAATCAATAAGAGCGTGAGGTAACAAGCCATAAACAATGTCAAATGGGCACATCTTTGTAGTAGAATGCATGGAATGATTATAAGCAAACTCAACATGAGGCAAACATTCTTCCCACAACTTAATATTCTTCTTTAAAATAGCTCTTAACATGGTAGACAAGGTTCTATTAATAACTTCAGTTTGACGATCAGTTTGGGGATGACAAGTGGTAGAAAATAGAAGCTTAGTAAAAACAACAAACGAACAGAGCTAGCTGGAATGCATAGCTTGTTAGCTCAAAACACAAACCCATCATTGAAGATGAATTTGTTCCATGTTTTTCCATCCTCACAATGCAGCAAGACATTCGTAAAATCAGCATCATTCACATATTGTGTTTTAGTTGTGTCCAAACTAAAAATCTTGCAATCAAGTTGTGTCAACAGAGTATAGCGCCTAGATAAAGCATCAGCAATGACATTCTTTTTCCCTTTCCTGTGTTTGATGACATAAGAAATAGATTCAATCAATTTGGTGCTCAATCCCTCGTATTGGTAGCAGCCCCGCTGCTATTTCACTTGGAAACACATCAGAATATTCCTGCAAAACGTTAGCGACCGCAGGGGGCAAAGAATGCTGCATATCATGAATGGAAATCAAAGCATCTTTGCACACCAAAGCATAGGCAACAGAAGTGGCAGCAATCAATTCATTAATATCAGATTTACTAGCAAGCAAGCAAGTTCCTTACAATCTTATCTCATCTTTCTTATCAGCAACTGACTTGACAATTTTACTGTTCTCACTTTTAGCTTTGGCAGCTCTAGCAATATCATCACGCACAATAGCTTCAGGAGACATGGGAAGCAACACAATTTTCTTATCATGGTGCAAGAGCGAAAACTGATTTGATCTACCATGATACACACAATCCGTATCAAATTGTCAAGGTCTACCTAGCAGAATATGACAAGCTTGCATAGGCACAACATCGCATTTAACAACATCATGATATGATCCGATTGCAAAATTAATGCGCACCAGCCTCGTTACCTTAGCCTTACCACTGTTGTTTAGCCATTGAATGTGATACAAATGTGGGTGTGGTTTGGTGCTGAGTGCAAGGTTCTCCACCATATCGCTGCTAGACAAATTGTTGCATCTATCTCCAGCAATAATCATACGACAGGAACGCTCTTTAATGACACACTTGGTTTGGAACAGTGTGTGTCGCTGATTTTGCTCCGCCTTCTCCATTTGTGCACTAAGCACACGCTGCACAATGAGACTCTAGTAGTGTTCAGCGTCACCTGCATCAATATGCTCTTATGGTGTTCCCTCGTTACCTACATGGTCAGCAGCAAACAAAGCAAGTGTATCTTTATCAAGATCACTAGCGGAGGAATACGCACCATCATCTTTGATCACCAAAACACGCTTGCTAGGACAGTCACGCTGCACGTGCCCAAAGGCCTTGCAACGATGACACTGGACATCTCTTGTTCTACCCGTGGACGCAACCGAGGAAGCACTAGCGGCTGGCTTCTGGACAGTCTTGGTTGCTGAAGTGGTGGGAGGAGTACGTGGCTTGTCGCTGGATCGAGAAGGTGCTGCTGCACGACTCGGTGAAGGAGTTGGGATAGGTGCACGTCCGCCCATAGAAGTATTCGTGCGTGGCTGCCATGATGTAGATTTACCTGCAGAAACATTAGGTCTGGTACTAGCATGTCGTCCCTGCACTTCCCTTTCAGCTTTACAAGCAAGATGGAACAAACGGATCACGTGAGTATAATCTTTATAAGTAAGAATGTTCTGAATTTCTCGATTTAACGCTCCCAAAAATCTAGCCATAGCAGGTTCCTCACTCTCCACTAAATTACAACGTAGCATACACATTTGCAATTCCAGATAATATTCTTCTACACTTTTAGTGCCCTGTATCAATTGTTGTAACATATGTAACAGATCACGTGCATAGTAAAAAGGAACAAATCTAGCCCGCATGACCCGTTTCAAAGCATCCCAAGTTTGTGGCATGTCATCAGTATTTTTCTTGCCATGTTCTATCCATCAAACAGAAGAAAAATCAGTGAACTCACTAGTAGCAGCCCTAACACGTGCATTCTCAGGAAAATCATGGCATGCAAACTTTTGATCAACAACAATTTTTTAAGTAATGTATGCATCAGGATCATATGTACCATCAAAAGGAGGTATCTTAAATTTAACCTTGCTGAAAGCATCATCATTGTTGTGTACCTCACGTTGGCGAAAACCACCCATACCTCTACGATTAGTACGTAGCCATCGGTGATGGAGAGCATCTCGTTTATCTTGTTCAGTATGAGCAATATAGTCAACCTCCCAATCATCACGCTGCTCGTTGGTCTTCGCATGGAGCTCATCAAAACACCGCAAAAGAGCAACGAGACTCTTGTCAATATTGCCGACCATTGTCACCAGTCCCGTAAGCTTGGTGTTGGTGACAATTTGCGTGGTCTCCAATTGTCCAATCTTATCATTCGTCACCTGCATATCATTATCAAGTCCCTCTGTGTGCTGCTTCACTTGGCCTTCAAAATGTTGTATGATGCCCCTGGTACGTGGAGACTGCTGCAAGCTATGATCCTCCTCCTCGGAGCCTACCATGGTGAGACAAACAAGAACCACAAGAAAACCAGTGAAGTAGTAGAATCCCTACAGCTAATAGGATGTAGCTACTGCAAGGCGCTCACTCTCAGCCTGTTGCACAAGCTCTTACCAATTTTTACCTTGCTGCCAGGAGGGGACAGCAACCATAAGTCCGCAACCGTGGGATGAAGTGTATCGGTGCTGCAGCAACAAGACCCGTATAGCTGTAATCGAATATGTGGAGCTGTAGGTGGGCTGGAACAAGGAAGTACTAGCACCACGTTAGTCACAAAAACAAGCTGAATAATCGTTCAACAATGGTATTGTGCTGGTTCTAGCCTAGACCGTGCTAGAGACGCGAGCCTGGACACAAAGGAAGTCACAAAGCACCACCCAGAACAGAAGGGAAAAACAACTCAATGAATCACCCCCTTTCGTTTCTTTCCTTTTTTTGCTTGTCTTCTTTTTTTTTTTACTTTTTTCAGGGGAACCTCAAAAATAGATTTTATGAACAAAGGAATACAAATGAGCAAGTCACCACATACACTTTTGCTAGAAAGAGTAGGGGTATAAAGGTAATTAAAAGATACATATGAAGTGTTATTGCCTCTATTGCACAGTTCGGACTCAGATTCAACCAGCACCGATTCCAACTCGGACTTGATAACAAAGAGGCACTCAAATTCGGCCAATCGAGAGATGAAAAGGCTACCCGAAATCAAGTCGGTCTCGACCAGCACGCGCTTAACCGATTCCAAGTCGAACTTGACAGCCAAAGTGTATTCTGATTCTGCCAAAACAGTGATTAAAAAGGTAGCGTACGTGACCAAACGTGATAAGAACTCGAAACTCTAAACGACTACTACTAAGACCAGCAACTCAACACAACCGATGCAACCGAAAACTCAACAAGCCCTAACTAAGTAGTACAAGTAAAGGCTCAAAAGGGTCTATAGGATTGCGGTGGGGAAAAAATCTACTATTTTTGGCTTTTTCTGGACTGTAGGAAAATAAAAATAGCGAAGGATCGGAAGTCTCTCACCGAACAACCTTGCTCTGATTACCAACTGATGTGAACCCGCTAGGGTTTGTCCTGATCTTTCGATGAGAGGCGTGGGATAACTCGATTGATGGAGGAGACGACGTTCACGGTCCGACTACAGCCTTCCAAGGATGCTGCGCCTTAGCAACCGATACACCACCTCCTATGGTTGCCGGGATCTTGTGGATCGCGACACCCCGGCCACTAGGGCACTCGTCCTGCAAGCAATCGAAGAACTAGCAAGAACAAGTAATGAAAATACGAGATGTAATTGAAGGTCTCAAACTGAATCTCAGATGTGGTGGGGTTCCGAAAATAAGTAGACGGGCGGCTGGATCAGCACGCGCACCTACATGGAAGTAGCAAAAAGCTAAACTTGCATCTAACAAAACCCGAGTGCTCTTGGCGGCGGCTAAGGGTTATAAGAAAGTGGGAGAATGACTACAAAGGTGCTGGGGTCATATCCCAACCCTAGGACGCGTCCGAATTGGACTCAACTTGATACACGGCGTATTGGGCCAAAATAGGGTGACGCAACACCGTGGGCTGAATCTGTAGTAAATCGACGATTGCGGTTGACTCCGAACAGATATGGAGGTGATTCCGGATCCGTTGGAAAGTAGATTTGATAAGGTTTCCAGAAAGTACTTGAACGTCCAAAACGGAGTCCGGATGAAGTCGTGCCGGCCGTCACAAGTTGTGTATATCCTGCAGTCCGAATCCAGCCTGCACCATGCCTCTTCCCTTTCGATCCACTCCATTGTTTCTGAGTAAAACAAGAGTGCACGTGTCTTCATTATCTAAATATGATGAACTTGAACTTAAGAGTGAACACGAGTAATTCGATGAGCACGAGCACAAGTAATAGAACAAGTGGTGTTATCGAAATAGATTCTAGTGTATGTATGGTTGTATCGTTGGTGGTGATGTTCTTATCTGCGAGGGCAGGGAAAAGGAAGAGGAGAGGGTCCGCGGCCGGCGGATAGGTTCCCGCCCAAGCTGTCCCTGAGGGTGACGCGTGGGACCGGACGTTATCCCGCGCCTTTTCCTATTTCTGGTGGCAAAAAATGGTGTTCCACCCCCCTACGGGTAGCAGGAGCCGGTCTTTTTGACCCCCAGCTTGGGCTCCTCTCAAACTAATCATACACACCCACCCCAATGCTAATTCTACAATCGGCCGGAACTATTTATCTGTACGATTTCCAACGCTCTACACGTGTTGGTCCACGTGCAGCACAGCCTCGTGTCCTCCATTCCTTCTTCCTGAACCATTCTGCCATTCTCTTTTCTCCTCAATCCTAAATTTTTCTCTCCAGCTCACCCTTTCTCTCTCTGGCGAAGGGAACGGAAACCCGCGCGTGGGACGAGCGACGACAGTGCAGGAGCGGAATCGCGGTTCTCCATTCTCTTTTCCGCATCCATTCCCAACGACTGGAGACAGACAGCCGCGGGAGCTTGCGACGAGCTCCGCGAGCGGCGAAGCATGTGGGAGCAGCGATGGGCTGCGCTGACGGACGGGGCGTTGGGCGATGTGAGTGCCGACCTCGGGCGCGGCGCGCAACCCATCGGAGCAGTGGCCCGGCAAACGGCGACGTGCGAGGGAAGCCCGACTCGGCGGTCTGCCTGCTCAAGCGGGGAGCGGCGTCCTCGGTGAGCATGCGCCGACACGGCGACAACGCCTTGGCCGAGGTAGTGTCCCCGGCAATCGTGCACCCAAGCATGGTTGCTCGGAAGCCCCGGCAAGCACGCGCCGGCGACCGCGCCCCTTCTTTTCTTTTTTCCTTTCTTTTTTTTTTCCTTTTTTACTTGAATTTGAAAGTTTTTTGTTCATAAAACTTTTCCTGAACAATTTTTCTCCACAACTTTGTAAGACAAACTTTTGCCTCCTCACAGCTAATAACTTCTATTGAGAGTTCTTTGGAATATTTTTCACCACAATTTTTTTATAATTTTTTATTGGATTTAATTCCAGCTTTTAGTATAACTTTCTGTTTTAAAGTTTTTTTCAAAACTTTTGAGTATAATTTTTTGTTTTTAAGTTTCTGTCCTAAAAATTAAATTTTTGTATAATTTTTTGTTGGATAGTATTCGAAAACTTTGTCTATTTTTTACAAAAGTTTTTGTCTTATATTCTGTTTTTTTCTATATGTTTTATTCATTTTAGTTTGTATAAAATTTGTCCCGTTGAAGTTTTGTTCAAAACTGTTTTGCATAAATAGTTCTTGATGGTATCTATTGGTTGTGGATTGGACTAGGACTTGGCCGATGCGGGGGCACCGTGCGGTCATCATTAGTTGGTGAGATGCAGAAAAGAAAATAACGCACCCAGCGGCAACGCAAAAATGGAAGAAATGTCTGTCGGAGATCGACCTACGCCGTAGAACTTCCGGGCGACCGTAAATTAGTCAGGCTCCACACTCGCGCGCCTATCCGTAACAGGCTGCAATAACTCACAGTGGACCCATCTGGAGGGAGGACTGTGCACTCCTTTCCGCCATTGTTGTTGTCGGCGGCTATGGCAACAATAGCCACCTGCACTGCCTAACGTGGCATGGGATGCTCGACACCAATGTCCCTTGACATCCAGTGTGACCTGCCCTGAAATGACGATCGGTGATGGAAAGGGATAATGGCATGCATGCCCTCAGTTGCCTGCCCCGCCCCCCCCCCCCCCCCCCCCCCCCCCCCGGGCGCAAAAAAACTTGATTTTATGTCCAGCAACCGCGGAAGACTGAATCGTGTCCACGAATCATTTACCAAGATATATGCCATGTTGTCCCATATGAGTGTATTACCCTGTATTTATATTTTCTTGCGCTCGTATTTCCGCTCCAGTTGGGAACCCGGCCTGCTGTGATTTGACAGTTGATGGACATAAAGTTCTTGAAGAGCGGGGAAAGCCTGTTGGCCGCGTACTGTTTACCTTTTGCAAACCGTCGCTCTGGCTGACGCGTTATTTTATGGTTATGGTTCTCTGATAATGTGTGGTCCTGGTTAACTCTTCATATTCTTTTCTTTTTTCTTACTTGCTGCGAAGTTTAGATGAAAATATTAAATATATTTAAGGTGGACAGTTGCTGGGTACATGCTGGTCCATTTAGACGGCCAACGGGTACAGGCTGGTACCTGTGGTTGTTCTGTTTTAAGTACTCGTTCGGTTTCTTTACCTCGTGTACGCCTACCTTCTTTCTCCCTCTTCCGGGCTCGACTATGGTGGTCGATCGAGATGAGAAGTGGATGCCAGTGTTCCCGTGCAACCCAAGGCGCGCTGTGGGTCCATGGTCTTCTGCTCCAGCTAGAAGGTCCTCCAGCGGAGGGTCGGTAACACCATCGCCGCCCAACTCAAGCGACGATGAAGCATCTTCTTCGTCGAACATCCCCAACCGCTGCTCCCCGAAGTCCGTATTCTCTCTTATTTCCAAATTCACGGAGTTTAAAAAGCAACTTATTAGGGAAATGGGATTTGGGGGGATTCTGACATTCCTTGTATCAGCAAGCTTAATCTAAAGCTGTCAACATGGTTGCTGTGTAAGCTGGACACTGAAGAGAGTTGTTTGGTTTTCGGCCCCTCTAGGCGCATCTATGTCCACGAGGTTGATGTTGGTATTGTTCTCGGTATTCCTAATGGAGCTATTGATGTAAGCACAACTTCAGTGAGCGGAGCAAATATCCTTTGCCGTCAATAGGTTAGCATTGCTGAAAATAACAATAGTATTCTATTTCAGTGCATAGAAACTATAAAGTATTGGCAGAAAATACATACAAAATAAAGATGTATTGCAGTAAATACCACAATTAATCCACTAGTGTGCCAAGTGTTTCTATAAACAACATGTTGCACAAATTAAAAACCGCAGACTGGTCAGAGCATGTGTACCTGTTACTAGTTCCTTCAGCCGTCAAGTTGATTGCAAATTGGTTGTCATCACTAATCCTGGTATTCCAGACAAAACAAAGAAAACAACATTGAAATTGTACACCAATTCGGCCAAAACATCACAAGAACCACTTACTGATTAATTGCATCTCCTGCGGATGGGTAAAATTTTTCGTCAGTTTCACTCAATTTATTCTCCATTATTGCTTTCTCAATTTATTCTCCGTTATTGCTTTCAGAGTTACACTCACCATAAACCATATACAGAAAAACCCCAAACAAGGTTGATAAGGAAATATAAAAAACCGATTCTTAACAAACTTTCAGCAAAGGATGAGCAAACTTTCAAAATATACATACCTTTCACACAAAACATTCAAATCAAATAACTGATATCCCTTCGAAATGCAACTACCTCTAACAGCTTTGTTAAGCATGCAATCCAGCCAGACAGACTCATTATGCAAATTGGCACTGAGAAAATCAGCAGTCAAACGAAATGGCCGTACCAACTTTGCGATGGGCAGAAGAAACTACGAAAAAATGCACTACATGGAGGTAGATCATCAACAATGTCGCACAAACAAAATGTACACAGATTATTTAGAAGACAGCATACCTCCAATCCGACGACATGGCCGATCTACATCCCATCTGCTCGCACGACACTGCAGAAGCACACGATTGCGGATGCGCAAAGGCCGCCTCATCTTCTTCTCGAGCCGGTTCGTAGCCTCCGCGACTCCTCGACTCCGACTGAAGAACAGACGTCCGCACCCAGGGATCAGGAATGATGCAGCAGCAGCATCATTCTCACCGTACAGGACCCGCTATCCAGAATGCGGCATCGCCATTCGCAGACCGCTGTCGGGCCGGCTGAAGGAAGATGGAGAGGAGCCGGAGCAGGGAGCGGGGGAGGAGCAGGCGTCGCTTGATATTTTTGCAGTGCTCGGTTTTGTATTTTGAAATCACCGGCCGGGGATAAAATCCGAATACAAAGGAAGGGAGCGTGCGATACAAAATTCGAGATCGTATTAGTGGGTACATATCACATCGTATACTATACGTATCTGCAGTACACCATGTACACAATCTGACTACATCCACCTCATCCTGTCCCTGGCACAGATCTCCGGGTACATATTGATGTTCCAGATAAGTCACAAAAATGTTGCTTATAAGAGCTTTTGCCATGGGGTACTCCTCATTTATGAGGCCCAAGGCCCACCCCCCACCCCCACCCCCATCTCGCACCCACCCCTCCCAACCCTGCCCTCCCCGCGACGCCATCTCTATCTGTTGCTCCTCTTCTCTCCCTACCTCGCCACCGCCGCCGCCCTCACTGCTCCTTACGCCGGCGCCCCCGCCCCACGCCTCCGCCGCCGCGCCCGCTCAACCGAAGCCAGATCCACCATGGACGGCCATAGACACCCGTACCGGGATTTTTTTGGTCATGGCAGTTCTTCCTCGTCGACGGCTGCCTTCCCTGATTCCGCCGTAGTCCCGGACAACGACGGCCTGGACCTTCTGTCCTATGCGACATCATATCCACCGGTGGCGGCCCCCAGCCTCTCAGGTGCAAGAGCCCTCCTGGAGAACCTGGATCTCAACTCCCAGAGTGAGGGCTTCCGCTACCTCGACGACTACACCGGGTACCTGCAACCGAGAGGAAGAGGCTTACCTCCTCTTGGTAGATCCGCCGCGTTCCTGCCTCCTCGCTAGAGAGGAGGCCAGAGCATTCCTAGCCGTGGGAGCACTGCAGCTGCGTGGGCAGGAGGTCGCCGCTCCAGGTCCCTCAGCATTGGGGCCGGTTCTAGCCAACAACAAGCAGGAACCGGCGCCCATGCAATTGGATTCGACGTTGGGAATCGCCTACTAGGATCAAGAGGTCGTGGGAGATTGATGGCGAACCACCATGGCCATGGAACCATTGGCCGTGGAAACATTGGCCAGTCACTGACAGTGGATTTGGACGACGACGATGATGAGGAGGAGGAGGATGACACCGGCTACCCCTCGGTAAGAAGTAGATCTTTAGTTGTTTGGTTATAGTACATGATTTGCTTGGTTTTAGGTGATATGCTCTGTTATAGTACATGATTTGCTTGGTTTTAGGTTCTATTGACTGTGATGCTAGATGTTTTACTCTGTTATGTTCTTCAAGTAGATGATACGCTTTGTTAGGTGATGCTATATGATTTGCTTATTATATATTTGCTCTTTAGGTTATCTCTATTTTACTAGTTACCTTCTGCTAATTTAGTTTTGTGAATTAGAAACAATTTGACAAGGCCAATTGGAACGAACTCAACACATATATATTCTGTGAGCTGTTTGTTGAAGAAATGCGTGCTGGGAATTACCCATTGGGACTATGAAAACAATAGATTACAAGAAAATAGCCCAGAAGTATTACCAAAGGACAAACCTGAGGCACAGAGAAACAATTGAGAAACAGACATTCAACATGCAAGATCCTATGGACATTTTATGAGCAGGCCATGAAAGATTCTGGTTTAGGCAAAAGAGATGAAGGTTCATGGGTTGCATATGCAAAATGGTGGAAAGATAACACAGCGGTAAAGTTACTTCTTCCAAATTTGTTTTGTGCTCTATCTTTATTAATGGTCCTTGGTTTATCTGATTCAGTCTCCCTCTTTGTCAGTTTCTTATGGTTTAGGGGAAGGCAGAGTGCAAGAAGTTTATGCATGGCATACCTAACTACATTGACTACCTTGCTGAGATGTACCAAGGTGTCACAGTTGATGGACAGAGCTCATGCATACTTGGACACGGATTTGAGGATGAAGACAATGAAAAACTTGAGGATGACCAAGAGCCACCTGCACATAATGACCTAGGTGAAGATGATCATTTGGTAGGTGATACCAGTAACAGTCCCATGAGTACAGAGAGCAGAAAGAGGGGCAGCGGCACAACAAACACAGCTACAAGTCCACACAAGAAGAAGAAGAGCCCAATCATCTCAGTCTTTAAGGGCTTTATACACACCTTACAAGCTGGTAGCAAAGAGGAAGCCAAAACACTTGGTGAGATCTATAAAAAGAGAATGGAACACAAGAGGAAGGATCAAGAACAAGAAGCTCAGGAGATAGATTACTGCTTGAGAATGGCAGTTGAGTGTGGAGCATCAGAGTGTAGCAATAAGTACTTCATGACTACCAAGTTGTTTCATGACAAGTACAACCGACAAATATTTAACAAGTTTAGGACAAATGAAGGAAAGTTGGTCTGGTTGACCAGGTGCTACAATGAAAGGAGTGCTTGAGTGGTCTGGGTGAATTATTTGTATGGCTTTGTTAACTGTTTGAATGTTTGGGTGAACTATTTGTATGTGTGTGAACTCTTTGAATGTTTGGTTGAACTAATTGTATGTGTGTGAACTCTTTGAATGTTTGGTTCTATTATTTGTATGAAGTGCAATGCTTCTATGTCATTGAGGAGGGTGGAATTGAGTGGATGACTTTGAATCTGATGTCTCAATATTTATATGTTTTTACATGATGAATCTCATGTTGAGGATTGTGACCATGGGATAGAAGAGTATGTGCTGAGGTGTCAAAGGAAGAGGAGACAAATTGCTGCAGTTGGTGCAATGCTTGGTATGTACTACTTTGACACCTACCTAGACAAAGCCCCTTATAGGGTACCTGCAGAATCTGGTTATGATTTGGTCATTAGGACATTGGGGAATAGTACATCTTGCTACAATATGTTTAGGATGAATCGGGATGTATTTGACAAACTTCTCAATGTGCTTGCCGAGTCATATGGATTGAAGTCCACACGGAGGATGTCATCAGTGGAGGCCTTAGGTCTGTTTTTATGGATTGTTGGTGCTCCTCAGAGTATGAGACAAGCTGAAGATCGTTTTGTTAGGTCAACCGAGACATGCAGTAGGAAGTTTGAAAAGGTTCTTCGTAGTGTTAGCAAGCTAGCAGCTGAAATCATTAGGCCATTAGACCTTGAATTTAGTACCGTCCATCAGAGGTTACAATCCCCGCGGTTCTCTCCATACTTTGACAATTGCATTGGAGCAATAGATGGGACACATATACAGGTTGTAGTGCCAACAAACAAAGTTATACAACATACGGGAAGGAAGGGGTACACCTCTCACAACGTGATGGCAGTATGTGACTTTGATATGAGATTTACTTTTGTCGTTGCAGGACGGCCTGGATCGGTTCATGATATGAGGGTGTTCAAGGATGCAATTACAAAGTAGGGAGACAAGTTCCCACATCCTCCACAAGGTAATGGCCTGACCCTTGTTTCACAATGTTTCAATCCTTTGTATATATCTAAGAAAGCCTAATGTTTGCAGGGAAGTTTTATCTTGTGGACTCAGGGTACCCAAACCAACCGGGTTATCTTGCACCTTACAAGGGCACAAAGTATCATCTCCCGGAGTTTCGACAAGGACCAATGCCAAGAGGTAAAAAGGAGTTGTTCAATTATGCACATTCGACGCTTCGAAATGTCATCGAAAGGTCATTCAAAGTTTTGAAGATGAAATGGCGGATTCTGCTGCACTTGCCAAGTTATCCGATGGCAAAGCAAAGCTAAATAATTATGGCATGCATGACACTTCATAATTTCATTAGGAGAGTGCTATGGCCGATCAGGACTTTGATATGTGCGATTGTGATGAAAGCTATGTACCAATGTCCGAACCATCGTCGTCTCAAGCAAATCCAGCTATTACAAGACACAGGGACGAAGATCAAAATATAAATGCGTTTCGGGGTTGGATAGCCGATGGTTTGTTCAATAGATAGTAGGTTTCCTATTTGTAATAATGAGACTTCTGTATTTGATGAACACTATTTTGTTCTTGAAATAAATGAATAGTTTTTTTCCTTCCTTTAGCCTGCCAGCAGCGCGGCAAGGCAAGGAAGAAAGAGAGGGCAGCGGCAAGGTAGAGAGAGAGGGCATCGGCGGGGCAAGGCAAGGCAGAGAGAGAGGGCAACCGTGGGAGAGAGTTGGCAGGAGAGAGCTCGCGGGAGGGAGGTGGCGGGAATGGGTAGTGGCAGGGAACCAAAGTTAAAACAGACTTTGCACCATTATATTTAATGACTTAAGTCCCTAGAACCAAATAGGGTGGGAATTATTTTTAGTCCCTAGAGAACCAAACAGGATCTTATATACTGGGACGGAGGGATTACTAGAAATCTTCATTCACCTGTGTTCGCATTTAATGCACATGTCCACACACTACAGACGGTACTCGATGAGCATGCTGGGTGGCCCCGGCATTGACATATGGAGGTGTGTATACCGTGTGACCGAGGTCCCGAGTCATGCTCGCTGCACAACAGGGCCTCGCGGACACAAAGTGCTAGGTCTGGTCACCCGTGCGACACGTGGCATTCCTCAAGGATCAGCTTGATGATCATGCTCGGTGTTAGGATGCATGACATGATCGGCAGCCCAGTTCGTTGGCTCCTCCCGCCCATGGGGCCTCATGCCATGTGGCTCGAGGGCTTTATCCTTTACCGCCTCTCATCCTACCTAGCGCCCAATTAAGGTGCAGAATAGGGTACCCTCGGACCCGTGTAACTGACAAAAGATTCCTGAATAATTGATTTTATAAACGCAATCATTGTTAGTCTTGTTAGTACAGACCTGAATTTTACCGCTTCCAAGACCATAACACTAGTCTAGTTTTGCCTGACTTGCTTTAACTTGAACCCATGTAGAAACCACTTCAAAATTTTTCTGAAACTAAATATTGCACATATGACTAAAATTATTGGCAAATCATGTCCTCGATTGGTAGGATAAATACCACACACATATGACTAAAATCAGGAATAAAGCATGTCCTTGTTTGCAAGTTGAAAGAATTAGAGGATTACAACAAACCAACAAACTTCTTTCAGCTTTTGCAACTTTGGCATCAAGCAATTTGGTAGGCATAGTTCTGAAACCAACACCACCACCATTCACATGTAAAAGCAAGTATGACAAACGTCAAGTAAACAAGATATTACCCATTCATTTAGGTTATATAATCTCAAATCACACAGACCACATGAAATTTGGTAGGCATAGTTCTGAAATTTACTCATCAAACAATTTTTCTAACGACTTCGTCCGCAGAAAAAGAAGCCAAACTGCTATAAAATGACAGAGGACCAGCTCACCGGAAGCTGGAAATTAAGCAACATCATTGAACTGAGACGCGCAAGTCGCTTCCCTCCAACTATAGGTTCTTCTTTATGCTGGCTTTTCCCCAAGCAAAAGCTATATGGCACGGACCATATATAATACCTCCTTTTACGTTAACACCAGCATAAACAGTGTTAAAGGGGACCACATTACCTTTGAGTTAGCACAAACACAAGTCATAATGATCGACTTAAGCTTTAAAGTACAGCTTGTAGTTTACTAATTATAATTAAAATCATCTACACGTTACTATTATAAGTAAAATCATATACACTCCGAGAGCACATGCATTTATTTACAAATTCACAGGCATATACAGCCCATTGGCGCTTAATTTACAGATTGATCTCCGAGACTACCGGTCCTCACATCACATAACCTCAATCCTCAACAATGTCTTTAGCAATCTCTAGCCAAATTCCCCTGAACACCTCCATGATAAGTCCATGGTACTCCCTGGAGTTCAGCGACAAGTAGCACTCAAGAAGTTCCTGCATATCCTCCGGCGTGTGCACGTTGTTCTCAATGATCATCTCCACCATGTTCTCTCTGAAGTCGCTGGGTGGGTCCGTCGATGCCTTCACGACAGCAAAGCTCCTCCTCGCGGCACTTCTCCGATGACCACTAGCTCTCGTAGTGCTGACCCTACCATCAGTGAGAGCATGTACCCTTCTACTCCTCAGCCTCCGTGAACTCGGACACGTACTACTTGTTGATCTGGTAGGCGCTGGCCTGGTGCGAATCGGACGTAACTGCAAGTCTTGAAACTCGTGGTTGGCTTTATCAATGACGATGGCGCTTGCCGTTGATGCTGGCGAGTGATGATGTTGGTGGTGGCCGTGATGGTCTATGGGGAATTGGATGATGTCTGATGCCTTTGGATTAAGATGGATTGTGGAGAGGCGTAGCTTCTCAAGTGACATTTGCTTTGTGTTCATGTAGTGGTAGGATCTTTGTGGCGATAATGGAAGAGGCTTTGGAGTGGTGGTTCCATGGTAGTAGTGGCTTGATCTCTTTGAGGTCCTTGTTGTTTCGATGTTTCTTTGGCTTGTTGGCCGTGGCCTTGGTCTCTTCATGTCCCTCAGTTTGTAGAACCATGAGTTTGGCATGAGATGGGATAGTTTGAACCTATGATTGTTGCTCATCTCTCTCTCTCTCTCTCTATATATATATATATATATATCTACAGTACGGTGTGCTGTGCAGCATGGAGCATTGCATGGAAGGGGAAGGCTCTCTATATATCCTGTAAGGGCGGCAATACGTGGTTCTGATGAGCTGAAGAATCTGAGAACTTAAAAATGTAAACAATTGCAAACACGCTGCAAGTTGGCACGATAAGAAATGAGCCAACAGTTCATATGTGTACCATAGTACCATTTCGCCGGGTAGCAAGTCGTTTCAAAAATTAGTTCAAAGCTACCAGCACCTTTGTAAAATGTTTCAGCGTCGTACCGGTTTCTTCATTATGATTTTGTGGTTGCAATGATGTGCAAATTTCTTCTGCGATTATGGAAGCTGAAATAGTACACTTTGGAGTAACAGCGGAAAGTCTTTAGCAGCTTGAAAGTTGCTGAGGGAAATCAAGTGTGGGCCAAATGGTCCTAGTTGATTGCTACACATGAAAGGAAAGCGGAAATATACTTGTTAATGGAGTGAGCAACTTATTAAATGATATAAACTAGGTCGAAAATTGCACTTTGTGTTCTTAATGCAGCTCCAATACTCATTACCCTGGCTTTTTAGAGCAATGCGACATTAGCCTTTTGCCTCAGGAGCAACTTTACAACAAAGCACACGAATATTCTCTCACTTTTTCTAAAATGAACCACTGTTGCATTGTGAGAACTTTCTTTGCTGCAGGACGTATCCTTGTTTTTCTTTAACATTTATATAAGGGAGAACTAGTTTGTGCCAGGCTATCCATATGTATCATTGCTTCTATAATACTAATAGTTAGGCTCATCTTATTACAGTGTAAAATTTGTTCCATTTATGCCGCCGCCATACCATTTTTCATGGCATTAATCAAATAAGTTGAATAAGTTAAAATTTGTTCCATTTATGCCGCCGCCATACCATCTTACAAGGATTGCTACCGCATTAGCATAAATTGAATAAGTTTTACACACTAATAGCATGAGTCTAAATATTCCAAAAAAGAATGGCACATCAAAAAATTGTATGACACAAACCTAATTTTTTCATTTTTGCATTGAGACATTAGTATCAGTTATGCGTGGGCACTAACGAAGTATGGTGGAATATGCCATATCAGGATACGAGAAAAGGATTCATGTTAGATTAATTATGATATTCGACCTGACTTTGATATCTTGATTATGAAAGTGATAAAGTACCCAAAAAGGGATCACATACCAAGAAAGAAATATTCTCGTGACACTGGAATTCATATGTCCATTCAGAGTGCCTCTAGGTCGGGAAAGTCTGGAATCCAACATAATTGAGTCAAAGATCGCCTTCCCCTGATCTATCTATATCAATACTATAAAAGTTGAAAAATTAAAAATAATTCTCACCTAGACTAGGCCTACTGTACCCTCATAGAGGGGCCACTTGCCAGGCACAGGATGGATGGAGACCTATGATTCAGATGTTTGTGCCAAAAAGCTAAATCTTTTTTCACCCAACCCATTTAGTGTACCCAGCCACTACTTTCCTTAAGCGCCAGCTAATCAAATTTCCATTTTCTTTATATTGACACCAATCAATCATCCTTGGATGCTAATCAATTTTCCTCTTTCCTTTCGCAATCACCAATTAATCATCGAGTTTAGATCCTAAGGACACAAATCATGTGCTGATATCTTTTCATATAAATCGTAGCTTTTTTCTTTCCATGTACATCATGACAACAAGGGAAACAACAATCAACGATCATCTTGGATAGTCCTTCTATTTTTATTTTTTTTTCCTACGATGGCTCCAACCACGCCTACAATCTTTCTACTTTCCATTTATTTTATTTATTTATCAATCATGGTACCACTTTCTATTACGAGTTATCAATCACGTTTGTCAATCAGCCTTGATTGATATATGCCTGAATTACATTCATTATTTTATAGATGTATGCCATATGAACCTAAGGTTTCCAAAAGTTAGCGGGCTGTAATCAAGGATTGAGTTTGTGATTTGTGCAATCAAGGATTGATACTGCTCGGATTACTTTCTTTGTTTTATAGATGTATGCCACTTGAACCTAAGGTTTCCAAAATCAGCGGGCTGAAATCAAGGATTGGAATGCAATTTATACAAGCAATGGTTGATTCCTACCTAGATTAGTTTCCTTCTGCAATTAGTCGCCTTTAATACTATTGACTCTTTCTCCATCCCCGCGACTATATAAATGAGATCGTAGCTCTACTCCAAACCCAAACATAACATATCTTTTCTCTGCTGTACTTGTTCCGGCATCTTCATCCTGGCGATTTTGCATTCACAAGTGTTAGAGCATGGCTCCGAAACCAATCTAGACACAGGTACTAACTGTGTATCCATGCATCATTATTTTTTTAATTGAATTATTTTACATGTGTTTTCAGTTATCGTTTATGCTAATTTAGTTTGTCCCGATTCATTTATTAAACAAAGTTAAATGCTAGCAAACAAGAATCTCTTAATAAAAAAATCAATCTTGCAAGCAGTTGATCTATCACTAATTAATTGATTTGCTCCGCAATGTCATTTCACTTACATGGTTTTTTTTCCATTGGTTGCATTTACAAGGATCTGGCAAGGGACTAGGTATCAAATGGTAAATTGATTTGCACGATATCCTTTCAATTGTATTTTTCATTTATTGTTGCATTTACGATGGTCTATGTTCAGGTGTTGTTCGTGGCTTTTTTGTCGTATTGGTGTGTATTGTATCATCAAATGATTTTTTATTTTTTTCTTAATTCTAAATTTGAGAATTGATGATTCACTCACAATTATTAAGGTTCAGAGATGATTGATTCAAATGTTGTATGGTCCTATTAAATACAAAATTTCTACTTAATTGGTGAAATATATGAAGAGTTGCAAGTTCATTTATTATTAACGTAAAATGTTTAACATTTATTAATTTCCCGTACATATAAACATTTTGCTTATTTTGAAAACATGTGATGGCACGTACATCTCCACTAGTCTATACTACTAAAAATATTTTCCACCAAGTGTAGGCTCACCATATCTTTCACAGAAGTTCCACTTGCCATGCTGGAAGGTTTGACAAAAGAGTTGGAGACCCATATTTTTTAAGGAAGGAAAATATTTCCACCTAAAAGACAAGTTTTTTTTTACCAAAGCCTTGTACATATCCACACACCATGCGCGCACTTCACTTTCCATTTGTTTGGATTGAAAATTCCTTCCTTTTGGCGATCACCGGTGACTCCTTCCACTAGTTTTGATTGTCAATCACCGTTGACAGCTCTTTCCATTTGTTTGGATTGGCAGTACACCTATTTCCATTCGTTTGTATTGGTAATTCTTTTTTTTGGCAATTATCATTAACACCTCGTTCTATTTGTTTAGAGAATGAGCAAATCTAGATCCACACGGTCACAGCACCTTCTATTTGAAGGACGACGGTCGCAGAGGTCTGCTTCTTCTCTACCCTGCCCACACCTCTGCGCTCGTCGAGTCTCGTCGTCCTCGATCGCGCCAAGCACCGTCCACACGCATCTTCGCGAGGTCACGACACACGATCTCCTTCCTCTGCGCTCATCACTGGCCTCGCCGTTCGCTCTACTACGCTCAAGTGCGGCCCACTCAACGCCGGCTTTAGCTGCCTCTGGTGCCTTTGATACAGAGAGGAGTGGAAATCAACTTGCATGTACGTGGCAGGATTGTCATCAGGTACGTGGCTCATGCTGTTACTTTTTTTCTTCCCCTTCTGCTGCTGGTTCGTTTCTCTTTTTTTTTTTGAAAACGAAGTAAAGTTTGCTTGTTAAAACTTTCTACCACGACAAAAGGGAGTTGGGTTCCATGAATCCCTCATATCCTAAGTTCAAGGTTTAGTTAGGATATTACTGTTTGTTATCCTTGCTGTCACACTTTAAACTTCGACTATCAATTGCATTTGGTTTTATAAATAGAATTGCAAGTAATTGCACGCAAACTGCTCTTTTTTTATATTTATGGGCACATCAAATACTTTTTATTTTATTATAACTAGTGGAGATGCACATGCTACAGGCATATTTTTAAAATCAAATTATTTAAAAATAATTGTATTACATCAAACGACTACTAAAAAATATCTTACTACTACAATAAGATATAACAAAGCAATCGGTCACTCATTTATAACATACTCTTTTTTTGCTGCAATTTATTGGTGGACCACACATGATATAGCCGAATAAAAAAATTACAATGTACCACACCAGCATAATTTTAGAAAAGAAAAATATATCGGACTAATCAAATAACAAACATGTCACATACCAAGGCACACCATGTATGTTTAGATGTATACACCATACATATATTCAATCATTATGAATTCTTTCATCTGAAAATATTGCAGCCATAAACCATAAGTCATTCACAATGTTCAAACGCGTGACCTGCAGGAACAACATATGCAATTAGAATGAGCACGATAACACATAACTATATGAGTGCATAAATGCATACTATTACATATCAAGGTTATATAAAGCTGCATCAGAAACCCACCTTACAATTCCAAGACATTACAATATTCTTCGTACTCTTCCCAGTAGGATCAATATTTATGTTTTTCTTTGCAAGAACCCACGTACTTTCATGAGAAACACCTTTTGACAGTACCACTACAGTTGTTCGTGTGAAAACATAGGTTCGGGGAGGTAGACACCTACATTAGGTATGGTCTAACCCTGCGCCTTGTTAATTGTCATTGCAAAACTCAATCCGATCGGGAGCTGCTTCCTCTTAAACTTGAACGGAAGAGTGAGGTCTTCGGAAGGAGACATTGGTATCCTCGGTATGAACATCCTCTTTCCTGCATGCTTCAAATTAACAATCTCAACATCAATTGAATTATTCTGAAATCCCTGTACCACTAGCCGAGTGCCATTGCAGAGGCCATTATGAGGATCGAGATTACGATGCGATATAACAGGACAATTCTTTTGATCCTTCAACTCATGAGGGGGCAACTCATTAGGAGTAATCGAATTGAGAAAATCAAGAGGATAGTTGTTACGCAAGTCATCATCAACGGAGTCAAAGCTGTAGAAAACCTTCTGCAATCAATAAGTGCATTCACCGCATCAACATGTTCATTCCTGGTGGAGAGTATCGCACGCTCGCGCATATAATTGGTAGAAGTGCATTTAGCAACAAGATTTGGGAACACCTGGTCAATAAGAATGTCAATGGAATCATCCTCTGGAGGGTTCTAAATCAAAATATCTTCAGGTAGCCACACATAGTCACCATCAAATGCTTCCTCCATTCCCTTACAAATCCATAACAGGTAATCTGCAAACCACGTATCAGCTGTTATGGGTCAACCGGATCCTCCGAACACTTTCCCATATGTATGACCTCAATAAGGTTGCATCTGTGATATGGGCACCACACGATCGAAGAACTTGCTGAAAGTTGCCACCAAATGACATAAGCTTCCCTTCAAACGGCCTAGCACATCCCATTATATCCTGCAATGACCTATCAAGAGCCTCAATTGCTTACATCTTATTCATTGCAACCTCATCCCATATTATCAAAGATGCCCTTCTAAGAAACTCCGTTGTGCCACTCTACTTTGTAAAGCTACACATAGTATTGTCACTCAACTTTATTGGAATCTTGAATCGGGAATGTGCGGTGCGCCCACCAAGCATAATGGAAGCAGCTATACCAGATCAAGCAGTTGCAACAGCAATAAGATCCATCGAGTGCACCTTAGCAATCAAAGCCTTGTAAAGATAAGTTTTAACGGTGCCGCCTGGACCATCTACAAAGAACACCTGGCCTATGTTCTTCAAAACGTGATCAAGTATGCCCTCATAACTGGCCATCTGTTCTGCTTTAAGTCATCTATTCTGCATTAAGTGTATCAATAGTTTTCAGATGATCTTTATCACAACCAAGGTTCTGCTCCTCAGTAAGCTCTCTGTAGTGATCCCTCATTCGCTCTTCCTCTATAAAGCATATAAATACGGGAAAATGTGATATGAGTTCAAATTATTGATAAATGGTACTCAAAGCATATATATAGGTACAACTAAAGCATCCGAGATTATGCACCAGTCTCATGTAGGTCCAGAAGACCGTAGTGGCTGATATCTTTACCCATAGATGTCAAATAAATATGATGTATATCTAAGCACCATCTGTTCAGTTAACGAGCTGTTATCACATGTATGGCGAAAATCCGCAGACATTGAGTCAAGATGGTTATCCCAAAGACGCTGGATATTAGCACACTCACAAAAAACCATTATAGTGAAGAAAAGCCTCCGCAACGCACAAGGCATCCTGAACATAGCCAACTCCTTAAGGCAATCATCAAGTGACTTGTTTGATTCAACAAGCCCCATAACCTCACATGCATGTCTAAATGTCTCATATGTAATGCTATGCCATGTTCTCAGATTCTCATATGAGTTTGCACCTCTAACATGGTTCAACATGATCCGAAGATAATATCTCTCACCTTCAGTAGGATTTGCATAAACCAACCTGCCAATCTGAATCCTTTGAACTTTCCTAGGCTTCAAAGTGAATGGTCAGAAACTCCCTGTAGAGATACTTGTCAGCCGCAAGGTTGGTTCTGTTCACATTGAAATACTCTATAAGCATGGACCTCTATGATTTTTCAGACTACACAACATTATTCAGGTCTGCGGTAGACATAGAGGCAACCATGTGCATACCATGAAGGTGCATCTGCATCTGCGGTATTGGTGGAGACATAGAGTACGACTTAAATGCATATAGTCTATACACAACCTCTATAGCAGTTATCATCCTTGAATCTCTATACTGTTTAATCTTATTGATTACCTTCTTCTCATTCTCCTTAGGGTCAAGAGAGAAAGATGCGCAATCATGCCCTTTGTATATATATTTGTAGAGATATCTAACAGGCTTGATGCTGCAACAGATCACAATATTAGTGTGGCAGTTATACCTCATTAGCAGGACGGAATTATAAGGAACCACCCATCGGTTATCCATCCATTCATTTCATACCTTCACTTTTTTCCCATCTTCTCATCTTCCGTATATTGGATAAGAAGCGCATATGGTTTGTCCTGTACAATTCTCAAAATCAACTGTATCAATGTATTATCAAGCTTAGGTGACCTTTTCAACCTATGTGCAATGGTCTCATCAGTGTCATAAAAGTATAGCTGCATATGGCGAAGCCCTTTCCCACCAGGCACAAGCTGATCCAACCTGTGATATATCTGGCCGTGTGCTTTAAATGTATACACACCAGTACCTCGTGTAGACGCAAGATTATGATCAATGGAAACCCCAAATCTAGTGAAGAAGAAGTGTGAGTTAAAATACCGAATGTGCTTCCAAAAATACTTTGCATCCTTGTCAATCTAACTTGCAAACAAGCGGCGTAGTTCAGCCAGTAACTTTGGAATATATATGTTAACCTTCCCTTCCTACAACAGAAGGCGAGCCCTTCACCTGGGAACCTCTTTGCACGACAGAATTCACAATTTCTAGCGTTCTACAGGACATGGTGACTCTTTGGAAGATCTTTGTATAATGCATCATATGGATCCAATCCTTTGGAACCAATATCCGGATCTACAACATATTCATACTCAAAATCTGCAAAAGAAAAAGGAATTATTAAACAAGGACAAAGTATTAATGGTAGTAAGGTCATTATTTGGATAAGAATCTAACATCTAATATTGAATACACGTGCTTCATAATCTTCAATATTCTCCAGTCTAATAATTTGGGTTCATTTGATCTAAATCATTCTCAGTTAAATAGTAAATAACTTCAATGTTAATTAATTGTCAAATAAGAATACACATGCATGCTAAAATAATAATTATATCTTCAACTCCATGCATCAGATCATCTGGTTCCTATAAACCCGAGTCAAACTGATCTTCTCGATACATATTTATAGCGCACGGCCTGGTTCGTCGATCTGAGTGTTGTTGCATTAATGCAGTGTGCAAGGACCTAGTAACAGGTGTATCTATCTCTTTACCTGAAATTGTAGGTCAAATGTGATAGTCTATTCTATACATAAAAAATATGAAAGCTATGTTGCACACAGTCGCTTAGTATCTTTTTCTCATTAGAACAGATTGACGCATTCATGAAGTACCTTGGTTGTTTTTTCTTTGGCTTGCGGCATTCAATAACTTCAATACCTTTTCATGCTCAATATTATTATATTCTAAACTGATAAAGATAGCATATCATACCTTGATTTCCTATGTTTCTCTGCTTGCGTGACTCAATAATTTTAATAAACTTTTCACTCCTTCCCAAACCATCCATGTCATGGTATCTTTTTCTTTCATTCTCCCTCTTCTGCTCCCTGGGGTGAGTTCATCTTCATTTGCTGATGTGCAAGTACGAAACGCCATCGATCGCATCTGCATCATTTTAACTTGTAAAAATTCAACTGACAGGATTGATCAAAATGATTACACCAGCAATGGTTATTACAAAAACCTTCGTTGTTCGCAATGGTTGCACCAGCATCAGATACAGTTCAATATTTACTTGCTTATTTTCTGGCATTCCGATAAGCCTTCTACTCATCTATCATCCCATGATACGTTGTCAAGGGCCTTATGATCTAGGGTAGGCGGCCCTCGACTACGGAGTTCGTAATCTCCGGCCGTGATCTTCCGATGCGGAGGTTATGCCCCTCGCTGCCGATCGGGCTTGAGAGCGAGAGGTAGGAGAGCAGGTAATTGATCTTGCTTGCCTCAATCTTTTGGTTTACAGGGAATATATAGCCACCGGTCCTAACCAACGGAGGAAACAAACTCCTCAATTTAAGGAAGCCCTAACCAACGGAGGAAACAAACTCCTCTATTTAAGGAACTAATCGAAGATAGCTAATAATATCTTAACAACTAAAAATAGCTTTCCAACTTCAGCCACTTGTGCTGATCGCTTCATCCTCGTTTGCATGCGCCGTGCCCGCGACCACCGCGCGTTCTGCGTCCATGCGTGCGCCCGCACGTTCTGCTGCCCGGCGCACATCTCTGGCTCGGCGTCTCCTGGTGTAGGTCTTCCCCCACATGACATACCTTTTGCTCGCCCTCTCCCTATCTTTATCTTTCTGTCGCTCTAAAAGAGACAGTTCAGGATTCGTAGCTGGATGCAAATTGAAATCAGAATTATTATATCATAGCGATGATAACTAAAAACCAACACCGGTACTATTAAACTCATACCAAGTAACGCGTATGTAGCATCGATATCATCCCTTACTGTCCTTGCATAAGAATAATTGTGATGCAGCCAATTGTCATCAAGATCCTTTGTTCCGGCTTCATCTGTATATATGTCAGTGTGCACATCATATGATAAATACCATCTCATTGCTTAAAAAGTGACTCACAAACTTGTGATTGAAGTTGCTGCTGTTCCAATGGTCACCGATGAAAAGCCATTCCAAAAGAAGGTGATCAGAGAACATAGCAAAAAAATAATCACCAAATAGATTACAACTGATTACCTGGTGTGGTTGCAACAACATTGCTTCCATCTGTTTGTTAATAACTGATGTCACATCCACATGCAGTGTGTTTTCTGTTAGCATCATCATACATAAACGCTGAAATTTACAGTATTAAATATCAAATTTCACCTGGCGTCTCTACAATCGTGCTGGCAGCTTCTCTCTCAGCCTTCTTCCGATGGTAGTTTTCCCTCTTTTTAGCATTCAACTCAGTTTTTTTCTCAGCTGGCATGCTTGCATACTTTTCCCTTGCCCTTTAGCGTTTAAGTTCCCTCGGATCATTATTTCCTTCAGCAGAATCACATTAAGTCTATGATACAAAGTTTAATGACACTAAAATAAGAAAAAATACAATGTTTATTGCCATTATGTGGATCAGACTCATCACGACTTGCTCGTTTATTACTTTTTTGCATGTATTCATGATATCTCCAAGTGGGGAACGACCATCCATTATTTTCCTCCAGTGAGCTATTGAATTCAAATGCAATAAATAAATTTAAATATTAATCATTATTTCACACAAATGAATGATATATCATAGCATCAATTTACGTAGCTCAGCGTAGTTTCATCCTGTGGCGTATCATGACAGTCAGACAGACGGCAGCCGACAGTCAGAACTTCCACAATACCGAACTATCACGTTCGGTCAGCCGACAGCAATCGGAACAACGAAGGACCTACGTAGAAGGAAGTGGCGTGGCGACCGTCCGACGCCTCACGAGACCAATCGGCCGGCGACTACTTACCTCAAAGTAGCGAGTCATCTGGCGTTGTGTGGAGGCCATCCGGCGAATCACGAGGCCGATCTGTTGGGGCGGCCGTCCATTGCGGTGATCGTTGGGCATGGTGGGGCGGCCATCCGGCGCAGCATGGTGGTTGTCGGGCGTGGTGTGGTCACTACGTGAAAATTGGGTAATTAGTAACGGACAAAGATAGACATTGGTAACGGGCGTGGCTAATGTTACCCTTGTTAGGCATGGCGTGCATCATGTAACGGCCTTGCAAAGTTCGTTATTAAAGCACATCAAAGGTAACGGACCTCATTTGAAGCCTGTTACCTTTGACCTATCAAAGCTAATGGGCGTCATGTGTAGCCCATTACCAATGACTTATCAAAGGTAACGGGCTACACATGATGCGCGTTACCTATAGTAGTGCCAGTGTTTTCTGGCTGCATCCTGGACCAGCTATGATTTGGCAGCCACCTTGAACCTGCAAAAGCAGTCCATAACATCTCAGGATCAAGTCTCTAAACTGCTATCTCGAACCCATTAGGAAACTGGCCCTGAAGAGAAGTTCAAATAAAGTCGACCAGTTTGCTTTTCAATTGTTATTTATTTAGAAACTTGACTATTGATATGACTTTAAAAAACACAGCTACTGTTAGTTGCCAAGATAAGCACATGAGAAACAAAGCCACTGCCAACACATAAGCATATGTTATTTAATTAACAAAAGGACAGAGCAAAGTTGAGTAATTCTAATGTACCATCGCCAATAGACAGAGCAACCAAAAGCATACTGCACTTACAAACTACCATGCACCCTACACTCATCGAGCCACTAAAAAGCTAGCTAATTGAACTGTAAAAAGGACATGCTGCAGAATTTTTTTAAATAATATTATTTTAATGGAAAATTGTAAAAATAAATGCCAAAAAAATAATTGCAAATATAGCAGCGTGTCGGCTACCCAATTGCCGACAGCAGGCCTATCAGCTGCTGATGGGCTGATAGCTCATGTGGCATCTGACGTGGCCTGCTGGGCTCCGCCAGACCTGGGCGATAGGGCTTATCGGCTCCTGGTGGGCCGACTGGACCCTGTCATCTCGACAAGGAAATCGGCTATTTGATAGCCGATAGGCCTATCGGCCATGTAGCAGCCCAATGGTTCCATTTCATAGTTTTTTTAAGTTCTTACCTTGCTGAAGTTTTTATATAGGATTTATTGTAGTTGCCACATATGTGTCAACCTATTTTCAATAAATGTAACTATGCAGTCTTATTTTTAGCTCTGATTCGCAACAAATCATGAGAAGTACAGTACATTATCAACCCCTGACTGATAGATATTGAAACTACAAGTGTGAAAGAATCTAGCTTTTCGGTGTGTTTTCAAATAGGCTTTTCAGTCTGATTTAAAATAGCCTTTGCAATCTGATTTTGAATAGGCTTTTCAGTATCCTCCGAAATAGGATACGGTTGTAGCCTTTTTAGGTGCATTTATGCCTCCACACAACGGGTTCTAAACCGGCCTCCGCCTATATATACGCATTGCTGGATGCAGTGCTTTTAACTTCAAAACAAGAATTCTGCTGGAGTAGTAATGTCTGGAGGGTTGTCTTGTCTCTTGGTCCTGATTTCTTTCAGGAATCAGTGTATGAGTTTTCAGTTGAGAGTAAGAGCCAATTCACCAACGAGAATCCTCTCAGAGGATGATAAACGCAAAGAAGATTGACCAAAATGCATGCATGATGAGGACTGCTTATTGCAGATGTGCACCGAGGGGATGGATGGAGGTCATTGTTTCTTCAAATGCCCACGAGCATGTGTAATTGTTACGACTATTAGTTTGTTAAATATGTTTCTCTACTTTTCTACAACTTACAAGACATATTTGTTACAGTCTTCCGATGCTCCAGAAAACTGCGGGTTCGTTAGGTGGGTCGATCGTCCTCCCATTCATCCGCAGATGAATGTACTACTTTGCTTTGCATGCACAGTCAAAGGTGGGGGACCAACATAATCCAATGCAACCCAACACATGATCCAAGTACGTCACGATGTGAGTCCCAGAAGAGTCACACATGAACACCCTAGAGTCACACAGTACCAAATGAGTCACGCACTGATACATGAGTCACACAATAACAAATCTGCGAAGCTAGCACATAGTACGCAGTAATCCTGAATGCATCCCATAATTTCAGCGTTTCCCCCGCTTGCTAGATTGGTGATCAGAAGAGAACATGAGACGGTCCGGTGTGTGTCGAGCACGGTTCCTAGGGTCAAGTGGGGTGGACTCCTCTGCCTCGTCCTGTGTGGGCTGCGTTGCCTGGGGCGGGGGGGGGGGGGGGGGGGGGGGCTCCGGGCATCTGCGACCACAGTAATGAGACGTACTTACAAGTGCGAAGTCGGGTTGACTGGCTCACATGGCAGTGGGAACTCCTCCCTCAAACCTAGTCGACAACCCACTCGGTGCATGCAATACGGTTCCACGAAGATATCAAACAACAAACGCTTCTTTGTGAACCAAAACATCTGGTCACAGTAGCAAAGCAAAGACAAACCTCGTGAAGCACGTGCGGCCGTGAGGGCAGGAGTGTACGGGTGCAAACGAGCCCTGACCTCTGTCAACTGGTCGAACATGGCGACAAAAGCAGGGTACGTCAAACGGGTTGTGCCTATCGCCGACCTAGGCTGCAATAATTTCATGCAGATGAAATATTACACAAGTATGAATTTCTTTTGAATTAACAAATTTCCAACAAAAATGTACTTACGTTTTGTTTCATCCAAATCGAACCCATGGTAGGCCAGTCGATGGGGTCAAACTGCCCATCCTCGTACTCCTCGTAGCTGCTAAGCTTCAGTCGCCCGATGTCAAACCCGCTCGAATGACCAAAGCATAAGCAACAATGTACAACTGGCCAACGTACTGGTCGAGGTCCTCCTTGTGCATGCGTCGCACCTAGCACAGCGGATCCCCAACTAAACTGAGGAACGTCGTTGAGGGGAGCGTCCGCTATCTGCTGAGCATACCAAATCATGTGCTTGTTGACGCTGTCATGGTGGGAGCTCGTAAACATGACCCATCCAAACAGCCACAACAGGTACGCCTCAAGGTGCCTCCTGACTCTCCAGTCCTCTGCGTGGGCGCTGAGATGCTGAGCCTGAAACTGAAGGAGTCAAACCTTCGTAGGTCCGTGCTTTTCAGAGAACTCCCTCTGAGGTGGCTGGCCGTCAACAGGTGGGATCACACCCTCAAAACGGTGCAAGATTTGTTGTCTCCAGTCAGGTGCAACCACCCGAGCAATGACGGCACGGCCATCCAGGGGCAAACCAAGAAGAAACGAGACGTCCTAGAGGGTAACTGCCATCTCTCAAACTAGGAGCTGAAACGTGTGCCTCTCTGGTCTCCAACGGTCCATCAAGGCTGTCAAAATCGCATGATCCACAGGAAATCGAAGGCTACCCTGACGTGTTGGCTCCACCAAATGATAGAACAGAAGCAAACCGGAAGCACTCAACCTATGTGAATAATATATATTAGTCGAACCATTTTAACTTGAACCATTTTAAATTGAATGTACGGACTTGTCGTACCTAGGGATCCAACATGGGTCTAACCGCCAGCACTCGTCGTGCGTCTGTAACCTCAGGACGGGAGGAAGCTAGCTGTCCACCAAGTGTCAATGATGCTTCGCGTCAATCACCGGATCGATGAGCTAAAAGTTAGCCATACCTACATAATGCAAAATGAATATTAGCTCCAATATAAAAATTGTAATTACTAAAGTTACAAAATCCAATATACAAATTAAACGTAAATATGAGAACAACTGACATGAAACAATCCAAGATGTTTAAAGAACACATAGTCGAATCATACATCATAAATTGCAGGCATACAACAAATATAGTGGAAGCATACAACTCATAATCCAAGCATACAACACATAATCCATCACATAGTCCAAGAGTACAACATATAGTCCAAGCGTACAACACATAGACTTACATCTCGAATACAATCGAAAATAATTAATATTACACATAGTTCATTCGCGACCGTCACTCTGTTTCATTTTAGGGTTGCGTTGCGGAACACGCCTTTCCACCATGCCGTCTGCATTCTTATGGGTCGGATAACTGTCGCAATCCTTCCGAAGGTGTTGTCCACCGCATGCCAAGCAATGTTTCTCAGCAACTCTAACCTCTGATGCCTCCATATCATTTCTAATACGACGACTCTGTCTACGACCTGGGTGCATGACTTTAGTCCTGGGATCAGGAATCCACTCTGGACCATTCACCGGGGCCTTAGTAAAATCAGCTAGTGCCCTCCAGCCACGAAGTTCACCACTCCAAGTGGCTTGAACTGCCTCCTTCAAATAATACTGCGACAAATATGTCCCTTGTATTCCAGCCTTTCCACGAGCAACGTATACATGTGAACAAGGGATATGAAGAAGTTCTAGTTTGTTACATGTGCACTTGCATTTGTTGGTTTCCAACCAAAGCTGGCACTCCATTGTTACGATAGCACTGCCGTTGCCAACACTTCCCTTCTCAAGCACCATCACCTCAAACACAATGTCTTGGTTCCCAATCCATTCCACTCGATGTAGCGTACCCTTAGCACTTATTTTCTCGATTATCGCTATCATCTCCTTGCAATACACCATTTGAGGATTCTGCACAACGAGTGTTGAAACCGTTCACGAAGATATCTCATTGTTTCCCGAAGAATGCACTCCACAATGGCCACTAATGGTAGAGAACGACATGACTTGAGTACCCAGTTGTAAACCTTAGCAAGATTGGTTGTCATGATGCCATACCTAGACCCATCGGTATCCTCAATCAAAGCCCATTTCTCAACTGTCTCGTTTTTGATCCACTCAGAGAAGCATTTCACTGACCTGCCCCCCTTCCTCCTCCTAGTCACTCGTGCAGGCTCACCATCAATAGGATCTAGCCCCCGCGGTTCCTCTTCACGTGCCACAACAAGTTTCTTACGGACATCGGCCATGTGACTGGTAGTCAGCTTGTCGAGCTCAACCCATATCTCATCAAACTTACATCTCTGGTTTTGTCTGCACAATTTTTTAAAAAGATCCATCAGCCGCTTGCTTCTGAATTGAGAATAGAAATTCGCCCCTAAATGCCTCATGCACCATCGACTATGCAGGTCTAGCCAAGCAACGTCCACGTTCGTGCTCTCTTGCAATTTCTTCACCACACACCACCGCCCGCTAAATCAATGAAGAAACCACAACCAGTTATCCGCGTTCTCTGATTCGACAAAAGCAAAAGCAATAGGAACAACCTTGCCATCAGCATCAGCCCCAATGCATGTGATTAGCATGCCATTATACATTCCTGTCAAAAATGTCCCATCGACACAAAGAACTGGTCTACAATGTTTGAAAGCTTCAATCATGTACCCAAAGGACCAGAAGGCACGTCGGAGAACCCTATCACCATTTGCATCATGATAGTCATCAATATCAATTACAGTTCCCGAGTTCCTACTTTGCAGCAATGCTAGGGGTTCTGGAAGGTGGTGGTACGAGTCCTTATACGTCCGAAACCTCCACACCAACGCCTTCTGCTTCGCTCGCCATGCCATATCATATGATATTTCATATGTGTACCTATTAGATATAGCAAGCATAATTTGGAAAGGGGACATGGAACTCTTCTTCATAATTTCTCCGTATAGAGCATTAGCAACTACCTCAGGTGTTTAAATTACGAAATAAGCCTCATTAGCTTGACATGATGCATAAATAACTAAGAAAAGTTTAAAAGAAATGAGTTATAAATTGGTTTGCGTTGGTTTGAAAATAGTTGTGTATATGTGCATAAGTACATGTACTTTAATCAAACAATTCAAATAACTTTCAAATTGATGCAAACATGGCTACAAAAATTGAATGGGCACATCGTTATTGACATGTTAAACAAAAGTCTAGTTGAAGCCTAGGAGTGAATGCTAAGTTTTGCCCAGAAAATGACGTACCCTCTGAATTGTACTTTTTGAGTTTTTCAAATAACTTCTAAACTAGAACTCAAATGAACTTTATCCTGAAACAAAACTTGTGTAACTTTTCATTTTGAACAACTTTCATGTTCAAGGATTTTTGAGTTGCAACACAAAAGTTTGAGAAACACTTAGATTTGCAAACCAGCCCCTGCCTTTTCTTCTATTTCCACTGCAGACCCTTCTTCTCGTTCCGCCCGACCCTCCGACGCGCAGCCGTTCGCCCGACCCTTTCGCTTCGCCCGACGCTTTCATTGTTGCAACACAAAAATTTGAGAAACACTTGGATTTGCAAACCAGCCCCTGCCTTTTCTTCTATTTTCACTGCACACCCTTCTTCTGATTCCGCCCGACCCTCCGACGCGCAGCCGTTTGACCGACCCTTTCGCTTCGCCCGACCCTTTCGTTTCGCCCGACCCTTTCACTTCGCCCGACCCTTTCGCTTCGCCTGACCCTTTCGCTTCGCCCGACCCTTTTGCTTCGCCCGACCCATCGCCTCGCCCGACCCTCCGCCGACGCGCAGTCGCCGCAGGCCACTTGGCCGGTGATGCCTGACCGGCGCTAGGCGCCAAGCCAATGCCTGGCCGCGCCCGCATGCCGCGCTCCCCTCCGCACGCCGCGCTCCTCCCCAGTCCGCGCATGCCACACGCACGCAGCCGCACGCGCGCCTCTGCTCGACGCCAGCCGCGCCCAATGGACGAGCCGCGCTATGCCCGTGTCCCCGCCGCATCCCGCCAGTCGCCGCGCTCGCCGCCCGGCAAGCCAGATGCTGCAGCTCCTCGCCCAACCCGCACGCCGCGTGATCTCCCGCTCCCCATGCCAAATCCTCAGCGCCCAATCCCCTGCCCGCGCCCACCGGCCCACCGCACGTCGCGCCGGCTCTGCTCGCCGCCCGCCGCAGCTAGTAACGCGCCGCCGTCGTGCTGCACGCGCCCGCGCCTCGCAGTCCAGTCCCGCCCTCCTCCCGCCTCTCTTCTGCCTACAAAAGGCCGCACTGAGCCCCTCCTCGCGCGCCCAGACACCAGAACGCCGCCGCCGCCACCATTACCGCCGTCGTGCCCAGCTCACCGTGGAGCTCACCTCTCCGGCCACCCATTGCCAGAGCTGAGTCTCCAACCACCACCACAGCACCCCACCATAGCTCACTGCCCCACCCATCGTCACCTAGAACCGCTGGCACTCGTTGCCAGCGCCGCCTCCACTGTCGCCGCCCCTAACCTCCGTGGACGGCCCACTCCGAAGCTCCTTCGTCCCGGCCAAGCCTCGAAACGGGTCTCCCTCGACGCCGCGAAGCTCATCAACAAGCCCACACCCTTCCCTCCTCGCCGGAGCACCGTCGCCGACGCTCGGCCCCGCCGCCGCTCCTCTGCTCCGCGCCGACGAGCCACCTCCGGCCACCCCCAACCCCGACCAAGGCCACCCCAAGGTAGCTCTCACCTCCCCAGATCTCCATGACCCTTTTCCTCTCGCCGCCGACGAGCCCCCTCGCCGAAATCTGGCCGGCCACCATGCCAGCGCCGCCAGGGACCACATTACTTTGATTGAAATCTTCCTAGGGGCCTGCACGCAAGTTTACAGGGACCCCTCTGTAAAAAAAAGTTTTAACCCTAGATTAAAATTCAGTGAACTTGTAAAATTCATATAAAATCGTAGAAAAATCGAAAAAATACAAACTCAACTGTTCTGGAATCTTTAGATGAAAATATACAACTTTTGTTACATGCATTTCTTTTGTTGCTTGCTAAATCTTGCTATAAATTAAATGGAAGGTTTAATGGACTTTAATTGTACCCACTGTTGTAGGCAAAGGCTAAACCTGAAAATTTAACAGTAGATTGGTTCTTGTTTTGTAGGCCAGTGTAAAAAATATTAGGACCAGAACCCATCTCTAGCTAAACTTTTTAATAAAACTTGTTTATGCCATGAAGTAATAAAACTAAATTGTAACTGCTGTTATATTGTGATTCATGTGGTAAAACTTTTCCAAAACTGTTATCTTGATGCCTAAATACCACAGAAAAAGTTTAGATCCTTTTTCCTTTCTGTAACCTATTTATATAATTTTGTGGTAGGAAAAAGGCACTAATTCAAATAATTAGTTTCTTTGCTTGGAAAATGTTTATCTGTTTACTGTGGAACACGTTAGAGTAGCTCTTGCTGTATAAAAAATTCATACACGTAAACCCTGTAAAACATCCTGTAGAAATTAATCTTTATTAAAGTAGGTGTATCTTGTCCTATTTATTATGCTTTGTATCTTGCATAGTAAAATCTAAAAAATTTACAGTAACACCTTTATGAACGGATTAATCCCCTGTAAAGGTTTTGGTGTCAATACTTGCATGGTTTGTCCTGTATAAAAATATCTAGGTTCTAGTAGTGGCTGTGTATTACATTTTTCATAATTATTCTACTGCGTGAAAATGTCTGAAATTTTTACAGTGCTTTTGTCTCTACATAATGTGCTCTAAATAAAAATTTCATCACCAGAAGTTACCTAGTCCAGAAGTTGTGTTAAATCCATGTTGTACTTAGAAAATTAAATTTCCAATATAACACAACCTCTTCGTGAAGTTAATAGTTTAAGTTATACTCTATTAACAATTGCCCCAGAAAATCTTAACTAAGTAACTTCACAACCAAATCGATGTTTTGTGGACTGCAACCTTATCGTAAAAGAAAATAATCGTCATATACCATCACTATAACTTACACTTGTGCATTCATATAGAATCGACTACTCTCGCCGACGGAACGTACGAGCTGGTGCCTGCGTCCGAGAGTGAGCAGCGAGAAGCTCAAGTAAATCGAATTGGAGCCTTCGAAGACCCGAGCCCAAGTTAATCGAATTGGAGCCTTCGAAGACCCGAGCCCAAGTTCGGACGAGCCCCACGCTAACTTTACCCAAGAAGGCAAGCCCCGGAGCATGAACCCTATTTTTCTAAACTTATGCAATTTATTACTCTACTTTACTTGTGCATTAAGTTTATAGGAGTTGAATGGAAACTTAGTCGCATGAACTTAGGTTCCTATGATCTGAACACTAGATATAAGGTTCGATAGAATGCTATACTAATAGGACTCCGGTAAAAGTCGAATGATTCCCTGTCACTCGCGAGAATTTAGGAGTTGAATGTTTACTACATGTTGCAATCATAAGTTCGACGAACGGGGCTATGGTACGATGCTTATGTTGACGATTGAGGCCCCGTCTGTTTAGTTAAAAATGCTAAGGCCACAGTGTGTGGTTGTGGTGGTTAAGCGTTTGAACGTACTAACCACATGCCGAGAATATGGTAATCGGTAAGCTTAAGTACCTAATCGGACTGGCAAGTTGACAGCATCCCACCATCTCAACTTCGGTTCCATTCGCGCACATGGTGGGTATAGAGCCGGGCTCTGTAGTCTCGGATGGTGGCCCTGATCCACAACCCAGGAAGAAAGGGAAAAAGTTGCATGTGTGACTCTGGGAGTAACCACGTGACGTGTGTTTAGGTTTCCCTTGCAAGGTTAAGAAATTCGATTCGAATCGTCCGTTTCTTGCGGTTATTGAGACTGCTTGACCCTTTTACCACATAGAGTAAGAAGAGGAACAATGATGATGTTTAATCTTTTTGGATGAAAATTAATTCTTCCACCATGTATGATATTGGATAGTTGCTTACCTAGAATGGTTAAAGAAAACTAGAACTTGGAGCTAAAATTTGAAAGTAAGGACCTACTTGTATATGCTTTTCGGCAAAACAAACCCCTCAAGCCAAAAGCCTTGCATGTCTAGGAGTCGGCTAAGTATATTCCACTAGTCGGGTAAGCCTTGCTGAGTATTAGTATACTCAGCCTTGCTTGTGGCTTATTTTCAGGTGAAACTTTCGAGGACATGATTGTTAGTTTAAATTGGCCGTGTACCCTTCCTCTTGGTTGGTCGGTGGAATGGGATACGCCCCCGGCCAACGGTGATAAGGCTGAGTGATGTCTCGTACGGGCTTCATCGGGACATCCTGTATCGTCGAGTAGTTTATCGTTATTATTTTCCGCTGCATTGAACTCTGAAGAACTCAATTATTTTGAACTCTGAAGTACTTGTTTTACGAAATTGAACTCCGTTGTGATGAACCCCGTAGTGTAAAATCTTGTGGAATGTTGTATCCTCTGGGCTCACCTTCGTGTGAGTACATGTATGTGTGGTTTCGATCGGAAAAAACCGTGGTTGTATCGGGAGGTTACACGACAGACGAATGGATTATTCTGTTTGAAGTGCGAGTTAGCCCTGATTGCCCTCGTGGTGATGGTTAGCGCGCTTGAGCCGGATTTATTCAGGTGGTTCTGCCACAACAACAAACTCTGATGTCATGTTCTTGTGCTTGACAACCATTTCAGTAAGCTTGCACGAGTGCCCAACAACAATGGAAACCACAAAGTTACTCTCACCATTCGGTAGAAAGCCATGAACCCTGCATGGACAGCCAGGGGAGAGACACTTCACACCGAATGTCCTCGGGTTGGAAATGACCACCTTGAATGGTTTCTTCTCCGAGAAAGCCCACCTCTTAACTGCATGCTGCAGGTGCACCTTGTCATGAAAATCTGACCTCTTGTGATCTCCACTTGATCATACAGCCAGGTACTATCGTGCCCGTCATTAACCGTGACCCATGCATTGAAAAGTTATTCCATTCCTCGGGGATGATAGTTTCATTATCAAAAAAACTACCATCTCTGCCTCCTACGGACGTTTTGTACTCCTCGTCATCCAACTCCATCTCATCAACAATCGTCTCATCCAATTCGCCCTGATCAACAATCATTTCACCGCCAACCTCGTCTTCATTATCATCAACTTCATGTTGAGGTTGTTCATGGACCACCTGCTGCGGCTCCTCCTCCATATCCTATTCGTGGGTGCACTCGGTTTCAGCCACTTCCTTAGTTTCATCAACTCCATGGCTCATGCTTGTTCCCCGTGACTGTTGTTAGCCATTTCTTGCTGAATAAGCACCGCAAAAGGAAATTTAAATTTGTACAAAGCCATATCCACAAATGCATGCCAACACTTCGAGTTCCTCATCTCGTATAGTTCCCACCGCCAGCCATGCTCACATTTCCTTGAGACTAGACCACTAAATTTCACCCAACCTAAGACATCTGCATGTCGCATCTGTAATGGATTGCTTACACTTGTATCCACATATTGAAACTACTGAAACTGGCATAAGTCTACCCTGGAGTCACAATACGTGATAAATCCATTGCCATGATGAACTCGGATATTCACTACTTTTGACCCCATCCCTACTAATAAATCACAGTATCTAACGTTAGACACTAACGACTGATCAAATTTTCGACTACTTATTTTTATCCTGAATCAAATTTTTGACGCACTCATCGCTAAGGTAAGAAGGTAAGATCCTCAACCTACTGAGAGAGCTTGGCCTTCCTGTCGGTGATGCGAGCCGAACGCTGCCCTCAAGCAGTGGCTTACTTGAAGTGCTACCAATATACCAACTATTAGTTGATTATATTGGGAGTAGAAGGTTTGGCGCAGGATATGGCGATCGCTGTTCATACCCCCGTCTCAAGACAGTACCCCCGTGAATACGCTATCTCGATAGCGTATGTTAATGTCATCTATACGGCGGGAATTGTACGGATGCCGTTTCTATAGTGAACGGTAATGAATACAGACGCTTTCATGAGTGCTGGCATAAAAGGTTCAATGGAAATATATATATGCTATATCAATTTTTTGCAGGTACACCAACCACGATTACGATAAGTTAAAGAACAGTTAGAGAATTTTCGACTAGCTATTATAGTGAGAGACGTATTGTGTATGCCACCGAAACTAACTTCGTAAGACCAAAGCTATTTGGCAATTATTTTGTTTTGTGAGGACGAATAGGACGTGCATGCATCGTGACTATAAAAATCTGAAATTGAAAATGCGATGCGTGAGAGCGGTAAGGTTCATGCGCCCACACAATTATCTTTGCTTAAGGATTATCTAGCAAATCTGTCATATTTCTGCCTTATCTGGAAAGATAGATTTATTAAGCTTAGAAAATGATCCTTTCTGGAGAAGTTCATGTTGAAAGTTTTGCTCCAAAACTTGTATTCTACCTCCTGTCTAAATATGAAAAATTCTGGACATATGGATAATGAAAAACAACAAAGACCTTGAGATGTCTGTTTTCTGTCCAAAATGAGCAGTTCTGCCACATAAATTTTTATGCCCCCTTACTACAATTTTCTGCAAAAGTGTTCAACACAAAACTTGTTGTAAATTTATTAAGGCAGATACTGTTAAAATTTGGTAATTTTTAGCTGGGTATATTTTCGCTGGTGCACGAAATCATGGCCCACTGTTTACTGAAATTTCTGGGTAGACAGTAAAGTAAAACCTTAAGTGAAAGACCATCTTAGAGCCCGATCTAGCTCTGGAGTTGACTAGCAAAGTTTTTCACAAATACCGTGGGAATGTTCTGGTAAAATTTGAGAATTTTTAGGCAAGCACTGTTGAAGATATGGCTATTTTAGTGCACTGTCAAGAACCTGTTCGCTATGCTATTCACAGTTTTATTTCGCTATCTGACCCATTTGATGTTTTGTTCAGATGGCCGAGCCTGTTGCCATGATGGTGGATGAGGATGGACGCGTTCACTCGCAGTGTCTCCACTGGACGGGCTTTCCCTCTGTCTTGTGGGATGTTCTGCGCACCGCGGGCTATCCAATTCTCCCACGTTACACCGGGCTGGAGTTTGCAGAAAATGGAGTTACACAGTGTCGTGTTAGCGTGACCATCTTTCCGTACCCACTACACCCGGAGTGGCCCGTCTTGGAGATTGAGGCTGTTGGTCGCCGTTTGGCCGATACTTGGGAGCTTGCTGCCATGAGGGCGCTCACCACTTTCTGTGCGCTGTGTCCCGAGGCTGTCACGCTCACTCCTATTGGTTTGTTTCCTGCTGCCCAGGACAACGACCCCTTTTGGCTCAACAGGGTGCAGCACTCACAGTACTTGGTGGACTTTCATGCCCAGGAGACCATCGAGACCTCCGTGCGGTACATGAATGCACTGTACCAACTTCAGACTCTCCAGAGTCAGGCGCTTGAGCAGCTTGCCGATCTTGCACAGGCCTACCACATGATGGCAGATACCAGAGATGAGCAGATTAAGAAGCTCAGTGAGGAACTTGAGGACAGAGACACCCGGATTGGCCAACTTGAGGGCCAAGTTCAGGAGCACGACACTCTCATGGGTGAGAGAGATGATATGATAGCACACTTGGAGGAGCAGCTCCATGATTTGAACCTTGAGTTGGAGGATGCTAATGAGCACATTCAGTGGCACCATGATCAGAATGCCCCTCCCGACGTGGTGGCTATGGAGGAAGATGATGAGGAGCCACAGGAGATTGACGGTGTTTCAGGAATGGACTTTGAGGGTGAGGCACCACAGCCACCTCCGATGGGAGCTCACTCTCCTACTCACAGCGAGTCGTCCGTCAACAACCTCGACGACTTCTAGATGATGACCTAGGAGGACTTTTGCATATACTCCTCGATAGTGTAGCCTAACTTTTGCTTTTGTGATGGGTACAACTTGACCATTGGATACTCTAATCATGTAGGCCATGGCTAAAACTTGGTGCTTTGATTGTAATATTGGAAAGCAGTTGAATCTGCGATTGCAGAAACTTGTCGGAATTTTTACCCATGTCTCCTTATATTTCTGGACTGAGTGTTGAATACCAAAATTGTCACAAATTTTGTGATCTAGGTTCTCACAAAATTTCAGCACTGTTGGACTTTGATAGTTGGAGTTATAGGCAAGATACTATAACTCGTCCTGCTAAAAAACAGCCAAACCAGCGAAGCAAAGAGTGAATCTTTCGACCATCTTGGCCATCGATTTAGCATCAGAGATGAATACCAAAGTTGTACATCTCTAAATTCCCTACCCACTGCTAAAATATGAAAAAATTTGGATGAACCTACCAGGAGTTATAAGTTTCTTATGGCAGACAGTATTCTGTCCACGATTCTATCCATGATCTTTCGGAAGTCTACTTTTCCGCGCTAATCCTTTTGAATCATGGAAGCAATCAGGATCACGTTGCTAATGATAAACATTCACCTTTCAGATGGTTGGAGCAACCCGTGGTAATCCGAAAGGTTTTGGGGCTAGCGCAAGTGGATCCCAACCACAGGCACCACCACCACCCAGTTTGGTGGAAGTAATGGCCGCTCAAACCGAGTTGCTTCGCCAGCTCGTGCAAGGACAGCACCAACAACGGGGTGGACACAATGTTTACCAACCTCAAGCTGCCGGTTACACGGATTACCTTGACCCAGCCTCCCTTGTTTCACAAGATGGAGAAACCCTTGGATGCGGATGCTTGGATTCGCACAATCGAGTCCAAGTTTTCTCTACTCGTGGCCCCATGCTCAGATGCAAACAAGGCTCGCTATGCCGCTCAGCAACTTTGCGGTACAGCTCATCTTTGGTGGGACAATTACTTTGCTATGCTCCCGGCTGATCACGTCGTCACTTGGGACGAATTCAAAACTGCGTTCCGAGCACACCATATCCCAGAAGGTCTTATGGAAAGAAAGCTAAATGAGTTTTTGGCTCTCACTCAGGGTACCCGCACTGTACTTCAGTATGCTCAGGCCTTCAACAACCTGCGCCAGTACGCGAGCTATCACGCAGACACGGATGCTAAGAAGAGGGATCGTTTCCGCAGAGGATTGAGTACAGAACTCAAGGAGCGACTGAACCTTGTCAAGGCCGATACATATAATGAGCTGGTTAACATGGCAATTACCCAAGAGGATTGTATTATGGCTCACCGTGCCGAGAAGAAGAGAAAGGCGCCCGTTGGACCCTCGGGAGCTCAGCCACCGAGGTATCGCTTAGTGCAAACTGCTGCGCCTACAGCTCCACAGAAGGCCCCTCAGCCAGGGCGTTGGATTATCAGGCCCCCACAGCAGCAACGTGTTGTACGACCCCCTGTGCCTCAACAAACTGGACCAAGGCCCGCTACTCAGCAGTTTCTTCGACCGAACATCACCAATCGTTGTTTCAAGTGCGGGAGTTCCAGTCATTTTGCTCGCGAATACCCTCAGCCCAGGCAGCCAAATCAGGGTCAGGACTCTAACTAGAACAATAAGAACAAAGGCAAGAGGCAGACCCTTCAGGTCAAATAAGGACGGATCAATTTCACCACACTTGCAGAACTTCCTGAAGGAGCACCAGTGATGACGGGTACATTCTCTATCCATAACAAGCCTGCAGTTATATTGTTTGATTCTGGTGCATCACATAGTTTCATTAGTGCAAAGTTTGGTGCAAAAGTAGCTTGGATGTGTCACACCCGATTCTAGAAAGAACCAGATGCATCTCATATGTGCGCCAGGATCTCGTTCACACACATATGGTAGACGGAAAGTGTAATATATCAAAGACAATGCTCAAAAGTAACTAAATAAAGTATTTAACAATATTACACTACGTATAAAAGAGACACAAATGTCTTTAAACGATAAACCGTTATACCCTATACGAAGTCTCCAACAACTCCGTCTTCCACAGGCGATGACTGGTGAACGCAGGACCTAGAACTCCTCGAAGTCGTTGAAGATCTCCTCTTCAAAGTTCTCTTCTGAACAGCAGGGGGCAAGGGTGAGTACTCTTATGGTTGGTACTCAGCAAGTGGGGTGAAAATGCAAGGCCGTCAAGGATAGGCTAAGGTTTGCAGCAGCGGTTGTTTTTAGTTGGTCAAGTATTTATGAACAAGCACCTATTAACTAGGTTTAAGTTTATACCAACCCACTTTAGTAGAAACATAAAGGTACCATCAACAATAACATTAAACCACGAACCACAATTTAATTAATCTTCAAGTTTCATTATCATGTGAGGGTCCAAGCCACTCTTAACCGTGAGTACGGCTGTTATAACAGTTTTACACTCTGCAGAGGTTGTACACTTTACCCACAAATCGTGTTTCCCTGAGTCGCCCGGGTTTGCAAGGCCCTTAAACACTTCCGAGGTGAGTGGCGAGGGTACACTACGAAGCCTTTACAAAGACATGTCGAAAGCTAGGCAGCCCGCTAGAGTTTCAGTAGCGGCGTGGTCCATAAACCTCCCTAATGGTCAGCTCCTTAGCAAAGGCAGCTACCCCAAGAGGACCGGGCTATGACCCCTATCACCGACCCCCTCCTTGCCCTTTCGATTAGGCCACCAGCAAACTACACATCTAATTAATTGGCTAAGGTCAGAGCCATATGACTTTGTGGTTGCACTGTTCACTTGGGTGGTTCTCCATGTTCCCATTAAACAAAGTTGATCTTGAAATTACGCGATAACAACCTCAATATAAAACGCAATCAACATTGCCAAAGGAATAAACCAATACCAATTCCAAAGTTTGCAACTAAGCGTAACTACCCCAACAAAGTAGTAAACCCAGGTGTTTCAAGGTTTGGGGTAAAAGACTAGGTATATCCTTAGCATAGGTAACCCATCAAGTTTATGCAAGCAACAAAAAGTAAAGTGAATTTTCATGCTGTTGTTGGGTTCAAATAGAATATGCAGAGGGGGAAATCCACTTGCCTTCTTCAAGCAACTGCTGATTCTCTTCCTCGTAAGCTTGCTCTTGATTTGGCTCGAACGTCACGTTGTCTACGCGATCACACAAACAAGAATACACAAACGAATAAGAAACAGTACAACAAACATTACAAACAGAAAGTAAAAAGATACTAAAGTCGTAGTTCATGATGCAAAGATCGTGTGGGCTCAAGAATCGCTGAAATCGGAGTTGAAACGATGAAGATATGGTTAAAACAGTGATCTGGGGACCTAACTGCTAGAGTTTTGAGTCTCCCGAGGCTAGATCTGAAAAATTCAGGGACTAAAGCATAACTAAACCTTAAATAGAGGGTCGGGGTGCAAAACTATAGGTTCTGGACGGCGGGTACTAAATCTAGAAAAGTCAGGGGTCGGGACAGAAGAAGAAAGGGCTCAACTCTAATTATTTTCTACTGATTTGGACTGCGGGTTGATTCCTAGAAAACTTAGGGATCTTCCTGCAAAAGCTTTGGGAACGGCTAGGGTCGGGTGAGTCTAATCCGTTGGATTAGAATCGGCGGCGGATCGAACGAATCGGCGGGTAAAGGTCGGGTGAATCGGCGGTATAAAGTGAAGATCGATTCTGGCCGTTTGATCCAGATCGAGCGGCAGAGGAAGGGTCGGCTCGACGGGACGAAAAGGGTCGGGCGAAGCGGAGTTTTACTGGGCGTCGGCGGCGAGCGAGTGCGGCGGCGGACGGCCGGAGCTTCACCGAATCCGGTGTTCCGGGGCTCAATTCAAGCTGGGTTTATGCCGGGAAGTGAGTGGGCGGTACGGCGAAGATGAGGGTGGTCACGGGATGGCTGTGCGGCGGCTGTGAACTGTCGGCCACGGCGGCGCGCGGAAACCGGGGTCCGGCGAGAAATCTGGTTTGCGGCGGAGCAAGGGAGAGGGGGAAATCTGGTACTGCTTGATACTCACCAACTCGTGGAGCTCTGGCGAGAGTTGAAGACGGCGGAGAAGCTGCGGAACGGCGAGTCGACGGAGAGGCGGCGTATCGGGACGGCGGCGTTCCTCCGGTGTGCAACTTCCAGCGGCGTGCGACAATGTTGAGTAGCAAACGAGATTGAAGTTGGCTCTGGTTGCAAAGCGGGGCTTCGGCGGGATTTTATAGGGGCGGATCGGCCGGGAGTAGGAAGGCGGTGCTGCGGAGTCGATCAGGACTCGGGGTAAAAGAAAGAAGGGGTGCGAACGACGGCGCGGGATCGATCCGAACTCTGGTAAGGAAAGAAGAAAGAAGAAGAAGGCGCCGACAGGTGGGTCCTAGCTGTCGGTGGAAGAAAGAGTCGGGTGAGCAGATCGGCCGCTGAGTTGGGCCGCGAGAAAAGAAGGAAGGAGGAAAGAAGAATTGGGATGGCTGAAAGAAAGAACAGAAGAAGAAAAGAAATAAAGATGCATGCACAATTTTAATTTATGATTTTTATGAAAATACTTTGAAAAGTTTCAACTTCTATATTTTGGGTGTTACAAAACCTACCCCCCTTAAAAAGAATCTCGTCCTCGAGATTAGGAAGGACTAAGGAACAGCTGAGGGAATCCTGCAACCAGTTCATCTTCTCTTTCCGAAGTAGCCTCATCCTCTGAGTGGTGACTCCACTGTACTTTGCACATTTTGATCACCTTGTTCCGTGTAATCCTCTGAGATGTTTCCAAAATTCTAATCGGATGCTCTGTATAAGTTAAATCTTTTTGCACATCAAGTTCCTCCAATGGTAATTGTTCCTCTGGCACTCTCAAACATTTCTTTAACTGTGATACGTGAAACACATCATGGACATCAGACAATCTTGCTGGTAACTCCAATTGATATGCTACTTCACCTTTCCTTTCCAGGATCTGAAAAGGACCAATGTAACGTGGTGACAATTTTCCTTTCACTTTGAATCTACATAAACCTCTAATGGGTGATACCTTCAAATACACAAAATCTCCAACTTCAAATGTCAGTTCCCTTCTTCGTGTATCGGCATAACTTTTCTGTCGTGACTGGGCAGTCTTGAGATTATCCCGGATTATCTGGACTTGTCTATCCGCTTCTTGAAGAATCTCTAGTCCAAAAACTTGACTTTCTCCTGTCTGGTTCCAATATAAGGGTGTCCTACATTTTCTTCCATACAGTGCTTCAAATGGGGGCATCTTGAGACTTGCTTGGTAACTGTTATTGTAGGAGAATTCTGCATAAGGTAAACTTTTATCCCAACTACCTCCATGCTTTAGGGCACATGCTCTCAACATGTCTTCCAATACTTGATTCGTTCGTTCAATCTGACCATCTGTTTGCGGATGATATGCAGAACTGAAATTGAGCTTTGTATCCATGGATTCATGCAATTTCTGCCAGAAACGCGATGTGAACTGAGTACCTCGATCAGACACTATCTTCTTTGGAATACCGTGCAGACACACAATTCGTGACATGTATAGTTCTGCTAACTTGGCTCCAGTGTATGTTGTTTTGACCGGGATGAAATGTGCGACTTTTGTCAATCTGTCCACAATAACCCATATTGAGTCATAACCATCACGAGTACGAGGTAACCCTACAATGAAATCCATACCAATCTCTTCCCATTTCCATAAAGGTACTTTCAAAGGCTGGAGTAAACCTGCTGGTCTCTGGTGTTCTGCCTTCACTCTCTGGCACACATCACACAAAGCTACGTGAGTTGCTACGTCTCTTTTCAAACCATACCACCAGTACCTTTCTTTCAAGTCTTGATACATTTTGGTACTTCCAGGATGAATGGAATAAGCGGAATCATGTGCTTCCTTCAAAATAAGCTCACGAAGGTGGTCAACTTCGGGCACACAGATCCATTTTCTGAACCAAACGGTTCCTTGTTCATCTTCGGTGAAATCCTTTGTCTTGCCTAAACCAATTTGAATCTTGATCTCTTTGATCTTAGCATCTGTCAACTGTCCTTTTCTGATCTCTTGTTCTAGTGTCGGTTCCATTTCCATGGTTATGGCTTCCGCTTGTGTGACAATTCCCAAGTTCAAACGTGCCATCTCCCAACATAATTCTTGAGGCATCAATCGAGCAATCATCATATTAGCTTGTCCTTTCCGGCTTAGGGCGTCTGCCACAACATTAGCCTTGCCCGGATGATACTGAATATCCAAGTCATAGTCCTTGATTAATTCTAGCCATCATCGCTGTCTTAAGTTAAGATCCTGTTGCGTGAAGATGTACTTTAGACTCTTATGGTCCGTGAAGATCTGACACTTGTTTCCGATCATGTAGTGCCTCCAAATCTTCAATGCGTGCACGACTGCAGCCAATTCCAGGTCATGGGTAGGATAGTTCTGCTCATGCTTTCTCAGCTGTCTTGAAGCATAGGCCACAACTTTGCCTTCTTGCATTAACACACATCCAAGACCCATCCGTGCAGCGTCGCAATACACGTCAAACCCTTTGTGGATATCTGGCATTATCAACACAGGGGCAGTGGTCAATCTTGTCTTCAGCTCTTCAAAACACTTCTGGCATGTAGCATCCCACTTAAATTCTTTCCCTTTTTCCAACAGAGAAGTCATAGGTTTCACTATCTTTGAGAAGCCTTTAATAAATCTGCGGTAGTAGCCTACAAGTCCGAGAAAACTTCTGATTTCAGGCACAGTCTTCGGTGGACTCCAATTCAGAACATCTTGAACTTTACTTGGGTCTACTGCAATTCCTCCATCTGTGATAACATGTCCAAGGAAAGAAACTTCTCTCAACCAAAAATCACATTTGCTCAGCTTAGCATATAACTGATTCTCTCGGAGTTTCTGTAACACTATCCTCAAGTGCTCTTCATGTTCTTCCTCGTTCTGCGAATACACCAAGATGTCATCAATGAACACAACCACAAACTTGTCAAGGTATTCCATGAAAACCTTGTTCATCAGGTACATGAAGTATGCTGGTGCGTTGGTCAATCCAAACGACATCACAGTAAACTTGTACAGACCATATCTGGTAGTGAAGGCTGTCTTGGGTATATCCTCCGGTCGGATCCTTAGCTGATGGTATCCTGATCTCAGATCAATCTTGGAGAAAACCTTGGCACCTCTCATCTGATCAAACAAATCTTCAATCCTGGGCAGTGGATACTTATTCTTGATTGTCACATCGTTCAGCGACCTGTAGTCTACACACATCCTTCTGCTGCCATCTTTCTTATCGACAAAGATCACGGGTGCTCCCCACAGGGATGAGCTAGGACGGATAAATCCCTTAGCTGACATTTCTTCTATTTGTTTCTTCAGTTCACTTAGATCCTTAACATCCATCCTATAGGGTCTTTTAGAGATAGGTGCAGTACCAGGTAAAAGATCGATACTGAACTCAATGTCACGAATAGGTGGCATACCTGGTATATCTTCCGGAAAGACGTCGGGGTACTCACTGATAACTCTGATATCTTCCAGAGGCATTCCCTTCATTTGGTTCACTGTCCCAACTCTATTGGGTGGAGCTGATGCCACAAACTCTATTTTATCTCCTTGAGGGCTGGTTAAGAGCACTGACCTCTTACGACACTGAATAACACCATCACATCCTGATAACCAATCCATCCCGAGAATCACGTCGATGCCGTTAGTCTTTAGGACTATTAGATTGGCTAGGAATTCTATCCCCATAATATTCATGCTGACCCTTGGGCATAAGTGGCTGGCTTTCAATTCCTTGCCCGGGGAGCTTACTAGTAATATTTGTTTCATAGGGCTCATTGGTAAATTATGTTTTGCAGCAAATTGCTCAGTAATGAATGAATGTGATGCTCCAGAATCAAATAAAACTGATGCAGGTTCAGAGTTGACAAGGAACGTACCGAGCACAACGTCGGGAGCCTCTTCAGCTGTTTCTGCAGCCACATGATTTACCTTTCCGCGCACGCAGTTCTGTTGTCCTTTGTTGCCCAACGGTGTCTGGTTGCTGTTGCGCGGCTGCTGCTACTGAGGAGTCTGCCTTTGTCCACTGTTCCTCTGATTCTGAGGAGTTTGCACGTTACGCTTTGGGCAGTTATTAGCGTAATGACCCAGTTCTCCACATTTGAAACATCCGTTAGGTTGGACCGGGGTGACTGGATTGTTGGTCCGCACTAGGGCACCTGTGGCATAGCCTGGATGGTACGGTTGCGGGTTGGAGTGGCGCTGAGTCTGCTGGTTGTGGCGTTGAGGCTGCTGTGGAGTTCGTTGATTCTGTTGACTCTGCTGATATCCTCCACCTTGTCCTCCAAAGCACGACTGAAATCCCTGGGGTGTGTTGTAGCGGGGTCGGGTGTTGCTGCTAGATTGTCCCTGGGACTGAAGTTTTTGCTTATGTTCTCCAAGCTCCTTGCGCTTGCTCTCCAGACCAATGGCTTTGTCTATCAGAGTCTGGAAGTTTGGGAAAGTGTGACTATGCAGCTGGTAGTTGAGCGGCCCTATTAGTCCTTCCAAGAAGCGCTCCTGCCTCTTTGCGTCACTATCCACCTCGGGGCGCGTAACAAGACAACTGAGTGAATTTGTCCCGGTATTCACTAACAGTCATGCTGCCTTGCTTCAGGTTCAGGAACTCCTTCTGCTTGAGCTTCATTAGTCCTGCTGGGATATGGTGGCTGCGGAAATTGGTTCTGAACTCCTCCCAGGTGATAGTGCTGGCGTTGGCGTGGGCAGCAGTGAAAGCATCCCACCAATCAGCGGCTGCACCTTCCAGACGTCCTGCAGCATGCAGGACCCTTTCACGGTCACTGCATTGCGTGATGTCCAGCTTCTTAGTGATGAGCTTCAACCAATCATCAGCGTCCAAGGGGTCCACAGAGTGAGAAAAGGTAGGAGGGTGGTGGCTCATGAATTCTCTGTGTTTGTCTCTTGGTGGCGGGTTTTGCTGTGGTGCTTGCTGATTCTGTTGAGCTTGTATGTTCTGGATGGTGGCAGTGAGGTTCTGCAACACCTGCATCTGTGCGTCCAAGAATTGCTCCATTGTTGGATTGGGCGGTGTTGGCAACTGACTCTATTGATTGACTTGCGGGCGCGCCTAGAGTTAGGGATATTCTACCCTCCACCTGTCGCGGTGTTCACCATCTGACCGTTAGGGAATAAACCCAGGATAAGACAGGTGTACTAGTGATAGGTAGATAGAAAATAGTATCTTAACAAAATATGGATTTATAAGACTCCAACTGATATTAATGTATATATTATATCAAGCAATTCTTATAGCACTCAAAGCAAACATTTGTTCTCAAGAAATCATCATTACATCGTCGTCCTCTCAAGTGAAAATGATTCTAACGAGAACTTTAAGAGATACTAGCCTAAGAGCCTAAGTGCCTATTCCTCGGGGCGAGTTATGGAACCGGGTTCGCCGCGACGAAGCTTCTTGCGGGGTGGTGACAATGCGGGGAAGCGGGGTTCATCCATCTGTGGGGATGGCGGCGCTCTTCCCTCTAGTCGAGCTTCCAGTATGCGGATCTTTTCGTAGGCCTCCAGTAACTTGTCCTGAGTATCGTCCAGCTCAGTGATGATGCTTTCCAGCTTAGTGTTGAGAACGGCAGTGACTCGAGCAAGAGTGTTGAGGCGGTCTTCATCACCTTCACCCAGAGTAATCATAGTCTCTTCAGTTCCACTGAGGCGGCGAGGAAGGTGGCGATACTCCGTGTTCTGCAGCTCCTGGCGGTAGGTATGGCAGATGGACCATAGAGCTCTCCTGGCGGCACTGCTGATGGCGGCGTCGTAAGTAGCGTGGGGAGTGGTGGAGTCATGTGCAGTGAGAGTCCTCAGGCCTCTGGCACTTTCCATCCTGATGTGGACGCGAGAGAGGTAGTAGTCGCCGAGCGCGGGGTCGGTGTAGTGATGCGTGTGGTAGTGAGGTCTCACGTGGTTGCCCAACTCTTGAAGAACACCTTGTAGCACTTGAGACAAGTGGCCGGGTTCTCTGTCCGAAGTGCGAACACAGCAAAGTTGCCTCATCCCTAGAGTTTCATCACCCTGATTGTTGTTGTCTTCATCGTTGTTGTTGTCCTCGTTATCGTCTCTTCTGATATCTTCGAAGTTACTCGAGCTTCTTTCAGCGACGTCCGGTGCTGGGGAGGGGGCTGGAGCAGGAACAACTGGGGGTGGTGGCGATCTCTCAATGACTGGTGATGCCGGCGGGGTGAACTGATTTCCTTCTTCATCAACTACCATGATGCGGCCATCTTCACCATCCACGAAGTAATAGACTTCCTTGGGTTCTTCCTCCGTAGCTTCCTCCTCTTCAACAAGGTTTGGGACTGGGGTAGGAGAAGTTGGTTCAGCTGGGGCAATGCGAACTTGGCGACCTCCGGTGCGCTTGCAAGCAGTTTGGTAAATTCTCACCATCTGGCAGAGCGGGAGTAAAATTCAGGATATTTTTCTTTAAAAAGGGAAAATGGTAGAAAGTTTATGTAAACATAGGTTTTTATGTGGAAATATAACAGGAAATTTTTTTTGATGCTGATATGGCTTTTTAGAAGATAAATCCTTAATTTCGACCATTTCTATCTAGGCTAGCGTCCTACAGTCAACATAACTCTGATACCACTCCTGTCACACCCGATTCTAGAAAGAACCAGATGCATCTCATATGTGCGCCAGGATCTCGTTCACACACATATGGTAGACGGAAAGTGTAATATATCAAAGACAATGCTCAAAAGTAACTAAATAAAGTATTTAACAATATTACACTCCGTATAAAAGAGACACAAATGTCTTTAAACGATAAACCGTTATACCCTATACGAAGTCTCCAACAACTCCGTCTTCCACAGGCGATGACTGGTGAACGCAGGACCTAGAACTCCTCGAAGTCGTTGAAGATCTCCTCTTCAAAGTTCTCTTCTGAACAGCAGGGGGCAAGGGTGAGTACTCTTATGGTTGGTACTCAGCAAGTGGGGTGAAAATGCAAGGCCATCAAGGATAGGCTAAGGTTTGCAGCAGCGGTTGTTTTTAGTTGGTCAAGTATTTATGAACAAGCACCTATTAACTAGGTTTAAGTTTATACCAACCCACTTTAGTAGAAACATAAAGGTACCATCAACAATAACATTAAACCACGAACCACAATTTAATTAATCTTCAAGTTTCATTATCATGTGAGGGTCCAAGCCACTCTTAACCGTGAGTACGGCTGTTATAACAGTTTTACACTCTGCAGAGGTTGTACACTTTACCCACAAATTGTGTTTCCCTGAGTCGCCCGGGTTTGCAAGGCCCTTAAACACTTCCGAGGTGAGTGGCGAGGGTACACTACGAAGCCTTTACAAAGACATGTCGAAAGCTAGGCAGCCCGCTAGAGTTTCAGTAGCGGCGTGGTCCATAAACCTCCCTAATGGTCAGCTCCTTAGCAAAGGCAGCTACCCCAAGAGGACCGGGCTATGACCCCTATCACCGACCCCCTCCTTGCCCTTTCGGTAAGGCCACCAGCAAACTACACATCTAATTAATTGGCTAAGGTCAGAGCCATATGACTTTGTGGTTGCACTGTTCACTTGGGTGGTTCTCCATGTTCCCATTAAACAAAGTTGATCTTGAAATTACGCGATAACAACCTCAATATAAAACGCAATCAACATTGCCAAAGGAATAAACCAATACCAATTCCAAAGTTTGCAACTAAGCGTAACTACCCCAACAAAGTAGTAAACCCAGGTGTTTCAAGGTTTGGGGTAAAAGACTAGGTATATCCTTAGCATAGGTAACCCATCAAGTTTATGCAAGCAACAAAAAGTAAAGTGAATTTTCATGCTGTTGTTGGGTTCAAATAGAATATGCAGAGGGGGAAATCCACTTGCCTTCTTCAAGCAACTGCTGATTCTCTTCCTCGTAAGCTTGCTCTTGATTTGGCTCGAACGTCACGTTGTCTACGCGATCACACAAACAAGCATACACAAACGAATAAGAAACAGTACAACAAACATTACAAACAGAAAGTAAAAAGATACTAAAGTCGTAGTTCATGATGCAAAGATCGTGTGGGCTCAAGAATCGCTGAAATCGGAGTTGAAACGATGAAGATATGGTTAAAACAGTGATCTGGGGACCTAACTGCTAGAGTTTTGAGTCTCCCGAGGCTAGATCTGAAGAATTCAGGGACTAAAGCATAACTAAACCTTAAACAGAGGGTCGGGGAGCAAAACTATAGGTTTTGGACGGCGGGTACTAAATCTAGAAAAGTCAGGGGTCGGGACAGAAGAAGAAAGGGCTCAACTCTAATTATTTTCTACTGATTTGGACTGCGGGTTGATTCCTGGAAAACTTAGGGATCTTTCTGCAAAAGCTTCGGGAACGGCTAGGGTCGGGTGAGTCTAATCCGTTGGATCAGAATCGGCGGCGGATCGAACGAATCGGCGGGTAAAGGTCGGGCGAATCGGCGGTATAAAGTGAAGATCGATTCTGGCCGTTACATCCAGATCGAGCGGCAGAGGAAGGGTCGGCTCGACGGGACGAAAAGGGTCGAGCGAAGCGGAGTTTTACTGGGCGTCGGCGGCGAGCGAGTGCGGCGGCGGACGACCGGAGCTTCACCGAATCCGGTGTTCCGGGGATCAATTCAAGCTGGGTTTATGCCGGGAAGTGAGTGGGCGGTACGGCGAAGATGAGGGTGGTCACGGGATGGCTGTGCGGCGGCTGTGAACTGTCGGCCACGGCGGCGGGCGGAAAACGGGGTCCGGCGAGAAATCTGGTTTGCGGCGAAGCAAGGGAGAGGGGGAAATCTGGTACGGCTTGATACTCACCAACTCGTGGAGCTCTGGCGAGAGTTGAAGATGGCGGAGAAGCTGCGGAATGGCGAGTCGACCGAGAGGCGGCGTATCGGTACGGCGGCGTTCCTCCGGTGTGCAACTTCCAGCGGCGTGTGACGATGTTGAGTAGCAAACGAGATTGAAGTTGGCTCTGGTTGCAAAGCGGGTCTTCGGCGGGATTTTATAGGGGCGGATCGGCCGGGAGTAGGAAGGCGGTGCTGCGGAGTCGATCAGGACTCGGGGTAAAAGAAAGAAGGGGTGCGAACGACGGCGCGGGATCGATCCGAACTCTGGTAAGGAAAGAAGAAAGAAGAAGAAGGCGCCGACAGGTGGGTCCTAGCTGTCGGTGGAAGAAAGAGTCGGGTGAGCAGATCGGCCGCTGAGTTGGGCCATGAGAAAAGAAGGAAGGAGGAAAGAAGAATTGGGCTGGCTGAAAGAAAGAACAGAAGAAGAAAAGAAATAAAGATGCATGCACAATTTTAATTTATGATTTTTATGAAAATACTTTGAAAAGTTTCAACTCCTATATTTTGGGTGTTACAGGATGTTTGTCACACAAAAGGGTCGTATATGATATCAACACCGGGTGGTAAAATTGCTTCAAATCAAATGATAAGGCAAGTACCAATCAAGTTGGGTAGTAAAACCATCAACACGGACCTTGTTCTTTTACCCCTTGACGACATGGACGTTATTTTGGGTATGAATTGGATGGCTCTACACGGAGTCACACTGGACCTTTCTTCCCGAGCTGTTGAAATAAATTCACCTAGTCACGGATTCACTACCCTTTACCTATCGTTCCGGGAGTGCACAAATTTTTGTGCTTTCGTGATGGAAGAAATCAAACTAGAAGACATTCCAGTGATATGCGAGTATGCCGATGTTTTTCGGATGACTTACCAGGAATGCCACCCAATAGGGATATTGAGTTCGTTATTGAACTGCAACCAGCACCTATCTCCAAAAGACCCTATAGGATGCCACCTAAGGAATTGGCCGAACTGAAAACACAACTCCAAGAACTACTGGACAAAGGTTTCATTCGTCCTAGCGCATCACCTTGGGGATGTCCAGCCCTTTTTTAAAGAAAAAGGATGACAGTTTAAGATTATGTGTGGACTACCGACCTCTCAATACGGTAACCATTAAGGATAAATACCCACTTCCCCACATCGATGTTCTATTTGACCAATTATCTGGAGCTAGAGTTATCTCAAAAATTGATCTTCGATCTGGATATCATCAGATAAAGATTCGTCCATGCGATATTCCTAAGACCACCTTTTCCACACGATATGGACTATATGAATTCTTGGTCATGTCATTTGGTCTCACCAATGCCCCTGCCTACTTCATGTATCTCATGAATTCGGTATTCATGCCCGAGCTTGACAAATTCATCGTAGTTTTCATTGACGACATCCTTATCTATTCCAAGAATGAGAAAGAGCACGCTAAGCACCTGCACATTGTTCTTCAGCGTCTCAGAGACCATCAGCTCTATGCTAAATTTTCTAAGTGCGAATTCTGGTTGGATAGTGTGAAGTTCTTGGGTCACACTATTTCCAGCGAAGGCATAGCCGTTGACCCCAGCAAGGTACAAGAAGTGATGGATTGGAAACCTCCTACCTCTGTTCATTTGATTCGCAGTTTTCTTGGCTTAGCCGGTTACTATCGCCGTTTCATTCTGGATTTCTCCAGGATTGCTAAGCCTATAACCGAACTATTGAAAAAGGGAGTAAAGTTTGTGTGGGATTAGAAGTGTGAAGAAGCTTTCCACACTCTCAGAGAACGTTTGACTACAACCCCTGTGTTAGCTCAACCCGATAACACCAAGCCGTTCGATATTTACTGTGACGCATCTGGCACTGGTCTTGGTTGTGTGCTTATGCAAGAAAATCGAGTTATCGCTTATGCTTCACGAGCCCTTCGGCCCCATGAGCAGAATTGTCCGACCCATGATCTCGAGTTAGCAGCAGTCATTCATGCTCTAAAAATATGGAGACATTATCTCATGGGCACCCATTGTAATATCTACACCGATCACAAGAGTCTCAAATATGTCTTCACCCAAGCTGATCTGAATATGAGACAGAGAAAATGGCTAGAATTAATCAAGGATTATGATCTCGAGGTGCACTATCACCCCGGCAAGGCTAATGTAGTAGCGGATGCGCTCAGCCGTAAGGCCCGTTGCCATTGCCTATCAGTGGAAATCTATAATGAGACATTATGTTCGGAATTGAGGAAGCTGAGTTTGGAAATGATTTCCCAAGGCACTCTGAATCACATCTCAGTCGAGCCCACTCTTCAAGACCAGATCATTATGGCACAACTACACGATGAAGGAGTTAAGATCATCAAACAAAAACTCTCTCTAGGAGAAGAGAAATACAAATGTTTCCACCAGGACCATAAGGGAGTTTTATGGTTCGGAAGTCGCATAGTCGTTACGAAGAATCATGAGCTCCGTAAGCAAATTCTGGATGAGGCACACCTTCCCAAATTTTGTATTCACCCCGGCAGTAACAAAATGTATCAAGACCTTAGGCAAAATTTCTGGTGGACTAGAATGAAAAGAGAAATCGCTAAATATGTCTCAGAATGCGACACATGCCAGAGAGTAAAAGCCAGCCACTTGAAAGTAGCCGGTACACTTCAACCTTTGCCTATACCCTCATGGAAATGGGAAGACATAAGTATGGATTTCATTGTTGGATTGCCAAGTACCGCACAAAAACATGATTCCATATGGGTTATCGTTGATAGACTCACAAAGACGACACATTTTCTTCCGGTACACACCACCTATACTGCCAAGAAATATGCCAAGATTTATCTCGATCGTATTGTTTGCCTACATGGAGTACCGAAGACTATTATTTCCGATCGTGGTACCCAGTTTGTAGCGCGCTTTTGGGAACAATTGCAAGCATCTCTTGGTACTAACTTGATTCGAAGCTCAGCCTATCATCCTCAAACTGACGGACAAACTGAAAGAGTGAACCAAATTCTTGAAGACATGCTTAGAGCTTGCGTCATTCACTATGACAAGAGTTGGGACAAATGCCTATCCCTAGCAGAGTTCTCATATAACAATAGCTATCAAGCGAGTTTGAAAATGGCACCATTTGAGGCCTTATACGGACGAAGGTGTCGAACCCCTTTGAGTTGGTCACAGACCGGAGAACGCAAAATATTTGGACCAGACTTGGTAATCGAGGCAGAAGAAAAAGTGAGAGTAATACAAGAAAACCTTAGAGCCAAACAATCCAGGCAAAAGAGCTATTTCGACAGAAGGAGAAAGCCACTAAAATTTGAAGTTGGTGACCACGTTTACCTTCGAGTTTCACCAACCAAGGTTGTACAACGATTCGGAGTCAAAGGAAAATTAGCTCCCTGTTATGTTGGTCCCTACGAAATCATCGAGAACTGTGGACCCGTAGCCTATAGAATACGACTGCCCCCTCAGCTTGCAGCCATCCATGATGTCTTACACGTATCTCAACTCAAGAAGTGTGTCTGAGTCCCTACCGATGTTGTCGAACAACAGGAAATATTGGTAGAGCTCGACCTCTCATATGTCGAGTATCTTATCAAAATCATGGATCAAAAAGAAAGAAGCACTAGGAGGAAAGTGATTAAAATGTACAAAATTCAATGGAATCATCACACTGAGGAAGAACCCACATGGGAAAACGAAAGCTATCTAAACCAAAATTTCCTGGGTTTTCTCAACTCTACCGAAGGTACACACACTGCCCACACTAAGCTTATTGTCCGAATCTCGGGGCGAGATTCTTTTTAAGGCAGGAAGGTTGTAACACCTCAGGTGTTTAAATTACGAAATAAGCCTCATTAGCTTGACACGATGCATAAATAACTAAGAAAAGTTTAAAAGAAATGAGTTATAAATTGGTTTGCGTTGGTTTGAAAATAGTTGTGTATATGTGCATAAGTACATGTACTTTAATCAAACAATTCAAATAACTTTCACATTGATGCAAACATGGCTACAAAAATTGAATAGGCACGTCGTTATTGATATGTTAAACAAAAGTTTTGTTGAAGCCTAGGAGTGAATGCTAAGTTTTGCCCAGAAAATGACGTACCCTCTTAATTGTACTTTTTGAGTTTTTCAAATAACTTCTAAACTAGAACTCAAATGAACTTTGGCCTGAAACAAAACTTGTGTAACTTTTCATTTTGAACAACTTTCATGTTCAATGATTTTTGAGTTGCAACACAAAAAATTGAGAAACACTTGGATTTGCAAACCAGCCCCTGCCTTTTCTTCTATTTCCACTGCAGACCCTTCTTCTGGTTCCGCCCGACCCTCCGACGCGTAGCCGTTCGCCCGACCCTTTCGCTTCGCCCGACCCTTTCGCTTCGCCCGACCCTTTCATTTCGCTCGACCCTTTCGTTTCGCCCGACCCTTTCGCTTCGCCCGACCCTTTCGCTTCGCCCGACCCTTTCGTGTCGCCCGACCCTTTCGCTTCGCCCGACCCATCGCCTCGCTCGACCCTCCGCAGACGCGCTGTCGCCGCAGGCCACTTGGCCGGCGATGCCTGACTGGCGCTAGGCGCCAAGCCAATGCCTGGCCGCGCCCGCACGCCGCGCTCCCCTCCGCACGCCGCGCTCCTCCCCAGTCCGCGCACGCCACGCGCACGCCGCCGCACACGCGCCTCTGCTCGCCGCCCGCCGCGCCCAATGGACGAGCTGCGCCATGCCCGTGTCTCCACCGCATCCTGCCATTCGCCGCGCTCGCCGCCCGGCAAGCCAGCTGCTGCAGCTCCTCGCCCAACCCGCGCGCCGCGTGATCTCCCGCTCCCCACGCCAAATCCTGAGCGCCCAATCCCCTACCCGCGCCCGCCGCACGCCGCGCCGGCTCTGCTCGCTGCCCGCCGCGGCTAGTAACGCGCCCCCATCGTGCTGCACGCGCTCGTGCCTCGCAGTCCAGTCCCGCCCTCCTCCCGCCTCTCTCCTACCTACAAAAGGCCGCACTGAGCCCCTCCTCACGCGCCCAGACACCTGAACGCCGCCGCCGCCACCATTACCGCCGTCGTGCCCAGCTCACCGTGGAGCTCACCTCTCCGGCCACCCATTGCTAGAGTTGAGTCTCCAACCACCACCACAGCACCCAACCACAGCTCACTGCCCCACCCATCGTCGCCCAGAACCGCCGGCGCTCGTTGCCAGCGCCGCCTCCACTGCCGCCGCCCCTGACCTCCGTGGACAGCCCACTCCGAAGCTCCTCCGTCCCGGCCAAGCCTCGAAACGGGTTTCCCTCGATGCCGCGAAGATCATCAACAAGCCCACACCCTTCCCTCCTCGCCAGAGCACCGTCGCCGACGCTCCGCCCCGCCGCCGCTCCTCTGCTCCGCACCGACGAGCCACCTCTGGCCACCCCCAACCCCGACCAAGGCCACCCCAAGGTAGCTCTCACCTCCCTAGATCTCCACGACCCTTTTCCCCTTGCCGCCGACGAGCCCCCTCGCCGGAATCTAGCCGACCACCATGCCAGCTAGAATATTGGATAGTTGCTTACCTAGAATGGTTAAAGAAAACTAGAACTTGGAGCTAAAATTTGAAAGTGAGGACCTACTTGTATATGCTTTTCGGCAAAACAAACCCCTCATGCCAAAAGCCTTGCATGTCTAGGAGTCGGCTAAGTATATTCCACTAGTCGGGTAAGCCTTGCTGAGTATTAGTATACTCAGCTTTGCTTGTGGCTTATTTTCAGGTGAAACTTTCAAGGACATGATTGCTAGTTTGACTTGGCCGTGTACCCTTCCTCCTGGTTGGTAGGTGGAATGGGATACGCCCCCGGCCAATGGTGATAAGGCCGAGTGATGTCTCGTACGGGCTTCATCGGGACATCCTGTATCGTCGAGTAGTTTATCGTTATTATTTTCCGCTGGATTGAACTCTGAAGAACTCAATTATTTCGAACTCTGAAGTACTTGTTTTTCGAAATTGAACTCCGTTGTGATGAACCCCGTAGTGTAAAATCTTGTGGAATGTTGTATTCTCTGGGCTCACCTTCGTGTGAGTACATGTATGTGTGGTTTCGATCGGCAAAAATCATGGTTGTATCGGGAGGTTACCCGACAGACCAATGGATTATTCTGTTTGAAGTGCAAGTTAGCCCTGATTGCCCTCGTGGTGATGGTTAGCGCGCTTGAGCCGGATTAATTTAGGTGATTCTGCCACAGCAACAAACTCTGATGTCATGTTCTTGTGCTTGATAACCATTTCAGTAAGCAATGAGTACAGGAGACAATAATGTATTCGTGTACTATCTTGTGATGCTCAAGAAGTGACAGACAGTTACATGGAAAGCAAACTGTTTGTCCAGGCAAACTATGAACTATAGCAGTCATTAGAAGTTACGAATAATTCAAAATTCACGACATCAAAGTTTCAGGCAACTATCACATACTAATTACGGAATAAAATGGTCAAGAATAAAAGAGGCATGAAATGATTTTTTTCAGTTTTAATCACTGCTTGCCAAAGGACACAACAATGAAAGGCTCACTCATAATTCATTACAAAAACATTAATACATTATGAATGCGGTGTCGAGGAGTTCACGGTCCACAGAGAAGTTAAACTTGAACATAGTAATATTTTTCTCTAGGCCACTCCTGGAATTCTGAAGGAGACACTACCAGAAAACGGAGCATTCGTCTGCGGAGTGCCACTGGGGGGAATGTAGCCGTTGCCCTCCTTTCAGTGGTGCACTTTAGTACCGGTTGGAGCTAGCCGGTACTAAATGGCTCCCCGGGGCATTGTAACCCCGACCCGGTACTAAATGGAGCCGATGAGCCTTAGTACCAGCTGGAGGCTCCAACCGGTAGTAAATGGAGAGAGCTAGTACTGGCTGGAGCCACCAGCCGGTACTAATTTGCCTTCTATATATCAGTATCTTCTTCCTCCTCGAGCCTGAGCCAAACCATTTGATCGAGCACGGGCTTCTTCGCCATGGCGCCATTTTATAGAGGAGGTGCTGCCCATTTCCATTTTTCCCAAGTTTTGTGGGGATTTCGGTCATCCAAGTGCTCAAAAGGTTATCAACTTCATCCTCTCTTGTTTGATGGTCTTTATGCCTCCTTTCAAGCTTTATAGTTAGAGAAATTTGTGATTTTTAGAAAGAGTGAGAGAATGAGCACAATTTGTTTAAGGTTTATTGGATACATGGTTAGTTTGCTAGTTGTGTTATGCTTTGTAGCTAGAGAAATTTATGATTTTTGGATACATTGCCATCCTATATTTCAACCTTTATTTATGGTTAGTTTTGCTATTATTTATTGAATGTGTGAATGTTTATGTGAAATGTGAAATGTCAAATTGAATAATTATTAAAAGTGCAAAAAAGATGTATACTTGGTATTTATTTTGTATTATGAATGAATTATTTTGACACTCTAATGATGTATTTATTCAGGCTCCTATTGAAACCATCCAAAAGTTAAAAAAATCTTTGTTTTAGATATATATCTGTCGTTAACCTTGACCATGCGGTGTTGAGACTGCCATTCGGGACCAACATTGATGTCCGCGATACGGTGCGGTACAAGGACATGATGATGGAGTACGGCCTTGGTCCCAATGAAGAAATCCTCACCTTTGAGTGAGGTGAGGATGCCACCATTTCGACCAAGGCCGTATTGCTTCATCACGTCCTTAGACCGCACCGTGTCGCGGATATCAATGTTAGCCCCGAATGATAGTGTCATCACCGCAGGGTTAAGGTTAATGACATATACATATTCTAAGCAAAGATTTTTTTCTTCTCGATAGTTTTTGCGTACAGAGCCTAAACAAGTGTTCGCCTCAAACTGAAGAGTGTCAAAATAATGTGGACCTTTTAATTAGTCATGGTGTGTGATGGATATTTGGATCTTTTAATTTTATTATCAAATTTCATCCTTCATTATGTTGATATTTTAATGTGATGGATATTTGTGTTTGTTTGAATGGAATTTTTTTTCTGTTGACTAAATAGTTTTGACATTATTGGTGATTCTTAAAAAATACAAGTGTTTTCCAATCAACATGGCTGATGCTGCTGGAGGGAGTGGGGCCGGCGGCGGTGATCATGGTTCATCTCGAGGGAAGGGCAAAACTCCAGTAGGCCGTCATGAGAAGTCAAAGAAACCAGGAGCTTGGGTGAGAGCATAGCTCCGTTATTTGGAAAAAGAACATGAACAATATGTTGCAAGAGGCGAGGAATCTCCTTTTGATATTGAGGACTTGTTGAGGCGTTACGCTCCATCATCACCAAACCCGGAGGTTCCAGCTTCGCCATCTTCTTCTGCGCTAGCAAAAAATCCGTCAGAGCATTATGCTTTCCCACCAAAGGATGGTTGAAGACCTTTATGTTGTTGCATGAATGTTTAAATTGCATGTTGGTTGTTAAAATATTAATTTGTGTTTGCTTGAATTGGATTTATGTTCTGTTGACTAAATTGTGCTGGATGTTGAGAATACGAGCTTTTTGTAACGAATGCATTTATTTAGAGTTTGGTCCTTTATATTCGTAATATGATTTTGTCATATTAAGGAAGATGTGCATCTTTGATTATAGTTCCTTATTAAAAAAGTGTGAAGCCCTATCCCATTGACGTAAATTGCTCATCCAAACTGTTCCTCAATGGAAAAATATGATTGCAGATGGACCGACAATGGATGTACGGTGACCGGTGCACCATGGCGTGGATTAATGGCCTAAAGTCTTTTCTCGATGCGGCTGAGGCTCACAGGTCATCGAAAGGTTTCATGTGTTGTCCATGCCGCACTTGCACAAATAACAAGGAATTCTCTAAAAGAAACAATCTACACATCCACCTTATTGAAAGGGGTTTCATGGATAACTATACTCTTTGGACCAAGCAAGGTGAACCTGGAGTTCTGATTGAAGACGAAGAAGATGATGATGATGATAACAACAATCCAGACTTGGCTCACTTATATGAAGCGGGTGCTTTTGATGATGAACCAATGGATGAGGCTGAAGAAAATGCATCAGAAGAGCTACCACATGACGAACTAGGTCAAGGTGTTGCTAGATGCACAGAAAGACATTGAAATTGTGAAGGAGTCAAAGAAGTTTGAGAAGATGTTGGAGGATCACAAAAATTTATTGTATCCAGATTGCAAACAAGGGCACAAAAAGTTGGGTAGCACACTAGAATTGCTGCAGTGCAAGGCAGCAAATGGTGTTACCGCTAAGGGCTTTGAGGAGCTACATGGAATCATAAAGAACATGCTTCTCGAGGGTAATGAACTGGCCTCATCAACATATGAAGCAAAAATGGTTGTTTGCCCTCTTGGATTGGAGGTAGAGAAGATTCACGCATGTCCTAATGATTGTATCCTCTATCACGGCGATGAATATGAGAATCTGGATGCTTGTCCTATTTGCGATGCAAAGCGGTATAAGATCAGGCAAAATGATACTGGTGATGTCGGCAAAAAAATTCCCACTAAAGTTATGTGGTATTTCCCTATAATACCATGTTTCAAGCGCTTGTTCAGAAACAAGGCACACGCTAAGTTGATGCGGTGGCACAAAGAAGAGCGTAAGCAGGATCAAATGCTGAGACACCCCGCGGATAGGTCCTAGTGGAGAATGTGAACAGAGAATTCTCAGATTTTTAAAAGGATGTAAGGAGCATAAGGTTTGGTTTAAGTACGGACGGAATGAATCCATTCAGTGAGTGGGTTAGTAGTCATAGTACATGGCCTGTGACTCTATGTATGTTCAACCTTCTGTTGGTGTTGCTTATGCTCAATTAGAGTTGATATTCTGCAAGCACACAGAATTACCGTTGTAGGATTTCACCTTGGAGTATTCGAGGGTATCGTGAATTTCCTCGGGGAGGCACTATGGTTAAAGAGTACTGAAGAATCGAATGAAAAACTTTACTAGAGATATCAACCGGCTAACTAGCAGGGGTAAGCCTGATAAGATAAGATACGATAATGGTGAAGCGATGACCGTTTGACACATGAGACTCTAAACCTTAGAGCGGGAAGCAGCTGGGAGGACAATGAGTGAGAAAGACTCCTAAAACACTTGTAGACTATCGAGCTAGCCTCACTAGACTAAACCTTGCTCCTAACTAGTTATCAGGAACTTAGATCTTACATCGGCAGCTGGAAGAGGAAGGATTACAGAAAGGGGTGAGAGCAACAACAACCTGCTACTATTGCTATGAAAGCACCTGAATGTGGTGAACTACGAGGGACGGACAGGGATGTCACCACCTGCCGCCTACCACAACTGTACCGTGGGGTGGAACACACTTCCTAGCTAACACTAAGCTCAGACACCACGTCTGCACTCGGTGTTAGGATTTCTCTTGACGCGTTCAAGAGAATCCCTCAACCTAGGGGGCTGACATGAGCTCCCTAGTCCGGGCGAGAAAACTCGCAAGGTAAGATCCCGATAAACAAGAAAGGTAATAAAGCCTAAGCTAGAGGAAAGGTACTTCCGCACACAAGTTGGATAACTTGGAAAGGATAATAAATGCGGAAAGTAAAGAAGATAAATTATATTGATAACTGTCAAAGGGAAAGATACAAGAGCTATACCAGATTTCCGATGATGACTCCGGAATGCCGAGACAATCTCGACTCGACTCTAACTCCCATACTACTAAACCTATCTCTAGAAAGTGAAAAGAGAGAAGACAACTCTTTGGTGTGTGTTTACAAGTGATGAATGCTCCTCTATTTATAGTGTAGGAGGGCTGAGGATAGCGTCGGTGAAACGGTTGTGGAAGTTGTATGACTTTCAGGCCGGCCGACCTTTGATCTGCATTGACTTCGATCTTGCGGCTTGGATTGAGTCCTGGAGGCGGTTGTGATAACTGCCGAGGTGGCATCTCTATCTTGGCACTAAAGAAGAGGCCGGCTGGCCTGGGATGGTTGCCGCGTGGCACCGCCTTTCTCCTGGACGATCCTGATTCTCTCCTAGTGTCGGTGGAGGTGGCACCTTAGATATTTGCCCGAGTCTTGCATGCAACTGGACCCTTCAATCCATGGGTGAAGCCTTTCGGGTCATTGGATCAAACCAACTTGAAGTGCATGGCTCAGGGGCATTGTGGGTGTGTTTCCTTGCCCCTGGATTAGTGACGTGGCATTTGGGTTCAGTGCCAGGCCGGCCGGCCTAGGATTTTCCCCAACTTGCCTCATTTTGGTTCATCTGTTCCTGCATTCACAACTTATCCAACACTTGTGGAACTTGTTAGAAATAAGTAAATTATGTATGGAACATAGTGCAAAGCTCTGTTTATTCCCGAGAAGTTGACGGTCACAATGTGTTTTAATGGCCGTCAACACCTTCCTTCTTTGCTATGCATGAAGCAGAAGTACATCATGATGCCGGTGCTTATCTAAGGCCCAAAACAACCTGGTAACGACATTGACGTGTACCTTAGACCGTTGGTTGATGAACATTTACTGTTGTGGAAGGAAGAAGGTGTACATGTGTGGGACGAGTACAAACAGGAGACTTTCAGCCTCTGAGCATTTCTTTTCGTAACCATCATTGATTGGCATGCACTTAGCAATCTGTCAGAATAGTCGAACAAGGGATACCAGGCCTGCACCCACTGTCTAGATGAAACCGATAGTTTTTATTTGAAAAATTGTCAGAAGGTCATGTATATGGGCCATCGTCGATTTCTTCCCCTCAGCCACCCCTTAAGAGGGAAAGGGAAACATTTTAAAGGGGAACCAGAAACTCATGCTAAGCCTATGTTCCGTGACGGAAAGCGTGTTTTCTCGATGATAAAGGTTGTGCATGTAGTGTTTAGAAAGGGCCGTGGCAGTCAACAAGTTCCGAATGATGAAAACGGACATGCACCAATGTGGAAGAAGTCTATATTGTGGGAGCTACCTTATTGGAAATTCTTGGAGGTCCGCAACACAATTGACGTGATGCACCTGACGAAGAATCTTTGCATGAACGTGCTAGGTTTCCTGGGCATGTATGAGCAGGCAAAAGATACAATGGAAACATGGCGTGACCTGAAAGAAATGAAACAACGAGAAGACCTATGTCCTGAAAAGAGAGACAATGGACAACACTACTTGGGTCCTGCTAGCTACACTCTCAGCAAAGAGGAGAAGCAAAGCATGTTTGCTTGTTTGAACAAGGTACCGTCCGGATACTCCTCGAATATATAGGAAAGAATAAATATGAAAGAGAAGACGTTCACAAACTTAAAGTCTCATGACTACCACGTCCTGATGACACAATTGCTTCCGATTGCATTGAGGGGTATTCTACCGGAGAATGTAAGATTGGCAATCGTGAAGCTATGTTCCTTCCTCAATGAAATTTCACAGAAGGCAATTGATCCAAATAAGCTCATAAAGCTACAGAATGATGTGGTCCAATGTCTTGTCAGCTTTGAGATGGTGTTTCCACCTTCGTTCATTAATATTATGGCACATCTGCTCATCCACATTGTGAAAGAGATAAGCATTTTGGGCCTTGTATTCCTACACAATATATTCCTAAAGAACTACGTTTGCAATCATTCTCGTCCAGAAGGTTGTATCGCCAAGGGCTACGGAACAGAGGAGGTCATTGAGTTTTGTGTTGACTTTATTGATGATCTTAGTCCGATCGGGGTCCCCATGTCACGCCATGAAGGGATAATGAAGGGAAAGGGCACACTAGGGAAGAAATCTAATATGCACATCCCTAACAATGAAATCCGCAAAGCAAACTTCACGATTCTACAAAATTCATCCCTGCAGGCACCATATATGGATGGGCACATTACTACTGTACGGTCTGAGAACCCGGGGAAGTCTGAGGCCTGGATTACATGTCATTGCATAGATACCTTTGTTGTTTGGCTCAAACGAAAATTAATGGGTGACGACACGATTGATGAACAACTTTAATGGCTGGCTAGGGGACTATTGATCACAATCATGCAATACCAAGGGTATGAGATAAATGGATATACATTTTACACGAGAGCCCAAGACAAAAAGAGCACGAACCAAAATAGTGGTGTGCGTATAGATGCAATAGGCAATGATGGAAAAAAGGATAGCTACTATGGTGTCATAGAGGAGATATGGGAACTAGACTATGGACCTTTGAAGACTCCTTTGTTTCGCTACGAATGGGTGAACCGAGCTGGAGGAGGCGTAATGATAGACCGGTATGGGATGACAATAGTGGATTTCAAAAAGATCGGATATAAAGACGAACCATTCGTCCTAGCTAAGGATGTAACACAGGTGTTCTATGTGAAGGACATGTCAAGAAAACCTAAGAAAAATCATGCCTATCGGTATTTAACCTACAAGCCCACCGAGGCATATCCCCGAGGTGGTAGATTGTAGGTGGGGTGTCACCGAGATCAGGAACTCGAAGGTGCAAGGAACATAAGATTTAGATAGGTTTGGACCGCCGAGAGCGTAATACCCTACGTCATGTGTGGTGGTTTGTATTGCCTTAGGTGTTGATGTGTTTCGAGGGGGTCGCTGCCCGCCCTTATATAGTCTGGGGGGGCAGGGTTGCATGGAAATCCTAGCCAGATGAGCTTAGGAGTCCTACCTGAGTACTACTCGGGTAGTTTCCTTCTATTCCGACTAGTCCTACTACGGTACGAGTAGTTACGACTGATGTAGGGCGTGGGCCATGTCCCATCCCTTATCCCAGAATATGTAGGACATGTGCGCATTCCTGTGGCCCCGGATCTAACAAGCCCCCGAGCTCTTCATAGTCGAGTACTGCAGGCTTCCGAGTACTTCTGAAGGCGTCTTCGAGTTCTTCTGAACATCATCTTGAAGGTGTCTTTTGAGTACTTCCTTGGCTGTATCAAGGCTGTGAGGTGCTCATGCCCCGAGTAGTTTTCAAGTCTTCTTTTATATGGGGTCCGATTGAACTCGCACTCCATATGGAGTAGCCCCTGAGCCTTAGGTTGAATTGAAGAATCAGGCTAAGAATCAAATTAGTCTTGAGTCTTTCATCCTTATCCTCCAAAAAGTTTTAAAAATAAGTCATCGATGATACGTGCCCCACAGCCCCCAAGCCTTTAATCCAAACTCCCAGGTTTGGAAAAGAGGATCCAAAAGGTCATGGCATGGGTTGTGTAAAAAAGCAAGAGTTTTAATTGATGGTTAAAATGGGTAAATTGGTTTAGAAATTAGAAAAGCTCTTTTTTCGGGATGTTATCCCTGAAAAAATGGTTAAACAAATAACTTTCGCAAAGTAACCCGAGATTACCACTCAAAACAAATCTTATCCCGTAAAAAACTCTTCGCATTCCGCACAGTAAACTTGGGCCCGCCGCTGGTTAATTAACCGCGCAATGACCTAGGGTTTTACTCACCCTTTCACTTCTGCTTTTTACTGCTCGAGCCTTTTATCTTCCTCTATCTCGCAGCCGCCGCAACTTCCAGGGTTATATCTGGGTCATTTGCGTTGCAAGAAGTAGTCGCCTAATTCATCCTTCTCCCCAAAATCCCTGCTCCGCCGCCTCTCTCATCGTATCCCCTGAGCGCATGCGAGTGAAGCATCTCGTGACCACAAGGATGGCCAGTAGCAAGTGAGGTGCCTCCAAGGGGAACGAAAAAGAGTGTAAGGCCGCCGCCACCACCGGAGATGGGTGGAAACCAAGTAAGTGCTCCGAAGCTGATCTCCAGACCCTCGTTGATGAGTGTCTTCTCCAGAGCATGGAAATCATCCAGTGGCGCGCTGCCACTGGAGACAAAAGGCCATATGAAGGAGTTGATGAGATTTTTCTTTTTCAATACTTCGTCGAGCAGGGATTAGCCCTCCCAACTTCTGACTTTTTTCATGGTCTCCACTTTTACTATGGAATCTAGTGAATCATCTTAATCCCAACTTCATTGTTCATATTTCCATCTTTGTCCAGTTCTGTGAACCATTCTTAGGAATAGAACCCCACTTCGATCTCTTCACCTATCTTTTCCACCTCAAGTCCCAACCCAATCATAAGATCCCATACGAGGTCGGCGGTTCTGGGCTGCAGCTGAGGCAAGGGATGGAGGAAAAATAGATGTCGTACAAATTCCTTAGTAGTTTGTCAGGATGGAGAGAGAAGTGGTTCTACATCGGAAACCACGCACCTTCCTTTCCAGAGAGGACCATGGGAGCACTTAAGATCACGCACGAGTGGTCCAAGCCTTGCGGGGATGAAAACCAGATCCCAAAATTGCTTGGTATGATCAAAAAATAGAGGGATGCGGGCGTCACTGGCGTAGTGGTGATGTTCTCGTTGATTGGCAGGCGGATCCAACCTCTGCAGAAGCGGGCAAGGTTTGGTTTCGACTATCTTGGAGTCTTAGACCCTTCTCGATTTTCTGCAGAGCCGATTCAGCGATCAGATGTCGTAGTTCGAGTGAGCCGGGTACTCATGGGCGCTGAGACAGTTATTGAAAGAATTTGTAATGTTTCGTAAGCTCAATATATTTTTTTTGAAATATAGTATAGATATAAACACACATACATATTATACTAACTTTTTTGTAAAATACAATATAATTACAAATGTTTATATATGAACACACCCACCCACCCTATGAATAGAATACGTAACCCTACCCATTTGATCAACTTTGAGAAACTGAGCCAGAATATCTTGAGATTGATTAGTCACCATAGGCACCTCACGATCGAGCAGCATGTAGCCTAGCACCGAAATAATAGATCTGTTAATCCTTAAAATAAATCTTGAAAAGTGAGATCAGTCATGCTTTGAGGACTAGATCTAGGGGCGCAGGTGACACCATAAGGCACCTTGTTAGTTGAGCTATGCTTAAAATTTAGGTCAAATGCAAGTTAGGTTTTCATATTGTAAATTTATATTTTTTTTCTATATTTCTCAAATTTTTGTCATGTTCATGTCATGGTCTTTTGTAATCAATTGCAAGAAACCCTTCAGCTGTGTGCACGACGGGTCTGTTTATTGTAGGAGTGGGATTTTTTTTTGAGTGATTCGTAGCCAAACTCGGCTCGACTCGTTGAAAAATATTATCAAGCCAAGCTAAGGTTTTAGCTCGGTTTGTTAACAAGCCAGCTCGAGCTGGCTTGCGAGCAACTCACGAGCCAAAACGAGCCAAATACAATGAGCTTAAAACTGCCTAGCACATCAGCCTAAAATAGATTTGGCCCATGTTCCTGAGCCCAGTTCCACCAACCGTATAAAATGTTGCTCAATCAACTCCCAATCCAATCCCCTCCCCCCTCATCTACCTCAGCCCTAGCCGCCGCACGGGCACATGGCCGCCAGGCGAGCAAGCGGAAACCAGCGGCCCAGCGCCACGTGCCACCCCGGCACCCTAGCTCAGCAACGCAGCTAGCGGGCCCGCGCGCTTCACCACGGTCGGCGGCCTTGCACACCCTGGCTCGGCATCGCGGCTGGCAGGACCCCGCGCTGCACCACAGCTGGTGGCCTCGCACACCGTCCCCGCCCCCAAGCACCGCACCGTGGCCTGGGCCTCACGCGCGGCCTCACGGCCCCGTGAATCATTCCCACCCCCAGGTTCAGGCGTTCAGCCACCCACTCATGTTTTCGAGCTGAGCCCGACTTCTAGCTCGCTATGATAACGAGCCGAGCCAAGTTAGCTTGTTATCTTAACGAGCTAGCTCGAGCCGAGCCGGCTCGATATCCAGCCTTAATCAAAATAAATGACACCATAGTACATAGGCAACTTTAATGCTAAACTCGACTAAAACAAGCAACATAATCATCCAAATAAAAAGCAGATCCCCATGTCAATCAAAACCGAAAGAGAAATCAGACCCATTGGAAAATATATTATAAGAAAAATATTAATATTACATTATTACTAGAACACAAGATTGATTTGATATGAGGAAAATAGATTGCACTCTCTAATTTGATCTTAACAATACAAAAATTTATGCAACATTAGATAATACATTTCACCTCATACATACTTTGGACATACAAAACAATACAAATTCTTCTATTAATTTGATTAGAGCACCATCATTTTTTTGAGACCGTGCCTGAGCATGTTTCTCATTAAAAACATGAGAATTACACAACGCGACTACGAGAGAACCCTTGTAGCGCAGAGAACAAACCACCAAGCTTGTGATAAGGGACCTAAACTGAAACAAAAGAGCATGACAACCCTGGAACCTAACTAGACGACCGAGTACAATTGAACCCAGGAGATAAAAAACTCAACGCCATGACTATCTAAACATACTGCCAATTCAGAATACCCGCTACGGCAAAGCATCCGCTAGAGCAACAAAGCACGGCGGCAAAGCATCCGCCATAGAAGAGATGTAATACAATGGTGGCAAAGCATCCGCCAAATATGAAGCCTGCAACAACACAATAGAGCAGTCCATGGCAAACATAGATCCATGTGGCAGAACCGCCTGAATTAACCCGGCTCAAGTGCACTAACCATCATTCTTAAAGATGAACTGGCTACCATGCACTTCAAACGGATTAATCCGATAGTCTGCCGGGTAGATCCCAATGCAACCATTTAATATTTCGATCGAAACAAAGTATACACATAACTCGCACGAAGGCAAGTTCAGAGATTACAACATTCCACAAATTTTATATCCACAAGTCGAACTGCCTGTTGTAGTAGTCATTACATTGGTGCCTAGGATCATGCAGCTATGGTTCCAATCAACTCCTATGAACTTAAATGCACAGGTAAAAGGAATAACAATTGCATAAATTAAAAACTGGGATCATGCACCGGGGCTTGCCTTCTGGTGAAAAACTAGTCGGGGGTTCCTCCGAACATTGGTCCAGGTCTTCAGCGACTGCTGTTAGATTCACCTGACCTTCGTGCTGCTCACTCTCGGACTCGGGCAGCAGATTGTAGATCCCGTCGACGAGAGTAGTCGAGTCTATATGAATGCACATCTATGAGTGGTTTTACCGGTACAAGATTGCATTATAAAGTAGTCAAAACTTAAGTTTAGTAGTCGAGCACTTTATTTTCTTTTCCCTAGGCAGTCATTTATCAAGTACTGATCTGGGTTAACTGATTTTATTAAGTGAGTGAGCGGTTCTGCATATTGTATACGGTCATTATTAACAGGAAGCATTGGTTGACCAACACTACTCGCAGAGGTAGTTTTTGGGTTGCAGAACTACTCGTAGAGGTAGGTTCTGGGTTGAGATTTTTATGCAAAGCTTGTCACTTAAGTACAAACTCGCTATAAAAGTTTTAGCCATTTTTATTCAGCAGGTTAAACATGAAAAGTTCATTACACGGCTACTGCTAGATTCTAGAACTATTTGCATAGAACAACCCATGTATGAACTGGTGTTCCACTTTTTACTGAACAAACCTACTCGCATGAGTAGTTTACTGCACAATTTGTAGATTTTCTTATGCAAGAAATAGAGGTTAACATTTTATCTTATAAGGGATCCAGCTTATATCAAAAGCACTCGAAACCACCGGTTGTGCTTGGATTCAGAGCATGAGATTTTTATGGAAGACTTTACTCCTAGCACTGAAGCTACCATCAAAATTTCATGAGCAGATTTTTCCTGAAGCTCTTGGAACAAAATTAAAGCAATTTAAACTTGGTTTAAATCTATAGCTAAAAGTGTGTGGAAACAGTTCCAAGGTCTTTTACAAAGTTGTAGATCTTAGCTTAAAGATTTCAGAACATCTTAGTTTGCGTTTTTAAGATCTTTCTGTGAGTTGTTTTGCATCTTCAAAGTTAATAGATTGGTTTTCAAAGTTCTTGTTCCTGGTTTACAGATGAGTCCCTTAGATTTACAGAAAGCTTTTCGGAAAGATTAAAATCAAAGCAATTCAGTCCTTTGCACAGGGAAACGGCTACTGCCAGCCAAAATCCGGTGACTAGGGTGGCCGGTGGTGAGGGGTGAAGGCGGGAGAGGCAAGAGGGAAACAAACCGCACCTGTTTGAGGTCTTGGGTGAGGAAGGGGTGGACCGAGGCTGCTTGCCGACGGTGGCACAGAGCCGGCGGCGGATGCGGATGGTGGGGGCGACGGTCCGGTGAGGAAGATGGCGCGGGGAACGGCTGTGCAACTTTGGGGTGAGGTGGAGAAGGTGGTGGAAGGGTTGTTTTGGGCAATGTGGTGGCGGAGTGGTGCGTCCACGCATGGGGAACTGCTCGCTGGAGTTGGAGGTTGGGGACGACGAACTTAGGGGCCTCGGGTTGGCTTTTATAGGCGCGGGAGGGGGAATGGTGGCCTTGGTTCGAGCCTCAGGGGAAGGTGAGACAGGGGGAAAAACCGGGGGCGCATGGCCTAGCTAGCGCCGGCGGGGGCTCGCTGTGGCGCCAGCAGCGCCTGTGATAGAGGAAACACGTCGCGTGGAGGCTTCTTGTGGGGTAGTTCAAGATTTGGTGGGGCCGCGGAAGATTTCTGATGCGCTGGCAGGCCCACATGCCCGGGCGACCTCAGTCGCGCCGTGGGGCGCCGGTTAGCTGGCCTTCCGTCAATGGGACAGGGCAAGGGAGGAGAGAGGAGTGAGAAGATGATGGGACTGATGTGTGAAAAACAAAACAGCAGGGGTCAGGGTGGAAAAAGAAGCTAAAACTCATTCTTCCCAAGGTCAAAACAAAAACATTTGAATACAAAAGTTGTCCAGCTTTTGAAGACAAACATTTTCTCTGTTATGACTAAGTTCAGCTGAGCAAAGTATAAGAAGTTATTTTGAAATTCCGAAAATAGGTATTTAGATGGCACGTCATTTCATGTGAATTTTTGCACTGTTAGCCTTTGAGTTCAACTAGACTTTTGTTGCTCCTGTTATGACAGACGTGCCATTAAATTTTCAGAGTCCTTTGTTATCAATTTTTAGAGTTACAAGGGTTTGCTTGTATTGGTTCAATTGTTTATGCATAAACACATATATACACATATTCATTTGCCTGCAAGGTATATTTGATAGGTTGTTTCATACTTCTCTTGCTCATTTGTGACTGATTTCATGGTTTGGATCTTTGTTTAGTCTTTTAGACACCTAGGGTGTCACAATCCACAGTGAACATCGGCAGACCGAGGACGAGTAGAGGTAATGGATGACGTTGACAACCCGTGGGATGGGAGCCACCGCGACGAGCCATGGGGAGTGTCGGATTTGTACTCCGCAAGTCCACCCGGGGTATGCTCAAGCAGTAGATTTGTAGGTGAGGGAGATCACAGAGCCAAGAACTTGATGGTAACACAAAGATACAAGGGTTTTAGACAGGTTCGAGCCGCCGAGAGCGTAACACCCTACGTCCTGCGTTCTAGATTGTATTGACTGGTTTAGGGTTTGTGGAATGAATAGGCTAATTGCGTTGTCCTTGATGGGTACCCCCACGGCTCCCTTATATAGCCGAGTAGCCATGGGTTACAAGTTAGGTCAAGATCTACTCAGGTTGTTTACAAGGAAACGGATCGGTTAAGATACATGATATTGGAGCTATCCGAGTCGGCCCAAATCCTAATCCCTAAGGACCCTGCTCGCCGTCGAGCCGAGTGCCTATACGCCGGGTCATTTCGTGGAGTCGTTCCCTGAAGAATCGGACCCCACTCGGCAGGAAGATACCCGGGTCTACCTCCATCAAGCCCCCGAGCGCCGATTTGTTGAATGGGTTCCTGCCAAAGCCATGAAACTGGTCGGTGCTCTTTGTGGAAGAAAGAACATCTCTTCAAACCTTCAAGCTCCGGCTACAGTCTTGACATTAGTAGACTCCTGCCTATTCCTTGATTTTTCAATGGGATGCGCCTCTAGGCGCATCCTTTGGGTGTAGCCCCCGAGCCTTGGAAGGGCTCGTATAGGCGTTTCGAGGGTCAATAGAGCAGATCTATGTCCCTGCTTCTAGACTATTGGACATGCTCAAGATCCTACGGCGCCTAGCCCCCGAGCAAGTTTGCTTGTGGAGTCGCGGAGACACGCCAAGCCGATAGGTGGCGCCTAGCCCGCAAGCAGGGTCGTCGACGGAGTCGCGGAGACACGCCGAGTCAATAGGCGGCGCCTAGCCCCCGTGCAGGGTCGCTGACGGGGTCGCGGAGACACGCCGAGTCAATAGGCACACTGGCAGAATTGCGAAGACACGCCAAGTCGATAGGCGGCACCCAGCCCCTGAGCAGGGTCACTGGAGGTGTCGCAGATACACGCCGAGTAAGTAGGTGGCGCCCAGCCCACGAGCAGGGTCACTGGGGGAGTCATGGAGACAGGTCGAGTCATTTGAAGTTTTACACCCTAAAGACAAATTATGGAAATTTGGGATTTTAACAGATCTGGACTCGCTTCATAGAGAAACTTCCAGAGGGCCGCCTCAATCTTCACCGATAATAGCTTAATGCCGTCTTCCTTCTTTACCATTCCATCCTCCTCTGCGTCATCAAAATTTGTTACTGTTGGGGCTGACCGTCTGTTAAATCCTTGACTGTTCCTCTGTTCCTTCTGGAGTACGCTCCCCACTCGCCGTTAGGGGCGATTTGAGTTTTGAGGGCAGAGCGGAGTGGGCTGTTAGGTTTTGAGTCGATATAAAAAGAACCGGCCTAGCCTGTCCTTATCTGCTCGCTTGCACCTTTCTCTGCTCTCTCCGTCGTCGCCGACCCATTTTGGATCTCGCCAGCATCCTCAAAAGCTCTCGCCCTCTTCACCGCGCCCTCACCGTCGCATCACCAGGCTTCTGCAACCACGCAAAGTCAAGAGATGGCTAGTGATGCCTCCGCACCTTCCTCGCCATCTGCCGCCGTCTCCCTCGAGGTGCCTGCGTGCGGTCTCCTCCCGGAGAGACCGATCTACAGGTGGAAGTGCTACCACGGCCTTGAATTCCCCATGGAGGATCGGACCGAGACGGTGGTGTTCCAGTCCATCTATGAGAAGAGGTTCGGCCTGCTCGTGGGGTTGTTTTTCCGCGGGCTTCTTCACTACTACGGGCTGGAGGCGACACACCTCAAGCCCAACTCCATCACATGGATCACCATCTTCATCCATCTGTGCAAGGGCTTCCTGGGCATCGCGCCCCACTTCAACCTCTGGCGGGACCTGTGCCACCTGAGGGCGTACTCGAAGAAGGGAATGCCCGACGTTGAGGGAAGGGCCGCCTTCTCTCTTCGCCAAGGCGGCAAGTACTTAGAGGCTGGCCTCAAGAACAGCAACAAGAAATGGGCGTAGGAGTGGTTTGTGGTGGCGAACCTAGCTCCTGGGCTCCCCAACACCACATGGGTGGAGAAGCCCTCCGACGAGGAGATGGTCCAGGTGGAGCTCAAGGCCAGGAAGCTAATCGGGGCCGCAGTCGCCTTGTCCTTCTCCAAGCGGCTCACCCAGCTGATCCAGGAGAGAGAGCACCCGGGCTACGAGTACTCGAGTCATGAACCGCAAAGTCCCCCGAGCGGAGGTGGTGAGCCGAGTCGCCTTCATCGAAAGCGAGGAAGTTCAGGACAAGGGCTCCCCAAAGGCGTACTGCCTCAAGCGGTCCACCACCGAGGGGAGCATTCTTTGTGCTGAGTTGTTCTGCTTCATTTCAGGTTGTTTTCGCATTGTCTGTGTCCTTTAAGCCTTAGAATGTGTAGATAATAGCCCCCGTTGGGTTGTAACAGCACCCAAATATTTGCAGGAGAGGGTGGTGGAGTTCTGGTGCCCTGCGCCGCTGTCGGAGGGGTAGAAGAGCAAAGCGATCGACCCGCCCGCCGGGCTTCCACAGCCGGCGGCGGGGGCCTTGGATTATTCCTCCGACTCCTTTATTAGGAGTGAGTCGGGGGACGTTGTAGAAGTTAAGGGGCCGGCTGCCAGGGCTGGCTTCATGTCGAGGAGGAGGCGCGCCATGCACAAGGTGGCCCTCTCCATGTTGCAGAAGGGAGCGGCTCACCCGCAAGGTGGGGCCGCCTCCGCTTCGGATGTGGTGGTTGAGGAGGAGGGGGCTCGCGAGGGCGCAGCTGGCGGCGGCCGTGTAACACCCTAGGTGTTTAAAATCCTAAACAAGAAAATCTAAACATATCATCATGCATAATAACCTAGAATCACTAAAACAATGCATTTAAATATGTGTGTGTATGTGCATGTGTATGTATGCGTGTATGTGAGTTCTATTCTTTTGTGTTTATAACCTTTTCGTGCTCCATATTTCATGACAAATGTAGTTAAAAACACTCTCATATTTCTGTAACTTGCAACGTGTACTGCAAACCCCATTTTCAAAATTAAAATTTAACACAAGAAATGACTAGTAATTCAAATCCTAGTAGTCTTGAATTTAAAATAACTTTCGAACCGAGGCTCAAATAAACTTTTGGCTAAAACAAAAGTTGTAGATTTTCAAATTCCCTACAACTTTTGTGTTTAATGTTTTTCAAGTTTCAGTTTGAAATTTTAAGAAAATTTAATTTGAATCTCGTCCCTTTTCTCTGTCCCTCAGCCTTCTCTCCCCTCCCCTGCGCCGGTGAGCCGCACCAAGGCGCGACCCCCAATGGGCCCCGACCAGCCGCCGAACGAGCCTGCTGCCGGCGATTTGCCCCTCCCCGTATGCCGCCCCGGCCAGCTCGCGCGCGCCACGCGGCCGATGATTCCCGACGGTCGAACCACAACACGCCGGCGACGCCGCGCCCTTGCCGCGACTTTGTCCCGGCTGCGCCTCCCTCCGTTGTGTCGCGCCCAGCTCCTCCACCTCCCTCCGTGCGCCTATAAAAGGGCTGCACTGAGCCCCTGCTCACACACGCCTGAGAACCACCACCACCCCGCCATTAACGCTGCCACATGACGTCGCCGTCGAGCCCCACTTTCCGCTCCTCCTCCACCCAAACCGAGGCTCCAAACCGGTCGCCCTTGATCTGCTGGTACTCCCCATTTTCCCCACGCCGCCCTTCCTCGCTGGACCACCGCCGCCCGTCGCCCGCACCTTGGCGGAGCTTCTGCTCACTGCCGGCAGCCCAACTCCGGCCACCCCAGCCCCAACCAAGCACACCAACAGGCTCCCCTCGACCTCCTCGTGCTCCCCCACCCCTTTCCCCTCGCCGCCGACTAGTTCCCTCGCCGGATTTTTGTCGGGAACAGCCCAGCCCTGCCCGAGGACTACAGTACAATCGCCAAGTTCTTTTTAGGGTCTTTTCTGCTAGATCCAAGGACCTATCTGCGAGAGCCTATGTACTTTTGTTTTCAAAAGGTTGTCACTTTTAAAATCAATCTAAAATCATAGAAAAATCAGAAAAATGCAAACTAAAACTTGTTGTAACCCTCTTGATGAACCTGACTACTTTGGCACAGTGGGGTGACTAGTTACAAGCTATAACCTGAGCTAAGATGAATCTTGTTTTAAATAGACCATTAATGTATCTCTTGATCTAGGACAGTACTGTGGATGATTTTTGAATCGTAAACTGTTCTCTGCTTGTTAAAACTTGTGTAAAAATTTCAAGGCTAGAACATGTCTCTACGAGTAGTTTTTGTGGTATCTTGTTTGTTGTGCTATTTCGCTAGAGTTGTTAGTTCATGCTGTTTTACATATATTTTAGGGTTGAAACTTTTACAGTAGAGTAACCTTGATGCATAAAAGCTATGGCCCAAGTTTGGAACCTTTTACTTCTGACTAACTAGCTCAAATGTTTTTAGTTAAGAAAAACTACATTAAATCAAAGTAACTAGTTCTGATGCTTAGAAAAATATGAAAATTTAACCAGAGACTACCTTTGAGTAGATTATCATGTTGGAAATGTTTGAGATATAGAAACATTGTGGAACTACCTATAGAAACAAATCTTGATTTATGTAGATGTATCGTGACTTATTTTCTATGCCCTGTACCTTGCACAATAAAACCTGAAAAATTTACAGTAGACTCACCATATATTTATGAGTACTCAGTAAAATGTTGAGCACTAGTTCTTGCATGGTTTGTTCTGTATACATAAATCTTGATCCTAGCTGTAGCTATTTACTATATTTTTCATGATTAAGCCACTGAATGAAAATGGCTAAAACTTTTACAGTATGTTTTTACCTAAGTAATGTGCTCTACATTAAAATCTCAACCCCAGAAACTACCTCTGTGAGTAGTTTTGTTCAATCCATGCATACTGTTGAAAATGGCCATTTATGAAATGACAAAACCACTCACTTACTTAATGAAGTAGTTAACCCAGATAAGTACTCGATAAATGACTACCCAAGGAGAAGAAAATGAAGTGGTTTATTTATATATATGGTATTGTCATTAAGTTTTGAAAGTAGATTGAAACCCTAGTTGCATGATTCTAGTACCTATGATATGAACACTAGTTTGTGTCGGTCGCTAGATTGCCATGCTAATAGGACTCTGGTAAAAGCCGAGTGGTTTCCTACCACTCGCGAGATATAGGAGTTGCTTGTTTTACTTATGTTGGAATCATAAGGTCGACGGACGGGGCTATTTTACGATATGCCTATTGATGTTTGAGGCCCCGTCCGTTTAGTGAAAATGCTAAGGTCGCGGTGTGTGGTAGTGGTGGTTAAGTTTTTGAACGTACTAACCACATGCCGAGAATATGGTAATCGGTAAGCTTAAATACCTGATTGAAACGGTGCGTGGACATACCTCCGACCGTCTTGACGCTGTTCCCATGGGCACATGGTGAGTGCAAGAGCAGCCACAGCCTGACGCCATACCATGGTTCGTGGACCTCTGTACTCGAGGACGGTGGCCCTGATCCATGAAACGGGAATAAAGGGGAAAAGTTGCACGTGTGACTCTGGGAGTAACCACGTGACGTGTGTTTAGGTTTCCCTTGCAAGGTTAAGAAATTCGATTCGAATCGTCCGTTTCTTGCGGCCATTGAGACTGCTTAACCCTTTTACCACATAGAGTAAGAAGAGGAACAATGAGGATGATTAATCTGGTTGGATGCTCAGTTAATTATTTCTCCACCATGTGTGAATTGGATAGTTGCTTACCTAGAATGGTTAATCGACTAGAACTTGATGCTAAAACTTGAAAGTAAGGACTCACTCTTAGATGCTTCTTTTGGCAAAAACTACCCGCAGCCAAACGCCTTGCATGTTTAGGAGTCGGCTAAGTATACACCACTAGTCGGGTAAGCCTTGCTGAGTATTAGTATACTCAGCGTTGCTTGTGGCTTTGTTTTCAGGTGAGACCTTTGAGGATAGATTGCTAGTTTGACTTGGCCGTGTACTCTTCCTCCTGGTTGGTTGGTGGAATGGGATCCGTCCCCGACCAACGGTGATAATGTTGAATGATGTCATGTACGGGCTTCATCATGATATCTTGTATCGTCGATTAGAACTATCGTTTATTTTCCGCTGCACTATTGAACTCTGAAAGTACTCATTATGCATGATTTCAAACCTAGTTTGTAACAATAATTCATGTGGAACTCTTGTTGTAAAATTTTTGGATTGTTGTAATCTCTGGGCTCACCTTCGTGTGGGTTTTATGTATGCATTTTTCAATCGAGATTCTAGTGGTTGCATCGGGATGTTACCCGACATACTGTCGTTTTACTCCATTTTAAGTGCGTGTTAGCCTGGATTGCCTCTATGGTGATGGTTAGTGCACTTAAGCCGGATTATTTCGGGCGGTTCTACCACAGGCTGTGCCGAACTCGTGACTCCAAAGCTGGAGAAGGCGACCCATGGGGTGCCTCGGGCCCAAGGGAGGGCGTCGCCCGCGGCCCTGGCACAGTCGTTGCCAACTGCAGTGCAGCTGAAGACCAGCTTCAGCATGCGCCGCAGCGAGAAGTAAGTTGGTCTCCTTCATTTACTTTCATCCTTCCTTGGGGTGGCATGCAGAACCGAGGAAAAATCTAGCTTACTGGAAGGCATCACTTAGCGGTGCCAAGAGGAAGGCGAATGAGTCCGCCAAGGAGGCCGATTTGGCCGAGGCGGCCAAGAGGCCGGCTTCCACAGGGGAGCGACATTTGATCCATGCCCATCTATCTGATCAGGCGGTGATGGAGGAGGAGAAGGTGGAGAAGGGTGCTGCAGACTCGGTGTCATCCTAGAATATTAACGCCAAGTCAGCGGCGCCGCTGCAGGAGGAGGCGACCGGCCGTAGCCGACCTCCCAGCCGTCGATGCGGCACCGCAGATACTGCCTCCGGCTCAGCCAGCCGTGGCGGGGTCGCACGAATGAGAGGCCAGGCGGCAAGAGCCCCCGGTGACGAGGGAGGCACTGCTGGCAGCGGTCCGGCACCCGGTGGAGTCGGCGCAGGTAAGTACTTGGAGTCTTGTTGCTTTCGGTTCCTGGGCGCGTTTCCTGATGTGGTATGTGTGTAGCTTCTGGCCGACCTGAGTCAGCGGGCAGCAGAGCACCTCTGGGACGAGGACGACCTGACTGACCGCGTGCGCCAGCTGGAGGAGTGACTGAAAGCATTGGAACACCACCACTCTGAGGCTGCCCGGAGGCATGCCGAGGAGAAACGCGGTGAGTTTGATGTCATGTTCCAAATAATTCATTTGATTTTGCCATGCCGAGCTGACTTGGGACCATTGCCGAGTTGCTGAAGGCGAACCACGCGATGGCCCAGGAGCTCGAGGTGGTGGTGGCTTCCAATAAGGAGCTACATCAGCTCCGCGAAGGAACCGAAGGCCGTGAAGCGAACGCAGAGAACAAACTCCGGCTCGAGAAACAACGCTGTCGTGGTAATGGCTGTATCTTGGATATGGGTCGGGTTGTAGGGTGTATCAGGGGCATTGTGCTGATTCGTTTATCTTGTTTTTGTAGAGCTGGAGTTGCGCCCGGCCGAGTCGGGGTTGACCTTGGACCAAGTGATGGGCAAGGTGGACTCCCTTCTGGTGGCGTTCGAGCCAGAGGGGGTTGCCCTTGGCGAGGAGATGCTGACCCACCCGGAGGCTGCTCGGGGCCGTCTCAAGGCTTTTGTCAAGAAGGCCATCAGGGACTCGATGCAGTTCGCGATGGCCGTTGTGAAGTCCCATGACTCAGAGGCAGACCTGGATCTGGTGGGGGAGGGCGTTGCTGCTGACTGTACCGAGGACGAGTGGAAGGCGCACTTCACCGCCGTCGGGCCCCTCGCTGAGCAAATCATGGGCCAGGCGAACCTGTAATATCAGTTAGTTTGCTGGGAAACAATGCCTTTATGTTGCATGTAATTAAATTGTCTTAATTTTCGATCTTCGTGCTCCAGAGCCGAGTAGTTTCTGATTTGGCCAAGTGGTTAGGGTGCCGAATCCGTGATGTGCTCTGTCCCATTGTGTTGAGAGCTGGTCATCGTGCACGTGATGGTAGGAGTGACGCGGAGTGGACCCAGGACACACAGGGTTGTGATCAGTTTCTAGTTGGTCAGAGTTAATCAAAAGAAGGGAAGGTTGACCCATTCTGAGTCGGTGGCATGACCGAGGCGCAGCCCCCGTGTGTACTGAATGACTCAACGAGGGGAAGGGTATTATGCATGTTTGTTTTAGTAACACAAAGCATAAACGAGAACAAGGACATGGACTTTTTATTCATCTAGAAAGTTTTGGGTACATAGCTGATAATTCTTCTACGGATAGAAGCATCAAAGGTGCTCGATGTTCCATGGGTTGCCAACGTTTGTGACGTCTTCTCGTTGGAGTCCATAGGTCCCTAAGATCACTATGCTCCTGACGATGAAGGGTCCTTCCCAGGGGGAAGATAGCTTGTGAGCACCGGTGGTGGACTGGACACGTCGTAGGACCATGTCGCCCATATTGAAGTCTCGCCCATGTATGTTTCGGTCATGGTAGCGTCGGAGCTGCTGCTCATAACATGCGTGTTGTAGGGCTGCGCCGATCGATGTTCTTCGATGGAGTCGATGTCTTGGCGCCAAGTCATTTCAACCTCACCCTCTTCGTAGTAACTCAGGTAATGTCACTCAGGAGGACAGCCTTAGAACCAAAGGCAATGTCACTCAGGAGAACAGCCTTAGAACCATACACCAGGAAGAAGGGGGAGTAACCCGTGGCTCGGCTCTTCTGGGTGCGTAGGCCCCAGACCACCTGAGGCAACTCTTGGAGCCACTTGTGGCCGTACTTCGCGATCGGGTCATAGATTCGCGCCTTGAGTCCCTGAAGGATCATACCTTTGGCGTGTTTGACTTGACCATTGCACCGCGTGTGAGCCACTGATGCGTAGTAGACGTCAATGCAGCTATCTTGGCAATGGTCCCAGAATTCTCCTCCAGTGAATGATATGCCCAAGGCGGTAATGATCCTATTGGGGACGCCAAATCTGTGGGAGATCTCCTGGATGAACTCTACCGCCTTAGCAGCCGTTGTTGCGGTGACTGGTTTGACCTTGATCCACTTGGTGAACTTGTTGATGGCGACGTAGATGTGGGTAAAGCCACCTGCAACGGTCTTGAGGGGTCCGATCGAGTCGAGTTGCCCAGCAGGCGGAAGGCCATGAGGATGGTATCATTCTCAAGTCTTGCGCTGGGACATGTTGCTGCTTGGTGAAGAACTGACATCTCGTGAGCTTCTTGACGATATCCTAAGCGTTGGTGAGTGCTGTGGGCCAATAGAAGCCGGATCTGAAAGCTTTGCCCACCAGAGTGGAGGCCCATGCGTAGTTCCCGTAAACGCCCGAGTGGATTTCGCTGAGCAGAGATACTCCGTCGTACTGGGAGATGCACTTGGACAGGGTTCCAGATGACGCCGAGTGCTTGAACTGGTCATCGCCAATGACGACTTAACTGGCCGCTCGTCTGGAAAGCTTTACATGCTCTTTCTTCTCAGGGTAAGATTTGTTGTTTATGATGAAGTCGATTATGGGTTCTCGCTAATTGGCCTCGATGATGAGTTCTTCCTAGCCCTCTGATGGTACCAAGTCGGGCTTGGTGGGAGGTTCTTCCTCGATCTTCACCGTGGGGCTACTGAGAGCCTGGACGAATAGTCCGGCTAGGACCAGAGCTCATTTAGAACTGAGTTTGGTGAGGACGTCTGTTGCGATGTTGTAGTCCCTCGGGACGTGGTGGAACTCTAGGCCGTAGAACCTTGCATCAAGCTTTCTTATCTCCTTGCAGTAAGCGTCCAACTTCTCCTAGGTGCACTCCCGATCTTTGTTGACTTGCTGGATGATGACTTTGGAGTCGCCATAAGCTAGGAGTCGCTTGATGCTGAGTGAGGCGGCAATCCGAAGACCATGGATGAGGGCCTCGTACTTCGTGGCATTGTTTGTGATCTTGAAGAGCAGCTGGAGGTCGTACTTGAGCTGTTCGCCTCTTAGAGATATGAAAAGGACTCCCGCACCGACGCCGTCGAGGTTGAGGGCGCCGTCGAAGTACATCTTCCAATGCTCGGGTCGTTGCTCTGGCGGTGGATCTTGGATCTCAGTCCACTCGACCACGAAGTCAGCTAGGGCCTGTGACTTGATTGTAGACCGAGGGACGAACTCGACGGAGAGCATACCGAGAACAACAGACCACCTGACGACTCGGCCATTGGCGTCTCGATTATGGAGGATGTCGCCGAGTAGAAAGGAGGATATGATCTTGACATTGTGTGCCTGGGAGTAGTGCTAGAGTTTCCTGGACGTGATGAGGATGGCGTACAGGAGCTTCTGAACTTGTGTATAGCGCACCTTTGAGTCACTGAGTACCTCGCTGATGAAGTAGACTGGTCATTGCACCTTGTAAACATGGCCTGGTTCGTCTCGTTTGACGACCAGGACAGTGCTGACCACATGCGTGGTAGCGGCGATGTACAGGAGCAGGGCTTTGTTTGGGTCCGGGGCCGTGAGCATCGGCACGGTGGTTAAGAAGTCCTTCAAGTTGTGGAATGCCTTAAGGGATATGAGGTGGGCTACGTTAGCCATAAACAAAAATTTCCACCGCATAAACCAGGAAAACTGCTGTTATAGATCACGGAATTACCACTAGACGCATGGGTGCCGAACTTGTGTAGCATGTCGGGGTAGTGCAGTTGGTCGCCGGCAGTGCAGTTGCAAGACCTCCTCATGTGCGGCTCGTCCTCGTGCAGCAGATGCAGCACCTCCAAGGTATCCACATGTACGGGGAAGAAGCGTCACACTCCGGAGTGCTAGGTCCGCGAGGGCAACCGTGGGCGCGGTCGTGGGAACAGGCGGCTGCCAGCAGGCGTGGAATTAGGGTTTCCCCTCCATGCGCCCCCACCCCTTCTTATATAGGTGCCCACTAATGGGCTTTCTAACCGAGGCCCATTAGTGCACCTAAGCTAGATCTAATTCGGATATATCCTCATTAGGCTTCCAGCCCCTTAAGTGTGTGACCCTATAGGCTCATGTGCGAACAGACATGGCCCGAGTACTCCTACTCGAACAATAGTTGACAATAGCCTCTAGCAAGACATGTCAACTCCTATGTGCACGCAAAGATCATATCAGATGAGCCGTCACAATCTCATATACATGCTATTCGCTTTGCCTCACGATATTTGGTCTAGCTCCAAGCTGACCTCTCTTTCTCGATGCCGTGATCTAGAATCCTTGGTTAACACTTAACCCTAGCACGACCATGCATTTCTTGATCTAATCACTTGAGGGGCCCAGAGATATCTCTCTCAAGCAGAGAGGGGCAAATCCCATCTTGACTGACCATGTCTCACAGCATGCTTCTTGACAAACCCGAGAACCACCTTTATGACTACCCAGTTATGGAGTAGCTTTTGATGCCTCCTAAGTAGGTCGGTTCACATCTTGAGTGCATGCGACAATCTTAGGTCTAAGGAAACAGCTTACACATTGTGTAATGAGAAATCACTATTTCTCGAGTTGGGTCGGTCCAGCCTCATGTCATACATGCACCCACATTATTAGTTTGACATCTCCATGTCTGTGACTTGTGAAACAGAGTAATCAACTAATACATGTGCTAGTCTGATATTCACGTTTGTCCATGCATGAACTCCGACTAGGAACAACTTTAGAATAACCATACGAGTAAAGAGTCTCACAAACAATTCACACAATTGCCAATCGATACAAGTTGCCTTTCATGGATATTCAATGAACACATAATACATCATGGATACAACAAAATATGATCATCTCTATGATTACCTCTAGGGAATATTTCTAACAATGCCTTGGAAGCATCCTCGTTCCACTCGAACTTTTTGGACTTTCGGAGTAGTTTGAAGAATGGCAAACCCTTATCGCCAAGTCGACTGATGAATCGACTGAGGGCTGCCATGCACCCGGTCAATTTCACTAGGTCTTTTTTGCTCCGAGGGGGCTTCATGTTCCTGATGGCATTGACCTTGGTGGGGTTGGCTTCGATGCCTCGGTGCTGACGATGAAGCCGAGGAGTTTCCAGGATGGGACACCGAAAATGCACTTGGTGGGGTTGAGTTTCCAATTGAATTTCCTGACATTTTCAAATGTTTCAGCCAGGTCACACTACCACATCGTCAATGTAGGCCTCGATGTTGCGCCCGGTCTGCCCCTAGAGGCATCTCTGGATGGCCTTTTGATAGGTGGCACCCGCGTTCTTGAGCCCGAGCGTCATGGTGTTGTAGCAATATGTCCCAAGGGGGTAATGAACAAAGTCTTCTCTTGATCTGATTCCTTGAGGGTGATCTGATGATACTCGGAGTAGCAGTCGAGGAAGAGGAGGAGGACACATCCGGCTGTCGAGTTGACAACCTGGTCGACAACCTGGTCGATTCCTTGAGGGTGTTTGTTGAGATCTGTATAGTCAACACACATTCTCTATTCACCATTTTTCTTTTTTTTACAAGGACTGGGTTTGCCAGCCATTCTGGGTGTGCGACTTCACGGATGAACTTTGCGGCTAGGAGCCGAGTAACTTCTACCCTAATAGCCTCCTTTCGATCCTGGGTGAAGCGGCGCAGCCGTTGCTTGATGGGTCGAGCCTTTTCGTTGAGGTCCAAGGAGTGCTCAGCCTCTTTCCTCAGAACACCTGGCATGTCGGAGGGCTTCCATGCAAAGTTGTCCCAATTGGCGCGGAGGAAGGAGGTGAGCGCGTCTTCCTATGCTTGGTCAAGACCTATGCCAATCAGGGTGGTTTTGTCGGAGTCATCCTTCCTGAGGAGGACGGCCTTCGTCTCGTGGCCTGGCTTCAGCTGTGACTCGGCGGCCGAGTCATTTTCTAAGATGGTGAGATCCTCTGGAGGAATCTTCTTTGCCAACTCGGCTATAGAGACAGCGTTCTTGGACAACTCCAGCGCTTCAGAGAGGTTGATGTTCTCAGTCTCGCAGGAGTGAGAAGTCTTTAGGTCGTCGTAGATGGAGATGACTCCGTTCGGCACTGGCATCTTGAAGACAAGATACGTGTGGTTGGGGATCGGTATGAACCTGGAGAGGGCGGGCCTCCCTAGGATCGCGTGGTACGAGGTTGCAAACGACACCACCTCGAAGTGAAGATGCTCTGTTCGGTAGTTCTCCCGGGATCCAAAGGTGACAGGAAGAGTCACTTGGCCGACCGTGGTCGAGCCAGAGCCAGGGATGATTCTATAGAAGTCTTCCTGGGTCGGGACCAGAGAAGTCATGTCATGGCCCATGATCTCAAGTGTCTTGGAGAAGATGATGTTGAGGCCGCTGCCTCCGTCGACAAGCACCTTGGAAAGGCGGACCATGCTCACCATCGGGCTGACCATGAGTGGATATGAGCTTGGGCTGGGGAGGTGGACCCAATGATCGCATCGGTCGAAGGTAATGGGGACCTCTGACCATCGCAGGGGCTCAACCGGATGCTAGAATAACGAGTTGACCTCCCTCTTATCTATCTTGAGCTGGCGTTGGCACCGTGGGGCCTTGGAGCCACTGTAGATGAAGTTAACGGTGCAGTCAGTGTCTTGGAAGTCTCTTGGAGACTTGTCAACTGGTTCTTTGCGATCACGCCTGGAGCCCTTGGAGTCGCTTGCCTTGCCCCGGTCGTCGTAGCGAGGATGCTTGGAGTCGTCGGCCGCCACGCTGTTGCGGAGTGCTTGGCACTCGCTAGCGGTGTGGTTGGCATCCTTGTGCCAGGGGCACTTGCCATCTAGGAGCCGATCCAAGTCCTCTTGGTTGAGGGAGGTGCGTTGTCAGGGTCGATCTGCCACAACGATGGTGTTCTCAGGGCCACGCTTGCGGTCCTGGTTCTCGGACGACTTAGGGTGATCGTGGTTCTTGTTGGAGTATTGCCGGGGAGCGCGACCGTCATGGCGTTGGCGATCGTCATGGGGTGGCTTGGGGCGATTGTCGGAGTTGTACCGGTCCTTGTGGTGACGATGCGCTTTTTTGGCATCCTCCTTGTCGGCGTGCTTGTTGATGACCGCCATCATCTCTAAGACCGTCTTGGGGTTGCTCTCGAACATCTTGCGCCAGAGCTCGATGTTGTGCAGCCCTTGGTGGAAGTAGTGGATAACGTCCCTGTCATCAACCTCCATAATCGTGTTACGGTTAGCAAAGTACCTTTTATCATAGTCATGAAGTGACTCGTTAGGTTGCTGAGTGACACTTCCCAGATCTCATCTAGTTTTGGGACCCGGGTAGGAAGCCTGGAAGTGGTTGACGAAGGCCGTGCAGAGATCTTGCCAGCTGTTGATGTAGCCAGGTCGAAGTCCCTCAAGCCAGTTCAAAGCCTGGCGTCTCATCATCAGCGGGAAGTAGGCCGCCATGATGTCATTGTTGCTGTTGCAGCTCATACGGTGATGGAGTAGGTGCGGAGCCTTGTCCTAGGGTCAGAATCGCCGTTGAACTTGTTGATGCCGACTGGCTTCAATGTGGCAGGCCACGAGATGCCCTGAACTCGGTTGGAGAAGGCCAAGAAGCGGTCAAGGTCGCCGCCGGCGTCGTTGTCAGGATTGGCGGGTGCCTACGGCTAGGGTCGAGGAGGTCGCTGCGGACCGTCGTGGCCACGTCGACCCCTATTTCCTCTGTTGGCATCAGGGGGGTCGTACTCTTCATCGTACCTTTGTCGGCTCTCCCATTCGGCCTGGTCGCACTCCTGATGACGGTTGTTGACGACCGGTCGAAGATCTCAATTGTTATTGTTGAGGTTGGCCCAGAGATCGGGCTAATCAACCTCGACTTCGTTGGGGTGGTGGCCGGTCGAGTGGCGGGAGTTGCTGGACTGGGCCCGAAGGGCTGAGTAATCCTTCCTCAGGTGCTGGACTTGTGCCGCCGTGATGTGGAGATGAGTCCGAGCTCGCTCGAGCTCCAGTGATGGGCGAAGCATTTCGAGTAACTTAAACATGGCAGCCAGATTGGCTGAAGGGGTGGAGAAGACCTGCTGGCCGTCACACTCCTGGTTGAAGTTGTTGTCGAGGTTCCTCGAAGTTGGTGCAACCGGTCGAGGTGCCGCAACCCTAGGGTGGCAACCTTCCACAGTACGAAGATCTGCTTGGGCCTGGGCGATGGTCTCCTCGTTCCGGCGCCGTTGACGATCGATGTTACGGCTGCGGAGGTTTCGATCCTCCGGGTTTTCCCCTTTGACAGAGTCTTCATCAAAAGAGAAAACCGAGATTCGACGGTTGTCAAGCGGATCCGGAGAGTTGATGCGGTTGGGTGGGAGGGTCAAGAGAGCCTCCTAATAATCGCTGTCCGATCCTGGGACCAGATCGGATCTGACCTGGTCAACACTGGGTTGAACCAGATCAGAAAAGTGGAGATTTTCCATGGACACTCGGATCTTATCGAACAAACCGCGGAGTTGTTGTGGAGTCCAAAAGAGATCTGTCAGGTCGGGTTGCTCGGACGTCGGAGCGCAGCTTGGGCAAGCTCGATGCACTCTACAATGGAGCGGCCGACACGATCTACTCCAGAGAGAATATCATCAATGTGGATCCTATGGCGACGAGTCGCCCTAACATGGCTCTAGGCCGGGCTGTCGATGGAGAGCTCATCGACCCGACAAGTGATGGAGCCGAAAAGGGTCAGATCAGATCTTGAACCCTGAAAGCTTTCTGCCTTGGATGATGAGGCGAAAGTGAGTGGACTCCTGGAAGTCATCATCTCGGGGAAGTCGCCGAAGATGATGGAGTGGCCGGCGGTGGCCTGGATCTGCAGCGTCACTTGCACAAAGAAGAAGACGCCAGAGTTGCTGGCCATCAAGTTCCCAAAAAGACTCTGAAAATCCCCCTACCTGGTGCGCCAACTATCAAATTTGTACTTTGGCAAGTCCACCTAGGGTATGCCCAAGCAGTAGATTAGTAGGTGAGGGAGATCACAGTGCCAAGAACTTGATGGTAACACAAAGACGCAAGGCTTTTAGATAGGTTTGGGCCGTCGAGAGCGTAACACCCTACGTCCTATGTTTTGGATTATATTGACTGGTTTAGGGTTTGTGGAATGAATAGGCTAATTGCGTTGTCCTTGATGGGTACCCCCACGGCTCCCTTATATAGCTGAGTAGCCGTGGGATACAAGTTAAGTCAAGATCTACTCGGGTTTTTTACAAGGAAATGGGTTGGTTAAGATACATGATATCGCAGCTATTCGAGTCGGCCCAGATCCTGATCCCTAAGAAGCCTGCCTGTCATCTAGTCGAGCGCTTGTATGCCGGGTCGTTTCGCGGAGTCGTTCCCTAAAGAATTGGACCCCACTCGGCAGAGAGGTATCCGGGTCTACCTCTGACAGGGAGGCCACACCGCAAAGGGCAATACCTGGGTGTCGGCACCATCCGTAGAATGGCCAAAAGTGCCCCCGGGCGCCCTTGGGACGCCAGCAGCGAGGAGGCGCCCCTGGGCGAGCACCATGGCCACAACACCCAACCACCGACGAAGGGGGGAGTGCTGCGCTGAAGCCGGCAAACGGGAGGGCGGCCCCCGGTGCCACGGCCCAAGGAGGCAGCAGACCCGCCGGCGAAGGAGCCCCACACGGACCGCCGGCGAAAGGGAGGGTGGCCCCCGGGGCCACGACCCAAGGAGGTAGCACTCCCGTCGGCGGAGGAGCGCCGCACCGACCGCTGGCGAAGGGAAGAGTGACCCCAAGGTGCCTAGGCAGAGGGATGCCGCGCTGACCCAGATCCGACCAAGGGAGGCACGGATCCGGCGAAGAAGACCACGGATTTGAACCCCGGCAGCCGCTGGCGACCACAAACGGGCGGAGAAGACGACGTCGGTTTTGGGGCTGAGTGAGAGAGCAGGAGGGAGAGGAAGGGAGCTACCCGACTTCGGCACAGCCCGCAGGCCGCAGCCGCCGACGTCCATAGGGAGTCTTACGACGGGGAGGAGGTCGTGGCGCCGAGTCGCCCCCAGATCCGACCAAGGGAGGCACAGATCCGGCGAAGAAGCCCACGGATTTGAACCCCGGCAGCCGCTGGCGACCACAAACGGGCGGAGAAGACGACGTCGGTTTTGGGGCTGAGTGAGAGAGCAGGAGGGAGAGGAAGGGAGCTACCCGACTTCGGCACAGCCCGCAGGCCGCAGCCGCCGACGTCCATAGGGAGTCTTACGACGGGGAGGAGGTCGTGGCGCCGAGTCGCCCCCATGTCGCCCGGTGTTGACAGTTAAAATTTGCAAGTACCGAGGCTGACCGGTCTGCCTGACCGGACAGACTTGTCTGTCCTGCTAAATCGGTATATTTTGTAAACTGAATCGTGAAGGGGTATGACTTCCTCGGCCTTTATATATGAAGGCTAAGCCCGATTGAGGGTAATCCCAATTGATTCAATCATTATTGCACTTACTTTTTACTCTCCAAACCCATCTCTTTTCCAAACCCTAATTCTATTCTTCTTGCGTCTCTACGGTGTTTGAGGGCGTTCTGAGTGGCTTGCCGACCTCAGAACAACCATAGCTCCATTAGCCCCGATGGGATCCATCCCGAGCTTATGGATCTAGGTCTTCGTGCTGCCCCTAGAAGAATTGGTCTGACCAGTCTGCCGAACCGGTCTAACCGGCTTGCACAGGAGCACCGCCGGTGATGATTGTTGCGATCCACATGTTTTAGCGCATTCGGTGTGTTGACCAGATTTGCGTCAACATACAATTTGGCGACTTCGCTGGGGAAGAAGACCTTGGTTCCAAAACCGATCTAATCTAGTCGAGCAAGATGGGCACCAGTAGCGAGCTCATCAATCACAACATAATCTCCGCACCCATCGAAGAGGTCAGCGAGGAGGATCGCCAAGATTACTTGGTGGCCGAGAAGCACTTAAAGACACAATTCTTGAAGGTATTCAAGAAGAATCGACAAGGCGAAGTCACAAGAGTTCAAGACTTCGTGATGCCCTCCTTTACACTCAAGAACAAGCAAGTCGAGGTAATAAGCAATGTAAGCACTTCTTCTTCCAACTTGCTTGGTCAATTATCATAAATCATGGACTAGAAGATTGTTGATTCTCATAAGTCCACGAGTGATTTACTTGCTAACTTAACGAATGAATTACAAATTTTGAAAAAGGGTAAATCAATAGATGATAATTGTTCTTTCGAAACTACGAAACCTAGTTCATCGGTTACACCAGCAACTGCTCATAAACCATTATACGGCATGCCGATTGGGTACTTGCAGGGCAGACACCACCACCGTAGCCGCTTCAGCCGACTACGGCTGGACCGGTTTGACTAGTCTAAGAGACCAGTGCTTTGGTGGCCAGCCCAGTAGGACCTGAACCGATTGCTTCCGTACCTTGTTCGGCAACCCCTAGCCGAACGAGCGAGGTGGCTAATTTCGTGCCACCTTACACTACAGTAGCATACAGTGTGCCGCCTTTTCCTCCGCAAGGAACAGGCGTTCCACGCGAGCCAATTCCTAATGATCTATATGATAGCTATTTGAGGCTTGCACCTACGAGTTCGGTTCAGACAATGGCATATACTAACCCCACTGCACATTGTATTACTTCCACGTCACATACCTTGGTGAATAGTAAATATGAAGCTAATTTTGCAAAGTTAAAAGAAGATCTGCCTAATATGATGAAAACCAAACTTGGAGTGGATATGGGTAGTTCTAGATTGTATCAAAAACCGTATACCATTGAGTTTGATTTTGTTTCTTATCCCACTGGTTGGCGTGTTCCTGATTTTGTGAAATTTAGTGGTGATGACAATAGAACTACTTGGGAACACATTAGCCAATATATTGCTCAACTTGGGGAAGCTAGAATCTGGAACTGCTTTTTCTTGGTTTTCTTCGTTAGCCCCTAATTCTATTCATACTTGGAATCAGTTGGAACAAAAATTTCATGATCATTTTTATAGTGGGGATAATGAAGCAAAATTTAACATTGGTTAGACAAGGTAGAGATTGTTGGCGTTTGTTAGCGTCATCACTAGGATCGTTAATCCCTAGCAATGGTGCCTGAAAGGACGTGTGGTATTTCTTAAGTCACAGATAAATCCGCAAGCGCGTGGAATACAGCTGTAGCATTTTACCCATGAGTAATCTCGGGTGCCGTATTTATATTTCCGCAGGGAGGCGGCGGTTATAGAATAAGTAAGTTCATGATCAAATCTTGGTGAGTATTCGATTGTATATACAGAGGTAAGATATATATTGATAATGTGGTAGTGTGACACAAGTTACTCAAGCTCAAACTCAAGCAAAGACATAGGCAAGGAGAAAGGAAGAAGAAAGCTAATCGGGACTTATGTACTTCTATCTAGATATACAGCTTGTACTATACACTCATACACATACACATGATTATCCTCAGCTCTAGGCTCCCAGGCACTACCGTGAGAACCGCACATGACTGGCAGAGGAGCCACCAGACAACTCAGCTACTTTATGGACCTCCTACAGCCACTACCCGAACGGGGAGGGTTACGCTGGACAGACAGGGCTGTCACCACCTGCCGCCTACCTCATCAAACCATGGGATAGGACCACATCTAACAACACTGACTAGCCGAGACACCACGTCTACACTAATGAGCCATAGTCTAAAATCCCGCGCGGAGCCCCCACCCTCTGGATGGACAGACATCACACCAGAGCAAACATACGAATACCAGAACCGTTGTTGTGGCACTAGATTTACTCTTTTAATCATGCAAAGCATAAGGTATGAATACAAACTAATCATAGCATGCATGTTTGACACACAGTATGTGAACAATGCAAGTATATAAATCTAGAAGATAACTCAATTAAAGATATCCGAGAATTATGAAGGAGAGGAAGAGATAAACCCATACCAAACACTCCTAGGCAGCCTCAGGAACCCGAAGAGAGCTACTTCAGCCCAAACTCCACTAACCTATGGACTAACCAAGAGAGGAACTTGAGAGAGAGCAACTTGAGGTGTGTCTTAATTCTACCCCCTCCCCTCGTATTTATAGGTGTGTCTAAGGGGTGTTCCTGCCATGCAAATCGATGGAGCCTTGGAGAACCGACATTAGGGAACAATGGGGAGGCGCCATGTTGAAGAACTAAGTCGATGGAGCTGGTCCTGGTTTGGCCGACCCAAGCCTAGCTTCAACCAGCTTGATCTTTGGCTTGGTGGCTGACAGATGGGCCCTCAAGCCAATGGTGCACGGCTTGATGCTGTCCTAAGGCGGTTGCATGTACTGGTGGGCCCTTTGATCCATGTGAGGCTGAACGGTATGTCCTGATTGGTCGATAGCTTTTGCCTTAGATTCAAGGGTATGTTTTCCCTCCATTTCTACTGAAATCCCTACATAGCACTATTTTCCAAGGGATATGTGGAAATAACCTTATTCTAGATAAATATGCGTGCAAAAAATGCTAGTTCTCCCACTTTTCTGATCAAATTGACAGTCAAAATTGAGCCGTAACGAGCGCCAAAAAGATCCCCCAAGCTGTCCTTTGCTCATCCCGAGAAAAGTAGGACATTCAGGTTGTTGATCAGAAAACTATTACTACTCATTATCTGTCGTGGTGCCATGTCTTGCATCTTAGACGATCTCCGTGAGGCTGAGTAGGTTGACATGAGTACCCGGCCCGTGTTACCGTAATCATCTATGGGGCTTCTTAGCTTCTCCTTGTCTTGAGCTGTTGAGAGTTAGAATAGTTGATAGAGCAAGACTCACCCCTTCTTTGTTCAGCAATCCATCTGGAGGTTTTCTTTTGAATTTTGCAAATCAAGACTAAGTTCCTCAAATGAATCTCTCTGATTGCTCAATGTGTATAAATCCTTACCAAGGCATTACTTCCCTCCTCATTTCTAAAGCTTTTGTGGAGCTCAAGGTATGGCAAGGATGAGGCGTACCTGCACTTCATATGTTGCAAACACAAAGAGTAGATCCATGGAGAAACAAGTCATAAACAAAGATCAAGATGTGCATGTGTGTGGATGGATTATGGTATGATGACTCCTCTTTTGTGTGACCCTTCTCTCCTTTATTTTTCTTTGACATATCTATCCCCTTTATTCTTCTCTTTTTTTATTGGCTCATGCTTCTTAGCATGCCTTTCTTTTTCTTTGGGGTAACCATATCTTCTTTTCATTTCTTTTTAGGGATACTTGGAGAGAGATCACGTAACACATCGAGTATTTATTTGGTTGATGGATGGAGCATGCTAATTCTCGGTGTAGGAATTTCGCAATGGATGTGGAGTGTACGTGATCTTGATCAAGAGGATATGAAAAGCATCTCACTAGGGTCACAACAATTTGGCAAAGCTCAATGAAGTAGCAAGTAGCATATGTGTAGGGGTTTTGCAATGTAGATAGCATATGGCTTTGGTAGGACTTGTAGCATCATTAAGGAACTTGTCTTCTTATTTTAGTTTTGAAAACAAAGACTCCAGATACCATGTCTTACTTAGAAAGAGGTTGTAAAGCTCTATCTTCCATATCTATCCTCACAACAACCTAGACTTGGATGAAGCATGTGCAACCCACGAGATTTTCAGGTTCATGCCAAAGGTTTAAACAGCCAACCGACTCAAACTCAGGAAACACTATGCTTAGGACAAAGCAAGACAGACGAGCAAGAGCATAACAATTATTCATCCTTTCAACTTAGGAAAGCTAAGCATTCTTACTGCGTATATGGGAAGGGAAATTTAAGCAGAAAATATTTTATTGGTTTTATGGTTTTTATATTTTTATTGAAAGCAGTAAAGATACAATCCACTTCGTGGAGAACCTCCCCCAAGCTAGCTCTTGGTTTAAGGTCCAATGAGCAGGATCCTCTCCATACCTGTTTAACTCGAGGTCCAGTCGTCCATACCTGGAGAGGAGGTCAAGGACGATGACATCTTATTCACCCGCCACACCTTCTTCTTCTTCTTCTTCTTTTTTGATTTTGGTGGTGCAGGTGTCGGGTCATCGGATTGGAGCCATGGCTCCGCCCACAACCCGTTTCCTTCATGGTCTTGAAGAATCAGGTATGTTTGTCCTTCCTTGGTTTGGAACCTGAACATCATCTTCTTGCCCATGATTCGGAGATGGATCTTCCCTGCCCCGACATTGACCTTAGCCTTGGCGTCTCATAGGAATGGTCGCCCAAGAATGAGTGATATTCCTAATTCTCCCTCCATGTCAAGTACTACGAAGTCGGCGAGGATGAAGGAATCCTTAACTCGCACTAGAAGGTTCTTTACTATTCGCTCGGGGTATCGAACCGTCGAGTCGGCAAGCTGCACGCACATACCTGTTGGGGAAAGAGCAGGATAGCATAGGTTCTCGAATGTCACCTTGGGCTCGAAGTGACAGTCGTAGATTGAACAGCTGATCACGGGGTATCCCGGATCTTCCATTCTTGGTGCTACCAATCTTCCCTGCCTGTCTCTTCTTTGACGTGCGAGCTTCTTTGCATAGGTAGTAAAAGATGTATCTTGTGATAGCTTACCCCATTTGGTGGTTACTGCATTGACACTCTCTAGGGAAGCTTCAGGTTGCCCTGGAATTCTTCTGGTTTCAACAGAGGGTACAGCAGCAGCCAGCTGAGCTAGTTGAGTCTCAAGGTTGAAGCTCAGCTAGTTCTTGATAGCAGAGGAGATGTCATCCATCTTTGCCTGAATGACCTCCATAGATTTGTCATTGATGGCCAGCTTCTTTTGTAGTGATTCACTGACTTTTGCTTGGCCTAGCAAAAGATCCCTCAAGGAAGGTTGGTTAGGATTAAATAAATTTAAATTACCATTACCTCCTTTGTAGTAGGGGCGCGACTGATTCCACCCCTGACATCCTTGTGGACAAAACCTGTTGTTATTGTTGTTCATGTACATGACATCTTCATGGCTTTCGGGGTAGTCATTCCCTGAAGTCCGGTGTTCCCGCATACCTCGCATGTCATGCGAGCTTCCAAGGCTTGAAGTGCTTGCATCGGAGCCTTGTCCTGGGGTCGTTCCTCGATCTTCTTGAGGAGGAGGCTGAGCTTGGCGGCGAGCATGTCCCACTGGCGTGGTTGGAGATGTTCTTCATTCCAACCTTGGTTGGACACCATCTTCTCGATCACAGTCTTGGCCCTGTTAATGGTTAGCGAGAAGAAAGCACCACCTGCGGCAGGGTCGATGTGGTCACGGGCTGTTGGAGTCAGCCCATTGTAGAAGTTCTGAAGGATGAGCCAATCGTCCATCCCATGGTGAGGACACGCTAGGATGCACTCCTGAAGCCTCTCCCATGCTTCAGATGTAGACTCATTTGAGGCCTGCTGGAAACTAGAGATTCTTCCTCGAAGAGCATTGGTTTTGCCCATCGGGAAGAACTTAGCGAGGAATGCCTTGGTGCAATTATACCAAATGTCCACTGCACTTCTGTTGGCATAGAACCACTGCTTTGCCTTCCCTAGAAGAGAAAATAGAAACAATCGGAGTCAGATTGCATCCTGAGTGACTCCCTTAATGACAAAAGTGTTGTAGAGCTTCAGGAATTGTTGGAGATGTGCGCTAATATCCTCGTTGGCCTCGCCACAGAATGGGCTGGCCTTCACCATCGTAACGAGACCCGTCTTGATCTCAAAATTTTCAACTCCTGTAGTAATAGATGGCCCGACCGGGGCATTGTCAGCTGAGGGAGCAGAGAAATCCCGAAGTGTCTTCTGGGCCATGGTCCTTGAAGTTGATTGAGCAATATTGACTCATTCGGCTGTCGAGAGTGAAATCTGAGGAGGTACGACACGGGGTCGAACTCTTCTCAAAAGTGACTCCGGATCCTGAGTGAAACTATGCGGCAGATCAAAACCAGTCATACACTACCCTATTTTCACATCAAAGAGAGAAAACAAAGCAAAGTTGCCTGTTTAAACAATGAAAACCAACTAAGATATCAATCAAGAACTTAGTTTATTCTTTTAACCAGTGCCTTCCCTAGCAACGGCGCAAAAAATGCTTGTTAGCGTTGTTAGCGTCATCACTAGGATCGTTAATCCCTAGCAATGGTGCATGAAACACCGTGTGGTATTTCTTACATCACAAATAAATCCGCCGCACGGAATACCGCTGTAGCATTTTACCCGTGAGTAATCTCGAGTGTCGTATTTATATTTCCGTAGGGAGGCGGCGGTTATAGAATAAGTAAGTTCATGATCAAATCTTGGTGAGTATTCGATTGTATAAAAAGAGGTAAGATATATATTGATAATGAGGTAGTGTGACACAAGTTACTCAAGCTCAAACTCAAGCAAAGACATAGGTAGGGAGAAAGGAAGAAGAAAGCTACTCAGGACTTATGTACTTCTATCTAGATATATAGCTTGTACTATACACTCATACACATACACATGATTATCCTCAGCTCTAGGCTCCCAGGCACTACCGTGAGAACCGCACATGACAGGCAGAGTAGCCACCAGACAACTCGGCTACTTTATGGACCTCCTACAGCCACTACCCGAATGGGGCGAGTTATGCTGGACGGACAGGGCTGTCACTACCTGCCGCCTACCTCATCAAACCATGGGATAGGACCGCATCCAGCAACACTTACTAGCCCAGACACCACGTCTACGCTAATGAGCGATACTCTAGCATCACACGCGGAGCCCCCACACTCTGGATGGATAGACATCACACTACAGCAAACATACGAATACCATAACTGTTGCCGTGGCACGAGATTTACTCTTCTAATCATGCAAGGCATAAGGTATGACACCGCAGTATATGAACTGTGCAAGTATATAAATATAGAAGATAACTCTATTAAAGATATCCGAGAATTACAAAGGAGATGAAGAGATAAACCCATACGGAACACTCCTAGGCAACCTCGGGAACCCGAAGAGAGCTGCTTCAGCCTAAACTCCACTAACCTATGGACTAAGCAAGAGAGAAACTTGAGAGAGAGCAACTTGAGGTGTCTCTTAATTCTACCCCTTTCCCCTTATATTTATAGGTGTGTCTAAGGGGTGTTCCTGTCGTGCAAATAACTGGAGCCTTGGAGAACCGATGTTGGGGACCAATGGGGACGCGCCACGTTGAAGAAATAAGTCGGATGGAGCTGGTCCTAGTTCGGCTGACCCAAGCCTGGCTCCAACTGTCCTGATCTTTGGCTGGGTGGCTGACAGATGGGCCCTCAGGCCAATGGTGCACGTCTTGGTGCTTTCCTAAGGCGGTTGCATGTCTTGGTTGGCCCTTTGATCCATTTGAGGCTGAACGGTGCGTTCTGCTTGGTCGATAGCTTTTGCCTTAGATTCAAGGGTGTGTTTTCCCGCTCAAATCCCTGCATAGCACTATTTTCCAAGGGACGTGAAAATGACATTATTCTAGGTAAACATGCGTTCAAGATATGCTAGTTCTCCTAATTTGCTGATCAAATTGACGGTCAAAATTGAGCCGTAACGAGCATCAACAGAGATGAATCTGTGCTTGATTATTTCAAGAGATTCAAAGATACCAAAAACCGTTGTTTTAATTTGTCAATTTCTGAAAAAGATTTGGCTAGTTTGGCTTTTGGTGGCTTGCGTTCGCATCTTAATGAAAACTTGAGAGTTATGACTTTCTTTCTGTTAACCATGTTTAGGTTAGAGCTTTGGGTCAAGAATATATGTTTAAAAATTCAAAGAAAGTCATGAGAATCATCGGTCCAACACACATATCGTTGATTATGAATCCGATAATTCGAACGATGAGGGAAATGAAGTTTATGTTGCTGAATTTGTATGGCCATTCAAAGCTAAATCATATTCTTATTCATCACTTAAGCCGACTCAAAAAAATCGGCAAGAACAAGTTCATTTTACCTTTAATGTTTCTAAGTATGATCGTATATTTGATGAATTGCTTAAAAATGGGAACATTAAGTTATCTCATGCCATACCGCCGCTTGAGTTAAATCGGCATGCACATTGCATGTGGCATAATTCTTCTTCTCATTCAACTAATGATTGTAATGTTTTCTGTCGACAGGTACAATCTGCCATCAACTAAAGAAGATTGGTTTTGCATGAGATGCAGGTTCATAAAACACTGTTCCAGTTCACACTATTGATCTGAACAATGCCAAGGTGCTCATTCGGCCCGAACAAAGCCAAGGGGGCTAAAGGGAAGAATGTGATCATTGGTGAAGAGGGGCCAACACCTTCACAAGATAAGATTCTGGACAAGGAACTGGTGGTTGAGAAAACTCCTGATGGGTAGGAGTCACTAAGAATTACTGTGAAAGCTTCTAGATTCGGGGGGCAAGCAAGTTCCTCACAAAACTCGGGACCGGTTAGACTGGCATCCTCGACCGGTCAGACCGGTTCGGCCCAGAGCCGACCCAGAAGATCAAGCCCAAGCACTCGGAAGTTGGTACTTGGAAGGTTAATGAAGAAAATGTGCAAGGGAAATTCGCAAAGCAGAAGCCCACCTTTTATCAGCTCTTGAACAAGTGCACAAGCCAAAAGGCTGTTTCGAGAGATCGGCCACTAAAAAAGAGACCAAGGTCGCCTCCATGCCAAGATTGGAGACCTAGGGGAGAGCCTCACAAGCACAAGGGTGATGTTACTACTCTATTCCCTCCCCCAATAGGTGTGTGCTACAATGCCATGAGCACCACTGACATTGGTTTTTTTCTTGTCCAGCATGGGAACATGAAGGGATTTGGATGCAGTGCTATCCGATGTCGCACCCACCGTTTCGCCAGGGGGAAGAGGGTCACAAGAGACCGGTGTTCGACAGGTTGGCGTGACCAGTGCATGACCGATTGGGACCTCATCAATCAGGTCTGGGGCAGCAGCCTGCACCAATCAGACCGGTGCCCAACCGGTCAGACTGGTCCTATCAGGGACCGGGTCATTCTTATTCTCCAAGACAGGAATATCGCATCAAGGAGACAGCCCATGCAGGTTGATTCAGAGAGGACCACGACCAATGATGTCATACAGATTGGGGACATTAATCTGGTCGTCAAGGACGTAGGCAAGTTACCGATTGTCATTGGCGATCCGGTCAATCCTTCTATCCAGAAATCTGTCATGGCCAATGATCATGAAGCTAGCAACATCAATCCATTAGAAATGTACTTTCAACCAAGGTGTGTCCTCCGGGGTTGACTCGCATCCAAAAAAGGAAGCTGCCGCGCTTGAGGTTTCAGGAGAAGCAGGAGCAGGAACTTTAGAGGCAGTGGGACGAGCAATTCAACAGACACATGGTTCCTCGAAGCAAGGTGTGGAAGGTCAAGTCCGCTAATGCGCCAGCAGGACCGGTCGAACCGCCCCAGCCAACAGGTCTAACCGGTATAGAGGACCGGTCTGACCGCCCCACACAATCGGTCAGACCGATTATTCCTGAAACGGAATAGAAAGCTGAATCGGCGATGCCCGTTTTGGCTCCTCGTGATGAAGAGAAGCCATTGGCATCTCAGGTACTGGATGATGAGGAATTGGTGGATTATGGGTCATACCAAAACGCAGCAACATCGAGATCAACTAGTACTTGCATAGTAGATGGCTGATGTACGCCCTTAGAAATATTTTGGCTGATGTATTCTGTATTAGACATCATCCTTAGAACAGTTCTAGTTCTGGTAATTGCTTTTTGGCATGTAAATATCACCAAATAGGTAGGGGCATATATTGATAGTCAAAATTGGCAAATACCAAGGCCGTTCGGTCAGACCGGTCTGGCCTGCTGAATCCGAGTAGGTTTAGATTTGGTAGTTCGGGATATTTTGTAAACTGACTCGTGAAGAGGTACGGCTTCCTGAAAGTGCATTTGGCACCCAATATGGGTTTTGGTGTTGATGACATGCATAATTAAGGAACTAATGTGTTTATCGAGCTATGGACAGGTTAAAATTCAATGAAATAAAATATTTGCGTGAAAAGATGCCATTTTATTTGATAGACGGTGATCGATCTCAAAAGAAGATTTTTATTTAGTTTCTATTTTCAATTTGAGTATAGGAAATATCGTACTATTAAGAGGGATACGAATGGATAGCTTGAAGATATCAAAGTGCTTAATTGAGATGCTAACTACCCAAGAGAGACACAAAATCACACACTTGTGCACTTAGTTTTCTCTCTGACTAAGTGTGTGTCGGAAGTTCTGACCATGGGTTGGAAGTTCCGACCCCTGCCGGAAGTTGCTTGATAGTTCCGATAGGGGGTCCTCGGCTGTCTATTTTTAATAGGGTCGGAAGTTCCAACCCTTGGTCAGAAGTTCCGACAATCACTTAACCAACACACTAACGACTAGTTTTTGGGGCTAGGGCTTGAATGAGAACAAGATTGAGGTGTGAGGCTTGAGCACTTGAGTGAGAAGGCAGCCAAGTTCATCTCAAGAGCACTTGAAACATCTTCATCCATCGATTCGCATTTGTTACTCTTGAAGCTTGCTTCTAGACGGTTAGGCGTCCCCCGGTTGAGCATCCTCTCGTGTGTGTGCGCCCCGGAAAGTTTGTATTACCCTTCCTTTGTGGTTGACTGAGTGAGATAAAGGGTTAGTGGAAGACCTGGCTCTTTGTGAGCCCCTCAACGGAGACGTAGCTTTCTTAGTGGGAGTGAACTTCGGGAAACAAATCTTTTGTTCATAATTCTTATTGCTTTTATCCAGTTCTTGTTGACCTAGAATTTGTTTTGTTCTGATCTACGTTCTCGAGTTGTTGTGCTTGCAAAGAACACTTGTAGAGGTCTCCTAGCATCAGTGGTGAACTTTTGATTCATCTAGGTTCTGCAATTTCAAGTTTAATTTTGAATTTCGCATAGAACTTCATTTCGTTGGAAATTTCGATCCAGTGTCTGAAGTTCCGGTCCATCGGAACTTCCTACACAGTTCAGAAGTACCGACAGTTTTAATTGTTGCGAAGAATGTTTTAGGAATTTTCAGATACGCCTATTCACCTCCTCTAGGCATCACTAAGATCATTTCAATTGGTATTAGAGTCTAATCCCTTGATTAAGACTTAACCGCTAAGGCATAACAAGATGTCTCAAGTTTGGGATGGCACCACCGATGTCACCGAAGAAGCCGTCGCTCAAGCCACTGCCGGTCTAGGCCTTGGCAGAAGTACCGTGAACCCCTTTAGCCAAACAAGTCGTCAACCCTCCATTCATGGATCCATATCAAGTGAAGATTCAGGTTCAAGTGATGAAGGTGAGGGTGAGGACTTGGAAGCAAGAAGAAGGAGAAAAGAGAAGATGAAGGCCAAGATTGAGAAGAAGACCAAGAATTTGATGAAGAAGCGAATCAAGCAAGAAAGCGAGAAGCATCCTTTGTTCGGGTTATATCAAGTTTCTTATAACTATGCTTCATCTCAATATCCTTCTTCACAATTTTAGTCCATCCACTTGGGAAAACCTCCTTTCTTCGATGGGACGGATTATCCCAAGTGGTCGTATGACATGAAAATGCATGTCTACGGGCTTCACACCTCTATTTGGGAAGTTGTGGTTGTAGGTGTGACTTCGCCTACGAATGGTGTACCTATGGCCGAACAAGCTCAAGACTACTTCCGCAATGTGCAAGCCGTAAGGGTCATCACAAGCTCTCTTTGTACCCAAGAATTCAACAAAATCCGCAATGTTGAAGTGGCCAAGCAAATTTGGGACACATTGAAAGAGGCTCATGAGGGGACCGATGAAGTTAGAGAAGGCAAGATGGATTTGTTGCAAGGAGAGTTGGAGCACTTTGTCATGCATGATGAAAAAACCGTGAGGCAAATGTATGATAGACTAATGATATTTGTGTCGGACATTAGATCTCTTGGAAGCACGGAGTGGAATGATCACAAGGTGACAAAGAAGTTGCTTATGGCTTTCACACCAAGGAACCCTACTCTTGCAACAATGACTAGAAGAGATTCCAAATTCAAGATCAAGACACCTAATCAACTTCTTGGTGAAATTCTCCATCAAGAGTTGGTTGAGAGGGATGTAGCCAAGTCACCTAGCCACAAGGTTAACAAGATTGTAGCACTCAATGCTAGCTCAAGTGACAAGGTTGAATCAAGACCAAAAGCTCTCAAGTCAAAGAAGGAAGACTCTAGTGATGAGGGCTCCACCGAAGAAGAGATGTCCTTGGTGTTGAAAAACTTCAAGAAGTTCATGAGAATAAGTACTACAAGAAAGGTGGTGATGACAAGAAGAAGATATAAAAAAAAGCTATGAGTGAAAAGAAGTGGGCCACTACATTACCGATTGCCCACAATTGAAGAACAAGAAAAGGAATAGAAGAGATAAGAGGAGAAGAGCAAGGACTACAAGAAGAAATATCAGGGTCATGGTCATGTTGGTCAAGAGTGGGAATCTAGTCATGAAGATTTCAACCAAGAAGGGATGACAACTCTAGCCATACCCAAAGCAACAAGAAAGCTCTTCAACGACATCTCCGATGATGAAGATGACACTCTTTTTTGCCTCATGGCAAGAAACACCAACGTACAAGAATAATCCACCTCTTCTTCCCAACCTTCCTCCACATTTGATAATGCACAAAATGATTTGGAAGATGAGGAAGAACAACATAGAGCTTACATGATAAAAGAATTTGGAAAGAAAGGTTTAAAGAAATTAAAAAGCTTATGGAGAAATTAGAGAAAAAGAGCGAGTGTCTTGGTAGGCAAGAAGACCTGCTCATCCTTGAAAAGGAGAGAAACCTTGCCTTAGAGAAAGCTCTTGTCGAAGAAAAGATGAAGGTTGAAAAATTAGCTATTGATTTATCTCTAGTTAATGATTCAAATGAGAGGATGTCAAAGGAGAACACTTTGATAAATGAATCTCTAGCTTCCCTAAAGGCCACTCATAGTGAACTTCAAGAAGCTTCTCATGCTTAAAAACCAAGTACAATGGTCTTGAATTTAGCTATAATGCTCTTTGGGAAAGCACCAAAACCAATTCTAAAGCAACTCTTGACTCCAATATCCCCACAAGTGAAGGTTGCTCAAAATTCTATAAGATTGATGTTCAAGCTTGTGTTACTAACATGGCAAAGTTAGAGAAGTTGATCCAAGAAATGGATATCCAACTTGAAAGAATAAACATGTTAGTGAAGCATGGATATGAAGGCAATGCCAAGCCCAAGCCTAAGGTTAGCTACAAGGATGGAAGATATCCTAACAAAAATGATGGGCTTGGACATTATAAGGGAGAAAAGGTAAATGACCGGAAGGTGGTCAAAGGTAAGGAATGTGTCGTGTTCACAAAAGGAGCAAACCTTGAAGATTTGATGAACATTGCACATGGTGTAACCACCATTCCCTCCCAAGTCAAGAACAAAGTTGAACCTCCCATCAAGGTTAAGGTCCCTAAGTATGAGCCACCACCAAGCTACACTACGGATTATATGGTGACAATGGACCATAATAAAAAAATAGTGGTCAAGTATGTTGTACCATACACTAAGAAGGCCATTTTTAGGAGTGTGTGGGTTCCAAAAGTGTATCCATCTAACCCACAAGAACCCAAATCTTTTTCGGTAACTAAATTCCAAGCTTAATTTTTTTTTGTAGGCCTACTCCTCCGATGGCACCACATGGTTGCTTGACAGTGGATGCTCAAATCATATGACCAGGGTAATACCCTACGTCCTATGTGGTTTGTATTTCCTTAGGTGGTGATCGGGTGATCTCCCGTTTGGAGGGGGTCCCTGTCCGCCCTTATATAGTCTGGGGGGACAGGTTTACATGGAAGTCCTAGTCGTGTACAAGCCCAGGAGAACTACCCGAGTACTTTTCGGGTAGTTTCCTACTGTGTCAGACTAGTTTCACTACTATATAAGTAGTCCTACTACACTACGAGTAGTTACAACAGATGTAGGGCGTGGACCATGTCTCATCCCTTATCCTAGGAAAAGTACGCCACGTGCACAGTCTCGTGTGCCCGGGTCTGACAAGCCCCCAAGCTCTTCGTAGTCGAAACCTGCAGGCGTCCGAGTACTTCTAAAGGCGTCTTCGAGTTCTCTCGAACTTATCTTGAAGGTGTCCTCTGAGTACTTCCTTGGCTGCATCGAGGCTGTGAGGTGCTCATGCCCCGAGTAGTTGTCAAATCTTCTTTTATATGGGGTGCGATTGAACTCGCACTCCATATGGAGTAGCCCCCGAGCCTTAGGTTGACTCGTAGAATCACGCTGAGGGTCAATTTAATCTTGAGTCTTCTGTCCGTATCTTCCAACAGATTTGAAAAATAAATCGCTGATGACACGTGTCCCGCAGCACCTGAGCCTTGAATCAAAATCCCCAAGGTTTGGAATAAAGGATCCAATGAATCGTGGCATGCAAAATATGACAGTAAAGATTTGATGGTGAAGATGGGCAAATTCAGTCAGTAAATTCGAAAACCCCTTTTTTTGGGATGAATTCCGTGAAAAAATGGCTAAACAAATAACTTCTCCAAAAAACACCCAAAATTACCGCTCAAATCAGATAGTGCTCCCTGAATCAATGACTAGATAAGATCTCTGGGTAATAATCTAAAAAACCCCTTATTTTGGAATAAAATCCCAGAAATAATGGTTAACAATTATCTTCCCAAGATAAATCTTCAAAAGGCCTCTTGAATCGTGATCTTCTGAGTAGTTTTACAGCGTCCAGCCTTAAAGCATGAGAGTTGTCGCTGAAAGCATGCTAAGGGCCCTGACGCATCCAGCCCCCAAGCCTGAGAGCTAGATGAGTTGCATAGTATATGCCTAGTAGTCGGTGGCACCAGCCCCCGAGCCAGGGCGTCGGCCAAGTTGCCGCTGGATCTTGAACTGTCGATGAAGCTGACTAGTCAGAGTCGATACCGACTAGTTTGTAGGCGAGACGAGTAGTCGAAGTAGTCGCCAGCGTGTCACCAAGCATAGTCGATTCCGACTAGCTTGTAGGCGAAATGAGTAGTCGAAGTAGTCGCCAGTGTGTCGCCGTGCATTCTTCACGAAGTCCAGTAGTCGTCGACGGTTGTTGATGAACCCAACTAGTCGAAGTCGAATCCGGCGAGTAGTCGTTGTAGTCAGCAACGTGTAGTCGAGCGTTCTTGCGAAGTCGGAGTAGTCATTGGTGATTATTGATGAAGCCAACTAATTGAAGTTGAATCCGTCTCGCCTAGCAGCATGGTCCAGATCAGGTCCCCTGCAAGGTAAACATAAAAGTATGTTGTAACTGATATACATGAAACCGTGTTGGGAGCAATGCCCTTGCCGTAAACTCGATGTATAACTAGTCGAAATCTAGTAAACGGAGTAATACTTGCGAGCGAGGCCCGTTCAGTAACATAGAGTACTGGTTGGAGACTAGTAGTCTGAACGTTACTGGAAGTATGGGATTCAAACCCCTTCAGTAACGTAAAATGCTAGTCGGTAACTAGTAATCAGAGCGTTACTGGAAGTATGGGAGCGAGGCCCTTTCAGTAACATAGAATACTAGTCGGAAACTAGTAATCTGTTACTGGAACTATGGGAGCGAGGCCCCTTCAGCAAACTTGCACGTAATACCGGTCGTAAACCAGTAGAACGGAGTTGTACTGGAAATATGGGAAGGTGACTGGAAATCAATTGGCGAGGGAGAAATGAATCTTGCTGGTAGCTTCAGTCGTATCCTTGGGTGGACCATGAGAATTCACATGTTGAATTGTGAAAATGTCACGGTTGGCCCGAAGGGATTGATGACGAGGTCCTTCATGTGGGGTGATCAGTTCCTGGGGTGGGCCGAGACAAGTCGAGTGCCATGCAAAGATGTCTCGGTTGGCCCAAAGGAGGTGACGACGAGGTCCTGCACTTGGTCTTGATCAGTTCCTTGGGTGGGCCAAGACAGGCCATATGTTGTCATGCGAAGATGTCTGGGTTAGCCCAAAGGAAGTGAGAACGCAATCCTGCACATGCGTTGTTACGAAAGTAGTCATTGTGCAAAGGTGACTCGGCTAGCCCGAAGGAACTCCTTGGTCGGGCCAAAACAAGTTGTATGTTGCCATGCGAAGATATCTCGGTTAGGCCGAAGGGACTCCTTGGGTGGGCCAAAACAAGTCGTCTGTTGCCATGCGAAGATGTCTCGAATAGCCCGAAGGAACTCCTTAGGCGGGCCAAGACAGTTCGTACGGCGCTGAAATATGGATGAATGAACAAGCCCTGTTTTGGGTGAACTCCTTGATCCCCTGACTGGGTGGCTGAATGAATTCTTCGGGAAAAAACCCCTTGTGTCGAGATAAATCTCAAGAAAATGGTTGAATAAGTTCCCTAAAGATCTCCGTAAAACCTCCTTGAATCGGGTCTCAGTCTTCACGTGGGAAGCCACCTTGTTACGCTCAGCCCCAGAGCGTAGAGACCGGGCGAGCGTAGATGGAGCCGCAATGGTTTGTTAATGAAACCTGACTAGTTGGAATCGATTCCAACTAGTCACTAGGGGAATGAGTTCCGCTTCCGACTAGTTGTGTAGTCGAAGTAGCCATCGGCAGGTCGCCGAGTGCCCTCACAAGGGCGAAGTAGTCATCGAGGAATCAAGGGTCCTGCCTTCTTGGAATGGTTCTAGGCCAGACGGGTTGTAGGGGTTGGTGGCACAGAAAAGTAGGCTGGGATCGGGTAGCTTGGAGGACTCCGTGCCCATCCAATGCCCGAGCCCGCCCGACCAAGTTGAAAGCGCAGAAAGGTGGGTTGAGCCGGGTAACTTGGAGGACTCGTGCCCTTCCAATGCCGGGGCCCGCCCGACCTAGTTGAAAATGCAGAGAGGTGGGCTGAGCCGGGGAGCTTGGAGGGCTCGTGCCCTTCCAATGCCCGGACCCGCCTGACCAAGTTGGAGGCACAAAAAGGTGGGCTGAGCCGGGTAGCTTGGAGGACTCGTGCCCTTCCAATGCCCGGGCCCGCCCGACCAAGATGGAGGCGCCAAAAAGGTGGGCTGAGCCGGGTAACTTGGAGTTGATAAGGGTAGTGCGTCGTTGATGAAGTCTGAGTAGTCGGCGGGGACAAGAGCCCTTCGATGGATGTTGGGTAGTCCTTCACCGACTTGTAGTAGACAATCCAAATCCTCCTCCAACTTGAGGTAGACGATCCAAATCCTCCTCCGACTTGTAGTAGATGATCCAAATCCCCCTCCGGCTTGTAGTAGACGATCCAAATCCTCCTCCGACTAACAGAAGAATTTGTGGTACAGGACCGCGGGCCGAGGCGGATTCGGTTCGAGGGGTTCTGGGTTGTCGATCAAGTCGTCGATTGCACGGTTGACATCCATGCGGGTGGTATGGGTGCTTCAAGCTGCTCGGGAAAAATTGAATTCCATCGAGACTGTTGGCGGGGTCGTACAGGAGCAAGGCCCCTTCAGTAAACTACGTGTAATACTAGTCGAAAACTAGTAAATGGACTGTTACTGGAAGTTTGGGAGCAACACCACTTCAGTAAACTACGCGTAATACTAGTCGAAAACTAGCAAACGGAGGGTTACTGGAAGTTTGGGGTCAAAGCCCCTTTAGTAACATAGAAAACTTGTCGGGAACTAGTAATCTAAGCGTTACTGGGAGTTTGGGGTCGAGGCCCCTTCGGTAACATAGAAAATTAGTCGTGGACTAGTAATCTTAGCGTTACTGGAAGTGTTTGATAGATAATCACGTAGATGCTTTAATTGGCTAATTAACAGGTTCCACTAGTCATTGCCAAACGAGGCAACCACTTTTGGCAGTCGCATGGTTCGGTTGTGATAGGGATCCCCGAGTTTAGTGAGGGAGTCATGATTAACCCGAATAATGAACATAAATAGCAACCCTGACTAAGTGGTAAAATGGGTGCTTTTAGGCATACGGAACCCCTTGTTTCGAGATATAATCCCAAAACAATAGTTTAAACAAACGCAACACCTAAAAGACCCTTAGAATACCTCCTTGAACCGGGTACTTAATTTATGAGTAAATCATTAGTTGGGTAGTCCCGTTGCCTTTCTTCGTAGACTTGGCGGAGCTCCCAGGGCCCTCCGAAGGGTTTGACATTCAAACGCAGAATGTTTGCTCTTCGGGTGCCACGGGCATTGCCCGTGGAGGGCTTCCTCGAATCGTTCCTTCGAACTAAGAGTCTTCCTTCTACGGGTGGATTGTTCCCCAGCTTCTGGCTTGCGCTTCCGAGTAGTCTCCAGCTAGTCAAGAGGGAGTTGATAGTGGGTGGGGCTGTAGGCTTCCACTTCTTCACGCTCCTGCTGCCTGGCAATGATGACATTGCGAGCGTCCCGGCCAGCGTTAATGATGGCGCGAAGGCCGCCCGTGGAGGAGTCATGGAGGTTGCCGCTCCCCTGCTGGTTCGTCTCGACCGCGCGGTGCCTGCGTTGGGTGCGCTTCTCATTGATGAGCCTACGGCGTTCCTTCTGGATGTCATCTACATCTTCTGCCTTGATGCTGGCTGGAAATACACTATCCATTGTTGCGTCCACGTCTTTGTCCAGTGGATCAAGGAGGTAGTCATCATAGTCATCTAGCTGGACCCGATATAGGCTTTCACAGTCCTCGTCGACGTGAATCATGAGTACTTCTCGATTGGGGGCGAAGCGTTTGGCACTCCGCACCACCTGGCCCTCGTCTTCATCGTCGGAAGGAGGGAGGGGTCTGCCTTCTTGAAAAGGGAGTTCCTCGGGTGTGGCAATGAATCGTGGTGGACTTGATTTGACAGACCTGGAGGGCTTCATACCCTTTCGATGCCCAAACCTGCCCGACCAATCTGATCCCCTTACCAAACCCCGGGTCACATGAGTAGCTGAATCCGAGTAGTTGTCGGAAACAATAACCCCCCGACGCGAGGTGGCTTCTACTTCTCCGAGTGGTGGTGGACTATCCAAATCCTCTTCCAATGCGGAGAGGGTCCTGGGTTGAACCGCCTCAAACCGATTTTGATCCGTGAGCGATTTGTCGATAGAGCTAGCTAGTCGGCAGCTCCGACTAGTTGTTGTCCGTGCGGAGCTAGTCGCCGAGTAGTTTGCGGCTCATTCCCGACTAGTTTCTTGTCGAGATGAGTTGTTGAAGTTGTCGTTGGCGCTGCCAATTTGTCAAAGCAGTCGTAACTATGGTGCGAGTCAAATAGTCGAGGTCGTCGCTGCAGTGCGTCGATGTTGAGATGGGAGGTTAAGTTGAGCAGGGTAGTCGAAATCTTCCGGCTCCCTGGGTCGATACGCCGAAGGGTGGATTCTGCCACAAGGCGGGAGTCGTATTCGAGTAACTCGGAGGGCTCTAGCCCCTTCCAGTACACAAAATGGCCTTGTGGCATAGATGTTATGGTTAAACCCGGATGATTACCCGAAAATGACTAGGAATAATCATCGGGTTGCGAGTGGTCGTCGAGAACTGGGGCCTCCCGACGAGCGGTGGCTCCCTCGTCCTGAGTCTTCCTCGGCTCGAACTTGTAGTTAATGGGTACTCTTCGTTTGAGTCTGAGTTGTAATCGAGAATGGGGGGCCCCCGACACGCGGTGGCTCCCTCGCCTCGAATCTTGAGAAGACGATCCAAGTCCTCCTCCAAGTCGAAGAGCGACTTGGATTGCGTAGCCTCCTCAGATCAGTATGAATCCGATCTAGGTAGTCCTGGTGCAGCACGAATTGAAGTCGCGTCAAAAACGGACGTCCTTTCGATCTGCCTAGGTAGATCGGGGAGCAGCAACTCGTTGAAGTTGTCGAAGAACTCATCGAGGTCGGTGCTTTGAGTTGGTGCAGAGGCCTCAGGCTTCCTTGAGTTGACTAGGCGGCTGTTGAAGCCACCCAAGCCGTTGGCGACGCAGATTTAGGAGCCAAAGAAAAAAGTTGTGCCCTCATCGAGCATGGTGCTGGTGAAGCTGAGCGATGCCATCGAGTTCTCCAGTGGATGCTCGATAACCACCCCTACCTGGCGTGCCAGCTGTCGGTGTTTTACCGCCACGCCCACCGAGGGATACCCCCGAGGTGGTGAGTTTGTAGGTAGGGTGTCGCCAAGATCAGGAACTCGAAGGTGCAAGGAACACAAGGTTTAGACAGGTTTGGGTCACCGAGAGTGTAATACCCTACGTCCTGTGTGGTTTGTATTTCCTTAGGTGGTGATCGGGTGATCTCCCGTTTGGAGAGGGTCTCTGTCCGCCGTTATATAGTCTGGGGGACAGGTTTACATGGAAGTCCTAGTCGGGTACAAGCCCAGAAGTCCTACCCGAGTACTTTTCGGGTAGTTTCCTACTATGTCCGACTAGTTTCACTACTGTATGAGTAGTCCTACTACACTACGAGTAGTTACAATAGATGTAGGGCGTGGGCCATGTCCCATCCCTTATCCTAGGAAAAGTACGCCACGTGCACAGTCCCGTGTGCCCGGGTTTGACAGGTGTGACCGTCTTTAGAAGGGAGGATTCCGCTATTGCTTTTATGGGTCGCTTGAAGGGCAAACTTTATCTTATTGATTTCTCAAGGGAGAAAGTTGAGCCCAAGACTTGTTTAGTGGCAAAATTCAATTTGGGTTGGCTTTGGCATCACTGACTAGCCCATGTCAAGATGAGGAACTTGGACAAACTTCAAAAAGGTGAGCACATCCTTGGACTGACCAATGTTGTTTTTGAGAAAGATAGGTTGCATAGTGCATGCCATGCCGGGAAGCAAGTTGGTGCTCCACACCCCGCCAAGAACATCATGACTTCAACAAGACTATTGAAGCTTCTACACATGGATTTATTTGGACCCATTGCCTACATTTGCATTGGTGGTAACAAATATGGTCTAGTCGTTGTTGATGATTTTTATCGATTCACTTGGGTATTATTTTTGCATGATAAAAGTGAAGCTCAAGGAATAGTCAAGAAGTTCATTAGAAGAGCTCAAAATGAATATGAATTGAAGATCAAGAACATAAGAAGTGACAATGGGGCGGAGTTTAGGAACACCAATGTTGAAGAATTCCTTGATGAAGAAGGGATCAAGCATGAATTCTCCGCTCCATACACTCCTCAACAAAATGGCATTGTGGAGAGGAAGAATTGGACCTTGACTGAAGCCGCAAGAACCATGCTTGATGAGTACAAGACTTCGGATATTTTTTGGGCTAAAGCAATCAACACGGCTTGCCATGCCGTCAACCGCCTCTACCTCCACAAATACTTGGGTAAGCCACCTTATGAGATAATCACCGGTAACAAACTCAAGGTGCACTACTTTAGAGTTTTTGGTAGTAAGTGTTTCATAAATAACAAGAAAACCAAAAGCTGAAAGTTTGCACCAAAGTTTGATGAAGGCTTTCTACTTGGTTATGGTACTAACGAACACGTATATCATGTTTTCAACAAAACCACCGATTGTGTTGAGATCACGGTGGATGTGAATTTTGATGAATCCAACGGCTCTCAAGTAGAGCAAGATGATAAAAACCTTGTAGATGAGGAGGAACCACCAAGTTTGGCAATCATGAGGATGGGCTTGGGTGAAGTGAGACCTCGTGAAGTTGAAACTCATGCCTCGATTGAAGAAAGAAACAATGACCCATCATCATCAACAAGAGTTGAACCACCAAGCCCTCAACAATCTCAAGATCATAGTCATGATCATGGTGATGACCAAGTTCATGGCATTGATCGAGGGGGAGAGCAAGGTGGAGAAACTCAAGTTCAATCACCACAAGTTGAAGATAATGATGATAAAAACCTTGTAGATGAGGAGGAACCCCCAAGTCTATCAATCATGAGGATGGGCTTGGATGAAGTGAGGCCTCGTGAAGTTCAAGCTCAAACTCCGGTTGAAGAAAGAAATAATGATCCATCATCATCCATAAGAAGTTGAACCACCAATCTCTCAACAACCTTAAGAACAAAGTCAAGTACATGGTGACGATCAAGTTCATAGCATTGATCAAGGGGGAGAACAAGGTGGAGAAGCTCAAGTAGATGCACCACAAGTTGAAGATGATGATGTTGGACCAATTCAACCCCAATCACAAGTGCCTCATCCAAGAGTTCATCAAAGTATTCAACGGGATCATCCCGTTGACAACATCCTTGGGGGTATTCGAAGAGGGGTAACTACTCGTTCACGTTTAGCAACTTTTTGGGGACATTACTCGTTTGTTTACTCTTTGGAACCTCTCAAGGTAGATGAAGCACTTGATGATCCAGATTGGGTAATTGCCATGCAAGAAGAGTTAAACATCTTCACAAGAAATGAGGTATGGGAGTTGGTTGAAAGACCAAGACAAAATGTGATTGGCACCAAGTGGGTTTTCCAAAACCAGCAAGATGAACATGGTGTTATCACAAGAAATAAGGCAAGGTTAGTTTCACAAGGTTTCACTCAAATTGAAGGTTTGGATTTTGGTGAAACCTATGCACCCGTAGCTAGGCCTGAGTCAATTCGGATTTTATTAGCCTATGCTACTCACCATGATTTCAAGTTTTATCAAATGGATGTGAAGAGTGCATTCTTGAACGGCCCCCTATCTGAATTGGTGAATGTAGAACAACCGCCGGGCTTTGAAGATCCAAAATTTCCAAACCATGTGTACAAGCTCCATAAGGCGCTCTATGGGCTTAAGCAAGCTCCAAGAGAATGGTATGAATGCCTTAAGGATTTTCTTCTCAAGAACGACTCTGTCATGGGCAAAGCTGATTCTACTCTCTTTACTCACAAAGTTGATAAGGATATCTTTGTTTGCCACATATATGTCGATGACATTATATTTGGTTCCACTAATAAAAAGTTCTGTGAGGAATTTAGTAGGATTATGATCAAGAGATTTGAGATGTCTATGATGGGCGAATTGAAGTTCTTCTTTGGATTTCAAGTCAAACAAATGAAGAAAGGGACATTCATATGTCAAACAAAGTATGTGATGGATATGCTCAAGAAGTTTGACATGGCCGATGCCAAGCCCATCAAGACACCAATGGAATTAAATGGTCATCTTGATCTCAATGAAGAAGGGAAGTCGGTTGATCAAAAGGTATATCGCTCCATGATTGGCTCTCTTCTTTATCTTTGTGCATCTAGGCCCGATATTACGCTTAGTGTGTGCATGTGTGCAATATTTCGAGCCAATCCTAAGGAATGTCATTTAATGGCTGTTAAGAGAATTTTGAGATATTTAGTACACACACCTAACCTTGGCTTGTCGTATCCCAAAGGCTCCACTTTCGATCTACTTGGCTATTCCGATTCAGATTATGCTGGTTGCAAGTAGATAGAAAGAGTACAACGAGGACTTGCCAATTTCTTGGAAGGTCTCTAGTGTCTTGCAGCTCTAAGAAATAGAATTCGGTTGCTTTATCCACCGCGGAAACGGAATATGTTGCAGTGGGTGCTTGTTGTGCCCAACTTTTATGGATGAAGCAAACCTTGAGTGACTTTGGTTGTGAGTTTAGTAAGATTCAACTCTTGTGTGACAATAAGAGTGCTATCAAGCTAGCTAACAATCAGGTGCAACACTCCTAAACAAAGCACATAGATATACGACATCACTTCTTACGGCATCATAAGGCTAAGGGAGATATTGCTTTACGTCATGTGAGCACCAAACGGCAATTTGCCGATATCTTTACTAAGCCCCTAGATGAGCAAAGGTTTTGTGCTTTGAGGAATGAACTAAATATCTTGGATTCTTGTAACTTGGCTTGACTTATTGCACATACTTGATTGTTGCCTAGATAAGAAAAATGAACTTGTGTTGAGTTGGTTTCCAAAATTTGGATTTTGATCTTTAGATCAAAACATGACTCTTGTGATCATTGTTATGTATTGTTGTTTGTGGCTGATCACTAAGTGTCAAGTTGTCTCATTTGTCTACAAGCCATATCTCTTAAAATCTCCAAATTTGTTCAATCTCAAAATCTGTCTCGCCAGGTCGGAACTTCTGACACTCATCGAATCTTTCAGCATTCTTCCGACCGAGGGTCCTCGAGTTCGAATTCATTTTCCGTCGGAACTTCCGACCCCCCATCGGAACTTTCGACAATTCACTTACACCTATATATACCTGTTGGACAGTCTCCCCTCAAACCCTAACTCCACTCTCATTCAAAACCGACAGCCTCCTCACTCTCCTCTCAAACTCTCCATGGGATTTCAAGTTTCAACAATGGGATTTCATTGCTTGGTGTTTCTTTGGATTCTCCACTACTCGGAAGATCCAATCCCCATCATCTTCTCCCTGATTCGCGCGGGAAATCTTTAAGGTATTTCATTCATAAATCTCGTTGCCCGATCTCTCAATGTAGAAGGAGTTAGATCATTTTCTTTAGGGGATAGCTTCTAGACACATCATAGAACTCATGTCTAGAATCTTGTCAAGTTTGGTGGGCTCAATCTCTTGTTTCATGGATCATTGGCTCAGCTCAGGATCTGTCAAAACTTCCGATGCAGGATCGGAACTTCTAACAAGCGCCTGAGTCGCCCAATTCTGACTCTTTTGATTCCTCTTTTCAATTCCGTCCTAATTTCCAACATATATATTTCTCAGATGGCTCGTAAAAGAGAGGGAAAAAGAGGGTAACAACTCCGGAGATTGATTCTTCACCATCTTCTGATTTCGAGGCAACCGAGGAAGTATCACCAGTTGTTCATCGCACGACAAAGAGAAAGGTAGTTGCCAAGGTTCCTTTGCACTCTCGTGGTCGTGGGAGGCCAAATCCACAAGGAACTTCAGGTCAAGGCTCCCGTCCTCACATAAAGCGTGCCTCAACTCCGGGTTCTCATATGGCAGATGCAGGAGAGTCCTTGGAGTATCTTGAGAGGATTATTCTTCGGATGAAGCCCCCAGTTAGAGAAACTCATCCTCAATACAATAGGACTCGTCCAGTGGACTATACTAAGGGCAAGCATGATCTTTATGCTTTGAGGTATGACAATCCCTCTGGGTATGGCAAAGAGCAACAAGGGGATGTTCGTTTTTGGTTGAACTTTCATGCAAATTGGTATGCCTCCATGATCCTTTGCAAATCTCATCACACCACCGAGATGAAATCCATCAACTGGGATTATTTGTTTGAAATTTATTTCCCAGTGGTAAGGGAAGTAGATGCTTATAGAAGAATTAATGTCTCCTCAATCATGTCTTTCAATTGTGATTGGAATGAGGAGGTCGTGGCTCAGTTCTATGCAACTCTTTATGTCAACCGCTCAACCAAGACCTTCCATTGGACCATACAAGGCAAGCCCTTTTCAGTTGAGTATGCACAGTTTGCAAGCATTCTTGGGTTCTCTAATGCTGATCTCACGAGAGAGAAGATACATGAGGAGGAAAATGTGACAGATGATGGAGAGCTTCACTTTATGTATGACAGTGCTTATGGTGACATTAAGTTTGGGACAATACATGGGTTGACACCTTACGACAAGCTGCTCAACAACTCTTCCTCTACACTCTGTGTCCCAAAAGTGGTGATTCGGACAACATCTCCAATATGTCCAAGAATTTGCTTTCAAGGATGGCTCCCAATCAAAATAATTTTAGTGTGTTTGACTTCATTTGGGAGGAGATCATCATCTCTTCAGTTTCACCCAAGAAGGGTTGTCACGATGCACCATATATGTTTGCCATGATCAAAGAGGTGATCGGGGTGGAAATCTTGACCAACAAGGGCCATCAAGTGTACAAGCCAAAGAAAGGTCAACTTCAGCGCTCCTCAAGCTTGGAGCTCATGCACCTCGCCGTGCCACTCAAGGACCATCTCAAGCTCCATATAGCTCCCATGGTCCATCTAGTTCACAAGGTCCTTCAAGTTCCCGTGGTCCTCCTCCTCGTGCTCCAAAGAAGAAGGGGATTCTTAGTTTTATCTCTCAAGGTCACTTTGCATGCTTCAATGTGGGTCGCCACAATGCGCAAGAAATTCATGCCCATAGAAAGTATGTGGATGAACAACTTTTGAAGATGGAGGAATGGCAAAAAGCTCTTATGGCAAAGAACGACATGCCTCATTCTCCTATTCGTGCTCCTATGGATTTCCCTCCTCCCCCAACATTCTACAATCCTTGGGAGGAAATTGGCAGCTCAACTATGATGTTTGGTGCTCCTCAAATGGATGATGATGATATTGAGGAAGATTTGGGCGGCCGTGAGGAGACGGATGAAGAGGAAGAAAAGGATGTGCCCGCAGCCAATACCCCTACGAATGAAGAAGAGGAAGACGATGACGACGATGGTGATGAGTGATGGCTATGGAAGGGCCTCTACTTTTTGGCGCTTGATTCCAGAGGGGGAGTAAGCTCACCATAGTGCATTTGGTAGATGTTGGTCATCACTTCGCTTTATCTATCTAGTAGCTTTGAATCTTGAAATGAATCTTGAAACTCTTGTGCTTGTGGACAAATGAGACTTGTATTAGTGTTATGTATGGTGGTGTGCTAAGTGAAACTTTAAATTTGTAAGACTTATTCATGCTTTGCTATGCTAGTGTGATCTTAGAACTTATTGCTCTTGTGTTGATCATGACTTGATGTAATGTTTATTTCCACTTTGTTATTGTGATATATCTTGTCATATGCATCACGATGATATTTCTCACACTTTGCACCCCACGAATGCAATGATACAGGGGGAGCTCTTTTAATATGTGCAAATGGCATTTGAGGCTATTTTTTATGTTAGAAATATGCCCTAGAGGTAATCATAGAGATAGATCATATTTCGTTGTATCCAGAATGTATTATGTGTTCATTGAATATCCATGAAAGGCAACTTATATTGATTGGCAATTATGTGAATTATTTGTGGGACTCTTTACTTGTATGGTTATTCTAAAATTGTTCCTAGTCGGAGTTCATGTATGGACACACATGAATATTAAACTAGCACATGTATTAGTTGATGACTGTGTTTCACAAGTCATAGACATGGAGATGTCAACCTAATAATGTGGGCACATGTATGACATGAGGCTGGACTGACCCAACTCGAGAAATAGTGATTTCTCATTACACAATGTGTACGCTATGTCCTTAGACCTGAGATTGTCGCATGTACTCAAGATGTGAACCGACCTACTTAGGAGCCATCAAACGCTACTCCGTAACTGGGTAGTCATAAAGGTGGTTCTCGGATTTGTCAAGAAGCATACTGTGAGACATGGTCAGTCAAGATGGAATTTGCCCCTCTCTGCTTGAGAGAGATATCTCTGGGCCTCTCGAGTGATCGGATCAAGAAATGCATGGCCGCGCTAGGGTTAAGTGTTAACCAAGGATTTCGGATCACGACATCGAGAAAGAGAGGTCAGTTTGGAGCTAGACCAAATATTGTGAGGCAAAGGGAATAGCATGTATATGAGATTGTGACGGCTCGTCTGATATGATCTTTGCGTGCGCATAAGAGTTGACACGTCTTGCTAGAGGCCGCTGTCAACTATTGGTCGAGTAGGAGTACTCGAGCCATGTCTGTTCGCGCGTGAGCCCATAGGGTCACACACTTAAGGGGCTGGAAGCCTAATGAGGATATGATCGGAATTAGATTGGGCTTAGGTGCACTAATGGGCCTCGGTTAGGAAGCCCATTAGTGGGCACTTATAAAAGAAGGGGTGGGGGCGCATGGAGTGGTTAACCCTAATTCCACGCCTGCTGGCAGCCGCTTGTTCCCACGCCCGCGCCCATGGTTGCCCTCGCGGACATAAGGAGTTCGGAGTGCGACGCTTCTTCCCCGTACGTGTGCATACCTTGGAGGTGCTGCATCTGCTGCACGAGGATGAGCCACACGTGAGGAGGTCTTGCAACTGCACTGCTGGCGACCGACTGCACTACCCCAACGCACTACAGAGTTTCCGCACCCGTGCGTCTAGTGGTAATTCCATGATCTATAACAACAGTTTTTCTGTTTATGCGGTGGAAAATTTTTGTTTATCGCTAGCGTGGCCCACCTCATATCCCTTCATTTTATTCTATCTTGAAAAATGCACATATTAAGTGTGAGTTCAACCATATAATTGAATTCAAAATGGTTTATGGTATTACTTGTGAGCCTTAATTGTGTTATCATCAATCACCAAAAAGGGGGAGATTGAAAGTGCATTTAGCCTCCTAGGTGGGTTTTGGTGTTGATAAAATTTAATGGAGCTACCGATATATTGCAGCACCGTTTTTTTTTGGTAAATATAGCTACTGTATTCTAGCAAACTAATACTTGAAGAGTGAAGACGCCCCCGAGTGAATGACGACAGATCCACGGTGATAGCAAACCACTGGCAAAAGTGCAACGAGCATACATAATTTTACCGGACCCGGCTAAATTACGGCCGGCCGTAAAAATATACTTCCGTACGGTCGCACTATTTTTGGAAAAAAACAAAACTGCCTCCTTCATCTTTTGTCACTTACAGGCTTCCCCTCCTTCTGGCGCCAACCAGCTTTGGTTGCGCGCATAACGATGGGTGCACCGCGTGCTCTAAATTACCTAGAAGCATAAACGCATCATAAACATCAATCAATTCACTACCTAGAAAATTTGAATTCTTTTTTTCACCCAAGCAATTCAGAGTCAACACAAAGCAATAATCAGGCACCATTCATCAGCGGGTCTGTGGTTTAGGCAAATAATAAACTACATCATCAGGCATCTTAGAACACAAATATCAGGCAACAGATAAAAAAGTAAGGCACTTTAGAACACATAGCATCAACCCCCTGGAAAAAAAGAACACATAAATATCATGCACCATGCGTCTTAAAGCGCAGTTTTTTAACCTGTCAAGTTGTCTATTTATGTGCCTGCAATTTTTCACTGCAGAACTATCTGAATCAGAATTGCAAAATATACTCAAATATGTACTCCCCAACTGCTAAATAGATTTGCTTCTAATTACTCAAAATGCCTTCCAATCTGCATTCATGTTCAATACTCCAGTGACCTGCATTGTAACGATAAAAAAGAAAAAATTAGAGAATATTTAACTATGTAAGTAATGGAAGTCCAAAAAAACCTAATTAGTAAGCTGAAGAATTTGCTTGTCTTAGCATTGCTGGTAGTTTTATTTCAACTATTTAGTGAAGGCAACCAATAAAAAAATGAATTGTGAGGTATTCAAATGAAGTGTACTATTATGCCTAGATAGAATAATATTATTGCTTATTGGGAACCATTATTATTGCCTCTATAAAACAATTTTATTGGGAACCAACATTACCGCCTATATAGGACAATATTGCCTAATTTCTCCTACATTATCGCCTAAGCCATGTTATTGTCTAATAAAAAATGGAATGGAAAGATATTCATTGTTGTTCAATTTTTCTAAACAAAGTCAAGGTTCAGTTGCCTGCATTTACAGAAAATACCAGTAAAAGCTACTTGACAGGTCAAATGAGATGAACAAAAAGCACATGAGCTAAAATTCATTCTACTGAATAAACTAAACAACTATTCGATTCACATGCCCAAAAGCAAGCAAACCATGATTAAACAATGTAACTAGCAGCTGCATCACTATAGCATGAAAATGATATCTGAAAACTTGCTGGATTGCTGAGCTGCTTACCTGCCCAAGCTGATGACATACGCTGCTGCTGGTGCAGTGGCAAAACAACTGCTACCGACCCAATAAAAGAAGAGGTGATGAGCTCATGTTATCCCTGTTAGCATGAAGCAGAGAAGAGAAATTACAACAAATGCAGACAATTCCAATAGAGCAGAATAGTATCAAGAGGGGAGTGTCTTTCTTTAGAAGCTGGAACTTTTTGTTCTCAGAAATCCAGGTGCTTTTGATGCACCTGGATTTGTGGTTTAGTGATTGACGATGGAAACTTTGCCTGACTAATAATAATAATTTGCCTATCTAAGTACATTGCTTTGCCTAAGTGAGAATAATACTTTCCCTAATCAAGAATAACAATGTGCCTAAACCAAAGCAAACAAAAAGTAGTTGTAGCTTTGAAGTACTATCACGGCTTGACAACTGTAAAGTAGTGACAAAATAAGATTGGTGAATATGATGCTCACTTGCATCATTTGCCAGTCCTATGTCCACCCTCTGTTTCAAGTGGTATACTGCTTTTGCTACTCATGCTCTGCTCGGTGCTCACATTTTTTGAAAGCAGTAGCCTAGACTGCTGCATGTGGATGAAATGTAACACCCTAACTGAACCACGACATCCAAACTTCTCACATCACAAATTCACCCCGTCAATCACCTATGTAGTAAACAAAACCTATGATTCTTCCATAAACAAAATCTTCGTGCACGAAAAATCTCACTCTCTGATTCCGACATCCCAATATATATACAACTCGAAACAAAAGAAGATGGAAAAATCAAAGAAAAAAGCCAGATAGATGGATTCACCTTATTGTGCACTCCTCTTTAGGGCTCTTTGATTTCCACTCCCCATTGCATCAAAAACATCAGAAAACAATCGAGCCCACTCCCTGTTTATTCGGACCTTCACATATTTGAATAAAAAATTAAAAAAACAGGAAATGCTTTAGATGTAAAAAAAGATTCAATCAAGTTGCCTAATGAAATGTATCAATTTGCCTTTTGCTAAAAGTGTTATTGCCTAATTTAGAACCACATACTACAATGACAATAAAAAATGCTTTAGATATAAGAATATTCAATGAAGTTGCCTAATGAAAATGCATGAATTTGCGGAACCTAAAAGGTGTTATTGCCTAATTCAGAACCCCTAATTGAGAACCCACCACATGAAAAATGCACGAACATATAAGACTGGCAGAGGATAGATTTATTTTCAAGACATACTGCATTAGTTGATGTCACACGGCCTTGTTGCTGCCTCTGTGCTCTTGGCATTGTAATTTATATGTGTTTTTAGGAGTAACTACATATTACAAAAAGAATAGAGAGTTAGTGATAGCGGGGCTGAGGGGCCAAATCGCAAGCATCAAGTAAAAACTCCTACAAACTCAGCCCCCTCAGCACCCATTTCCCTGAACGTGGACATCTGAGTAGGCAATAAAAACGTAAATAAATCTGCACATGTAGAGCCATTACGTAAATTGGCCTTGACTTTTTGTACAGTACAGCAAAATCAGCCACAACACAAAAGTACAAAGTGAACCACACATCACCGAACAATGTGCGAAAATGATTAACAAAATCAGTCTCGTTAGTGTTTTTTGCAGTAATTTGTTTATGGGAAGTACTAAAATGTACAAGTGAGTAGCAACAAATTCAGTAAGCTAGATGCGAAAAATCTTCATCAGTACAAAACTATGATTTAATTTCATTAGAACTCACTCTCTATTCAGTCATCAGCCTAATGTACCCTACCTCCCCCTATCCCCCAACTAACCACGAACAAAATGTAGCCAAACAAAAAAATTGTAGCCAAAAATCACAGAGAACAAGCTGAAAAAATAGGGGGAAGGGGGAAGGGATCAATTTGACTCACCTTGTTTGCTTTTTCCTCTAGTAGGGATCCTTCCGCTGTCAACAAAACTCCTTGCACCACAATCTGTCAACAAAACCACATCAAAAAGGGATCGAAGCCAAAAACCTTAGTCAGAAATCCAAGTCGCAACGAAAAAGGGTGGTGCGAGAGGGTGGGGGATGCTCACCTGACTCTAAACCTGCGCTTGTCACCCCCAACGAGCTGCTAATGTCTGCATAGAAAAGCTCCCAAATCAGAGGGAAGGGGCGGGGGGGGGGGGGGGGGGGGGGGGGTGTGCGGGTTCGCATCGCGCAGGGGGAAGAGGGTGTTTGTGACAACTCACCTGTTTATGAGAAGGGTTAAAACCTAAGTAAATACGGATGGGGATACGAAAAGAAGAGAAAAAGAATAAAGAGAGGTCAAAATTCATTCAAATTTGAAAAATTTGAAAGCCAAACTCTCTGAATAGTTTCAAACAGCAGAATAAGTCAACAAGAAGTCAAACTTCAAGTTTGAAATTCAAAATTCAATGAAAAAGAGAGAGAATGCATTCAATGACATGAAAAAAGGAAAATGGCTGATTAGCCATGTTCAGCAGCTGATAATTTGAAAAATTGCTCACTAAGTCAACCTTTGGTTAGCATGAAAAAGTTAGTGCAATGTAAGTTATTTTCAATGGAACAAAGTTTGAGAAGTTGAATGAAGTCTTGAATATGTTTGGAAGGTTCAAAGTTTGAAGAAAACAAGAACTCAGCAAAGACGCAGAAGATTTTGACAAGTCTGAAAACAGTGAAAAAGGCCAACTTTGGGCAAGAATAAAATGGTATTTTATATAGTAAATTTTTGTGAAAAGTACAAAAATGTAAATCTAATTGTTCAGGCTTTACAAAGGTACCAAATAGTATTTTTTAAAGTGGCAAGAAGACCCTCAAATTTGAATTCAAATTTGGGCAGTTTGAGTTAAATTCTGAAACTCTGAAAAAACAGCCTGAACCTGCCATGTTCAGAGCCATTTTTGGCAATGTTAGAGGTTGAATACGAGGATGTTTCTGAAAGAAAACGTGTAGAAAAATATCCGGGATACAACTTTTATGTTGGCCGATTTCAATGTTTAGTAACAGAATTTGGAGAATCAAGGTCTTGAAATTTGGGGTTTGCACTGAATTGCGCTCGATTCAGTCAGCTACAGTACCCGAGCATCCTTATCTTCTCCCCCAACGCCGGTGAATCAAATTCGCGGGTAAACTCAAAGGAACCACGTGTTGATCATGAGCAGGGGCAGCGTGGAAGAAAGCAGGCAGGTGCTGGCAATCGGATCACGGTGATCTTTTGAATATAAACCGCGCCCGAGCTGATCGTCTTCAACCTCGCGCCATTCTGTTTCCCCTGTACCGAGCGACACACCTCACTGGAATTCTCCACCCTCAGAGCATCTCCCATCAATTCCTTACAACCACACCATCTCCAGCCACCCACGAAGCCATTTGGGGTGATCCAAACCACCCTCTTCGACCACAACCGCCGATCACCGTCGCCCTTCCTTGTTCTGCGCCCGCCACCTCGGGTCACCGGTGAGCACCGTGCTAGGGCCTTTGTTTGGTAGGGCTGGGTCATGTTCTGTGTGCTGTGGGTGTGTGCGGTGCTGTGGCCGTCGTTTGCCGGCCTGGAGGGGGTCTGGCGGGGCCAGAACACCTCCTCACCGTCAGGTGCGCCGCCGCGCCATAGCCGGTGTCGCGGGGAGTGTCGTTCCGGCCGCTCTTGGCCACGCCTAGGTGAGTTGATGGTTCTGGTGGGAATGTTGCTCCGGCCGGCCTCGCCGTGGTCCGGCCAATTGCCGTTGACCGAGGGTCAGGTCGGCGCCGCGACAGACGTCCGTCGCCGGTGAGGGAAAGAGGGTGGGGGTTTAGGGGCTGGTTAGGCTCGCCGCGGTTTGGTGGTGCTGGCGGTGCGGGTCCGGTCGTCGGGGACCTTGCCGGTGGCGAGATCCACGGCCGGCCCGGCCGTGCACCCACGGCCAGTGCCAGGGGCGCTGTGCTCTGGGGCCAGGGACCCACGGGACAGAGATGAAGATAGGAGGGGGTGGGTGAAAGAAGAAAAGAGAGGGAAAAAGATGGGTTTAAATGTAAATTACATTTACAAATAATTCTACAGTTTTCTTTTATTTGTTAAAATTTGTACAAATATCCAAAATTGATGCAATAAATTTTTTTAGTTAGATTTTATTTTCCTCTATACAATAAAAATATAAAAACTTAGGTTGTTAATAAGGATTTTTATTTGTTTAATTCATTTATTCTTAAAGGATTTAAATAAATATGTAAATCCTTATTCTTTGTAAAATAAAATTTGGATAATTTCCAACTAACTATTTTAACTAATAATAAATAATAATAAATACGAATTTGAGGTTTTCTTAGATAGAATAATTCAAATGATCTTAATTAAAATGCTTAAAATTTATTAAAGTCTTAACGATTAGGATAAAAATGTGTTTAGGGTTGTGAAGGGTGATTAGGTGTTGGATTACAACTTCATAGTGAGGTAAATTTGTGATTCAATTCTTTAAAGTGCTTGCATACATACACCAGCACTACGTCTCATAAACGACTAGAACCGGAAGTCACGCACGTCAGCGTCGATTACATCAAGTTGCCGTCCCAAGGACCAGCAAGAGAAGAGGAAGTGATCGTGATCGAGCACAAGCCTCAGCCACAAGTCGAGGTTCCGCCTCGCCCAAATTAGATCAAGTCAAGCACTAAAGCATCTACACCTACTAATTTCTTAGCTTTTATCATTATTTTATGTTACTTCATGTGATTGCATAGGTCTAGATTGTGATCCTACATGATGCATTTCTAAGCTCCTTGACCTAAGAACATCTTTGCCACCTTCTCAACTAGTTTAGATGAAACCAAAGTGTCTAAAATAAACCTACACTAAAAGCAAAAAATAGTCAAGATCCTATACAGAGGTTCACTCTGATGAATCAAGGAAATGCATGACAAGTATGATGGTCGTTGAGTGCAGAGCAGAAGCGGAGTTCTGGCTCTATCCTCACTTCCAAAGAAAGATATAAGGACCTATGGTATGTTTAACCTTGGTCAAGCTTTGAACATACTATTCACATGCTGGTTTATGGAACCAATAAACCTACTGATCTAAATTCTTGAACCAAGTTGTACCCCACTCGAAGTGGAAAGTTGGCGGGGTCGTAGCCTGAAACCCGTGTTGAGATCAGGCCCGACGGGGGTCCAGCACGGGGGTGCGAACCCGGGTCTAGGTAAGCTTGGTTAAGGGTTTAGTATCCTCCTCGTGAATGGTTGCCACGTACGGTTCAGCCGGGAACACATACATGCCGTGTGAACAGGGATTGCCTGTAGGATGTAAAATCGATTCGAATCGCCACACTTCTCTGTTATGAATACCACTTGATCTCGCTTGAAAATCGTATAGTAACTACAATGCAACCATCATAAAACTTGTGGTCACTAGAAGCTATTCTTTTGCCATAGTACTAGTATCTAGTTTCTTGAGTATAGGTTTACTACTTTGAAAGTCCAAATGTTTTGAATAAATGAACCACTCCACTCCAAAAGCTTTGCATATTCTTGATTCTTCGTATTTATACTTGGTTTTTTGGTTAAGTCTTGCTGGGTACCTTCGTACTCTGTGTTTGTCCTTGCAATGTTTTTAGCAGCGCCACCAGAAGATCCCCAGGAGTGAAGCCTCAAGACTCAGAGAGTATGTCGAGTCCATACTTCTCTGGATGTTTTATAAACTTGTTGTAATATAAGAACTTGTATGACCGCAAAGGCTAAGACTATAGGTTGTGTGTTTGAAACTCTGTAGCGTTGACTTGCAGTAAGGTTTGTTCGTATTGTGTAATAAATCTTTCCTGGTTTTTGCGAACTCTATTCAATGTCTGTGTGTAATATCTGAAGCTTTATGCAAAGTGATCTTGTATGCATGATAATGGCACGGTTGTAAGGTGGAAAGTTCGGGTGAAGCCCGACGGACTACCAGATTTGTTCCATTTTAGGAGCGTTGACTGGACTATCTCTACGGGAGATGATCGGATGCTCTTAAGCCAGAATAAATTTTGAGGTTCCGCTATAGTGCTCCTCACATGATTCTGACCCTGCGCCACCGTATTCCAAGCCCGGGAGATGCTGCACAAAAAAAGGCACCCAAATCAGAGACAAGATGGAGAGAGATTAGGTGTGCAGAGGGCATGAATTCACCTATCTAATATGCGCTTCCAGTACCCCCCCCCCCTTTGATTCGAGTTCCTCGCGTCGATGACTATAGTTGGCCATTCGGGCCGCCCGGCACGGCACGGCCCGGGCCCAATTCAGCATGGCACGATTAGGCCCGGCCCGATTGGCCCGATTACTTAATCGTGCCGGGCCAGGCCGGCCCACGTGCCGAGGCCTCAGCCCAGGCACGGCACGAAGGTCTGTTTTCCATGCCGGGCCAGCCCGATTACCCATTCGGGCTCTGCGTGCCGTGCCAGCCTGCGGCTCATCATCCTCTCCACCACTTCATCTTCCCAGAATTTCACCATCCATTTCAATTTCACAAGTAAAAATTTGAAGTTTCAAACATACACATACACATAGACAGAAACATACACTGATACACATCCAAACTTTCAAACATACACATCCAAACATTCACACATACTCATTGAGAAGAACAACATATATTAACTTGAGTTGTCTTATTTGCTGCCTCATTAAAAACCTTTGTAGGTAAAACTTCACACCTCGTGAGGAGAAAACCCTACAAAGGAAAAAAGAGTACAGCCAGCTCTGAATTGTTCAAATACATCAGTTCAAGTTCAAGTTCTGGACCACATGTCCACACCAGTACACCACAGACCACACTACACAGATTCATCATCAAGAAACAAGTTCTGGAGAGAGTCTTCGAGTTCTTGATCCTCCACGGAACACTGAAGTTTTGCATCTCCTAGCTCCCAATCCTTCACCAGAGCCAGCATCTCCACCATCTCAGGGCCTAGACGCCGTCACCACTCCTCGATGATCCTGCCAGTAGTACTAAAAGAAGATTATGATGATATTGTAAAAATAGGCACAGTCATAACATCTCTAGCTAGGATTGAAAGAACAGGATATGATAGTTTCTGCTCATGCCACCAGTTTAAAATGTTGAAATCATCGTCGTATTGGATAACAGTATCACTATCCAGGTAGCCAGAAAGTTCAGAAGCACTAGAAGTAGCAGCCTGCAGCAAGGCACTAGCAGATGACCTCCTATGCAAGGAGGGAGAAGCACCGAGCTCAGCACCAAGCCCAGCACCAAGACCAGCAGGACTAGCAAAACTAGAACCAACACCATCACCCCCAAAGATCTTACCCCAAGCAGTCTTTTTCTTACTTGTAGGCCCTAGTTGTGCAGCCCTTTGCAACCTTACAGAACCAAACTTATCTTCATGCTTAGCAAAAATAACAGATAATTCAGCCCTTACCTCAGTTAAGTAGCACGAGTAATCAATACCATTAAGCTGAGATAAAAGTCTAAGAACATTGCTAAAACCTTTCATCTTAGCCCTAGGATCCAATATAAATGCAAAGGTATAAAGCATAGGTATGTCACACCAATATTGTAAAAACTTATCTTTCATGGGAACAACCACATTTCTTAAATCTCTATCATTGTCGTAATTATTTAGATGGCTAGCTATCTCAAGAACATGATGCAATACTAATGGAGATGTGGGATAATAAATACCAGACAGAATAACAATGGAATTATAGAACTATTCAGGGAACTAAAATATTTTTTCAGCCACATACCAGTGTTGCTCTGTCAAGAGTGGTTGTCCATCAATCAAAGCATGGTTAGTAGTGATAAAAACTGAGAATGAGTTCTTATGGGGCAAGAGATGTTTTAACATGAGATAAGTGGAATTCCATCTCACATCCATGTCCAAGCCAAAGTTGCGAGGTTTTGCATTAACAGCAATACAATATGATTTATATGCAGTAATACGTTGGTTACATGAATTTAAAAATGATATGACAGTTCTAAATGCAGACAGCATAGGCTTAAGCACATCAAGGCCAGCTTTAATAATAAGATTGATGATATGACAAGCACAACTCAGATACAGGAACAAGCTATCAACATAACCAAACAGAATAGGATTAAGTTGATGAATAGCCCTAGTGTTAGCAGCAGCATTTTCCAATATAATAGAGAATACTTTATCAGTTAATCCATAATCAGCAAGTAATACGCTCAGCAATATTCTCAGCATTGTGAGACACATCAATCAGACTGAGACCTATGATTCTCTTCTCTAATTCCCAATCAGCATTCACATAGTGAGCAACCACACTAAGATAATCCTTCTTAGCATTGCCAGACCAGATATCAGAAGTAAGAGCAACAGAGGATGCAGATTTCAAACACTCAACAAGCTGTGCACGATGATCATTAAAGTACTTAGCAAAATCTCTAGTGGTTGTTTGCCTAGAGACACAATAAAATCTAGGATTATGAGCAGTAGTAATGTACTCTTCAAAAGCATCAGTTTCACCAATGCATAAAGATGTACAATTAACCTACACAACTAAGTACAAGCAACATCAGGACTAGACTCCTAAGTACGAATAGAGCCATCAGGGTTAAACTTAAGCTGAGATTGAGCCATGACAGAACGACCTTTCAAAACAGGGCATATAGCAATGTGCCTAATCAAGTGGCCACTACTATGGGTGGATTTACCATAGAAGTCCTTCATCAATACCTACATTTAGCACTAGTTCGACGTTCCATACCGTTGATTACCTCATATATCTCATTGAAGTCTTTCCAAACCTTAGAGGTGGACGCCCTCCTCTTCCTGGAACTGCCACTGCCACTGGCAGCGCCGGTGCTCATGCTCTCAGACCCGACTGGGTGAGCAGCCTGCCCCTAAGGAACTCCCAGGACGTTTGCGTCGAGGTTGATGGCCGCATTGCTCCCAAACAACTCCTCTGCATCCGCAGCCATGTCTTCCTCATCATCTGCGCGAAGACCCATTGCCCGTAACTCATAGTTGTGGGACGTAGGGTCGTCGCCGTCGGCCATCGTCGGCCTCTGATCCCTCAACGACCTGCGTAGGAAACATGTGAAGCAGTAAGCAGAGAACAAATCAAGTCAGAAACTGACGGGTCCAGGGACTCGGGGTCCCCAGCGGGCCCACTTCTCGCTGTCCAGCCCGAGGCCGTGGCTGGACGAGCGCCGTTCCTCATAGGCGACAGCTCCGTCCAAGCGGCCCAGGCCCATTATCCCGACCGACAAGTCGGTCGGGGCAAGCCTGGCCCATGTCCCCAACTGTGGGAACGATCGAGGGCCGGGCCCATACCAAGGCTCTGACCGAAGACTCCGACCGGGCTCCGCCTTGCACGTGCCCACCTCCTCGACTAGTAGACTGGTCGGGAGGCCAGGCCCGGCATACCAGCGGGCCCCAGGAGTAGGTGCGGAGGATAAGGATCAGTCTCGGGGTTAACTTGTCGTACACGACCAACCACTCCCTCCACGGGAGTCATAGTCCCCTCTACTATTGCAGCAGGTCGCCACTATTCTACCTACCCCGTGCTCATGAAGGGATGGGGCGTAACGTCATCATGATACTACCGGCACGCCCCCATCACGACGGAGTGATCGGGCGTGGTGCCAGGGACGGGGCGTGACAGCCGTACCGTACCTATCGACATACCCACGACCTCCAACCGACGGAGCATGACACGTAGGGACAAGACAAGACGCTCGCCCCATGACGTAGGATTTGGACGGTGGTCACCGGGAGACTCCGACTGACAGGATGGGAAGACCCGACTGACGAAGCTGACGACCCCGACCGGCGGGGTCGGGAGTTCTCTGTTTCTATCCTTACACCCTTAGTTCTCCTATAAAAAAGACCCCCTTGGACTATAAAAGGGAGGGCCCTCCATCTAGGACATAGAGAGACAACTCATCACCTCCTCCACTCGAAAGCTTATAACTCCGCAAACTCTCCCGAGCACCTGGGCTCAAGCAATGCAACCGACGGACCCCTGACTGGACGTAGGGCATTTTGCCTGAACCAGTATATATCTTGAGTCATTGTGTCCTAGGCCACATCCGATCACGACGCGTGATACACACTTCGAGTAGGTTTAGCTGCTGGCCATTTCCGGAACCGACAGTAACGGATCAAGAAACAAAAAGAGAAAGAAAAGAGGAAGGCAAGTAGAGGGGGACACCGGACTTATTTTTGGCCGGAGCACTGGAGTTACCGTCGGCGACCTCATCGGAGATAGGTTGGGCAAACCACACGGACTCGGAGAGGGAGAGGGAGATTGGAGAAGAGGAAGGCGAAGAAGGTCGAAAAGAAACAAAACAAGTGAGGTGGAGCAGATCTAACAGCGAGCAGAGGAGCCGAGGAGGCCGGCAAGCAGAGAAGGCCACCAGATGTGGCACCGCTGGCTCGTGTCGCCACCGCTCCGCCTTCGCCACCTTCACCTTCTTCAATCCCCGTCACCGGCAACACGAGAGGGAGAAGAAGGGCTGCCAACGTCGGATCCGGCAAGGAACGGCGAGGCAGAGGCAGAGGCGGAGGCGAGGCCGCGCGCGAGGTGAGGTGGACCGCCGAGGCTCCGAGGAGCTAGATCCGGTGAGCAGAGGGGGAGGAGAAGGGAAGGGGCACCAGATCTTGGTAAGGAGAGGCAGAGGAGGCGAGGTGAGTGGAGTATCTACGCCGGCGACGACGGCGAGGCTAGGGTTTGGGGGGTCTAGGGGGAGGCGCGCGAGGGGAGCGGGTGAGGCGAGTGGGAGGCGAAGAGGCGACTGGTGAGGCGAATGAGAGGCGAATGGGAGGCTAGGGTTTTGGGGCCGGGCGTCTTCCCTTAAATATGGAGGGGTGCTTGGGCTCCCGGGCTTTAGCAGGCCTCTCGTGCTCGGGCCCACCCACGGGCCTGGTTGAGCCTCGGCTTAATCATGCTGGGCCGTGCCAGCCCACGTGCTGAGACCTCGGTCCAGGGACGGCACGAGGCTCGTGCCAGGCTGGCCCTGGCCCGTTTAATACCGTGTCGTGCCGAGCCAAAAAGTCGGGCCGTGTGCCGGATGGAAAACTATTTCGATGACCTCCACCAGAAACAAACGCGAAAAAAATCAAAACGCCATGGAATCCGAGGCGCGGAGGGAAACGCTCACCTGGATCTGATCTGCGCTTCAAAACCCCACCGCAGGGATCCACCTGCGCGCGCCGATGGTGGGGAATGCAAGCAGATTAGCTTGTGGATGTGAGAGCGGATGGTAGAGAGAGAGAAATCCTAGAGAGTGGATGAGCAGACAAAATGAACATGCGTGCGAGAAGGTGGGGGACGCTCTCCAGTTTCTCGAATGTGGGACCGGCGGGTCAGCTGCACCTGGTCGGCCGGGGCGTCAGCCTCGTTGGATGAAAAACGGACGGTGGGTCGAATCGGCCATTCAACCGGACAAAAATACGCCCGACTATTATAGGGTCATTACCTAATTTTACCTCATAATAAAGTACAATGAAGTACAATGCCATGTCTTAGCTTATTAAAATTTCATAGTGATACTGGACCAAGCAATCATTTTACGGTGTCAACAGGCAATTTGGCTACACTGTTACATCTGTATTTCTCGTTTGCAGTTTCTGATTAGTGCACATGGGACGTACTAAATTTATGCCGATTATTGGGTTTATATACCTATCTCTCATCCGGAACATGGATTCATAGTCCACCTATGTTTCCTCCTCTTGCTCCTCCATCTTTTTCATTTTGCTGCGCATCTCCACGTCCCTTTGGGCGAGCTCTGCGAGCTCGTCGGCGGTGAAAGGCCCAGGCAATGCGCAGGGCTCATAGTCAGCGACATACTTCTCCATGGACTCCATCATGAACTCGCGGGCGCGGCCGCTGGCAGTGCAGGCCATGGACTCGAGGCAGAGCTCGGTGGCGTTCTCCGGGACGGTGGGTCTGTACCGGAGCAGCCGGGCGTAGTGGGTGAGCAGGTGCAGCATATAGTCGTACACGTAGTCCATGCTGAGCTCGTTCCGGAGGAAGCTGCTGCCTTCCTCGCCCATCCGCTGCGCCTGCGCCGGGTGGGCGTTGCCCCAGTCGACGGCGAACTTGATGGAGGGGCACATGCGAGCTGCGTCGATGGGCCAGTAGTGCCTGCCGGCGACGAACCCCCGCGAGAAGAAGTCGCGGAAGGGTGTGTCGACGCGGAGCATCGGGGAGCCGCAGGCCAGGATGTACTTCTCGCTCACCGACCACCCTCTCCCCTGCACACAGATCTTGTACCTGCATACAACAATGATCGTCCAAACACATTAATATTTTAGACAAGAAAGAAAATCACAAGCTTTGGGCTGCAAGCAGATTATTTTTGGATACCTGTACGTGCATTGTTTGGCCAAATTGGAGTCTTTGAAGCCATTTCGGTTGGCATATCCCCAGTCCTGCCGGAAGAGCCGCGCGTTCCAGTCCTTGCCGCTGTCGGAGCCCTTGTTGCAGCGCATGAGGTCGCGGCGCAACCCGCAGACGTTGGCGTTGCCCTTCCAGAACGCGTAGGGCTTCCTGTCGAGCCACGGCGTGCGCCGGCTCTCGCGCGCCACCTCCTCCAGGAACGGCGCCCACGGCCGGATGTTCACCTCGGGCCAGCCCCAGAAGGTCCAGTCCGGGAAGACGATGTCGAGCGCCGCGTCCTCTGTGCAGTACATGAAGAGCGGCGGCGCCTCCGACCGGTCGGGGTAGGCGGCGGCGCGCACCACGGGGATGTCGCCGCAGAAGAACATGAGGTCCAGGTCCGGGACGCGCCCCGGGTAGCGGGCCAGCAGCTGCAGGATGCCCCACAGCGTGAACACGTCCCGCGTCTGGTACGCGGGGTGGTACTTCTCCACGTAGGCGCGCCCGGCCACCACCACTAGCCGGAACGTCGCCATGCCCCGCGCGCGCTCCACCGCCTCCCGCGCGATCCCGGCCTCACGCCACGGCGACAGGTCCGAATGGATGTACCGGAAGTACTCCGGGCACGTCGCGGACTGCGCAGCGGCGGGGCGCTGTTCGGAGGACAGTAGTAGCGCCGCCGTCGGCGACGGCGATGGGGATGCTGCTGCGGCTCGGGGGCAGGCGGGGATCTCTGAGGACGTCTCGTTGCCGCAGGTGAAGGGGATCGGCGCGCGGAGTTCCCCAGATGTCGTCGGGGTGTAGTGAGGTGGGCGTCCGTTTCGTCCACGGCCACCAGCAGCTCCGCTGCCTAGCAGAAACGACTGCACACGTGTACACTAGTGTTAATTTGCACGATCTGTTTGATTATGTACTAATTTAAGCTATCTGAATTGTCTTGCATAATATTTATATTTGATTGACTGTTGTGTTCGTCATGAAAAGTTGATCCTGACTACACTTCTTGGACTTTTGAAGTTTAGCTTGAATGGTTGAGGCCATCATTCGATAAACTCATAATAAACCAATTCGAATGCCAGCAGGATCGGAGTAATAACAACGTAGTCTACTGTCACATGCATAGATGCGGAAAGTCTAAATACTTCCTCCGTTTTTATTTACATGTCGTATTAGGTTTGTCCTAACTCAAAGTTAGCTAACTTTAACTAAATCTATAGAAAAATATAGAAACAACTATGCTACCCAACATATGTACTATCAACGTATATTTAATGGTGTATTTAATGAAACAAATTTGATATTGTAAATGTTATTATTTTTTCTATAAATTTGATCAAAGTTGGTCAAGTTTGACTTAGGACAAACCTAATATGACATGAATAAAAACAGAGAGAGTATATCCGAATTGGATAACCTAGTTATGACTTATTACGAGCACTACTCTGTTCCTGAGGTCTACGCTTATGCGTACAGATGCGGTAATGTCGGTTCCGGAAATGGCCAGCAGCTAAACCTACTCGAAGTGTGTATCACGCGTCATGATCGGATATAGCCTAGCACACAATGACTTAAGATTTATACTGGTTCAGGCAAAATGCCCTACGTCCAGTCGGGGGTCAGTCGGTTGTATTGCTTGAGCCATGATGCTCGAAAGAGCTTGGGGACTTACAAGCTTTCGAGTGGAGGATGTGATGAGTTGTCCTTGGTTCATTTCTATCGAGAGATAGGATGTCTTTCCTAAGCATATGACCCACCCTTTTATAGTCTAAGGGGGCTCCATTATAGGGGAGCTAAGGGTGTAAGGATAGAAAGAGAGGACTCCCGAGCCCGCCGGTCGGGGTCGTCAGCTTCGTCATTCGGGTCTCCCCATCCCGTCAGTTGGACTCTTCCGGTGACCACCGTCCAAGTCCTGCGTCGTGGGGTAAGCGCCTTGTCTTATCCCTGCGCGTCATGCACCATCGATCGGTGGTCGTGGGGGTGTCGATAGGTACAGTACAGCTATCATGCCCCATCCCTGGCGCCTCGCCCGGTCACTCCATCGTGACGGGGGCATTCTGGCCGTATCATGATGACGTTTAACCCCATCCTTTCGCGAGGACGGGCAGGTAGAATAGTGGCGCCCTGATGCCACAGCAGAGGGGACTACAACACCCGTGGAGGGAGTGGTCGGAAGTGTACAACAGGTTGACCCCGAGGCTCATCCTTATCCTTTGTACCTACTCCCTAGGCACGTTGGTAAGTCGGGCTTGGCCTCCCAACTAGCCTGTCGGTCGGGGAGGCGGGCACGTGTAAGGCGGAGATCAGTCGGAGCTCTCGGTTGGCGCCTTGGTACGTACCTAGCCTCCAACCGTTCCCACAGTCGAGGATATGGGCCCTGTGATCCCGATCGAGTTGTGAGTCGGGGTTGTGGGCCGAGAGTGCCTAGATGAAGTTGTTGCCCTATACGGACGGATGCTTGTTCCAGGCGCGGCGTTGGACTGGTCAACAAGAGGTGGGCCCGCTGGGGACCCCAGGTCCCTGGACCCGTAAGATGCCCCCGAGCGGCTTCACAATTTGTTTAATCGTGAAGGCGCTATTTCTTGCTGCGTTGTACCTTCGCCCGGGGTGAGGAATCGCATCGCTCTATCTCATCCGTAAAGAGAGAGATGCGGCGTTCAGGGGATCCCCCCTTGTGACCGCGAGTCAATTGGTGTCGCCCCGGTCAGTCCGCGTAATAAGTGTTCCGTAGTGGCGCCAGCTGCGCATCTCCAGCGCGGAATATTGAGGGCTGCATGACCTGTCATGTCGGCTTGCTGCGGTGGTGCTCCCTCCTCCTCCTCTTGTGAAGGTTTCCCTTCTTTTAAGGCGGAGTCATGCGTTACACGGCGAGTTCGGCTCGCCGGACAGGAGGGTATCTGAGCGGCTATAAATGGAGGCCTCCAGAGCCTCGTTTTGAACTCGTCCCAACCCGAGTCGTGAGTGAGCCCTGCCTCGAGTAATGGAGTTGCTTTTAGCCCGTGTGCGTCCGCCTAATGGAGCCGGTGGCTCCTTCAGCATCCGGTGCTAGAAGAATGCTTGCGAGCGGCAAGGGATAGCACACTGGCGACACCGTCCACCTGGTCTTTTCGCAAGCTCGATTGCCCAAGTGTTCTGCTCGGGTGATCGGGCTTAGAGGATGAGCAGGCAGGGCACCATCTCCATCGGGCAGGTGGCGCGCTTCCCCAGGCGCCTTGGGTGACAAAGGGGGAGGCATCAGCTCCCGGCGGAGAATGTGTCAGTGCTTCCACCGGCCGGATATGGGTACGGGGAGGAACTCCTCGACCTTTCCCGGTGCAGTGCGTGCCCGTGGATACTGCCTGGGCCCCGAGTGGGTTCGGCTTCCCCGTGTGCCTCAGCCTCAGCTCGCACCGTCGGGAGGCTCATCCTTCCCTGGCGGCTGAGGTTGGGAAAGAGCTCCTCGCTGTCGTCTAAGACGGTGAAGGAGTTTGGCCATCGACGACGGTAGATGGACTGCTCGCCGTTATCTCCTGCCGGGTTGTCCTCGAGGAAGGGGGTGCAAGAAGAAGGCTTGAGAGAAAGATGTTCATACCAAGCTTCCCGCACTTGTAGCAGCCCTCCTCGAGGTTCCAGCGTTACCATCCTTGCGGTGGTAAAGGGATTTTGTACTTTGCAACGGCCATGGGCCAACTGTACTTTGTAACACTTATTTGCCAGGAATAAAATGCGTTTATTCTGGAGCATTTTGTATCTGCTGCGCCCGACCAGAAGTCCAGTTGGGGGCTGGCGTTTTGCCATTCTTCTTGAGTGGAGAACGTGGTACCCTGACCCGCAGCAGTCCTTGTCATGAAGGAGGGTGGTCGGGTCGGTGACGTCACGAGTGTGCACGCGTAGAGCTGACCCCGTCCGTGGTCTCCGCGATCGGAGGGGTTGAGTCGGCATCACTTGCCTCGATGGCACGAGTGACGTGCTCGGTGAGCTCCTAACAGGTGTGCCCGGGTAAAAATTTCAAGCGTCCGAGTGGAATCCGGGTTTGTGACGGGGTTGGCATAGCCCGCAGGTGGCGTTCCACTGCTCCATGACCTGCCTCCCGAACGATACCTGAGTCATTCGACTAACTTAGGTGGTCTGCTGGCCTCTCCTCGATGGAGATTCTGTGGGCATGGCTCGAGGTCCGGATCGGACGAGAAGGTCGAGATGATTTGAATCGCTGCCGGAGCAGGTTGGGCGAGGGCCGCTGAGGCTCATCTACATTTTCTCCCCTGGCTCTGTTCGACGCGAGGCGGCCTCGAGCCCTCCACGGACCGGCCTTCGAACCTCGATCAGTCGAATTCCTGAGTCTGGACCCGATGGCGTGCTTTCGTGTTTTTGAGTATTTCGAAAACTAAGCAATCAAATGCATGTATCGAGTGAGGATGTGGCCTACTAAGGCTTACCCGGGGAGTTGGGGTACTGGTGTAGTTTTTTTTAGGGGGGCGAGTCGGGAGCAATCCTACCACGTCACGGAAGATAACGGGGTGCCCGCTTTGCCATGATTTCCGAGATTGGTGGACTGTAACTGCGCCTGCTGCCTTATCCTATCACAATTTAAATCGAATGGGAGGGGAGATGGTTCGTACCTTTTCCTCTTCCCGCGGAGACCGAGGGGTCGTGCGCCGCGTGGTGCTAGGGCCCCATTAAAAAAACTGTAAGATCCTTGCCAAACGTTCTCACCGGCAAGCGCTTGTTTTCCTGTTCAGAAGAAAAGGAAAGGTTCTCCCATCCTCCTCCTCTAGCGAGACGGTGGGAGAGAAGCGCCCGGCAAATGAGGGTACCAGGACTCCACCTCGGGGGCTGCCGTCCCTCTGGGAGGCTCTACGCTGTCAGGGGTAAGCATTGCTCACCCTGTCGCTGCGCTCCTTGGTTGCGGTTGGTGATGTTTTGGCTCCATGTTTGTGCAGGGCTATCTCCGCAGGTCCTCAAGGCTTCATCGCTGCATGCAGAGTGGTTGGGGGACCCCTTGCTACCGCGGTGTCAGCATCGTCGTGGTCGTCCTCCTCATCCGAGTCCGACGCGAGCCGACGTAGGGAGATACGGGACCTCGTTCGTGAGGCGTCCGAGGCAAGTGGTCGGTATTCAGACACGACATGGGAGGTGGGCAGGCTGGAGGCCGATCTCGCCGCCGTGCTGGCCGCCCTCCACGCTTCGGAGGAGACGGCTTCGGCCCTGGCCGGGGCCGCGGACGCTCACGCCCGGGAGGCATTTGCGTTCCTTATAGAGAGAGCTTCCATTTGTTTTCTTTCGTTTCTATTTTGGAGGCGGTCGTAGCGCGCTGGACCCCCCATGTCTCAGGTTTAGAGGAGGAGGCGACCGCGTCTTGCCTTGAGGCGGATGAGCTACGCTGCCACCGGAATGACCTGGAGGATCGCCATGAGGCCCTGACCCGCGCGGTGAGGGTGGTGAGGCTGGAGGGGCACCTGTTGCCTGACCGTCTTCGGTCCTTGTCGCGCAAGGATGGGGACGCAGTGGCACAAGGCATTCGCCGCGGGGCCTCCAATGCGCTGGCCTTGATGCGGGTTCGTTTTGACTGGGATCTGGCCTGGCTGGAGCCCGGATTGCCTACGGCGACCGGCCCCGAGGAGTGGAGGGCGCTCGTGAACGTGGTCGCTGGAGCCGCCGCCGTCATCGCCGCGGAGGTCGACGTCGATGACATCCTCACGAGGGGCACCGACCCGGACCAGGATGGTGCCTAGGCGGCTCTTGCGGTTGAAGTAGCGGATGTTGCATTGTGCTAGGGTCTTTTTATGTATTTGCTTGGAACAAAGTATGCGGGGGACTTACTCCCGAGTGGACAACTAAATTTAATCATCTTTTTAGCTTAATGATATTTAAGGGGCTCATCCCGCCTGCTGTTAAATGTCGATTGGGTGCGTGGCCTCAAGGATACTCACTTGGGAAGTCGGAGCATCGCACTGCTTTTCGCGCCCACGCCATGGTCGTGGTGGGTCCCCAAGTCGTGTGCCGTGGCCTGTCTGTTGGGTTTCCGCAAGGTGCATCCCTTTAAAGAAAGAGGACCGGGGGTCGTCGTCCTCCTTATCCTCCCACTTGTCTCGTTCCAATCGCCGCCGCCAGCCTTCTTCTCCCCCACTTTCCAATCACCATTGCCCGTCCCCTTCTCCGCCCCCGTCGTGCCTGGGGGGGGGGGATAGAGAGAGGGAAAGAGAGAGAGAGAGAGAGAGAGAGAGAGAGAGAGAGAGATCGTTCCACCTCCCAATCGTGATGTCATACTGCAGGCCGTCGACCATGGAGGAGTCGCAACTGGAGGATCTTGCGGTGAAAGGGTTGCTGCCGTCGAAGGCGGTGGTGCACTGGAGGGCTCCCCCGGTGGAGCACGAGGAGCCGCATCCCGATCCCGGCAAAATTGTGAACTTTCTCATGTTCCACGAGCGCGGCCTCGGGCACCCGGCGCACCCGTTCTTGCTCGGCCTGCTGAATGAGTGGGGGGTGGAGCTGCAGCACCTCAATCCGAATGGGGTGCTGCACATCGCAGGTTTGGTCACGCTCTGCGAGGGCTTCCTCAGGATAGATCCGTATGCGAATCTATTCCGAGTCTTGTTCCACGGGCGAGGTTTGATGGTGAAGGGGGACCCTCTACCCGCTCCAGTCGGGGGTTCGGCCAGCAAAAGATGTCTCGCTCGTCGGGGGATTACTCGGCGTACACCCCCACAGATTTGAACCGGGGGTGGCACGAAGAATGGTTCTACACCAAGAACCCAGTGGAGGCGCCATTCCTGGAGTTCACTGGGGTGCACCTAGTGAAGCAGAACAGCTGAACATGGGGGCCCCCAGTCTTAGAGAAGGGGCACATTGCGTTTCTCGAGAGGGTGCTGCGAAAGCGTGTCATGGAGGAGGGACTCGACAGGGTGCAGCTTTTCAGCACCATTCGTGCCCGCTATGTCATTCCTCTAACCGTGAGGACGACCAGGATGTGGGAGTACACCGGCCCCACGGATCCTGATGAGTTGTGGTCTTGGGTGGAGTTGGACCTCAAGGTGGGGAATTAGTAGACCATTGGTGGTCCGGACGCCTTCGACAAGGGGCACCTGCCGAATTTGGTGAGTTTTTTCCCCTCCCCTTCTTCCTATCGGTTCACATGCGCCCGATTGGCTCCCAACTTTCTTCTCAACTTTCCAGGGACTCGGTTGTCCTCAATCCCGCCCTCATTTGCATAAGGGGGCAGCGTGCATGGCTAAGCAGGCCGCTCAGGTGGAGGCTTCCCTGGCCAGGAAAAAGAAGACGGTTGAGAAGGCCAAGAGGAGGCAGGCGAAGGATATAAAGATTGCGCGTCGGGTTTATATGGGAGAGGATCACGACGCCGTCCAAGAAGAATATGAGTCAGAGCCCTTGACCAACTCCGATGACGGCGACTGCTCTGAGGAGGAAGAGTCAGAGTCGGGGGATGCCGACTCGTTCGTGGTGAAGCCCTGTGGCACCGCGGGGTCGCAAATCCTAGAGGAGTCCGGGATGTTCTCCAGTGCTCCGGAGGTGAGGAAGCACGTTGCGGAGGATGACGCGACACCGACGGAGGAAGCGAAACAGGCCCGAGTGGAAAAGCACTCAGGGATGCCACAGATGTCATCTCCCTTGGAGCGGCGCGAGGTCGAGTCAGGGCAGCGCACCGGTCCAGAGGCGCGCCTGACGACGCCAGACGTGACCGACCCGCCCCGCGACCTGCAGGACGCCACGCCTCGGGAGTCGGCAGGATCGGCTCTGGGCTTGGGTCATGCGACGAGGGATGGTTTGCGGTCCCCGCCAAGCGTCCGGCGGTTCGGGAGGTTTGGACCACCTCCGATTGGATGGACATCGAGGTAAGAGGACCGCTTTTATGGTTCCGGCTCCTGTTTCAGTACATTTTTTGTTTATCCTGCTTTTCTTTGCCATGACTCGGTGATGATAACCTTTGGGGCCGATGTCAAGCATGTGCCATGGAGACCCAGCCTGGTGCGGCTTGCTATGGCCCAAGGAGGGGGTCAAGGACTAGTTCCCATGGGCAGGCCGTCGGCGATGGAGGCGATCCCCCTACGGTCCGGTGCGGAGGTGATCGTGGCTATGCCTCCCCCATCAAGCACAGGAAAGAAGGATGAGATCGCGACACCCGAGTCCCCGGGTGGAGGAGTGCATGATTTGCCCATGTGGTCCGAGTTGGAGGAGGACGAAGGGGCTACGCCGGCGTCTGCGAACGTGGTTGCCGAGCCCGGGCGCTAGGAGGCTTAGGCTCAGGCAGACAAGTGTCTCGCCGAGGTGAGCGGTCCCCCAGCACAACAGGTAGTGCTGGGGAGAAGTCAGGAGCAGGTGATGTTCCCTTTCTCTAGTCCGCCCGACCCAACGAGCAGGCTAGTCGGAGAGTGGGTGTGGCCTGACCCTAGAACCCGGGCGAGGCTCGATTTGTCTTACCGATGAGCGGGAGGTGAAGCTTTGGGATCTTCTCAAGCGAAGCGGGCAGTCGCCCTTTGGTGAGCTCACCACCACAGAGTCGGGACTTGAGGAAGCCTTTCGTAGGGTCAAGGGACTTGAGGAAGCCTTTTGTAGGGTCAAGGTCGCTTGGCGAACCGCGTCCGGCGAACTGCTGAGTATTGCTCGGGTAAGTCTTAACGGCCCCTTCCTAGATTTTGGTGGGTAGCGTGACATGGCATTTCTGACTTCTTGTTTTGAAGAACATGGAGAGGATTTCGTTGAACAAATCCTGGTTCCTCCGGGAGGAGCACACTCAGCTTGGGCAAGAAGCGGCGACGTAGCAACGGGTCGTGGAGCTGACCCACGAATTAGAGGCTACTCGGGCGTCAGCGCTTCACGAGCATGGCTGCGCGACTGCTGCAGAGCAGGAACTTGCCACATCCCGGTCAGCTCTGGGCGCGGAGCGGGTGGCCCGAGCTTTTGCTGAAGGGCAGGCTCAGTCCAGGGGACAGTGTATCATTGAGTTAGAGGTGATGCTATCCCAGAGGGAAGAGGGGCTCAAGATTTTGGAGGCGGCCGCGATAGGTGAGTGGCTCTCCCCATCCCTTTGGTTCTATTTTGCATTCTGGGCCTTTGACCTTTGCTTTGTTCATGTTCAGAGCTGGGAATGAGGAATGGTCTGCTGAAGAGCACGCTGCAGAGGTCAAAAGATGCTTGCCGTGCCGCCGAATCCGAGCTATCCAGCGCCAGAGAATCGATGGCACGGAATGCGTAGGCGCTGACAGATTCTTTAGAGAGGAACTGGGTCCTCGAAGAAAAGCTCAGCCTGCTATGAGGCGCAATGTGATTGGTGGTCGCGGAGGTGCTCGGGCCTCGTCCGGGGTCGAGCGCTTGTCGCCGACCTCTCGCAGATCCCAGGTGAGGTGGCGGGGCTCATCATCGACGGAGTCTTCCACGTCGCCTCGGGGGTGTTGACGTCGGTGGCATCGCACTACCCGACCCTGGACTTTGGGGCAGTCGGGAGGGGCTACGTTGCTGGGTGGTCCGCTGACCAGCTCTGTGAACTCAGACAGAGCCTAGAGCCAGTCGCAACGGCGATAGCGGAGGCAACCACCGCGGAGTGGGTGAAGGCAGCTCACCGCGCGGAGAGGGATATGGGCCTGGGCAGTAGCAGCGTCCAAGCAACAGAAGCCAGGTGGAGTGCCGCCCCAACTGCGCTGGCCCCTAGCCAGGAGGCTCCTCCGGTTGACCCTGCAGCGTGGCCCCTCCTATCCACGTCGTCGGCCAACGCGAACGGGGTGTGGCAATAAAAAGCATTTGCCGCGTAGTTAGCTTTCATTTCTAGAGCAGTTTGTGTGGTGGTCTTGAAGGCCCCCCGAGTGAACGATCTAAGTGCTTGTAATCTCTTTTGTTTTATGGTTTTTGAAGCTGGTCCCGCCCGTATCCCTTTGTTTCCTGGAGTGATTTTTGCCTTCGCACTTTTCCTTTTGAACCTGCTCGTTAACCACAGGCTGCAGCGTGTAGCCGGGGGCTAGCCCGAGTGGCGTCAGCTGCTAGTTCACCATAGGTTGTGATGAGGGTTCGGTAGGTCCGGTGGCCCAACAAACATCACTTAGGTCGCGTCGAGAGAACAGGTCGCCCTTTCGCTTGGGCGAAAAAAGTTGCCTTTTGGTGCGTGATTTACAAAAAGGAGAGAGGGGGTAACAGTGTGCGTGGCAGTGTACTCCCGTGGAGCCTTCGTGCGACCCGGGCCGAGAGTGCTCGGGTCGGGGCGTTGTAGGAGTCGTTGTTCGAACAAAGTGACGTAACTGCTCAATGCTCAAGTGTTGGTGAGGATGTTGCCATCACTATCCGTCAGTCGGTAGGTTCCTGGCCGGACCACCTCCACGATCGTGTACGGTCCTTCCCAGGGCGGAGTGAGCTTGTGCTTGTCCTTGGTCGACTGTGCTCTCCTCAGCACTAAGTCACCAACTTCAAGGGTTCTTCCTCGGATCTTCCTCTCGTGGTACCTGCGAAGGGTCTGCTGGTAGCTTGCTGAATGGACTAGGGCCGTCTCCCGGGCCTCGTCCAAGAAGTCATCTGCGTCCTGTTGAGCCTCCGCGTCTTGGTCGGGGTCAAAGGCCTTGACCCTTGGGGCGCCATGTTCTAAGTCGGAGGGTAGCACAACTTTTGCCTCATAAGTTAGGAAGAATGGGGTGAATCCTATGGACCGATTGGGGGTTGTCCTTAGGCTCCAGAGGACGGCTGGGAGTTACCCATCGGCCAGCGAACCTGTTGAGCTGGTCGAAGATGCGAGGCTTGAGGCCCTGGAAGATCATGCCATTCGCCCTTTCAACCTGCCCATTAGTGCGAGGGTGTGCAACTGACGCCCAGTCGATCTTTGATCCTGTACCCGTCAGCGAAATCCAAGAACTTCTTGCCCGTGAAGTTGGCCCCATTATCCGTGATTATGGTGTTGGGCACACCAAACCGGTAGATGATGTCAAGGAAAAACTTGACCGCTTCTTGGGACCTGGGCTTGACAATCGGTTTTGCCTCAATTCATTTGGTGAACTTGTCCACCGCGACAAGCAGCGCGTGAAGCCGCCAGGAGCCTTCTTAAGAGGCCCGACCATGTCGAGACCCCAGATCACAAACGGCCATGTGAGGGGGATGGTTTGAAGCGCTTGCGTTGGCAGGTGGGTCTGCCGGGCATAGAATTGGCACCCTTTGCATGTGCGGACGAGCTCTTCCTCGTCGCGCAGTGCAGTCGGCCTGTAAAAACCCTGGTGAAAGGCCTTGATGACCAGCGACCGCGGGGCTGCATGGTGCCCATAGATGCTTGCATGGATCTCCAAGAGGAGTTCCTTGCCTTGTTGGGTCGGTATGCATTTCATGAGCATCCCCACAAGCGATGGGCTCCGCTTGTATAGCTCGCCGTTGATGGTGACAAACGTCTTGGTGCGTCGGGCAATCCTTCACGCCTTAGTTCTGTCGAGTGGGAGGACCTCGTTGAGGAGGTAGGCCAGAAGAGGCGCCCTACAGTCAAGGTTGGTTACCGCTGCGTCGGCCGCGGAAGTCGCGATCTCCATCGCTAGGAAGTTGGCCCCCTCGAGTGCCTGGATGGGGGTCGTCTGTTCGGGGGAGACTCAGCTAGGGCCCCTGGGTACCAGATCGGACGGCCCTGGAGGCGGGTTCGGCTTAATGCGGATCGAAGGTGCGTGGAGGTCATTGACGAAGACCCCGCCTGGGGGCGGGATCTCGCTCGGCTGCCATTTTAGCATGTGCAACAGCATAATTGTTGTCCTTTCGTGGGACATGATGCAACTCGATTCTGCAGAACTTGTCCTCAAGTTTGCGCACCTCCGTGCAGTACGCGTTCATGAGGGAGCTTTCGTAGTTGGACTCTTTCATGACTTGGTCCGCTACCAGCTTAAGAGTCGCTGTAGACGTAGAGCCGAATGGCCCCGAGCTCGATAGCAATGCGGAGGCCATTGACTAGGCCCTCGTATTCGGTGAAGTTGTCTGAAGCTGGGAAGTGGAGGCGGATGGCATAGCGGAGCCTGTTCCCCTCGGGCAAGATCAGCACCACACTGGCCCCTGCGCTGGGTCCATTGACCGAGCCATCGAAGTACAGGGTCCAGTACTCATGGGTGATGTCCGGAGTTGGGGTTTGGACTTCGGTCCACTTGGCGATGAACTCGGCCAGGGCTTGTGACTTGATGGCGGTGCGGGGGCGTACTTGATATCGTAGCCCATGAGCTTGAGAACCCATTTAGAGATGCGTCCTGTAGCGTCGCGGCTATGGACGACCTCGCTGAGAGGAAACGAGGTGACGACGGTGACCTCATGGTTGGTGAAATAGTGCTGCGGCTTCTTAATTGCCATGAGCAAGGCGTATAAGAGCTTCTGCACCTGCGTGTAGCGGGCTTTGGTCTCGGTGAGTACTTCGCTGATGAAGTACACCAGTCTCTGGACCTTTAGCACATGGCCCGACTCCTCCCTTTCAACCACAAGAGCGGCGCTGACATCGTGGGTGGTCGCTGCAAGGTAGAGTAGGAGGGGCTCTCATCGCTCGGGAGCGACGATGACTAGAGCCGAGGTTAGTAAGGTCTTGAGGTTGTCCAAAGCCTACTGGGCCTCTTCCGTTCACATGAACGTGTCTGACTTCTTGAAGAGTTTGTACAGGGGCATTCCCCGCTCACCTAGTTGGGAGATGAATTGACTCAGGGCGGCCAAACAGCCAGTGAGCCGCTGCACGCCTTTCACGTTGCGGATGGGGCCCATCCGGGTGATGGCCGTGATCTTTTTGGGGTTGGCCTCAATGCCGCGCTCGGACACTATCTACCCGAGTAGCTTCCCCTTTGAAACCCCGAATGTGCATTTTTCGGGATTCAATTTGACGCTGAACCTCCGGAGGTTAGTGAACATAGCGTCTAGGGTGGCGATCAGATCTCCCGCGCGAGGTGCTTTCAGCACTATGTCGTCCACGTAGACGGCAACCGTGGGCTTTGGTGGCTCGAGCTGGTCGGGCTGCCGGGGCAGGTCGATCTGATCGGCAAAACACTTCTGCATGCAACGTTGGTAGGTGGCGCCAGCGTTTTTTATGGCTGGAGATGATTTCGCATCCCGATGTGGAATCGACTATTTCGTCTATACGCGGCAAAGGAAAAGGATCCTTGGGACATATCTTGTTAAGGCCAGTATAGTCGACACACATTCTCCATTTCCCATTGTTCTTTTTTACAACGACGGTATTGGCAAGCCAGTCGGAATGGTAGTCTTCCTTGATGAAACCCGCTGCCAGGACTTGGTGATCTCCTTGCCTATGGCCCGGCGCCTCTCGTCATCGAAGCGGCGCAGGCGTTGGTGCACGGGTTTGGAAGCTGGTTTGATGCGAAGCTCGTGCTCGATGACCTCCCTTGGAATGCCTGGCATTTCAGAAGACTTCCATGCGAAGGCATCATGATTGGCACGTAGGAAATCGACGAGCTCGCTTTCCTATTTGGCCAGAAGCTGGGCCCCGATTCGCACGGTCTTAGTTGGCTCGTTGGAGTCGGGGGAGCATTCTGCCACCGACTGGCGAAGCTTCTGGAGCTCAGCGGACTTGGCGATTGTGGTGGCGAGCTCGAAGTGCTCGCGACCGCAAGCGTAAGCCTACTCGAAAGAGCCACTGGCCGTGATGACGCCGTCGGCCCCGTGATGATCCCTCGAAACCCACTACCTCAAAGATCAGGGCCTCGATGTGGAAGTTGCTGCGATCGTTGAACGTGACCGGTAGCTCTATGTTCCCCAAGGGCTATGCCCTCATGCCTGGGATGATCCCCAGGAAGGGGAAGATGGAAGTACGGAGCTTGGACTGCGAGACGCCCATGGCGTCGAAGGTCTCAACACATAGGATGTTGAGGCTGCTACCCCCGTCCATCAGCACCTTGGTCAGGCGCTTCTTGCAGACGATGGGGTTGACAAGGAGAGGGTAGCTCCCTGGTCGGGGAACGTTGGGAGGGTGGTCACCCTGGTCGAAGGTGATCGGGGTGCTCGACCAACGGAGAAACTTGGGAACAGAGATCGTGGCGGCGCATACCTCCCGGAGGTGGACCTTGTGTTGGCCCTTGGTGCAGTTATCCTTAGGACCTCCAAAGATCATGAGGCAGCCATCCGGGTCGGGGAAGCTGTTCCTGTGCTTGGGCGGTGCTACCTGCTCCTTGGGCGCCTCCTTGTCACGGCCCTCGCCCTTACGCCTACTGGGCTGAACTAGCATCCGCTTGAGGAGCTCGCAATCCTTGAGCTTGTTCTTGACGGGGTAGCCATGGTTGGTGCACGGCTTCTCGAGGAGCTGCTCGAAATGGTCGTTGTTGCCTTGTCGCTTGCCCGCTCGGTTGGCCGCTGTGACCGTATTGGGGTTGGGGCGACGTCAGTCCCTCTTCTTCTTCTTCTCTTGTGTTGTGGAGGGACCCTCATCCTGCTCCGCTCGCTAGGCCTTTCCCATGGTCCGGCCATTGGTGAAGACCGCCAGCACCACCTCCTCACTAGAGGAGTGGCTCGTGGCGATGTCCAAGAGCTCGCGGGTGGTGCGCGGCTTTTGACAGTCGAGCTTTTGAACGAGGGACTTGCAGGTGGCTCCAGTGAGGAACGAGCCGACGATGTCTGCATCGATGACGACAGGTAAAGAATTGCACTGCCTAGAGAACCTGCTGATGTAGTCCTGCAGGGACTCGCCAGCCTGCTGCTTGCAGCTCTTGAGGTCCCAGGAGTTTTCGGGGCACACGTACGTCCCCTGGAAGTTCCCGACGAAGACCTTCTTGAGCTCTGCCCAACTACGAATGATGTTGGGCGGCAGGAATTCGAGCCATGCTCGAACGTGCTCCCCACAGATGGGGAGGTACTGGATGAGGAAGTAGTCATCATCCGCCCCTCCGGCTTGGCAGGTGAGTCGGAAATCTTCCAGCCATATAGCAGGGTTCGTTTCCCTGGTGTACTTGGTGATGTTGGTGGGTGGTCGGAAGCACGGCGGGAATGGCGCTTTCTTGATGTGGCGTCAAAAGGCTAGTGGGCCCGGGCCATCCGGAATAGGGCTCCGGTTGCCGTCCCGGTCGCTCGTCGGCCACCTCGCCTGGGGGGCGCCTCCTCGTGCTCCCCTTCGGGCTGGTGAGCCTCAGCCATGTCCATGGCTGCTCGGTCAACATTGGCGCCGTGTCAGGCCAGCTGCCGCAAGTGGATGACGCTGCGCATGTTGTAGTTGGGCTCAAGCCGGAAGGGGGGCGCTGTGCGGCGGGCGCCACTTCGTGGCGGTGCAGCCGTGGCGCCGTGACCTGCTCGGGGTGGAAGCCCTTGCCGCTGGTGGACCGAGGGGTTTGGCTGCTGCGAGTCTGCCCCTCCAACTGGGCAGGAAGCCACGTGCCGGTGGCGTGCCACGGAGCTTTCTGCCTGCTGTACGGCGGCACGCTCCACCAACGTCCGGATGTTGAGGTGGACCTCCTGCTGTTGAGGGTCTACAGCTCGGGCAGGTTGCGTAGGAGCATCACTGCGGCGGCGATGTTCTGCCCGGCCCGCGCACACTTCTGTGGGCCATTGGCATCCGCAACAATGGCCTGCTGGACTTGACGGGCGCGCGCCCGCGCGCTGCCTGCCACGATACAAGCATTAGGCTCGGAGTTGCATCGGGCGTGCATGGACGCGGGCGGCGGCTGGTGCTGTCACCACTGGTGTAGGTCCTCGCCGTGCGCCTGGGCATTAGCCAAGGCTTACACGCGCGGATCTAGCGTGGTGTCGTGTCCCCGGTTTCCTCCGGGACCGGCTGTGGCCCCTGCACATCCGTCATGGAGCATTCCCGTAGCACGGGACAGCCGAGGGATGACACATACCCAACGCTGGATCCCTCCGTAAGGAGGTCATTGTTGGAGAGGTGATCATGGAACGAGGTGGGGTCGTACCCCGTCATGCGCACAAGCTTGGTTGCGAGCAAAGGTAGCGGCATGGTTCTTGGGAGGTCCCTAGCGTGTACGCCTACAATGTTCGTGAGGCCGAACGGGAACTGGCCGCGCGGTGAGCGCGGCGGGGAGAGCGGGGTCCCCCTGGAAAGTTGGCGGAAGAAGTTTTGCGGTGAGAACAGGACCAGGTTCACATCGCTCGCTGAAGGGTCGGTGCCGAGCGTGAGCTCGATGCGCCGCGCCAGCGCCTCAGTGTCGAGGTCGGCTAGCGGCCCATTCGAGAGAGTGTCTCCCTCGAGCGATATCGGAGGAGTGGGCTCCTCGTGGAGATGAAGCGTGCCGAGATGATCGGCAATGAAATCCAGGTTTCCGAAGAAGAAGGCCTGGAAGGGCGCGAAGACGGGAGGTTCCCACAACCTAATGCACGGGGCAGCGGGAAGCTCCAGCGAGCCAAAGCGGATCGTACCACCCAAGCTCGCGAGGTCTGAGGTGCTGGAGATGGAGGCCATCCAATCGCCGGGACAGTGGACGCATGATGTCTTCCCGACGGATGATGCCAAACTGTCGGTTCTTGAAATGGCCGGATGCTAAACCTACTCGAAGTGTGTATCGCGCGTCGTGATCGGATATAGCCTATGATGTGGACATAAATACTAAAGATACATCCAAGCCTACACAAGTACCTATTTTTGGTCCTATTACACGTGCCCGTGCTCGTGAACTTAATCATTAGGTGAGTTCACTTTTGAGTTTATGCCCATCATGTTTAGACCATGGAGACGCGTGCACTCTTATTTTGATTAGGAACCAAGGAGATGACCGAAAGGAAAATGGATTCGCGCAGGCTGAATTCGGACCGCAGAACAACACCAACTTGTGATGTAAGTTTGGTTTATATGAGTGGTTAGTCATGCCTTTTGGGTTAACTAATGCACCTAGTACTTTCATGAGATTAATGAACGAGGTTTTGCATGCTTTCATTGGAAAATCTATTGTAGTCTACTTTGATGATATACTAATTTACAGCAAATCTATTGACGAACATCTTGATCACTTACGTGTTGTTTTTAATGCCTTACGAGATGCATGTTTATTTGGTAACCTTGAGAAGTTCACATTTTGCACAGATCGAGTGTCTTTTCTTGGCTATGTTGTGACTCCACAGGGAATTGAGGTTGATCAAGCCAAGGTAGAAGCTATACAGGGGTGGCCTGTACCAAAGACTATTACACAAGTGAGGAGTTTCCTAGGGCTTGCTGGGTTCTATCGCCGTTTTGTGAAGAACTTTAGCACCATTGCTGCACCATTGAATGAGCTTACAACGAAGGGAGTGCCTTTTAGCTGGGGCAATGAACAAGAGAACGCCTTCAACATGCTGAAAGATAAGTTGACACACGCACCTCTTCTCCAAATTCCTAATTTTAATAAGACTTTTGAGCTTGAATGTGATGCTAGTGGGTTTGGATTGGGTGGTGTTTTGTTACAAGAAGGCAAACTTGTTGCACATTTTAGTGAAAAATTGAGCGGGCCTATTCTGAATTATTCTACTTATGATAAGAAATTATATGCTCTTGTTCGGACATTAGAAACATGGCAGCATTATTTGTGGCCCAAAGAGTTTGTTATTCATTCTGATCATGAATCCTTGAAGCATATCCATAGTCAAGGCAAACTGAACCGTCGACATGCTAAGTGAGTTGAATTTATTGAATCTTTTTCTTATGTTATTAAGCACAAGAAAGGCAAAGAGAATATCATTGCTGATGCTTTGTCTAGGAGATATACTTTGCTGAATCAACTTGACTACAAGATCTTTGGATTACAAACAATTAAAGACCAATATGTTAATGATGCTGATTTTAAAGATGTGTTGCTGCATTGTAAAGATGGGAAGGGATGGAATAAATTCATCGTTAGTGATGGGTTTGTGTTTAGAGCTAACAAGCTATGCATTCCAGCTAGTTCCGTTCGTTTGTTGTTGCTGCAGGAAGCGCATGGAGGTGGCTTGATGGGGCATTTTGGAGTAAAGAAAACGGAGGACATACTTGCTGGTCATTTTTTTTGGCCAAAGATGAGAAGAGATATGGAGAGATTTGTTGCTCGTTGCACCACATGTCAAAAAGGCTAAGTCACGGTTAAATCCACATGGTTTGTATTTGCCTCTACCTGTTCCTAGTGGGCCTTGGGAAGATATTTCTATGGATTTTGTGTTGGGATTGCCGAGGACTAGGAAGGGATGTGATAGTGTGTTTGTGGTTGTTGATAGATTTTCTAAGATGGCTCATTTTATACTATGTCATAAAACTGATGATGCTTCTCATATTGCTGATTTGTTCTTTCGAGAAATTGTTCGTTTGCATGGTGTGCCCAACACAATTATTTCTGATCATGATGCTAAATTTCTTAGTTATTTTTAGAAGACTTTATGGGCAAAATTGGGGACTAAGCTTTTGTTTTCTACTACATGTCATCCCCAAACTGATGGTCAAACTGAAGTTGTCAATAGAACTTTGTCCACTATGTTAAGGGCTGTTTTAAAGAAGAAAATTAAGATGTGGGAAGATTGTTTACCTCATATTGAATTTGCTTATAATCGCTCGCTACATTCTACTACAAAGATGTGCCCGTTTCAGATTGTTTATGGTTTGTTGCCTCGTGCTCCTATAGATTTAATGCCTTTGCCATCTTTTGAAAAACTGAATTTTGATGCTGCTAAGCGGGCTGAATTGATGTTAAAACTGCATGAAACAACTAAAGAAAACATAGAGCGCATGAATGCTAAATATAAGTTTGCTGGTGATAAAGGTAGAAAGGAACTAAAGTTTGAACCTGGGGATTTAGTTTGGTTGCATTTGAGAAAGGAAACGTTTCCTGAATTGCGAAAATCTAAATTGCTGCCTCGGGCTGATGGACCTTTTAAAGTGTTAGAGAAAATTAAGACAATGCATATAAGCTAGATCTACCAGCAGATTTTGGGGTTAGTCCTACCTTTAACATTGCAGATTTGAAGCAGTATTTGGGAGAAGAAGATGAGTTTGAGTCCAAGACGACTCAAATGCAAGATGGGGAGGATGATGTGGACATCAATACTAACGATATATCCACGCCTACACAAGTACCTATCTCTGGTCCTATTAAACGTGCCCGTGCTCGTCAACTTAATCATCAGGTGAGTTCACTTTTGAGTTTATGTCCATCATGTTTAGACCATGGAGATGTGTGCACTCTTATTTTGATTAGGAACCAAGGAGACTACCGAAAGGAAAACGGATTCGCGCAGGCTGAATTCGGACTGCAGAAAAATACCAACTTGTGACGGTCACCACAGTCGCATATGGACTCGGATTGGGGCTTTCAAGTACCTCGTGGAAAGCTTATAAAGTCTTCTTTCCAACGGATGCAGCATCAATTCTATCTCTGCTCAAAGTCCGTCACAATCGTCGATTTGTTGCCGACACCTTTTCTGCTCACGGTGCTGTGTCGCCTTATTTTGGCCCAATGAGCCCTGTATCAAGTTGAGTCCATTACGGACGCGTCCTAGGGTTGGAGTACGACCCCAGTACCCCTGTGGTCATCCTCCCACGTCCTTATACCCCTTAGCCACCACCAAGAACACTTGGGTTTTTGTTTAGATCAAGTTTAGCCTTTGCTACTTGCTTGTGAGCGCGCGTGCTGGATCAGCCGCCCGTCTTTTTATCTTTGGAACCCCACATCATTGTAGATTGAGTTTGAATCCTTCATCGACATCTAGTATATTCGGTACTTGTTTACTTGTTCTTGCTGGTTCTTTGATTGCTTGCAGGACGAGTGCCCTAGTGGCTGGGTGTCGCGCTCCATAAGATCGCGGCAGCGACTGGAGGTGGTGTATCAGTTGCTAAGGCGCAGCGTCCTTGGAAGGTTGTAGTCGGGCCGTGAACGTCGCCTCCATCCTCAAATCGAGTTATCCGCCACCTCTTATCGAAAGATTGGGAACAAACCCTAGCGGGTTCATATCAGCCTAGCACACCATGACTCAAGATTTATACTGGTTCAGGCAAAATGCCCTACATCCAGTCAGGGGTCAGTCGGTTATATTGCTTGAGCCCAGATGCTCGAGAGAGTTTGGGGAGTTACAAACTTTTGAGTGGAGGATGTGATGAGTTGTCCTTGGTTCAGATCTATCAAGAGATAGGATGTCTTTCCTAGGCGGATGACCCTCCCTTTTATAGTCTAGGAGGGGCTCCATTACAGGGGAGCTAAGGGTGTAAGGATAGAAAGAGAGGACTCACGACCCCGCCGATCGGGATCGTCAACTTCGTCAGTTGGGTGTCCCCATCCCGTCAGTCGGAGTCTTCCGGTGACCACCGTCCAAGTTCTATGTTGTGGGGTAAGCGTCTTGTCTTATCCCTATGCGTCATGCTCCATCGGTCGGTGGTCGTGGGGGCGTCGATAGGTACGGTACTGCTATCACGCCCCATCCCTGGCGCCTCGCCTGGTCACTCCGTTGTGATGGGGGTGTTCCGCCCGTATCATGATGACGTTTTGCCCCATCCTTTCGCGAGGACTGGCAGGTAGAATAGTGGCGCCCTGCTACCATAGCAGAGGGGACTGCAACCTCCGTGGAGGGAGTGGTTGGCCACGTACGACAGGTTGACCCCGAGGCTCATCCTTATCCTTCGTATCTAATCCCGGGGCCCTCTGGTAAGGGGCCTGGCCTCCCAACCAGCCTGTCGGTCGGGGAGGCGGGCAAGTGTAAGGCGGAGCCCAGTCGGCGCCTTGGAACGAATCTAGCCTCCGACTGTTCCCACAGTCGAGGATATAGGCCCTGGTGATCCCGACCGAGTTGTCAGTCAGGTTGTGGGCCGAGACGACCCAGATGAAATTGTTGCCCTATACGGACGGGTGCTTGTTCCATTTAGGGCCTTGGACTGGTCAACGAGAGATTGGCCTGCCGGGGACCCCGGGTCCCTGGACCCGTCAGGTAATATATAAGTTTATATCCGGATATATAACTAGTTTAGGATCCATCACGAGGATTTCTCTGTGCTCAACGTCTACGGTAATAATGCGTAAACATATGGGGAAATAGTGTCTATTATATCTTTATTAATCCTTGGCATTTGACTTTGACCCGGTCTCTGACTGACTTAGCGGAATAGCGGTGAAACAGGATTAGAGGACGCACTCCACGAAACACATATTTACCACTCTAGCTATGCACTTGGAAATGACGCCTTCTGAGGATGCATCGTGATTCGTGTGCATGCTAACATGGGGGCATTCCGGGAACAAAACTTTATTGTAGTTCAGCTTGATGCCGCTGTATCAGAATGCATGTTTATGCTCAATCTAGCCGATATCTATTGAATCATCAATGGAGTGAATTTGATTAATTCATAGCGGGCTGCGCGTCGTTTTGTAATACAATGTCGAGCAAACAGGTGGTAATATCTATCGCTTTATTATTCAACTGTGAAAAAACAAACAAATTTGTACGGTGTCTTTGGATACAGTACTTGAAGAACAAGAAACTCGGCCAGTCTTATCTTCCCCAGTAGCCCAGCGCATACGCAAGTAATAGGTATTGACTTGGAACGATTCAACTGTCAGCTACTGCACTGCATGCATGTGAAGTGTTCGCTTTGTTTGCACCAAAGACACGGATACGAAAACGAGGAGAATTGCCAATATACTAGGAATCTTGGTGCCGACTGACCAGCAGGGATTGGATCTCAACTCGTAATGATGTTTACTTAAGCGGAGTATACGTACACTACTCCGTGCTCACTAGAAACAGCTAGGCTTATCGACGACGACTAGAAAATGGCAACCTTTCGAGTAAAGGCGCGAGCAATGAGAGGAGATAAACTTTAATTTTTAGACCTCGATCTCGAACTGTATATCGGGCTCAATGCAGTCACAATTTCAAAGTCAACACAAAGAAGTTTGCTCTATATGCAAGTTTCCATGTGGGATGAATTGTTTCATACACGTACAAATTAAATGGTTGTAGGATGGAAAGAATACTAATATATAGCTCGATCCAAACATATACGGCTTTAATGGTCGAGGCCATCATTTGGTTAACTCATAATAAACCATTTCAAATGCCAGCAGGATCGGAATAATAACAACGTAGTCTACTGTCACACGTATAGATGCAGGTCGGATAACCTAGTTAGGACTTATTACGAGCATTACTCTGTTCTCGAGGTCTACGGTTATGCGCGTATAGATGCGGTAATATGTAGGTCTATATCCGGCTAGATTAGGAACCATCACGAGCATTACTTTGTGCTCAACGTCTACGGTAATGCGTATAGATGGGGAATAGTGTATGTCTATTATATCTTTATTAATCCTTATAACTAGCTTAACACCTACGCAGGCATTTGACCTTGATCCGGTTCTGACTGACTTCGCCGTGAAACATGATTAGAGAATGCACTCCACGAAACACATATTTACCACTCTAGCTATGCACTTGGAAATGACGACGCCTTGTGAGGATGCATCGTGCATGCTAACATAGGGGCATTCCGGGAACAAAACTTTATTTGCGTTTAGTATGCAGCTTGACGCCGCTGTATCTGAATGCTTATGCTAGATCTCGCCGATATCTATTATTGAATCATCAATCAAGTGAATTTGATTCAGCTGCGCGTCGTTTTGTAATACAATGTCGAGCAAACAGGTGGTAAAATCTATCGCTTTAATTTTTTCAACTGAGATTATTAAAAAGATCAAACATGTGTCTTTGGATACACTGCACTGAAGAACAAGAAACTCGGCCAGTCTTATCTTCCTCTCGATCAGTATCCAAACACATACGCTAGCAATAATAGGTACGTACGGTGTTGACTTGGAACGATTCAACTACTGTCAGCTGCAGCATTGCGTCTGCATGCATGTGAAGTGATCACTTGGCACCAAAGACACGGATACGAACGAGGAGGCATTGCCAATATACTAGGAACCTAGGTGCCGGATCGGACTGATCAGCAGGTAGTGGGTCCTAACTCCTAGTGAAGTTTACTTAAGCGGAGTATACACTACTCCATACGCACTAGAACCAGAGTAAAGGCACGACTAATGAGAGGAGATAAATTTTAATTTGTTAGAACTCGATCTTATACTGTATGTACATCGGGCTCATGCAGACACAACTTTAAAGTCAACACAAAGAAGTTTGCTATATATGCAAGTTTCCATGGGTTGAATTTTCATACACGTACAAATTAAATGGAGCTAGAGTGGAATAATGAGTACTAGCTCGATCGAAACATATACGGCTTTTATTGCAGTGTCATCACGCTTTCCTCGTGAGCGGGAATATGTATCCAATGAATCCAGCTAACTAGTTACCTGGTTGGTGAACACACGTAACTGAATGCATGCAGTTTCAAGAACAAAAAAAATCATGTTTATATTGGATTTGAAAAACAACTTTGAGGACTTCAAACACTTGATAGTGTCAAATTTTTAACTCAAACATTATAAAAGTCGACTCAATAATAGTACTAGAGAAGCAGATGTATCCACTACTTTTGAAGTGAACGTTAGAGTACTGCTAGCTAATTCCAGTGGAAAGGGATTGATCGCTAGTTTTTCTTAGATGATTAGACATACAACATTGTATAGACTGAAACAGTCTAGTCTCAGGCAAAAACAAATCACCATTTTGAATATATGGCTCGATGCGTGGATCAAATGTAGAATTAACCTGTGCTTAGACGAAATATCGCGGTACGTAGCTACCGATAGCACCAATATAATCACGGATTAATGGTTTGCCAACCTAGGAAAACAAAAATGTTGAGTAAATTAACTTGCTGCGATAGCGAGACTTACAGATGAGCTGAGGTGGAACCACCCGCTACTGGTGGTGCCGGCGGCGAGCAAGGCAAGGATGATGAGGACGCTCATGACAAGGCCGATGCCCCTCGTCGGAAGCACCTTCGTCCACCATGCCTTTGCTGTTGACGACGACTGCCCCTGTTCGGCTTGATCCACCGCCATCGACGACCCGGTGCTGTCGTGCTCGCACGGTAGCGCCCCATCATCGTTTGGGCATGGCGCCGGCAGTACCGGCACCAACGCGGCCGTCTCCTCGTCGTCGCCCTGGCTTGCAGATGGTCCCTTCATCGCTCGATCAAGTATACCGGGGGTATGTAACTATATATACGCAAAGCTAGACGATCCAAATCCGATACACAGATCGAAGTCGAGCTTCCTGCTAGACTGACATATATATAGCTACAAGAAGCCGGGCCACCGCTTCGTAGCTTCTATATTATCACACGTGTATTCAAAGCTAGTACAATTATATATCTATCTTTAAGTTTCCACTACCACGTTAACAAGGAATACAAGAACATATTATTGTATCACTTCCACACGTCAAAGAGCATCATTTTGAATATTGATATGGTCACTCACTAATTTGACCACTAGTTGTGTTTTGTTAAGTATATAAAAAATATAGAGAAGTGGTAATATTATTATGTATTAAGAAAGTTCAAGAGCATCCATAAATGTTCTAGATAGGTGTACAAGGCAGAGACTAGATTCTAATAATAAATAATATATATACAAAGCTCAAGTTATACAAATTTAATAACGACAATTACCACAGGAGACCTAATGCATGCATCAGGGGCGGAGGAAGACCTAGGGCCATTAGGGATATGGCCCTAGGCATTGTCCAATTTTCTCTACATTATAGAACACTGTAGTAAAGAGGCCAAGCCGAGCCAGCCTAATCAGCCCATGGAGTAGCCCTAGGCATCCGGCCGGGCTCCTTGGCATGCATGATGATCAAACTTCATTTCTTAGCATAGCCTCCCCTAAATTTTCTGAGCTTACTGTATTATGAACAAGATATGAAAGTCAATATAAATTTAAACAATGAAGCTCAAAAATCCTTATACCCGCAAGATAAACAAAACCATAAAGTACAAGGCTATATTGACATTATAGAAAATGAAGTTGGCACAACGCCAAGCTTTGCAAGCAATTTACAACAATATGTGCGAGAGGGTATAAAACAATTTACATCCCACCAAGATACCTCAAGCATATATGTAATCCATGTGAACCAAACATAAAACAACATGCCTCAATCATAGCCCACCAAGATCCCATGCATGGAATATCCATATGCATACTAATCTCAACATAAATGTTGGGTGCACCTCGTATGCAAACTAGTCGCAAAGCGGCTACCTCAACTGCATGGATCAATGTAGGTTTTCCCTAGAAGTATTCTTCCAAGTTTTATATTGTAACCACAAGGAAGAAATGTATTATTAACTCTAACTTGCAGATGTATAAGCGTAAAGCTAGTGTATGAAATAAATAAATTAAAGTACATATGAAGTGCTGAATAAGGTTGTGAACAAGATAGATAAAAGCATCTTCTGTAAGGCATAGGTTCACTCGAATACACTTCTACTACACAAATGGAAATGCCCTAATCAAGTTATCGCAGTGGCTATGACTTGCTCTGTTTTTCTCTCTATTCCACTATCACCAGTCTAGGGTAATTAAGTGCCTTATTACTTGCACACACTACATCAATATACCTGTAAGATTAAACTAACTACAATGGTTACTAGCAATGCAATCTTACTAAGATCAGACCCTCACGATACATATGTAATGAATCATGTGTTGATCAATATAGACAAAAATAACACACATGGGTATCATGCACTGATATATACCAAAATAGAACACTTGGGTATAAATGTTCATGAATCAGTTAGGTATCGAGAAACACCTTTAACCCCAGGGAAGAACACCCCATGATGTTACACGTGGATAAACATATTGTTGAGTGAGATGTCCCAGAAGATGAAGGTAAGAAAATCTGAAAGGCCAATTGACCCACAGAAATCCCTAAGACAATCCATTCAGGGTGGTTACCCCCTCATAGCTTTACTAGAAATGATGCTCATGGTTCTATGATGTTATTCTCTACCTTGCGATGACTGTAAGAACTGAAAAAAAAATACAGAACCATGTTCTGTAGACGCAAATAATGTATTTTACACAAGGCAATGTATTCTACGCTAGTGAAGGATTGATCTGGATGTGGAGTCCACGTAGAAAAGCCTTGGGCCTCCTCATCTTTGATCCACGGGTTCGGGCTCCTAAAGTGGGCTTGGGAACCAAAGAACTTGCACAAACCGTCTAGTATAGGTGGTCCAAGTTAAAGATCATCTTCCTTGTGCTTGGGCCCATCTTCCTTGTGCTTGGTCCTGAATTGCCCAAAGTTAGAGTCCAAAGTAAAATAATTCAAGACAGCTCACCGTATGCTGTAATTCCTATAAAATGTCAATATGGTCTAAAATACAAGATAAATCAAATATAGGAGCAAAAATACATTGTGTCAATGCCTTCCAAAATATACTTCATAGCTAGTAATGTAGAGTTAGCAATAAAGCCCATCGGCTGGAGCATATTAAAAATAGGATACATCTCAATACTACCAAATGCAACCTCATTGAAGTGGTCAAGTACATGATTGTACCATAACCCGTGGACTATATATGGCTTGATAATCAAGATAATGCATAACTCAGGGAAAGAGATTTAGACACAACTATGTTTGTGTTTCTTGCAAGGGTGGTGGTTAGAAATCTACCTGAAGAACTCACAGAAGAGTGTGACATATATAAAGTATTGAAGCTATGTGGATTGCCTCATTCTGATCATAAAATGTATCTCTAGCATAATGCTACTAAACCTATGAGGTATTCACATCATTTAACTTGATTTCCATGTGATATACATGAAACAAGAAACTCCTCCAGACTAGACATTTCAGCACAAGTTGTGGATGTCGCTGCTAGTCAGGTATTGGAGGGTCCAAAAGCTCTTTTTGTGTTTTAGATGTACGATGAGAAATCACATGAAAAAGAAATATCTGAATTTATCTTCTCATCAATACACCAAAATTGTTGGAAAGCCATATGCTGTATGAGAACATAAGTTTCATCAATTGTTATGAAAAAGCATGCCAAGGACTTGGATGTGAATATTAAGGATCTTTCTAATACAAAGTGTCACAAGGAGATGAAGGACGCTTGGTTTTGTCTAGGTTTTATAGTTTTCTAATCATTGACCATACTATTGGGGGGGGGGGGGGGGTCTTGACCTAGTAACTGGATACAATACGCTTGGTCATGAAATAGATTCACACTTGAGTTAAACTAGCAGTAGCACTAGATAGCTCAGAGATGGCAAGAATACACTTGAGAAAGAATACACTAGATGATCCGCTGACCCCGGGCTTAAGTAGTGTACTCACTTTTGTTAGTCTGGTACTCTAAGGACTCGGCAAAATTTGCTTCACCTCCGGATGATCCACTACTCTACTCAGCAACTAGCAGACTGAGGAACGGACAAATAATGAACTCAAAAAGGTTAAGGAATTTTCAACAGCTAAATTATCACCTCAATGCGACCAGAAGCTGTCGGTGTTTTACCGCCAAGCCCACCGAGGGATATCTCCTAGGTGGTCGGTTGTAGGTAGGGTGTCGCCAAGATTAAAAACACGAAGGTACAAGCAACACAAGGTTTAGACAGGTTTGGGCCGATGTGCGTAATACCCTACATCCTGTATGGTGGTTTGTATTGCCTTAGGTGTAGATTGATGTCTTGTCTTTGGAGGAGGTTCCTACCCTCCCTTATATACTCTGGGGGGACAGGGTTACATGATCCTAGACCGATACTAGCTTAAGAGTCCTACCTGAGTACTACTCGGGTAGTTTCCTTTTGTACCGACTAGTTGTACTCGTATCCGAGTACTTTACGATAGATATAAGGTATGGGACATGCCCCATTCCTTATTCTAGACTATTCTGTGTCATGTGCACATTCCCTTTTTTGACAGCCATTAAAACACAATGTCACCGTCAACTTCTCTGGAATAAACAGAGATTTGCACTATGTTCCATACATAATTTACTTATTTCTAATAAGTTCCATAAGTTTTGGATGAGTTGTGAATGCAGGAATAGATGAACCAAAAATGAGGCAAATTGAGGAAAATCTCAAGCCAACCGGCCTTCCCTAGGCCGGCCGGCCTGGCACTGAACCCAAATTCCATCTCACTGATCCAAGGGCAAGGAAACACACCCACAATGCCCTTGAGCCGTGCACTTCAAGTCGGTTTGATCCAATGATCCGAAAGGCTTCACCCATGGATTGAAGGGCCCACTTGCATGCAAAACTCGGGAAATTATCTGAGGTGCCACCTCCACCGACACCAGGAGAGCATCAGGATCATCCAGGAGAAAGGCGGTGCCACGCGGCCACCATCCCAGGCCGGCCGGCTTCTTCTTTCATGCCAAGATAGAGATGTCGCCTCGACAGTTATCACAACCACTTGCAGGACACAATCCAAGCTGCAAGATCGAAGTCCTGGCAAATCAAAGGCCGGCCGGCCTGAAAGTCACGCAACTTCCACAACCATTTCACCGACGCTATCCTCAACCCTCCTACACTATAAATAGAGGGGCATCGATCACTTGTAAACACACACCAAGGAGTTCTCTTCTCTCTTTTCACTTTCTAGAGTTAGGTTTAGTAGTCTGGGAGCTAGAGTCAAGTCGAGCTTGTCTCAGGATTTCGGAGTCGTCATCGGAAGTCTGGTATTGCTCTTGTATCTTTCCCTTTGACATTTTATCAATGTAATTTATCTTCTTTACTTTTTGAGTCAGCTTTACTTTCCGCATTTATTTATGGTTTCCATGTTATCCAACTTGTGTGCGAAAGTACCTTTCCTCTAGCTTAGGCTTTGTTATCTTTCTTGTTTATCGGGATCTTACCTTACGGGTTTTCTCGTCCGGACTAGGGAGCTCAAGTCAGTTCCCTAGGTTAAAGGGGATTTCTCTTGAACGCGTCAAGAGAAATCCTAACACCGAGTGCAGACGTGTTGTCTGGCTTAGTGTTAGCTAGGAAGTGTGTTCCACCCCACGGAACAGTGTGGTAGGCGGCAGGTGGTGACAGCCTTGTCCGTCCCTTGTAGTCCACCACGTTCGGGTGCTTTCATAGCAGCAGTAGCAGGTTGCTATTGGATTCCCCTCTCACCCCTTTCTGCACTCCTTCCTCTTTCAGCCGCCGAAGTAAGCTCTAGGTTTCCGATAACCGGTTAGAAGCAAGGTTTAGTCTAGTGAGGCTAGCTCGTTAGTTTATAAGTGTTTTAGGAGTCTTTCTCGCTCGTTGTCCTCCTAGCTACCTTACCGCTCTAAAGTTTAGAGTCTCCTATGTCAGACGGTCATCGCTTGGCCATTATCTTATCTTATCATATCTTGCATACCCGCACTTGGTTAGTTTGTTGATATCTCTGGTAAAGTTTATCATTCGATTCTTCGATACTCTTTAACCATAGTGCTTACCTGAGGAAATTTACGATACCCTGGAATACTCCAAGGTGAAGTGCTACCGCAGTGATTCTGTGTGCTTGCGGAATATCAATTCTATTGGAGCATAAGAAACACCAACAAGCATTTCTGGCGCCGTTGCCGGGGAAGCAATTGGCTAAAGATATTGTTGAATAGGTTGATACAATTTACTGATTTGTTGCCGCTAATTTTGGCGGGATTACCATTGCTCTCCTTTTTTTCCTTGTGATTTATGTAGAGTAGTGCATGACCGGCTTCGATCTACCACAAAACTTCAACTCGTAATGGTGACCCGCTAGGGTTTGATTCCCGATCTTTCGATGAGAGGCGTGGATAACTCGATTGGTCGATGGAGGCGACGTTCACGGCCGACTACAGCCTTCCAAGCTGCGCCTTAGCAACCGATACACCCCCTCCAATGGCTGTCGCGATCTTGTGGAGCGCGGCACCCGGCCACTAGGGCACTCGTCCTGCAAGCAATCGAAGAACTAGCAAGAACAAGTATGACAAGTACTGAATTTACTAGATGTAAATGAAGGTTTCACACGCAATCTCAATAATGGTGGGGTTCCGAAGACAAGAAGACGGGCGGCTGATCCAGCACGCGCGCTTGCAAGCAAGTAGCGAAGGCTAAACTTGATCTAAACAAAACCCAAGCATCCTTGGTGGTGGCTAAGGGGTATAAGTACGTGGGAGGACGATCACAGGGGTGCTGGGGTCGTACTCCAACCCTAGGACGCGTCCGTAATGGACTCAACTTGATACACGGCCCATTGGGCCAAAACAGGGTGACGCAGCACCATGTGCAGAAAAGGACTCTGTATTAATTTTACGATTACGGCCGACTCGTATCAGATATGGATATGAGGCCGGATCCGTTTGAAAGAATACTTCATAAGCTTTCCACGAAGTACTTGAACGCCCCAATCCGAGTTCATATGCAACCGTGGTGTCCGTCACAAGTTGGTACTGTTCTGCAGTCCGAATCCAGCCTGCGCGAATCCGTTTCCCTTTCGGTCGCCTCCTTGGTTCCTAAGCAAAACAAGAGTACACGGGTCTCCATGGTCTAAACATGATGTACATGAGCTTAGATTTGAACTCACCTGATGATTAAGTTGATGCGCACGAGTACGAGTAATAGGACCAGCAATAGGTACTTGTGTCGGAGTGGATGTATCGTTCGTGTTGATGTCCTCATCATCCTCCCCTTCTTGCAATTGAGTCGTCCTCGACTCAAGCTCATCTTCCTCTCCCAAATATGGCTTCAAATCTGCAATGTTAAATGTGGGACTAACCCCAAAATCCGCAGGCAGATCGAGTTTATATGCATTATCATTGACTTTCTCTAACACTTTAAATGGTCCATCAGCCCGAGGTAGCAATTTAGATTTTCTCAATTCAGGAAACCTTTCCTTTCTCAAATGCAGCCAAACTAAATCTCCAGGTTCAAACTTTAGTTCCTTCCTACCTTTATCACCAGCAATCTTGTATTTAGCATTCATGCGCTCTATGTTTTCTTTAGTTGTTTCATGCAGTTTTAACATCAATTCGGCATGCTTAGTAGCATCAAAATTCATTTTTTCAGAAAATGGCAAAGGCATTAAATCAATAGGAGCACGAGGCAAGAAACCATATACAATCTGAAATGGGCACATCTTTGTAGTAGAATGCAGCGATCGATTATAAGCGAATTCAATATGAGGCAAACAATCTTCCCACATCTTAATGTTCTTCTTTAAAATAGCCCTTAACATAGTAGACAAAGTCCTATTAACCACTTCAGTTTGACCATCAGTTTGCGGATGACATGTAGTAGAAAACAACAATTTAGTTCCCAATTTAGCCCATAAAGTCTTCCAAAAATAACTAAGAAATTTAGCATCACGATCAGAAACAATTGTGTTGGGCACACCATGCAAACGAACAATTTCCCGAAAGAACAAATCAGCAATGTGAGAAGCATCATCAGTTTTATGACATGGTATGAAATGGGCCATCTTAGAAAATCTATCAACAACCACAAACACACTATCACGTCCCTTCCTAGTCCTAGGCAATCCTAACACAAAATCCATAGAAATATCTTCCCAAGGAGCACTAGGAACAGGTAGAGGCAAATACAAACCGTGTGGATTCAATCGTGATTTAGCCTTTTGACATGTCGTGCAGCGAGCAACAAATCTCTCCACATCTCTTCTCATCTTTGGCCAAAAGAAATGGCCAGCAAGTATATCTTCCGTTTTCTTTGCTCCAAAATGCCCCATTAAGCCACCTCGATGCGCTTCCTGCAACAATAACAAGCGAACGGAGCTAGCTGGAATGCATAGCTTGTTAGCTCTAAAGACAAACCCATCACTAATGATGAATTTGTTCCATCCCTTCCCCTCTTTACAATGCAGCAACACATCTTTAAAATCAGCATCATTAACATATTGATCTTTAATCGTTTCCAATCCAAATATTTTGTAATCAAGTTGGTTCAACAAGGTGTATCTCCTAGACAATGCATCAGCAATTATATTCTCTTTCCCTTTCTTGTGCTTAATAATGTAAGGAAAAGATTCAATAAATTCAACCCACTTAGCATGTCTACGGTTCAATTTTCCTTGACTATGAATATGTTTTAAAGATTCATGATCTGAATGAATAACAAACTCTTTGGGCCATAGATAATGCTGCCATGTTTCTAATGTGCGAACAAGAGCATACAATTCCTTATCATAAGTAGAATAATTCAGAACAGGTCCGCTCAATTTTTCACTCAAAACAGCACGTAAGTGATCAAGATGTTCATCGAAAGATTTGCTGTAAATCAATATATCATCAAAGTAGACAACAACAAATTTCCCAATGAAAGCACGCAGAACCTCGTTCATTAATCTCATGAAAGTACTCGGTGCATTAGTTAACCCAAAAGGCATGACTAACCACTCATATAACCCGAACTTAGTTTTGAAAGCAGTTTTCCATTCATCTCCCAATTTCATACGAATCTGGTGGTACCCACTACGCAAATCAACTTTGGAAAACACAATAGCACCACTCAATTCATCAAGCATATCATCCAAATGAGGGATAGGGTGTCGATATCGAATTGTGATATTATTAATAGCCCTACAATCAACACACATACGCCATGTTCCATCCTTTTTAGGCACTAAAATAATCGGAACAGCACAAGGACTAAGAGACTCACGCACGTAACCTTTGTCGAGTAGTTCGTGCACTTGTCGCTGAATTTCCTTAGTTTCTTCCGGATTTGTCCTGTATGGCGCACGGTTTGGCAATGATGCACCAGGAATAAGGTCAATTTGGTGCTCAATCCCTCGTATTGGTGGCAGCCCCGCTGGTATCTCACTTGGGAACACATCAGAATACTCCTGCAAAAGGTTAGCAACAGCCGGGGGCAAAGAATGCTGCATATCGTGAACTGAAATCAAAGCATTCTTGCACACCAAAGCATAGGCAACAGAAGTGGAAGCAATCAATTCATTAATATCAGACTTAGTAGCAAGCAAGCAATGTCCTTTCAATCTTATCTCATCTTCCCTGCTACTAACAGATTTGGCATTCTTATCGATCTCAGCTTTAGTTCTCTTAGCTTTAGCAACATCATCACGCACAATAGATTCAGGTGACATAGGAAGCAAAATGACTTTCTTATCATGATGTATAAGAGAATATTGATTTGATCTACCATGATGCATGCTATCGGTATCAAATTGCCATGGTCTACCTAGCAGAATATGACAAGCTTCCATAGGCACAACATCGCATTCAACAACATCATGATATGAACCAATAGCGAAATTGATTCGTACCAATCTCGTTACCTTGACCTTACCACTATTGTTGAGCCACCGAATGTGATATGGATGTGGGTGCGGTTTTGTTGTAAGTGCAAGCTTCTCGACCATATCGCTGCTAGCCAAGTTGTTGCAGCTACCTCCATCAATTATCAAACGGCATGAACGCTCTTTAATAACACACTTTGTTTGGAACAGTGTATGCCGTTGATTTTGCTCCGCCTTTTCCATTTGTGCACTAAGTACACGCTGCACAATGAGGCTCTCATAATAATCTGCATCCTCTGGACCAATCTGCTCTTCTGGTTGTTCCTTAGTACCTGCATGATCAGCAGCAAGCAAAGCAAGTGTATCTTCATCAAAATCACTAGCAGAGGAATACCCACCATCTCCTTTGACCACCAAAACGCGCTTGTTAGGGCAGTCACGTTGCACGTGGCCAAAGCCCTTGCATCGATGGCACTGAATATCTCTTGTCCTTCCCGTGGAGGCAACCGAAGATGCACTCGTGGCTGGTTTCTGGACAATCGTGGTTGCTGAATTTGTCGGGGGAGCACGTGTCTTATCGTTGGATGGAGCGGGTATTGTCGACCGACTCGGAAATGTAGAAGGTGCAGGAGCTCGTCCGGTCAATGAGGTAGATGTGCGCGGCTGCCATGATGAAGGTTTTCCTACAGAAATATTAGTTCTTGTACTAGCACGTCGTCCCAGCACTTCTCTTTCAGCTTTACAAGCAAGATGGAACAAACGGGTTACGTTAGTATAATCTTTATAAGCAAGAATATCCTGAATTTCTCGATTCAAACCTCCTAAAAATCTAGCCATAGCAGGTTCCTCATCCTCCACTAAATTACAACGCAACACACCCATTGGTAATTCCTGATAGTATTCTTCTACACTTTTATTACCCTGTCTCAATTGTTGCAATCTATGTAACAGATCACGCGCATAGTAAGAAGGAACAAATCTAGCCCGCATGACCCGTTTCAAGGCATCCCAGGTTTGTGGAATATTATTAGGATTTTTCTTAGCATGTTCTATCCACCAAACAGAGGCAAAATCAGTAAATTCACTAGTAGCAGCCCTAACACGTATATTCTCAGGAAATTCATGACATGCAAACTTTTGATCAACAGCAATTTCCCAAGTAATGTATGCATCAGGATCGTATTTTCCATCGAAAGAAGGTATCTTAAATTTTATTTTACTGAAAGCATCATCATTATTATGTACCTCACGTCGTCGATGTCCACCCATACCTCTTGGATTAGTTCGCAGTCATCGGCGACTAGGAGCATCTTGGTCATCTAGTTCAGTATCAGCGACATAATCATCCCAATTATCCTCGACACGCTCATCCTTCTTGTTTTCTCCCTCATGCCCATTTGCAGTTCTGGCATGCATCTCATCAAAACGCCTCAAAAGAGCAGCAAGGCTTTGGTCAATATGAGCGACCGACGTCTCCAGCCTTGTAAGCTTGGTGTTGGTGGCAAGCTGCGTGGTCTCCAACTGCCCAATCTTATCATTTGACACCAGCATATCTTCAGCAAGCCCATCTACATGCCTCCTCATCTTATTTTCAAAATGTTGTATGATTCCCTTTGTACGAGGAGAGTGACCTAAACTCCCATCACCCTCTGATCCTGTCATGGTTAGATGAACAAAGGAAACACGAAAATAGGTGAAGAAATAGGATCCTACAACTAATGGGATGTAGCTACGGCAAGGCGCTCACACTCAACCTGTTACACAAGCTCTTACCAATTCTTACCTTGCTCAACAGGAGGGGACGGCAACCAACAAGTCTGCAACCGTGGGATGAAGTGTATCGGTGCCGCAACAACAGGACCTGTCAAGCTGTAGTCGGATATGTGGAGCTATAGGTGGGCTGAAGCAAGGATGAACTAGCACCACGTTAGTTACAAAAGCAAGCTGAAAAATCGTTCAACGGCGGTACTATTCTGGTCCTAGCCTAGACCGTGCTAGAGACGCGAGCCTGGACACAAATGAAGTCATGAGACACCACCGAAGAACAAAAAAAGATGCACAAAGAACAGCCCCTTTTTCTTCCCTTCTTTTTCTTCTTCTTCTTTTTTTTTTCTTTTTTTTCCTTTCTTTTTTTTCCTTCTTTTTTGTTTCTTTTTTTTTCTTTTTTTTTCAGGGATCCTCAAAACTGATTATATAACCTAAAAGACTTCAAAAGAGCCACACAGCACACAAACTTCTCTCTCTCTCTCCGGAGTAAGCCGAGACTATATGTATTCGTGCAAAGTTGTGGTTTGAGTAAGCCGAGACTACTTCTGCCTTTCTGGAGCGCTACAAAATATGCAGTACAAGTGCGAATAGCAATGGAATTTTATAACACGGCGCAATAACAAATTCGAACTAGGAAATCGATCCCTACTCGAATCACAGCACTGCGTGCGATTCGGTCACAAACCAACACAGAATCTAACTCGGACTTGAACACGAATATGGACTCAGATTCCGCCAACACGGAGTATGTATGGTAGCGCACGGTTGTGACTAGAACGTGACAAGAACTCGAAACTCTAAAGGACTAAAACTAAGACCAGCAACTCGACGCAACCGATGCAACCGAAAATTCAACAAGCCCTAACTAAGCAGTGCTAGCAAAGGCTCAAACGAGTTTATGGGATTGAAGGTAAACTAATCTACTATTTTTTTGGCTTTTCTGGACTATAGGAAAAATAAAACAGCGAAGAATTAGAAGTCTCTCACCGATAAACCTTGCTCTGATTACCAACTAATGGTGACCCGCTAGGGTTTGATTCCCGATCTTTCGATGAGAGGCGTGGATAACTCGATTGGTCGATGGAGGCGACGTTCACGGCCCGACTACAGCCTTCCAAGCTGCGCCTTAGCAACCGATACACCCCCTCCAATGGCTGTCGCGATCTTGTGGAGCGCGGCACCCGGCCACTAGGGCACTCGTCCTGCAAGCAATCGAAGAACTAGCAAGAACAAGTATGACAAGTACTGAATTTACTAGATGTAAATGAAGGTTTCACACGCAATCTCAATAATGGTGGGGTTCCGAAGACAAGAAGACGGGCGGCTGATCCAGCACGCGCGCTTGCAAGCAAGTAGCGAAGGCTAAACTTGATCTAAACAAAACCCAAGCATCCTTGGTGGTGGCTAAGGGGTATAAGTACGTGGGAGGACGATCACAGGGGTACTGGGGTCGTACTCCAACCCTAGGACGCGTCCGTAATGGACTCAACTTGATACACGGCCCATTGGGCCAAAACAGGGTGACGCAGCACCATGTGCAGAAAAGGACTCTGTATTAATTTTACGATTGCGGGCGACTCGTATCAGATATGGATATGAGGCCGGATCCGTTTGAAAGAAGACTTCATAAGCTTTCCACGAAGTACTTGAACGCCCCAATCCGAGTTCATATGCGACCGTGGTGTCCGTCACAAGTTGGTACTGTTCTGCAGTCCGAATCCAGCCTGCGCGAATCCGTTTCCCTTTCGGTCGCCTCCTTGGTTCCTAAGCAAAACAAGAGTACACGGGTCTCCATGGTCTAAATATGATGTACATGAGCTTAGATTTGAACTCACCTGATGATTAAGTTGATGTGCACGAGTACGAGTAATAGGACCAGCAATAGGTACTTGTGTCGGAGTGGATGTATCGTTGGTGTTGATGTCCTCATCAACTCGTATCTAGAAAGAATTGGGAGAACTATCCAACATAGACTCATCCCACCTCAGAAGAGACTTTCCTTAGGCCAAGGTTCAACAACACCACCTTCATCACCCATGACTCGGAAGACACTCTGTTAGTTCTCAGCCCTGTCCAGCAGTCATATCCCTACTGGATTGAACACCGACCAAGGCACTGAAGGCTTTGAGCTGAAGACTGGACTTGTCAACATGGTCCTAGCAAGTCCCTTCTATGGTAAGGCATCGGAAGAACTTCCTGGAAGTGAGTAGCATAATCGACCCCAAAGGCACTACAATGGATAACATTTGTCTTCGTCTGTTCCCATTCTCTTTGCTTGGGAAAGCAAACACGTGGTTCTACACCAACAAGGAAGCATTCAACAATTGGAATGCCCGCTCCAATGCCTTCCTAGCCAAGTACTTTCCGGTGGGCAAAACCAACGCCCTTCGAAACAGGATTTCCAGTTTTCAACAACTCTAGGATGAGACGATCCCGGAAGCCTGGGAACGTCTCCAGAAATACATTGCAGCATGCCCACACCATAGCATGGAGGAATGTCTTATCATTCAGAACTTCTTCCATGGCTTGAGCCAGCAAGCGCAAGATCACATAAACGTAGCAACTGGAGGAGCATTCCTCTCTCTCTCGATGTTGCAAGAGCTAAAGCGCTCGTTGACAAGATTGCCTCCAACCAGAGTTGCAAGGAAGATAAGCAGCCAACCTGTGCTAAAGGAGTACACCACATAGATGGTGTAGATATGCTAGCAGCCAAGACGGTTCTTCTCATAAAAAGCTGGAATCTCCACACCAAGAGGTCAACCATAACATGGAGTCTCGGATCACATGTGAGACATGTGGCAATAGTGGGCATTCGGGCAATGATTGCCCGTCAACTCAAGAGGACGCGAATTTCATTGGGAATAGAAATCCCAATAACTTAGGCTACCGTCCTCAGCAAGGTTGGAACTCCAAGCCCGACCTCCCCTTCGGCCAACAGCAAGGTAACGATTTTAATAACAGTTTTCAGCCTTCTCTTAAAGACTTAGTGTATGGTAAAAACAAATAAATGATCGCATTAGTAAGAAATTTCAAGTTAATGATAAAATTTTGGAGTCTTTGGCCACACAACTAGAGGGTTTTAACTCTGTTATTAAAAATCAGCTGAGTTTCAATAAAGTGATAGGAACTCAAGTAGCTCAGTTGGCTTCATCTTGCCCTAACCATAACACGGGAAAGCTACCCAGGAAACCGGAAGTGAACCCGAAGGAAAGTGTGAATGCGGTGACTGCGCAGGCTGGAAAGTCCACGCAAGAACCACTTTTTCCGCAGGATGTAGGTAAACAGCAAAAGATCGTAACCACCAGGAATACTGATGCTGAAGACGAAGTGCAAGAGGAGGCCGACGAGTCTATCACTGCTACCCAGGGAGAAACTGAAGAAGTCCCAAGGGCTTCTCGAGAGTACCACGACACAACCGCCTTACCGTTTTCGGAATTGAGAAGGAGGCCGGTGGCCGATGAGCAATTCGGCAAGTTTGTTGAGGTAATTAAGAAGCTTTATGTCAACATACCGCTTCTTGATGCTATGCAAGTTCCCACGTATGCCAAGTATCTCAAGGATATCCTTGGAAACAAGAGGGCCCTGCCAACCATCGAGGTCGTACAGCTTACGGAGGAGTGTAGCGCAGGATGACGCACCATCACATGTTCAATCGGAGCCCAACACTTTAAGCACGCTCTTTGCGATCTGGGGGCAAGCGTCAGCGTCATGCGAAAGGTAGTTTATGACAAACTTAACCATCATGCGCTTCTTCCTAGTGCTATATGCTTGCAGCTAGCGGAACAATCGGTTCGTTACCATGCGGGAATTGCCGAGAATATTTTGGTGAAAATACGAAATTTCTACGTCCCCATTGATTTTGTTGTTCTCGACATGGAAGTCGACACCAAGACCCCTCTCATTTTGGGAAGGCCATTCTTGAGCACGATAACAGCACACATTGATGTGGGAGCTGGAGAAATTCAGCTCAACATCAATGGGCAAAAAAAGAGATTCGCCTTCATACCGAAGGTCGAACAATGCTCCCAGGTCAAGACATTCAACCGAAAGAAGTCCAAGAAAGAGCCGGAGAAGCCATCTACCTCATCCATCGACGCCCTCATTGAGTTCGTGGAGAATCTCCAAATTCGAGAGGAGATCAAGGTGCATAACCAACGGAACACGAAGCGAAGGATTCAACCTATGAAATTTTTGAAGCTCGAGTGGAAAGAGATCGAAGCAAGAAAGTGCACAAGAAAAACATGGCAAGTGTCATCACCGATGACATCTTCATCCAGTGACGACAATTGAACCCAAGGTATGGAGAGTCCTGCTCAGGACTCAAAACCCGAGCTCTCGCCATAAGGTAACATGGTAGTTATCCATTCTTTGCATTTGCATATAAGATAGTTTATTTACTTGCATAATTTCCTTTCAACTTCATCACAACATGTTTAAATTTTTTTTTGAAGTGCATGTTTAAATTTCAAATTTTAGTTTCTTTCGCACTGCATAAAAAAACACTCCCAACTCATATGTGTGGAAATCCGTGTAAGCTCTTATCTTGGAAATGATGAATAGTTGCTCCATTCATGCTTTGCAAGCACCTCGAATACAACTTTTTACTCTCTGAGTACTTGAACTTGTTGGCACATGAAAATTGTTATCATTGAAAATCTGGTTTTGTGGGCGCATGAGCTTGATTTACAAGTCTAGGTTCTTGTGAGATTTAATATAGATGGAACCGGAATAAAACTGCATGCTCTAGTAGGGAATCTCTTGGAATTTCTTTAAAAATGAATCATGGTAAAGATATCCCCTTTGGTTTACATGTCTTATCCAGAGCCATAATGTTTTATCATCTGAACCGATATAAGCTATCTTGAGTTGCTTTCAGCTGTGTCGAATGGTGAGTCCGTTCAAGAAAGGTACTTGTCATCTACCAATCTTTCTCCTTTGCGTACCTATTGTTTTGCTAGCCTCAAAATGTCTGGTATGTCAATTACCTACCCCAGGTAGTGACATCCACGTTCGCCAAACAATCCCACTCACAACAATGCCCAAAATCTCCACAGTAATCCCATCCATCCAAGAATCGTCTATCTAATAAAAGCTCCATTCCGATATTCTATCAGCACAGAGTATGGGTCATCTTCTTCAAAAAAAAAAGAAAAAGAGAGAGAGAGAGAGAGAGAGAGAGAGAGAGAGAGAGATATGACAAAAGAGGAAGAAGGAGACAAAGACCCATACCTCCCTTCAAAAAAAATGCAAAATAAGGAGTTCAAAGACCAAAAATATTCCAAGTGTGAGTCCATTTCCTCCCTCTCCCTCGAACATTTTACCTTCCATAAGATTGGGATTTGATCGGGTACCAACCTCTTGCGAACCACTCTTCGGCTCGGCAACATAGGTAACCAAGGTATGCTACATTCTTCCTACCCATAACTCCACATATCAGCCTTAGAGTAGGAAGAAGATGGTCAAAATTTCTGACCATGGTGAGGACTATACACCTTGAGCGATTTGAGAGTACCAATGGGGGATTCTCAAACCTCATTTGAAAAAAAAAATCCGAGAAGGAACTTGAACAGGAAGCAGGAAATATTTTGGTGAAGACTATTCAGTCTCTCAACTGCCCAAGACAAGGAATGAAATGCGGGTAAGCCCCACACTCCAGAAACCAAGGTACGAGCCAACTTATTCAAGTACATATGGGGTAGAGTAATACGTTTTGCACAAGGTACATGTTGTCAGACTTGGGCCCACGGGACTGTGCACATAGCGTACTTTTCCTAGGATAATGGATGGGACATGGCCATGCCCTACATCAGTTGTAACTACTTGTAGCGTAGTAGGACTACTCATACAGTAGTAAAACTAGTCGGAGACGATAGGAAACTACCCGAAAAGTACTCGGGTAGGACGACTGGGCTTGTATCCGACTAGGACTTCCATGTAATCCTGTCCCCCCAAACTATATAAGAGTGAACAGGGACCCTCCTCAAGCAGGAGCATGAGGGACAACCTGTGCCTCATGCAACAGATCACCCGATCACCACCTAAGGCAATACAAACCACACAGGACGTAGGGTATTACGCTCTCGGCGGCCCGAACCTTGCACGTTTGAGTTCCTGATCTTGGCAACACCCTACCTACAACCTCACCACTTCGGGGGTATCCCTTGGTGGGCATGGCGGTAAAACATCGACAACTGGCGCGCCAGGTAGAGGTGTTCATCGAGCATCCACCAGAGAACTTGATGGCGTCCTTCAACTTCACCAGCGCCATGCTCGACGAGGGCACAACTTTCATCTTTGGCTCCTGGATCTACATCGCCAACGGCTTGGGTGGCTTCAACAGCCACCTAGTCGACTCCAGGAAGCCGGAGGCCTCTACACCAACTCGACACAGCGACCTCGACGAGTTCATCGACAACCTCGACGAGATCCTACTCCCTGATCTGGTCCTGCAGATCGAAAAGATGTCCATTTTCGACGCGACTTCCACTCGTGCTGCACCAGAACTAGTCGGATCGGACTCAAACAGATCTAAGGGACCACACAGTCCAAGTTCCTCTTTGACTTGGAGGAGGACTTAGATCTACTACTCAAGCTCAAGGACGTGGGAGCCACCGCCTGTCGGGGGGCCCCCGTTTATGACAACTACTCGCAGTCGAACGAAGAGTACTCATCATTTAGTACTACACCTTCAAGCCAGAGCCGAGGAGGACTCGGAGACGAGGGAGCCACCACTCGTCGGGGCCCCCCCGCTCTTGAAAACCACTCGCAACCCGATGACTACCCCGAATTATTTTTGGGCAATCATCTGGGTTTAACCGTAACATCTATGTTGCAAGGCCATTTCGTGTACTGGACGGGCTTAAAGCCCTCTGAGCTACTCGACGACAACTCCCGCCTTGTGGCCTTCACGCAGGAACTGCCCTTCCAGGATGGGAAACCTCTCTCTCCCATCGCGGAAGAGGGAGACGGTAGCACAGAGCTACTCGAGTACAGCCATATGGCTGACAACTCGCCGGATAATGATGAGCCTCCCTTCAAGACGCGGATAATGATGAGCCGGGTCCCGAGTACGATGACGAAGTACTCGCGGACGTGTCTGCCGACGAGCCTACGACGGACGCCCCCCAGATACAAAGGCTGTAGTATCTAACCCAGCGCGTGCTCGTGCAACTCGCTGGGCAACATCCAGTGTCTTCCACTCGGAACTTGCCCTCGAGGTTTGAGCGCTATGGTGCTATTGTGCTGATCAGTCGCACCCCTGGAGGAGGCCCCGGGAACCGGATGAACGACAGTCCCCAGCGCAACGAGGGCCACAAGTCCGCACGTGGCAACGCCGAACAAAAAGTACAACAATCTACTCGCCAGCCTCGCAACCATCGTGGCGCAAGGCCTCAAGGCCAAGCTCCACCCGAGGCCAGCCTTCACGATGCTCCCACGATCGATCTCAAGCAGAAGATCAATGATGGCCGCGATGCGCGACACATCATCGAGGCAAGGAGAAGGGACCGTCCCGATAGGTACCACGACGACGACGACAACGACCACTTCCCCGCCTTCACCTCCAACATCACTAAAAAATCATATCCCAAGGAGTTTAAACCAGTCGGAATCCCCAAGTACGACGGCAAGCAGGACCCGCGCTAGTGGACCCGATGCTACTCCACCAAAGCACACTACTTCCCGGTAGCTCTGGAATTCGCGCCCCTCACTTGGCTAGAAAGCCTCAAGACAAACTCCATTGACTCCTTGGAGGATCTCAATTGGGCCTTCATCGACAACTTCCAGGGATCCATGATCAGAGTAGGCACTCGCCACGATCTGTCCCCGGTCAAGAAGGAGATGAACGAAACCCTGAGGTCCTACACCTAGTGTTTCTTCGAGATCATCGCCAACATCACCGATGAGGACGTCATCCGCTGCTTCCAAGATGGACTCTTCTTGAAGCACATGTACCACACCTTCAGACGCAACCGCCCGACTGCTGCCATGGAGCTACGTGACATGATGGCATGGTGGGCGGACCAGGAGGACGAGGAGAACGACCGCTTCCCCAAGCGAAACAGCGACAAGCAGGGCAACGGCAACTTCCACTTTGACAAGGGCCAACGGAACCACTCGGGGAACCCCCGAAAGCGGGGAACAATGACTCATAGTTTGAGAAAGTCCTGCACAAGCAATGCCCGATGCACCCGAAGTCACGACATATGCTCTTCGAGTGCGTCAGCCTCCGCAAGTCACTCAACGCTCCACCCCTTCCCCAAGCCGAAAAGGGAAAGGACCAGGAGGACGACGACGAGGGTGACATGTTGGGGGCTCAAGATTTCCAAGACACGAAGAACGTCGTCAACGTCGTCTTTGGTGGAGACGGCGGATTGCCCTCCAAGCGCGCACAGAAGTTGACCCTGTGCGAAATCCTCTCTGTAGAGCCTGCCATGTAAAAAGCTCTGAGATACAGCGAGGTCCGATCTCCTTCTCCAGGGATGATAAATGGACCAGCTTCTCCAAGCCGGGAAAATTCCTGCTCGTCCAAGATCCTATCGTGACGGCCTCACAGCTGACCCGAGTACTCATCGATGGTGGGAGCGGCCTCAACCTGCTCTTCGCGAGTACTCTGAAGAAGATAGGTCTGGACATCTCCAAGATGCTCACCACTAGCAGAGCTCCGTTCTACGGCATCGTCCTGGGAAACGCGGCTACACCACTTGGCTCAGTGGTCCTGCCAGTTACCTTTGGGATGAAGGACAACTACCGCACCGAGTACATCAAGATCGAGGTGGCTGACTTCGATTCATCGTACCATGCCATCCTCGGCAGACCAACACTGGCCAAGTTCATGGCCATGCCCCACTACGTCTACCTGCTAGTCAAGATGCTATGCAAGATAGGCGTACTTACACTCCGTGGTGACCTGAAGAAGTCCTACGACTGCGACCAGGAGGCGATCGAGTACGCCACGACATCACGCGTGCCAGAGCCTTCCGCAGAAGAACTCACAGCCGCGCAAAAGTTCACCGACTCAGAGATGGAGATCTCTAGCCAGTTGAGGGTTAAACCCAACCCCAGCGACATCGGCATCAAGGCCATCCAGCTGCAAGAAGGCGACCCGTCCAAGACTCTTTTGATCAGAGGCGGCTTGAGTGACAAATAGGAAAGCGCACTCGTCAGCTTCCTTAGGGCTAACCGAGACATATTCGCATCGAAACCCATGGATATGCCAGGGGTGCCCAAGGAGTTGATCGAGCATTGCCTAAAAGTTTGACCCTAAAGCCACTCTGAAGAAGCAACAACTACGACGCTTCGCTCCCGACAAGAAGGAGGCCATCAAGAAGGAGCTAGCAAAACTACTCGCAGCTGGTTTTATTAGAGAAGTATACCACCCCGAGTGGTTAGCTAACCCTGTACTAGTCTTGAAAAAGAATAATAATGAATGGAGGATGTGTGTGGATTATACTAATCTCAACAAACACTACCCGAAGGATCCCTTCGCGCTCCCATGCATCAATCAGGTCATCAACTCTACGGCTGGCTGCGTCCTGCTCTCCTTCCTCGACTGCTACTCAGGTTACCACCAGATCGCTCTCAAGGAAGAAGATCAGATCAAAACAGCATTCATCACCCCCTTTGGAGCATATGCATACACAACCATGTCCTTCGGGTTGAAGAATGCAGGAGCCACCTATTAGCTGGCCATCCAACTATACCTTGCTGATCAGCTACATCGCAATGTTGAAACTTATGTGGATGACGTGGTCATCAAGACCAGATCCCACGACGAGTTCATCCCTGATCTCGAGGAAACATTCAACAGCTTACGCAAGTTTTGATGGAAGCTTAACCCAACCAAGTGCGTCTTTGGCGTGCCATAAGGAAAACTACTTGGTTTCATCGTTAGTCATTGAGGAATTGAGGCAAACCTAGAGAAGATCACCGCCACCACAGCCATGGACGCTCCACGGACAATCAAGGATGTCCAGAAGCTCACAAGCTGTATGGCGGCCTTGAATAGATTTATCTCCCGACTTGGAGAACGGGGATTACCCTTCTTCAAACTGCTCAAGCGCCATGACACGTTCCAGTGGACCGAGGAGGCAAAGCAGGCGCTGCAAGATCTCAAGCATCATTTGCAGTCTCCCCCCATCCTGATGGCTCCTCAACCAAGCGAGAACCTGCTACTCTACATCGCCGCGACTACTCACGTCGTCAGTACGGCAATCGTGGTGGAGCGCCAGAAGGAAGGCCATGTTTTTGGTGTGCAGCGGCCAGTCTACTTCATCAGCAAAGTCCTTTCCGAATCCAAGGTTCGTTACCTGACAATTCAAAAACTACTCTACGGTATACTCATCACTTCCAGGAAGCTTCGCTATTATTTTGATGCATACAATATCTTTGTGGTCACTGATTTCCCATTGGCGGATATCCTTCACAATAAGGATGCCACCGGGCGCATTTCCAAGTGGGCAGTGGAACTGGGGGCTCTCACCCTTGATGTCAAGCCCCGGACGGCCATCAAGTTGCAGGCACTAGTCGATTTCATGGCGGAGTGGCGAGAAAACAAAGTGGAAGCCCCAGCCAACCAGCTAGAGCATTGGGTCATGTACTTCAATGGCTCACTCAAGCTTGGTGGCGGTGGCACGGGAGTACTTTTTATCAGTCCGAGAGGAGAACAACTCAAGTACATGTTCCAAATACTATTTGAGGTCTCCAACAACAAAGCCGAGTACGAGACGCTATTGCACGGGCTACGCCTGGCAGTCTCTCTGGGCATCAAGCGACTGCTTGTCTATGACAACTCCTTGCTGGTGGTCCAACAAGTCAACAAAGAGTGTGACGTCAACAAGGACACCATCGACACATACGTCGCGGAGATACGCAAGCTCGAGAACAAGTTCTCAGGGCTGGAAATCCATAATGTGATTCGTGACAACAATGTGGGAGTGGATGTGCTCTCGAAACTGGAAGCTCCACCGGGAGTTTTCGTTCACGAGTTGCATCACCCTTCCATCAAGACACCAGATTCAAGTTCCATCGCTCAGGGTCCAAAGGAACCCGACGCAGAGGTCTTGATGATCGAGGTCGACTGGCGGGTGACCTTCTTCGACTACATCCAGGAGCACAAACTACCCCCGGAATCGACCCAAAAAAAGCTAAGGCTACACGCATCTTAAGGCATAGTAAAGGGTACGTTCTAGTCAGGGACAACTTGTACAAGCGTGGATCAGCGTCAAGCATACTCATGAAGTGTGTCCGCACGGAGGAGGGCAGAGAAATACTCCAAGAGATTCATGAAGGCGTGTGCGGGAACCATGCTGCTTCTCGCACACTAGTCAGCAAGGCTTTTAGATCTGGTTTCTACTTGCCGACTGCTTTGGCAGACGCCAAAGCACTCGTTCGTTGGTGCACAAACTGTCGGTTCTTCAGCAAACAGCCCCATGTTCTGGCTCACAACATCATCACCATACCACCTTCATGGCCGTTTGCATGCTGGGGCCTAGACATGATAGGGCCTCTGACCACTGCGCCGGGTGGTTTTACTCACGTGTTGGTCGCCATTGACAAGTTTACCAAGTGGATCGAGTACAAGCCAATCACAACGCTTTTAGTAGATCGAGTGGTTAGTCACATCTGCGACATCTTGCATCATTTTGGGATCCAATTTCTACTCACATCAGTTCTGGGATTTCTGTGAACGCGGTTCCATTGAAGTCAAGTACGTTTCAGTAGCTCACCCGCGAGCCAATGGCCAGGTTGAGCGCGCCAATGGCTTGATTCTTGATGGTTTGAAGAAAAGACTCCACGACGAGAACAACAAAAGGGCGGCAAGTGGATCGACGAGATCTCGTCAATAATCTGGGGCTTCGCACGCAACCATGCAAGGCCAAACATAGTCACCTTTCTTTCTCGTATATGGGTTGGAAGCTATATTACCGGCTGATGTCATGTGGAAGTCTCCTTGACTGGAGATGTACGAAGAAGGCGAGGCTGACAGTGCAAGACCTCTCAAACTTGATTCGGTAGAAGAAATTAGATGCAATGTGTTGCTCCAGTTGGCCCACTACTTACAAGGAGTCCGTCGTTATCACGATCAGAACATTCAACGCCAATCTTTCAACGTTGGAGATATGGTTCTTCGACGAATCCAGGATGAAACCGAGCTGCACAACCTTAACTCGCGATGGGATGGGCCTTTCATCGTGCACAAGGTTACAGGACCTGGATCGTATCGCTTACAGTACCCTGATGGCCAGGAGGCTCCTAATTCTTGGATTATCAAGCATCTATGCTGTTTTCATCCTTAGCCAACCAAGACATCTTCTATCGGCGCCTGGAGATCAAAACTTCCAGCACAACTCCATTTTACTGGTTTATGACTGGTGCTACATGCAAGTTTGCTGAAGGGACCTCGCTCCCATGATTCCAGTAAAAGATTACTAGTTTCCGACTAGTATCCTATGTTACTGAAGGGGCCTTGCTCCCAAATTTCCAGTATAACTCCATTTTATTGGTTTACGACTGGTATTACGCGCAAGTTTGCTGAAGGGGCCTCGCTCCCATGATTCCAGTAATAGATTAATAGTTTCCGACTAGTATCCTATGTTACTGAAGGGGCCTCACTCCCAAACTTCCAGTATAACTCCATTTTACTGGTTTACGACTGGTATTACGCGCAAATTTGCTGAAGGGGCCTCGCTCCCAGGACATGGCGCTTACTAGTTTCCGACTAGTTTTACGCGTGTTCGACTACTTCGACTACTCATCTTGCCTACAAATCTAGTCGGAATCGACTCCGACCAGACGGCTTCATCGACTGTTCAAGATCCAGCGGCAACTTGGCCGATGCCTGGGCTTGGGGGCTGGTGCCACCGACAACTAGGCATATACTATGCGACTCATCTAGTTCCCAGGCTCGGGGGCGGGATGTGGCAGGGCACTCAGCGTGCTTTCAGCGATAGCTTTCACTCAGCGTGCTTTCCCGATTCAAGAGACCTTTGAAGATTTATCTCGGGAAGATAATTGTTTAACCATTATTTCTGGGATGCTATCCAAAATAAGGGGTTTTTTAAAATTTTTTAACTTAGAGGTCTTATCTAGCCATTGACTCAGGGAACAAGATTTGATTTGAGCGGTAATTTAGGGTGCTTTTTGGAGAAGCTATTTGTTTAACCATTTTTTCATGGAATTCTTCCCGAATAAAGCGGTTTTTGAATTTCTGAACAAATTTGACCATCTTAACCATCAAATCGTTACAGTCATATTTTGCATGCCATGATTCTTTTGGATCCTTTATTCCAAACCTTGGGGATTTGGATTAAAGGCTCGGGGGCTGCGGGACACATCTCATCAGCAACTTATTTTTCAAATCTTTTGGAAGATAAGGATAGAAGATCCAAGATGACCCTCAGCCTGATTCTACAAGTCAACCTAAGGCTCGGGGGCTATTCCATATGGAGTGCGAGTTTAATCGCATCCCATATAAAAGAAGACTTGACAACTACTCGGGTCATGAGAACCTCACAGCCTCGATGCAGGCAAGGAAGTACTCAGAGGGCACCTTCAAGATGGAGTTCGAGAGAACTCGAAGACGCCTTCGGAAGTACTCGGACGCCTACAGTACTCGACTACAAAGAGCTCGGGGGCTTGTTAGACCCGGCCCACGGGACTGTGCACATAGCGTACTCTTCCTAGGATAAGAAATGGGACATGGCCCATGCCCAACATCTATTGTAACTACTCGTAGCGTAATAGGACTACTCATACAATAGTAAAACTAGTCGGAGACGATAGAAAACTACACAAAAAGTACTCGGGTAGGACTCCTGGGCTTGTATCCGACTAGGACTTAAATGTAATCCTGTCCCCCAGACTATATAAGGGCGGACAGGGACCCTCCTCAAGCAGGAGCATGAGGGACAACTCGTGCCTCATGCAACAGATCACTCAGGAGATCACCCGATCACCACCTAAGGCAATACAAACCACACAGGACGTAGGGTATTACGCTCTCGGCGGCCCGGACCTGATGAGTTGTAAATGCAGGAACAGATGAACCAAAAATGAGGCAAATTGGGAAAAATCCCAAATGCCACGTCACTGATCCAGGGGCAAGGAAACACACCCACAATGCCCCTGAGCCGTGCACATCAAGTTGGTTTGATCCGATGATCCGAAAGGCTTAACCCATGGATTGAAGGGCTCACTTGCATGCAAGACTCAGGAAAATATCTGAGGTGCCACCTCCATTGACACTAGGAGAGCATCAGGATCGTCTAGGAGAAAGGCGGTACCACGCGGCCACCATCCCAGGCCGGCCGGCCTCTTCTTTTGCGCCAATAAAGAGATGCCGCCTCGGCAGTTATCACAACCGCCTCCTGGACTCAATCAAGCCGCAAGATCAAAGTCGGTGCAGATCAAAGGCCGGGCGGCATCCCCAAGGTCGGCCGGCCTGAAAGTCATGCAACTTCCACAACAACGCTATCCTTAGCATCCTACACTATAAATAGAGGGGCATCCATCACTTGTAAACACACACCAAGGAGTTCTCTTCTCTCTTTTCACTTTCTAAAGTTAGGTTTAGTCGTCTGGGAGTTACAGTCGAGTCGAGCTTGTACGGGATTCCAGATTTATCATTGGAAGTCTGGTAAAGCTCCCTTTGACATTTTATCAATATAATTTATCTTCTTTACTTTTCGGGTCAGCTTTACTTTCCGCATTTATTTATCCTTTCCAAGTTATCCAACTTGTGTGCGGAAGTTGTGACACCCTGGGTGTCTAAAAGACTAAACAAAGATCCACAACATGAAATCAGGCATAAAAGAGCAATAAAATTATATAACAACCTATCAAAATCTACATTTCAAGCAAATGTATATGTGTATATGTATATATGCATATACATGTGAACCCTTGCAAACAAACCCTTGCAACTTTCAAAGTTGGTCACAAATGACCCTAAAAATTTAATGGCACATCTGCCATAACAAGAGCAACAAAAGTCTAGTTGAACTCAAGGGCTAAAAGTGCAAAAATTCACATGAAATGACATGTCATTTAAATACTAGTTTTTGGAAATTCAAAGTAACTTTTTATACATTGCTCAAATAAACATAGTCATGAAAGAGACAATGTGTATCTTGAAAAGTTGAGCAAAAATGGTATTCAAATATTTTGTATTTGACCTTGGGAAGTATGAGTTTTTGCTCCCTTTTCACCCAGACCCCTGCTGTATTTGCTGTTTGCGCTTAAGTCCCATCACCTTCTCCCTCCACTCTCCTCCCTCTGCCCTATCCCATCGCCGGCAGGCCAGCTGGCCGGCGCATCCCATTGCAACCGAGCCCGCCTAGCCATGTGGGCCTGCCAGAACCCGGAAGATCTCCTGCTGGCCAACAAAATCCCGCTCTCCCCTCAGGAAGCCTCCACGCAGCGGCATTTTCCTGCCGCGGGCGCTGCTGGCGCCACGGCAAGCCTCGCCGGCGAGAGCGAGGCAGCCGCGCCCCCCATTTTGCCCCTGGTCGCGCCTTCCCTAGCAGCTCGTTGCTAGGCTGCCATCCTCCCTCTCGCGCCTATAAAAGCCCCACCCGAGGCCTCTGAGCTCGCCACCTCAACCCAACTCCGGCGAGCCACCACCCGCGCGTGGACGCGCTGCTCCGCCCCCACATTGCCCAAACCAACCCTCCCATCACCTTCTCACCTCACACCAAAGCTGCACGGCTGGTTCCCACGCCCTCTCCCTCACCGGAGCGCCACCACCACCCGCAACCGTTGCCGGCTCTATGCCACCGCCGGCAAGCCGCCTTGGTCCACCACTTCACCACCCAAGGCCACAAACAGGTGCGGTTTGGTCCCCTCTTGCCTCTCCCACCCTCGTCCCTTGCCGCCGGCAATCCTGGTAACCGGAATTTGGCCGGCCGTCGCCGTTCCCCTGCACAAAGGACCCAGTTGCTTCGATTTCAATATTTCTAGGGAGACTTCTGTAAAATCTCAGGGGCACATTTGTAAAACAGAACCTAGAACTTTGAAAAAAAATCTATGAACTTTGAAATTGCAAAACAATTCATAGAAAAACCCTAAAAATAGAAACTAAAACGTTCTGGACTCTTAAGTTAAGATCTACAACTTTGTAAAAGGATCTTGGACTATTTTCCACATAATTTTAGCTGCAGATTTAAATCAAATTAAATGTCCTTTGATTATTCCTAGAGTTTCAGGAAAGAACTGCTCATGAGTTTTGAATGGTAGCTTCTGGACTAAGAGTATAGTATTTCATAAAAATTTCATGCACTGAATCCAATCACAACTAAATGTTTCGAGTACTTTTGTTATATGCTAGATCCGGTTAAACTAGAATTTTAGCCTCTGAAACGTGCATAGAAAAAATCTACAAAATTTACAGTAGCATACTCATGCAAGTAAGTTTGTTCAGTAAAATGTTGAGCACCAGTTCTTGCATGGTTTGTTCTGCACAAATAGATCTTGATCCTAGAAATAGTTGTTTAATGTATTTTTCATAATTAACCTGCTGAATGAAAATGGCTAAAAATTTTACAGTGAGTTTGCACATAAGTAACGTACTCTGGATAAAAATCTCAACCCCAGAAACTACCTCTACGAGTAGTTTTGGTTAAACCATGCTTACTGTTGAAAATGGCCGTTTACAAAATGACAAAACCACTGACTGACGTAATGAAGTTAGTTAATCCAGATAAGTACTCGATAAATGACTGCCCAAGGAAAGGAAAATAAAGTGCTTAACTTGAGTTTTGCCGAATGACTACTTTATAGTGAAATAGTTAATTATCTTGTGCCTTTAAAACCACTCATACATGTGCATTCACATAGAATCGTCTACTCTCGCCGAAGGAACCTACGAGCTGGTGCCCGAGTTCGAGAGTGAGCAGCGCGAAGCTAATGTTAATCTAACTGAAGTTGCTGAAAGACCCGAACCAAAGTTCGGAAGAACCCCCGACTAGTTTTGCCCAAGAAGGCAAGCCCGGGTGCATGATCCCAGTGTTTCAATTTATGCAACTACTGTTCCTTTTTACCTATGCATTTAAGTTCATAGGAGTTGATTGGAACCCTAGGTACCTATGTAATGAATACTAGAACTAGGAGTTCAAGTAGATGCTTTGCTAATAGGTTTTGTAAAAGTCGAGTGATTTCCTGTCACTCGCGAGAATTATAGGAGTTGAATGATTTACCACATACTGCAACTATAAGGTCGACAGGTGGGGCCGTGGTACGGTACTCATGGTTGAGGCCCCGTATGAGTAGAGAAAAATGCTAAGGCCGCAGTGTGTGGTAGTGGTGGTTAAGCGTTTGAACGTACTAACCACATGTCAAAAATATGGTACTCGATTGCTTCAATACTTGATTGGCCCGGCAAGTGGACTTTACTTTCACCCTACTAGAACGAAGTTCAGATGCGTATACACATGCGAGTGTAAAATGTGGCTCTGTAGTCAGGTAGGGTGACCTTGATCCACAACCCGGAAAGAAAGGGGAACAGTTGCTTGGGGCGACCCTTCGGTGCTCCAGGCGTTTGTGTTAGGTTTACCTTGCAAGGTTAAGAAATTCGATTCGAATCGTCCATTTCTTGTGGTCATTGAGACTGCTTAATACTTCTGCCACATAGAGTAAGAAGTGGAACAATGATGATGATGAATATGGTTGGATGCAAAATTAATTCTTTCCACCATGTGTGATGTTGGATAGATGCTCACTTAGAATGGTTAATTGAACTAGAAGTTTTGAAGCTAAAACTTGAAAGCAAGGACTCACTCTTAGTTGCTTTTCGGCAAAACAAACCCCTCAAGCTAAAAGCCTTGCATGTCTAGGAGTCGGCTAAGTATATTCCAGTCCGGTAAGCCTTGTTGAGTATTAGTATACTCAGCCTTGCTTGTGGCATTGTTTTCAGGTGCGTCTTTTGAAGAAATGATAGCTGGTTTGACTTGGCCTTGTACTTTGCCTCCTGGTTGGTCCGTGGAATGGGATCCATCCTCGACCAACAATGACTCTATCAAGTGATGCTACATACGGGCTTCATCGTGGCATCCGAATCGACGATAGATGATTTCCGCTGCTTATGAACTCTGAATAAAGCTTTTATACTTAAACTCTAAAGTACTTTCTCAATTCAAACTCGGTGGGTAATTATAAATTCATGTCAGACTCTGTGTGATGTAAAATTAGTGGAACATTGTAATCTCTGGACTCACCTTCATGTGGGTTTAATGTATGTAATGTTTCGATCGAAGTCTCAGTGGTTGCATCGGGATTTTACCCGACAGACTGTCTAGTTACTCCGTTTGAAGTACGAGTTAGCCCTAATTATCCCAGTGGTGATGGTTAGCGCACTTGAGTCGGATTAATTCGGGTGGTTCTGCCACAACTGGTATCAGAGGGAAAAGTGTACACCAGAGAATGCAACAAACCTTAAAAATAAGTTTTATAAAACTTAACCACAAAACTCATATTTGAAAAATGTGTTGGACTCGTTAAGGATTATATCTAGCTTGTAAAGCCCTATGGGAATATGGGAATATAACTAGGTGGCAATATAAATTAGAATTTATATATCTATGTGAGTTTTCTGCAGGTACACTAACAGCGAGTACGATCAGTTAAGAACGAAGAGAGCTCGGCTAGCTACTATAGGGAGAGACGTATAAATTAAGCCACCGAATTAACTCTGTAAGGCCAAGCTAATGGCAACTGTGAATTTGTGAGGACGGAAAGGTCGTGCATATTGCATATCTTTAAATTCGAATAAAAATTGAGTTATGGATGAACTGGACAAAATTCACCCCCAAAATAGCTAAATCACTAACGAAAGTTCATCAAGGTTCCTGTTGTTTTCTGTCCAATCTAGGGAAATCAATTTATTAACCATAACAAATAACCTTATCTACAGGAGTTTAACATGAAAGTTGTTGTAAATTAAGTAAATAAGCTACTATTAAAATTTGGTAATTTTTGGCCAGATAGATCTGTGTTTCCTGGAATTAGCTCTGTGTTTCCTGGAATTACAAAACATTAGCTCTGTGTTTCCTGGAATTTCAGACTGGGCAGTAAGTTAGAAATGTAAGGATATAGTTATCCTAGAGTTTGATCTAGCTTTGGGGTTGACAGTAAAGTTGATGCGGTCGAAGACCAGTCGAAGTAGTCAAAAATTGCAGTACAGTCAAAATTTAAGCTGTAGTAGTCAGAGGTATAGTTGAAGCACCCGGAGGTATAGTCGTAGTAGCAGGAGATACGGTGGAAGTAGTCGGATGTGCAGTCGATGTAGTCGAAGATACAGTGTAGTTGAAATGTAGCCGTAGGAGATGATGGTACAGTCAAGCAGTCGAAGATGTAGTTGAAGTTGTAGTAGATGTTGTCAAAGCAGTCGAAGATGTAGTCGAAGGAGTTGTAGATGTAAGGAAGCAGTCGGCGCTGCAGTCAAAGAAGCCGTATGGTAGTCGATGAGGGAGCCGTAGCAGTCGGAGTTGTGGTCCTGGTATACGGAAATGTAGACGAAATAGTCGGTGATGCAGCCATAGTAGTCGGATTAGTAGTCGTGGTAGTCGGAAATGTAGTCGGAGACGTAGTAGTCGAAGGTGTATTGAATGCCACAGTTTTAGGCCACTAAATTTCCTAATCGCCACCAACATTTGTAAGGGTTCAGATAAACAGAACGTGAGTTATGAAATTTCTCATAACTAACCGCAGATTGCACACCCGATTTTATCAGCCTTTCAAGTTCTACATCTTCGCGTACTATCTTTTTGAATCATGGGGGAATTATGAAGCCTTTGCTGATGATAAACCTCCATGTTTCAGATGGTTGGGGCAACACATGGCAATCCTGATGGGTTCGGAGCTAGCGGCAGCAGGTCGCAATAGACGTCTCCACCGCCACCGCCACCTAGTCTTGCGGAAGTGATGGTCGCTCAAACTTAGTTGCTCTGACAGATTGTTTAGGGGTAGCAAACCCATCACCAGCAGCGGGGTGTGCACAATGCACCCCAACCTCAAGTTGCTGGTTACTCGGAATTCTTTGGAACACAACCCCCTCTAATTAACAAGACGGAGGAGCCATTAGATGCGGACGCTTGGATTCGTACCATTGAATCCAAGTTTGCCTTATTGACACTGCCATGTCCTGAAGCCAACAAAGTTCGATTTGCCGCGCAGCAGCTTCGCGATACTGCACGTATATGGTGGGACAACTATTTTGCAATGCTTCGGGCTAACCACGTCGTCACCCGGGACGAGTTTAAAAATGCATTTAGGGCACACCATATTCCAAAAGGACTGATGGAAAGAAAGCCCAATGAGTTTCTAGCTCTTACTCAGGGTACCCGCACTGTACTTCAGTACGCTTGGCGTTCAACAACCTTTCTCAGTACGTGGGTTATCATGCTGACACGGATGCCAAGAAACGTGATCATTTCCACAGAGGTCTTAATACCAAGCTCAAGGAACGTCTAAATCCTATCAAAATGGACACTTACAATGAGCTGGTTGATTTGGCAATCACCCAAGAGGATTGCATTTTGGCCCATCGTGCGGAAAAGAAGAGGAAGGCTCTAGCTGGACCCTCGAGTGCTGAGCCACCGAGGTATCGCTTAGTGCAGAATGCAGCACCTAAAGCTCTTCCGAATGCCCCTCAGCCAGGGCGTTGGATTTTCAGGCCCCCGCAGCAACAGGGTGTGGCAAGACCCCCTACTCCACAACCAAATGGCCCGAGGCCGAATATACAGCAGCCACCCTGCCCGAGTAACACAAACCGATGTTTCAATTGTGGGAGTTCTACGCACTTTACTCGAGAATATCCTCAGTCCAGATAGCAAGCTCAGGGTCAAGGCTCCAATACCAACAACAGAAACCAGAGCAAGAAACAGACTGTTCAGGTCAAGCGAGGGCCGATCAATTTCACCACCCTTGCAGAGCTTCCTGATGGCGCACCAGTAATGATGGGTACATTTTCTATCCACCTCAAACCTGCAGTTATATTATTTGACTCTGGTGCATCACATAGTTTCATTAGTGCAAAATTCAGTGCAAAAGTGGGTTTGCATTTCTGTCACACAAAAGGGTCGTATATGATAGCTAAACCGGGTGGTAAAATTGCTTAAAATCAACTCATAAGAAACATGCCAATTAAATTGAGTAGCAAAATCATCAAAACCGACTTGATTCTCTTAGCACTTGAAGGCATCGATATCATTTTGGTAGTAGCTTGGATGACTCGGCATGGAGTAACCTTAGATCTTTCCTCCTGAGCCGTTGAAATCAATTCCCCAACCCAAGGAGCTACTACGCTATATTTGCATTTCCGAGAATGCACAAATTCATGTGCTCTCATTGAGGTCCGCTCCAAAATAGAAGAAATTCCGGTGGTACGCGAGTATGCCGATGTTTTCCCGGATGACTTACCAGGCACGCCACCAAATCAAGATATAGAGTTTGTCATTGAACTGCAGCCTGGCACTGCACCTATCTCTAAACGATCCTATCGAATGCCACCCAAGGAATTAGCAGAATTAAAAATACAATGCAAGAACTTCTAGACAAAGGCTATATTCCTCCAAGCGCTTCACCTTAGGGTTGCCCAGCCCTATTTGTGAAGAAGAAAGATCATAGTTTGAGGTTATGTGTAGACTACCGACCTCTCAATACGGTGAAAATCAAAAATAAATATCCACTTCCTCGCGGTGATGTTCTTTTTGATCAGTTGACTGGAGCAAAAATCTTCTCAAGATTGATCTTCGTTCGGGCTATCATCAAATCAAGATTCGACCATGTGATATTCCAAAGACCGCTTTCTCCACTCGATATGGACTATATGAATACTTAGTTATGTCTTTTGGTCTCACAAATGCCCCTGCCTACTTCATGTATCTCATGAATTCTGTTTTTATGCCAGAGCTTGACAAGTTTGTCGTGGTTTTCATCGACGATATTCTTATTTATTCCAAAGACGAGGAGGACCATGCTAAACATTTGCACATCATTCTCCAACGCCTCAGGGACCATCAGTTATATGCTAAGTTCTCCAAATGTGAATTCTGGTTGGATAGTGTGAAATTCTTGGGCCATACTATCTCCAGTAATGGTATCTCAGTTGACCCTAGTAAAGTTCAAGAGGTGATGGATTGGAAACCTCCCACTTCCGTTCATGAGATTCGTAGTTTTCTTGGTTTAGCCGGTTATTATCGCCGCTTCATTCCGGATTTCTCCAGAATTGCTAAACCTATGACTGAACTGTTGAAGAAAGGAGTAAAATTTGTGTGGGATGAAGATTGTGAAAAAGCTTTCCACACCCTTAGAGCACATCTAACTACAGCCCCAGTGTCAGCTCAACCTAACAATACCAAGCCATTTGACGTTTACTGTGACGCTTCTGGTACTTATGCAAGACAATCGGGTTATTGCCTATGCTTCACGAGCACTTCAGCCCCATGAAAAGAATTACCCAACACATGATCTTAAGTTAGCAGCTGTCATTCACGCTCTCAAGATTTGGAGGCACTACCTTATGGGCACCCATTGCAATATCTATACCGATCATAAGAGTATCAAATATATATTCACATAAGCCGACCTGAATATGAGACAAAGACGATGGTTGGAATTAATCAAAGATTATGATCTTGAGGTGCACTATCATCCAGGCAAAGCTAATGTAGTAGCGGCTGCACTCAGCCGCAAAGCTCATTGCAATTGCCTATCTGCCTCATCATACAATGAGACGTTATGCTCTGAAATACAGAAACTTAGGTTGGAAATTATTCCTCAGGGAACTTTGAATCACATCTCTATTGAACCCACTCTTCATGGCCGTATCATCATGGCACAATTACATGATGAGGGTGTTAAGATCATTAAGCAGAAATTGTCTCAAGGAGAGGAGAAGTACAAATGTTTTCGTCAAGATCACAAGGGAGTTTTATGGTTTGAAAATCGCATTGTCGTTTCAAAAAATCACAAACACCGAAAGCAAATTCTTGATGAAGCACATCTTTCTAAATTCTCTATTCATCCAGGAAGTAGCAAAATGTATCAGGACCTCAAACAAAATTTCTAGTGGACCAGGATGAAGAGGGAAATTGCCCAATATGTTGCAGAGTGTGACACTTGTCATCGAGTGAAAGCTAGCCACTTAAAATTAGCTAGTACACTTCAACCTCTGCCAATACCATCCTGGAAATGGGAAGACATCAGTATGGACTTCATTGTTGGGTTGCCCAATACATCTCAAAATCATGATTCTATATGGTTATTGTTGATAGGCTTACAAAGACCTCTCATTTTATTCCCGTACACAAAACTTACAATGCCAAGAGATACGTTGAGTTATATCTTGCTCGTATTGTTTGTCTACACAGTGTACCGAAGACAATTATTTATGATCGCGGTCCTCAGTTCGTAGCACGCTTTTGGGAACAATTGCAAGAATCTCTTGGTACCAAACTCATCTGAAGCTCAGCTTATCATCCTCAGACCGACAGCCAAACCGAAAGAGTAAATCAAATTCTTGAAGACATACTTAGATCTTGTGTCATTCATTATGACAAGAATTGGGACAAATGCTTATCTTTAGCAGAATTCTCATATAATAACAGCTATCAAGCAAGCCTAAAAATGGCACCATTCGAGGCATTGTATGGTCGAAGGTGTCGAACTCCATTGAGCTGGTCACAAACTGGAGAGCGCAAAATTTTTGGACCAGACTTGGTAGTCGAGGTAGAAGAAAAAGTGAAAGTTATCCAAGAAAATCTTAAAGCAGCCCAATCTAGACAAAAGAGCTATTTTGACAAGAGGAGAAAGCCCTTGAATTTCAACGTTGGTGATCATGTCTACCTTCGGGTTTCACCAACCAAGGGTGTGCAACGATTTAGAGTGAAAGGAAAATTAGCCCCTCGTTATGTTGGTCCATATGAAATCATTGAAGAATTTGGACCCATGGCCTTTAGAGTGCGACTTCCTTCGTAACTTGCCGCCATGCATGACGTTTTTCATGTCTCTCAACTAAAGAAATGTGTCAGAGTTCCTGCCGAAATTGTTGAGCAAAAAGACATCATGGTAGAACGACACCTCTCTTATGTTGCCCATCAAAATCCTTGACTAGAAGGAAAGAAGTACCCGAAGGGGGGTGATTAAAATGTATAAAACTCAGTGGAACCAAAACACTGAAGAAGAAGCCACATGGGAAACTGAAAGTTATCTCAATAAAAATTTTCCTGGTTTTCTTGGTTCCGTCCAAGGTACACACTTTCTGCACTTAGTTATTTATCCAAATCTTAGGACGAGATTCTTTTTAAGGGGGTTGGCTGTGACACCCTGGGTGTCTAAAAGACTAAACAAAGATGTATATATGCATATACATGTGAACCCTTGCAAACAATCCCTTGAAACTTTCAAAGTTGATCACAAATGACCTTAAAAATTTAATGGCACATCTATCATAACAAGACCAACAAAAGTCTAGCTGAACTCAAGGGCTAAAAATGCAAAAATTCACATGAAATGACATGTCATTTAAATACTAGTTTTTGGAAATTCAAAATAACTTTTTATACATTGCTCAAATAAACATAGTCATGAAAGAGAAAATGTGTATCTTGAAAATTTGAGCAATATTATATTCAAATGTTTTTGATTTGACCTTGGGAAGTATGATTTTTAGCTCCCTTTTCACCCAGACCCCTGTTGTTTTTAGCCTCTGATCCTTGCATAGAAAAAATCTACAAAATTTACAGTAGCATACTCATGCAAATAAGTTTGTTCAGTAAAATGTTGAGCACCAGTTCTTGCATGGTTTGTTCTGCACAAATATATCTTGATCCTACAAATAGTTGTTTAATGTACTTTTCATAATTAACCTGCTGAATAAAAATCGCTAAAAATTTTACAGTGAGTTTGCACATAGGTAACGTACTCTGGATAAAAATCTCAACCCCAGAAACTACCTCTACGAGTAGTTTTGATTAGACCATGCTTACTGTTGAAAATGGCCGTTTACAAAATGACAAAACCACTGACTGACGTAATGAAGTTAGTTAATCCAGATAAATACTCAATAAATGACTGCCCAAGGAAAGGAAAATAAAGTGCTTAACTTGAGTTTTGTCGAATGATTACTTTATAGTGAAATAGTTAATTATCTTGTGCCTTTAAAACCACTCATACAAGTGCATTCATATAGAATCGTCTACTCTCGCCAATGAAACCTACGAGCTGGTGCCCGAGTCCGAGAGTGAGCAACACAAAGCTCAAGTTAATCTAACTGAATTTGCTGAAGACTCGAACCAAAGTTCGGAAGAACCCCCGACTAGTTTTGCCCAAGAAGGCTAGCCCCGGTGCATGATCCTAGTGTTTCAATTTATGCAACTACTTTTCCTTTTTACCTGTGCATTTAAGTTCATAGGAGTTGATTGGAACCCTAGCTGCATGATCCTAGGCACCTATGTAATGAATACTAGAACTAGGAGTTCGAGTAGATGCTCTGCTAATAGGTTTAGTAAAAGTCGAGTGATTTACTGTCACTCGCGAGAATTATAGGAGTTGAATGATTTACCACATACTGCAACTATAAGGTCGACAGGCGGGGCTGTGGTACGGTACTCATGGTTGAGGCCCCGTTTGAGTAGAGAAAAATGCTAAGGCCGCGGTGTGTGGTAGTGGTGGTTAAGCGTTTGAATGTACTAACCACATGTCAAAAATATGGTACTCGATAAGCTTAAGTACCTGGTTGGCCCGGCAAGTGGACTTTACTTTCACCCTACTTGAACGAAGTTCAGATGCGTATACACATGCGAGTGTAGAGTGTGGCTCTGTAGTTGGGGAGGGTGACCCTGATCCACAACCCGGAAAGAAAGGGGAAAAGGTTCTTGGGGCGACCCTTCAGTGCTCCAGGCGTGTTTGTTAGGTTTACCTTGCAAGGTTAAGAAATTCGATTCAAATCGTCCGTTTCTCGCGGCCATTGAGACTGCTTAATACTTCTGCCACATAGAGGAAGAAGTGGAACAATGATGATGATGAATATTTGTTGGATGCAAAATTAATTCTTTCCACCATGTGTGATATTTGATAGATGCTCACTTAGAATGGTTAATTGAACTAGAAGTTTTGAAGCTAAAACTTGAAAGCAAGGACTCACTCTTAGTTTCTTTTCGGCAAAACAAACCCCTCAAGACAAAAGTCTTGAATGTCTAGGAGTCGGCTAAGTATATTCCACTAGTCGGGTAAGCCAATTTGAGTATTAGTATACTCAGCCTTGCTTGTGGCATTGTTTTCAGGTGCGTCTTTTGAAGAAATGATAGCTGGTTTGACTTGGCCTTGTTCTTTGCCGCCTGGTTGGTCCGTGGAATGGAATCCTTCCCCGGCCAACAACGACTCTATCGAGTGATGCTACGTATGGGCTTCATCGTGGCATCCGAATCGACGATAGATGATTTCCGCTGCTTATGAACTCTGAATAAAGCTTTCATACTTAAACTCTAAAGTACTTTCTCAATTCAAACTCGGTAGGTTAATTATAAATTCATGTCAGACTCTGTGTGATGTAAAATTAGTGGAATGTTGTAATCTCTGGACTCACCTTCGTGTGGGTTTAATGTATGTAATGTTTTGATCGAAGTCTTAGTGGTTGCATCGGGATTTTACCCGACAGACTGTCTAGTTACTCCTTTTGAATTGCGAGTTAGCCCTGATTACCCTAGTGGTGATGGTTAGCGCACTTGAGCCGGATTAATTCGGACGGTTCTACCATATAAGTACCTTTCCTCTAGCTTAGGCTTTGTTATCTTTCTTTTTTATTGGGATCTTACCTTGTGGGTTTTCTCGCCCGGACTAGGGAGTTCAAGTCAGTTCCCTAGGTTGAGGGGGATTTCTCGTGAACACGTCAAGAGAAATCCTAACACCAAGTGCAGGCGTGGTGTCTGGCTTAGTGCTAGCTAGGAAGTGTGTTCCACCACACAGAACAATGTGGTAGGCGGCATGTGGTGACAGCCCTTTCCGTCCTTTGTAGTCCACCACGTTCGGATGCTTTTCTAGCAGGTTGTCGTTGGACTCCCCTCTCACCCCTTTCTGCAGTCCTTCCTATTCCAGCCGCCGAAGTAAGCTCTAGGTTTCTGATAACTAGTTAGAAGCAAGGTTTAGTCTAGTGAGGCTAGCTCGTTAGTTTAGAAGTATTTTAGGAGTCTTTCTCACTTGTTGTCCTCCCAGCTGTCGGTGTTTTACCGCCATGCCCACTGAGGGATACCCCAGAGGTGGTGAGTTTGTAGGCAGGGTGTCGCCGAGATCAGGAACTCGAAGGTGCAAGGAACACAAGGTTTAGACAGGTTCGGGTCACTGAGAGCGTAATACCCTACGTCCTGTGTGGTTTGTATTGCCTTTGATGATGATTGTCCCCGAGGGGGTGCCTATCCGCCCTTATATAGTCTGGGGGGACCAGTTTACATGGAAGTCCTAGTTGGGTACAAGCCCAGGAGTCCTACCAAAGTACTTCTCGGGTAGTTTCCTACCGTGTCCGACTAGTTTCACTACTGCACGAGTAATCCTACTTCATTACGAGTAGTTACAATAGATGTAGGGTGTGGGCCATATCCCATCCCGTATCCTAGGAGAAGTATGCCACGTGTACAGTCCCGTGTACCCGGGTCTAACAAGCCCTCGAGCTCTTCGTAGCCGAGGACTGCGGGCGTACGAGTACTTCTGAAGGCATCTTCGAGTTCTCTCAAAGTTTATCTTGAAGGTATCCTCCAAGTACTTTCCTTGCTGCGTCGAGGCTATGAGGTGCTCATGCTCTGAGTAATTGTCCAGTCTTCTTTATATGGGGTGCGATTAAACTCGCACTCCATATGGAGTAGCCCCCGAGCCTTAGGTTGACTCGTAGAATCTAGCTGAGGGTCAATTTAATCTTGAGTCTTCTGTCCGTATCTTCCAGCAGATTTGAAAAATAAGTCGCTGATGACACGTGTCCCGTAGCCCCCGAGCCTTGAATCCAAATCCTCAAGGTTTGGAATAAAGGATCCAAAGAGTCGTGGCATGCGATATATGACGGCAAACATTTGATGGTGAACATGGGCAAATTAGTGTAGTAAATTTGAAAACCTCTTTTTTCGGGATGCATTTCCTGAAAAAATGGTTACACAAATAGCATCCCAAAAACACCCAAATTTACCTCTCAAATCAATCTTTGTACCCTGAGCCAATGACTAAATAAATCCTCCGGGTAATAATTTGAACAAACCCCTTATTTCAGAATAAAATCCCTGAAATAATGATTAACAAACATCTAGCCAAGATAGATCTCAAAAGGTCTCTTGGATCGGGTATTAGCGAGGAATTTTACAGCGTCCAGTGTTGAAACATGACAGCTGTTCCTTGAGGCACGCTGAGTGTCTTGTCTCATCAAGCCCCCGAGCCAGGAGCCAGATGATAAACATGAAGTAGTCGTAGAAGAACGGTGGCGCTAGCCCACAAGCCCAGGCATTGGGCAAGTAGCCGCTGGTGCTTGAACAGTCGATGAAGGCATCTAGTGGGAGTCGATCCCTACTAGGATTGTAGTTAAGACAAGTAGTCGAAGTAGTCGAACATTAGTCGTACACTAGTAAACTTCTTGTCATGGGACCGAGACCCCTTCAATAACATAGTGTACAAGTCGAAAACTAGTAATATGTTACTGGAAATATGGGAGCGAGGCCCCTTCAGCAAACTTGCGCGTAATAGTAGTCGTGAACTGGTAAAACGGAGTTCTAGTGGAAGAATGAGCACAAAGGCCATTCAGGAACCCTAGAGACTAGTCGGAAACTAGTAATTAGGTACTAGAAGTATGGGAGAGAGGCCCCTTCAGTAAACTTGCGCGTAGTACCAGTCGTAAACCGGTAAAATGGAGTTGTACTGGTAGTATAAATCTTCAAGGATGAAACCAACATAGATGTTCAATATTCCAAGAATTTGGTACCTCCTGGCCATCTGAGTACTGTAAGCGATAAGATCCAGGGCCTGTAACCTTGTGCACAATGAAAGGTCCTTCCCATCATGAGTTAAGCTTGTGTACTCCAGTATCATCATGGATTCGTCGAAGGACCATATCTCCAACGTTGAAAGAGCATGATTGAACGTTCCTGTCATGGTAACGATGAACTCCTTGTAAGTAGTGAGCTGACTGGAACAATGCGTTGCATCGTATTTCTTCTGCTGAATCAAGCTCGAGGTGTCTTGAAGTGTCAGCCTTGCCTTCTTCAAACATCTCCAGTCCTGGAGACTTCCACATCACGTCAGCTGGTAATATGGCTTCAGACTCGTATACGAGAAAGAAAGGTGACTGGCCTGTGGCTTTGCTTGGTTGTGTGAGAAGAACCCAGACTACTGATGAGATCTCATTGATCCACTTGCCGCCCTTTTTGCTGTTCTCATCATAAACTCTTTTCTTCAGTCCATCAAGAATCAGGCCGTTGGCACGCTCAACCTGGCCATTGGCCCGCGGATGAGCCACCGAAACATATTTGACTTCAATGGAGCTGCGTTCACAAAAATCCCAGAACTGATGTGTGGAAATTGGATCCCAAATTTGTGATAATGGTGTTGGGGAAGCCAAAGTGGTGTAAGATGTCACAGATGAAAGTAACCACTCGATCCGCAGTGAACGTTACGATTGGTTTGTACTCGATCCACTTTGTAAACTTGTCGATGGCCACCAACACATGTGTGAAACCTCCTGGAGCAGTTGTGAAGGGCCCTATCATGTCTAGACCCCAGCATGCAAACGGCCATGAAGGTGGTATAGTGATGAGGTTATGAGTCGGAACATGAGGCTATTTGCCAAAGAATTGGCAGTTGGTGCACCGGTGAACGAGTGCTTCAGCATCTGCCAAATCAGTCGGCCAGTAGAAACCAGATCGAAATGCCTTGCCGACTAGTGTGCGAGAAGCTGCGTCGTTCTCGCACACACCTTCGTGAATCTTTAGGAGTATCTCTTTTCCCTCCTCCGTGCTGACACACTTCATGAGTATGCCTGATGCTGATCCACGCTTGTACAGATTGCCCCCGACTAGAACATACCCTTTGCTGCGTCGTAAGATGCGAGTGGCTTCAGCGCTTTTTGGGTTGATGCCGGGGGGTAATTTGTGCTCATAGATGTAGTCGATGAAGGCCACCCTCCAGTTGACCTCGATCATCAAGACCTCTCGATCGGGTTCCTTTGGACCCTGAGCAATGGAACTTGAGTATGGTGCCCTGATGGAAGGGTGGTGCAACTCGTGAACGAAAACTCTCGGTAGGACGTTAGCTCAATCAGAACCCAGTTTGGAGAGCACGTTTGCGCCCACATTATTGTCGTGAACCACATGGTGAATTTCCAGCCCCGAGAACTTTTTTGCGACCTTGTGTATTTCCATAACGTAGGCGTCCATGGTGTCCTTGTTGATGTCCCACTCCTTGTTGAATTGTTGAACCACCAGTAAGGAGTCGCCATAGATGAGTAGTCGCTTGATGCCCAAGGTGATTGCCAGGCGTAGCCCGTGCAACAATGCTTCATACTCGGCCTCATTGTTAGAGACCTCGTACAATATTTGAAACATGTACTTGAGCTGTTCTCCTCTTGGGCTGATGAAAAGTACTCCTGCACCACCACCACAAAGCTTGAGTGAACCGTCAAAGTACATGACCCAATGCTCCGGCTGGTTGGTTGGGGCTTCCACCTGGTTTTCTCGCCACTCCGCCATGAAATCGACTAGTGCCTGCAACTTGATGGCTGTCCGGGGCTTGAAGTCGAGTGTAAGGGCTCCCAGCTCCACTGCCCACCTGAAGATGCGCCCGGTAGCATCCCGATTGTGGAGGATATCCGCCAATGGGAAGTCAGAGACCACCAGGATATTACATCCATCGAAGTAGTGGCGAAGCTTCCTGGAAGTGATGAGCATATCGTAGAGTATTTTCTGGATCGTTGGGTAACAAACCTTAGATTCAGAGAGGACTTCGCTGATGAAGTAGACTGGCGCTGCACCCCGAAGGCATGGCCTTCTTCCTGTCGTTCCACAACATTGCCGTACTAACGACGTGACTAGTCGCGTCGATGTAGAGTAGCAGGTTCTCGACTGGTTGGGGAGCCGTCAGGATGGGTGGCGACTGCAGATGGTTCTTGAGATGTTGCAGCGCCTGGTTTGCCTCCTCGGTCCAATTGAACTTGTTGTGGAGCTTGAGCAATTTCAAGAAGGGTAGTCCCCTTTCTCCAAGTTAGGAGATGAATCGATTCAAAGCTGCCATGCAGCCCGTGAGCTTCTGGACGATCTTGATCATTCTTGGAGCGTCCATGGCTGTGATGGCATTGATCTTCTCCGGATTTGGTTTGATCCCGCGGCGACTGACAATGAACCCGTGTAGTTTGCCTTGAGGCATGCCAAAGACGCACTTAGTCAGGTTGAGCTACCATCAAAACTGTCACAAGCTGTTGAAGGTCTCGTCGAGGTTAGAGATGAACTCATCATGGGATCTGGTCTTGATGACCACATCATCCACGTAAGCTTCAACATTATGGTGCAGCTGGTCTGCAAGGCATAGTTGAATGGCTTGTTGGTAGGTGGCTCCTGCGTTCTTCAACCCGAATGACATCATAGTGTAAGCGTATGCTCCAAAGGGGGTGATAAACGCCGTTTTGATCTGGTCTTCCACCTTGAGAGCTATCTGATGATAGCTTGAGTAGCAGCGAGGAAGGAAAGCAAGACACAGCCAGCCGTAGAGTCAATGACTTGGACGATGCGTGAGAGCACAAAGGGGTCCTTCGGGCAGTGTTTATTGAGATCGGTGTAATCCACACACATCCTCCATTCATTATTATTCTTTTTCAATACAAGTACAGGGTTAGCTAACCACTCGGGGTGGTACACTTCTTTAATAAATCCAGCCGCGAGTAGTTTTGCTAGCTCCTTCTTGATGGGCTCCCTCTTGTTGGGGGCGAAGCGTCCTAGTCGTTGCTTCTTCGAAGTGGCTTTAGGGTCGACTTTTAGGCAGTGCTCGATCAACTCCTTGGGCACCCCTGGCATATCCGTAGGTTTCCACATGAATATGTCATGGTTGGCCCTAAGGAAGCTGACGAGCGCGCCTTCCTATTTGTCGCATAAGCCACCTCCAGTCAAAGCAGTCTTGGACGGGTCGCCTTCTTGCAGCTGGATGGTCATGATGCCGACATCGCTGGGGTTGGGTTTAACCCTCGACTTGTTGGGTCGTTGGTTGGAGATCTCCATCTCTGTGTTGGTCAGCTTCAGCGCAGCCGCGAGTACTTCTGCAGATGGCTCTGGCACGCATGAAGTCATGGCACACTCGATCGCCTCCTGGTCACAGTCATACGACTTCTTTAGGTCGCCACGGAGTGTGAGTACGCCTGTCTTGCCTGGCATCTTGAGTAGCAGGTAGACATAGTGGGGCACGACCATGAATTTGGCTAGTGCTGGTCTGCCAAGGATGGCATCGTACGACGAGTCAAAGTTCGCCACCTCGAACTTGATGTACTCGGTGCGGTAGTTATCTTTTGTCCCAAAGGTGACTGGCTGGACCACTGACCAGAGTGGTGTAGCCGCGTTACCCGGGACGATGCCATAGAAAGGAGCTTTGCTAGGAGTGAGCACCTTGGAGATGTTCAGTCCCATCTTCTTGAGAGTACTCGCGAAAACTAGGTTCAAGCCGCTCCCGCCGTCAATGAGTACTCGGGTTAACTGTGAGCCCGCCACGACAGTGTCTAGGACAAGCCGGAATTTTCCCAGCTCGGAGAAGCTGGTCCATTGATCATCCCTGGAAAAGGAGATCGGGACCTCGCTGTATCTTAGAGGCCTTGTTGTAGCGGGCTCCACAGAGACTATTTCGCGCAGCGTTAACTTCTGCGCACGCTTGGAGGGGAATCCGCCATCTCCGCCGAAGATGACATTGATGACGTTCTTTGGATCCTGGAAGTCCTGAGCCCCCGACTTGTCACCTCCTTCATCCTCCTCCTTGTCCTTTCGCTTTCCTGCTTGAGGGAGGGGTGGTGCAATGAGGGATTTGTGGATGGTGACGCACTTGAAGAGCATGTGCCGCGACTTTGAGTGTATCGAGCATTGTTTGTGCATGATCTTCTCATATTCTGAGTCGTTGTTCCCCGACTTCTTGCCGCGTGGGTTGTGCTTGACAGCCGCAACTTCATGGTTTGGCTTGCGCTTTCGGGTATTCCCCGAGTGGTTTCACTAGCTTTTGTCGAAGTGACCGTTGCCATTGCCTTGCTTGTCGTGGTTGCGCTTGGGGAAGCGATCGTTTTGCTCGTCATCCTGGTCAGCCCACCATGCCATCATGTCACGCAGCTCCATGGCAATAGTCGGGCAGTTGCGCCCGAAGTTGTGGTATGTGTTTTTCGAGAAGAGGCCATTTTGGAAACAACGGATGAAGTCTTCATCTGTGATGTTGGTGATGGTGGCGCGCGTCTCGAGGAAACACCGTGTGTAGGACCTTAGGGTCTCGTTTATCTCTTCCTTCACCTGGGACAGGTCGTGGCGAGTGCCCGCCCTGATCATGGATCCCTGGAAGTTGTCAATGAAGGCCCGCTTGAGGTCCTCCCACGAGTCGATAGAGTTTGGCTTGAGGCTTTCAAGCCACGTGAGGGGCGCGGACTCCAGGGCCACCGGGAAGTAGGGAGCTTTTTGTAGAGTTGGATCCCCCTAAAACTTCAATGGCGATGGAGTAGCAACGAATCCACTGGCGCGGGTCCTGCTTACTATCATACTTGGATCCCGACTGGTGTAAATTCCTTTGAATAGGACTTGTCGGTGATGCTGGTGGTGAAGGCGGGGAAACAGTTGCTGTCATCATCGTTGTGGTGCCTGCCGATACGGTCCCTTCTCCTCGCTTCGATAACAAGCCACGCGTCGTGGCCTTCGTTGATTTTCTACCTGAGGTCGACCGTGGGAGCATCATGGAGGTTGGCCTCGAGTGGATCTTGGCCATGGTGCCTTGCCCCACGCTGATTCCGAGTGGGTTGTTGTACTTCTTGTTCATTGTTGTTGCGCACGTATGGGTGGCCCTCGTTGCGCTGGCGGTTGTCGTTCCTCCGGCTTCCGGGCCTCCTCCAAGGGTGCGACTGACCAGCTCGGTATCCCCATGGCGCTCAGACCTCGAGAGCTGATTCCGAGTGGAAGGCACTGGATGTTGCCCATCGAGTTGCACGAGCGCATGCTGGGTCAAGTACTGCAGCCTTTGTATCTGAGGATTGGATGCGAGTTGTTGAGCTAGGAGTGCTGCTTCTGCGATGGCGTCAATCGGCGTACGGTACTCGCGATCCGTGACTACTGCAAAAACATTGTTGAGATCCATTGGTTCGCGGGCGTGATTCTGTGCATTGCGCCTGCGTTGAGCGCGCTTGGTGTTCTTTGCCCGTCGGATCATTCGGTGCTCCTCGTCCTCATCTTGGGGAGCGTCAGCTGTGGGCTCATCGGCTGAGACGTTCTTGAGTTGTTCGTTGTCGTACTGGGTGCCCAGCTCGTCTTCCTCCGCATTGCAAAGGAAAGCCATGCAGACTTGACGATCTGGCGACTGATTAGCCTTAAGGCTGTACTCGAGTAGCTCTGTGCTACTCTCTCCTTCTTCCGCAAACGGGGAGAGGGGTCTACTCTTCTGGAAGGGTAGCTCCTGCGTGAAGGCCACTAGGCGGGACTCGTAATCGAGTAGATCAGAGGGCTCAAAGCCCTTCCAGTACACGAAACGTCCTTGTGGCGTTGAAGTGATGGTTAAACCCAGAAGGCTGCCCAAAGACGATTCGGTGTAGCCGTTGGGTTGCGAGTGGTTTTCAAGAGTGGGGGCCACCCGAGAAGCGGTGGCTCCCTCGTCTCCGAGTCCTTTTCAGATCCAGCTTGAAGGTGTAGTACTGTGCGGGGAGTACTCTTCGTTGGAGTCCGAGTAGGTGTCAGAAACGGGGGCCCCCGGCAAGCGGTGGCACCCACATCCTTGATCTTGAGTAGCAGATCCAAATCCTCCTCCAAGTCAGAGAGGGATTTAGATTGTGAAGTCTTTTGAGATCGGTTTGAATCCGACCCCAATAGATCTGGTGCGTCACGAGTGGAAGTCGCGTTGAAAACGGACATCTTTTCGATCTGCTGGGCCAAATCGGGAAGCAGCATATCGTCGAGGTTGTCGATGAAGTCATCGAGGTTGCTGCTTGCAATTGATGAAGAGGCCTCCGGCATCTTGGAGTTGGCTAGGTGGCTGGTGAAGCCACCCAAACCGTTGGCGACGCAGATCCAGGAGCTGAAGATGAAAGTCGTGCCCTCATCGAGCATGGCGCTGGTGAAGTTGAAGGATGCCATCGAATTCTCCGGTGGATGCTCGATGAACACCCCTACTTGGCGCGCCAGCTGTCATTGTTTTACCGCCACGCCCACCGAGGGATACCCCCGAGGTGGTGTGTTTGTAGGTAGGGTGTCACCGAGATTAGGAAATGAAAAGTGCAAGGAACACAAGGTTTAGACAGGTTCGGGCCGCCGAGAGCGTAATACCCTACGTCCTGTGTGGTTTGTATTGCCTTTGATGATGATTGTCCCCGAGGGGGTGCCCGTTCGCCCTTATATAGTCTGGGGGGACAGATTTACATGGAAGTTCTAGTCGGGTACAAGCTAAGGAGTCCTAGCCGAGTACTTCTCGGGTATTTTCCTATCGTGTCCGACTAGTTTCACTACTGTACGAGTAATCCTACTGCATTACGAGTAGTTACAACAGATGTAGGGCATGGGCTATGTCCCATCCCGTATCCTAGGAGAAGTATGCCACACCAGCTACCTTACCGCTCTAAGGTTTAGAGTCTCCTGTGTCAGACGGTCATCGCTTAGCCATTATCTTATCTGATCTCTTGTGTCCCACTAGGTTAGCTGGTTGATATCTCTGGTAAACTTTATCATTCGATTTTTCGATACTCTTTAACCACAGTGCTTACCCGAGAAAATTTACGATACCCTGGAATACTTCAAGGTGAAGTGGTACAGCGGTGATTTTGTACGCTTGCGGAATATCAATTCTATTGGAGCATAAAAAACACCAACACCCGTGGCACTAGGTCCGACAGAAGATGATCCGGTACTTTATCCTTTTTATCCATTTTAGGTGAGTTGCTGGCAACAAGTACATCTTGATCTCTAGCCTATATATACCCCACCCCTGTTCATTTGAGATGCTCTTGACACCCTAAACGCTTGAAGCCACCCTATTGCTATTGAAAATGAGCAAGAGCGAAAGAAGAGAATAGAGTGCCCATAGTTTGATGATTGAGGAGTTGAGTTATTAGAAGAGAAGCAAGTGTGCATCTACCTAGTGAGCAGCTTAGTAGTGAGCAGCTTAGTGTAAGTCAAGTAAGAGCTGAGAACTTGTTACTCTTGGTGGTTGACGACACATAAACGGTCTTGGTGATCCCATGGACACTTGGAGACTTTGGGAGCCCCTAAAAGTTGCTTGTACATGGTGAGAAGCTCGCCATTCTAGAGATGAAGAAGGAGCATTTCTAGTGAAGCACTTGAGTCTTTAGAGCATTTCTAGTGCCTTAAGGGAGCAGTGGGAGCGTGAACTTGATACCACGAGAAAAATCTTGTGTCTTCGTTCTCTCAACTTTACATTCTCATATTTAATTTTACTATTTACTTGAGTTTTGCTTCCTTGCTTGTTTGTTGCTTTGGTTGTAATCTTGCTAGTGTGTTACCTTTACTAGGATGATGATCTTGTAGATTGGGCATCATTAGAACTATAGGCTAAGGTTTATTTTTTCCATGCACTACAAATTTGAAAAAGTCTCAATTCAACTCTCCTTATTGGGCCATCGATCCTTACACATTATACTTTTCACTTTTGTAGATCTACGATTACATGCCCTTATAATTCCACATGTCTTCGAGGCATGCCATTACTTACTGCTTCAATTGTTTCTTAAATTTTTGGACCAAATTGATGGAGAACCATGCTCTCTATGAGGACATAAGTTTTATCAACTTTTTTGTCAACTCGTAAATTTGCCCAATGAGTTTAAAACAAGTCTTTACACAAACATTATCTAACTTGAAGACATATATAGGCAGCATATATAATTTCAGACCAAGATTCAAGTTCTTGCTATGCAACTTCTGTAGCCCACACATGAACCTATATGCTCAAAATTGGGAAAAAAATAAAAATTTTAACACATTCGACTTGTTCAAAATTAAAAAACTTGAAAGAAATAGTGGACACTTGTACTACTCATTCCCACGCACAATTTTTGTCACTTGTCCACACACTTCCACTCTCTGTGACTTTTTTTTTACCTATTCACACACATACACACACAATGAACTGACATTTGCAAATACTGTTTTTTTTTCAATTTTGGCATTCACATGCAAACACTTCTCAATGCCTGGTTTTTATAGGCACATTGCCTAATCGACCAAGGCACTGGGTCACAGGTTAGTAAGAAGAACCCATAAGAAGCACGGTAATGCTCTGAAAATTACTAAAAAATGACACATGTCAATGTATTAACTGTAGAGAAGTTTCTCAAATGGATTATGTACAAAATGAAGCCAATTTTCTTTAATGGTGTGCGTAAAACAAATAGCAGATAGTTTGTTTCCTTTGACATATGTGAAAAATTACCGATCTTTAATGACAAACAGTTCAAAAACCATCTTGACACAATGATTTTGAATGTGTTGGATGAGTACTTTGTGGTAGTTATCATATTAAGTTAAGCGGGTTAAGGCAACTTGATTGTTAAAATTGTTTCTTGTTGCATTTAAATCCTTTAATGAATTATTGTGCAAAGTTAGCATTGTACTTCCTTTTAAAAAATATGGCATTATGTACTGCTTCAATTATGTGACAACTGACAAGGAGTGGCATATATGGGTGCAGATGGAGTGGATATTATGCATGTCTAACGGTCAAAGAGGTTCTGGTACTGATTATGATATTATTTTTAGTTTAGATATCCTGATGTTTTTTTAGATATCGGTACAAATCCAGAACTTTTTGTGGATATTGAATTCGAAGGTCGGATATCTGTCTGATATCATATATCTCGAAGTTTAATCACATATTATCCGCATAATAAATGGTGGCTTAGATCTTAATAAATCCTAGAGATAAAAACTCATTCTACCCTGCCATACCATCAAATATTTGCCATTTACTGTTAACAAATACACGAGGTTTGAGAGGCATTTTACCTACATTGCTTCAACTATTTTTATCATTTGCAAATTGCAATTCAATCGTTGCATGGTTAGTGCCTATGGACGGTATACTAAACTTTTGTTGATTATTTTACGGTACGGTATACCAATATTTAACCATCCTTGACATGGATGTGCAGTCCATCTAAGTTTCCTTCCACTCTCTCTCCTCCATCCTTTTCACTTTGCTGCCCACCTCCTCGACCCTCTGGCCAACTTTGTAATATAAGGTGAAAGGTGGAGGCAGCGAGCAAGGCTCATAGTCGGCGGCATACTTTTCCATGGACTCCATCATGAACTCACCAGCACAGCCATCCACAGGGCAGGCCATGGACTCCAGGCAGAGTTCGGTGGCGTTCTCCGGAACGGTGGGTCTATACCGGAGCAGCCAGGCATACTGAGTGAGCTGGTGCAGCATGTAGTCGTAGACATAGTCCATGCTCAGCTCGTCCCGGGCGAAGCTGCTGCCCTCCTCACCCATTCGCTGCGCCTGCACTGGGTGGGCGTTGCCCCAGTCGACGGCCGACTTGATGGATGGGCACATGCGGGCAGCGTCAATGGGCCAGTAATGCTTGCCGGCAACGAGACCCCGGGAGAAAAAGTTGTGGAAGGGTGTGTCAATGCGCAGCATCGGAGAGCCACAGGCCAGGATATACTTCTGGCTCACTGACCACGTTCTCCCTTGCACATAGATCTTGTACCTGCATACAGTGGCCACATTATTTGATATAGGAATGTTCAGACATTGTTGAGCTCTACCGGTCAGATCCCGTACCTGTAGGTGCATTGTTTCGCTAAATTGGAGTCTTTGAAGCCATTCCAGTCGGCATCTTCCCAATCTTGCCTGACGAGGCGCGCGTTCCAGTCCTTGCCGTTGTCGGAGGCATTGCATCGCATAAGGTCACTGCGCAAGCCCCCGACATCGGGATTTCCCTTCCAGAACGCGTACGGCTCCCTGACGAACCAGGGCACTAGCCGGATCTCGCGCGCCACCTCCTCCAGGAACGGTGCCCACGGCCGGATGTTCACTTCCGGCCAGCCCCAGAATGTCCCGGTCCGGGAAGACGATGCCCAGCGCACTGTCGTTCTTGCAGTACATGAAGAGCGGCGGCGCCATGGACGGGTCGGGGTAGGCTGCGGCGTGCACCACGGGGGTGTCGTCGCAGAAGAACATGAGGTCCAGGTCCGGGACGCACCCCGGGTATCGTGCCAGCAGCTGCAGGATTCCCCACAGCGTGAACACGTCCCGTGTCTGGAAGGCGGGGCGGTACTTCTCCACGTAGGCGCGCCCGGCCACCACCACCAGCCGGAATGTCGCCTTGTCGCGTGCGCGTTCCACCGTCTCCCGCGTGATCCCCGCGTCGCGCCACGGCGACAGGTCCGAGTGGATGTACCGGAAGTACTCCGGGCACGTCGTCGTTGACGGTGCCGGACGCTGTTTCGAGGAGGATGCTGCTGACGGCGATGGACATGTTGCTGCGCTGGGGCATGTGTGGAACTCCGAGGAGGTCTCGTTGATGCAGGTGATGAGGATTGGGATGCGGGGTGCCCCAGATGATGGTGTGTGGTGAGTGGGCCGGCCGTTTCGTCCACTTCCAGAAGCACTGCTGTCAAGAAGAATGAACTGCATGCATTCATGTTACTCTGCAATGATTTGGAGAACGAACTAGCTATGATCTGTCAGTTTCGAGCTTGTGACACATTTTAGATATTATATCCTGTATTTTATCATTGTTTCAGTTACTTTTATCATCAAACATCAGTTTCTTCCTAAAACACGTACGCAGGAACAGGAACCGTAGAAAATGGCAATACAAGGATATTAAGTTAGCTAAGCTCGACAAATATATACACGGCTTCAACTTCATGTCACGCTTAGCTCGTGAGTGGGATATATATGTATCCAACGAATGTAGTTAACTAGTTGGCTGATTAGTGAACACAAACGTAACAGAAGGAAGTTTCAACAACAAAAACATAGTTTTAGCTAGTATTTGAAGATTTTCAACTTTTCAGAACTTCCAACGATTCAAGATGCAGATTCAGAGGTTTAACTCGAAAATTCAAATGTCGATTCAAATAATACTAGCAAAACAAGTCTATTCAGTAGCTTTTAAGAAGTGAAAGTTTAGATAGCTAACTCCGAGGGAAATGAAATCGATAGCTTGTTTCGAATATAAGGTTAGATAGTTAGAATTTTACGCCTTGAAAAAGGCTAGCTACACCCAGGCAGAAAGTAACCATTTTGAATGGTCTCGTGAATGAAATAAATAAATCTAAATTTGCACATTATCATTAGATCTTGTAAAGACCGCATATATGATTCCTTTAAATTGACTTTATTAGTTGGCATAAGAAAATCTCCAGCTTTTGAAAACTTTCGACACCCCTTCAAGATGATTCTGATTTTAACACGAGCATGAAGTAAATTTGAGGGAAAATTCCGTGTATGCCATCGAAAATTTATCTCATCCCTTCTATGTCATCAAATTTAAGTCATCGCTTCGGTGCCATTAGAAATTTAACTCTATCCCTTCTACGCCATTCCTGTCACAGTGCTATCATTGGCTGTTAAGGGAAAGTGAAAAAGACAAAATTACCCCTCTAGAGCGTTCTGCTGGTCGGCGCATGAGGGACGCTATCTGGGGATTGTGGGCGAAGATCTAGGATCTCACCGCGCATCATGACCCGAGCTAAGCAGCAGCTGTAGCGGGCTACCCCTCCACGATCCAGGCAACGCCCGTGCTAATCTGCTCCACGATCCTCGTGCCGGCCATCATCCGATCCATCCCCCTGAAATAAAAAGGGGACGACATGGTCGGTGGCAAAGCCCAGTTGCCGCATCATTGGCCGTGGCGGGCTGCGTGCCTGCTGACTGGCGGCAGCGTGAACGGGCCGCGCGGGCCGCTGCGTGCCTGCTGCCGGCCGCGGCGCGGAGGGGCCTTGGCTGCGCGCCCGACGCCCGCTGCGCGCTCGCCCGACGAACCGCGTGAAAACTGGGAGCGCCACGCCCGTCAGACGCGGCGCAGGCCGCGCTCGACCAGGAGCGGCAGGGCGGGCGGCGCGCCGTGCGTGGGAGCGGTGCGAGCGCCGCGAGCACCAGGAGGCCGGCAGTTGGCGATTTGTGATGTGGGTGACGGTAACTGAGGTTAAGGTTAGGGAGGGCTAAAACGGAAGGATGATATCGCATGGATCTGTTTTAACGGCGTTAACTTGTGTTCTTCTCTAAATATAACGGAAATAGCATAGATGGATAGAGTTAAATTTCTAATGGCAATGTTAATGGTGCAGAAGGGATGAGATAAATTTTTGATGGTATACAAAAGATTTTCTCTTGTTATATCGAAATTCCAGTGGAAAGGAAACTTGCATGCATGTAGCTTGCCTAGGCGTTTAGACATAGACACTTAACATGCTATTATCGAAGAAGTCTCGTCGCAGGTGGCAACGACACTATTTTCAATGGGGAAAAGTCCATTTTACTTCTATCACTAGTCTACTTTGTCCGCTTAACCCTCCGATCAAAATTTAGGATTATTTGACTCCCAAATAATTTCAAATGGTCCAATCTACACCCTATTGATATTTTTCTTTTTTATCTTTTGTTTTATTGTAAATTGAATTTTAAGTTCAAATTTTTTCGAGAAATGGTGCCTTATGTTAAAAATACCTTAAAAAATTTTCATGGTCATTTTCATAGTTAGGAAGATTTAATACGAAATTGATCATAGAGATACAATTCTGCATGAACTGTAATCATCAAAAATTCATAATGTGTTTTTCTAGTATAGGGCATCAAATTATAAGTCACATTGCAAAATTTGAAGTTAAAATTCCACTTGTACACGGAGAAATAGAAAATAGAAATATCAATAGATGGTACATTGGATCAATTGAAATAGTTTGGGAAAGTAAATAAAGCTTAAGTTGTTCAGAGATTAAGTAGACAAAGTGGATTGGTGAAGAGAGTAAAATAGACCTTTTTAGCTACCTCGTCGAGTGGAACTAATAGCATCTCCAAGAGCCTTTCTAAAATCTACTCTCTAAATCATCATTTAGAGAGTCATTCGTGTAAAAATCATTTTCTATATCTTTGTACTCTCCTACAATTTTTCTATATCTTGTGTGTAGTCTAGAGATCAATTCTCGCTCTTCATCTTTGCCTAGCGAGAAATCCGGAATAGAGGAGATCTATGTTTAGATATCCAATTAAAGAGTCTGTTGGAGGGTAATTTTTTACCAAATATCTATTCCTAGCATATAAAGAGTCTCTTGGAGATGCTCTAATATAAATTTCTATGTATTCACTAGCTCATTAGCTCATCTGCAGAGATCATATTATATTTCCCTCTGTTCTTAAATGTATGATACTTAGGACAAACCAATTATTTTATTTTGAACTAATTTGCTTATCCTGAATTAAATCAATTTTGACATTTTTATCGATCAACACGTGCTTTGGCATGCTATTTGTCAAGCAAGAAAATATTGTAGTTGCTATAGTTAGCCTCAATAGCAGATTTGTTTCAGGGTCAACCTAAGAAAACAGAAAGTTTAGTGACTAGCTATAATGAAAACTTACAGATGATGAGCCGTGGTTGATCCACGCGGTGCTGGTGGTGCCGATGAGCAAGGCAAGGACGACGAGACCGCCGATGAGCAGCCCGGCGTCCCTCGTTGGCCTCCATAGCTTTGCTGTTGACCGCCCCTGTTCGATCTGATCCACAGCCATCGAAACCGTGCTCTCTGTCGTGCATGCCCGAAGGTGCCCCACCTACCATCCGTTGGGCACGGCGAAAATGGAGGCACCAACGCCACCCTCTCATTTTCCTTTGTCCGGAGTTGCAGCTGTACCCTTGATGGACCGATCCCGTATATCTCTACCTTACGATTACTAATACTATAATTGGAGGCCTTTTGTGAACATCTACGTTAATTCTAACGGGAAGTACTAGAAATATTCTGATGATTAATATAAATGTTGGAATTTTTCTTAAAAATTACGGGAAAAAGTATGTATTAATTATCATTTTTACTCACATCCCAAATTAAAAATTTTGGGAAGTGACAAGAATACATGACATTATTGATGAGCAGAAGATAGACAATGATGTACAATGGATACAGAAATTGGTTGTTAGATATATGTATTGTTTTCTTGGGTGATGTTATCAACCAAATTGGTTGTTGTAAAGCATATCAGTCAATCCTTGTAACTATACTTTTTGACTGAAATTGTCCTCCTTTGGAGTATGCCAGAATAGGATGATGTGAAAAGCAGTATGCAATAAATATTACGAAATTCTATATGGTGGCCACCAATAGTGCCAACTGATATGTTTTTCTTTACTTTAAATAACATATATTTTTTTCTTTAAATAGTGACGGGTCCAGGGACCTTGGGTCCCAGTGGGCCCACTTCCTGCTGGCACTCAGAATGGTCTAAGACCACGCGTGGATAAAACAGACGCCCTCCTGGGCAGAGGGCCGTGACTTTCTCCAGGCCGTCCAGGCCCATGGTCCCGACCGCCTAGCCGGTCGGCTGGAGCCTCGGCCCGTGTCCCCGACCGAGGGGATGACCAAGGCCTAGATCTGTACTACGGTTCCGACCTAAGTTGCCGTTCGAACCCCGCCACGCACGAGACATGCACGTGTCGCTTTCCCCGACTAACGACGTCGGGGGCCGGCCGGACCTCGCACACTGACCGTCCCTAGGGGCAGGTGCTGAGGACAAGGATGGACGCACCAGAGTCAACTACCGTACAGGGCCAACCACTCCCGCCACGGGGTTACAGACCCTCTTACTGCCCGTCCTCGCGAAGGGACGGGACGCAACATCATCACGACGCGGCGGACAGGCCTCCTTCACAATGGAGTGATGGGCTGTAGCGCCAGGGACGGAGCGTGACTACCGTACCGTACTTATCGTTGCATGCTTGCCCCCCTACTGACGGAGCATGACGCATAGGGACAAGATAAGATGGCCACCCCACAACGCAGGACTTGGACGGTGGTTATCGGAAAGTTCCGACTGACAGAGCTGGCAGTTCCGACTGACAGAGCTGGCAACACTCTCTCTTTCTACCTCACTCTTTATACCTTTGGTTCCCCTGTAACGGAGACTCCCCTTGGACTATAAAAGGGAGGGTCATCTGCCTAGGAAAGAGCAGATACCTAAACCTAGACAGATCTCGATCATACCACATCATCCAAGCTTGTAACTCCCCTAACTCTCATAAGCACCTGGGCTCAAGCAATACAACCGACTGACCCCTCGACTGGACGTAAGGCACGATTGCCTGATCAAGTATAAATATTGAGTCATTGTGTGCTAGGCCACATCCGATCACGATGCGTGATACACACTTCGAGTTGGTTTAGCTGCTGGCCATTTCCGGAACCGACCGTTTGGCACCGTTCGTGGGGAGCGCATCATGCACTGTCCCAGCGATTGGATGGCCTTCGACTACAACACGTCCAACCTCACGAGCTTGAGCGATACGATTCGCTTCAACTCGTTGGAGTTTCCCATGGCCTCATGCGTTGGACTGTGGGAAAACCCCGTCTTCACACCCTTCCAAGCTTTCCGCTTCGGAAGCTTGGACTTCGTCGTTGATCGTCTCGGCACACTCCGCCTCCACGAGGAGGCCACTCCTCTGATGTCACTCGAGGGAGATACTACCTCGACCGACCCGTTGGCTGACCTTGACACCGAGGCGCTTGCGCGGCGCATCGTGCTCATGCTTGGTGCCAACCCTTCAGTGAGTAACGTGGACTTGCTCCTGTTCTCGTTGTGCAACAGTTTTCCGCCAACTCTCCGGACGGACTCCGCTGTCCCCGCCATGCTCGCCGTGTGGACGGTTCCTGTTTGGCCTCACAAACGCCGCGAGCGTGTATGCCAGGGAGCTCCGGAAGACCATGTCACAGGCCCCGCTCGCCACCGAATTCGTGGGCATGACGGGGTACAGCCCTACCTCCTTCCATGACCTCTTCTCCGACGACGACCTCCTGAGAGAGGGTTCCAGTGTTGGTGATGTGTCATCCCCTGGCTGACCCTCGCTGCAGGAATGCGCCATGGCGGACGTGCAGGAGCGACAGCCGGTTCCAGTGGAGACCGAGGACATGCACACCCAGCCAGATCCACGCGCACAGACCCTGGCTAACGCCGAGGGGCATGGTGAGGACTTACTGTAACACCTCAGGTGTTTAAATTATGAAATAAACCTTATTAGCTTAACCCGATGCATAAATAACTAAGAAAAGTTTAAAAAAAATGAGTCATATATTGGTTTTGCTTGGAATTGAAAATAGTTGGGTATATGGGCATAAGTACATGAACGTTAATCAAACAAATTAAATAACTTTCACATCGATGCAAACATGGCTACGAAATTTGAATCGACACGTCATTATTGACATGATAATCAAAAGTCTAGTTGAAGCCTAGGAGAGAATACAAAGTTTTGCCCAGGAAATGACATGCCCTCTGAATTGTACTTTTTGAGTTTTTAAAATAACTTCTAAACTAGAACTCAAATGAACTTTGGCCTAAAACAAAACTTGTGTAACTTTTCATTTTGAACAACTTTCATGTTCAAGGATTTTTGAGTTACAACACGAAAATTTGAGAAACGCTTGGATTTGCAAACAGCCCCTGCCTTTTCCTTCTATTTACACTGCAGACCCTTCTTCTCGTTCGCCCGACCCTCCGACGCGCAGCCGTTCGCTCGACCCTCCGACGCCAGCCATTCGCCCGACCCTCCGACGCGCAACCGCTCGCCCGACCCTTCGCTTGCCCGACCCACGGCTTCGCCCGACCCATCGCCTCGCCCGACCCTCCGCGCCGCGCAGTCGCCGCAGGCCACTTGGCCGGCGATGCCTAACCAGCGCTAGGCGCCAAGCCAATGCCTAGCCACGCCCGCACGCTGCGCTTCTCCCCAGTCCGCGCACGCCACGCGCACGCCGCCACACGCGCACCTCTGCTCGCCGCCCGCCGCGCCCAATGGACGAGCCGCGCCATGCCCGTATCCCCGCCGCGTCCCGCCAGTCGCCGCGCTCGCCGGTCGGCAAGCCAGCTGCTGCATCTCCTCGCCCAACCCGCGTGCCGCGTGATCTCCCGCTCCCCACGCCAAATCCGCAGCGCCCAATCCCCTGCCCGCGCCCGCCGCACGCTGCGCCGGCTCTGGCCGCCGCCCCGACGCCCAATGGCACGCCCCCGTCATGCCGCCCACGCCCGTGCCTCGCAGTCTAGTCCCGCCCTCCTTCCGCCTCTCTGCTGCCTACATAAGACCGCACTGAGCCCCCCCCCCCCCCTCGCGCGCCCAGACACCAGAACGCCGCCGCCGCCACCATTACCGCCGCCGTGCACCACCTACCCGTGGAGCCCCACTCTCCAGCCTCCTACTGCCCAAGCCCATCGCCCAGCGAGCTTGCCCTCCCTCCACTGAAGCTCACCGGTGATGTGAAACCGCTAGGGTTTGTTCCCGATCTTTCGATGAGAGGCGGGGGATAACTCGATTTGAGATGGAGGCGACGTTCACGGCCCGACTACAGCCTTCCAAGGACGCTGCGCCTTAGCAACCGATACACCACCTCCAATGGCTGCCGCGATCTTGTGGAGCGCGACACCCGGCCACTAGGGCACCTGTCCTGCAAGCAATCGAAGAACCAGCAAGAACAAGTAGAACAAGCAACTCAATTGCAAATATGGAGATAATAACCAATCTGGAATCAACAAGGTGGGGTTCCGAATCGAGTAGAACGGATGGTCTAGTCGACACACGCGTCTACAAGGAAGTAGCAATGGCTAAACTTTCAACAAAACAAAAACCCCCCCATCTGTTCATGGCGGCTCTAACCCTTATTAATACCTAGGAGGACGACCAAGAGGGTGTTTGAGTCGCACTCCAACCCTAGGACGCGTCCCTAATGGACCCGACTTGATACAAAGCCCATCGGGCCAAATTAAGATGTCGCAGCACCTTTAGACAGAAAACCAGTCGGTAGTATTTTGGTCATTGCGGACGAATCAGGAGAGATATGGACTTGAGTCCGGATCCATATGAAACTAGACTTCATAAGCTTTCCACGAAGTACTTGAACGTCCCTATCCGAGTCCGTATGCGACCGTGGTGTCCGTCACAAGTTGGTGCTGTTCTGCAGTCCGAATCCAGCCTCCAAAACGTGTTGGACATGGACTCTTTCTTTCCTTGCACCAAAAGTGACGTGGTGGCCTGATGGAGAACATTGGGAAGACTTAGGCTTGGTCCCCAATCAACTTCTTTGGTCCTCCATACCTTCCATGTGTGTTTATTACATGTGGGTGTATCCATTCTGGTGATGTCCACATCATTCTCCCCTTCTTGGCTGCAAGTCGTCCTCGACTTGCTCCAACGGCATTCAAAGGTGCTTGCTTTGTTGTTGGAACATGGAGCGACGACTATGCTGCATGGGCACAACAAACAATGCTCCCGTTCTTCAGGCTGATCCTGTTGCATAAGAGAAAAACTAGAAAAACTTTGCAAGATATTATTAGTGTTAATGCAGCCCCCTATTTGCTCATGGTATTGTAGCCCAAAAGGATATTTCAGATTAGAACAGATATACACTTTATGCACCAAATATTCTCCTTTGATGTCATTTTTTCCAATTGCATGAAGCGAACAATGATTTAAACTTGGCAAATTAGAATCTAATTGAACCTTCTCTTTTAGACAATTTAGATTACACAGAATATTAAATTCAATATAACCCAAAGTATTTAAAGAAGACAACAATTTCAGTTCATCTTGTACACAAGTAATAGGATGAGAAGGATTATCTACAGCACATTCGTATGGTTCCAAATCAAAAATATCACACTTATTCATTAATTCTGGTATATGAGTAAAAGAAGTATTAGCACACAAGTCCTCTTTATCATAAGAAACAACAAGTAATTCATCTTGTGAAAAAGTTGAATCAGCAGCAGGTTCCACTATTCGTTGCTCTTTGTTAGCATGTAGAGTGGACAAAGTTTGGACACTATGAGTCACATCATTCTTGCAAGTATTCACAAATGAAAGAATTTCTTTTTCAGCATGGAGAGCAAGACAAAACAATTGACCGATATAGCAATAGGACTTGCCAATTAACAAGTTTCGAATTTCAGAATTGAGCCCTCTCATGAACCTATTCATAACATCTTCCATGCATTCATCCAATCCACCAAACATGATACAAATTTTAAAATCATGGTAGTATTGTTTCACAGTCCTACTACCCTGTTTTAATTTCTCTAGTTTGGTAAGCAAATGATCAACATAATATGCAGGAATATAGGCATCTCTAAAATGTATTTTGAATTCTTTCCAAGTTTGCGGAATAATGTTATGCCTACAAATATATTTCCATTCTAGCAAAGCATTTTCTGTTAAAATATTAGAGGCAATATAAATCATTTGTTTCTCCGACAGGTCATGCTCATCAAATTCATTATCTACTTTTAGCTCCCAATCAATGTAAGCTTTAGGATCAAACTCACCAGGATATAAAGGCAAGCATTGAATAATGTCCAGAATATTTTGTTGTTGTTTGCTCCGCTCAAAAATCACAGTATCACCTGCCATGATCAGTAGAAAACAAGAACACAAAAATAATATGTATCCTCCTGTCAACTACTAGAATGTGTCGGTTGTAATTCTCTCAAACTCAACTTGTTTAATACGAGCTCTTACCAGTTCTTACCAAGCAAAACAGGATGAGTCGGCAACCAACAAGTCAAGCACCTTGAAAGAAGTGTATCGGTGCCTTAGCAACAGAAAACTGTCAAGCTATAGTCGAGTATGTGGAGCTGTAGGTGGGCTGATCAAGGGAAAATACTAGCACCACGTTAGTCAGAAAAGCAAGCTGAATAATTGTTCAACGGTGGTACTGTGCTGGTCCTAGCATAGACCGTACTAGAGGCGCGAGCCTGGACACAAATGAAGTCACAAAGCACCAACCGAAACAGAAGGAACACAAAAGATGGATCAGCCCCTTTCTTCTTTTTCGTTTCTTTTCTTTTCTTTTCTGTTTTTTTTCACTTTGTTTTCTTTTTTTTTCTTCTCTTTTTTTTGTAGAGGACTAAAATCCTTTGTTTGACAAACAACGCAACAGGATAGCCCCCTTCGAAGCTCCTCCGTCCCAGCCAAGCCTCAAAACGGGTTCTCCTCGACGCCGCGAAGCTCATCGACCAGCCCACGCTCTCCCCTCCTCGCCGGAGCACCGTCGCCGACGTTCCGCCCCGACGCCGCCCCTCTGCTCCGCGCCGACGAGCCACCTCCGGCCACCCCCAACCCCGACCAAGGCCGTCCCAAGGTAGCTCTCACCTCCCTAGATCTCCACGAACCTTTTCCCCTCGCCGCCGACGAGCCCCCTCGCCGGAATCTGGCCGGCCTCCATGCCAGCGCCGCCAGGGACCACATTGCTTTGATTGCAATCTTCCCAGGAGCCTGCACGCAAGTTTCCAGGGACCCCTCTGTAAAAGAAAGTTTTAAACCTAGTTTCAAAAACAGTGAACTTCTAAAATTCATATAAAATCGTAGAAAATTCTTAAAAACACAAACTCAACTGTTCTGTAATCTTTAGAAGAAGATCTACAACTTTTTTTACATGCATTTCTTCAGTTGCTTGCTACATCTTTCTATAAATTAAATGGAAAGTTTAATTGACTTTAATTGTACCCATGGTTGTAGCCAAAGGCTAAACCTAAAAATTTAACAGTAGATTGGTTGCTTGATTTGTAGGCCAGTGTAAAAATATTAGGACCAGAACCCATCTCTAAATTGTAACTGCTGTTGTATTGTGATTCATGTGGTGAAACTTTTGCAGAGCTGTTTTATTGACGCATAAATACCACAGAAAAAGTTTAGAACGTTCTTCCTCCCTGTAACTTATTTATATAATTTTGTGGTAGGAAAAATGCACTAATTCAAATAATTAGTTTCTATGCTTGGAAAATGTTCATCTCTTTACTGTGGGACACCTTAGAGTAGCTCTTGCTGTATAAAAAGTTTCATACTCAGAAAACCTGTAAAATATACTGTAGAAATTAATCTTTATTAAAATAGGTGTATTTGTCCTATTTATTATGCTTTGTATCTTGCACAGTAAAATCTGAAAAATTTACAGTAACACATATATGGATGGTTTGTCCTGTATAAAAATAACTAGGTTCTAGCAGTGGCTGTGTATTATATTTTTCATAATTTTTCTGCTACGTGAAAATGTCTGAAATTTTCGCAATGCTTTTGTCTCTGCATATTGTGTTCTAAATAAAAATTTCATCACCAGAAGTTACCTAGTCCAGAAGTTGTGTTTAATCCATGTTGTGCTTAGGAAATTAAGTTTCCAATATAAACAACCCCTTCTTGTTTGATGAAGTTAATAGTTTAAGTTATACTCTATTAACAATTGCCCAAAGAAATCTTAACTAAGTAACTTTACAACCAAATCGATGTTTTGTGGACTGCAACTTTATCATGAAGGAAAATAATCGTCACATATCATCACTACAACTTACACTTGTGCATTCATATAGAATCGACTACTCTCGCCGACGGAACGTACGAGCTGGTGCCCGCGTCCGATAGTTAGCAGCGTGAAGCTCAAGTAAATCTAACTGAACCTTTCAAAGACCCGAGCCCAAGTTCGGACGACCCCCAGGCTAACTTTACCCAAGAAGGCAAGCCCCGGAGCATGAACCCTATTTTTCTAAACTTATGCAACTTATTACTCTACTTTACTTGTGCATTAAGTTTATATGAGTTGAATGAAAACTTAGTTGCATGATCCTAGGTACCCATGCTCTGAACACTAGATGTAAGGTTCGATAGAATGCTATGCTAATAGGACTCCGGTAAAAGCCGAGTGATTTCCTGTCACTCGCGAGAATTTAGGAGTTGAATGTTTACTACATGCTGCAATTATAAGGTCGACGGACGGGGCTATGGTACGATGTATATGTAGATGATTGAGGCCACATCTATTTAGTGAAAAATGCTAAGGCCGCAGTGTGTGGTAGTGGTGGTTAAGTCTTTGAACGTACTAACCACAAGCCGAGAATATGGTAATCGGTAAGCTGAAGTACCGGATCGAACCGAGGCCGGAATATACTCCCCACCGTCTTGAATTCGTTCACATCTAGCTAATGGCGGGTGCATGTGCCGCCATGGCCGGGTCCATGGGGACGTGTAGTCGAGGGCGGTGGGCATGTTCCGTGAAGCGGGAATTGAAGGAAAAAGTTGCACGTGTGATTCTGGGAGTAACCACGTGACTTGTGTTTAGGTTTCCCTTGCAAGGTTAAGAAATTTGATTCGAATCGTTCGTTTCTCGCGGTTATTGAGACTGCTTGACCCTTTTACCACATAGAGTAAGAAGAGGAACAATGATGATGATTAATCTTGTTGGATGCAAATTAATTCTTCCACCATGTATGCTGTTGGATGGTTTCTTACCTAGAATGGTTAAAGAAAACTAGAACTTGGAGCTAAAAATTTGAAAGTAAGGACCTACTTATATATGCTTTTCGGCAAAACAAACCCTCAAGCCAAAAGCCTTGCATGTCTAGGAGTCGGCTAAGTATATTCCACTAGTCAGGTAAGCCTTGCTGAGTATTAGTATACTCAGCCTTGCTTGTGGCTTATTTTCAGGTGAAACTTTCGAGGATATGATCGCTAGTTTAACTTGGCCGTGTACCCTTCCTCCTGGTTGGTCGGTGGAATGGGATACGCCCCCGGCCAACGGTGATAATGCCGAGTGATGTCTCGTACGGGCTTCATCGAGACATCTTGTATCGTCGAGTAGCTATCGTTAATTTTTTCGCTGCAGTGAAATTTGAAGAACTCACTTATTTTGAACTCCGAAGTACCTTGTTTTACAAATTCGAACTCAGTTGTAATAATAATTTATGAGGAACCTGTGATGTAAAATTTGTGGAATGTTTTATCCTCTGGGCTCACCTTCGTGTGAGTACATGTATGTGTGGTTTCGATCGGCAAAAACCGTGGTTGTATCGGGAGGTTACCTGACAGACCAGTGGATTACTCCGTTTGAAGTGCGAGTTAGCCCTGATTGCCCTTGTGGTGATGGTTAGCGCGCTTGAGCTGGATTAATTCAGGTGGTTCTGCCACACTTACATCAGCGATGACAGCACCAGCCGCCACCCGCATCAGTGCAGCCCTGACGCAACTCCAAGCCGAATGCTCGTAACATTGCGGGCGGTGCGCGGGCGCATGCCTGTCAAGTTCAGCAGGCTATCATCGCGGACGCCGGCGCCACCCCCGCAGTTTACGCGGGCCGGGTAGAACATCGTCGCGCAGCGATGCTCCTATGCAACCTGCCCGAGCCTGCAGATCCTCAGTCCACTAGCAGCAAGGGCGCCCACCCCAGGCAGGTCGCGACGCCACGGCCGCGCCGCGCCACGATCCGGCGCCCACCGCGCTGCGCCCCATGGTGCGCGGCCGGCTCGGGCCCAAATATGACGCGCGTAGCGTCATCCACTTGCGGCAACTAGCCCACCGCGGCGCTGATGTCGACCGGGCCACCGCGAACGCAGCTGAAGCCCACCAGCCCAAGGGGGAGCACGAGGAGGAGCCCCCCAGGTGTGGTGGCCGATTTTGCGATCATGACGGCAACAGGAGCCCCAGTCCGGATGGACCGAGCTCACAGGCCTTCGGTCGTCACATTTAGAAAGCGCCATTCCCACCGCGCTTCCGACCGACCACTAACATCACCAAATACACCGGGGAGACGAACCCCGTCGTATGGTTGGAAGACTTCCGACTCGCTTGTCGGGCCGGAGGAGCGGATGATGATTACTTCATCATCCTGTACCTGCCCATCTGCATCGGGTAGTATGTTCGAGCGTGGCTCGAATTTTTACCGCACAACAACATTCGTAGCTGGGCGGAGCTCAAGCAGGTCTTCGTCGGGAACTTCCAAGGGACGTAAGTGTGCCCCGGAAACTTCTGGGACCTCAAGAGCTGCAAGCAAGAGCCTGGCGAGTCCCTGAGGGACTACATCCGCCGGTTCTCCAAGAAATGAAACTCCCTCCCTAATGTCGTCAACGCAGACATCGTAAGCGCATTCCTCTCAGGGACCACCTGCAAGTCCCTCGTTCACAAGCTTGGCTGACGGAAGCTGCGCACCACCCGCGAGCTTCTGGACATCACCACGAACCACGCCTCCGGTCGGAGCGGTCTTCATCGATGGTCGGCCCAAAGGCAAGGCCAGGCAGGAGGACCAGGATGAGGGCCCCTCCTCAAAGCAGGGGAAAAGGACGAAGAAGGACCGGCGTCTTCCCCAACCCCGACAGCTGCCTCATGATCTTCGGAGGTCCTAAGGACAACTGCACCAAGCGTCAACACAAGGTCTGACTCTGGGAAATCTGCGCTGCCGGGAACGCCATCCCCAAGTTCCTCCATTGGTCGAGCACACCGATCACCTTCAACAGGGGTGACCACCCTCCCAGTGTCCCCCGACCGTGGAGCTACCCGCTCGTTGTTGACCCCATCATTGGCAACAAGCACCTGACCAAGGTGCCGATGGACGGGGACAACAGCCTCAACATCTTGTATGTTGAGGCCCTCGGCGCGATGGGCATCTCGCTGTCCAAGCTCCGCACCTCCATTTTCCCCTTCCTCGGCATCATCCCGGGCATGAGGGCGTACCCCTGGGGAACATAGACTTGCTGGTCACGTTTGGCGATCGCAACAACTTCCGCACCGAAACCATGATCTTCGAGGTGGTGGACTTTGAGGGATCATACCATGCCATCCTTGGGCATCCGTGCTACGCCAAATTCATGGCGGTCCCCAACTACACCTACCTCAAACTAAAGATGCCAGGGCTGAACAACGTCATTACGGTGAGTGGCTTCTTCGTGCAGGCGTATGCCTGCGGTCGTGAGCATTTCGAGCTCGCCACCACCATTGCCAACTCCGCCAATCTCCAGAAGCTTTGCCGGATGAGCTGTCCCCATCCAGCGCCTTCCGCCCGACCGAGGACACCAAGGCAATCAAGGTCGACCCTAACGATCCGACCAAGACCATGCAGATCGGAACCCAACTTCCGGCCAAATAGGAAAGCGCGCTTGTCGACTTCCTATGCGTCACTCGCGATGCCTTTGCATGGAAGCCTTCCGACATGCCAAGCATCCCGAGGGAGGTCACCGAGCACGAGCTTCGCATCAAACTGGGCTCTAAGCCCGTGCAACAACGCCTGCGTCATTTCGATGATGAGAGGCGTAGGGCCATAGGCGAGGAGATCGCCAAGCTCCTGGCAGCCGGCTTCATCAAGAAAGTGTATCACTCCGACTGGCTTGCCAATTCCTATCCTTGTAAAGAAGAAGAATGGGAAATGGAGAATGTGTGTTGATTACACTGACCTTAACAAGGTGATGAGAACATGATCAGAATCGATACAACCACTATGCTCACAGAGATGCACGACTACACCGACATATCAAACAATTCCAAGCCCTCCCAAGTACGTGGAGGACATGGCAGTGATGTTCTATTCTGACTCAAGTTTATTCAAGATCGGAATTTAAAGATAGAAAGATTTGAAGTCGGTTCAGACTCGGTTCGGCCAGCCATACATACCCGGAATAAAACAGTCATATGTCTCACATATGGAATCCAATTTTGGTGTATAAATACTCGTTGGAAAGCTTATTCCGAGCACTTTCCAATGGCTGCCGCCTCCAAGAACACTTGGGTTTTGTTTTGTCGAAAGTTTAGCCATTGCTACTTGCTTGTATATGTGTGTGTCGCCTAGACCATCCGTTCTACTTGATTCAAAACCCCACCTTTGTGATTTCAGATTGGTTATTATCTTTATATTTGCGATTGAGTTACTTGTTCTACTTGTTCTTTGATTGCTTGCAGGACGGGTGCCCTAGTGGCCAGGTTGATTTTGCTGTCCAGCGAGTCAATACCATTCGGAGTTGGTTCAGCGATTGCTAAGGCGCACATGACTTGTTCGTTTGTAGTCGGATCGTGAGGGTCGATTCTGCAAATCAATAGTTATCCATCTCACCGAAAGATCGGCCCCCAGTTTTCATGAAGTGGCATCAGGATTCCAGGTTGCTCGGTGAGGTCATTCACCCTCTCCATTGTTAATTTTCGTCCCTACTGTCCACCACAAAAACAGCCCTAAAAAAAAGGGTTGCTTCGTTCAACTTGTCCTAGACCTTTGTGCCTTTGCATTTTCTTTTCAGTATATTGCTCTGTTGATTTTTTGTTGCATCATCAAGTCGAATTGCGGGTCTTAGTGTTTGATTGCTTAGAGTTTTGAGTTCTTGTCACGTTTTAGGTCACAGTTTGCACAGAAAAGGAGGCAACTCAATTCGGACTCTGATTTTTGTTTCAGTTTCCAGTTTTTGCGTGTCAAGCATTTCGGCTTTCCCTATCGCATACATTTTCTATTTGGAAAGGTTAAATATAGTTTGGAAAGCTTAGATCGTGACCTTTCCAGCGCATCAGAATCAGCCGCCAGATTTTGCACTCTGCTATTGCACGCTAAAGGAAAGGTTTCTGGTTTCCTTTGTATGCTGCCACTTGCGTCCAAATATTCCTTGTTTGCATAGTGCGAATTTCATGACACCCGTGGTGTAAAAGAAAAGATAGAAAAAGGCAAAAGGTGCAAAAGAAAAGTTGAAAACAGAAGCCGCACAAAAAAAAAGTTGAACGAAACAAAGAAAACAGCAGCCTTGTTGGTATTTTTTCCCTTGTCTTCTAGTTGGTGGATCTCTGTGACTACCTTTGTGTCTAGACTCACGTCTCAGTGCAGTCTCACCTAGGACCAGCATGATGCCGATGTTGAGCAATTATTCAATTTTGCATTTGCTGAATCGATTGTGCTAATCCTAGCTACAAAGTGCAGCCTTCCTATAGCTCCACAGAATCGATTGTGTTTCCTGGCAATCGCTCCATCCAATCTTCGCTGGTTGACATTGTTGGTTGCAGATTACCTCCTGTTTGCTTGGTAAGAACAAGTAAGAACTAGATTGCAAGAGTTTGAGAGCAATTGTAGTGTACTGCACCACATTTCAACAGTTTATAGACCATATTTTCCTTGGCAATTTTTTTGTTGTTTCCTAACCATGTTAGGCATGGACAAGGAAATGGGAGCTAATAGCATTCACCATAGATGCTCAATTCAACAACAGATGGGAAGTCATCCACTCGAGGTGCATGATGATGTTTTAGATGCGGTCAGTTCTTCTATACCATCTTTTGAGGGAAATTTTGACCCTCGCGCATACATTGATTGGGAACTAAAGGTAGAGAAGGAATTCGATGAACATGATTTGTCTGAGGAACAAATGATTTCTGCTGCTTCTAATGCTTTAACAAGATACGCGTTGAATGAATGGAAACATATTTGTAGGCATAATAAAGTTCCTCAGTCATGGACAGACTTTAAAATTCTGTTTAGAGATATTATATTCCTACATATTATGCTGATCATTTGCTTGCCAAGTTAGAAAAATGTCATAGGATAGTAGGACTGTTGTTTCCCCCCTATTCCCTACGAACGCTACTAGGGGCGGCACGGTGCTCTTGATTCTCTCACTCACGAAGGCCAATGTATTTAGGGTTCGTTGCTAATTCTTGTGCATCGTAAAAATATTTGCCCTGAGCGTTGACCACTTCATGCATAATGAAGCGGCACAAATCGTCGACTATATTTAGAAGTTGTTTCTTATGGAGTCGGTCCTTGTGCATTTCCGGGTGAATCTGCAATTATTGAATCCACAAAAAAATTAAGCAAGTGTTAGTTAGAGTGAAAAACAATATACACATACGCATCTATCCCTAATAAAGAGTAGCCTCTTACATGTTCGGGATCAGTAGTATATCTTCCTTGCACCCTTATATGCTCGCACATGTAGTACCCACAGTACATGGAATTGAAAGGCTGCTTGTGGCACGGGAAGTTTGTGCACATAGTCATTTCATCTGTTCTGTCGATAGGATGAGCTCCTCCTTTGGCAACGTAGAACTGGTAAGATCTATTTTAATAAGAAAGAAATGGGAAGTTAGTTTATATATATATATACTTCTATGGAGAAATTAGCATGATGTACATATGGAAGATAAGAAATTCACTCACAATCTTAGGATGGTTGTGAATTCTTTGTATCTACTCTTTGGACAATCCAAGGAGTCCAATACGAGGACTCTTCCACGCTTTAGTTGTAGTTTGAAAGCAATCCAGTGATTCCTGCAAAAATATTTTATATGATTAAAATTAGAACAAGTGTTTATTATATCAAATGATTGAAATTAGACATATTGGATGTGGTACGACGCAAATATGCAATCCATGTCTTGCCATCATCGCATCATAAGCGATATGTAGGCCGCAGTCCTCTTCATGGTCTCTTTGTGAAATTCATTTCGTTGCTATTGTTTTTCCTTGCGCATTTTAAATGGCTTTAGGAAGTCATCATCATCCTTCATCCATCTTGGCCCGTTGAGCAAGGACTCGCAAATCGCTACTGGGTCAAGGTACCAGATCTTTTTCTTTAAAATAATATTATCTCTTGTTTGCAACCTATAAAATATAATGTATGACAATTAAATTTTTATGCATATATAGTACTTTAGGCCATAATATACTAGATATTAGTATCGATGAGGCACTTACATGCACTAGAGTCTAACCATTTCAATGCCCAGTTCGTTGAGGCGGAACATGTTTTGGATGTCTTCAAAATTGAACGTGATATCATGGATTTGAGGCCCTTTAATTCCGAGTACCTCCGGATCGTGCGGAGCATATATGGTTCTGAGCCCAAGTCTACATGCGCTCTTGTGTCAACTATGCAGCCTCTGCATGTAACTTGGAATCCCCTCGATTGCCCAGTCTGGTAGAAAGTCTTTACCGTACTGAAACTGTATAGGACAATCATCTAAGTCTTGAATTTGATCAACCCCAACGTCCAGTTTGTGCTCCGTGTCAGTGCGGGGCAAGAAAAAGCCTGATCGTCTGCTGGCACTAGAATTTGGATTATCCTTTGACTTAGCCTTTTCAGCAGATTTTTTGTTTGTGGCATGCCATCTATCCAAAATCTCTGACCCTTCCTTCTGGTCCTGTTAAGCCTGTAACACTCAAGGCAGCCATTGTTGTTGTGGTGCTGGCGGAGTCGGGGCCGGTGGCGGAGCCGGTGGAGTATGCTCTCGTGATCGGGCAACCGGAGCCGGTGGCGGAGCCGGTGGAGTATGCTCTCGTGATCGGGCAACCAGAGCCAGTGGCAGAACCGGTGGAGTATGCTCTCGTGGTGGTGGTAATGTTCGAGGTGGTGGCGACAGCAAGGCCTATGGTGATGGCTCTCATGGTGGTGGTGATGTTCGAGCCGGCGGTGATTGCGGAGCCTGCGGTGATGGCTCTCTTGGTGGTGGTGATAGCGGGGCCAGTAGAGATGGCAGAGCCGGTAGAGTATGCTTTGGTGGTGCCCCCTGCTCTTGTCGTGCTGGCGAGATATGATCCAGAGAAGCCAAATGTACTGGACCAACCAATACGATATCTCATTTATGCCACAGAATGATAGTGCCGACGCATTCTCCAAGGTAATTCTTCCCATCTACGGTGGGGATGTCTATCTCGTTATCCTCATAGCTTGATTTCAAGAGTTGCTCCACTTGTACGCATGCATATAGGGGCGGGATCGGTTTTCCCTCAAATAAACCCCCACGGGCTCCACCTGGACCTTGGCAACTTCTTTTATCTTCCCAGCTCTACCGATCGGATAGAGCAACAAGTAGGGAGTAGTACTCATTATTGTATCCACCGGGTATGACTGTGCTGTGGTCGAGGCGACACTGTTCTGAGCACACGTACTCACTTGGCCAAGTACCGGTGGGGGCATGACCATCTGTTATTGCCGCACCTCTTGCGACGGGTTGAACCAAAGTAGCCCCGACTGCTGCTGCTCTGCAAGTTTTTCCATGAACAAATCCTTAAACTTTTCATGTAATGCTTTCTCTATTGCTTCTCTCATTTCTTCTTTGTAGCGGTCATGGCTCCTGTACCTATCCCAGTCATTCTGGAACCCATCCTTGATGGTCAACTTAGAGGACATGCCTCTGACGCGGCCTCCATGCTCTTTGGACCCAATAGCTGCACTGAGCACATCCTTCTCCCTATTGGCTTTGAACTTTCCTTGTTTCTGAAGCTCGACAAGCTCGATCTCGGGTTGATCAAACTTTGATTTTCCTTCAACTATCTTTGGCTTCCTTGCTTGAACCCACCGCCAGCCACGTACGTCCAAAAAGTGAAATTTGTTAAAAAAATACCAAAACCATAGCATATTTCATCATATATATTGATTCCAAGTGTCATTATAGTGAGGTCTGACACAACCAAACACACCTCAATTACATGAATCCAAAAATAATTTACTAGCTAAATATTTAAGCGGTAACAATTCTCGTTTCTCCGTCATTGCGTGCCCATGGCTTGTCGTCTTTTCTTATGCTTGCTTCTATAATCCTCATCTTCTGTGGTAGGTCTGTGAAGAGGATCATTTCATCATATTGATTATATCCTTCCACATCATCGATACCGTCAACTCCTATGATATCTTATTTTCTAGGGACAACAACAACACATACAATACCCGTGCGACCTATGAAGCAAGTACCCATGGGTCGTCTTTGTAACCAACATTGTTGAGGTCAACAATCGTGAGCCCATAGCCGTCCACCTCAACATCTTTTGGGTGTTTGACCAACGACACCGAAAGATCGGAATTTGTATATTGGAACCATAGTGCAGTTCTCATATATCATCTATTACACCATAATATGTTGTACTTTGGCCCCTTCTCTCGTCTAAGGCCTCAATACGAACACCGCTGTTCTGAGACACGGTCTTCTTATCCTTTGCGACAGTATAAAATAGATATCTATTAATATCATACCCTTGCCATGATGTGACCTGGCTTATGGGCCAGCTGCCAATCTTTTGATCGTTTGCTCATCCACGGTCTCCCCATCTGGTAGGTCCAGGTCCTTCAACCATGTAGCCAGTCAACGTTTGTGCTCTCTCATGATCCAATCATCCGAGTGGCCATTACTTTCTGCACATATCATGCTCAAGTGTTCATTGACTAAAGGTGTCATTATCGTGAGGTGCTGCAAGATGCTATAATGTGCTTGTTGCACACCTTTGAAATCTTTGTCGATGAAGGTTTTTCTCCCAACTATGCCAACACCTTTCAACCTCACCAAAAAGCGTGGAATAGGAAAACCAAGGCCCACTTTATCCTTTAGGTAACCTAGGCAACACTCGATGATTTCCTTAGTACTATATCCCTCTATCATGGACCCCTCAGGATAAGCACGATTCAGTACATACCGGTTGAGAATGGACATGAAACGCTCATACGTCCACATTTCATGTAGGTAAAGTGGATCTAGTTCCTGTATCTGGTCGACCATGTGAATTATTAGGTGTTCCGTTATATCAAAAAATCCCATAGGGAAGCACATCTCGAGCTGCGCCATAGTCTCCCCAATAAATTCTTAGAGATCCTACAATTCATCTTCGTCAATCACCTTTTGTGAAATCTTGTTGAAGAAGTAACACAACCGAATGATTACCATCTTTACATATACTGGCTTGATCGCTCTGATTGCAATTGCGAGGAATACCGTCAGCAACACATGACAATTGTGATAGTTATAGCCGCATAGCGATAGGTCTTTCATCGAGACTAGTTTCCTTATGTTGGAGGAGAAACGACTTGGGACTCTGATCCCCCGTAAGCTCTTGCACATTGACTTTTTCTCATCATGTGTCAAATTGTAGCTAGCCGGGGGGAGTTCATATCTGTCATTCCCTTTATCCACAGGATGAAGATCTTCTATTATCTTCATGGCTACCAAGTCCTGGCACGACTTCAAGGTATCCTTTGTCTTGGATGATGTCTCCAGAAGGAGCCCAATTGTGTTACCAAATACATTCTTCTTCAGGTGCATACCATCAATTGCATGGCAGACCTTAAGATCCGCCCAATACGGCAAGTACTTGTAGAAGATGGATTGTTTCTTGAATGATACACCATCGATAGGTGCCTTATCTCTCTTTCTCTTCTTCCCATCTTTCTTCATTTTCCCATAAGTGACCTGGATGGTCCGGACCATATCGAAAATGTAGTGCCCGTCTTGTTTTACTAGAGCAGAATATAATTTAGGCATGCCATCAAAAAAGTTATAGAACTTCTTACTTTGGTACCTATGTCCTTCCACCAATAAGTGCCTATACCCAAGATAAACTACCTTTCCAGAACCTTCTAGGAAAGATGATACGGTGGCATCCATGCACACCGTGCATCCCGTCCTACCTTTGATTTGTCCTGACATGACAAACAATGCCTGGTAATCATGGATGGTGATGAATATAATGGCTTAAGATTAAAGTGTTGCCGTGTAAAACCATCAATGATGTCGATACCATCCTTCCATAAAGTTTCCATCTCTTGCATCAGAGGCTCAAGAAAAATATCTATATCGATGTCAGGATGCTTGGGGCCCTGTATAAGGACGGATAGCAAAAGATACTTTCTCTTCTAGCACATCCATGTAGGTAGGTTGTACATCGTCAAGATCACTGGCCATGTACTGTGGGTGCTAGTTCTTTCACCAAACGGATTCATTCCATCCGTACTCAATGCAAACCGAATATTTCATACTTCTCATCGAATTTCTTCCACTAGCGAGCATCGGTTGGATGTCAAAGCTTTCCATCGCCCTTCTTGCACTTATCTTAATCCCACCATCGCATCAGTCCAGCATCCTTTGGATTCGAGAAGAAACTCCTCAGGCGATTCAAAACAGGGAGGTACCACATAATCATGGCAGGAATTCTTCTCCGCTTCTTAGAAATGCCTAAAATAGTGTCTGCTGTCTCAACAAAGGCAACACTATTCCTCGCAGTACCCTTCCTCTTCCTTTTATTCCCATCGGCTAGATCTTGATTGTTGCCATCACAGTTACCGGCATTATTTTTGTACCGACTTGAAGAACATACACGGCATTTGTCCAAGTCTTTGAATGTATCCCCATGATACAAAATACAATAATTTCGACATGCATGAATTCTTTCCACACTCATCATGAACGGGGCTGACAAGCTTCTTTGCTCGATATGTGTTGGTTGACACTTTATTTGGCTTTGGAAGCAGCCAAGCCAAGATACACAGTGGATCGTTGAAACTAATGTCTGACCAACTATGCTTAGCCTTCAGAGTCAACAACTCAAGTATGAAACGAAGCACAGTCCAGTGTTTCGGATATCCCTTTGATCGTTCGTAACATTTTCCTCTACTGATTTTTTCACTGTCTCAAAGTTTGCTAACCCCTTGGCACTACCAACCAATAGCTCCGCTTTTGTGTGATGCAACAACTAGCTCAGGATATCACCATCGTCAAGTTCATCGTCACTACTATCACCATCGATGGGCCCCTCGTCGACACCATTACCATGGAATCCATCAACACCATCATCATTGCCGCCACCAACATCAAAATCATCGTAAGCATCAAACATTCTATCAAACTGGACGCATTGTATGATTTCATCGAGTGGATTATCAGTTGGAGGTGGAGCATTCTCAACATGATACATCCAGATCATGTAGTGTTTAACAAAACCACCCGCCAACACATGCGATCTGATTGTAGTTGTGTCGGTGAATACTCTCATATTCTTGCATATTTTGCACGGACAAGGTGTCCTCTGTCCGTCATTCATGCTTTGTACATTCATGTCCTATCCATCTCTCAACATCTACTAATAATTTAAATGGATTAAAAAAAGTCAATTTAACATATACTAAATAAAAAAATCAAAATCCAACCTATTATCATACCACTAAATCTTGGAAAAAAACTATCATGCATTTATGTAAATATAGAAAAAACATAAATAAAATCCTATTCTCGAAGGAAATGGAGCCCTAAATGGCCATAAATATATACTTCTATATATGCGTAGATGTTGAAAAAAGTCAATTTAATTGTGTACTAAATAAAAAAAGTCAAAATCCAATCTAGTATTGTACCACTAAATCTTGGAAAAAAAATCTACCATGCATGTGTGTAAAGATAGAAAAAAATAAATTAAATCTTTTTCTCGAAGGAAATGGAGCCCCAAATGGCCATAAATATGTACTTCCATATATGCGTTGATATTATTGGAAAAAATCAATTTAACTTGTACTAAATAAAATATCAAAATCAAATCTATTATTGTACCACTAAATCTTGGAAAAAAACTATCATGCATTTGTGTAAATATAGAAAAGAATAAATTCTTCCTCTCTCTCCTCCATGGATCTACAAAATTATTTACTTGGGAATGAGGCTAAAACTTCTAGATTGAGCCCAAATGATTTCATAATCATGTTATTCTACTAAAATAGCACAACTTCAACCGAAAGTTTGAGGCAAATGGAGCCTCAAATTGCGAATCCACACCATGGAGATCTAGATCTAGCTAGAGACAAAGAGAGCTCCATTTGAGCCTTATAATTATCAAAAAGCATAAAAAAGATATGGGATTAGCATCAACTTACCTCCTATGGCCCCCAACTCGAAGAAAATCACATTTCAAACCTTCCCTCCCCTTTTCACTTTTTTCGATTTTCGGGCAGCACCTTCCCCGAGCAAACAGTGGGTGGTCGGGAGGAGAAAGAAGGGTGGTCTGCTATTTTTGTCGCGCATTTTTAGGGGGCGGGTGAGGGGGTGACCTGCCCCTAAAAATATTTGTTCAGAGGCGGGTTGGTTGCTACAGTAGCCCTGCTCCATTTGTAGCAACGGGTTACATTTTGACCCGCCCCTATTAAAAATAGGATGTTCCTATAAATCGTTTTTGTAGTAGTGAAAGAGATGTCTCTTCACAACTAAGGTGTATCAATATAGGCCCCTACACACTCCATGGAGTGGACTAATGCAAGTTTGAGATGTTTACATAATTATAACGGTGTAGCATGGCCGCGTGCGAGGATTTGAGATCGGTTATGTTCTGCAGCTGCCTATCATTTGTTACATCCAGCGACATGGCCGCCGATTCCAACTGCATGCATGGTAACCGAAAACAACGCTAATATCTTTTTTATATTTTATTAACTGGTTATCACTTCCAAAATTCTTTTTTATATTTTATTAACTGGTTATCTCTTCCAAAATTCAAGGGTTCAGATTTACCTAACCTCTTACCTCCTAGGAGGTAAAAGGAGTGCCATAGTAAGGCCCTTTGCATTTAATTTATGATCAATCCCTTGCCTCTAATCTTGTGCATTACCTCGTCAGAATTATTGCCGGGACAACTAACGTTACTTGAAACTGAAAAGAAATTATGTATAGCACCTTTCGCGATTCATTTCTTTTTGTTTTTTTCTTTCTCATCAGCACCAATAAATACTTCTTGGGAACCATTCTAACACATCAAACTAGAAAGAAAAATGAACAAAAACCATAAATTTCTAAGATATTTTTTAAGATAAAGGATTAAACTTGCCTCTATATCCACTTGTGGATATATATGACCAAAATTCCTAAGATACACTACTAGAAAATACACCAAAGATCCATCTCAAAAGTACCGGCACGAAGAAGACTCGCATTAGTATCGGGTCTTCTTCGTGCCGGTATTTTTGAGGTGAACCAAAGCATATAGACCTTTTAGCACCATCCGGTACTGAAATGTCACTTTTAGTATCTCCACAGGTTATTAAAGGATCCACCACGGGTTACTTCAAATGGAAAGTATCTCCTATTCAATCACAACTGTTGTGTAGGTGAGATGGTAAAGGAGGTATGCGCGAGGCAATTTACCTGGTGACGAAGACCGAGTCTCGGTTTTGCAGTAAAGATTAGGAAACCGCTGCCTAAAGACCTTACCAAGGTACTATAAAACCTTTTTTTAGTAGTGATATATACCTACGGACTCCTGAGTACGGAGGGGAAGTTTGATGATGCACCTGTCTAGCTAAGACTCCAACGCTGCGGAGGTAGGCGTTCTGCTTTTGCCGGCCGTTCTGGTGTCGAGATCGTCAGGTCTGTTGGCAGGAAAGCGATGACGAGGCGGCGACCGGCAGAAGAGGAGGAGCAGCAATAATCGCGGGATCTGTTCAGTTTTGATCTTCGTCGATTCGCGTCCACGGCGTCGCTTCATTGGTAGGACCATACACATGCACATCCACCGGTGTGCTCTAGTAGATATGAGGTAGAGGAGTGAGGACAGGAGGCCAGTATGAGGCCCGTGTGTTAGTTGCCTCCAGTGGTATATGGGTGGCGAGTACATTTGGAACTCTTCTAGTAACATTATAAATCACCATTTGCAAATAAAACTGAAATATTCTTTTTTCAAAATACGGTACAACTATGGATATACACGCATGCTCGCTACTCTAAACGGCTACTAAGAGGCTGGGTCAGGAAATCTTAAATGATGAAGTCACCGTATACGACATGTTTTTTATGGGCACGTCGCTTACTATTTCAATTTTAGTTAGTTGTATACGTGACCATATTAGAGAATCGAACAAGAGTGGAATGTTCTACAACCTGCAAAGCTCAGTTCACAAACTGAAAGAAATATTGGAAGCCTGATCTTGTGCTCACTAGTCATTATAGAAAGTAGAATTCAGAGAGCGAGAGATTAAATTTTTGAGCATCTCTTCTGCATTTGACTGTATTATTTCCATGTTGAGTAGTTTAGGGGCTGAGAACAAAAAATGAAATCAAATCTAGAACAACCAAATGCTACCCCACCCTAACCATAATTGAGTCATTGAGATCGCTCGTGCCCATGCAGGTTGGCCAGCGAATGCGCGCCGGACCACCATAAAAACAGTGAAGCCCTCGCCGGCACGCCCCCTCTCCCATGTTTAGCTAGGCCGCCCCCGCCCTCCCGTAGTCCCCTGTTCCTCCTCCACCAAGAAGCAAGAACTGAGAATTGTCCGCCCCATTCCTCCCGTAATTCACTGCTCCTCCGCTGCATTGCTGTTCCAGAGGATTGCGCCAGTGAAGCCACGTTGCGCATCCGGCTCGCCGCTCACCCGTCCAGTCCGAGCCCAGCTTATTTCGTTCGCTCCGCAAAACTCCATCCGCTCGCAGGCTCTCTCCATCTCCGTCCGCGCCGAACACTCCGCGCCATTTAGATCCAGGCATCCTCCCATTGCATCCGCGCTCGCCTCTGTTCCCCGTAGGCATCCTCGTTGTGCTCGTCTCCGGGGGCCCCTTCGTTGCCGCCGCCGTGGAGTGCAGATACGTCAGGACTTGTGGCGGATCCATTCATTTTGTTGGTAAGGGAAACCAATCGCCTGCATGTTTTATTCGTCTTATCCTATAGATTTTGTTTCTTTTTCGTTATTGCGACCCCTCAAATTCAGATGCTACTGTTAGTGAGAGAACATATTTTGTTGCGGATCTATTTGCTCCGTGGGGCATACTAATAGCTGTTTCTTTTTTTCCGGATAAATTAGTTTCGTCACTGTTTTAGTTTGTTATCGCTGTGGATACATCTACATTTATGTTTCTTTTGTGAGTGTTCGTTTGCAAGAATAAAACTAAAATAACCGTTTCCCAATTTTTACTATTGAAACAATTGCGCGGGAACGCATATATGCTTTTGGAATTGTGCGTACCTACTTTTCTTCTTTTTGTACTTCAGAGCCAGGGATGAAACTAGTTCTCTTCTGAATTCATACAATGGGCATTATATTTCCTTGGCCACGCCTTTTGTCATCATCTGCTGCATTTCTGAAATTAAAGAAAGAAAAATTGCAGTGGGGGAAATCATCATAAGCTGCAGATCAGTGATATGTTCTCCTGACTGTTCATTAGGCTGTACCCTGATTAAGAGAGTGATTGCTGGACTAAACTGTACTGGTATTATCAAGAGAGATAGTGATACTGTTGTTACTTTCTTGTGACGAAATTTCTAATTTCGGACATGATGTTTATCAGTCTCGTGAAAGCTAGCGGCGTAGATGGAGGAAAACAGGTAGGAGGAGATGGTGGCTGATGCTATGTCACAGACAGGGTGGTTTTGGGGTCGTATAGGATGCCTAGGCGATGTATTAGAATGGCTAGACCAAAGTCATATGGGATGAGATGGTTGGCTGAAGAATAGGAAATTTTCAATGGCTTAAGCCGGAGGAATAGATCAACCTTTTAATTGACTCGACAGGTATTTCCACTATTTTCCAATGAAGCAGAAGAGCCTTCTACTTTCTTGTATAATTTTAGGACATATGCAATCCAGACAGAGATTTTTCTTTTGTCTCTGATGTGCAGAGGTAGTATTCTTTTTGTTTGTATAAGGATTCAACCAATATTAATTCCACGAATGCACTATAAACTTCCGCTTCCTGGATTGAGTTAACCTTTTACTGAAATGGTTTATTATAGGAATAAATGTGGTGTCCATATCTAATCAAGGGGCTTTCCCCATGTCAATATTTTCTTCTCTCTTACATTACAACACTAGGTAGGCACCTCCACACCCCCCAATTTTTTTTTGTTTTTTTGGAAATACCATATACCTCTTTTCCAGGTTGTCATTTGACTGCTATTGGAGAGCTGCTGGCAGAGGAACCACCATAAGAAGTACCTGTAGATTTCACGGAACTGCTAATAGCCTATAAGAAATTTGGAAACCTGTAATGGTATCTATGTCGACAGAATAATAAGGAATGCCTTTTTACAGACTCTTAAATTAGCCACGTAACTAGTTATGTTATACCACGAGAGAAAACTTGCATATGAACCCGTAGTGCAGATTGTCGCTGCCTTCTAATAATATACTGTCTCCCCTGTTCCTTCATGGGATCTTTGGTTTGATGGATCAAATTCTAGATAAATGGGCCCATCATAATTCATCCAATTAATATTTGTGTGATGACTTCATATTAATATTAATCATGTGTACATGAAGAATGAGGTGATGATACATTTATCCAGTCAGAATAATGTGTGCATACATCATGGCTGTGTTATTTTATTTGAAATTTATAATAGTTTTTACTCTTGTATTATTTTCTTTAAATTCCAGGTTTTTGTTCTGAAAGAAAACATAGATTCAGTTTGGCTGAATTTAATCTTCATGCAACATCCATAACGTTTAAGTTTGGGGACGATATGGGATGGGATGGTTCCATTCATATTTTCTGGGACAGGACCAATCCATCTCGTGTTTGGTTGAGAAGAATGGATCCAACCTAGTTTTTTGTTTGTAGGAGGGATTGGGTCGAATAAGATTGATGGCATTTTGACACTGCCAATCACCTTTCTCACGGGACCCACATGTCAGTATCTCCTTTCCATCTTCTTCTCTTTTCCCTCACGTTTCTCTCTTCCCTGACCTCAAAGCTGCTGACTGCCCTTGGGTGAAATTCATCACCCCTATTTAATCCTAGTTCAATTACTCGCAATGGAAGCTTTGTTGATGTATAGTGAACCCATTTGACTACTCATATTCATAAAACCATGGAGGTACGAGCTGAGTCGAGGAGGGGACAGATAGATAAGGCAGCAGTTCTTGCAAGATTGGGCCACCTGCGTCGCAGGAGGAGAGTGCGAGGGAAATGGCGCGGGCTAGGCCCCTTTGGCACGCGCCATCAGGTGGTGTCGTCCCGCCCTCCGCGTGCTTCCCTGCTTGGCCAGAGCTCGCCAGCGCCAGAGCTCACCTGCGCGCTGCACCACTCGAGCCACACGGAGGCTGCGCTGCTGAAGTTGACCTCGTGCAGGAGACAGCGGTTCACGCCGTGCAAGTGGGACGACCCCATCCCCTAATTGGAGAAACCGATCCAACCTGCATGTAGGAATAATATTCTCCAATTGGATGAATCCGACCCACACAGACCTCAAACCAATCACTACTGAAAATGGGTTCGACCCATCCCAACAAACATCAACCCTCCAACCAAACACATACTAAGTTATTAGGTGCACTTGTTCACATTCTGTGTCGGGCAAGGTAATGTGTCTAAATGCAATTGTGCGTACATGAGTAGACTCAATCGACCTGGTGGGTTGAGTGACATTTCGGCCAAGTTCAAAGTTCAGGTTTTCTAGGACCAAACTAGTTCCAGCGCATCAACTTAGTTCAAGTGCCCACAGGCCATTCAAACAATTTTCATAGCCTTGAAACGTGGCCACAGAGCAATGGGCCTAGGCTTGTCTCACCTGAACCAAAGAGAGAAGGAAAGAAAGAGCCCAATGCCATGAAGCCTGCTGCACTAGTTGACTGCATATCTATTTGCAAGCACATGTGCACATTTATCTACGTGCTCACTTTATTTTCTTTTTTGTTTTTCTTTCCATGACTTGCTTATCTGCAACTTTTGATATTAATTTTGGATAATAATTAATTTATTTTCTGAGTCCAAAAAATAACTATGCTTCTTTTATGTATTGACAGTGCTGCAAATACTGCAAATTGCATTGTAAAGCCATTCTAAGGAATGCAGAAAGATGTATTTGCATGCTAAAGATTTCTCTTGTGAAGAGGAGGGCATTTCTCCAACTCATTTAAAATCACTGGTTCTTCATGAGCAAGGATTTCAAGTGCACATTAGGTGCATATCAGAAAGTAACTGTGATGCCACTAATGTCAGAAATATCGCTATGCTAGATCATATAATTTCTGAAGACGGTTGAAGTTTTCTGTTTTTACCAACTTGCTACAGTTAATTAAGATAATAAGAATCATTTGCTAGGATTTGTTTATGATGGAAGCAGAGAAGAATGGAAACATTTTGATGCAAAAGTATGAGGTTGGCAAATTATTGGGGCAGGGAACTTTTGCCAAGGTATATCATGCTAGGAACATAGTGACGTCACAAAGTGCTGCTATCAAGGTGATTGATAAAGACAAAATTTTCAAGGTTGGTCTAATGGAGCAGATCAAACGGGAGATATCAGTGATGAAATTAGTGAGGCACCCAAACATTGTACAACTTTATGAGGTCATGGCTACTAAAACAAAAATATATTTTGTTCTTGAATATGTCAAGGGTGGTGAATTATTTAACAAAATTGCTAAAGGTAAGTTAAGAGAAGATGCTGCAAGGAAGTACTTCCAACAATTGGTTAGTGCGGTTGATTTTTGCCACAGCAGGGGTGTGTATCATCGTGATTTGAAGCCAGAAAACCTACTCGTTGATGAGAATGGGAACCTGAAAATTTCAGATTTTGGATTGAGTGCACTTGCTGAGTCAAGGCGCCAAGACGGCCTTCTTCACACAACTTGCGGTACTCCAGCATATGTGGCACCTGAGGTCATCAGCCGAAAAGGATATGATGGTGCAAAGGTTGACACATGGTCATGTGGGGTGATCTTATTTGTTCTTATGGCTGGTTATCTGCCATTCCAAGATTCAAATTTGATGGAGATGTACAGAAAGATTGGGAAAGCAGATTTCAAATGTCCACCTTGGTTTCCATCAGATGTACGAAAGCTAGTGTCAAGAATTCTTGATCCAAACCCTAGGACTAGAATGCCAATTACAAAAATAGTGGAATGCTTTTGGTTCAAAAAGGGCCTTGACAGCAAGCTAATCCGAAAGAATATCGAGATGAAGGGGAAAGTTTCAGCTCTAACTGATGTTAATGTGGTTTTCTCATCCACAGGTAGCAGTAGCGGGAACAATAAAATGGTTGATGAGGAACATGATTCAGCAAAAGTCACCAACCTTAATGCTTTTGATATTATTTCCCTTTCAGAAGGCTTCAATCTTTCTGGCTTATTTGAGGAGACTGAGAATAAAAAAGAGGCAAGGTTCACATCTAGCCAATCAGCTTCAACTATTATATCAAAACTTGAGGATGTTGCCACATGTTCAAAGCTTACTGTAAAGAAGAAAGAAGGTGGTGTGCTAAAAATGGAAGGTGAAAGTGAAGGAAGGAAAGGTGTCTTGTCTATTGATGCAGAGATCTTTGAAGTTACACCTTCATTCCATCTGGTAGAGATCAAAAAGAACAATGGGGATACACTAGAATACGAAAATTTGTTTAAGCAGGACATGAAGCCAGCCCTCAAAGATATTGTTTGGGCATGGCAAGGCGAACGTCAGGATCAGCGAACTGAAGATCATAAGCAGCTATAGATTTGCCTTATTATTGAACTGGCTTGTTTCTACAGTAAGGCCCATCGTTGGTTAGCATTCAAATGTTATATCTTCTTGTCACTTTTTTCGATTCATTTTATCTTATGGCCTTCTTGAATTACTGCTTCTCTGAAATTGACATGAACATCTGATTGGATTGTGAACTTATTAAGCAGCATCATGTTGTTATGATGAGTCTACCATTAACTGTTGTTTATGCTGTTGCCAATCCACCAATCTAGTTTCTTTAGCCAAGAACCTTGATTCATTCAGAGTATCAACTGGCAGGATGAAAAGAAACATCAAACCCTGATGGACTGTAGTACAAGAGGATGATCATCTAGACAGGGTGAACATGCTCACGGAATCTGCAATATGTTCTGCTGTAGCTATATAGGACAATTGAGAAATATATGTTTATATTCAGGGTTGTGGTACAACGAAGGAACACGGGAGGCTTATTTCACGTTGATTCGTGTGTCGTAGCATTCGTGCTGTGAGTAGAATCTTAGGATCATCTTTTTTTTCCCTTGAGAATATCAGTAGAGAAGATTGAAATAAGTCTTATCGTTTTTGAACTCTTTTTCCAGAGAAATAATTTCATGTGCTCAAAGCTTTTCATCTAAAAAATCAGCTAGGCTGGGAAATGAAGTCACTTTCATATCTCTTTACCAAACCAACTGTAACTGACATTGCATTGATGATGAGCCTAATTAACAAGGCTCTAATAGAAGTCTAAAAGAAGCATGTCATCGTCGCTGCTTTCGCCTGTTGCTGTCATCTCAACTGGGTAATTGGAGACACGCCAAAGAGATCGAGTCATCCTCTGGCCGATGTTTTGTGCAGCCGTCCTTGGGCACAGCCAAGACTAGTGAAACCAATCATAGGGATGGCACCAAGCGAGTGCATCACATCATCTCAGGCAAAGATGCTGTGAGCAAGCGGCCTAGAGTCCCTCCTCCCTCGCTTTCAAAGGTGAGCAATTCGTGTTACAGAGTACTGACAGCTGTAGCTAGGGGCCCTCGAATGTCTGTTACGGTCGATTGACTTGTAAGTTAAATTGGTGGCATTCTTGGAGCTGCTCATACCCAGCTCCAAAAATTTTTGGAGCTAGAGTTGTAAATAAATTAAGGGTCTTATGCTAAGTGTCAAATAGAGATGCCATATATTCTGTCCCCTTCGGTGATGAGTTTATATATCATAAACCACATGTGCACAAATTTTGGTAGGTAAGTAGATCCACGAGTCTCTTAACCATTGACAAAGTTTCAGCTCAATTATACACGTTTCACTTACCCAACCGATCATCTACCAAAACTGCTCTGTACTGAAACTGCAGTCATCCGGACTAACGATATCCCTCTCAAATCTGATGCTCTGCTCAACCAATCCTCAAACCAACTAATCAGACCGAAGTACGTTTAGTGTAGAATAAGCTCACCAAATTCGTTGCAAAGCCAAGCACTTTTGATCCTCCAGTCACTGACTTGAAGTAATCAGTTCAGAGCCACAAAATTTGGACAGACCTCCTTCTCCTTCTTCCTCTCTTCTTTCAAGTTGTGTCCTGTGTTCATCTCTCCCTCGCCCTCTCAAATAACGTCCAGAGCTGGGGAAAGTGGGCTAGGATTTTCTTGTGGTTTTAACATCCTCTTGAAGTGATCTCAACCGTTGATTCAAGCACCAAGTCAACGGTGCACAAGCACCAGGCTTGTGAGCTGTTTTGCTGAATTTTGTTAGGCTCCAAATCATCCTCCATGTGGAGAGATAACCCAACAGAACTAAGATCCTGTTTGGATTCTCCCCAACTAATAATTAGCTAGTTTATTGATAATAGTCTCCTTTAGCTAGCTAAAGATTAGCTAACTAGTCATTAGCTGGATGCGTTTGGATCCTACCAACTAATTGCTAATTGTTAAGATGAATAGACCATGCTACCCTTATGTTTCAATGGAAGAGTCGGGGGTAATATGGTCTTTTGACTTTTTAGATGGGATTAGCTGGGTTCTAACGAGATAATACTATTTCAATTAGCTAGAATATTATTAGCTAATCCATAATAGCTAATCTGTTTGATCCATAATAGCTAAATTTAGCTAGCTAACCAGCCGGAGGATACAAATAGGGCCTAAGGGTGACCACAGCAAGCTTTCGGAGCGTTTGAGCACTAACATCTTCGGAACCTGTTGAAATTTTTCTTTGAAGACTAGGATTATATTCTTTACTTATTTTTTTGATTTTTCTTTTCAAGAAATTATTTTCTACTTTTTGTAGTGCATAGAGCTTAGAGCAATGGGATAACTTCCTCCCTGAATTTTTTTAGTGCCCACGGTCCACCATGTTTTTTCCATAATGTTGACAATCTTACTATAAATAAATACTTGATATGAAAAAATAAAAAGTAAAGAATGTATCTTTCCTTATTTCACCTCTGACTGATCCTGCGAAAGGAAAAACATCTTACTACTTTAAATATACTTCATTTTTTATGAATAAACATTATACATTAGATTGACGATATTACCATAGCCGCTTCGCCGTGAACAGGTACAATTGGGGAAATTCGGGCATACATGGGGTATAACAGCATCTCGAGTAGTCCCCTTTTACCATTATTAGGAGAAAGATGTGCTCCAACTGTTCCATAATATCTCTCCTTTTTCAAAATAATTATTTGTTTGCCCTAATATTTTATCCCAACTTCCTTCAAATAAAGGAATAGTTCATCTTTCCCAATACAATAGTTATATAGAGAAAAGATTATTAGGGATTGTAAAAGTATCTCTCCCAATTATTCATGAAAGTGCTACCGAGACATCCCAATGATTCCTGAACTAATAAATAAAAAAGACTAGAACATAACGCGCGCGTTGCGCGCTCTATCATCACTTTCTTGATTCAAAACAAAATATATCTATATACATGAGTAAATATAACAAATAGAAACATAGAAATGTGGGAATCAAACATAGCAGCAACGTTTTAAGTAGACAATAAAACCTAGCTATGCAGAAATTAGGAACCAGTACAACAATGCTTTGAACAATAGGCAAACTCATAGCAATTGTCTCATGCAAATATCTTAACAGCAGCAGTAGCAGTACCGCTGATTGAATGGCATCTGCATCCCATAGGTTCTGTCAAGCCATATATTACATTCGAGGATCAGCTTAGTAGCTACCGAACATTTTAGCAGGTAGCTCGGAATACTGATCCAAATAAAAGGGAGTACTAATATATTAAGTAGGAAATAACACAGTTTACAGCCATAAGAGTATCCAAAAGATAGTTAATTGATGCTGAGAGCATCAGGTTATAAAATAGCTGAATATATTGCATGAAGTAGCAAGTCATCACATATAGGTCTAGGCATGGCTGCAACTGTGTAAACATAAAATGAGCTGATCCGCTTCTTCCTTCTAAGCATCGGCACTGGAACTGTAAATGTAGTTACCGAGAACAGATGTTAGTTACAAAATATCTGAAGATAACATGAGGCAACAATCAAGGTGTTTACAGTGAAGATAGTATTTTTCATGAGGTAGGCATGTTTGGATGAGAATCTGATGTCGACAAAAAAAATCTAGTGATCAGAAGCATGTGTATGTGACCAGTGGCTACCTCAAATAGATGTAATGACAATTTGTATAAGCCACAAAGAAAATAGCAAAGATCATATGTAAAAAAATTAGCTAGGATGATATCCAAAGAGCATATGTGAAGAAAATAGCTAGGATGATATCTATTGTATAAGCAGGAGGGCATCTAAACATGGTAGGAGTACCTAAACCAAAAATGTTTTTTGCAAGGCTTGTTTCATCTGAAGTTTGCATGAAGGGTATACCTAGGCTTGGGAGTGTCATGGACACAGACACAGCCATCATCTTTATTTCCAGTATCCTGATCAAGCAGCAGTTTTCTGGCGGTTTTCTTGTTAGGTGAGGGGCGGGACCTAAAAATTTTACATGTTAGATAGGAGATTATTATTTGAGATGTTAGGAAAAAACAAATTTGTGTTGGCAATACATACGTTTTCCTTGTGATAGTCTTTCCTTATCTTAGTTGCAGAATCAGCAGCTCTATCCTTAGATTCTTTAGGATTAGCAGTAGACTGCAGGATAGAGCAGAAAGACGAAACAAAATATCACATAGATGGATTATAGTTGGATATGGTTAAATTCCTTAGTTGAAAAAGGTAAGTATTGTTATTTCGTCAGGTCAATACTCTTTGGAGTGTGATAAGTGGCTAAAAGGAAGGAGATTAAGCAATTATAGTTTACCTTAGCCAAAATGGTATCATCATTCTTATACGGTGTATCTGTTGATGTTGCAACTACAATTTGAGTAAGGATATCTAGAGCATTGACGGACCTTATACTTTGCTCTATTGGTACTAAAGCAATCTATGTTTCCTTGGTTGGAGTGATCTGCAATTGTAGATAGTAGTTACACAGGTGCTGATAAGTAGTTAGACAAGTGCTGATTCTCTATTTACAAAATGAAGGAAAAATTTGACAGATGTGTGAAGCTAAGGCTACTCTCACTTCATAATAACATATGTGTGAAGCTAAACTGAAACCACATGCTAAGCTCTAAACTTAAATTGTCACTTTACAAATCTCAATAAAGAAATTTTCATGGTAATCTATAATTCAGTAAAAACAATCTCAATAAACTATCATAGAAGCAGTATGAGCAAGCCTATAAAGATAATAGAGCATCTGCAAGGGTAAAAAAATGAAAGATGAAGGCAGAAACTGCAAACTCGTTGAAGGAAAAAAAGGAACCTGATTCAGTAAAGGATCATTTTCTTCTACGCTGCTCAGCTGAACCTGCAAACAAAGGGAAATAAATCATAACCACGCTAAGTAAAGGACTGCAGAATCTGGACGTGAAAAAAAATAGGATCAAGAAAGATGAGATGAACCTACCTTAAAAGGCTTAAATCCTGCTGCTGCGATTTAACCCTCACTCTCTCAGGTCACCTGATGCCATTGCCTGGGTAGCTTGCCTACAGTCAGGCACATCAAAAAGTTGCAGATTAGGCCAAGGCAAAAACCGAAAAGTTGCAGTTTAGGCTAAGATAAAATTGGAAACAAAAACACAACATGGTAGGAGAGAGGAATGAAAGCACAAAAAAGATAAAGGAGCTCACAAATCTCGACGTTCTTGTCTGGGAAGGCGGAGGAACCAGAGGGAAGAAGAGAGCAAATCAAAGCTGTTGCTAGGGTTTGGGGTTGAGGCGAGATGGACGAGGCACTGGAGGGAGGGGAGGCACTTATCTTGGTGACCATCGCAAGACTGGGGCGAGGGCCGGTAGGCGCCGACGGGATGGCACGACCTCCGCCAACGGCTCCGATGAGACAGCCTTGGCATCAGCATGGAGAAGGAGGGGGCGCACGCGTGTACGGGAGCGGTGCGTCGCCGCACAGAAGAGAGAGGAGGGAGCGCACGCCCCTCCTGCAGTGGAGCGGCGCCGCGCGCCGTGCGCTCTGGTTGGATGGGATGGAACGGTCCGGTGAGGGGCTGCAGAGGATGGCGATCGATGGCCGTAGTGCCTACGGCCGGAGAGCTCCACGAGCCTATCCACCGTCCTCTCCCATCCATTTTTTCTTAGTTATACATGGTCTAGCACCATCCTTGTCCCTGCCTGTGGAGCCACACTCATCGGAGGTCCACCGTTCAGCGAGGATGAGTAAGTGAAGGGCCAGCGCGCAGAGGGAATAGCGGTCGCTCTTCCACAAATCCAGCGCATCGCGCCTGTCCTTTAAGCCATAGCAGCTGACAGTGGGGCAACAACATCGCAGGGTCCACTGGCCAGCAGCTTCTTCCAGCCTCTGCTGAGTTGACAACGCCCTTTCCCTCTTCCACGCTCTCACGCTTGACGGGGCGAGCAATCCAGGGGCTGACCAGCGAGGCAGCCGGTCGTGCCGCAACGCGAGCTGCTGCTTCGCTCGGAGCGTCCGCGGGCGAGCAGCAGCGCATATCAAGCGACGTGGCACGCTAGAAATAAGCCGTCGTACACTGCCGTACCATGAATCGCTCCCATGCGAGGAGGAGAAACCAGTCTTTAAGAAACCCGATAAGAACGTACAGTCTTGGTGAGCCGATGACTCAAACTCGGATATATAGGTTCCACCAGAAAAATCTAACTAGCTAAGCTGGGCTAGCTTCAGTTCACTACTATACTACTTTAGATATACGCTAAAAGAAATCATAAGAATCCATCTTACCATTAATTCCATTTTATTCAAAAAGTTAGATTTGTCGGTCAGTTGAAATTTAAAATTCAAAGAAAGACGCGCACGGATTTTCTATTTGTGTTTGAAGAATTCTTTTACCGCTTCGAGGAACAACGTTGTGCACTGTTACTTTTGACTTTCATCTAGCACTGACACTGAAGATTGGATTGTATTGCTCACACTGCCTCTCTAGTGGAGTTACCACGATTGACTAGTTAAATCTGAGGCTAACAACCTTGAGAGATACACATTCTCGAAGAAGAGAAAGGTCTTTAAAGATACAAATCTTACCTAGGATCATCTCCCTACTACTTTTCTTGCCTACAGCTTCTACGATTCTTAGAGCAATTCCAAGAGGCTATGTATAATTCTAGCTAAATTTAGAGTTTGAGGGGGATTTAAAAAAAAATAGAAAACTCCCCCGGGGTGTGGGTTGGGGGGTGTTAAACCAAAAGATTCTACAAATCTTGACTCTCTATATTCAAATAAGGTCCACGTCGGATATTTTATCATTTTTTTCGCTCGTTCCGTCGGCCGCCGCGCCGTAGCCTAGCGGCGCCTGGACGCCGTTGCCACCTGGCGCCTGGACTCGTGGCCGCGAGGGCTCTGGAGCCGCGTTGCGAGTGGATGATCAGGTAACGATCTCGCCATTCTTTGCTGGACCATGTCTGTCAAACCTTCTGAACACCATGGCCCTGATCCATTGAGGGTTCACCAAGGAGGAGCTGAGGGTCCTGTACAACACCCGCCCGGGCGCAGCGCATGTTGGGCCTCCGGCATGACGATCATCTTGGCCTAGATATATGGAGTCAGATGATGAATTCAATCAGTTTGTAATGAATGAATTGATTGATCCTTCCTCTTTGGATGATGAGATGATCTATTTTTTGGTGCGGCACACATGATCATCGATTCTGTTAATCATCCGGGTCGAATTGGTTCTATCGAGGGATATAATGTAGTGGATCGTGAAAGACTGTTTTGGCATGGTCATCTTTACAAAGACTATTTCTCAAATAATCCTACGTTCCGAGCAAAGACTTTTAGACGTAGGTTCGCATGTTTGCAATAATTTTGATCTATTTTTTATGTGACATCTATTATAGTATTGCTAAGTTTTTAATTGCGTCGTAACATAGGTTTCGGATGAGGCGACCTATATTTTTTCACATGATGAACTCTGTTGAGGAACATGATGACTATTTTGTGTAAAAGAGGAATGCAGCCGGTGTGCTTGGACTATCTTATCTGCGAAAGGTCGTTGCAGCTTTTCGTATGTTAGCTTATGGAGTACTAGCTGATACTTTGGACGAGTATATTCGTATTGGTGAAATGAACCACTCTAAAAGCTTTGAGAAAGTTTGTAGTAGCTGTTGTTGAGGTTTTTGGACCGGAGTACATGAGATTGTCTAAGATACTGCTAGATTACTTTCAATTGGACCGAGTAGAGGATTTCCTTCGTATGCTTGGTCCATAGATTGTATGCATTGGAGCTGGAAAAATTATCCTACTGCATGGCACGGGATGTACAGAGGATATAAAAAGGAGCCTACAATTATACTGGAAGCAGTAGCATCCAAAGATCTATAGATATGTCATGCATTCTTTGGCATGCCTGGTTCACACAATGACATAAATGTGCTTCAAAGATCTCCTATATTTGCAAGGCATGCTGAGGGGGAAGGTCCGCAAGTTAATTACAACATCAATGGATATGATTATTCAATGGGTTATTATCTAGCAGATGACATATATCCGTCGTGGGCAACTTTTATTAAAACTATTCCAGAGCCATAAGGTAATAAGAAAAAATATTTTGTAAAGGCACAACAATCGTGTTGAAAGGATGTTGAGAGGGCATTTGGGGTTCTACAATCTCGCTTTGCTCTTGTTCATGGGCCGGCTCGTTTGTGGGATGAAGACACGCTCCATAATATTATGATGGCTTGGATCATAATGCATAACATGATTGTTGAAGATGAGCGAGATGAGCATAGGGGACAATATGATTACAGCTTCGACGATATGGGACAATATGTTTGCAACTACGACGACATGGGAGAAAGGGTAACAGCTTCCCATAATGCTGCACATGAACTGGATGCTTTCATTCAGAATTACAAAAAAATCAAGAACAAGGAGACCCACACTCAACTTAAGGCAGACCTGATCAAGCACTTGTGGCAAAACCATCCAGATTTATACAATATTGAGTAATGTGTATTCAGTAATTTTTGTGTACTCCATTTTATAATTATTCGAGAATATTATACTGATATTTATGCAATGATATATCATTCGAAGAAGCACATATACAGGAGGCCATGTCATACAGAAACACTAACTCAACTAAGCCACAAAGCAAGCAAGCAGGACATTTCCAATCAAGATCAGGACCAATTCACGAAGAACCAAACTAGCCATTATGATTATGGAATAATAATTCGAGTACCCTGATATATTACTGAACTAAAATTGAACCACACTGAAATTACCGAAGAGCACCCTGATAAATTAAATCAAACAGTTTCATGATTTGCTGAACTAATAAACAGTTTCATGAACTAGACAAATCTAGATATTGTAACGTCTTGCAAGAATCTCATTCTGATGCCCTTCATAATATTGCTGTTGTTTGTAGTTCATTGTGCTCAAATCCAAACCAAGAATTCTCTCCTCTTCCAGCTGTCTTTGGAACTCAAACTTTTCTCTCTCCAATTTTATCCTTTCTTCCTGCAGAGCAAAGGCTTTGTTGCACCTCTCTTCTTTCTTCAGGTCTTTCTCAATGTCAGCTTCTTTTTTATTTGCCATTAGATAGTCCACTGCTTCAACGGTTGAATGTTGATGAAGCTTTTGTTTCTCCTTCTTCTTTCTGTCAGGTCTTCCTGATGGTTCAGCATCTGCACCACCAACAGCAGCGGCATCAGTGGCAGCAAGAGCAGCAGGTGCAACTGATGCAGGAAATGAATTTGCCACTCTCTTCTGTTTCTTATTGCTTGTTTTATTTGCACTTCCAATTTCCTTCCTCCTATCCAACCACTTGGGCTTATCCTTCAGGATTTTCCAGCAATGCAAGTAGGCAAACTTCCTCTGCTTCTTGTCTTCGGCCTTGAACAGTGTACGTGCATTTGCGATCTGCACATTTGAAACTAAAATAAACATGAAAATGAGCAACTGACAAATGATCATAGCTGACAAATAATATGTTTGCAGTAAATTGAGTAATTACCATGTCATCAACTGATCAACCACTGTGATTCCTAGCCTCAATCCTGGACACACATCCACAAAACACATTCACATCATGTTGTATACCGGACCAACAGTTCATTAAAGAACCTTCTGTACGATTTGACTCAAACTTCTTGTTTCCATGGAAATATTCACGTATTCTTCTCCAATATGTGCTCTGTGATTGATCAACTCCTAGAATAGGATCCATTCCCATATTTAGCCAAGCTGACACAAGAAGTACGTCCTCCTCATCTCTGAAATTTTTGCTTCTTCCCTGAAAACTCTTGGCTGTTGCAGGAGCATGATGGATGGTTGGACCACTAGGAAGTGCGGGATCTTGAGAATCTTCATCATCATTCACTAGGAGGTCAGTGTAATACCCTGAATCCATAATACCATCTGTCACAAAAAAAATTTTATATATCATGTACTGAACATTCAACAATTCTTGAGTGCATAGAATGTCTCAACTGGAACCGGATAGTAATTCATGTATCTACTATAGGGTTCCTGCATCTAAACTAATTCATGTACCTACTATAGGATTGGCAAACACAGTTGTATTGCTGCATCTAAACTAATTTATGTACCTACTATAGGATTCCTGCATCTAAACTAATTCATGTACCTACTATAGGATTGGCAAACACGTTTGTATTCCTGCATCTAAACTAATTCATGTACCTACTATAGGATTGGCAACAGGGATCGAAATTTGTGTCTTTTTCATGTACTTCAGGTTAAGCAGCAACTCAAGTTAGAACAGGGGAAGGAAACAGCTCCCCTGCCCCCTGAATCTAAATCAATCTAGCTGACAGGTAGTAAAATAACAGTTGAATCATAGATGACTACTAACTCAACTGATTTTTGCAAATATAGCACAGATACAGTGAGAAGTCAGACTACAAAATCAGATACTCAGGCATTCAACAATTAAATGGCGCAAGTATCTCACCATTGCAGCCATTCTCCACGTCGAATTGCTCAGCATTGAGAAGATCCTCAGGCATCCGGCCATCGAAGGCGTTGAGACGAGTGGGAAAAGGAAAGCCGGTTTCCTCAGGAGGCGTTGAGATGAGCGGCGCCAGCGCAAGGGGGCAGCAGCGGCGCGGCAGCATGTACATGGCGGCACGAGCAGTGCCGGCGTGAGGGGCCGGGAGCGGCACGAGGGGGCGGCGTCGGAGCGAGCGGGTGGGAGCGGCGCGAGGGGGCGGGAGCGGCAGGGGAAGGAGAAGGGGCAGGACCGCGATGGTGCCATGGCGCGTGGGACCAGAATTTGGCGCGGGAATGGGCGCGCGCGTGGGAGGAGGAAGATGGCGATGGGAGGGCGCTCGGCAAAAAAAGCCAGCGGAGGGGGGAGATGCCGAGCGGGATAGCGAGGAGAGGAAGAAGGACAGTTCGTTGGATGGGGTTTTTTCTAGAGTTTTTCCAAATTTACCTAGCCTAATGGATTTACCTAGACTGTTGGAGTTGCTCTTAGGATCCATAGCTGTTTTGCCTTTTCTTCCCCGAGCCCCAATATTCAATTGTATGAAATCATAATGCAGTTACAATTGACAGTTTCATCACAGATATATATCTCGCTTTATTTCAGGCTGTTAGCGTGAACAATCAGATTGTAAAGTAAGAAACCAGGGAAATCTGGCATACGTTAAACTTTAGGTCGTTTGTGCTATGCCGTGTATATACAGTGAAATGATCTAGTTTCAACAACAAGCCTTGTCTAGCTAGGAAAATTTAGCATAGTAGTAGCCTTTCGACACCAAAGCCTGAAGGTCTTCCACGGTACTGATTACTGAAACAAGGTATTACATTATCCTATCGTTATCTAATACCCTCCTTATCCTTTTTTTATGATAAGTAGTAATTTTCAAAATTAAATCATGTTACTCATGAGGGACCCGTTGGTACTTTTAACGAGCACAGATAAATCCATAAAAGTACGGATACCGTTATAGTTTTCACCTAAGAGTATTCTAAGGTATCAAATCCACAGATTAGGTGTGTGTACTATTTCTTCAAGACTAGCTCGTCCAAGGATCTTCCTATGGACAAGGATTTTAGGATAAGATAGATCCATCCTCTACTTGCTTACATCGGGCATCGACTTACACCTCTAGCGAACTAGCCTGTAGACTAGAGACACCACATCTACGCTATTAATTACTACTTTAGCCTCAGTCAAGAAATTCCTTCTTTATCCAAAGTCTTAGACTAAGGGCCTGTTTGGATACCCGAGGCTAAACTTTAGCCCCTGCACATTGGATGTTTGGATATTAATTAGGAGTATTAAATATAGACTAATTATGAAACCAATTGCATAAATGGAGATCAATTCGCGAGATGAATCCATTAAGCCTAATTAGTCCATGCTTTGACAATGTTGTGCTACAGTAAACATGTGCTAATGATGGATAATTAGGCTTAATAGATCCATCTTGTGAATTAGTCTCCATTTATGCAATTTGTTTTATAATTAGCCTATGTTTAATACTCCTAATTGGTGTGATGGGACTAAAGTTTAGCTACCCGGATCCAAACGGCCCTAAAGCATCCACTAAAGACTAGCCAACGATGATCTCGGATCATGTCAGTGGCAAAAGAAATTTTAGGTGAATCAAGAGAAACAGACTGACTGAACTTCTTAATCAAGAAACTTAAATACCATAAATAAATTACGGATACTTACTTCAAAGTAGAAAGCATCCGTTGAGGTACAAGTTTGGAGAAGTGTGCCGACAGATCCGGTACTTCTCCAGACTACTTGATAGTGACCGATATGAATCAGTAGGAGAGTGGCCCGATCTTCATGACAGTAGGTTAACGAACAAAGGATAACTTGCTACGAACAGCGGGTAAGTAGCTTTATAGCTGCCAAGGTTGGGTGCGACCAAGCGACGGGGAGAGAGGCACCGAAATCTTGAGGACTTCGACTTGATCTCCGAACGACCGCGGAACCACAAACAGGGACTAATCCACACAAAACGGTGCAGCCTAACTGGAAGCCGTAGAGCACGAATCAAGGGACCCTAGAGGGATCTGTTCACAAGTCCAAGAAGATCAGAGAAGAATAAGGGTGTGCAAGGCACTCAGCAGCTCCGTGCAAACCATATGAGGTTATCTGTTTATCAATAATCAACCTATGTTTCAGTAGTACATAGGGGATATTTATACTAGGAACAACCCTCCTAGTTGGGTATGGACTAATGTCACCACGTTGGGAGGTGGAAGGCCAACTGGTTGAGGCATTCACGAAGTGGTTTTCAGTTCCCGCGCGTCTCCTAGGCTTCTGCGCAGCTTTCAGTAAACTGGTCATTATTCTCTGCTCGGAAGTCAAAATGACATGCTATTAGTTGGGTTGGAAAGTGGACTTGATAAGATTTCCAACCGTGTATAACTCTTTCAATCCAAAGAATGGAGATAGATCGGCCACATTTTATTGTACTGACACCATATGTACTTGGAAGATCAATTTTGTATGCGTTATCATTGATCTTTCGAAGTACTTTGAATGGACCATCAACTCGTGGTTGCAACTTGCTTTTGCATTGGTCAGGAAAACAATCCTTGCATAGATGCACCCAAACCAAGTCTTCTTGTTCAAACAACATCTTCTTGCGACCCTTGTTGGCCCGTTGTTCATATAGCTTGGTCATCTTCTCAATGTTGGTTCTTACTTGATCATGAAGCTCCTTAACAAATTCAGCATGCTTAGTTGCATCAAAGTTCACACATTCCTGCATAGACAAAGGCAAAAGATCGATGGGAGTAGGTTTGAAACCATATACAATCTCAAATGGACAAATTTTGTTGTTGACTGTACCGCCCTATTATATGCAAATTTCACATGAGGCAAACTTTCTTCCCATAGCTTCAAGTTCTTCTTGAGGACAGCTCGCAATAATGTTGATAAGGTGCGGTTCACAACTTCGGTTTTGCCCATCAATTAGCAGGTGACATGTTGTGGAGAACAACAATCTTATCCCAAGTTTTCCCCACAATGTCTTCCAAAAGTAGCTCAAAAACTTAGTGTCTCGATATGACACAATGGTTCGTTGCACACCGTGTAGACGCACAATTTCCATGAAAAACAATTCAACAATTTGTGAAGCATCGTTGCTCTTATGGCAGGGAATAAAATGAGCTATTTTGCTAAATCGAACAACCACAACAAAGATTGAGTCCATTCCCCTCTTGGTTCGAGGTAAACCAAGAACAAAATCCATAGAAATATCTTCCCATGGAACAGTAGAAATAGGCAATGGGGTGTATAAACAATGATGGTTCAAGTGTGACTTAGCTTTGTGGCAGGTTATGCAGGGTTGAACATGTCTCTCCACATCTCTTCTCGTCATAGGGCCCAAAAAGGTGATCATCCAGTACTTGCTCAGTTTTCTTGGCACCAAAGTGGCCCATAAGTCCACCAGCATGAGTACATAAGTCCACCAGCATGACCATGCCGACGCAAGCTGACGGCCCCTTTAGTACTGGTTGGCCTTTCCAATCGGTACCAAAGGGTTTTCCCCTTATTCCCAAATCCTGTTTTATTTCAATTGTTTGTTACTGTTTATTCTTTAAGAATTGCTACGCGTACCTAAGCTATACACTACTATATGTCCATTAGTCGCATTCGAGTTAAAAATATGTATGAAAATAACTAAATATCATACCAATCATGTAATTAAGTTATTTAGGCATAATAATATTTATAAATATACAAATATCACGATTACAAGCACTAGAAACTAATGTAACGAGCAATCCTTTTTGTCTCTATTACAAGTTCTAAGCCCCTCATGACGTCGATGCGGATTCTCTATGGATCGGATGGCCGTCGTGGTGGAACTTGCCTTTAGGATCCAGGATCTCATTCATAATGAATCCTATGAGCTGCTCTGACACGGCCCTGATCCTATCCACATGGAGAACTTCCTCCTTGATTCACATCATCTATCATTTTGAAAAAATAAAGCTCGATACATTAGTTTACCACGTCAACATAATTAGAAACGTATTTATGAACGGTTTGTACGTACTCTTAGGTCCTCCGACGTAGCCCTCCCGAAATGGGTTAGAGTGTGCATGTAATCACATACTTAGTACCGACACCAATTATTTCCTTCTTGTCGCAAACACTATATGAGAAACCAATTAGTTATACACTGTTTGTGTATGCGTATACAAAACACCAAATGAGATATGCAAAATAGTAGCGACCCCACATATTGGAAAGTTCATTCTAGCGTCCAATTCATCCTTCCATTGACCGCCGCCTTGTTTTTTTTCACAAATTTTTTCCACACCCTGTGCTTAAAAATATGTTTGGTATATGCTTAATTGATCTAGAAATGAAAATGATTTTATTGTGCAAATTAAACTTACCTGTTCAATGGGTCTAAGAAGTGCTAGGATTTCTGACTTTGGTTCCCTCTTCGAGTCAAACACTATAACTCTGCTAGACTCTATGCAAATTACGAGGAAAATCCAATGAAAGATGCATATATAAATATACAAGCATATATATATATATATACATGCATTAGACTTAACATTTACTTGGGAATAGAAAAGAGTTACAAGTCGATCAAGACTTACTCAAAGTTGTAGGGTATGAATATGTAGTTTTTGTAGAATTGCTGCATTAGAGCTTTGTACATGTTTTTACACGTTTTCTGATATTTCGTCTTTAAAGTATGCTCGTTGATAAGCATTGGATTCATGAAGCCCACCTGATGCTGCCATCTTTCTTTTCGGCATCTTTGAAGCTCCATATTACACGGTACAATATAAATTAGTTAGTACACAAAGAATACATCACTGGTTAATAAAATGTATTAATCTGGAGATTAGTCGATACTTACAGAACCCAGCAGGCAATGAGAGAGATGCCGAGGGCATCACGACGGTATATTGCACGCACACATTAAAAGTCCACCCACGGAATAAATCATGGTCGTGATACTTAAGTCCAAATATGACCTGGCCTTTCTTCGATAGCAGCATGTAACATCGATGGAATTTGAACATCTGCGTGTCTAGTTTCATCTCCTCCTCATCAATGACAAAAGGTTTTCCATGATGGTATGGAAGACCAACAACAGTGGCGATTGGGAGATCATCCGTTTGCCCGGCTGCCTGCGCATAGAAAAATCCTGTTTCTTGAATAAATGTCGTCGCGTGTTTCTCTTTATCCGTCTGCATCCAGAGGAGCTCAAGGTTTTTCTATTTTGTGCCTAGCTGAGGAACGATCTTCCCACTTTTCTTCTGTTTCTGATGGGCCTTTATCAGCATGCAGTCGTAGTCCGAGGGTAGTATTACCTTTCTCTTGGCGATGTCACTAAAGCATGTGTAGAACTTTTCTGCCTGTACTGGATCAACTGGCACCCTCTTCTCTAGCGATCGAGGTTTGAAATGATCTTTCACCTCTTGGCGCGTATGCTCCATCAGTTACTCGTCGGTCATCTCGTAAGCTAATTCTTCTTAGGGCCAATTTTCTTTTCGATAATTTTCTGCTTCTTGGGGGTTCCAGCCGGTGGGAGGGATGAGGTCTGTATTTTTCCTTTGCCCGGCATTGGAGGAGTCGGAGTACTCCTGGCCCTTGGCAGAGATGATGGTGAGGGAGGCCTTGGTGGTGGAGACGAAGGATCAGCAAATTCGTCATCATTATGCATGCCTGGCGGAGAAGGAGGATCCACGGGAGCTCCTGTATTCCCAATAAGTTTGATGTATGCCTTGCGCCATAGAATGACACCGTGGAGTGTCTCTCCCAACGTCATTTTGTCCGCCGGCTTCCACGATCTGCTCCACGGTGACAATGGAGTAGCTAGGGGGTACCGACCTACCACGAATCATACCACTAGGAATCACTGGTAAGGCCGACCCGTAAGCTACCAGAGCGGTGATATTTTTTGCTTTCACGTGTAGCTCACATGCTATCTAGATGGTGATATCATCCACTGGGTATCTTTGGGTGTCGACCACTAGCACGTGTCAGACCCGGGCCCAGGGGACTGTGCACATGGCGTACTTTTCCTAGGATAAGGGATGGGACATAGCCCATGCCTTACTTCTATTGTAACTACTCGTAGTGTAGTAGAACTACTCATACAGTAGTAAAACTAGTCGGAGACGATAGGAAACTATCCGAAAAGTACTCGGGTAGGACTCCTGGGCTTGTATCCGACTAGGACTTCCATGTAACCCTGTCCCCCTAGACTATATAAGGGCGGACAGTGATCCCCTCCAAACAGGAAAATCACCCGGTCACCACCTAAGGCAATACAAACCACACAGGACGTAGGGTATTACGCTCTCGGCGGCCCGAACCTGTCTGAACTTTATGTTCCTTGCATCTTCGAGTTCCTGATCTCGGCGACACCTATCTACAAACTCAGCACCTTGGGGTATCCCTTGGTGGGCGTGGCGGTAAAACACTGATAGCTGGCGCGCCAGGTAGGGGTGTTCATCGAACATCCACTGGAGAATTCGATGGCATCCTTCAACTTCACCAGCGCCGTGCTCGACGAGGGCAGAACTTTCATCTTCGGCTCCTGGATCTGCGTCGCCAACGGCTTGGGTGGCTTCAGCAGCCACCTAGTCGACTCCAGGAAGCCGGAGGCCTCTACATCAACTCGAAGCAGCGACCTTGACGAGTTCTTCTACAACCTTGACGAATTGTTGCTCCCCGACCTGGTCTTGCAGATCGAAAAGATGTCCGTTTTCGACGCGACTTCCACTGTGATGCACCAGAACTAGTCGGATCAGACTCAAACCAATCTGAGGGGACCACACAATCTAAGTCCCTCTCCGATTTGGAGGAGAACTTAGATCTGCTACTCAAGCTCAAGGATGTGGCAGCCACCGCTTGCCGGGGGGCCCCCGTTTTCGACAACTACTCGGACTCCAACGAAGAGTACTCCTCGTTCAGTACTACACCTTCAAGCCAGAGCCAAGGAGGACTCAAAGATGAGGGAGCCACCGCCCGTCGAGGGGGCCCCGCTCTTGAAAACCACTCACAACCCGATGACTACCCCGAATCATTTTTGGGCAACCATCTGGGCATCTACACCGCAAGGCCGTTTCATGTACTGGAAGAGCTTAGAGCCCTCCGAACTACTCGACTATGATTCCCGCCTTGTGGCCTTCACGCAGGAACTGCTCTTCCAGGAGGGCAAACCTCTATCTCCCATCACGAAAGAGGGAGACAGTAGCATAGAGCTGCTCGAGTACAGCCATACAGCTAACAACTCGCCGGATTGTCAAGTCTACATGGCCTCCCTTCGCAACGCGGATGACGACGAGCTGGGTTACGAGTACGATGACGAACAACTCGTGGATGTGTCTGCCGATGAGCCCACGGCAGACGCCCCCCAGAACGAGAACGAGGAGCACCGAATGATCCAGTGGTTGAAGAACACCAAACGTGCCCAGCGCAGGCGGAACAAGGAAAATTGCGCTCGCAACCCAATCTACCAAAGGAACCTCAACAACGCTTTTGCAGCAGCCGCGGATCGGGAGTATCGTACACCGATTGGCGCCATTGCAGAAGCAGCACTACTAGCCCAAAAACTACCACCCAACCCCCAGATACAAAGGCTGCAGTATCTAACCCAGCGCGCGCTCGTGCAACTCGATGGGCAACATCTAGTGTCTTTCACTCGAAATCTACCTTCGAGGTCTGAGCGCCATGGCAAAACTGCACTGATCAATCGTACCCCCGGAGGAGGCCCCGGGAACAGGAGGAACAACAGTCGCCAGCGCAACGAGGGCCACCAGTCCGCGCATGGCAATGTCAAACAAGAGTATAACAATCTACTCGCCAACCTCGCAACCAGCGTGGCGCAAGGCTCCAAGGCCAAGCTCCACCCAAGGCCAGCCTTCACGACGCTCCCACGATCGATCTCATGCAAAAGATCAATGACAGACGCGATGCACGGCATATCATTGAGGCAAGGAGAAGGGACCGTCACGATAGGTACTACGACGGAGACGACAACGACCGCTTCCCCGCCTTCACACCCAACCTCACCGAAAAATCCTATCCTAAGGAGTTTAAACTAGTCGGAATCCCCAAGTATGACGACAAGCAGGAACCGCGCTAGTGGATCCGATGCTACTCTGTTGCCATCGAGGTTTTAGGGGGATTCAACCCCACCAAAGCTCTCTACTTCTCGGTAGCCTTGGAGTTCGCGCCCCTCACTTGGCTTGAAAGCCTCAAGCCAAACTCCATCGACTCCTGGGAGGACCTCAAACGGGCCTTCAACGACAACTTCCCTGGATCCATGATCAGAGCAGGCACTCGCCACGATCTCTCCCAGGTCAAGCAAGAGATGAACGAGACCCTGAGGTCCTACACCCGACATTTCTTCGAGATGCGCGTCACCATTGCCAACATCACTTACGAGGACGTCATCCGCTGCTTCCAGAACAGGCTCTTCTTGAAGCACACGTACCACGACTTCGGACGCAATCGCCCAACTACCACCATGGAGCGATGTGATATGATGGCACGGTGGGCTGACGAGGACGAGGAGAATGACCGCTTCCCCAAGCGCACCAACGACAAATAGGGCAATGGTAATAGCCACTTCGATAAGGGCCAGCGGAACCACTCGGGGAACCCCCGAAAGAAAAAGCCAGACCAAGAAGTCACGACTGTTGAGCGCAATCCACGTGGCAAGAAGTCGCAGAACAATGACGCAGAATTTGAGAAAGTCTTGCACAAACAATGCTCGATGCACCCGAAGTCACGACACACGCTCTTCGAGTGCGTCAGCCTCCGCAAGTCACTCAACGCTCCACCCCTTCCCCAAGCAGGAAAGGGAAAGGACCAGGATGACGACGACGAGGGTGACACGCCTTCAAGATTTCCAGGACCCGAAGAACGTCGTCAACGTCATCTTTTGCGGAGACAGCGGATTCCCCTCCAAGCGCGCGTAGAAGTTGACCCTACGTGAAATCCTCTCTGTAGAGCCTGCCACGCAAAAGCCTCTGAGATACAGCGAGGTCTCGATCTCCATCTCTATGGATGATTAATGGACCAGCTTCTCTGAGCCAGGAAAATTGCCGCTCGTCCTAGATACTGTCATTGCGGGCTCATAGCTAACCCGAGTACTCATCGATGGCGGAAGCGGCCTCAACCTGCTTTTCATGAGTACTCTGAAGAAGATGGGCTTGGACATCTCCAAGATGCTCACCCCCAGCAGAGCTCCGTTCCATGGTATCGTCCCGGGAAACGCGGCTACACCACTCGGCTCAGTGGTCCTGCCAGTTACCTTTGGGATGAAGGACAACTACCGCACCGAGCACATCAAGTTCGAGGTGGCTGACTTCGAGTCATCATACCATGCCATCCTCGGCAGAATGGCACTGGCCAAGTTCAAGGTCGTGCCCCACTACGTCTACCTTCTACTCAAGATGCAAGGCAAGCCAGGCGTACTCACACTCCGTGGTGACCTGAAGAAGTCGTACGACTGCGACCAAGAGGCAATCAAGTATGCCAGCGCATCACGCGTGCCAGAGCCTTCTGCAGAAGTACTCGCGGCCGCGCAAAAGCTAACCGATTCAGAGATGGAGATCTCCAGCCAGAGGCCTAGCCAGTCGAGGGTTAAACCCAACCCCAACAACGTTGGCACCAAGGCCATCCAGCTGCAAGAAGGCGATCCGTCCAAGACTGCTTTGATCGGAGGCTGCTTGAGCGACAAATAGGAAAGCGCGCTCATCAGCTTCCTTAGGGCTAATCGAGACATATTCGCGTGGAAACCTGTGGATATGCCAGGGGTGCCCAAGGAGTTGATCGAGCATTGCCTAAAATTTGAACCTAAAGACACTCCGTAGAAGCAACGATTATGACTCTTCGCTCCCGACAAGAGAGAGGCCATCAAGAAGGAGCTAGCAAAACTACTCGCGGCTAGTTTTATTAATGAAGTGTACCACCCCGAGTGGTTAGCGAACCCTGTACTAGTCTTAAAAAAGAATAATAATGAAAGGAGGATGTGTGTGGATTATATTGATCTCAACAAACACTGCTCGAAGGATCCCTTTGCGCTCCCAGGCATCGGCCAGGTCATCGACTCTACGGCTGGCCGCGTCTTGCTCTCCTTCCTCGAGTGCTACCCGGGTTACCACAAGATCGCCTTGAAGGAAGAAGATCAGATCAAAATGGCGTTCATCACCCCGTTTGGAGCATATGCATACACAACAATGTCCTTCGGGTTGAAGAATGCAGGAGCCACCTAGCAGCGGGCCATCCAACTGTGCCTTGCGGATCAGCTACATCGCAACGTTGAAGCTTATGTGGACGACGTGGTCATCAAGACCAGATCTCACAACGAGTTCATCCCTAATCTCGAGGAAACATTCAAAGCTTACACAAGTTTTGATGGAAGTTTATCCCAACCAAGTGCATCTTCAGCGTGCCACAAAAAACTACTCGGTTACATCGTTAGCCACCGAGGAATTGAAGCAAACCCGGAGAAGATCACCGCCATCATAGCCATGGATGCTCCACGGATGATCAAGGATGTCCAGAAGCTCACAGGCTACATGGCAGCCTTGAACAGATTCATCTCTCGACTTGGAGAATGGGGATTACCCTTCTTCAAACTGCTCAAGCGACACGATAAGTTCCCGTGGACCGAGGAGGCAAAGCAGGTGCTGCAAGATCTCAAGCATCACTTGCAGTTGCCCCCCATCCTGACGGCTCCCCAACCAGGCGAGAACCTGCTACTCTACATCGTCGTGACTACTCACGTCGTCAGTACGACAATCATGGTGGAACGCCAGGAGGAAGGCCACGCCTTCGGTGTGCAGCGACAAGTCTACTACATCAGCGAAGTCCTTTCTGAATCCAAGGTTAGTTACCCGACAATTGAGAAACTACTCTACGGTATACTCATCACCTCCAGGAAGCTTCGCCATTATTTTGACGCATACAACATCTTGGTGGTCACCGACTTTCCATTGGCGGATATCCTCCTCAATCGGGATGCCACCGGGCGCATTGCCAAGTGGGCAGTAGAACTGGGGGCTCTCACCCTCGACTTCAAGCCCCGGGCGGCCATCAAGTCGCAGGCACTAGTCGATTTCATGGCGGAGTGGCGAGAAAACCAAGTGGAAGCCCCAGCCAACCAGCCAGAGCATTGGGTCATGTACTTCGATGGCTCACTCAAGCTCGGTGGCGGTGGCGCGGGAGTACGTTTTATTAGTCTACGAGGAGAACAACTCAAGTACGTGTTCCAAATACTATTTGAGGTCTCAAACAACAAAGCCGAGTACGAGGCACTATTGCACGGGCTACGCCTGACAGTCTCTCTGGGCATCAAGCGACTACTCGTCTATGGTGACTCCTTACTGGTGGTCCAACAAGTCAACAAAGAATGGGACATCAACAAGGACACCATGGACGCGTACGTCACGGAGATACGCAAGGTCGAGAACAAGTTCTCAGGGCTGGATATCCACCATGTGATTCGCGATAACAACGTGGGAGTGAAAGTGCTCTCGAAACTGGGTTCTGATCGAGCTAACGTCCCACCGGGAGTTCTTGTTCATGAGTTGCATCACCCTTCCATCAAGGCACCAGACTCAAGTTCCATCGCTCAGGGTCCAAAGGAACCCGACCGAGGGCGGTAAGTGGATCGACGAGGTCTTGTCAGTAATCTAGGGGCTTCGCACACAACCAAGCAAAGCCACAGGATAGTCACCTTTCTTCCTCGTATACGGGTCTGAAGCTATATTACCAGCTGACATGATGTGGAATTCTCCTCGACTGGAGATGTTTGAAGAAGGCAGGGTTGACACCGCAAGACATCTCGAGCTGGCCTCAGCTGAGGAAATCAGATGCAACGTCTTGCTCCAGTCGGCCCACTACTTACAAGGAGTCCGTCATTACCACGACCGGAATGTTCAACGACGCTCTTTCAATGTTGGAGATATGGTTCTTCGACGAATCCAGGATGACACCTGGTTACAGAAACTTAACTCGCGATGGGAGGGGCCCTTCATCGTGTACAAGGTTACAGGCCCTAGGTCGTATCGCTTACAGTACCCTGATGGCCAGGAGGTTCCTAATTCCTGGAATATCGAGCATCTACGCCGTTTTCATCCTTAGTCAACCAAGACATCTTCTGTTGGCACCTGGAGATCAATACTTCCATTATAACTCCATTTTCCTGGTTTAGGACTGGTATTACACGCAAGTTTGCTGAAGGGACCTCTCTCCCATACTTCCAATAACAGATTACTAGTTTTCGACTAGTATTTTATGTTACTGAAGGGGCCTCGTGCTCTTACTTCCAGTATAACTCCGTTTTACTGGTTTACGACTGGTATTACGCATAAGTTTGCTGAAGGGGTCCTGCTCTCATACTTCTAGCAACAAATTACTAGTTTCCGACTAGTATTTTATGTTACTGAAGGGGCCTCACGCTCATACTTGCAGTATAACTCCATTTTACAGGTTTACGACTGGTATTACACGCAAGGTTGCTGAAGGGGCCTCGCTCCCATACTTTCAGTAACAGATTACTAGCTTTCGACTAGTATTTTATGTTACTGAAGGGGCCTCATGCTCATACTTCCAGTATAACTCCGTTTTACTGGTTTACGACTGGTATTACACGCAAGTTTGCTAAAGGGGCTTCGCTCCCATACTTCCAGTAACAGATTACTAGTTTCCGACTAGTATTTTATGTTACTGAAGGGGCCTCGCGCTCATGCTTCAAGTATAACTCTGTTTTATTGGTTTACGTCTATTATTATGCGTAAGTTTGCTGAAGGGGTCCCGCTCCCATACTTCCAGTAACGGATTACTAGTTCCCGACTAATCTCCTATGTTACTGAAGGGGCCTTGCTCCCATGACAAGGCATTTACTAGTTTACGACTAGTTCTACGCGTGTTCGAATACTCGTCTCGCCTACAAATCTAGTCGGACTCAACTCCGGCAAGACGGCTTCATCGATTGATTCAAGATACACCGGCAGTTTGGCCAATGCCTGGGCTCGGGGGCTAGCGCCACCGACTGCTAGGTATATACTATGCTACTAATCTGGCTCCCTGGATCGGGGGCTGGATGCGACAAGGCACTCAGCGTGTTCTCAGCGACAACTCTCATGCTTTAAGGCTGAACACTGTAAAACTACTCGGAAGATCCTGATTCAAGAGGCTTTTTGAAGATTTATCTCGGGAAGATAATTGTTTAACCATTGTTTTTGGGACTCTATTCTGAAATAAGGGGGTTTTAAAATTTTTTAATTTAGAGGTCTTATGTAGCCATTGACTCAGGGAACACGATTTGATTTGAGCGGTAATTTATGGTATTTTTTGGAGAAGTTATTTGTTTAACCATTTTTTCAGGGAATTGATCCCCAAAAAAGAGGTTTTCAAATTTACTGAGCCAATTTATCCATCTTAACCATCAAATCTTTAATGTCATATATTGCATGCCACGATTCTTTGGATCCTTTATTCCAAACCTTGGGGATTTGGATTCAAGGCTCGGGGGCTGCTGGACACGTGTCATCAGCGACTTATTTTTCAAATCTGTTGGGAGACAAGGACAAAAGACTCAAGAGTAGATTGACCCTCAGCCTAATTCTACAAGTCAACCTAAGGCTCAGGGACTACTCCATATGGAGTGCGATTTTAATCGCACCCCATATAAAAGAAGACTTGACAACTGTTCGGGGCATGAGCACCTCACAGCCTCAATGCAGCCAAGGAAGTACTTGGAGGACACTTTCAAGATGGAGTTCGGGAGAACTCGAAGACGCCTTCAGGAGTACTCGGACGCCTACAGTACTCGACTACGAAGAGCTCGGGGGCTTGTCAGACCCGGGCCCACGGAACTGTGCACATGGCGTACTTTTCCTAGGATAACGGATGGGACATGGCCCATGCCCTACATCTATTGTAACTACTTGTAGTGTAGTTGGACTATTCATACAGTAGTAAAACTAGTCGGAGATGATAGAAAACTACCCAAAAAGTACTCAGGTAAGACTCCTGGGTTTGTATCCGACTAGGACTGCCATGTAACCCTATCCCCCCAAACTATATAAGGGCAGACAGGGATCCCCTCCAAACAGCGAGATCATCCGATCACCACCTAAGGCAATACAAACCACACTGGACGTAAGGTATTATGCTCTCGACGGCTCAAACCTGTCTGAACTTTGTATTCTTTGAATCTTCAAGTTCCTGATCTTGGCAACACCCTACCTACAAAACTCACCACCTCGGGGGTATCCCTCGGTGGGCGTGGCGGTAAAACACCGACAGCACGTTCTCTGGGTGCTCATCATCAGGTGCCGTCGTGGATGCGTAGCTGCTACATCGCTGAGAGGATGGGCTAATGACAACATCTGGCTGTGCCCCAATGCCCGCGTGCTAGCTGAGAGCATGCGCCACTGCCTATTGGACCCTATCGTCCATCTGAGCTTCTAGCTGTTCCACTTTCCTGGCCATTTCATGAAGTTTGTCTTCCTGTTCTGCCTTGCTTTTGTGATGAGTCTTGTACATGCTATCTCCGGCCCAAGCAACTTTCCGTAGGACCACGCTGACGCCATGGGCTTGTCCAAGGTGTTCGGGGTTCTTTTAGGCCCTGGTTAGCTCATTGTTCTCCATGTGCGGCTGGAATGTTCCTTCTTTGGCCTCTTGTATTGCAGTGAGCAAATTGAGGGTCACTTCTTCCATTGCCGGGGGCACGACTAAAGAACCATCCTCTTGGCTATGTGTGACACCATTAACAAACAACCATGCTTCAATCTTTCCGGCCAGTCCCAAGTCACCGGCTGGATACTTGTATCCATGAGGTCCTGCTCCATCTTCTGCCATTTTGTAACCGCATTCCTATATCCACCCGCCCCGAGGCAGTGGTTGTATTTCTTGGCGGCCGCATTGATCTTGTTATTTTCATATAACTTATTTGCTTCCTCGGACAAGTTGTATTGTTTGAACTCCTCCCAGTAAGGTTTATCCTGAGGGAGTTTGTCCCAGTCCGGTTCCTTATCCTACTTGATGAAATTTTCAAATAATTTCTTCTTGAATGTCGAAAATGCTTGGGCCATCTTCTTTAGGGCATATTTCTTCACAGGTCCTTTATCTAGTCCTTCAGGAAGAGTGAACATGTCCCTGATTTGTCTCCATAACATTTCCTTTTGGTTTGGAGGCATGGCGTGATGAAGTTCTTCAGGATTTTTCATTTTCTAGAGTCTTGTGGTGACCAGAACTGCTCTCCAAACAACAACCCCATACTAGGTGATAAACTGTAGTACCCTTTGGAGGAGCACATGGACGGCCCAGGCCTAGCGAACAAAAGAGGATTTACAGTCCCACGCCCACTGCCCCGCTAGAACCATTTGATTGCTTGATTTTTATACGATTGTTTGAGCAACTAGCGCGAAAGCCTATATGTATGATGACCTTTTTTCCCTCCATCTCTTTGGTCGCTCCTCATGTCCCTTTAGAATGGCTCTTCTTCAATCCAGAGGATGACTAAAAATAGAACATGTATTCATCACAAAACTAATACTAATTAACAATATTAATGAAGTTTCTATAAGCATGCATAAGATATGTACCCTGACAGGATTCTCGACAGAATAGGCTGCTCATGCCTCGGCATAAAGTCATCATCTTCTTCTTCAATGCCATCTCGGGACATATTCAGGAATGAATCAGCAGCCTGAGCCTCTTCTGGACCATTGCATCCATGAGGTACCTTTCGGCGGCTCGTTCATTGCTAGTGCCGTCCATCTTAACTGAAATCTAAGAAATGAAAGGTAAACATATTAGTGTGTGTGTGTGTGAGTGATTGAGTGAGTGAGTGAGTGAGTGAGTGAGTGAGAGGAGAGTGTGTGTGTGTGTGTGTGTTAGGGTGTGTGAGTGAGAGAGAGTGTGTGTGAGAGTTTTTGTATGTGTGTAATAGCATAACATTGAATTAGTGTGTGTGTGTGAGAGAGAGAGAGAGAGTGTGTGTGTGTGTGAAGGGGTGTGTGCGTGTGTGTGTGTGAGCGTGTGCGTGCATGTGTGAATAATCTAAATTAAGATCTAAAAAGCAACTAAACTAATTAAAATCTAGCTAACATTAGAAAATAAAACACCAAAGAAATTCTAATGTACATCTACATGTAATAGAAGTTCTCCATAAATAATATTATATACATACATATTTGAAATTACACATCCATATACATGTACATGAAAATTTCATAACTAAGGAATTTATAATTCATTATCTAAAAGAACTACTAAACATTATAAGTCAATCCTAAGGAAAAATATTCATATTGAGCCCTAAGTTGAACAATCATATTGAAAAGTAATTAAACCTAAATTCTAAAGCAAACTATATCTAACTAAAACATCAAATACAAAAACCTAACTGAAACTCTAAGCAAATGTGCAACCCTAAGCAACTAAACTAAATAACTAAAACTAAATTCTAATGTAATTTAGAATCTAAATTCGAAATAAACTAAATGAAACAAAAAACAAAAAAGGGCCGGCCTGTGCCCTTACTACGTTAGGGCGCCGCGAGATGGGTGGCGCGCGACCGTGGCGCTGGTAGGGCAGTGGGTGGGACAAAGGCGGCGGAAGCGCAGGCCGGGGTGGAGTGGCGTCGCTCTTCAGGGATGAACGGCCGCTGGGGATGAGCAAGAGTAAAAGGAGGCGGCGCAGAGTAGCGGCGGTGACAACGAGCAGGCGCGTCGGCTCAGCTTGGCTCGGGTCGGCGCAGTGTAGCGGGGTGAGAAGGCGCACGACGGTCTTGTGCACGTCGAGGAGGCGACGACCACCATGGAGGCGCTCGGCGAGGAGGCCGAGGAGGCACGCGGCGGCTCGACTTAGCTCGGCGTGGCGAGAAGGCGCGCGGCTTGGGTCTGGCGGCGGCGGCGAGGACGACGGAGGTGGTGGCGGAGGAAGATGAGGGATGTTGGCCGGGACGAGCTCGAGGCGAGGAGCAAAAGGCGGTGTCGTTGATCGGCCAGCGGGCCAGTGGCGGTGGAATGCGAAGGAACATCTGACCAAGATCATCTTCTACAATCTGTGCTTCAGCATCTTCTTCAGGCTCACCCATTGTAGTATCTTAAAAGAAGGCACAGTAATCGTCCCCAAAGTCAGGAATGCCCTCCTTTTCTTCTTCATCATTATGCAGCATAATCCCTCTTTCACCATGCTCGGTCCAAACATTGTAGTTGGGTATGGAACCATTTTGGAACAAGTGACTGGAAATGATTCTTGTTGAGTAATCCTTCTCGTTCTTGCATACTTAGGATGGACAACGAAAGAAACTGTCATGCTTGTGTTCCTTTGCGCATCGATGAATTCGTGCATGCCATTAGCATGTGTTTGGTTCCTGGGTCCAACTGGGTCGGGTCGGGTTCGACCCAGTTGGACCCGCGTTTGGTTGTGAGTGTAGATTGGTTGGGTCCGACCTGCATGGGAATATTCCCCTCAGATGCGGGTTGGAATGGTTCTTCCAAATCAAAGGGATCAATCCGACCCACTTCGACACCGTCGTGCCTCCGTCGCTCGGGCCAGCCGAGGCGGGGGGGGGGGGGGGGGGGGGGCTGTGCTGGGAGCGAGCTATGGGCCACCGCGGCTTGCTCGAGCGGAGGAGCGAGCAACGGTGGCTCGCGGTACGGATGGTAGGGGCGAGCGCGCGCGAGGCTGGAGGCTGTAAGAACCGCCCAATTTGAGACCATTTCAGGCAAATCGTCAGTCATCATTCTTAAGATGAGAGCTAGCACATATTCGTTCAAGAGCGTGTCATGTGTTAACCCACATCTAGAGGCTTTGACAACCGACATGTTATTCACCTAAAATGATATCAAATCCGGTAGTCCCGGTATGTGCTTGCCACATGCCCAGGATTAAGTACACGTACCGTCATACAAATTGCACATTACCACATGAACCAAAGAGAGCAAATTTTACATAACACGAGATCCAACAATAAGGTTTACAAGTTTATGAAAAGGAAGGTTCAAATCTGAAATTAAAGGTTCAAGCTCCACATTACAAGCCTTGGGCTCACGAATAACATTAAAAGAGATATAAATTTAAGTTTGATATTTTCGTCATGCTCTCACACAAGTCTAGCTACGGCAGCGGATAAAACAACTAAAGCGCGGTAAAGCAATGGCATCTTGCTCAAGGGTACCATTGCAACCACAACGACCTACTCCTCCCTCGCACCGGGATCGGCGGGGTAGAAGTGGCCGAACACAACTTTCGGCTCACCTGCAACTTAGTTTAAAAAGCAGCATGAGTACAAAGGTACTCGCAAGACTTATGCAATTATATAAACAAGGATCATGCAACTAAGGCTCGAACAAGGTTGAGGCTTTAAGGTTAAGTAATTATTGCATAAGTATGAGCATTCTAATCCAACAACTAGCCCTCTAGTCAAAATTAATTAATCTTGCCCAACCCAACATAAATTTTAGCTGATTAACGAAGTAACAAGAGCTTTGATAATAAAGGTAACATGAAGCCATAACCATCATACACGAAATTGTTTGATCATAAAGGTAACATGAAGCCATAGCCATCATACATGAAATTCTTTGATCATAAAGGTAACATGAAGCCATAACCATCATACACGAAATTTCTTTGAAGAATTCGACGGACATTGAGCTTGCTAATAACCAAGAGCGCGGGAATTTGAATTGATTATTAACCTTGCAAGGGTGTACTTCAGCTTGCTAATAACCGAGAGCGCGGGAATTTGAATTGATTATTAACCTTGCAAGGGTGTACTTCTTTACCCACATGACATAAAGACCATACGGCTCACCCAACCGATCACGTCAGATGAGGGTGTACTCATGTCAACCATTCCCAACAAGCCTCGGCCATTGAGGGTACGCCTAGCTTACACGGAGAGTCACCTAGGTCCACCGAGGACACCACTAAGCCTCTCTACATAGCCCTATGGCCACGCATCTAGGACCGGGCCTCAATGACCAAAACAAAGGAGGTAAATAGGCTCATCCTTACCATGATTCGATATGTGGTAGCACGATAAGTTGTTCAAAACCGATGGCATCCACGGACGGTCCTTACATGATTCGGATGGACTATGCCTCCGAGACTCCTTTCTCTAGGCCCTACCATTCCGCCCGAACCATGAAATTACTTCCAACATCACTATCCCGAACTTTCCAACATAACCCAAACCAAACACGTGCGATCAAGTATATCCAAGTGAGTGTAGTGTTACCCTATTCCATTCTTTCCTTTCAAGTTATAAAAAGATACTCTAATATAAGCATGGCTAAGCAAGTAGTCAAATTAATTAGTTAACCAACTAACATGTGACAAGGACATGAATAAACAACTCAAGGAAGGTAATGCATAAAACTAGGTACAACAATACGATAAATAAATATAATACATAACCCATAATTACCCAGTTGAGATAACTAAAACTAAATCAATTTAAGTGGGGAAAAATATCATCCTTAGCTGGTTGCCTTGATTTTCTTCCGGTTCAACCACGTACACAATACCAGGCTCGGGCTCAACGGTGTCGGTGGGCTCAACGGGCTCGCTCTCCGGCGTTTCGGTCACTAGAATGCATGAATGGATGCGTATGTTAGCATGATGCCATGTTTGTGCGTGAAATGATATGCAACGAAGAGTGAATGGCACAACATGCAATGACACACAAGCACGAGCTATTATAGAAAAACAACCAAGCATTACTAGCACTTAATCAAGAAAACCTAGTGCAAGAATTAGCACAAGAAAATTATACAGCAATCATAAATCATGAAAAAATTTGAGCTTACAGAGAACATCAATAGGAATTCGCGAAAGTTGGATTTGAAGAAAAAGCAATTTTATAGAATTAATTCCAAGCATGATAATTTTCAGCTACTCTAAATAAGATAAATCTTAAAAGACAAGCAAATCACTTCAAACAATTCACAGAAAATTTCCATAAGAAGTAGAAAGATAAAAGAAGCTAACACGAGTGCATTTTTCAGTGAAGAGTTATGCAATAAACAATTATATAGGCAGGAAACAAGATAACAGTCTAAAACTCTAGTAAACATTTGAGCTTCAGTGAAACAAGTTGCACCACTTGACATAGAATTTAGCAAGGAATATAACAAAATAAATTTTGAAATTTTTAGCTCAGCAGAGAAATTATTAAGCAATTAAACCGCTTTCACATTAACAAGGCATAACTAACATAATGCAACAGAAACATGTAAGCCAACAATTTTACAAGATAGATCTCACTCAGTGGAATTCAACAAATCAAGTTCATAATTTTTGGAGATCTACACATATTTCTACGCATTTTGCAAAATCTCAGCCGATGAAAACAATGTTTAAGAGCGTTTTGCATAACAATCCCTGGGAAACCCTAGACCTAAGCGCTTCCACCCAGCAGCAGAGGCTGACACGCGGGACCCCCAGGCCAGGGATCCGCACGGAGTCAACTCCGGGTGGCCGCCGATTTGAAAGGCCATTTCCTCGCCGGCGGCGAGGTTCCAGCGAGGGGAAGGGGGCCTGAGAGCATCCACGAGGCGAGAGGCACCCATTTAGTACCTCAGCTCGGCGAATGGCCGATCGGAGGCGGCTGGCAGCGAGCTGCGGCGGAGAGCAGCTCGGACGGCGGCGGCGTTACGCGAGGAGGCGAGGGGGGTGGCGCAGGGGTGGCTGGGAAGGTCGGCCAAGTGAAGGAAGGCGCGCGTGCGATGGGGAAATGGGGCGCAGGGGTGGCTGGGAAGGTCGGCCAAGTGAGGTGCAGCGGCGGCGAGCTCGGCTCGAGGGGACCGGTGGCGGCAATGGTGGAGGTGCGGAAAAATTGGGGGCTAGGGTTTTGAAGGAGGCCGGCCGGGGCTTAAAACGAGGCGAGGGAGAGGGGCGAGAGTGGTTTTTCACGTGCCCCTCGCCACGGTGGCCAACGAGCGACCGCCGGAGTGGAAAAAGGGGAAAACACCGGTTCAACTTCAAAATTCAAAAACCAAGGCTTTCCAGGCTCCAAAAATCACCAAATTTGACAGGAACAAGATAAAATCACCAAGAACACACTGCAAAAACAAGCACTCAAAAATCTTTTCTAGATTCCTCATAGAAAAATAAACAAAACTGCTGCTTTTAAATCTTCTAAGAATTTTATGCTTCGGTTTGATTGTCACAAAATTCTGCAAGAATACTCTAAATTCGTCATTATATGTCTAGTATTTAATTCCGAAGAATCTCCTAAGAATAATTGAAACATCAATGTTCCGGGGTTTACAACAGAGGATGTCACGAGTCAAAGTGGGATCTCCAGAGTACCGGGTGATATATTCAATGTTCTCAGCTGAATGAAATGCCACAAGGGATATGCACTGGTTCAAAATTCATGGACACGGTCACTCTATGGAGAATACTTGAGTAAGAAAGTTCGAGGCACCACGACACTCAGTTTCTCCGTAGAGAAATTCTGGAAAATGGAATGTGAAACATTTTCCTTTCCCATGCTCCAGAACTACACTTCTTCGGAATCTTGGGACGAGATTCTTTTAAGTGGGGTAGGCTGTGACAACCCACCTTTTTATGAGTAGGGAGTAACCCTAAGTAACTAGGGTTAAGGATATAAAAGAATATGAAAAGAAGCAAAGAAAAGAGGTCAAACTTGGTCAAAATTCATCCAAATTTGAAGAGTTTGAAAAGTTTGCAAGTCAAACTTTCTGAAGAATGTCAAACAGCAGAAGAAGACAAAGGAAGGTCAAATCTGATGTTTGAAAGTCAGATTCAACAAGGAAGAGTTTGAATTCAATGAAATACATGAAATATAGAAGATGGTTGATTGGCCATGTTTAACGGCTTGTGTTTTGAAATTTTGTTGAACAAGTCAACCCTTGGTCAACATGAAAAAGGTAGAGCAATATGTGTTTGATGCCATGGAATCAAGTTTGGACAAAATGAAGAATGTCCTGGACATGTTTGAGGTCACTAAAGTTGGAAGAAATACTGATTCAACCAACACTCAGAAAATTTATAAGTCGAGAATGCAGTAAGACAGGGTTAGCTTTGGGGGCTTTAAAAATGAGGTTTCATGAGTAACCTTGGGACAACAAGTACATGCTTGAGAAGATGCCTAATTGGGCTGCAGGAATATGCCACTTGTTCTGTTTAAAACAGTTGGCAGGTTTGAGTAGCTTAACTGAAAACACTGAGTTGGACTGAGTGAAAGCAGCAACATTCAGAGACTTATAAAATAAGAAATTATGTGTGAGTGTTGGATTGCAAATACTCAAATGGATAGGGGAATGTTTGGAGTATAAAGAAGTGTCATTTTTGTTGCTGGAAACATTTGACAAGGCTTCCAAATTCTAATTCAGAAACAGCTAGATGAGATGAGAGTAGAAGTTTTGGATTGCAGTCGAAGCCCCCATGTTCAAAGATTTATAAATAAGATTTTATATACAAGCATTATTGGTCGGCAAGTACCCAATGTTGAATAAAGATATTTAGACTTTGCAAATGTGCCATTTGATCAACTGGGAAACAGTGTCAAGAGGTTTAAACTCAAATCCAAGGTTTGGAAGGAGTAATAAGGTAGCTCAAAACTCAGAAAGTTTCTAAGACTGGTTATACAATGTAGATGGCAGAATTTGAGCCAGAATAAGGTGATATTCTATGTGGCAATTCTGGAAGACAAACATGCCGTTGCAAATCTGGTGATTTGTACTACACAGCTGTACCAATTTTTTTAGTTTTCATGGAAATATTCAGCAAGATATTTGAATTTGAATCCAAAGTCAGACAGTTTGAATCGAACAGCTGAAACTCTGAATTTCAGTTAAAGTCCTAATATTCAGAGCTGATATTGAACATGTTTAAGAAAAAGTCAGAGAAAGTGTCCAACATGAAAAGTGTAGAGGAATATTCCCTCTATAAATTTGGTGTTCACAGATTTTGATGTTTAGCAATGAAATTTGGAGATGCTTAAATGCAAAGGTGACAGATTTAAGTACGTTAACTGAAAAACTCTGGGATTAGCCTGAACCCTTACCGTTCAGAGCAATTTTTAGAAGGATTAGAGGCGCAATAATCAAGGGTGCCTGAAACAAAAGCTGTATAGAATTGTCAAACCTACAACTTTGCTTTTTGGATATTGTGAATTTTAGTGGAAGAATTTGGAGAAAAATGCACTGCAACTTTCAGGTTCAGAAATATTCAGTTTTAACTCAGTACAAACAGCAATGTTCAGAGCTCTTTTTGAATAAGTTAGAGCTTGATTCAAGGAAAGTTCATAACACAAAAAATTTAGCTGAATTTACCCTATACAACTTCTATTTTGGTGGATTACAATGTTCAGTAGCGAAACTTGGAGAAATAAGGGTTCAAAGTTCAGGGTCTGCACTGAAATGCACCCCATTCAGAATCTACAGTGCCTGTTCGTTCTTATCTTCTTTCCCCGAACCGCCAGATCAAATTCGCGCCCAAATTCAATGAATCCACGTGTGATTCATGGGGAAGGCCACGAGCAGGCAGTCAAGCAGGAGGTGGCCGATTTGGAGGCGGTGCAGATGCAAATAAAATCGACCAGGGGACATTCATCCTCATCCTCATCCTCTCGCCCTCAATTCCTCCCTCGGCCGCAGCACCTTCCCGCCTAAAATTCGTCATCGTCGCTGCTCCTTTCTTCAATTCTTTGCGTACAGAGCTTCTCAGGCATCCCAACGATCCGTCTGAATCGTTTCCAAGGCGAAACCATCGCTGCAACCCTTAGCTCGCCGTCGTCTTTTACCTTCAGCCGGCCGCCGTACAGAAAAGGGCAGGCCGCCGGACCTGAAGTGGAGGTCTTTTAGGTCAAGCTCGTCGACCATCATCTGGAGCTACGGAAGAGGAGGAAAGGAAGTTGATCAAGATAAAGTTTGTAGAAGAACTCTGAGCCAAAGCTTCACTTCATGAAAAGAAATCAGGCAACTGCCGGAGCATCTATGCCTACTAATTTTCCTAACTTATGTTACTTTTTTATATACTGTATTTGAATGCTTAGGTCTAGAAGTTGCGTATCAACCTATTTGATGCATGTATACCTTCTTTGACTTAAGGATATCTTTGCCCTACCAAAAAGATTAGTCAAAATATAGCCAACCATAGCCTACACCTGTACCTCTGTACCATCATCGTAACCAGTTTAGTTAAACAAGGTTCCTCTTCAATGCGCTTTGTCCAGCGGAAGGTATGGCTGGTCGTTGAGTGCAAGAGCAGAAAAGGAGTTCTGGCTTTGTCCTCACTTCCAGAAAGAAAGAAATAAGGAACTTACGGTTTTTTAACCTTAGATCGAGTGTTGAACGTACTGGTCACACGCTGACATATGGAACCGGTAAGCCCAGTAGCTTGGTTGACCTAAATTCTTGAACCAGGTTTCCTACCCCACTCGAAGTGGGAAGTTGGCGGGGTCGTAGCCTGAAACCCATATTGAGGTCAGACCCGATGGGGGGCCCAATACGGGGGTGCTAACCCGGATCTGGGTAGACTGGTTCAGGGTTTAGTATGTTCCTCGCCAAAGGTTGCCACGTGCGGTTTTCTAGAAACTTGTCCGTGATGTGTGATTCGGTATCTCCTGCAGGATGTAAATCGATTCGAATCGCCGCAATTCTCGGTTATGAATGTCGCTTGATCTAGCCTGAACATCATAGAATAACATGATGCAATGATTATAAAAGTTGAGAGTGCTGAACCTAGTCTATTACATGCTTGTTTGATGAGGTAGATGTTGTAGGTTACGGTTCTAGTTCTGTTGTTGTTTCCTTTTATAGTTGATGTATATGTTCAAGTCCAAAAATGTTTTCAACCAACAAACCAGTCCACTCAACAAGCCTTGCATACTCTTGAATCCTACTTTTATATTGGTTAGTCAGGTCAGTCTTACTGACTACCTTTTGTACTCAGTGTTTGTGGTATGTGTGTGTTCAGCTGCTACAGGATGAGCTCGGAAGTCAAGACTTCAAGGCATAGGGAGTGTGTTGAGTTCATATACCTCTAGATGGTTTAAAAACTTACTGTGACAAGGCCAGTCTAACAATCAAACCCCACGCCCAAAGGATCTATGTTTGAAACTCTATAGAACTTGTTTGCACTAAGGTTTGTGCTTATTGTGTAATAAATCTCATCTTATTTTCCTGATCTACAATCAACATCTTTGTGTAATATCTGATGTTCCTATGCAAACGATCATGTATGCATGTATGAGATATGGTCCTATAGTGGTTGAATCGGGTGAAACTCGACGGACTACCGGATTTGTTCCATTTTAAGAGCATTGGCTGGATTATCTTTGTATAAAGATGATCAGGCGCTCTTAAGCCGGAATAAATTAGGCGGTTCCGCCACACATATTTACCTAGAATAATGTTAATTCCACATGTCCCTTGGAAATTAGTGCTATGCAAGAATGTGAGCAGAAATGGAGGGAAAACACACCCCTGAATCCAAGGCAAAAACCATCGACCAATCAGAAGCACCATTCAGCCTCACATGGATCAAAGCGCTCACCAGAGCATGCAACCAACTTAGGACCACCTGCCAGCCACTCAGAGAAGGCTGAGGTCGGTTGGTGGCCAGGCCAGTTGGCCGAACCCGAACCAGCTACACCGACTTACCTCTTGCACATGGCAGCTCCTCCTTCCTCCTCAAGGTCGGTTCCAAGTGATACACTCTATTTTGCCGCCGAGGCCCCCTGGACAAGCCTATAAATATGAGAGGAGGGGCTCCAAATGAAGACACAACTCAAGTTGTTCTCTTTCAAGTTTCTCTCTTGCTTAGTCCATAGGCTAGTGGAGTTTAGGCTGAAGTAGCTCTTCTTCGGGTTCCCGAGATTTCCTAGGAGTATTCGGTATGGGTTTAGATCTTCCTCTCCCTTGTAATTCTCGGATATCTTTAATAGAGTTATCTTCTAGATTTATATATTCGCATGACTTATATTCTGTGGTGTCAGACATATGCTTCATGATTAGTTTATACTTGTACCTTATCCCTTGCATGATTAGAAGAGTAAATCTAGTGCCACGGCAACGGTTTTGATATTCTTATATTTTCTCTAGTATGATATCTGTCCATCCGAAGGGTGGGGGCTCCGCGCAGGATACTAGAGTATCGCTCATTAATGTAGACGTGGTGTTTGGGTTAATCAGTGTTGCCGGATGCGGTCCTATCTCATGGTTAGATGAGGTAGGTGGCAGGTGGTGACAACCCTGTCAGTCCAGCATAACCCTTCCCATTCGGGTAGTGGATGTAGGAGGTCCATAAAGTAGCCGAGTTGGATGGCAGCTCCTCGGCCAGTCATGTGCAGTTCTCCAGGTAGTGCCTGGAAGCCTGGAACTGAGGATAATCATGTGTATGTGTATAAATACATAGTATTATGAATACATAGTATTATGAATACATAGTATAATCTATATATCTAGATAGAAGTACATAAGTCCCGTGTAGCTTTCTTATTCCTTTCTCCCTGCTTAAGCCTTTTCTTGAGTTTGAGCATGAGTAACTTGTGTGTCACACTACCTTATTATCCATATATTATCTTATCCCTGTTTATGCAATTGAATATTTTGAATATTCAACCAAGAATTGATCATCAACTTACCTATTCTATAACCACTGCCTTCCTACAAAAATATAAATACGACACCCGAGATTACTCACGGATAAAATGCTACAACGGTATTCCGTGTGCTTGCAGATTTATTTGTGATGTAATAAATACCATAGGCATTTCTGGGGTCGTTGCAAAGGACTAACAATCCTGGTGATGATGCTAAGAAACGCCAACAATAAACTCCATCGAACGTCGGTCGGCGTTGTACATCCATCACTGACTCATCTGAAAAAATAAAGAGTAAATCTACTAATTTTTTATGTTAAAATGGATAATTAAAAGGTCCGTAATATCCATCACACAACATGAATTAATTAAAAGGTTCAAATATCCATCACACACCATGATCAATTAAAAGGTCTAAATTATTCATTACACAACATGATTCATTAAAAGGTCTAAAATACCGAATAAGCTTCATGCTAATACAAACTACTCACTAGACCTATTGACCGATGCCTCGTGAACCGCCTCGCAAACTCTTGACACCGAATTGATTTCTACCATCCCCGACGCTTTGCGCCTTGCATTACGTTGAGCCATCAACTCGCGATCATCATTCGTACCATGCAACTCGACATCAAATTCATGCTCAAATTTGCACCTTGCATTACATAGTGCGAGGCAATCAAAAGCTTTCTTAATCCAACAATGAATACGATCGCTAACAAGTCCAAGACGCTCCTCAGTGTGGAACTCAAGAGAATGTCCAGTGCACTTCAAATGATTGCGTACCGACGGCCAAGTGGACGCACGACGCTCTAATGCATCATACTGCACAGCCATTTCTACAGATTAAACATTTATTACTCATTAACTGATAATTGAATACACAAGTCAATAGAATTATTTTGACACTCTACAGTTTTTTTTTTCAAACCGCATCTGTACATATAGAATTTCAGAGATGATTGGTTGTTTCTAAAGAAAAGTCAATGTTTCTTCCAATATAGCCTTGGGAATATTAAAATCTTTCAGGCTCAAACTAAAACCAAATAAAGATTCCATCAACACTGGCTGCAGCACATCCAGAAATTGGAGAGCCTTCCCTGGACCCTTCTTTGATAGAACAGAGGACACCAAATTAGTGAAGGAGCCATGAACAAAATCTTTAGAAGGATACAAATTATAACAACATTTATAAAGTTGGGTCTTAACAAAAATTGTTTCCATGCCTAGTTCACTGATTTGGTGTCTTCTCTCTTTCTGATAAGGGTCCAGGAGAGGTTCTTTTATTTCTAGATGTGTTGTCGATGTTTTACAGCCAAGCCCACCGAGGGATACCCCCGAGGTGGTAGATTGTAGGTAGGGTGTTGCCGAGATCAGGAACGCGGAGGTGCAAGTAACACAAGGTTTAGACAGGTTGGGGCCACAATGTGCGTAATACCCTATCTCTTGTATGGTGGTTTGTATTGCCTTAGATGTAGATTGGTGTCTTGTTTTTGGAAGGGGTCCCTGCCCGCCCTTATATACTCTAGGGGGACAGGATTACATGGAATCCTACCTATGTATTACTCGGGTAGTTTCCTTCTGTACCGACTAGTCCTACTCGTATCCAAGTACTTTACAACAGACATAAGGATGGGACATGCCCGATCCCTTATCCTAGAATATTCTATGCCATGTGCGCAGTCCCGTGGCCCCAGGTCTGACAAGCCCCCAAGCTCTTCGTAGCCGAGTACTGCAGGCTTCCGAGTACTTCTGAAGTCGTTTTCGGTTTCTTTTGAAGCTCTGTCTTGAAGGCGTCCTCCGAGTACTTCCTTGGCTGCCTCGAGGCTGCGAGGTGCTCATGCCCCGAGTAGTTTTTAAATCTACTTTTATATGGGGTGCGATAACAATCGCACTCCATATGGAGTAGCTCCCGAGCCTTAGGTTTAATCGAAGAATCAAGCTGAGGATCAGATTAGTCTTGAATCTTCTTTTTTTTTATCTTCCAAACATTTTTGAAAAATAAGCCATCGATGACATGATCCCATAGCCCTCGAACCTTGAATCCAGATCCCAAATATTTGGAAAAAGGATCCAAAAGGACGTGGCCTGCGTTTTAGAATATTTTATGAACTTGAATTGATGGTTAAGATAGGATATTCGGTTAGAAATTTGATAACCTCTCTTTTTGGGATAAAATCCCTGAAAAAACAGTTAAACAAATAGCTTCCCAAACCAGCCCTAAATTACCGCTCAAAATAAATCTTATACTGAAGGACCCTTAGGTCGCCGTTGGTTATTTAACCATGCAGTAACCTAGGGTTACCTTTACGACTTCAGTCTTCAAATAAGTCGTCTTCCGAGTAGTTTTGCAGCGTCTAGCGCCCGAGCTTATGAGCCAGCAGAGCTCGAATTAATCCAGCTTAAGTGCACTAACCATGACCATAGAGGTAATCCCGGCAGACACGCACTTAAAATGAAGTAAAATGATAGTTTGTCAGGTAACATCCCGATGCAACCACTGGAATTTTGATCGAAACAATGCATACATACAACCCACACGAAGGTGAGCCCAGAGATTACAACAATCCACAAATTTTACATCATAGGGTTCAACATGAATTATTATTACAAGCCAGGTTTGCAATCATGCATAACAAGTACTTTTAGAGTTTAATAGTGCAGTAGAAAATAAATAATAGTTCTAACGACGTTACAAGATGTCAAGATGAAGCCCGTACATGACATCATTCAGCGTTATCATTGTTGGCCGGGGACGGATCCCATTCCACCGACCAACCAGCAGGAAGACTACACGGTCAAGTCAAACTAGCAACCATATCCTCAAAGGTCTCACCTGAAAAAAAAGCCACAAGCAAAGCTGAGTATACTAATACTCAGCAAGGCTTACCCTTCTAGTGGATATACTTAGCCGACCACTAGACATGCAAGACTTTTTGGCTGAGGGTAGTTTTTGCCAAAAAGCATCTAAGAGTGAGTCCTTGCTTTCAAGTTTTAGCATCAAGTTCTAGTTGATTAACCATTCTAGGTAAGCAACTATCCAAATCACACATGGCGGAAAAAAATAATTAACTGAGCATCCAATCAGATTAATTATCATCATTGTTCCTCTTCTTACTCTATATGGTAAAAGGGTTAAGCAATCTCAATGGCCGCGAGAAGCGGACGATTCGAATCAAATTTCTTAACCTTGCAAGGGAAACCTAAACACACGTCACGTGGTTACTCACAGAGTAACCGTGCAAGTTTTCCCTTTATTCCCGTTTCATGGATCAGGGCCACCGTCCTCAAGTATAGAGGTCCACAAACCGCGGAACGAAGCCGGGTCGTGGCTGCTCTTGCACTCACCATTTGCCCATGGGAACGATGTCAAGACGGTGGGAGGTATGTCCACGCACCGTTTCAATCAGGTACTTAAGCTTACCGATTACCATATTCTCGGCATGTGGTTAGTACGTTCAAAAACTTAACCACCACTACCACACACCGCGACCTTAGCATTTTTGCTAAATGGACACGGCCTCAACATTAACATGAATGTAACACCGCCCCGCACATCGACCTTATGATTCCAACATAAAGTAAACAAGCAACTCCTATTTCTCGCGAGTGACAGGCAATCACTCGACTTTTACCGAACCTATTAGCATGACAACTATCGTACCTTTCAACTAGTATTCATAGCATGGGTACCTAGGATCATGCATCTAAGGTTTCATTCAACTCCTAAAACTTAATGCACAAATACATAATATAACAATATTGAATAACTTTGAAATATGGGTTTTGCACCGGGGCTTGCCTTCTTGGGCAAAACTAGTCAAGGGTTCTTCTGAACTTTGGTTCGGGTCTTCAGCGACTTCAGTTAGATTAACTTGAGCTTTGCGCTGCTCACTCTTGGACTCGGGCACCAGCTCGTAGGTTCCGTCGGCGAGAGTAGTCGATTCTATATGAATGCACATGTATGAGTGGTTTTAATGGTATCAGATAAACAACCATTTCAATATAAAGTAGTCAAAACTCAAGTAAAGTAGTCTGAGTACTTCATTTTCTTATCCTTGGGCAGTCATTTATCGAGTACTTCATTTTCTTGCCCTTGGGCAGTCATTTATCGAGTACTTATCTAGATTAACTAACTTCATTAAGTGAGTGAGTGGTTTTGTCGTGTCGTACGGTCATTTTTAAACAGTAAGAATGGTTTAGACAAAACTACTCGTAGAGGTAGTTTTCGGGGTTGAGATTTTTATGTAGAGCACATTACTTCAGTACAAACTCACTGTAAAATGTCCAGCCATTTTCATTCAGCAAATTAAGCATGAAAAATACATTAAACAGCTACTGGTAGGATCAAGATCTATTTATACAGAACAAACCATGCAAGACCTAGTGCTCAACATTTTACTGAGTAATCCTAAAATATGATGAGTCTAATATAAATTTTTCAGATTTTATTGTGCAAGATATAGGGCATAGAAAATAAGTCAAGATACATCTATATTAAAAAAGATTTATTTCTATAGGTAGTTTCACAAGGTTTCTGTGTCTCAAACTTTTCCAGCATGATAACCTACTCAAAGGCAGTCTCTGGTTAAAATTTCCTATTTTTCTAAGTAACAGAACTAGTTACTTTGATTTAATGTAGTTTTTCTTAACTAAAAACATATGAGCAAGTTAGACAGAAGTAAAAGGTTCCGAACTTTGTTCATAGCTTTTATGCATCAAGGTTACACCACTGCAAAAGTCTCAACCCTAAAATATCAGTAGAACAACATGAACAAATAACTCTAGCAAAATAGCACATCAAACAAGATCCCACAAAAACTACTCATAGAGACATGTTTTGGCCTTGAAAATTTTACACAAGTCTTAACAAGTAGAGACTAGCTTACAGTCCAAAACTCATTCACAATACTTTCCAATATCAAGAGATACATTTATGGGCTATTTAAATCATGATTAATTTTAGATCAAATTTTAGTTCGTAACTAGTCATCCATCTATGCGAAAGTAGTCGGATTCATCAAGAGGGTCACAAAAAATTTTAGTTTGTATTTTTCTATGATTTTATATTGATTTTACAATTGACAGCCTTTTGAAAACAAAAAGTACTCGGGTTCTTGCAGATAGGTCCTTGAATCTAGCAGATAGGACCCTAACAAGAACTGGGCACTTGCAATGTAGTCCCTAGGTGGGGCTGGGCTGTTTCCGGCCAAAATCCAGCGAGGAAATTAGTCGCCGGCGAGGGGAAAGGGGTGGGGGAGCACGAGGAGGTCGAGGGGAACCTGTGGGTATGCTCGTTTGGGGCTGGGGCAGCCGTAGTTGTGCGGCCGGCTGTGAGCAGGAGCTCCAGCGAGATGCGGGCGGTGGGCGGTGGTGGTCCGGCGAGGGAGGGGTGGCGTGGCCGGGCTTGGAAGCTCCTGTGGGAGGTGGGGAAGCTCGCTGGAGGGTCAATTTGGGCGGAGGGAGGTCGGGGGTGGGAGCTCCACGATGAAATCGAGCTTGCCGGCGACAATGGCGGGCTGTTCGGGTGTGCGTGCAGGAAGGGGCTTGGCTGCCCCTTTTATAGGCAGGGCGAGGGTAGGAGAAACAGGCTGGGCAGCTGGCGCTGCCTTAAGGGCGAAGGGAAGGGTCGGTCAGGCGGAGGGGAGGCGCGGCAGCGGCTCGATGGGCCGGCGATCCTAGTGGCACGCGATTGGGGCAGTCTGCCACGTGGCCAGTGCGAACTGGGGAGGGGAGGATTCGGGGATCGAGTGTTCAGGCTAGGTGAGGCCAAGTGGCGCCGGCAGCAATGTGGCACCGCGGTCGTGCGACAGGGAGGCAGGGGGCTAAGGAGGAGAGAGGAGGGAGAAGGTGAGGGACTTAAGCGCAAAAAGCAAAAACAACAGGGTCTAGGTGAAAAGGAAGCTAAAACTCATTCTCGCCAAGGGCAATCAAAAACATACAAATATCATTTTTGCTCAACTTTTCAAGATGTACATTTCCTCTTTCAAGACTTTGTTCATTTGAGCCATGTAATAAAAGTTATTTTGAATTTCCAAGAACTAGTATTTAAATGACATATCATTTCATGTGAATTTTTGCACTTCTAGCCCTTGAGTTCAACTAGACTTTTGTTGCTCTGGTTATGACAAATGTGCCATTAAATTTTTAGGGTCATTTGTGATCAACTTTGAAAGTTATAAGGGTTTGTTTGCAAGAGTTCATATGTATATGCATATATATATATACACACACACACATATATTTATTTGCTTGAAAGGTAGATTTTGATGGGTTGTTTTATACTTTTCTTGCTCTTTTGTGCCTGATTTCATGTTATGGATCTTTGTTTAGCCTTTTAGACAAATAGGGTGTCACACTAGCCCCCCGAGCCTAGGAGCTGGGGGAGCTGTGATGGCACGCCGTGCGGCCTAGAGAGTTGTCGCCAAAGCTCAATCTGAAAAAAAGACAATGCACACATTATGTAGCATAATGCGAAGATACCAAAAATTATTCGGTAATAATGCAAAAATACCGAAATTTATTTGGTGTAAAAAATAAGTTGCCGTGTTGAGCTCTTGTTTTAGGCCATTTAAATCCCCTGAGTAGCCCACCTTTTACGATTAGTCACCTGGTCCTCGTTCTAGCCTTTGCTCATATCATGTATGAGTCGCTTAGGTCAAGACCGAAGACTTGAGGCGTCATGGATTCAGTCGGAATACTATCCGAGCAGATTAGTGACCAAAAAGAGAAGACAACGAGCAGAAATAAGTAGTCGGAATGCAACAAAGAGAATGCGCGTTGCGCAAAAAGTAGGCGGCGAAGTGTAGCCCTAGAGGGTGACATGCCCATCAAGAGACGTACACAGATATGTAGACGATCTTGTGGAAAACAAGTCGTGGAAGGTATAATTCACTTAGCTTGATTCATGGACGATTGTTGATGAAGCCGTGGCGGTTGTTGATGGAGCCGCGACGGTTTGTTGAGGAAGCCGACTAGTTGGAACTTGTTTCGACTAGTTATTGACAGTGTGAAGCCTACTCCTGACAAGTTTTCTAGTCGAGGCGAGTAGTCGAAGTAGTCGGCGGCGGGCCGCCGAGCGTCCTTGCGAAGTCCAAGTAGTAGCGGCATGTCGATGTTGCGGCGCGAGTTGAGGTCGAAGTCCAAGTTGAAATAGATCATCCAAGTCCTTTTCTAATGTGGATAGGGACTAGGACTGTAGCGCCTCCCGAAATAGTGGCTGTGATGTGAAGTCCGAACGGAGACTCGAGTTCGGACCCATCATGAGTAGGAGCCGAGTTGGACCTGGACTCGCTCTCGCGATTTTCGGTTAGATTGGAACTTTGGATTTCGCCAAGATTGTCGGCGAGTTCGACAATGTCGTGGCTGGATGTTGGCGTTGAGGCCTCCGGCTCCCAGGGGTTAGCGAGGTGGCTGTCGAAGCAACCAGAGCCATTGGCAATGCAGACCCAGAAGCTGAAGACGAAAGTCGTGCCTTCTTCTAGTGCGACGGTGAGGTTGAACGATGCCATCAAGCTTGCCAGGGGATCTTCGATGAACACCCCTATCTAGTGCGCCAGCTATCGGTGTTTTACCACCAAGCCCACTGAGGGATACCCCCAAGGTGGTAGGTTGTAGGTAGAGTGTTGCCGAGATCAGGAACTCGAAGGTGCAAGCAACATAAGGATTAGATTGGTTCGGGCCGCGATGTGCGTAATACCCTACGTCTTGTATGGTGGTTTGTATTGCCGTAGATGTAGATCGGTGTCTTGTCTTTGGAGGGGTTGTTGCCCGCCCTTATATACTCTTGGGGGACAGGTTTACATGGAATACTAGACCGATACTAGATTAGGAGTCCTACTCGAGTACTACTTACGTAGTTTCCTTCTGTACCGACTAATCCTACTCGTATCCGAGTACTTTACAACAGACATAAGGTATGGGACGTGCCCCATCCCTTATCCTAGAATATTGTATGCTATGTGCGCAGTCTCGTGACCCCGAGTCTAACATGTGCTGCAGCCATTGTTGACCAAATCTTTACTTCTGGAGGGTTTTAGTAAGCCTGAAAGATTTTAAGGTTCCCAAGGCTATATTGGAAGGAACACGGAAATTTTTTCAGAAACATACCATATATACATTATTAGAGTGTCAAAATAATTTATTTCAGAATACGTAATTACAACCTAAAATTCAATACACTAAAACCATCTAAATAAATTCATTATAACATGTATAACAATTAGTATCAGAGTAATAAACAAAATAAATTGCTAACTACATCTAAATCACTTCGTAACTACATCTAACAAATTAATTATCACATGTATAATAATTATTATATCAATAATAAACTAAATCACTTGCAAACTAAACTATAAAAATTAATTATCAAATATATAACAATTATAAACTAAATCTAGTTAAATGCATCTAGGAAAATTAATTGCTAGCTCATGGAGAAAATTGCTAACCTTTTTAGAAAAAAATTGCAAAATTTCCCCTCCCCTCCCCTCACTCGGCTGTCATGAACAATGCTAAGTTCATGACAGCTCGAGGAGGGGGAGGGGGTCTGGTATTTATAAGCGGAGGCATTAGGACTAGATCGTACCATGACCCGGTGCTAATGGTCGATCATTACTACCAGGTCGTTCCACGACCCGGCACGAATGCTTGTGGAACTTTTAGCACCGGGCCATGGCATGACCCGGTGCTAATGTCCGCACCATGAGCACTGGATCATGCCACGATCCGGTGCCAAAGGTCCTCTCTGGACCATCCGCCGTAGCAGCCGGTACTATATCGGCTGCAACAACAGCTGGTACTTTTGGCTAGGACGGATAGGCCATTTTCTAGTAGTGAGATGATGTAGTTGTTCAGGGAGCAAGTGAGAAGTCGTGTGAAGATGCTCCCCAAACACCTGATTGCCCGCTATCCTGTGCACGACCTTCAGCGTGAAGGGTTTCGGAGGCCTGTTCTCGCCAAGGCTATGCGCACAATGCTAGCGATGGAGATGCGAAACTAGTAGTAGGGAACAGAGGGAGAGAGGGAGAGGTCTCCTGAGCAGGAGTACCTAGAGTTTTGAGGTGTAAGATGACCAAGGGAGAGACACCTCTTATATAGTCGCGTGGAGCTGCTCAGGTTCAAAGAACCTAGCTGCTCTAATGGGTTTGATGAGTGTCCCATGGTTTTATATCTCAGAATAATTGCATTTAACAGCAAAACCCATCTCCATCTCCATCTCCATATCAGCACATTGCATCGTGTCGTCCCGCCCACGGCATGGCGCGGCGAGCGAGAGAGCGCGTGGCTCGCCAATTGCCTTTTTCAACTTCACATAGGGCAGTCCACCCTTTAAGTTGATTGGAATTATCCTCATCAACTAATGTGGTATTAACCACTATTAACTCCCTAGCATTTATTAGTGGAATTTAATTCTTTTTATTGAAATACTGAATAATTGGGCCAAGCTCATATATTCCAACAATAACATGTATGGCTTCCAGTAACATTAGGTGAAAATCTCCTAAGCAGAAGCAGAATGTTTAGAATCTAGAACAGTACTCTAGAAAGTGGTGAAGTCCCGGATAGCATATTTTATCATATTTTAATTTGAATTTGAATACGAATATTACCGGATATGAATAAAAAAAAAAGAATGGTTCGAATTCGGAATAGGGTACCTTGTCGATTTGGAAGATAGCGTGATCGCTGGTATCAATTTGCTCTAGCTATGATTCCATAGTATATCATAATAATTATACAAGTAAGGAGTAAAGGATCAAAATCGTAAAGATAGCTAATAAAATTTAACATACTTATGAATGTATAACTTTTATAATTAAATATATCAAATTAATTATGAATATAAAGTAAGTAAATATTTCAATAAGTATTTAAATACTTAATAATTAACACATATCATAATTTTGTTATTAAATAAATAAACTCAAAAATGTTATATCATTAATAATACTAAATTTAACATGATTAGTCATTTTTCATATGGATTGCTTTTCAATCGTAAATGGTGTGTGCATCGTTAAGTAATTAGTCATAGAGATAAGTTTGGTTCACCCGGTTACTTTCTCTTTGTGGATACATATATGGTAAGATATTTCAAAATTATTTCGAACACGGATATAGAATCAGATAGAGAAAAATATTAAAATCGGATCTGGATACATCCATATTGACTTTTTTAGGGGATATGAATACAAATAATTCATATTTTCAGGTATCCATGTCGTTGATCCCTGGCCTGACAATATTATTGCAGCTATCTGCGTACTGGGCGTATAGCAAGCCAGACACTACTATTGCAGCTACCTGAGTACCGATCGTACAGCAAGCCTGACAAGCTTTTGGATTCGCAATGTGAAATTCTTTCCAAGCAACGAGGGGTGTCTAGGTGCCAAAGGACTCTTTTATTTCTAAACATATAGACGCAATATATGCATACGGATCACCACTATGAACGCATCATCTTTGAGAAGTTGGACCGCTAGAACTTGAGATTGACCGAGACCATCACAAGCATCTAACTGTTCGTTAAACTTAATTTTTATATTATTAGTAATATTATTATTCATTTGTCGTCTGGATCGATTTTCAATAGTTCGAATGGTGCACAACATTAATTAATTTGTCATAGGGATAAGTTTAAGTTGGTTTCACAGGTTACTTTTTATTTGCAGATAGATATATGGTCAGATATTCTACATTTATTTTAAATATGGACATGGAATCGAATAGAGAAAATTACTGAAAATTGGATTCGGATACATCCATATAATATCCATATTAAAATGGGATACGAATACGAATATTGACGTTTTTAACGGATAAGAGTAGAGATAATTTGGATTTTCAAACATCCATATCCATTCCTAGCCTGACAATACTATTGCAGCTATGAGAGTCCTGAGCGTACAGCAAGCCTGAGAATACTATTGCAACTACCAGAGTCCTGAGCGTACAGGCGTACAGCAAGCCTGACAAGTGACAACCGTGTCTTCAGTGTGGTCTACAAATACCTTTCAATCGAATATTCGCCTTGGAGGTACTATGTTGAGAGAAAACGATGTTCTTTTTACATGTAGTTTGTATTCCCTATAGTAAAATTCTCTAGGAAATGTCTCAAAACAAATGAAAAAATCGGTTGAAATATGAAAAGAAGTGCGACAAAGCAAGCAGAGAAAATGTAGTTTTCCCTTTCAAGTTGCAACTGTGCCGCTTCCTTGCTTTCTCAGCAACCAATCTGTCCACGTATAGTAGATCAATAAGGTCAGGATTGAAGCTGGGCTAGAGAAGATCCAAGTACCTTTTGAACCAGTATTCTGAACTTTTAGTAAACTCTCTAGAGTCTAGACCTTGCATTTGAGCTAGGGAAGCACCAACCTCTGTCACTGGATGTCCACAACTATATAGGCGAGCATTCTACATACTAGAATTTTGATCTACTTTACCTAGTACAGTAGATACTGATGGCCTACGTTAAAATCCTAATTAAAAGAAAAAAAATGAAATTTGGAGAGAAAGAGACAAAATGGGATATATCCAAGAGGTAAAGCGGGAAAGCACGAAAGGGGAAGAAACGCTATGCTGATTCCGTCTCCTTCCCCTGCTCTGCCTCGCCGCCACTACTCCTCTCGGCGCCGCCTCCGACCTTCCGGCGGCAGCCCAGCCTGGCGGCCGCCTCGCACGCCCAGTCCCACGAGTGCAGGAGCATGTACGACCCGATGCCGCCGATGAGCCCGTAGGCGATGGAGTAGGTGAGCGGCATGAGCGCCAGCGTCAGGAACGCCGGCACGGCCTGCCGCATGTCGTTCCAGTCCACCTCCGCCACCGCGCGCATCATCATCACGCCCACCAGCACCAGCGGCGGCCCGACGGCCCATGACGGGATCGACGCCAGCAGTGGCGTGATGAACAGCGCCGCCGTGAAGTAGGCCGCCGCCGTGAGCGCCGTCAGCCCCGTCCGGCCGCCCTCCCGGATCCCCGTCGACGACTCGATGAATGCCGTCACGGGGGACGTGCCGAGGAGCGAGCCGAAGACGATTGCCGACGCGTCCGACATGAAGGCAAAGTACTGCCCCTCGAAGTCACCTGTGGCGTCGTCCACGAAACCAGCGAACCGCGCCATGGAGTAGAGCCCGCCGGTGGTGTCGAGGATGTCGACGTAGAGGAAGGTGAAGAGCGCCTCCCAGAAATAGCCGTGGCCGATGCCGCGGAAGTCGAGCGCGCCGGCCGTGGAGCGGATCCGGTGCACGTCGAACACCTTCTTGAAGTAGTGGAAGCTGTCGTCGCCGGCGGGCGTGTACGGGAACGCGGTGACGGCGGTGTGGCGCGGCCAGGACACGAAGGTCACGAAGAGGATACCGTAGATCATGGCGCCCTTGACGTTCTTGATGAGGCAGAAGGCGATGATGAGGAACCCCACGAGGGCGAGCCAGAAAGTCGGGGAGGTCATGCGCCCCGAGAGGCAGAGTATGCCCCCGGAGACGGTGCCGCCCGGCATCAGCGCCACCGTGCCATTGGGGAACGTCACCACGGGCGCCACGGACGCGCGCTGCGACGCCGGGCACGCGCCGAGCGTCACCAGCGTCGACGAGCTAAACCCCACGAGCCCGACGCCCTCGTTTATCTGCAGCCCGATGAAGGCCAGGAACAGCCCGATCCCCGCGGACGCCGAGATCCGCACGGGTTTGGGGATGAACTGGGCGAGCTTTGACCGCAGGCCCACCACCGAGATGAAGAGGAAGATGAGGCCCTCGAGGAACACCGCGGCGAGCGCCGTGCGGTAGGGGAGCGTGCCGGAGCCGTGGAATCCGACGACGGTGTAGGCGAAGTAGGCGTTTGTGCCCATCCCGGGCGCCAGCGCGAAGGGGAGGTTCGCGAAGGCGCCCATGATGAAGGACCCGATCACGGACGACGCCGCGGTGGCGACGATCAGGTCCCGCCGGGCGCGCGCCACGCAGGCGGCGTACCCGGGGTCCACGGGCGGGAATTTGCAACCTGGGGACGGCGCGTCGCAGTCATCGACGGTGCAGGTGGCGCCGGAGTCGGACAGGATGGAGGCGTTGACGGCGAGGATGTAGGCCATGGTGAGGAACGTGGTCGTGCCGGCGCGCAGCTCCGTGGTGAACGTGGTCCCGCGTGCCGCGAGGCGGAACCGCCGCCCGACCCACGACCGCTCCAACGCCGCGTTGAGCCGGCCGAGCTTGGTCGTGGGCGACGCCGCCGCGTGCTCCCCGCTGCTTGCGCTCGGGATGATGGAGCCGGCCATGGCGGCGCGTGGGGAAGGTGTGTGGCTGTGTGCGAGTGCGTGTGTTTGGGATCTTTTTAATGAGGCGATGTGGGGCCCCAGCATTGCCGTGGACAGTCAAAGGCTGAGGTAATCAGGAGCGAGAGTCCTACTAAAACAATCAGGAGAGAGAGAGAGAGAGATGAAAAAGATCACAAAATTCCAATCAGTTATCTTCTATGGTGTTTTGGTTTGTGAACGATGTGGTGATCCAGGGGCCAAACATCATGCTATGTTATCTGGTTTGCTAGTTGAAATTGCAACAACCAGGAATGGGGGAATGCTTTTGCGATTAGGACATGAGGGAACTTTTGGCTTTTCGGATTTGTTCAGGGAATTTGGGAGATCTTTTTGGGGGTTGTGTGAAGTGATTGATTGCGCGATTTAGACAAACATATTGTGTTTTTGAATGTGGTCGGCTCACTGAGTGCTTGCTTGAAAAAGGGTTTTGGAATCCAAAATATTTTGGAGCTAGTGCAAGTTTGAACTAAATTTTTAAAATTCATCGGGAGCATCTCCAGCGTCATATCCAAATCACACAATCCATATCTTGGAATATGTTTGGATACGCTAAAGTTGAGTGCTAAACTTTAGCATCTATTAGCACTTATACATTTGCTAAAGTTTTTAAATCTTGGCTAAAGTTTAGCCCAACCTATTAGCGCTCCCATTTGGATGGACTAGTGAAACTTTAGTACTTTGAAGCATTAACACTTGGATCCAAACATTCTCTTAGTTACCACAGCAGAAATCCAAATCCTAAGTACTCACTTTAGGAAGTGCTGCCCACTCACTGCCTCTTAGGCCCCGCACAGACCATGAACCGCATCCCCATGAACAGGGATGCCCATCTATCGGCTTCCGAGCAGGAAAATAGGCTTACAGCCTTTTTGCAACATCGAAATTTCAAAGAAAACTTTTGAAATCACCCACAAAGAGGGACACCATTTCCCTCGTCAGTCGTCTCAAATGCCTTGAGGCTTATTCAAATTATAATAATTGCAGGGCAGAAACAAAAGCTTCCATGTGGCTCAGAGAGATCCTAAATTTTTGCTCTGGCTGGTAAGGATGTTTGGCTCATTCTATGTCAAAGGTGGGTAGTGTCTCCAATTTTTCTTGAGATAAAAATGATTGTATAGTCATTATAGTACAAAAAGGTATTAGATATAAGTGGAGTTTCGGATATTAACACGATTTCTAATTAAAGCGTGGACTTCTAATTTTTTGTTAAAAAAATACTGTAAAACATAAATAGTGCATAATTCTTTGAAACACGTCTAAGAAAATCTATTCGTGCCATTTTCAAATATACAAATTCAACACATGAAAAGTAACTAGTAATCAAAATCTGACATTGTACGTGGATTGAAGACAACTCTACAATGTCACTTATTTATGACTAGAGAGAGTATTGCTCTACTTTGGGAAAAATCCGATTTACACCCTTGAACTATCGCGAAAATTCGATTTTCAACTTTCAACTATAAAATCGGGTAATATAGGCTATCCAACTATCGAAACCGTGCAAATTTGGTCCTTTAGGTTGTTTCAAAGGTAGTTTTATATTTTTTAAAAAATTAAAAAATTCTAATTAGATCTAAAAAATAAAAACTAATCCATTTTAAATCATCAAAAATATGAAACTAGTATCAAATTTTTTCTAAAAATGTTACCTATCTATTATTGCTCTATTTGAAATTTATTTATTCAAAAACAATAGGTATCAAATACTATGAACATAATTAAATTGGATCCGAATAACTGACAAGTAGAGTGTCAATAGATAGGTTACATTAGACAATTTTTGATACTTATTTCATATTTTTTATTTAAAATGAATTACTTATGAATTTTTTAGTTTTAAATTATATATTTTTAATTTTGATAAAATAAAAAACCACCTATAAAACTAACGGCCAAATTTGCAAGGTTTCGATAGTTGGATGGCCTATGTTACCCGATTTTGTAGTTGAAGGTTGAAAATCGAACTTCTGCAATAGTTCGAGGGTGTAAACCGTTTTCCCTCAACTTTCAGCTAAAAGTAGAAAAGTTAAGACAAGATTAAACATGTTATTCCTCGTTACTGAACTACGTGGGAAGCATACACGCCGAGCTGTGGTAGCCACCCGAGCCTTTCTCATTCACAGTTTCCTCATGGTACCTTGATTTTAGGACGCTTTTGCATGATTAGTGCAGTGACCACAGTAACGCGACGCTGTTCCATCAGGGCGCATGAAATGCGCTGACTGTGGCGTGAACAGACAAAAAGAAAAGGTAAGAAAGAGAAAATGAACGAAAAACATGATGTGTTGCGAACGTCATTCGTGACTTGGATCATTTTTGTAGCCTTCTGAGCAAAAATGTGTTTCTTGTTTCCCGTGGAGATTAAAAAAGGAGCTTCTTATGAAACTGAAGAAACAGCTAGAGCATGTGCTACGCCACGGTACTAGTCAAAACACTAATCTGTTCGTACGAGCTGCGTTCAAACTTAACGACACTAAGCAATTCAACACGTTGTTGTTTCTCCATTTGACAAGCAGTACGAGGCACTTGGAACTGGGAAGGCAGCAGCAACATGTGTATCCGCCTATCCGGTGAGTTTGGATGCAGGGCGCCGAGGTCGACTGGTGACGGCGACATGGCGAGATGCCTGGGGATAAGCGAAGCGTGCACGCCTGCCGTATGGGCGACTGCTGACCATGTGTGTGGGTACATGACCGAACGGTATGATAGGATGCGAGGCGAGCAACCACTTTATTTTGTACCATTTCATGAGGGCATATTGCTGAGCAGAGCTCGCCAATAATTCTGCTCCCTTCGACATCCGAGGTTGACAAGGGAGGTGGCAGCGGCCTCTCCTTTCACACGCGCTTGCTTGTATAAGCTGCTACTACGTCTTTGTTCTTGGAATCTAATAGTTTGGAAGTCCTTGCATATATACTCGTGTAAATTGCTTTTCTTTTTTGCTCTGGTACGAGATTCTGTTAGTCCTCTGTTCGCAAAAGGGTAACCGGTTCATCTTCAAACAACAAAGAGAATGGCTGGCAGGATGGTACTGGAGACCAGATCATGCGCTGAGCAACTGACAACTCGTCAGGGATTTGGTCATAAATACTTTCACAAAATAAAAACGCTGTGCTTCTTCGAAGAACAGTAGGAGCACAAATGGTATTCAATGAATATTGAAATTTGCATTCACACACAACTAGAATTCCAACCGATGCTGAGAGTCGTATGTAAGTGGCCGACGGTTATGCAGATTTAAGTACCAGGTCTTGTCCAATGGACGAGGGTAATTAAGTATCTCAAGGCTATGCTCGGGAGTGTTAGATCCGGGTACACGGGACTGTACACGTGGTATATTTTTCCTAGGATAAGGGATGGGATATGGCCCACGCCCTACATCTGTGTAAGCTACTCCTAGCCTAATAGAAGTGCTCCTGCAATAGTCAAACTAGTCGGATACAGTAGGGAACTACCACAAAACCACTCGGGGTAGGACTCTAAGGCTTGTATCCGACTAGGACTTTCATGTAAACATGTCCGCCCAGACTATATTAGGGCGGACAGGACCCCCTCCACGGGAGAACCCACGGGATCCTCCAGTGAACCACCCAGGAGATCTCCCAATCATCATCAAAGGCAATCCAAACCATACAGGACGTAGGGTATTATGCTCTCGCGGCCCGAACCTGTCTAAAACCTTGCGTTCCTTTGCACCTTCGAGTTCCAGATCTCCGCGATACCCTACCTACAAACTCACCACCTCGGGGGTATCCCTCGGTGGGCGTGGCAGTAAAACACCGACAGCTTGCGCGCTAGGTAGGGGAGTTCATCGAGCATCCTCTAGAGAACTCGATGGCATCTCTCAGCTTCACCAGCAACGTGCTCGACGAGGGCACAACCTTCATCTTCTGCTCCTGCATCTGCGTCGCCAACGGTTTGGGTGGCTTCAACAGCCACCTAATCGGCTCCAGGAAGCCGGAGGCCTCTGCAGCAACTCAACGCAGCAACCCTGACTCCTTCATTGACGATCTCGACGAGTTGCTGCTTCCCGATTTGCGCACGCAGATCGAAATCACGTCCGTTTTCAACGTGGCTCCAAGTCGCACTGCACTAGAACTCGGATCGGATCCAAACCGATCTGAAGAAGCATCGCGATCCAAGTCCCTCCCCGACTCGGAGGACTTGGATTGCCTGTCCAAGATCCGAGACGAGGGAGCCACCGCGCGTCAGGGCCCCCCCGTTCTCGACTACGATTCAGATTCAATTAAGGAGTACCCGTCAACTACAATTCCAGACCGAGGAGGACTCGAGGACGGGGGAGCCACCGCTTGTCGGGAGGTCCTAGTTCTCATTATCCACTTGCAACCCGATGACTACTTCGACTCATTTTCGGGTAGTCATCCGGGTTTAACTATAACATCCACGCCGCACGGTTGTTTCCAGTACTGGAAGGGTCTAGATCCCTCTGAGGTACTCGAATCCGACTCCCACCTTGTGGAACAACCCACCTTTCGGCGAATCGACCCCAGGGAGCCGAAAATTTTTTATTACTCTGCTCAACATCGACGCGCTACCGCAACAACCTCGACTACTCGACTCGCGCTGCAGTCACGACTGCCCCGACAAATTGACAGCACCAACGACATCTTCGACAACTCATCTCGACTAGAAACTATTCGGGACCGAGCCGCAAACTACTCGGCGACTAGCTTCGCCCGGTCAACAACTAGTCGGAATCAACACCGATTAGTTGGCTCCATCGACAACCCACTCACCGATCAAGATCGGGTTGGGACGGTTGAACCCAGGACCCTCTCCGCCTTGGAAGAGGATCTTCATCAACCTCCACCACTCGGAGAAGGAAAAGCCACTTATCGTCAGGGGGCTATGGTTTCCGATAACCACTCGGATCCAACTACTCACGTGACCCCGGGTCTGGTAAGGGGATTAGATTGGTCGGGCAGGTTTGGGCAGCGGAAGGGCAAGAAACCCTCCAGGTCCCTCAAATCAAGTCCACCACGATTTTTTGCCACACCCGGGGATCTCCCCTTTCAAGAGGGCAGACCCCTCCCCCCATCTAACGACGAAGACGAGGGCCAAGTGGTGCGGCGCGCCAAATGCTTCGCCCACAATCGAGAAGTACTCATGATCCACGTTGACGGGGATTGTGAAGGCCTAGAACGGGTCCAGCTAGACGACTACGATGATTACCTCCTTGATCCACTCGACGATGACGTGGAAGAAACAATGGGTAGGGAATCCTCATCCAACATCAAGGTGGACGACACAGATAAGATCAAGAAGGAACGCCGCAGGCTCATCAATGCGAAGCTCGCCCAACGCAGGCAACTCACCGTCAAGACAAACCAGCAGGGAAACCGTAACCTCCATGACTTCTCCACGGGTGACCTTCGAGCCATCATCAACGCTGGCTGGGACGCCCGCAACATCATCATTGCCAGGTGGCAGGAGCGCGAAGAAGTGGAAGCCTACAGCACCACCCGCCATCAACACCCTCTCGAGTACTTGGGGACTACTCGGAAGCGCAAGCCAGAAGCCATGGAACCATCCACCCATAGGAAAGAGACCCCCAGTTCAAAGAAAAGACTCGAGGAAGTCCTCCACGGGCAATGCCTGTACCACCCGAAGAGCAAGCATTCTACTTTTGCATGTCAAGCCCTTCGGAGAGCTCTTGGAGCTCCGTCAAGTCCACGAAGAAAGGCGACGGGACTACCCGATCAATGATTTACTCATAAATTTCGTACCCGATTCAAGGGGTTTTTCTGAGGGTCTTCTTGGTGTTTCGCTTGTTTAAACCATTATTTTGGGACCTTATCTCGAAACAAGAGGTTACGTACACATCAAAGCACCCCTTTTTACCACTTAGTCAGGGTCACTATTTATGTTTATCTACTCGGGTTAATCACGACTCCCTCGCTAAACTCAGGGAATCCTGCCACAGCCGAACCATGCGACTGCCAAGAGCGGTTGCATCGTTTGGCAATGACTAGTGGAACCCGGTAATCAGTCCAACAAAGCACCTACGCTATTGTCTATCCTAAACTACCAGTAACTCCCAGATTACTAGTCTCCGACTAGTTTTCTATGTTACTGAAGGGGCCTTGCTCCTAAACTTCTAGTAACACTCTGTTTACTAGTTTCCGACTAGTATTACGTGTAGTTTACTGAAGGGGCCTTCCTTCCGCACAACTTTGCCAATGGTTTTGACGGAATTCAATTTTCTCCGACTAGAAGCAGCCTGATGCACCCGTACCACCCGCGCGGAAATCAACTGTGCAATCAACGACTCGATCGATGATTCGGAAACCCCTCAACACGAATTCCCCTCGGTCAGAGGTCCTCTAACACAAGTTAGAGAAGTTTTTGGATCATCTAAAGACAAGTCGAAGGAGCATTTGGATGGTCTACGACAAGTCGGAAGAGGATTTGGATTGTCTACGACAAGTCGAAGGAGCATTTGGATGGTCTACTACAAGTCAGAGGAGAATTTGGATCGCCTACTTCAAGTCGGAGGAGGATTTGGATCGCCTACTTCAAGTCGGAGAAGGACCAGCCAGCATCTATCTAATGGTTCCTATCCCCGCCGACTACTCGAATTTCATCGACAACGCCATACCTTCACCAAACGGCCACCATGGCCTGATGGCGCCTAAATCAAGGTAGGGCGGGCTAGGGCATCGGAAGGGCATGAGTCCTCCAAACTACCCGGCTCAGCCCACCCCTTTTAACGCCTTAATCTTGGTAGGGCGGGCCTGGGCTTCGGAAGGGCACGAGTCCTCCAAGCTACCTGGCTCAGCCCACCTTCTTCGCCTACACCTCGGTTGGGCGGGCTTGGGTATCGGAAGGGCACGAGTCCTTTAAGGTACCCGGCTCAACCCACCTTTTTCCACTACAATCTTGGAAGGGCAGGCCAGGGTATCGGAAGGGCATGGAGCCCTCCAAGCTACTCGGCTTAGCCCACCTCTTTTGCATCGTCAGCCCCAACAACCAGTCGGGCCTAGCTCCATTCCACAAAAGCTGGATCCTCGACTCCTCGACGACTACATCGCCATTGTCAGAGCACTCGGCGACCCGCCGATGACTACTTCAACTACACAACTAAGTCGGGAGCGGGACTCACACCACCAATGACTAGTGGGAATTGATTCCGACTAGTCGGGATAATCAACAAACCGGTGCAGCTTCAACAACAAGCGACACGACTTCGTCAGCAATCTCGAACGAATCAAGACCGCCACTCACCCGTGAGAAGATTGAGACCTGATTCAAGGAGGTTTTACGGAGATCTTTAGGGAATTTGTTTAACCATTGTCTCGAGTTTCATCTCGACACAAGGGGTTTTTTCCCAAAGAATTCGTTCAATCACTCGGTCAGGGGATCAAGGAGTTTCCCAAAACAGAGCATGTTAGTTCATCCTTACTTCAGCGCCGTGAGAATTGTTTTGGCCAGCCCAAGGTATTCCTTCGGACTAACCAAGACATCTTTGCATGGCAACTTGCGACTTGTCTTGGCTAGCCCAAAGAGTTCCTTTGGGCTAGCAGAGTCATCCTTGTCTTGCCCCTTCCTTTAGGCCAACCGAGATTTTTCTTGGCCCACCCAAAGGACTCATCGCTTCATGTGAAAGACCTTGTCATCAATCCCTTGGGGCCAACCGTGATATTTTCACAAGTTAACATGTGAATTCTCATGGTCCGCCCAAGGATATGACTGAAGCTACCAGCAAGATTTCTTTCTCCCTCAATGACTTCTAGTCACCTTCACAAAATTCCAGTAACACTCCGTTCTACTAGTTCACGACTAGTATTACGAGTAGTGTACTGAAGGGGCCTCGCTCCCATAATTCCAGTAACACTCCGTTTTACTAGTTCGCGACTAGTACTCAGGTAGTGTACTGAAGGGACCTCGCTCCCATAATTCCAGTAACACTTCGTTTTACTAGTTCATGACTAGTACTACGGGTAGTGTATTGAAGGGGCCTCGTTCCCATAATTCCATTAACACTCTGTTTTACTAGTTCACGACTAGTACTATGAGTAGTGTACTGAAGGGGCCTCGCTCCCATAATTCCAGTAACACTCCGTTTTACTAGTTCGCGACTAGTACTACGCGTAGTGTACTGAAGGGGCCTCGCTCCCATAATTCCAGTAACACTCCGTTTTACTAGTTCGCGACTAGTACTACGGGTACTGTACTGAAGGGGCCTCGTTCCCATAATTCCAGTAACACTCCGTTTTACTAGTTCGCGACTAGTACTACGAGTAGTGTACTGAAGGGGCGTCGCTCCCATAATTCCAGTAACACTCCGTTTTATTAGTTCGCGACTAGTACTCTGAAGGAGCTTAGCTTCCATAATTCCAGTACAACTCCGTTTTACTAGTTCGCGACTAGTTCTACGTGTAGTTTACTGAAGGGGCCTCGCTCCCATATTACCAGTAATGTTCAGTCTACTAAGTCTCCTACTAGTACCCTATGTTACTAAAGGGGTTTCGTTCCCATACTTTCAATATTTCTCCACTTACTAGTTTTTAACTAGTCATACATGGAGTTTATTGCAAGGGCAATGCTCCCAACACGGTTTCATGTCTATCACTTACAGCATACTTTTATGTTTATCTTGCAGGGGACCTGGTCTAGACAGTGCTGCAGGGAAAGTCGGATTCAACTCCAACCAGTCGGATACATCAACGATCACCCACGACTACTTCTACTTCGCGAGAATGCTCGCCTACATGTTGCTGACTACAACGACTGCTCGTCGGATTCGACTCCGACTAGTTGGGTTCACCGACAACTGTAGGCGACTACTGGACTTCGTGAAGAATGCACGGCGACACGCTAGTGACTACTTTGACTACTCGTGTCGCCTACAAGCTAGTCGGAATCGACTGTGCTTGGTGACACGCTGGAGACCACATCGACCAATCGTCTCGTCTACAAAACTAGTCGGAATCGACTCTGACTAGTGGGCTTCTGTAACACCCAAAAATATAGGAGTTGAAACTTTTAAAAGTATTTTCAGAAAAATCATAAATTAAAATTGTGCATGCATCTTTATTTCTTTTCCTCTCCTATTTCTTTCTTTCATCCAGTCCAATTCTTTTCCTCTACTTCTTTTCTTTTTTCGCGGCCCACTCAGTGGCCGATTCCCACCCGACCCTTGCTCTCACCGACAGCTAGGACCCACCTGTCGGCGCCTTCCTCTTCTTTCTTCTTTCCTTACCCAGAGTCCGGATCGATCCCGTGCCGTCGTTCGCGCCCCACTTTCTTTCTTCTTACCCCGAGTCCTGATCGACTCCGCAGCACCGCCTTCCTACTCCTGGCCGATCCGCCCCTATAAAATCCTGCCGAAGCCCTGCTTTGCAACCAGAGCCAGGCTCAAATCTTTTCCCCTACACAACATCGTCGCACGCCGCTGGAAGTTGCACATCGGAGGAACGCCGCCGTCCCGTGTCGCCGATTCTCCGTCGACTTGCCGTTCCGCAGCTTCTCCGCAGCCATCAACTCTCACGAGAGCTCCACGAGTTGGTGAGTATCAAGCCGTACCAGATTCCCCTCTCTCTCTTGCTCCGCCGCAAACCAGATTTCTTGCCGGACCCCTGTTTCCGCCCACCGCCGTGGCTGCCAGTTCACAGCCGCCGCACAGCCAACCCAAGACCACCCTCACCTTCACCGTACCGCCCACTCACTCCCCGGCATGAAACCAGCTTGAATTGAGCCCCGGAACATCGGATTTGGTGAAGCTCCGGCCGTCCACCGCCGCACTCGCTTGCCGCCGATGCCCAGTTAAACTCCGCTTCGCCCGACCCTTTTCGTTCCATCGAGCCGACCCTTCCTCTGCCGCTCGATCTAGATCTAACGGCCAGAATCAATCTTCACTTTACACGGCCGATTTACCCGACCTTTTCCCTACTCAGTCGATTCACCTGACCCACTCCTCATACCGCCGATTCGCCCGACCCTTGCTCCGCCGATTCGTCTGATCCGCCGCCGATTCTGATCCAACGGACCAGATTCACCCGACCCTAGCCGTTCCCGAAACTTTTGCAGGAAGATCCCTAAGTTTTCCAGGAATTGACCCGCAGCCCATATCAGTAGAAAATAATTAGAGTTGAGCCCTTTCTTCTTCTGTTCCGACTCTTGACTTTTCTAGAATTAGAACCCGCCGTCCTGAACCTATAGTTTTGCACCCCGACCCTCTGTTTAAGGTTTAATTATGTTTTAGCCCCTGAATTCTTCAGATCTAGCCTCGGGAGACTCAAAACTCTAGCAGTTAGGTCCTCAGATCACTGTTTTAATCATATCATCATCGTTTCAATTCCGATTTCAGCGATTCTTGAGCCCACACGATCTTTGCATCCTGAACTACAACTTTAGCATCTTTTCACTTTCTGTTTGCACTGTTTGTTGTGTGGTTTCTTATTTGTTTGTGTATGCTTGTCTGTGTGATCGCGTAGACAACGTGACGTTCGAGCCAAATCAAGAGCAAGCTTACGAGGAAGAGAATCAGCAGTTGCTTGAAGAAGGCAAGTGGATACCCCCCTCTGCATACTCTGTTTGAACCCAACAACAGCATGATAATTCACTTTACTTTACTGTTGCTTGCATAAATTTGATGGGTTACCTATGCTAAGGACATACCTAGTCTTTTACCCCAAACCTTCAAACACCTGGGTTTACTATTTTGTTGGGTAGTTACGCTTAGTTGCAAACTTTGGGATTGGTATTGGTTTACTCTTTTGGCAACGTTGATCACGTTTCATATTGTGGTTTTATCGTGTAATTTCAAGATCAATTTTGATTAATGGGAACATGGAGAACCACCCAAGTAAACAGTGCAACCACAAAGTCATATGGCTCTGACCTTAGCCGATTAATTAGATGTGTAGTTTTTCTGGTGGCCTTACCGAAAGGGCAATGAGGGGGTCGGTGATAGGGGTCATAGCCCGGTCCTCTTGGGGTAGCTGCCTTTGCTAAGGAGCTGACCATTAGGGAGGTTTATGGACCACGCCGCTACTGAAACTCTAGCGGGCTGCCTAGCTTTCGACATGTCTTTGTAAAGGCTTCGTAGTGTACCCTCGCCACTCACCTCGGAAGTGTTTAAGGGCCTTGCAAACCCGGGCGACTCAGGGAAACACGATTTGTGGGTAAAGTGTACAACCTCTGCAGAGTGTCAAACTGTTATAACAGCCGTATTCACGGTTATGAGTGGCTTGGACCCTCACATGATAATTAAACTTGAAGATTAATTAAACTGTGGTTCGTGGTTAATACTCATGGTTGATGATACCGTTATGTTTTTACTAAAGTGGGTTGGTATAAACTTAAACCTAGTTAATAGATTCTTGTTAATAAATACTTGACCAACTAAAAGCAACCGCTGCTGCAAACCCTAGCCTATCCTTGATGGCCTTGCATTTTCACCCCACTTGCTGAGTACCAACCATAAGAGTACTCACCCTTGCCCCCTGCTGTTCAGAAGAGAACTTTGAAGAGGAGATCCTCGACGACTTCGAGGAGTTCTAGTGTAACACCCAAAAATATGGGAGTTGAAACTTTAAAAGTATTTTCATAAAAATCATAAATTAAAATTGTGCATGCATCTTTATTTCTTTTCCTCTCCTATTCTTTCTTCCAGCCAGCCCAATTCCTTTTTCCTCCTGTTCTTTTCTTTTCCCGCGGCCAACTCAGTGGCCGATTTCCTCACCCGACCCTTGCTTCCACCGACAGCTAGGACCCACCTGTCGGCGCCTTCTTCTTCTTTCTTCCTTCCTTACCCAGAGTCCGGCTCGACTCCGTGCTGTCGTTCGTGTCCCGTTCTCTTTCTTTCTTCTTACCCGAGTCCTGATCGATTCCGCAGCACCGCCTTCCTAATCCCGGCCGATCCGGCCCTATAAAATCCCGCTGAAACCCCGCTTTGCAACCAGAACCAAGCTCCAATCTTTTCCTCTACACAACATTGTCGCCCCCGCTGGAAGTTGCACCCGGAGGAACGCCACCGTCCTGTGTCGCCGATTCTCCGTCGACTCGCCGATCTGCAGCTTCCCTGCTATCTTCAACTCTTGCCAGAGCTCCGCAAGTTGGTGAGCATCAAGCCGCCCTAGATTTCCCTCTCTCTCTTGCTCCGCCGCCAACCAGATTTCTCGCCGGACCTCTGTTTCCGCCCGCCGCCGTGGCCGCCAGTTTACAGCCGCCGCATAGCCAACCCGTACCCACCCTCACCTTCACCGTACCGCCCACTCACTTCCCGTCATGAACCCAGCTTGAATTGAGCCCCGGAACACCGGAATCGGTGAAGCTCCGGCCGTCCGCCGCCGCAATCGCTCGCCGCCGATGCCCAGTAAAACTCCGCTTCGCCCGACCCCTTTTCGTTCCATCGAGCTGACCCTTCCTCTGCCGCTCGATCTAGATCTAACGGCCAGAAACAATGTTCACTTTACATGGCCAATTTACCCGAACTTTTCCTTACTCAGCCGATTCGCCCGACCCTTGCTCCGCTGATTCGTCTGATCCGCCGCCGATTCTGATCCAACGGACCAGATTCACCCGACCCTAGCCGTTCCCGAAACTTTTGCAGGAAGATCCCTAAGTTTTCCAGGAATTGACCCGCAGCCCAGATCAGTAGAAAATAATTAGAGTTGAGCCCTTTCTTTTTCTAACCCGACCCCTGACTTTTCTAGAAACAGTACCCGCCGTCCTGAACCTATAGTTTTTCACCCCGAACCTCTGTTTAAGGTTTAATTATGTTTTAGCCCCTGAATTCTTCAGATGTAGCCTCGGGAGACTCAAAACTCTAGCAGTTAGGTCCCCAGATCACTGTTTTAACCATATCTTCATCGTTCCAACTCCGATTTCAGCGATTCTTGAGCCCACCCGATCCTTGCATCATGAACTACAACTTTAGCATCTTTTCACCCTTCCATTTGTACTGTTTGTTGTATTGTTTCTTATTTGGTTGTGTATGCTTGTTTGTGTGATCGCGTAGACAACGTGACGTTCGAGCCAAATCAAGAGCAAGCTTACGAGGAAGAGAATCAGCAGTTGCTTGAAGAAGGCAAGTGGATTTCCCCCTCTGCATATTCTATTTGATCCCAACAACTGCATGAAAATACACTTTACTTTATTGTTGCTTGCATAAACTTGATGGGATTACCTATGCTAAGGACATACCTAGTTTTTTACCCCAAACCTTGAAACACCTGGGTTTACTACTTTGTTGGGTAGTTACGCTTAGTTGCAAACTTTGGGATTGGTATCGGTTTACTCTTTTAATGTCGATCACGTTCATATTGTGGTTTTATCGCGTAATTTCAAGATCAACTTTGTTTAATGGGAACATGGAGAACCACCCAAGTGAACAGTGCAACCACAAAGTCATCTGGCTCTGACCTTAGCCAATTAATTAGATGTGTAGTTTGCTGGTGGCCTTACCGAAAGGGCAAGGAGGGGGTCGGTGATAGGGGTCATAGCCCAGTCCTCTTGGGGTAGCTGCCTTGGCTAAGGAGCTGACCATTAGGGAGGTTTATGGACCACGCCGCTACTGAAACTCTAGCGGGCTGCCTAGCTCTCGACATGTCTTTGTAAAGGCTTCGTAGTGTACCCTCGCCACTCACCTCGGAAGTGTTTAAGGGCCTTGCAAACCCGGGCGACTCAGGGAAACACGATTTGTGGGTAAAGTGTACAACCTCTGCAGAGTGTCAAACTGTTATAACAGCCGTACTCACGGTTAAGAGTGGCTTGGACCCTCACATGATTAATAAACTTGAAGATTAATTAAATGTGGTTCGTGGATTATGATTATGTTGCTGGAATCTTTATGTTTTTACTAAAGTGGGTTGGTATAAACTTAAACCTAGTTAATAGATGCTTGTTAATAAATATTTGACCAACTAAAAGCAACCGCTGCTGCAAACCCTAGCCTATCCTTAATGGCCTTGCATATTCACCCCACTTGCTGAGTACCAACCATAAGAGTACTCACCCTTGCCCCCTGCTGTTCAGAAGAGAATTTTGAAGAGGAGATCTTTGACGACTTCGAGGAGTTCTAGGTCCTGCGTTCACCAGTCATCGCCTATGGAAGACGGAGTTGTTGAAGACTTCGTATAGGGTATAACGGTTATTCGTTTAAAGATATTTGTGTCTCTTTTATACGGAGTGTAATATTGTTAAATACTTTATTTTAGTACTTTGGAGCATTGTCTTTGATATATCACACTTTTCGTCTACCATATGTGTGTGAACGAGATCCTGGCGCACATATGAGATGCATCTGGTTCTTCCTAGAATCGGGTGTGACAGCTTCATCGGCAATTCAAGACTCAATGACAACTTGGCCAATACCTGGCTCGGGGGACTGACGCCACTGACTCCTAAGCACGCCTTATGCGACTCATCTAGCTCCCAGGCTTGGGGGCTGGATACAACACAGCTCTCAGCAATGAAGATTGCATGCCACGATTCTTTGGATCCTAGATTCCAAAACTTGGGGATTTGGATTAAAGGCTCGGGGGCTGTAGGACACGTGTCATTATAGACTTATTTTTCAAAACTGCTGGAAGATAAGGACTCAAGATTGAATTGACCCTCAGCCCGATTCTACGAGTCAACCTAAGGCTTGAGGGCTACTCCATATGGAGTGCGAGTTTAATCGCACCCCATATTAAAAAAGGCAACTACTCGGGGCATGAGCACCTCACAGTCTCGACGCAACAAGGGAAGTACTCGGAGAACACCTTCAAGACGAAGTTCGTGAAGAACTTGAAGACACCTTCAAAAGTAATAGGACGCCTGCAATACTCGGCTACGAAGAGCTCGGGGGCTTGTCAGACCCGGGTACACGGGACTGTACACGTGGCATATTTTTCCTAGGATAAGGGATGGGACATGACCCACGCTCTACATCTGTGTAAACTACTCGTAGTCTAGTAGAACTGCTCTTGCAGTAGTCAAACTAGTCGGATACAGTAGGGAACTACCAGAAATCCACTCGGGGTAGGACTCTAAGGCTTGTATTCGACTAGAACTTTCATGTAAACCTGTCCCCCCAGACTATAAAAGGGCGGACAGGACCTCCTTTAGGGCAGAACCCACGGGATCCTCCAGGAAACCACCCAGGAGATCTCCCAATCATCAGCAAAGGCAATCCAAACCACACAAGACGTAGGGTATTACGCTCTCGCGGCCCGAACCTGTCTAAAACCTTGCATTCCTTTGCACCTTCTAGTTCCAGATCTCGACGACACCCTACCTACAAACTCAACACCTCGGGGGTATCCCTCGGTGGGCGTGGCGGTAAAACACCGACAGGGAGGTAAGCTTGATTTCTGTCAAACTCGTAGCTAGTTTGTTAGTTTGTTAGCTTAGGAACTTGTTAGATTGTTAGCTAGTTTGTGCCATACGAATTAGTTTTGTTAGTTTGTTCTTTTATTGTTCCTATCAAACTGTTGCATGTTATGTATTAACTTTGTTTCGTTTGATAGAACAATTTTGACAAGGCAAATTGGTCCAAAGAAAATACACTTCATTTCTGTGATGCAGCCGTAGAGCAAATTAGGGCAGTCAATTGGCCCAATGGGACAATGTCTACTGGAGGGTACAAGCTAATGAGGAAATAATATTTGGAATTGTCTGGGCTGAGTCATTCAAGCAAACAATTGAGGAATAGGTGGACTCAACTCAAGAGCCTCTACATTTTTTGGTTGATGTTGAATAACCACACAGCTTTTGGCCGGGGTCCTCATGAAGAAATTATTGCAAGTGAAAAAACCTGGAAGGAACATTGTGTGGTAATAGTGCAAATTGCTCGATTAATTTGCCATGCTCTCACAATGGTACTTGTGCTAATTGCAATGTACTTGTGCTAATTGTAGAAACAACCAGAGCATAAGAAATTCAACTACGGAGTCCCTCTCTACATGGACCAAATGGCAGAGATGTTCCATGGTGTCACAGTTGATGGTTCTTCATCTTATGTCCCTTGAGATGAGGATGGAGTTGACTCTGATGGAGATGGAGATGGGGATGGGGATGGATTTGAGAACAGTCCAATGAGCTTGAACAGCCACAAGAGGGGAAGCAGCACTACGGATACAGTCTCAAGTCCAATAAAAAAAGCAAGAGTCCAATGGTCAAGCTGATGAAGGGGCTCATACAAGAGTTCAAGCATGAAAGAGAGGAATCCAAAATGCTGAAAGGGCTCAACAGAGAGACTTGAAGAGGAGATGCGTACTGTCAGAGCTTGGCTGTAGAGTGTGGGGTTCTGAAGAATCGGTTGAATTTTGGATGGCATCTCAGTTGTTTGAAAAAAAGAGCCAAAGGGCCTTTTTTTTAAGCATAAAAACAAAGGAAGCAAGGTTCATGTGGTTGAAGAGGCACTGCCAGAAGCAAAAATTGTACTAGTCCATGAATGTAATGATTTATCCTAAGTTTAGCTGATTTATCTTATGAACTTTCCGGTGAACTTGTTGTGATCTTGGTTATGTGAACTTGTGATGAACTATCTTTTGAACTTGTGGTGAACTTATGTTGATTTGATTGGTGTGCTGCTGTTTGATTGGTGTGCTTTGTTTTGTCTGATTTACTACTACTAAATTGGGCTTTATATTCTTGACATTGATCTGATGATGTTACTTTGTTGCGTTGCATGTTGTGGCATTCTTGTGCAGGAAGATGGCTCGGGTCAGGAGGAGGGCCAGGAGGATGTGCATGAGGAGGGCCAGGAGGAGGTGCATGAGGAGGGCACTTCATAATTTCATTCATGGAAGTGCTTTGGCCGATGCCGACTTCGACATGTGTGATCGTGATAACGAATACGTTCCATTAGCCGAAGCTTCGTCTTCTCAAGGAAATGGAACTAATCCCTGTCATGGAGACTAAGATCGAACCATGAATCAATTTCGGGATTGGATAGCCGATGGTTTGTTCAATAGGGCGTAGCTATGATTTGCGGTTTTATTTGAACTTCTGGACTATTGTTCTGTAATCATGAGCACTTGAGTTGAAATATTTGTAATGGATGGACACATTTTATTTCTTGTATGAATATCAACTTCATTTGCATGGCAACAGCAAGGCCGACACAAGAGCAGGGCGCAGGGGCACGACGGGGGCAGGGGCTGGGCGCAGGGTCATGGGCAGGGGCTGGGCGCAGGGGGCATGGGCTTGGGCTTGGGCATGGGCATGGCCAGAGGCATCATGGTCCTTCTAAACCTGTATTAATGATCTTTAGTTCCTCCATCCAAATAGGATAGGGACTAAAGTTTAATCCCTCCATCCGAACAGGACCTAATAGGGTCTAACAAAGGAAAATATTCTACTTCCTCCCGACACAAAAAGATGCAATATATATACAGACTTTAATTTCCTTTTAGAACGCACAGTCCCTCGCTTCCTCGCAATCGCCTCTAAAAAGCTGTGAAAGACACCACGGGCTCTGATTGGTTCCTTGTGTTCATTTCCGGCCGTGTGGGTCTTGTGAACAGGCTTTCTGCGTGATAGTAGGGTCGCTGTGGTCTATCTCCCTTGTCATGCCTTTTGTATTCATATGCCCATGTTGGTCAGTTGTGAGCTGTATGGTTTGTTTCTTGCTGGATAGAGTGATAGTGTGGGCCGGGTCACTGCTGTCATGCACCGGAAAGCGTTACTTGTCACAGCCATCAAAATTGTTTTTGTGAAGAACATTTGCAAAGAAAAAAAGGTTGTCATATTGCCAGTAAAAAACATTGTTTGTCTCCAGTTTCTTTTTTTTTGTCCGGCGCTCCCGAAAAATGCTTGGGTATACGTCTACATGTGCATATTCCGATTTACATCAACCTGTTTGCAACCGGATTTGATTTATATATAGCAGTATACTGATAGAATTAAGCGAATATTTTTCAACTAGCCCACGAAGTTCTAGGTCTGCTAAGAAGTACTTGCAATATCATAAGACCAGTCTCAGTGTACAGTTTTATTACACTGTTAGTCTATTGCTAAGATGGAAGACTTGTGGATAAATAATATACCTGCCGGATGTTATGAGGATGAAACTTTTTTCTCATTTGATAAAACTACTTCATTCTCTCTTCTCATAACGATCTCACCAAGTCAGAATTTTGCTGATAGTTATGGAATTTATGGTCCACAAAATTTTCATTGAGACTGACGTAAGAATAGTATAATAGCCACGGGTTGGGAGCTGGTGGTTGTTTAGGTCCGGCCGTCCGGGTGTAGGCTCCCGCCAGCAGGTGACGAGGATTTGTGTGGTTGCTAACGTGCGTCTGTTGGCTAGCGTGCGGTAGTTTTGCTTTTGGATCAGGGTGGAGGCACCATGTCACGGAGAACGGCGAGAGAGTGCCCTGGTTCACTGACCTATATTCTTTGTATATGGCTATATAAACACAAGCAATACAGTATACCAGCACGAGAAGACGTACACGACCGATGAGGTCATGACATGAATTGAAGAAGATACGTTGACAAAACTTAATCGTAGTTGGTATATATGATGATCTTTACGCTGCGCCCATCGTCTGAAATTTGTGGGTGAAACTGTACCTAGTCTGCACCCACCTGGACACTACTGGTGAGCGGCGACAGCGGGTAGTTGGTAAATCCTGCAGACACTGCATGCGTCCCCGCGCGCACACGTATGCAAATCTGGGAAGGAGCGAGGTCGAACGAAAAGGCGATCCACATCGTATCCTTTCGGTGCTAGTTTATGTGATGGCGATCTAGCGGCCGTCTCTTTTGCGATCCGGTCGGCAAGTGAAGAGCGAGTGCATGCGCAGTCACCGGGAACGTGGTACAGGTATCACGTTCCTCGTTCTGAAAGCGTCATTCCTATACTGGGTACATTTTCATCCCGATAGTATTAAAATCACTCTTAAACAACGTACCACGTTCCACATTCTATGTTCTTCGATCCATCGAATCAGGAACTTTTGTGACTGTGCATGCGTTCACGATTGACACCATACGATTGCGCGCGGTGGTGGGGTTTGTTGGTTCACTGATCGCGCGCGGTGATTTCTATCTGCTAGCTCCAATATATTATAATCTGATCCATCCAAAATAATGTGAGAATCAGAACATGCATGCATCTAATTAATTAAGGTGTCATCCTTGCTGTGCTTATTTCGTTTGGCAAATGCTTTGCGATTTGACAGCCATATGCATGCGAAAGATATTACCATATATTAAGAAAGAAGATGAGGTGGTGACATGCATGGATCTCGAGAGCATTCATGATCAGTTTCAAAGAACACTTGATATGGATCATTCTCTGCATGTATGTAGGCACATGTGCTCCAATCGGAAAAGCCATATTAGGTGTTGATTCTTCTTTTCTCTGATCTCTCTGGTGGTGTAGCCAGCAGTAACGTTAGAGATTCTGATATACTTTGCCTGATTGAGATGATCGCATATAGGCCGGGTGCAAACAAAGGCAATCGTACGTCAAAATAAAGGTCTCTTTACGGAGTGTTTTCTTTTCTCAACAGACCATCTGCACAGATCACCAAAGGTTCATTAACGAGCAGAGTAGAAGCTAGATGAAATCGTTAAGCATGCTGTACTCCTGTGCTTGTTGAGCTTTACAAAAAAACTGTTAATTTATGAAGGCGTCAAAGAAGAACTTAATTATTTGGAGCACTAGCTAGTAGTTGAAAGCCTTGATGGCGTTGGTCCATACTACTAGTTCATACTATTGCTGACGCTGAGCGTAGACGACAGTCGTCATGCCATTTCGCCCTTACGTTATGGCTGCTTGTGTGGCCCTTTTTGACTTTGGACCTGCCTCGGCGTGCCCTCGCGAGATGCAAAAGTTGTCCGCAGCCGTAGCACGCAACCCTGTACATACATGACCGCAGCTGTGCCTGTGCGCGCGCAGGTGCACAAAGGATGGCGCCGAGGGCGTCGTCATGCACGCCGCGCCGCCCGGCGGTTGACCTGCTGCACTTGTCGCCTCTGCCCACCGGGTTCCCAAGAACCGGGAGGAAATTGAACGACGTTGCGGATACAGGTAAAGATGCAACTTATATATATTTTTGGGTTATTGGTTGGATCCAAAAAGTTGGTAAAATGAACTAGAATGGTATTCTGCGTAAATAATTTGGTAGGAGAAATGAACTAGAATGATATGCCGTCGTAATTAATTAGGTGCCTCAAAAACACTAATATATACCCACTTGCATCCTCAGATAAAGCCACACAGACATGAGGCCTCCTCCGTAAATGCCGCATGAAATCTTTGATCCGAACAACAACGAGATGAATAGACGATACCACTAAGAACTGTGCGAAGGTTTTTCTCTGTGCGATGAATCACTACTGCAGAAAACGTTTGTAGGGGCGGGTAAAACAACATTTGTAGGGACGGGCGCGATACCCGTCCCTGCTTCTCGCAGCTAGAAATGCTATTTGCAGGGGCAAGTAACTCGTCCGCCCCTGAAAACCATTTCCAGAGGCGGGTCACGCCCTCACCCGCCCTCACCTGCCTTGGAAATCCATTTTCAGGGGTGGGTTAGCCCATGACCCGCCCCAGTAAATGGTATTTGCAGGGGCTGTTTAGGGCGTGATCTGCCCCTAGAAATAGGTTTCCGGCCCAAAAATTGGTTGATTTGTATTTAAATTTTTCGAATCTTGTTCCCGCTATTTTTTAAAATTTTGTTTCCTGGCAATTGTGACCTATCAAGCTAGTGCGCGATCGAATGTCATAGTGACCGACATGGAATATATTTTGTAAATGCAAATAATTATGCATACAAAATAAAATCATATCGAAGTATATCATTACAGTGCATAATTATAGTACATCATCAAACTGCGCATAGAATACATATTTTTTCCTATTACCCCTGATGAATGCTACTAGAGCCGGCACGGAGGTGCTGAGCGTCCCACTGATGAAGGCCTTCGTATTTTTTCAGTTGCCAATTCATGTTCATGGTGAACAAAATACCCCATTACATGGATCACTTCATGCAAAATGAAACGGCATAAATCGGTGACTACGTTGAGAAGTTGTTGCTCATGGAGTTGGTCGTTGTGTTTTTTCGGCTGAATCTGCAATTCAAAAATCCATGGAATAAATTAAGCCAAGTGTTAGATATACACAAAAATAATTCCCACATATGCATCTATCCCTAATAAAGATTAGCTCCTTACATGTTCGGGATTAGTTCTGTATCTCCTGAGCTCCCTCATATGCTCGCACATGTAGTACCCACAGTACACGGAACCTGTAGGTTGCTTGTGGCACGGGAAGTGTGTGCGCAAAATTATTTCTGTTGTTCTCTCGGGGGGATGAATTCCTCCTTTGGAAATGTAGTGCCTGTAAGCCCTGTTTTAAAAAGAAAGAAATGAGAAGTTAGTTTATATATGTAGTTTTTTTGGAAGATCTAGCATGATGTAAACGTAGAAGATAAGAATTTCACTAACATGTTGAGGATGGATATGAATTCTTTGTATCTACGCGGCTCAAAATCAGCGGAGTCCAATACAAGAATTTTTTCACGCTTTGGCTATAGCATAAAAACAATCCAGTGATTTCCGGAAAAACATTATATATGATTTCTTAGGCATTTATTCGAAGCAAGTGCATATTATAACAAATAGTTGAAACTACACTTACTAGAAGGTATTGTGCCCATATGATATCCCTGTCTTAGCGTTTTTGCATCTGAAGCGATATGTAGACCCCAACCCTCTTTATGATCTATTTGTGTTCATGTATTCATTTTGCTTGTTTTTCCTTGCGCGTTTTACATTTGCTTAGCCCACCATGGCTGTCCTCCACCACAATGGCCCAAGATGCCTAGACTCGCAAATAGCTTGAGGGTCAAGAAACACGATCTTGCGATTTATAGGGTCGGCTTGTCTTTGTTGCATCCTGTATAACAAAATGCATCACAATTAATTAGATATGTTTATATAATACAGTAGACCATAGCATATAAGATATTAGTTTCGATACGACACTTACATGCACCAGAGTCTAACCATTTCTATGCTTAGTTCTTTGAGGTGAAACATGTTTTTGATTTCTTCAAAAACGAACATGATATCGGTGACACCTTTAGGATCTTTTGGTCCGAATATATCCGGGTCGTCTACATGCCCTCGTGTACCAACTATGCATCCTCTGCATGTCACTTGGAACCCCCGCGATCATAACATCGTGTAGAAATGGTTTACTATACTCAAAATTTTTTGGACAATCCAGTAAGTCTTGTATGTCATTGACCCCAACAACCAGATGGTGCTCCGAGTCAGTACGAGTCAAGAAAAGCCCGGTCGTTTGGTGGCACTAGAATTTGAATCATCCTTTGACTTAGCCTTTGACCCCTGCTTCTTGTTTGCGGCGTGCCATATATCTGCAATCTCTAACCCTTCCCTGCCGTAATGTCGTATCACTCTCGGCACCAACAACTAAGGCGGCTGTTGTTGTTGTGGTGCTGGCGGAGCCTATGCTGTGTGCTCTCGTGTTGGTGATGCCAGAGCCTGTGGTGATGCTGGAGCCCGTGGTGGTGATTGCGGAGCAGGTAGCGTATGGTCTTGTGGTGGTGATGTTGGAGCTTCTAGTGTATGCTCTGGTGCTGCCCCCTCTTGTTGTGCCGCCGATGATGAAGTATGCTCAATTTAGACTTGTGCCAGTACATTACGATCCGGAGATGTCGAAGGCTGTGGACCAAGCAGTACAATATCTCATTTATGCTATAGGATGGTTGAGCCAAGGCATTCTCCAAGGCAATGCTTCCCATCTGCAGTGGGGATGTCTATCTAATGATCCTCATAGCTTGATTGAGGAGATGTTGCACTTGTACGCATGCATATAGGGGCGGGATTGGATTTCCCTCAAATGAACCCCCAACCGGATCCACGTGGGCCTTGGCTACTTCCTTCGTCTTCCCAGCTCTGCCAACCGGATAGAGCAACAAGCAGGGGGTACTAACGGATATACAATCTACCGGGTATGGTTGTGCTGTGGTAGAGGCAACACTACTCTGAGTGTCAGACCCAGAGCCACGGGACTGCGCACATGGCGTACATATTGTAGGATAAGGGATGGGACATGGCCCACACCCTACACTAGTTGTAACTACTAGTATAGGAGTAGAACTAGTCAGAACAGAAGGAAACTACCCGAGTAGTACTCGAGTAGGACTCCTAATCTCGTATTTGGCTAGGACTTCCATTTGACCCTGTCCCCTAGACTATATAAGGGCGGGCATGGACCCCTCCAAACATTACATCATCTAAGGCAATACAAACCACCACACATGACGTAGGGTATTACGCTCTCGGTGGCCCGAACCTGTCTAAGTTTCGTGTTCCTTGCACCTTCGAGTTCCTGATCTCGGCGACACCCCACCTACAATCTACCACCTCGGGGGTATCCCTCGGTGGGCTTGGAGGTTAAACACCGACAACTGGCGCGCCAGGTAGGGATGTTCATCGAGCATCCACCGGAGAACTCGATGGCATATTTCAACTTCACCAACGCCGTGCTCGACGAGGGCACAACTTTCATCTTTGGCTCATGGCTCTACGTCGCTGACGGTGCGGGCAGCTTTCATCGGCACCTCGTCGATGATATGAAGCCGGAGGTATCTGCAGCAGCCCAATGCAGCGATCTCGACGAGTTCATCGGCAACCTTGATGAGACGCTACTCCTGACCTAGCTAGGGAGATTGAGGAGGAGTCCGCTATTGACGTGACTTTGACTCGTGCTGCACCATGACTTCTCAGGTCGGATTCAATCTGATCTGAGGAAGAGCGTACCTGACTCCTATTCGGGCTATGTAATGTGGCTTCTGTCTACTAGGAGCTCACTCAATCCGAGTTCCTCTCCGTATTGGAAGAGGACTTGGATAATCTACTCTAGCTCGGGGACGCGGGAGCCACTGCCTATCGGGAGGCCCCCATTTTCGACAAGTACTCAGACTTGGATGATGACTCCGAAACCTGTTCGAGTTATCATCTGGGCCTGACCATAACCTCAATGCCACAGGGCTGGTTCGTATACTGGAAGGGCATGAAGCCATCTGAGCTCCTCGAATACGACTCCCGCCTTGTGGCCTTCACACAAGAACTGCCTTTTCAGGAAGGAAAGCCCTTCTCTCCCATCATCGAGGAGTAAGAGGGCAGGACAATACTAGTTGACTATAACTCTAGCAGAGAGTTTTGCCCGCAACATCAAGTCTACAAGGCCTCTCTTCGCGAGCATGATGATGATGACGAACAAGGAAGAGAGTACAACGATGAACTACTCGCGGACGTCTCTGCCGACGAGCGCACGACGGACGCTCCTCAAGATGAAGACGAGGGGCACAGAAGGATTCAGAGGATCAAGAACGCCAACACATGCTAAGTGCAGGCAGAACACAGAAGCCCGCGCACTGAACCCACCTCACCACAGAAACCTTAATGGTGCCTTCGATACGGCTGCTAATCTCTAGTACAACACGCCAATCGGGAATATCGCTGAAGCAGCTTTGTTAATTCAGCGGTTACCCCAAAATCCAGAGACCAAGAGGCTACTGCAACTGACGCAGCATGACATCATTCAACTGGACCAGCGAGACCCCATGCTGCCGCCCCAGCGCACCCGCTCAAGATTGGAGCGTCACGAGACCTCCAACCCCCAGGTTAATCGTACCCCAGCAAGAGGACCCAACCCTCGAGGGAACGACAACCTCTACCACAACCAAGACAATCGGAGTGGCCACAAACACCAGCACGCCCAACAATCTGCACGCGACCATGTTGACCAAGAAGTCCAACAACCTCCACGACAGTCGGGCAACCATCAGGTTGCAAGGGCCCAAGCCGGCGGTCACTCCGCGGGAGGCCATGGCCACCGTGGAAACCTCTGCGACTTGCCTACAATTGACCTAAGGCAGAAGATCAATGAAAGCCATGACGCTTGAGACATCTTCGACTCGAGGCGCCGTGAGCGCGGCGGTGATCCACACGACGTCGACGACAGTGATCACTTCCCAGCCTTCACTCGCAACATTACCTCCCGTGACTGCCCAAGGGAGTTCAAGCCGATCGGCATCATCAAGCACGATGGCAAACAAGACCCACGGTAGTGGATTCACTGCTACTCCACCGCCATTGATGTGTTGGGTGGCTCCAACACGACCAAGGTTATCTACTTCCCGATGGCGCTGGAATCTGCACCGCTCATCTGGCTCGAAAGCCTCAAGCCAGACTCCATCGACTCCTGGGAGGACCTTAAGAAAACTTTCATTGACAACTTCCAGGGCTCCATACTCCATGCAGGTACTCACCATGACTTGCCATAGGTCAAGCAGGAGGAGAATGAGATCCTGAGGTCCTACACCAGGCGCTTCTTCGAGATGTGCGCCACCCTTGGAAACATCACTAACGAGGATCTCATCCACTGCTTCCAAAACGGCCTCGGTTCGAAGAACATCTACTACGATTTCGGCCGCAACCGCCTCAAGACTGTCGTGGAGCTCCGCGACATGACGCAGCGATGGGCCGACCAGGAGGACGAGGAGAACACGAGCACTTCCCCAAGCGCAACAATGACAAGTGCAACAATGGCAACCGCTTCGAGAAAAGCCAGCTAGACTACTCGGAACCGTCCCGAAAGCACAAGCCAGACCATGAAGTCGCAGCTGTAGAGCACAACTTGCGTGGAAAGAAGTCGGGGAACCAGCAGGATCAGTTTGAGAAGATCTTGCGCAAGCAATGCCCGTTGCACCCGATGTCCAAGCACACACTCTTCTAGTGCATCAGCTTCCGCAAGTCTGTCAACGCACCACTCCCTGATCAGGACAACAAGGGGAAGGACAAGGACAATGAGGACGGAGACAAGTCGGGGTCCCATGGATACCAAGAACCCAAGAACGTCGTCAACGTTATCTTAGGCGGCGACGGCAGCTTCCCAACCAAGCGCGCGCAGAAGCTTACTCTGCGCGAGATCTTATCTGTGGAGCCCGCCATACAACGGCACTTGAGATGCATCGAGGTCCCGATTTCTTTCTCTCGAGAGGATCAGTGGGCCAGCTTCTCTGAGCCGGGAAAGTTCCCACTTGTTCTGGATCCTGTAGTGGCCGGCTCACAGCTCACCCGAGTACTCATCGACGGCGGGAGCGGCCTCAACCTGCTCTTCGCAAGTACTTTGAAGAAGATGGGGCTGAACATCTCCAAGAAGCTCACCCCAATCAAGGCTCCGTTCTACGGCATCGTTCCAGGAAACGCGGCTACATCGATTGGTTCGGTAACACTGCCAGTTACCTTTGGGACAAAAGAAAACTGCCGTACAGAGTACATCAAGTTCGAGGTGGCAAACTTCGAGTCCTCGTACCATGCCATCCTCGGCAGACCTGCTCTGGCCAAATTCATGGCCGTACCCCATTACGCCTACCTACTCCTCAAGATGCCGGGCAAGACAGGGGTCCTCACCTTCTGTGGCGACTTGAAGAAGTCCTACGACTGTGATCAAGAGACAATCGAATACGCTTTGACTACACGCGTGCCAGAACCTTCATCTAAAGTATTTTCGGCTGCACAGTAGCTCTCCCAGTCAGAGATGGTGATTCCAGGTGTACTTCCACAGAAGAAGCTGGGCCAATCGATGGTGATCTTAACAGACACTGCCTGAAAGATCCTTTCGCGCTCCCACTCATCGACCAAGTCATCGACTCAACGGCTGGCTGCGTCCTGCTCTCTTTCCTTGACTGCTACTCGGGCTACCATCAGATTGCCCTCAAGGAAGAAGACCAGATCAAGACAGCGTTCATCACCTCATTTGGAGCATACGCCTACAAAACTATGTCCTTCGGACTAAAGAACGCAGGGGCTACATATCAGCGAGCCATCCAGCTTTGCCTTGCTGATAAGCTACACCGCAATGTTGAAGCTTACGTGGATGACGTGGTCGTCAAGACTAGAAATCACGATGAGTTCATCTCCAACCTCGAGGAAACCTTCAATAGCTTGTGCAAGTTCTGGTGGAAGCTCAACCCAAGCAAGTGCGTCTTCAGCGTACCACAAGTGAAACTACTCGGGTTCATCATCAGCCACCGGGGAATTGAAGCCAACCCGAAGAAGATCACCGCCATCACCAACATGGGGGCCCCATAGATGATCAAAGATGTCTAGAAGCTCATAGGGTTCATGGCAGCCCTTAACAGATTCATCTCCCAACTTGGGGAAAGAGCATTACCTTTCTTTAAGCTCTCGAAGCAGCAAGACAAGTTCTAGTGGATAGAGAAGGCAGCGTAGGCGCTGGAAGATCTCAAGCATCATCTCCAGATGCCCCTTATCCTCATTGCCCCATTGAGGAAGGGGTGGAGCGTTGAGTGACTTGCGGAGGCTGACGCACTCGAAGAGCGTATGCCGGGACTTCAGGTGCATCGGGCATTGTTTGTGTAGGACTTTCTCAAACTTTGCTTGATTGCTCCCTGACTTCTTGCCCTGTGGATTGCGCTCAACAGCCGCGTCTTAATGGTCTGGCTTGCGCTTTCGGGGATTCCCCGAGTTGTTCCGCTGGCCCTTGTCGTAGTGGTTGTTGTCGTTGCCCTGCTTGTCGTTGTTGCGCTTGGGGATGCGATCCTTCTCCTCATCCTCCTGGTCAGCCCACCGTGCCATCATGTCGCGCAGCTCCACGGTGGTAGTCGGGCGGTTGTGTCCGAAGTTGGTACGTGTGCTTCGAGAAGAGGCCGTTCTAGAAGCAGCGGATGACATCCTCATCGCTAATGTTGGCGATGGTGGCTCGCATCTCGAAGAAAAATCAGGTGTAGGACCTCAGGGTCTCGTTCATCTCCTGTTTGACCTGGGACAAATCATGATGAGTACCTGCTCGGATCATGGATCCCTGAAAGTTGTCGATGAAGGCCTGCTTGAGGTCAGCCCAGGAGTTGATGGAGTTTGATTTAAGGCTTTCAAGCCAAGTGAGGGGAGCAGATTCCAAGGCTACCGGGAAGTAGAGTGCCTTGGTGGAATTGGATCCTCCTGATACTTCAATGGCAACGAAGTAGCATCGAATCCATTGGCGTGGGTCTTGCTTGACATCGTACTTGGGGATCCCGACTGGTTTAAAATCCTTGGGGTAGGATTTCTTGGTGATGCTGGAGGTGAAGGTGGGGAAGCGGTCGTTGTTGACATCATTGTGGTACCTGTCGGGATGGTCCCTTCTCCTTGCCTCGATGATGCGCCGCGCGTCGTGGCCATCATTGATCTTCTGCCTAAGATCGATCGTGGGAGCGTCTTGGAGGCTGGCCTTGGGTGGAGCTTTGCCTTGAGGCCTTGCATCGCGCCGGTTGCGAGGTGGGCGAGTGGATGGTTGCACCTCTTGTTCAACGTTGCCACGCACGGTCTGCTGGCCCTGGAGATTGCCATGGCCGACTGGATTGTACTGGTTGCGCTGGCGATTGTCATTCCTCCAATATCCAGGGCCTCCTCCAGGGGTGCGACTAATCTGCGCAGTGTCACCATGGCGCTCATATCTCGAGAGCATGTTCCGAGTGGAGGACACTAGGTGTTATCCATCGAGTTGCACGAGCGCGCACTGGGTTAGATACTGCAGCCTTTGTATCTGGGGGTAAGGTGGTAATTATTGAGCTAGGAGCGTTGCTTTTGCAATGACGCCAATCGGTGTGTGATACTGCCGATCTGCGGCTGCTGCAAAAGCATTGTTGAGGTTCCTTTGGTGCATTGGGTTGCGAGCATGGTTTTCTACGTTCCGCCAGAGCTGGGCGCGCTTGGCATTCTTCAACCGCCGGATCCTTCTGTGCTCCTCGTTCTCATCCTGGGGGCGTCCGCCGTAAGCTCATCGGCAGACACGTCCGCGAGTAGTTCAGCGTCATACTCGGGACTCGGCTCGTCGTCATCCGCATTGCGAAGGGAAGCCATGTAGACTTGATGATCCGGCGAGTTCTCAGTCGTATGGCTGTACTCTGTGACACCTCAGGTGTTTATTTTGCTAAAGAAGTCTCATTAGCATAACAATATGCATAAATAACTAAGAAAAAGTTTAAAAGAAATGTATTATAATTTGGTTTTGCATTTATTTTGAAAGTATGTGTATATGTGCATGAGTACATGTACTTTAAATAGAAAAATTAAATAACTTTCATATCAATGCAAATAGGACTACGAAATTGAATAGGCGCATCATTAAGGACATGATAAACAAAAGTCTAGTTGAAGCCTAGGGGAGAATATGAAGTTTTGCCCATGAAATGACGTGCCATCCGAATCAAGCTTTTTGAGATTTTAAAATAACTTCTGAACTATAACTCGAATGAACTTTGGCCTGAAACAAAACTTGTGTAACTTTTCATTTTGAACAACTTTTGTATTCAGAGAATTTTGAGTTACAACACAGAAATGTGAGAAAATATCACTTTTATGACCAGACCCCTAAATTTCTTCAAATTCTCGCAATTCTGTCCCTCCCTCACCTGCCTCCCCTGCTCTACCCCGACCGCCGCGCAGAAGCCGCCGGCCACCTGGCAGGGCATTCCTGCCGCCCGCACTGCGCCAAGCCAATCCCCGACGCCTCTGCTGCCGCCCCAGCTCGCCCAATCGTGCCGCGCGCGATCCCCGTCCCCCCACGCCAAATCCCCCGCGCCCAATCGGCCACTCTAGTTCGTCGCACGCCGCGCCGGCGCTGCCACCTCCCCGACGGCCCAATGGCATGCCCCAATCGTGCCGCCCCTCCCTAGCCTCGTAGTCCAGCCCCACCCCTCCTCCCTCCTCTCTACTGCCTACAAAAGGCCGCACTAAGCCCTCTCGCGCGCCCAGACCACCAGAACGCCACCGCCCACTGCCATTGCCGCCGCTGTAAGGAGCTCGCCGTGGAGCTCATCTTTCCGGCCACCCATTCCTAGAGCTGAGCCTCCAACCACTATCGCACCTCCCCACTGAAGCTCACTGCCCCGCCCATCGCCGCCCAGACCGGCCGAAGCAAGGCCGACGCCAGCAACCACTGCTGCCACCCCTGTCCGCCATGGGCATTCCGCCTCCGGCCCTCCTCCGCCCGAGCCGACCCTCGGAATCGGTCCTCCACCATCCACCGCAGCTCCCCGACCCGACCATGCCATCCCAGCCTCGCCGGAGCACCGTCGTTGCCGCACAGCACCGCCGCCGCCCCCTATCCGCCGTGGGAGACCCACCTCCAGCCGTCCCCGACCCCGACCAAGGCCACCACGAGGTAGCTCTAACCTCCCTGGTACTCCCCTGACCCTTTCCCCTCGCCGCCGGTGACCCTTCTCGTCGGAATTTGGCTGGCCGCCCTGCCAGCCCTGCCAGGGATCCGATTGCAGTGATTTCAATCTTTCTAAGGGTCTGCACGCAAGTTTCTAGGGGCATATGTGCGAACTAGTGTTTTGACCCTAGATTCAAAAACAGCGAACATTGAAAATACTTTAAAAAATCATAGATAAATCGGAAAAATACAAACTCAACTGTTCTGTAATCCCTAGAAGAAGATCTACAACTTTTGTTATATGCATTTCTTCAGTTGCTTGCTATATTTTGCCCTAGATTAAATGGAAGGTCTAATAGCCTTTATTTGTACCCACTGTTGTAGATAAAGGCTGAACCTAATTTTTGGACAGTGGATTAGTTTCTTGATGTGTAGGCCAATGTAAAAAAGTTCAGGACCAGAACCCATCTCTAGCTAAACTTTTTGTTAGACTTTGTTTATGCCATGAAGGGATAGAGCTAATTTTTCCTGTTGTTCTATAGTGATTCATGTTATGAAACTTTTTCTGTGCTGTTATATTGATACCTAGATGCCACAGAAAAATTTAGGGACGTTTGACATTTCTGTAACCTACTTATATAAGTTTTGTGGTGGAAAAATGCATTAAATCAAAGTAAATAGTTTTTTGCTTGAAAAATGTTCATCTGTTTACTATGTGAGATAATTTGGGTTAGAGCATGTTGTATAAAAAGTTTCATACTCAGAAACCCTGTATAATATCCTGTAGAAATTAATCATTATTAAAATATGTGTATCTTGTCCTATTTATTATGCTCTATATCATGCACCATAAAATCTGAAAAATTTACAGTAACACATAAGTGAATAGATTAACACCCTGTAAAAGTTTTAGCATCAATACTTGCATGGTTGGTTCTGTATAAAAATAATTATGCTCTAGTAGTGGTTGTGTATTACATTTTTCATATTTAATCTGCTGCACAAAAATTTTTGAAATTTTTGCAAGGGTTTTGTCTCTGCATGTTGTACTCTGAATAAAAGTTTCATCACCTGAAGTTACCTAGATCAGTAGTTGTGTTTAATCCATGCTTGTGCTTAGAAAATTAAGTTTGCAATATAACACAACCCCTTCTTGTTTAATGAAGTTAAGTAGTTTAAGATGTACTCTATTAACGTTTGCCCAAGAAATCTTAACTAAGTAACTTTACAACCAAATCTATCATTTGTGGACTGCAACTTTATCGCGAAGAAAATAAATGTCATATACCATCACTACAACTCATACTTGTGCATTCATATAGAATCGACTACTCTCGCTCACGGAACGTACGAGCTGGTGCCCAAGTCCGAGAGTGAGCAGCGTGAAGCTCAAGTGAATCTAACTGAAGTTTTAGAAGACCCGAACCCGAGTTCGGAAGAGCCCAAGGCTAGCTTTTCTCACGAAGGCAAGCCGCGGAGCATGAACCTTATTTTTCAAATTATGCAATTTATTACTCTATATTGCTTGTGCATTAAGTTTATAGGAGTTGAATGAAAACTTAGTTGCATGATCTTAGGTTCCTATGATCTGAACACTAGATATAAGGTTCGATAGAATGCTATGCTAATAGGACTCTGGTAAAAGTCGAGTGATTTCTTGTCACTCGCGAGAATATAGGAGTTGAATGTTTACTATATGCTGCAATCATAAGGTCGACGGACGGGGCTATGGTGCGATGTTCATATTGATGATTGAGGCCCCGTCTGTTTAGTGAAAAATGCTAAGGCCGCAGTGTGTGGTAGTGGTGGTTAAGCGTTTGAACGTACTAACCACATGCCGAGAATATGGTAATCGGTAAGCTTAAGTACCTAATTGGACCGGCAAGTGGACAACACCCTCACCCTCCTAACTTTGGTTCCATGCGCTTACATGGTGGGTGCAGAGCTAGGCTCTGTAGTCTCGGATGGTGGCTGTGATCCATAACCCATGAAGAAAGGGGAAAGGTTGCATGTGTGACTCTGGGAGTAACCACGTGACGTGTGTTTAGGTCTGCCTTGCAAGGTTAAGAAATTCGATTCGAATCGTCCGTTTCTCGTGGTATTGAGACTGCTTGACCCTTTTACCACATAGAGTAAGAAATGGAACAATGATGATGATTAATCTTGTTGGATGCAAATTAATTCTTTCACCATGCATGATATTGGATAGTTTCTTACCTAGAATGGTTAAGGAAACTAGAACCTAGAGCTAAAATGTGAAAGTAAGGACCTACTTGTATATGCTTTTCGGAAAAACAAACCCCTCAAGCCAAAAGCCCTGTATGTCTAGGAGTAGGCTAAGTATATTCCACTAGTCGGGTAAGCCTTGCTGAGTCAGCCTTGCTTATGGCTTGTTTTCAGGTGATACTTTCGAGGACATGGTTGCTAGTTTGACTTGGCCGTGTACTCTTCCTCCTGGTTGGTCGGCAGAAAGGGGCTGTGTCCCCGGCCAATGATGATAGTGTCGAGTGATGTCTCATACGGGCTTCATCGAGACATCATGTATCGACGAGTAGTTTATTGTTGTTTTTCCGCTGCATTGAACTCTGAAGAACTCGTTTACTTTTAAACTTGGAAGTACTCTGTTTTACGAATTCGAACTTGGTCTGTAATAATAAGTTTATGTGGAACTCTGTGATGTAAAATTTGTGAAATGTTGTATTCTCTGGGCTCACCTTCGTGTGAGTACTTTGTATGTGTGGTTTCGATCGGCAAACCCGTGGTTGTATCGGGAGGTTACCCAACAGACCTATGGATTACTCCGTTTGAAGTGCGAGTTAGCCCTGATTGTCGAAGATGAAAGTAGTGCCCTCATCGAGCATGGTACTAGTGAAGCGGTGGCTCCCTCATCCTCGAACAGGGGCCTCCCGACAAGCGGTGGCTCCCTCATCCTCGAGTTCTCCTCGGCTCTGACTTGAAGGTGTAGTACTAGTCGATGAGTACTCTTCCTTTGAGTCCGAGTAGTTGTCAAAAACGGGGGCCCCCCGATAGACGGTGGCTCCCTTGTCTTGAGCTTGAGAAGACGATCCAAGTCCTCCTCCAAGTTGGGGAGGGACTTGGACTGTGTAGCCTCCTCAGATCGGTTTGAATCCGATCCGAGTAGTCCTGGTGCAGCGCTAGTTGAAGTTGCGTTGAAAACGGACATCCTCTCAATCTCCCCGGCGAGATCAGGGAGCAGCAACTTGTTGAGGTTGTCGATGAACTCGTCGAGGTTGCTACGTCGAGCTGCTGCTAGGTCCTCCGGCTTCCTGGAGTCGGCTAGGTGGCTGTTGAAGCCACCTGAGCCATTGGCGATGCAGATTTAGGAGCCGAAGATGAAAGTAGTGCCCTCATCGAGCATGGTACTAGTGAAGCGGAAAGATGCCATTGAGTTCTCCAGTGGATGCTTGATGAACACCCCTACCTGGCGCGCCAGCTGTCGGTGTTTTACCGCCACGCCCACCGAGGGATACCCCCGAGGTGGTGAGTTTGTAGGTTGGGTGTCGCCGAGATCAGGAACTCGAAGGTGCAAGGAACACAATTTTTAGACAGGTTCGGATCGACGAGAGTTTAATACCCTATGTCCTGTGTGGTTTGTATTGCCTTAGGTGGTGATTGGGTGATCTCTAGTTTGGAGGGGGTCCCTGCCTGCCCTTATATAGTTTGGGGGGACACGGTTACATGGAAGTTGTAGTCGGATACGAGCCTAGGAGTCCTACCCGAGTACTTTTCGGGTAGTTTTCTACTGTCTCCGACTAGATTTACTACTGTATGAGTAGTTCTACTACGCTACGAGTAGTTACAACTGGTTTAGGGTATAGGCCATGTCCCACCCCTTATCCTGTAAGATGTAGGCCATGTGTGCAGTCCCGTGGGCCCGGGTCTGACACTACATCGCCGCGACTACTCACATCATCGGCATAGCCATCGTGGTGGAGCGCCCGGAGGAAGGCCATGCATTTGGTGTGCAGCGGCCGGTGTATTTCATCAGCGAAGTTCTCTCTAAATCTAAGGTTTGTTACCCAGCAATTCAGAAACTTCTCTACACTATACTCATCACTTCCGGGAAGCTTCGCCACTACTTCGATGAATACAAGATCTCGGTTGTCACTGATTTCCCATTGGCGGATATACTCCACAATCAGGATGCCACTGGGCGCATCTCCAAGTGGGCAATGTTACTGGGAGCTCTCAGCATCGTTTTCAAGCCTCGCACCGCTATCGAGTCACCCTAGTCGACTTCATGGCAGAGTGGCGAGAAAATCAAGTTGTAACTTGAGCCAACATGTCAGAGCATTGGGTTATGTACTTCGAAGGTTCTCTCAAGCTCGGAGGCGGTGGCACAGGAGTTCTTTTTATCTCACCTAAGGGTGGACAGCTCAAATATGTGTTCCAGACATTATTTGAGGTCTCCAACAATGAAGCCGAGTACGAGGCATTACTACACGGGCTACGCCTGGATGTCTCCCTTAGCATCAAGCGATTACTTGTCTACAACGACTCCTTGCTGGTGGTCCAACAAGTCAACAAGGAGTGGGACATCAACAAGGACACCATGGATGCATATGTCGCGGAAATATGCAAGCTCGAGAACAAGTTCTTGGGAGAGATCCATCACGTGGTTCAGAACAACAATGTGGGGGCAAATGTGCTCTCAAAGCTAGGGTCTGATCGAGCAAATGCCCCACCAGGAGAATTCGTACATGAGTTACATCACCCATTCATCAAGGCACCAGATCAAAGCACCATCGTTCCGAGCGGACACCATTCATCGATTTCATCAAAGATCGGAAGCTACCCCCTGGCATTGACGCAAAAAGTGCCGATTCTGCATGAATCATCAGGCGAAGCAAGGGTTATGTTCTGGTCGATGACAAGTTGTACAAGTGTGGTTCAGCATCAAGCATCCTTATGAAGTGCATTCCAGTCGAGGAAGGCAAAGAAATACTACAAGAAATTCATAAAGGAGTCTGTGGCAATCATGCAATGTCAAGGACGTTAGTCGGGAAAGCATTCAGGTCTGGGTATTACTAGCCAACAGCTTTGGCTGACACCGAAGACCTCGTTCATCGGTGTACCAATTGCCAGTTCTTCGGCAGACAGGCCCATATCCTGGCACTTAACCTCATCACCATACCACTATCCTGGCCTTTTCCTTGCTGGGGTCTGGACATGATTGGGCCTTTGACTACGGCGTCAGGAGGATTTAGCATGTGTTGGTGGCTACCGACAAGTTTACAAAGTGGATCGAGTACAAACCAATTACAAATATCTCCACAGATCGAGTAGTCAGCTTCATCTGTGACATCCTCCACCGCTTTGACTTCCCAAACACTATCATCACAGATCTGGGATCTAATTTCCACTCACACGAAGTTCTGGGAATTCTGCGAGAATAGTGCCATTTAGGTAAAGTACGTGTTGGTTGCTCACTCGCGGCCAATGGCAGGTTGAGCGCTCCAATGGCTTAATCCTCGATGGGCTGTAGAAAAGACTCTATGATGGGAACAACAAAAAAGGGGGCAAGTGGATTCATGAGCTCTCTTCACTTGTCTGGGGGCTTCACACTCAACGAAGCAAAGCCACAGGACAATTGCCATTTTTCTCTTCTATGGGTCATAAGCTATCCTCCCGTCCAATGTTTCTACATCTGAATCTACTCCTGATCTAAGCTATCGACTAGCTTCTGGGCCACCGGCTTCACTTCTTCAACAAGTTCTTTGAACTTGTCTTCTATGCAGCCGGTAGGCATTCCACTCACCAGTGGCTCCAGGTTGGCCTTGGGCCAGTAGGACTTTACGAGTCCAAGGACGTGCCCCACGTAGGTCCTAGTGGTTTCAGAGACGTAGCTAGTAATCTTTTGGGGAGTTTCTCAAAGTCGCTCGAACAGTGTCTTGTTGCTCACTACCCCTTCTTTCGGCGGATCCACCATGTCGACCACTACTTGGGCAGCATTCTTGAGTTCTTCAAGGTTTTTCTTTTTCAACTCCTCCTCAGCGGCGATATCCCTGATTTGCGTCATGCAGTATACGAGTTGTAAATCTGCATCTTGGAGTGCCTTAATCAACTTCTACGTGTTATCTGAATGAGGGTACACAATATTCTTCAAGTCAATGATAAAGCAGTCGATAGAGATTTACCTCGGTGAGACTTGGTCTGTAGTCTATTCTTATCTTCAAGATTTTCAATCTCCTTCATCAACATCCAGACCTCCCGGGTGTGCTCCAGCTTCAAGGTATCCAGTTCATACCTTAGCTTAGCATTTTTTGCTACTTGCACTTCAACCTCTTGCTCCCTAGACTGCAACTGCTGGAGCTTATTCTCCACGACCCGCAATTTGTCCGACTTGGTGCGTGACTTATTGGCCATGGTCTGCTCGACATTGGGAAAAGGTTTGAGATAGAAGACTACTCAACAAAAGCAAATGTGGAAAGTTCAAGGTACTAACCGTGGAGAATCAATACAAGTCCTTGAAAGAATCTTGGAACCCCTTCATGCGCTCCGATATCAGCATCGGGTCATCAATTAGTTCCTGTGGGATGTCGCTTTCCTAACTCGGTGGCTGCATCAGGGCTCCAACTGTTGAACCACCTACAGCACCTTGCTCGTCAGAAGCATGCTGCTGTTGCAGGCTCCCTGCCACATCGTTACTTCATAAGCAAGCATGCAAGCAACGAGAACTCGTGTGAAAGGGTGATCAACTTAACTTACCCACGGGGTTTTCTGGAACCCATTCCGTGTTTTCCGGCTCTGTCAGCGATCGGCACGTCCCTCACACCACCATCTTTGGCTCCAGTGGGCCAGGGGACATGAATCTCAGGTTGTACCAACGGCTCAACAACCTTCATGGTTGTTGGCGTCACATCGACTACCTTCTCTACCTTGGGGGTTGGGCCATGCGTGGCATTGCCAGGTTGCTCCAAGCCCAGAGCAGAGGACGGTCTACATATAAGAATAGCTTTACGAGTTGTTGCCAAACAGATATGAACCTACAATCCACAAGGAGAAAGCATTCGGATACTTACAGTGCAGATTTCTTTATAGCCGGTTTTTTCTTCTTAAGTACTTTAGGCACTGGAACAGTACCCAAAGCACTCGCTAATGCTGGTTTGCCAGTCGAGGGTGGAATTTGCCCCGGCGGGGCAACCGCGACGGTTACCATCGAACTCAGGCCAGCCGGGGGAGATTGTTCCGATGTGGCCTCAACAGTACAACTTGATGGGTCAACTGCGATGGTGGGCACGCTCTGAACCCTCGCAGTGTCATCTCCGACCTCCTCCTCAATCGTAACCTTAGCGTGCTTGGGGTTCGGGGAGCTGATAAGCAGGAATCAAGAAGAATGGGAGATTTCAACCGAAAGCAGTCAAAAGTGATCGAAAAGCAATGGGAGGCACTCACCTGGATATCCCGATATCACCTTCACCTAGTGACACACTGGCCTTGCGCTTCCGGGCTGTGGCTCTTGGTCCACGAGGGTGGCCTGGCAAAAGATCACCACAAAGAAAATGTGCACTCTCCAGGATGGTTTTCTTTCCCTTGCCCTTCATCACCTCGGCCAGTGGGTGACTGTCATCGCTATCTTGATCCTTCTCCGTCCTGGTTGTGTCAATTTCAGCGTGACAGATTGGCTTCTGGAACGCCGACGGCAGAAGATGGCGCGGATATTCAATGTCCAGCATTGGTGGCATACTCCTATACACATTTACATCCTGTTGTGACAAGATTCAAAGACATGTCAGTACTATTCAATTTAAAGCTTCAACAGAAGAATACGAATACTTATCCATACATGTTTTGGAGGCTCCTTGGCGGAGTACATCTTTGGAACATATGGCACGGTTTCAGCGCCCATGAGTACTCGGGTTACTCTCAGAATGGCATCAGAATTTTGAATGGGGTCTGCAGAAAATCGAGAAGGATCTAAGACACCAAGGTGCTCGAAGCCAAACCTCGATTGTTTCTACAGGTTCTGGATCCGCCTACTAATCCACGAGTACATCACCGTCGCACAAGTGAATCCTGCATCCCTTTGCTTCTTGATCATAACGAGCAACTCTGGATCTGGCTTTTATCTCGGCAGGGCTTGCTCCACTCGGTTGTGATCTTAAGCGCCCCGATGGTTCTTTCAGGCAGGAAAGGTTCATGGTTTCCGATGTATAACCACCTCTCCCTCTGTCGGTGTTTTAACGCCATGCCAGTGAGGGATACCCTCCAGGTGGTGACTTTTTAGGAAGGGTGTCGCCAAGATCAGGAACTCGAAAGTGCAAGGAACACAAAGTTTCGACAGGTTCGGGCCGCCGAGATCGTAATACCCTATGTCCTGTGTGTGGTTTGTATTGCCTTAGGTGTTGGTCGGAGTGATCTCTGTTTGGAGGGGGTCCCTGCCCGCCCTTATATAGTTTGGGGGGACAGGGTTACATGGGAATCCTAACCGGATACGAGCTCAAGAGTCCTACTAGAGTACTTTTCGGGTAGTTTCTGACTAGTTCTACTATTGCTCGAGTAGTTCTACTATGGTACGGGTAATTACAACTGGTGTAGGGCGTGGGCCATGTCCCACCCCTTATCCTGTACGATGTACGCCATGTGCACAGTCCCATGGGCCTGGGTCTAACAAGCCCCCGAGCTCTTCGTAGTCAAGTAGTGCAGGCTTCCGAGTACTTCTGAAGGCATCTTCAAGTTCTCCCGAACTCCATCTTGAAGGTGTCTTCCGAGTAATTTCTTGGCTGCATCGAGGCTGTGAGGTGCTCATGCCCCGAGTAGTTGTCAAGTCTTCTTTTATATGGGGTGCGACTGAACTCGCACTCCATATGGAGTAGCTCCCGAGCCTTAGGTTGACTCGAAGAATTAAGCTGAGGGTCAAATTAGTCTTGAATCTTCCGTCCTCATCTTCCAAAAGATTTGAAAAATAAGTCATTGATGACACGTGTCCCTCAGCCCCCCGAGCCTTGAATCCAAATCCCCAAGGTTTGGAATAAAGGATCCAAAGAATCATGGCATGCAACATATGCCGATAAAGAATTGATGGTTAAGATGGGCAAATTGGTTCAGAAATTTAAAAACCATTTTATTAGAATGAATTCCCTGAAAAAATGGTTAAACAAATAACTTCTCCAAAAAGCGCGCTAAATTACATCTCAAATCAAACCTTGTTCCCTGAGTTCCGTGTTGCCTCCAACCCCTGAGCCTGGGAGCTAGATGAGTCGCATGAGAGACACCTAGTAGTCATTGGCACCAGCCCCTGAGCCTAGGCTTTGGCCAAGTTGCCGCTGGATCTTGAACTGTCGATGAAGCCGACTAGTCGGAGTCGATTCTGACTAGTTTTGTAGGCGAGACGAGTAGTCGAAGTAGCTGACTAGTAAACGCAGTGTTAGGAGAGCGAGGCCCCTTCAGTACACCGCATGTAGTACCAGTCGTGAACCAGTAGACGGAGTAGTACTGGAAGTATAGGAGCAAGGCCCCTTCAGTAAACTTGCATGTAGTACTAGTCGTAAACCAGTAAACGGAGTGTTACTGGAAGTATGGAAGTGAGGCCGCTTCAGTAAACTTGTACGTAATACTAGTCGTGAACTAGTAAATGGAGTAGTACTGGAAGTATGGGAGCAAGGCCCATGCAGTAAACTACACGTAGTACTAGTCGTAAACTAGTAAACGGAGTGTTACTGGAAGTATGGGAGCGAGGCCCCTTCAGTAAACTTGCACGTAGTACCAGTCGTGAACCAGTAAAATGGAGTAGTACCGGAAGTATGGGAACGAGGCCCAAGCAGTAAACCACACGTAGTACTAGTCGTAAACTAGAAATGTAGTGCTACTAGAAGTATTGGGGCGAGGCCCTTTAAGTAAACTTGCACGTAGTACCAGTCGTGAACCGGTAAACGGAGTGTTACTGGAAGTATGGGAGCGAGGCCCATGCAGTAAACTCCACATAGTACCAGTCGTAAACTAGTAAACGGAGTGTTACTGGAAGTATGGGAGTGAGGCCCATGCAGTAAACTCCACATAGTAATAGTCGTAAACTAGTAAACGGAGTGTTACTGGATGTGTGCAAGACTAGTGTGCGAGACGCAGCATGGTTCCCGCACACGCCTTCATGAATCTCCTGGAGTATTTCTCTGCCTTCCTCCATGCAGACACACTTCATGAGTATGCCTGATGTTGATCCACGCTTGTATAAGTTTTCCCCGTCTAGAACGTATCCTTTGCTGCGCATTAGGATGCATGTGGCCTTAGCGCTTTTTGGGTCGACGTCGGGGGGTAGTTTGTGCTCCTTGATGAAGTCGAGAAACGTCACCCGCCAGTCAACCTCGATCATCAAGACCTCTCGGTCGGGTTCTGTTGGACCCTGAGCGATGGTGCTTGGATCTGGTGTCTTGATGGATGGGTGATGCAACTCGTGGACGAAAACTCCCGGTGGGATGTTGGCTCGGTCGGAACCCAGTTTCGAGAGCCCATCCACTCCCACATTGTTGTGGCGAACCACATGATGAATTTCCAGGCCCGAGAACTTGTTCTCCAGCTTGCGTATTTCTGCGACTTATGCGTCCATGGTGTCCTTGTTGACGTCCCACTCTTTATTGACTTGTTGGACCACCAGCAAGGAGTCGCCGTAGAATAGTAGTCGCTTGATGCCCAGAGAGACCTCAAATAGTATTTGGAATACATATTTGAGTTGTTCTCTGTTTGGACTGATGAAGAGTACTCCCACGCCACCACCTCCGAGCTTGAGTGAGCCGTCAAAGTACATCACCCAATGCTCTGGTTGGTTGGTTGGGGCTTCCACTTGGTTTTCTCGCCATTTTGCCATAAAGTGTTTGCGACTTGATGGCCGTTCGGGGCTTGAAGTCGAGAGTAAGGGCTCCCAGTTCCACTGCCTACTTGGAGATGCGCCCAGTGGCATCCCGATTGTGGAGGATATCCGCCAATGGGAAATCAGTGACCACCGAGATGTTGTATGCGTCGAAGTAGTGGCGAAGCTTTCTGGAGGTGATGAGTATAGCGTAGAGTAGTTTCGGAATTGTTGGGTAACGAATCTTGGATTCAAAAAGGACTTCGCTGACAATGTAGACGGGCCACTACACACCGAAGGCATGGCCTTCCTCTTGGCATTCCACCATGATTGCTGTGCTGATGACGTGAGTAGTCGCGGCGATGTAGAGTAGCAAGTTCTCGCTTGGTTGTGGGACCGTTAAGATGGGGGGCGACTGCAAATGATGCTTGAGATCTTCCAGCGCCTCTTGGATACAGTCGTACGACTTCTTCAAGTCGCCACGGAACGTGAGTACGCCTTTCTTGCCTAGCATCTTGAGTAGTAAGTAAATGTAGTGGGGCACGACAATGAATTTGGCCAAAGCTTGCCTGCCGAGGATGGCGTGGTATGATGACTCGAAGTCAGCCACCTCGAACTTGATGTACTCCATGCGGTAGTTGTCTTTTGTCCCGAAGGTGACTAGCAGGACCACTGACACAAGTGGTGTAGCCGCGTTTCCCGGGATGATGCCGTTGAATGGAGCTCTGCTAGGGGTGAGCATCTTGGAGATGTTCAGCCCTATCTTCTTCAAAGTATTCACAAAGAGCAGGTTGAGGCCGCTCCCGCGTCGATGAGTACTCGAGTCAACTCTGAGCCCGCCATGACAGGATCTAGGACGAGCGAGAATTTTCTCGGCTCAGAGAAGCTGGTCCACTGATCATCCCTAGAGAAGGAGATCGGGACCTCACTGTATCTCAGAGGTTTTTGTATGGCGGGCACAGAGAGGATTTTGCGCAGGGTCAGCTTCTGTGCGCGCTTGGAGGGGAAGCCGCCGTCTCTGCCAAAGATGATGTTGACGACATTCTTCGGGTCTTGGAAATCTTGAGCCCCCGACTTGTCACCCTCGTCATCGTCCTCTTGATCCTTTCCCTTTCCATCTTGAGGAAGGGGTGGGCGTTGACTAACTTGCAGAGGCTGACGCACTCGAAGAGCGTATGCCATGACTTCGGGTGCATCGGGCATTGTTTGTGCAGGACTTTCTCAAACTATGCTTGATTGCTCCCCAACTTCTTACCCCGTGGATTGCGCTAAACAAACGCGACTTCTTGGTCTGGCTTGTATTTTCGGGGATTCCCCGAGTTGTTCCACTGGCCCTTGTCAAAGTGGTTGTTGCCGTTGCCCTGCTTGTCGTTGTTGCGCTTAGGGAAGCGATCGTTCTCCTCGTCCTCCTGGTCAGCCCACCGTGCCATCATGTCGCGCAGTTCCACAACAGTAGTTGGGCGGTTGCGACCAAAGTCGTGGTAAGTGTGCTTCGAGAAGAGACCGTTCTGGAAGCAACGGATGACGTCCTCGTTGGTAATGTTGGCGATGGTGGCACACATCTCGAAGAAACATCGGGTGTAGGACCTCAGGGTCTCGTTCAACTCTTGCTTGACCTGGGACAAATCATGACGAGTACCTGGTCGGATCATGGATCCTTGGAAGTTGTCAATGAAGGCCCGCTTGAGGTCCTCCCAAGATTCGATGGAGTTTGGTTTAAGGCTTTCAAGCCAAGTGAGGGGCTTGGATTCCAAGGCTACTGGGAAGTAGAGTGCCTTTGTGGAGTTGTATCCCGTGAGACCTCGATGGCGACTGAGTAGCAGCGAATCCACTAGCGTGGGTCTTGCTTGCCATTGTACTTGGGGATGCCGACTGGTTTAAAATCCTTGGGGTAGGATTTCTCGGTGATGTTGGAGGTGAAAGCGGGGAAGCGATCATTATCATCATCGTCATGGTATTTGTCGGGTCGGTCCCTTCTCCTTGCCTCGATGATGCACCGTGCGTCGCGGCCGTCATTGATCTTCTACCTTAGATCAATTGTGGGAGCGTTCTGGAGGCTGGCCTCGGGTGGAGCTTCGGCTTGAGGCCTTGCATCGCACCGGTTGCGGGGTGGGCGCGTGGATTGTTGCACCTCTTGTTCGACGTTGCTACACGTAGACTGTTGGCCCTGGGGATTGCCGTGGCCGACTGGATTTTCCTGGTAGCGCTGGCGTTTGTCGTTCCTCCAAAATTCGGGACCTCCTCCAGGGGTGCGAGTAATCTATGTAGAATCACCATGGTGCTCTGATCTCGAGGGCATGTTCCGAGTTGAATATATTGGGTGTTGCCCATCGAGTTGCACGAGCGCGTGCTAGGTTAGATATTGCAACCTTTGTATCTGGGGGTTTGGTGCTAATTGTTGAGCTAGGAGCACTGCTTCTGCAATGGCGCCAATTGGTGTGCGATACTCCCGATCTGCTGCTGCTGTGAAAGCATTGTTGAGGTTCCTTTGGTACATTGGGTTGCGTGCACGGTTTTCCGCATTCCGCCTGCGCTAGGCACGCTTGGCGTTCTTCAACTGTCGGATCCTTCTGTGCTCCTTGTTCTCATCCTGGGGGGCGTCCGCCGTACGCTCGTCAGCAGACACGTCCGCAAGTAGTTCAGCGTTGTACTCGAGACCCGGCTCGTCATCATCCGCATTGTGGAGGGAAGCCATGTAGACTTGACGATCCGGCGAGCTCTCAACCGTATGGATTGTACTCGACTAGCTTTGTGCTGCCCTCTCCCTCTTCCGAGATGCGAGAGAGGGGTTTGCCTTCCTGAAAAGGCAGTTCCCGTGTGAAGGCCACAAGGCAGGAGTCATACTTGAGTAGTTCAGAGGGCTATAAGCCCTTCCAATACACGAAACGGCCTTGCGGCGTAGATGTTATGGTCAAACCCAGGTGATTACCCTAAAAGGATTCAGGATCATCATCCGATTCCGAGTGGTTGTCGAGAACAGGGGCCTCCTGATAGGCTGTGGCTCCCTTGTCCCCAAGTCCACCCAAGCTCCAAATTGAAGGTATAGTACTAGTTAACGAGTACTTTTCATCGGAGTCCGAGTAGTTGTCGAAAACGGGGCCCCCCAATAGGTGGCGGCTCCCTCGTCTCTAAACTTGAGAAGACGATCCAAGCACTCCTGCAAGTTGGAGAGGGACTTGGATTGTGTAGCCTCCTCAGATCGGTTTGATTCCGATCCGAGTAGTCCTGGTGCTGTGCGAGTTGAAGTCGTGTTGAAAACGGACGTGATCAGGGAGTAGCAACTCGTCGAGGCTGTCGACAAACCTGTCGAGGTCACTGCAATGAATTGGTGTAGAGACCTCCGGCTTCCTGGAGTCAGCTAGGTGGCCGTTGAAGCCACCCAAGCCGTTGGCGACGCAGATCTAGGAGCCGAAGAGGAAAGTTGTGCCCTCATCGAGCACAGTGCTGGTGAATCTGAAAGACGACATCGAGTTCTCTGGTGGATGCCTGATGAACACCCCTACCTGGCGCGCCAGCTGTCAGTGTTTTACTACCACGCCCCTTGAGGGATACACCCGAGGTGGTGAGTTTGTAGGTAGGGTGTCACCGAGATTAGGAACTCGTAGGTGCAAGGAACACAAAGTTTAGACAGGTTCGGGCCGCCGAGAGCGTACTTGCCTTAGGTGTTGATCGGGGTGATCTCTGTTTGGAGGGGGTCCTTGCCCGCCATTATATAGTTTGAGGGGATAGGGTTACATGGGAATCCTAACCGGGTACGAGCTCAGGAGTCCTACCCGAGTACTTTTTGGGTAGTTTCCTTCTGTTCTAACTAGTTCTACTACTGCTCGAGTAGTTCTACTATGGTACGAGTAGTTACGACTGGTGTAGGGCATGGGCCACGTCCCACCCCTTATCCTGTCCAATGTATGCCATGTGCACAGTCCTGTGGGCCCGGGTCTGACACCCTCCATCCTGACAAGCTAGTCGGGAACTTGTAGGAGATGTATTTCTTTTCCATCCACTGCCTCAGCTGGAGTCCAGCACCTTCGACTTCGTACAGGTCTTTCTAACTGTGTTGGGCTCTGAGGTGAAAAAGATAGCAAAAGAGATCGAAATGTGGCTCTATTCCTAAGAAGACTTCACAGAATTGTACAAAGATAGCAATGTGGAGAATGGAATTAGGGTTCTGATGATGGAGTTGGATTCCGTATTAGAATAGAAGACCATGGAAAAAATCAGAGGTCAGCAGGGCCAACCCTCGCTCGACAAAGTATTGGAAAAGAACCAATTGGTCGCCCCCGTCATACGGCCTCCTATCCCCAGTGGCAGAGCGCCATTGGATGATAGTTTTGTTCTGGAGAAGGCCCTTATCAACCAGCGTTTGAATATCAGCTTCAAAGCACTTACTTAGTTTCCACCCATCTCCAGCGGTGGCGGCGGCCTTAGACTCCTCCTTCCCCTTGGAGGCACCTCGCTTGTTGCCGACCATCATTGTGGTCACGAGACGCTTCACTCGCATGCGCCTGGGGGCCGCGGAGAGAGGCAGCAAAGCAATTCTCTTGAGGAGGAGAAAGAGCTGGGCAACTACTTCTCGTACCGAGAATGACCTAGATCTAACTCTGGAAGAGGTGGCGGTTGAGAGACAGAGGAAGACCAAGAGACAGAGCAGTAAAGGGCGAGAATAAAAAGGTTCAGTGAAATCCTAGGTCACTTCGCGATTAAATAACTAGCGGCGGGCCTACATTTGCTGTGCAAAATGCGAAGGGTTTTTTCTCTCGGGATAAGATTTTTTTTGAGCGGTAATTTTGGGTTACCTTGGGAAAGTTATTTGCTTAACTATTTTTTCAGCGACATTATCCCGAAAAAAGGGTTTTCGAATTTCTGAACCAATTTACTCATTTTGACCATCGAGTAAAATTCTTATTTTTTCCACAATCCATGGCACGACTCTTTGGATCCTTTTTTCAAAACCTTGGGATTTGGAGTCAAGGCTCGGGGGCTGCGGGACATGTGTCATCAATGCCTTATTTTTGAAATTTTTGGAAGATAAAACCAGAAGATTCAAGACTAATTTGACCCTCAGCCTGATTCTTCGATTCAACCTAAGGCTCGGGGGCTACTCCATATGGAGTGCGAGTTTCATCGCACCCCATATAAAAGAAGACTTGAAAACTACTCGGGGCATGAGCACCTCACAACCTCGATGCAGCCAAGGAAGTACACGAAAGACACCTTCAAGACGGAGTTTGTAAGAACTTAAAGACGCCTTCAGAATAACTCGGAAGCCTGCAGTACTCGACTACAAAGAGCTTGGGGCCTTTTCAGACCTAGGGCCACGGGATCGCACACATGGCGTACATATTGTAGGATAAGGATGGGACATGGCCCACATCCTACACCAATTGTAACTACTCGTATAGGAGTAGAACTAGTCGGAACAGAAGGAAACTACTCGAGTAGTACTCAGGTAGGACTCCTAAGCTCATATTTGGCTAGGACTTCCATGTAACCCTGTCCCGCCAGAGTGTATAAGGGCGGGCAGGGACTTCTCCAAACATTACATCATCTAAGGCAATACAAACCACCACACAGGAGGTAGGGTATTATGCTCTCAGCGGCCTGAACCTGTCCAAAGTTTTGTGTTTCTTGCACCTTCAAGTTCTGATCTCGGCGACACCCCACCTACAATTTACCACCTCGGGGGTATCCCTCGGTGGGCTTGGAGGTTAAACACCGACACTGAGCACATGCCGTATTTGCTTGTGCCAATACCAGAGGGGGCATCATCACCATCTGTTGTTGCCCCGCCTCTTGTGATAGGTTAATTCATAATAGCCCGGACTGCTGCTGCTCCACCATTTGTGCTAGGAAAAATTCCTTAAACTTACCTTCCAGTGCTTTCTCTGCCGCTTCTTTAATTTCTTCCTTGTAGCGGTCATGCCTCTTGTAGCTAGCCCGGTCCTCCTGGAACCCATCCCTTATGGTCAACTTAGAGGACATGCCTCTGACGCGGCCTCCATGCTCTTTGGACCCAATGGCTGTACTAATCACATCCTTGTCCCTCTTGGCTTTGAACTCTCCTTGCTTCTGAAGCTCGTAGGTACATTTTTTGTGCCACTACTTCGGTCTCGGGTTGGTCAAATGTAGACTTGACATCCAGTATCTTAGGCTTTCCTTGCTTGAAGCCAGAAATAGCCACGTTCGTCAAAGCCTTCAAAAGGGTCAGTTGCTCGGCGGCTATTGCAGCCTCTCTTTCACGCCGCCACTGATTGACCTTCCTTTGGTATCCACCCAGGCCAAGATGGACTTTATGTATGTTGCTTAGTGATAGATCTGTATGTCTCTAGCATAGGGCTAGTGCTTCTTCAGAGGTCTTTTGACGAAAAAACTCTTCCCATTGTTCTGGTGTGATATCCCCGTAATCTGCAAATGGCGTTCGGCCCTTCTGGACATACATGGTATTCAGATCACTCTTTCACGGGCAGAAACTTTCTTCCAGAATCTTCCTAGCATAATGCTTTACTTTATCTTTAGTTCCTCTTGGCAAAATAAAAGTTTTGCTCAACAGTTGCCACATCGCTTCCTTATTCCCCTTAGGAACCGTTAGCCAATTGGGGATCGTTGGATCCAAAACTATTTTTGTTCTGATTATAGAACCGATTGTGTTTCGAAACTTTGCAGACACCTTAGAAGGCTATATGGGCTCGCCTGCTGCACTAACTGCATTGACCGTCCATTGGCCTTTGGGGTATTGGTTTCTTCCACGCTGACCCCTTTTCCATTTGTTTTGGCTGCCAGAGGTTGTAGTTTGAGGTTCCGGACCGGAGCTATCGTTGTCTTCAAGTTCTTCCTCTGTTGGGCTTGGAGGTCGGCGTCAGCATTTACTTCTTTCTGTTGGAGCCTCCTACATGGATCATACAATTCGGCGAGTCATTACACATAGTCTATGAAAATGTATAATAAATGCTCGGTTGTAAGTAATCACGTAGTCATTACCTGACTTGGATTCGGAACATAATCCGGCTCAAACTCCGACCTTGAACGTCTTTCTCTAGGAGGAAATGGATGTGGATCTATTGGATCGTGCCACTGCCCTTCTACCCAAGCCACTTTTCCTACCTGGGGACCTTCGTCATCCCTAGATTCTACTCCGACGTCGCCCTCATCGTCCCACTCCATCTGGGATGCAATTTGCTCCATTTCATCATCTTGCGATGTTGCATGCTCCCTTTGTGGGGAAGATGATGACAGATGATCCATTTACGACTTCTACATTAAAGAGCCAAAGAAGATGTATTTGAATAAATATTTGAATATATATTGGAATAGAAACCTAATTCAATGCACAGACATCATTAGTGTCAAAATATTTGAATGAAACTACGGTATTTTCAAATTTTCACATTTAAATCAAAAAGAAAAGAACTAACAATAGACAAACACTTTACCATTCAAATGAAAAAAGGAAATACCTATTTTGACACTCCTCAGTTTGTTTGGACTTTCAGAGAACCTTGAATGTCAAAGGATAAGGGACGAATTCAGAATGTGAAGCACATAAATTCATTCTGAATTAATCCCTTATCCTCGAACATTCAAGGTTCACAATTTTGCAAGGGGTCCATTATATACAACATTAGTGTCAAAATATTTGAATAAAACTACGGTATTTTCAAATTTTCATATTAAAATCAAAAAGAAAAGAACTAACAATAGATAGACCTTGTACCTTCTTATAAGAAGGACTCTGCAATGTCCACATCTTTGAAATGGAAAAAAAGAACTAACTAATTCAAACAATATCAAATACACTTCTCATTGGGTTCAGAGCACATGTACAATTCACAATGGCAATAAATTCACTATAATTACAATGAAAATATACTCACAATGAATATTCTATTGGGTTTAGAGTACATGTACATTTCAATAAAATTATAAACGCAAACATTCAATAAAATTACTGAATAACACTTTAATAAATCGCAAATTACTGAATAACATTACTGAATCATAGATACAAATTAATTACAGAACAAATCACTAATACATTATTGAATAACACATTACTAAACAAATCAATGAACAAATCCAAATTCAAATTTGACATTCACATTCACATTCACATTTTAGAAATCCACCTGATAACACATATTTGCACTTGATTTCCCATTTCTATGTTACACTGGATTTAAAAAATAACTACAATGAAATAAAATACAATCCTATTCCATTTCACATTTCACATTCAAATGGAAAAAAAGGAAAGAAAGGAAAGAAAGGAACCTACCGTGGGGGAGCGTCGGGGAGGGAAGGAGCACCGGGGTGGGCCCCGCATGTAGATCCGCGTTGGGGAGGGCCTTGGGGAGGAGGCCGCGTGGGGAGGCTGGCGGGTGGAGGAGGAGGGCTGCCGCGGCGAGGAGGGCCGGCGCAAGGAGAGAGGAGTGCGCGGCGGTGGAGAGGAGGCCGGCGCGGCATGGGTTGAGGAGGCGTGAGGAGGAGGAGGAGGCGCCGGGGAGGGCCGCGGCCGCCGGATCCGCACAGGACGAGCATTGCGAAGGAGGAGGCTGCTGAGGGGAAGAGGGCCAGCGGGGAGGAGCGCCGGCGGGGTGGAGGGCCACCGCGGAGATCTGGGGAAGAGGACGGCGGCGCTAGCTCGAAATTTTTGCAGCCTAACGGCATCGTGACGGCTTGTATATATAGGAGGCCATTTGTAGGGGCGGGTGGGGCCATCACCCGCCCCTACAAATATTTTTCAAAAAATCCTGAAATTTGGTTTAAATCAGAAAAAGTCACAAAACACATCCAAAAAAGGTGAAACTTTAACCCTAAGATTATTGTGACTTATAGAACAAGAAAAAAAATATGACAAGCATATTTCAGTATATATTATAGTTAATAGCGTGTGTTGACGGCCATTAAATCACACTTTGTCCGTCAACTTCTCGGTAATAAATAGAGCTTTGCATCATGTTCCATATATATTTTGTTTATTCAAATAAAGTTCCACAAGTTTTGGATGAGTTGTGAATGCAGGGACAAGTGTATCAAAAATGAGGAAAAATGGGAAAAATCCAAGGCCGACCGGCCTCACCTAGGCCGGCCAGCCTGGCACTGGACCCAATTGCCACGTCATCAATCCAGGGGCAAGGAAACAAACTTACCTTGATCCTGAGCCGTGCACTTGAAGTCGGTTTGATCAGATGACTCGAAAGGCTTCACCGATATATTGAAGGGCCCACCAGCAGGCAAGACTTGGGCAAAATCCTTAGATTCGCCTCCCTGGACAAAGCACAAGAGTTGATCAAGTCGGTGAAACGGAGGGATGAAACGTGCCGAGGTCAGGCTGGCCGGCCTTGACCAGGCTGGCTGGCCCCTAACTGTCAAACCTCGAACCAGCGCAACTGCCACCGACACCAGGAGAGCATTAGGGATGTCCAAGAGAAGGGCGGTGCCAAGTGGCACAAATCCCAGGCTAGCCGGCCTGGGAGAGGGTGGCCGGCCCCACTTTGCAGCCTCTCGAGCTCAACTTCATGTGGAAGTTACTTCAACCGACGAAGTGGCGTCCAAGCTAAGTATCAACCTTAGCACCGACCTGTAAGAGCTATAAATAGAGGGTCACCCATCACTTGTAACACACACCAAAGAGTCCTCTACTCATTTCACTTTCTAGAGTTAGGTTTAGTAGTCTAGGAGTTAGAGTCGAGTCGAGCTTGTCTCGGGATTCCGGAGTCATCATCGGAACTCTGGTATAAGCTCTTGTATCTTTCCCTTTGACATTTATGAATATAAGTTATCTTCTTTATCTTATCAAGTCAGCTTTAATTTCCGTATTTAGTTATCTTTCCAAGTTATTCAGCTTGTGTGCAGAAGTTATGTCCTCTAGCTTAGGTTTTGTTATCTTCCTTGTTTTATCGGGATCTTACCTTACGGGTTTTCTCGCCCAGACTAGGGAGCTCAAGTCAGGTCCCTAGGTTGAGGGGGATTTCTCTTGAAGGCCTCAAGAGAAATCCTAACACCAAGTGCAGACATGGTGTCTGGCATAGTGTTAGCTAGGAAGTGTGTTCCACCCCACAGAATAGTGTGGTTGGCGGCAGGTGGTGCCAGTCCTGTCCATCCCTTGTAGTCCACCACGTTCGGGTGTTTTCATAGCAGTAGTAGCAGGTTGCCGTTGGACTCCCGTCTCACCCCTTTCTGTAGTCCTTCCTCTTTCAGCCGCCGAAGTAAGCTCTATGTCCCAGATAACTAGTTAGAAAAAAGGTTTAGTCTAGAGAGGCTAGCTCGTTAGTCTATAAGTGTTCTAGTAGTCTTTCTCGCTCGTTGTCCTCCCAGCTGCTTACCGCTCTAAGGTTTAGTCTCTTGCGTCAAACGATTATTGCCTGGCCATTTATCCTATCTTATTATATTTGCTTATCCCCACTAAGTTAATCGATGGATATTTCCAGTACAGTTTATCACTCGTTCATTCAATACTCTTTAGAACCATAGTGCTTCCCCGTTGAAATTTACGATACCTTGGAATACTTCAAGGTGAAGTGAGCGGTGGATTCTGTGCGCTTGTGGAATACATATTCTATTGGGCATAAGAAACACCATAGCGTGCAAACCACAATATATATCTCTCCCACTATAGTATCTCATACAACTCAAGCCATACTTTGAGATTTGCACACCCTTAAGCATTATATGTACTGAAATATGCTTGGTATATTTTTTTCTAGTTTTATAGGGTCACCATCATCTTAGGGTTCAATTTCACCTTTTTTATGTGTTTTGCTATTTTTTGAAATTAATTGAATTTTCTAAATTAACTTGAAAATTATTTGTAGGGGCGGGTGAGGCTCCCACTCGCCCTTACGAATCAATTTGTTGGGGCGGGTTAGGCCCCCACCCGCCCCTGCATATTATTTTCAAATTTATTCTGCAAAATCAATTAATCCTAAAAAAATAGCAAAACACATAAAAAAGTGAAAATTTTACCCTAAGGATATTGTCACCTATAGAACTAGAAAAAAATATGAAAATCATATTTCAATGTATATAATGGTTATGAGTGTTGAAACAACAATGTAGGGTTCTCCCACACTCACTATCTCAGACAACTCAAGCCATATTTTATGGTTTGCATACTCTTAAGCATTACATACGCTGAAATATACCTGGCATATTTTTTTCTAGTTCTATAGGTCACCATAATCTTAGGGTTAATGTTTCACCTTTTTTGATGTGTTTTGCTATTTTTTGGAATTAATTGAATTTTCTGAATTAACTTGAAAATCATTTGTAGGGGCGGGTGAGGCCCCCACCTACCCCTGCAAAAAAATTTCAAATTTATTCTGCAAAATCAATTAATTCCAAAATAATACCAAAACACATCAAAAAAGTGAAAATTTTACCCTTAGGATATTGTCACCTATAGAACTAGAAAAAAATATGACAACCATATTTTAATGTATATAATGGTTAAGAGTGTTGAAACAACAATATTTTTTTTTCTTTTTTACTCTGAAAATACATTAGTGTGTGCTATATTATGTGTTAGTGTGTGTGAGTGTGATAAGTACGTAAAAAATCAAATCTTCTTCTCTCTTCTATGCATCTACGGAATTCATCATTATGTCTCATATGTATAATTCATTCAAAATACATGGATGCACGAGACATTAGAGAAATTACATGAAATCGAAGAAAATTACTAGCTACATATTTAAGCGGTAACAATTCTTGATTCTCCGTCCTTGCGTGCCCATGGCTTGGCGTCTTTTCTTTTGCTTGGTTCTATAATTCTACATATTTTCTTTCCGTGAAGAGGTTCATTTCATCGTACTTGTTATATTCTTCCACATCGTCTATACCATCAACTCCTATGATATCGTGTTTTCCAGGGATGACAACGTGCTTTGACTTCTTTGCGGGATCAGCTACGTACAGTACCTGTGCGACCTGTGAAGCAAGTACCCATAGATTGTCTTTGTAACCAACATTGTTGAGGTCAACAATCGTGAGCCCATAGCTGTCCACCTCAACACGTCTTGGGTGTTTGACCCAGCAACACCGAAACACCAGAATTTGTATATTGGAACCATAGTACACTTCCCATATATCATCTATGACGCCATAGTATGTGGTAGTTTGGCCTTTTTCTCTTGCCTAAGGCCTCAATTCGCGAAGACCACTGTTCTGAGACACTGTCTTTTTGTCCTTTGCGGTAGTATAAAATAGATATCCATTAATATCGTACCCTTATCATGATGTGACCTGGCTAGATGGGCCAGCTGCCAATCTTTTGATCGTTTGTTCTTCCACGGTCTCCCCATCTGGAAGATCCAGGTCCTTCAACCATGCTGTCAATCCACGCTTATGCTCTCTCATGATCCAATCATCCGAGCGGTCATTACTTTCTGCACGAATCATGCTCAAGTGTTTGTTGACTAAAGGTGTCATTATTGTGAGATGCTGCAAGATGCTATAATGTGCTTGTTGCACACCATTGAAATCCTTGTCGATGAAAGTTTTCCTCCCAACCGTGCCAACCCCTTCCAACCTCCCAAAAAAATGTGAAACGGGAAAACCATTGCCTACTTTATCCTTTAGGTAACCTGAGGCAACAGTCGACGATTTTCTCAGTACTGTATCCCTCTATCATGGACCCCTCAGGGTATACACGATTTAGTACATACCGGTTTAGAATGGACATCAAACGCTCAAACGTCCACATTTCGTGTAGGTAAAGTGGACCAAGTGCACGTGTCTGTTCGACCATATGAATCATTAGGTGGTCCGTTATATCAAAAAATCCTGGAGGGAAGCACATCTCGAGCTGTGCCATAGTCTCCCCCAATAAATTCTTGGAGATCTTGCAATTCATCTTTGTCGATCACCTTTTGAGAAATCTTATTGAAGAAGTAAGACAACCGAGTGATTACCATCTTCGCGTATACTGGCTTGATCAATCTAATTGCAATAGGGAGGAACACCGTCAGCAACACATGAGAATCGTGATGGTTGTAGCCGCATAGTGAGAGGTCTTTCATCGAGACCAGTTTCCTTATGTTGGATGAGAAATGACTTGGGACTCTGACCCCCGTAACCTCTCGCACAATGCCTTCTTCTCATCATGTGTCAAGTTGTAGCTAGCCGGGGGAAGTTCATATCTTCCATTCCCTTTATCCACAGGGTGATAATCTTCTCTTATCTTCATGGCTACCAGGTCTTGATGTGACTTCAATGTATCCTTTGTCTTTGCTGATGTCTCTAGAAGGAGCTCAATTGTGTTACCAAACACACTCTTCTTCAGGTGCATACTATTAATTGGCTGATCTCAAGATCCGCCCAATACGGTAAGTACTTGTAGAAGATGGACTGTGTCTTGAATAGTACGCCTTCCATAGGTGCCTTATCTCTATTTCTCTTCTACCCATCTTTCGTCATCTTCCCATAGGTGACGTGGATGGTCCTGACCATTTCAAAAACATAGTTCCCATCTCGTTTTACCGGTGCAGAATGTAACTCAGGCTTGCCATTAAATAAGTTGTAGAACTTCTTACTTCGGTACTGATGTTCTTCCACCGAGAAGCGCCTATACCCAACGTAAACTACCTTTCTAGAACCTTCCAGGAAAGACGATACGGTGTCATCCATGCAGACTGTGCATCCCGTCCTACCTTTGATCTATCCCAAAAGGACAAACAATGCCTGGTAATCATGGATGGTGACAAAGATGATGGCTCTTAGATTAAAGGTCTGCCTTGTAAAACCATCAACGATATCGATACCCTCTTTCCATAGAGTTTCCATTTCTTGCATCAGAGGCTCAAGGAAATGCTTTGGTCCTTATATAAGGATGGATAGCAGATGATACTTTCTCTCCTGGTACAACCATGTAGGCAGGTTGTACATTGTCAAGATCACTGGCCATGTGCTGTGAGTGCAAGTCCTTTCACCAAACGGATTCATTCCATCCGTACTCGATGCAAACCAAACATTCCTTGGGTCCTTTCCAAATTCCAGATAATACTTCTCATCGAACATCTTCCACTGGCGAGCATCAGCTGGATTTCAAAGCTTTCAGTTGCCCTTCTTGCGCTTATTTGAATCCCACCAGCGCATTAATTCAACATCCTCTGGGTTGGAGAAGAAACGCCTTAGGCAATCAACAACTGGGAGGTACCACATAACCATAGCAGGAATTCTGCTCTGCTTCTCAGAGATGCCTAAAGTAGTGTCTGCTGGTTCAACAGAGGCAACACTATTCGTTGCACCCTTCCTCTTCCTTTTGTTCCCATCTCCTGGACCTTGATTGTCGCCACCACAATAACTGGCATTACTTTTGTATCGACTTGCAGAACATACAGGACATTTGTCAAAATCTTTGAAAGTATCCCCATGATACAAAATACAATGATTTAGGCATGCATTAATTCTTTCCACACCCATCGTGAACGGGCTGACAAGCTTCTTTGCTCGATATGTGTTGGCAGGCACTTTATTGAGTTTTGGAAGCAACCAAGCCAAGATACGTAGGAGATCATTGAAACTACCGTATGACCAGCTGTGCTTAGCCTTTAGGATCTGAGCTCAAGTATGAAACGGAGAACGGTCCAGTATTTCAGACATCCTTTAGATCGCTCGTATATATTTTCCTCTGCTGATTTTTTTCACTATCTTGAAGTTTGCCAACCCCTTAGCACTACCAACCAATAGCTCTGCTTTGGTGTGACGCAACAACTGGCTCAGGAAATCACCACCATCAAGTTTAGTGTCACTACTATCATCACTGCCACCATCGATGGGCCCCGTCGATACCATCGCCATAGCCTCCACCAACATCTTCATCATCGCTTCCAGCATCATCAAAATCATCATAAGCATCAAACAATCCATTAAACTCAGCGTCCTGTATGATTTCATCGAGCGGATTCTCCGTTGGAGGGGGTGATTTCTCGCCATGATACGTCCAGAGTGTGTAATTCTCAACAAAACCACCCATCAACACATGCGATCTGATTGTAGTTGTGTCGCTGAATACTCTCATATTCTTGCATGTTTTGCATGGGCAAGGTATCATCCGTGTCTTCTCATTTCTTGCGTGATTTTCCGCAGCTTGAATGAATTTATTAAGTTCTCCACAGAAATAGGCATATGTCCTTCGTGCTTTGTACATCCATATCCTATCCATCTTTGAACATCAAGAGATAATTTAAATGGCTTAAAACAAGCTCTTCAATAATTTTTAAAATATAAAACAAGCTCTTCAATAATTTGGAAAAAGTCAATTTAACATGGAAAAAATAAAAAAAATCAAAACCCAACATATTATTGAACAACTAAATTTTGTGGAAAAATCTATCATGCATGTGTGTTAATATAAAAAAAAGAAACAAAGCTTCTTCACTTTCCTCCATGGATCTAGGAATTTGTTTACTAAGGAATGCAGCTAAAACATAAAGATTGGACCCAAATGATTACATAAACTTGTTCTCCTACTAAAATAACCTAACTTCATCCAAAAATTTGCGGCAAATGGAGTTCGAAATGGCAAATTCACACCATGGAGATCTAGATCTAGCTAGAGGTAAGAGAGCTCCATTTGAGCCTTAAAACTATCAAAAAAGATTAGAAAAGATATGAGATTAGCATCAACTTACCTTCTAGAGCCCCCAACTTGAAGAAAATCAAGTTTAAAACCTCCCATCCCCTTTTTTCTTTTTTTAAATGTTTGGGCAGCAGCTCCCTTGAGCAAGCTGTGGCAGAACCACCTGAATTAATCCGGCTCAAGCGCGCTAACCATCACTACGAGGGCAATCAGGGCTAACTCGCACTTCAAACGGAATAATCCATTGGTCTGTCGGGTAACCTCCCGATACAACCACGGTTTTTGCCGATCGAAACCACACATACATGTACTCACACGAAGGTGAGCCCAGAGGATACAACATTCCACAAATTTTACACCATAGGGTTCATCATAAATTATTATTACAACTGAGTTCGAATTCGTAAAACCAGGTACTTCAGAGTTCGAAATAACTGAGTTCTTCAGAGTTCAATGCAGCGGAAAAATAATGATAAACTACTCAACGATACACAATGTCTCGATGAAGCCCGTACAAGACATCACTTGGCATTATCATCATTGGTCCTCAATGTCGGTTCAGCAGAGCTTCAGCTGGTTGCACGGCATGAGCACCCCATGGACACACCTATATATATGAGGGGAGGGGCTCCTAAATTAGACACACCAACACACAACACACACAACTCTTTTGCTCTTCCACTTTCATACTTGAGCTCTGGGCTCATTTCTAGAGGTGTTAGGAGATAGGGAGAGAGTGTGGGGTAGTCGGGGACATACCAGAGTTGTCGGCACTTTCCTCCAGCTTGTTCCTCGATGGATGCTTATCAATCAAAGTAAGTGTTCGTGACTTCGTATGTGCTTAGTTTCTTAGTTAAGTAATAGTTGTAGTTCCATAGTTGTTTGCCAGATCAATAGTTCACTAGTTTAGTGGGTGCTCTAGTCTAAAGCTAAGGATAGAGTTAGTAAAAGATAATGTAGACGTGGTGTCTAGACTAGACTTCACCTTGGGGTATATCCCATGGTTAGATGAGGTAGGTAGCAGGTGGTGACAGCCCTGTCTATCCAGCATAATCCTCCCCGTTCGGGTATATTCCAGTGCCGTATTACCGGAGCTCACCAGGTTTTGTCCTGTGGGAAGCTAGTAGCCCGACGCGAACAACTAGGACAGTTCTATCTTATCTTTGATTCTTAGCCTAGGAATCCTCTCTGCCCCTTGCCTCTAGCCTGTGTGGTGTCCTTTGACGAACCTGAACCTTAGAGAATACACACACGTTCCTTAGTGGATACGATACCTCGGAATACTCCTGGGTGAAAGCTACAACGGTATCTGTGCGCTTGCAGATTTATTTGTGATCGTAAACATACCCAACAAGCTTTCTGGTGCCGTTGCCGGGGAACGGTTGCTATATTCTCTTCGGACCTATTTCGTCCTTGTATCTTTTTTATTTTTTCTTTGATTCTATCTCTACCCCTGCTATCCACGGAGCAGCTATCTATCCAACAGCTCTCCGCTCCTAAGGATGATTTCTATGAGCCACCACAATCTTCAAAATCGATCCTTTCATCTGGCTATGAATTCCATCCTAGCTTTATAGCCATGGTTCGAAATCGACACTTCTCTGGAGCAATTAACGAAGATCCTTACGATTATTTGCAAGAGTTCGAGGAACTATACTCGTGCTTGGTAATCCCAGGCATGACACAGGAAATTTTGCGATGGAAGTTGTTTCCTTTCTCTCTCACAGAGAGCGCGGAGCAATGGTACACCCGCACGGTAGGGATTATGAGCGGTGATTGGGGAAAACTCTGAGTTGACTTTTTCTACTCGTTCTTCCTTAGAAAATGCATACAATTCCTACCGATTGACATGCTCAGCTTTGAGCAATTAGAGAAGGAGTCCGTAGGTGCAGCATGGGCAAGATTCTCGCACCTTTTGGCATCTATCCCAGACTTGTCTATACCTGATGATATGTCATTGGAAATCTTTTGCTCTGGATTGGACATGAAATCCGCCCTAGACCTCGATATCGCCGCTGGAGGTTTTTTTGCACACAAAACTCCGATGGAAGGAAGAGAGATCCTAGATCATCTCTTAGATAACTCTTCCTTTCCTACCGAGCATAACGAACCCCACCGAGAGGAACCCGAGTTGAGTCATGAGAGTCTCTCAACAACCAAATTTGAGCTTTCACTTGTCACATCCCAAGATTTGTCTATTGAGCCCTCTCCCTAACGACGAACACCGAAGAAAGAAGAAATTCAACCTTCGGAGTTCTCATCCCGATTCGAGGATGATCCTTCGGGAAACATTAGAAACACCTCGAATCATCTTAGGCACGAGAAGCCGACAACATCGTTATGTCATTATGAGACCATGGATGAAGTTCTCCACCATGCAACCATAGTGGATTGGTCGAAGGAGGTAAAGCATACTTTTGAAGCAATTCAGATTAGCTCAACTTCCACAACCATCCCTTGTTCTATGAGGGGAAATGCCATAGAAGCCCTTCATGACCCTGCTGCCGAGGCTTGTATAATATCTGAATACCTCATTGACACTCCTGTGGGTAACAAGCCTCTAACCCGGACCGAAAAATACCTCAGAAGTCCCTCGGGACTCTTCTTCGAATGCCGGGGGATCCCTAGGGACGTGCCAATCACCATAGACAAAATCGAGGTGCGCTTAGATTTCCACATCTATAATGTGATTGATTTTGATCTTCTCCTAGGCTACCCTCTAGAAAACTTCTCGATGCGTCTCAAGGGAACCTAGACGAAAAGCTTAGGGAAATCGCTTCTGCCCCTGCTACCTCCTGTTTAGAAAATCCTTTGGTGAAGCCTCATGCCGAGCGAAACCCGCTCGAGAAGGTGATGTACGGATCTCCATTTATATCGTTTGAGCCTGTTCTGTTTGAAGCTGCAAAACCTGCCACTTCTGAATAGTACGACTCGGAAGAAATCCTTCACCTTGGTGAAGATGAAAGATCATCATCGCCCTCGATCGAGTTTGAGCCTCTTCCCGCTGACCCAGAGTATGTTGTTCTCGACTGTGATCGAGATCCAACCATAATCATTCACGATTAATCTCTTGAGATGGAGAATCCATGGGCCATGGAATTTTGCGAGGTGCTGACTCTGGAGTCCGAAGGAAAGGATTCCATGGATAAGTATGGGAGATTCATTCTTGAAATACAACAAGAACCATGTTCATTTAATGCTTCTCCAGAGTCAGCCATGCTTTGTGCCAAGAGCACGTACGAGGAGTACAACCACCTTAAGGTCCTCTCGTGCAAAAAGTTTAGGAGGATGGTTGTAGATGCATATGTTTGTCATAAGCATGGAAAGTTTTGTGGATGCACTATGGCACTAACCTTGCAGCTAAAGCTTCAACAATAATCAACAATTGGTGGTGAGAGGGGAACACACCACCAACGATAGCTGCAAGAGGATGTTACCATGGTCGTGACCATAAACAAAGCACTGCCAGGAGATAGATCATGTCTCTAGGATTATCATTTCCCTTCCGAATAAAGGCAAGATCATGTCTCTAGGATAAACTCTCCTTCGGGTATTTTTGGTCACTAACCATTTCAGGTGGAGATTAAAAAGTATGATGGGCAGGTGACGCCTAAGAACATGAGAGCTACACCGACTATAACACCACGGTAATTCTTGGTGAGGGAACGATTATGAAGGTGCTGAGGAAACGATTATGAAGGTAACGCTTGGGTTGCGAACTTGTTAAGATGCCTGGGTTATGAACTTGTTAAGATGCCTGTTGGTTTGTGAACTTTTTAAGATGCCTGATGGGTTGTGAACTTGTTAAGATGCATGCATGGGTTGTGAACTTGTTAAGATGTATGCATGCCAATGACTTTTGACTTTAGGATTAGTTTGTACTAATTATCTTTTTTCCTCCATTATTAGGCAAGATCCAAATGTTCTGGTTTTGTTTACAAGACAATCAACAACTCAAAAAATCCACTACAAAGCTAAACAACACAAGGGTAACAATCAAACAGCACTACACCAAAGCTACTACAAAGCTTGACCTACCATCTTCACCCCTTAATTGACATTTGTAATGGCCATCATTATATAACTGTTACCCATGACATTATCGGTAACAGGTATCATATGATGCCCGTTACCTTTGAGAATTCATCGTTATCAGGTGTCATATGAAGCCTGTTACCAGAGCTGGAAAAGTTGAGGGCAAATTTCAAAGTCTTCAAGATCAATGTTAAGGAGGAACTTGATGAAGCGAATGGGCTGTGCAACAAAGCTGTAAAAGATAGGGGGCACATGGTCAAGAAGCTAGGAAAAGCAAAAGCAAAGCTGCGTGACGTTGCTGATGCACTTGAAAAAGAAATTTTTTTCACACTAGCATAACTTAAAGGAAATTTGTTCGTATTACAGAGACATCCAGATAACATTAAATTAGTCATAGAACAAACTAATGCAAATATGCAACTGATCAAAGACTGATGAGGGAGGCGATCATTCAATAGGTTTCGAGCCAGAGCTTCTTGGAGTTGACTAACGCGGCAGAAGAACACGTACTCCCCCCACCAGTTCCATGCGTGGCCATGGAACTTGTCCACATCCGATAGGGACAGAAGCCGCAAGTAGAAGATTAAGCAAGAATCATCGTCGTGTACAATCTGGCAGTTGTAGTCGCCAATGACGTGCTTGACGACGACGCTGGTGGTGATGAATGGTTCAAAGTGCTCCCTTGTCACGTAGCCATCAACAACGCAGTCTTGCTCTCCGCTTCAACCTCTCAACTACTGGATGACCCGGTTAGAGACGATCACCTTGACTGGTGATGGTGGTCTTGCGAAGGCCATGCTTTGCTCCCCCTGTACAATCATTGGATCTAGATTATACTAAAAAATTGCCTGAAATTTAAAACCTTTTGCCTTGCGAAACGGATCAGAGCAGTGAAGATCAAATGTGAAGAGAGAACGAACAACTGCTGCTGGTTGATCAAGAAAGAGGAGATAAGATGCGAGATCGGCTAGGTCTACTTTATAGGCGGAATAAACTGCGGCACCTTGCAGTGGAAGATGAAGCGACTGGACGACAGAAGTTAATACTTGGCGCTTCCAGTTCTCTAGATCCATGAGCCTCTCTAGGTGTGAATAGGAAGTTGGACCGTCTGGTATGACTTGCCTGCTACGATAGTCGAAGTTATCGGTAACGGGTGTCATATGAAGCCCGTTACCCCTAATGCTAGTGTGCCCATGGTATAAACTTACCTTTTAGAAGTCATTGGTAGCGGGCATCATATGAAGCCCGTTACAGTAGCATCAAGTGTAGCCCATTACCAGTGACTAATCAAAGGTAACGGGCATCACATGACACCTGTTACCTATTCATATTTATGGGTCAGACCATTTTCCAAATTGTGGACATTTCATTCCAAATTCAATAGTCAATTCAAACACAATAAGTCAGGCCATTTCAGGCAAAATTCAATACGCAATTCAAGCATAGTAACTCAAATCAAATTCGTGCTCCTCAGTACAAGACTAGCAATCAAACAACACACAACAAAGGTACTAGAAAGCTAAACATTATCTTGAGCAACGACCTTCACCCCAGACAGAAACATTCCAACAAATAGACCTAGAACTACAGCAAGAACTACTCCAACTCCACCAAGTTTAACTCCCATCATCTCTGCAATTTTCATCTTCAATTGATGAATCTCCATCTTCATATCACAAATTTGCAACTTGATGTCTTGAATACTCATGGTCACACAGTTGCTTAGTTCTTCAACATGCTGTTGTGGAATCCATTCAGAAAGAGGCCTCATTGCAGCTATTGAAGTTACCTCACTCTTGTGCAGCATGATAAAGCAACAGCTGTGGAAACTTGTCGGTTAAGTGATTCAGATAGTTTTTCTCAAGCTAGTATGAGTTGCGGCACCAATTATTTGGATCATCCTAGAGCACCAAACACACAAATCTGCCTTCAAAACCCATTTCAAACGGAATAGAACCCAAGATCTAGGTATTAACCGCTCACCTAGATGTTGTTGGGGCACTTGTAGAACACCTCGCCTGCTCGGCTCCTTAGACAAATGATCTTGCTTCGGCAACGTTTGCAATCGATGAAGGTGAGATGGCCACTCGTCACCAATCCTCTAGGCAACGACGACGACAGACGGGTGTTGCTCGCCATGGAAAGCCCCTGCCCTTCAAACTCTTGGGATGTTGAGGAACTGGAGAAAGACGAGAAAGTGGACCAGTTGTCGGCGGCAGTGGTGATGCGGACCGTGGTTACGGCTTGGTGGTGGCGCAATGGGCGGCGGTGGTGGCTGAAAGCGAGAGCGAGAGCGAGCAATAGCAGACCAGGCAAGCTGCTTCACTTCCGGTCGGCCTTCTTATCAATAAATGTGAAGCTTGAATCGATCCCAATGGAGATGAAGGAGAGAGATTTTTTCCCTATTCTAGAGGAAAAATTAGAGTACCCAGGGAATCTGTCCAGAGCGGATCGTCAGAATGCAATTAGGTTAGCTATCAAAGAGATAGGAATTTTGCACCGACGCTTCAAGTCCCATTTAAGAACAGATTTCATGAGGCAAGAATTGACACCCTTTGAGAAACATCCATTTCTGAAGCTAGAATATTGGGATCAGTTTTTGGAGATAAGCACGTCTAAAGATTTTGAGCGAAAGAGACAGAAGATGGAAGACATACGAGCGCTGCACGCAAAGCCGCACATGATGGGCCGAAAGGTTACGCTGGTAAAAGGAAGGACTGGGAGGAGGAGGAGGAGGATTAGAAGTATGCTGCCGAAGGAAAACAAAACCCTTGGATGCAATTTCCTGGTCGATCAAGGCCATATTTGCGGGCTAGGTCAGAAAAGAGGACTGAAAGCAGAGATATATCATTCAGTTCCCCTTCGGTGTCGGCTTTGGCTGAAAGGGTGAAACCACTACAGCTGAAGCTAGTGATGGTTCCTTTTCTGGTGTTAGGTAAAATGATGTTCTCACCCAGGCACTTGAAAACCCTGAGCATCGAGGTTGAGTTCGAGGTGTGTCTAGTTCATCCGGCTGGCTAACAGGTTTCAGGCCAGATTTTGTTGGGGTGTATAAGAAGAAAACGAGATCCAGTAATGTGAATAAGGAAGAGATAGTGGGTGAAACATTCATGCGAGTTGTGGAGTTGCTAAGAGGTGTAGGAGCAGCAATACCTTCTGAAATTGGCGGTAGCCCCAGCACCCACCAAGGACGGAAGAGTAGTTGTGGGGAGGTGGAACAGAGAACACCGGGTCCAACCAGACAACATAGATGGCCTTACGGAGCCGACAGTTTGCAGCCTTCTGGATAGCAACTATAACATGGAGCTCGCATTTGCCACTATCTATCTAGGTCAAGAGGTGTGCCAGACAGTACCTGTACAACATAGATATGCTGTGGTGCAACCTACTTTTGTGTGGGGCAATACGAGACACATCAATTTACTTATCCCTGTTGGTGATAAGATCACAACCATTGGTGAAGCTCATTATCATCGGATACAGTGGCCAAGGTCAGGTATCTGTTGATGGCTCTTAAGTACCATTTTTAGACCGTCAATTCCTGCATAAACACCGGAAAGACAAGCATCAACCTAGTGGTAGGGGTTTATTACTAACTATTTCCACAAGTTTTGGTGAATATTTGTATGCAGCTCAATTAGAGGAGAAAACACACCTTAGGAGCAAGAAAACACACCCCTCAATCCAAGGCAAAAGGCGTCAACCAATCAGAGCGCACCGTTCAGCCTCACTGGATTGAAGAGCCACAAGCAACGTGAAACCAACTTAACTTCAGCCAAATCACCCAGAACCGTCATGAGGGCCCACCTAGCAGTCACACAGCCAAAGGGCGTCGCGAGAGGCGGTAAAAAGGGTTTGGTCGAACTAGTTTTGACGTTGATCGAGCCCATCTTCCACGTGGCGCCTCCACAAGAGTATTAAATTCCGGGCGCTCCGATCGGCTGGGATTCCGATTTGTCCCGAGAAAGCGCGTCGGCGAATCGGCCGATTTGCTGTAAAGATGACCGGCTATGGATCAGCCGATAATCACGTAATAATTGCAAAGAAAACTACTAGAGTAACTTAAACAATTATTACAGATGCAACACTTGAAATAGCTCTAATCGGCTATGTGACAATGGACGGGGAAAAGCGGTGATGAAGCCGATAGTTCCAATCTCAAGCTGGATAACTGGTGATAATACTAGAACAACAGGTAAAACCTATGATTCTAGTAAATATCGATAACTGGTGAATAAATCCAAATCAAACCACAGCGATGCGCTCGAGGTTAAAGCTCAGATGTTATTCGATAAGCGGAACCTACCAATTGGCCGGAGATCGAGTCGATGCAGCCCTGCCAATCCGTACGAACTCGTGAAAGAAGAAAAAGTATTGGCGAAGTCGCCGACTTGAAAGTAAAGTGCTATGAAAAAGTAGATGTGTTTTGTTGATTGATTTGTTGTGTTTTTTACAAAGCCCTGACGACTCCTATTTATACCCTAGAACTAGGACTCCTGATCGATTACGACTTGTTACAATCTTATTTTAAACAGAAAAACTACTATATCTATAATATTTTTATAAAGGAAATGGACTCCCGCAGAATCTTCCACCGCCATCTCCTAATCCAATCAGGACTCTTTCCATTACTTCTCGACCGAATCAACATCGTTCCGTTGACCAATATTAGGCCACTTTTGACTGGGATCCTCTGTTGTGGTTCCAATAGTTTCACCCTCCCTATCTGTTGGCGCAAGTTGCATCGCCAATCGGTCGATTCCCAACTATAGCCTCAATCGGCCGATTCTTCACTGTAGCCTTTAGATCTGCCGCATCGGCCAATCTCTTCTCCTGACGCCGATTCAACACGTGTCAAAATCTGGCGTCAAGACATGCCCCCTAGTTTCAGAGTAAAACATAATTTTTACTTCAAAACTCTTTTGTTTAATCTTTCTTCCAAAACGAGCGCAGTAAAAATCTTCCGTTTCGCGGTCTTCTATGTGATGATTGCAATCTTCTCGAACCAGGCGCTCGAGACAACTGTTCTCCTGGAATTCATGTAGACGGCGCGGAAAAAATCCCGCCTTTGCCCTTTCTCTCTCGGATTGTCCTTTAGTACCGGCACTCTCCGCCTTCCTTTCTCCACGAGCCTACTAATCTCCTCCAGCGAACCACTGTTCATCTTCTTCCTGTGCCCTCTCGATCTCCAACCGCTCCCTCCAGCGATCTCGCCTGCGACCTGCTCCACCCTTCTAATGGCGGCACCATCGGCAACTTCTCCAACTACGGAGGTTCCGCCGGCAACCCCCTCAGCGTCGGCAGCTCCATCGGCGGCTCCACTAGCGGCTCCATCGGCGACGATGAGCTTCATCCCGGAGGTAATCATCCGAAACTTTCCTCTTTTATTCTTTTACTGCTCAAGTATTTTCTAGACCCATTCTCAGTTTTTTCCCTTTTTCCTTCTTTTTAGGCATTTAGGCACCAGATTACTATTCCCCTTTCCGAATCCTCCAGTCTCATCTGCTTAGGTCCTATGGGGAATCCAGATCCAACCGATTTGATTAACCTAGAAACCCACAGAATTCCGTTCAAGCAATCGCCCATGGATTTAGGTCAGTGGGCAGGAGCCTTTAGATCTTGGCCGAATGAGACCCCTGGCTGGAAAGAATGGTACCTTAGAGTAGCCAAGTCTAAGAGAGTTCAGTGGGATGAACTGAAAATCGGCCAGTGCATCGATCTCTCTCTATCCCAAATGGAGAAAAATGAGCCCTTAGTAATGGCGGCCTCTTATTTCTGGTCCGACATGCTCAATGTGTTCCTCTTTGGGCACGGACCTATGACTCCAACCTTGGCCGATATTCTGATGTTGACCGGCCTTGATATCTCTTCTCCTGATACCCCCTTTGATTATCTGATCAAACCATCTCATCGACTAGAAACAAAAGGAATCGGCGGATGGAAGGGGTATATCAGGAAGAATATGAGGACTGGGACGATTTCAGAGAGAGAACATACAGCGTTTCTGATGATGTGGCTAGAGAAACATTTCTTCTGTGGCAGAGCAGTTGGTCCTTCATCTAACACCCAAGCTCTGGCAGAAGCTCTGTCACTAGGATCGGCCGTCCCCCTTGGGAAGCATCTGTTAGGATCGGCCTATCATATGATGCACCAAATCGGCGTCAGACTGTCAAAAGGGGAGCCGATTGGTAATCCTGGTGGTCCCTGGTGGTTTATCACCCTCTGGCTCAACTTATATATGAGCAAGGTCTCTCAGCAGCAAATAGAGACCAAGACTTTTCCCAATATTGAGTCAGACGAAAACCCCACCATCCGACGACGCTGTACATCTTTTGGAGAAGCGGCATCGGCCTTTCCTGGCTGTCAATTCACTGCCACCCGAACGGCCGAATACTTCAGATGTTTCTATAACGGCTTCAGTGAAGAGACTATCAGTTGGTATCCATATCAGACAGTAGGGCCGATTTTCGAGCTTCCCGTCTGCTACGATTCATCATCCCATACTTTTGACGGTGCTCTTATGGATATCCTGATCAAGCTAGGGATTTTATCGGCCAATTTCTTTTCTGGAAAGGATTCCCCAACCTATGAATTTTATAATCCATCGGCCGCAGCAAGGCAACTGGGCTTTGGTCAACTGCCGATTCAGGTCTACTTTGCCGGCCAAGCAAAATTTCGAGATGAGCTGACCAAGAGTCTCGACTACAATCGGTTGTGCAACTTAGTGCCAGACTCCAGTACCATCGACCTGAACAACTGGATGGTGGCCCCTTTTGCCGTCCAACAATTCAAACTGTGGTGAGCAGAATGGAAGCAATATCTCTTCTGCCTATCTCCATCAACATATTGCAACAGTTTGGACCCAGAAAACATCGATTCAAGTGCAGCGGTATGACCTTTCTCCCAGCCGATTTCAATATTGTCTCTTTCCATGCTACAATCTTACCGTTAACTTGTGTTTATCTTTTCAGTCTGAAAGCCAAGTTCCTCCGATGCGGAGCCGAAGTGGTAGGCCTATAGAGAGAGATCGTCCATATACATCATTTCCACTTATCAGCGATCACGCTCCGACCATCAAGGACATCACTAGCGGCCGATGGAAACGAATGCCGAAATGGCCAACCTTGAAGAAGACACGCCGTCGAGTGCGTGCCCGCATAGGACCGACTGACCAACCGGTGGTAGTATCGGCTGAAACCCCAACTCCTCCAGCCTTGCCGACTACCGAGATGGTCGATCCCCAAACTGCCGTAGAAGTCGGAGCGGCCGCTGCATCACTGCTAGTGGAAGCTGTTCAGGTAACCTCGCATACTTCACATATCTTTAAGTACTCTTATCAATATTAACATCTCCCTTCTGCCAGGCTGCACAGACCGCTCCAGCGCAATCCCCACAGCAATCGGCCACATCCCGAGCGGAAGCCAAAACACCAGCGACCCTCCTCATCGAGGTAGATAATCTCTTAACTCAATTTCTCGATATTCAGAAAACTAACCGATTCTGATGCAGACCGATCTGGGTGCGTCGACTGTACCCCCTCAACAAACATCGGCCGGAAGACTCCCAGAGGTACGGCAAGTATCTCATATCATCCTATTCCTGATGATGTCCGCGCCAAGCTCGAGAGTATGCGGATCCTCCTCCAAGATGATATCAGCCAATTAGTGGGAGATGCCTCACCGATTCGGCGGCTTCTTAATGACATGAGAGGCCGAATTCCGGAGGAAGCGATAGAGACTCTACAACCTCCTGCATTCATAGAGTGGATGCAGATTCCGGTGTTCAGGGCTCTGCGTCATGTGGCCAATCATGCCCAGCTAGCAAAGACCCGGGAGGAAGCCGATTCCTACAAACACCGAGCCCAAGAAGTACACCAACGGATCAACTTCCTCGAGAGCTCCCGCCCGGATATTGTCGGCACAATAGATCGCCTCAAGCGGAGGAGAGCAGAGCTAGCCAAAGAGATGGAGTAGGTAACCAAAGACATAGCTACTGAAGAAAAGAAACTTCAAGAGCTTCCAACCGTCATCGCCAGGCTGAAACAAGAAAGACAGAACCTGGCCTATGAAGCGATAAGACTTCATCGCCATATGCCAGAAATTCCCGGATCGGCCGACGACGACCAAAGAGTATTAGACTCGGCCGATCAGATTAGGCAACGAGCTATCGCGACCATAGATGCCTTCCTTGGGTTGTAAAGAATCTCGTAAACATTTAATGCTCTCTTAATGTTGATGCGCCGATTCGAACTTGGACCGCTTCCTTTGGCAGCTTTGCATTTATGAACGCTTTTACTGTGATAGGACGCATCCTACTATCTCTTTACCTCCTTCTCTCTTTGAGTACGAGATCCCACACCGTTTCCAGAGGCATCTGCATTACCCATTTTCTCCCCCTCCAATAACTCAATCTCTATCCTCCCAAGCTGGACATCAAGATGTCTTCTTCATCTTCCTCCTCTTCTGTCAACTAGGTACGAACCCTCCTCTATTTCTCCCCTTGACATCTCAATCGCTCTGATACTGGGTAGTTGTTTATCCCTCTTTAGCCAAAACGCCTCAGTCCCAGTCTGGAACGAGCGATTGAAGTTATGCATTCAGACGAACCACTGTCGCAGGCAGACATAGATCTGATAAGAGCTCACTCTAAAGAACTTAAAGGTCATGTTCCTGCTGATGTTCAGCAAATCTGGGACCGTATAAACGCTCACTGCCCCAAGCGACTACCAACTGAAAGGAGTCCTCCACTCCCTCGCTCAGTTGCCCTTGAAGATGCCGCAGCAAGAACACCTAAACCACCTCTGAAGGAGAAGACCACCCGCCTTCTGATAAAACTGGGCCGGATCGAGAGAGAGTTCAAGAGACAGCGTGATCAATAGATATATTGGTACTTTTTATTCTAAGGGCGACTAGTACCATGTCGGCCATGTACTCTGTTGTTCTCACCGAATAATGAATTGGTCAAACCAAACCAAAATGTTTCCTCCTTAAGGCGATGTCATTTTTACATCGGCTATGTAGAAAAAAGCCGATAGGAGTCGGCCATGTTGTCTTGGTGTATCCTACTGCAAGTTATGCATCTACCCAAATGCTCGGATAGTACCTCTTCAGATATCTTCCGTTTAAAGCTCTTGGGAATTTTTCCCCTTCAATAGTTTCTAGAATATATGCATTTCCCAGAGCACATCAGCCGATTCTATACGGCCCTTCCCAAGTGGGCGACCATTTACCGAATTTGGGATCCTTAGACCCTATCGGCAGCACCAACCTCCATACCAAATCTCCTTGGGAGAATTGTTTAACTTTGACCTTTTTGTCATACCATCTAGCCACCCTTTTCTTGTTTTCTTCGATGCTAATCAGGGCCCTCAGCCGCTGACCCGCTGAGTCATCGAGCTCATCCTTCATGATGAAGGAATAATCATCGGCCGTCAACTGATCTTGAAGCGATATATGCCTTGACCCCGTCCTTATCTCCCAAGGCAAAACTGCCTCGTGACCATATACCAGCTGATAAGGAGATATCTTAGTGGCTCCGTGGCAAGCCATCCTATAAGCCCATAGAGATTCAGTCAAAGACATGTGCCACATTTTGGGTTGTTCCTCTATCTTGCTCTTGATCAACTTGATTATCCCCTTATTGGACGATTCGGCCTGGCCATTGGCTTGAGCATAGTACGGAGAAGAATTTAATAATTTAATCCCCATATCGGTGGCGAATTCTCGAAATTCTCTAGAGGTGAACATCGTTCCTTGATCAGTTGTGATAGTCTGAGGAATACCGAATCGATAAACAATATGGTTCTTAACGAACTCGATCATATCGGCCGATGTCACGGTCCTTAAAGGAACTGCCTCCACCCACTTAGTAAAATAATCGGTGGCTACCAATATAAACTTATGCCCTTTGCTCGATGGAGGGTGAATCTGTCCGATGAGATCTATTCCCCAACCTCCGAACGGCCACGGCTTGATTACCGGATTCATAGTGAAGCTGGCGCACGCTGCACATTGCCAAACTTCTGACAGTCTTGGCAACCTTTATAATATTTGAAACAATCCTCAAGAATCGTTGGCCAGTAATACCCTTTGTTTCTAATCATCCATTTTATCTTGTGAGCCGATTTATGGGCTCCACATACGCCTTCATGGATTTCCCCCATCAGGACCTTTGCTTCTTCCGTTCCCAGGCATTTGAGAAGAACCCCATCAATCGTCCGGTAAAACAAATCGTCCTCAAGTAACACATATTTTGTGGCCTGGAAACGCACTCGCCGATCCACCTTCTGGGACGGATTCCTCAAGTAATCGGCAATCTCCTTTCGCCAATCATCGGCCACGAGCTCTAAAATCATAGCTCCTTGAATCGGCCGATATCCGGACGTGTGTTGGGCCAGCCTATTGGCCTCTTCATTGTAATTTCTGGGGATGTGCTCAATTTTTGCAGACTTGAATTCCTTTAACAGCTGAAGGCAATCTTCAGAGTAAATCCTTAAGATATCATCTTTGCATTCAGATTTCCCCGTTAACTGATCTACGATGAGCATGGAATCCCCAAAAATTTCGACTGCATCAGCCTTGACTTCCCTTAATAATTGGATACCCTTTAGGACGGCTCAGTATTCCGCCTGGTTATTGGTTACGGATGCTTCTATCGGCAGAGAGAAATCATAACTTGCCCCCCGAGGCGATACAAGAACGATGCCGATTCCCGATCCGGCCCCACACGAAGAACCATCGAAATACAGAGTCCATGGAACCGGTTCAACGATAGCAATTTCCGGTCCACAATGCTGAGCTACGAAATCAACCATGACTTGACCTTTGACAGCTTTGGCCGATTCGTACCTTAAGTCAACCTCTGACAGAGCCAGGATCCATTTTCCAATCCGTCCTTTCAAAATCGGCGGTGATAGCATATACTTCACCACATCATCTTTGCATACAACTATGCACTCTGCAGATAACAAATAGTGCCTGAGCTTGGTACACGAGAAGTATAAACACAGGCACAATCGTTCTATCGGGGAATATCTTGTTTCAGCGTCCAGGAGTCTTCTGCTGACATAATATACCACCCATTTTTTCCCTTTGAACTCCTGTACCAACGCTGATCCAATAGCTTTTTCATCAGCCAATAAGTATAATTTGAACGGCTTACCGGGCTGTGGCGGGACTAAAACCGGAGGTGAAACCAGATATTGCTTGATATCTTCTAACGCTCTGTGTTGTTCTTCTCCCCATACGAATTCCTGATCGGGCTTCAATCACAACAAAGGAGTGAAAGCTCGAATACGCCTAGACAGGTTGGATATGAATCTTCTGATAAAATTGACCTTGCCGATGAGGGATTGCATCTCAGTTTTATTCTGTGGGGCCACAACTTTATTGATGGCGTCTATGGTCTTCTGGTTAACCTCTATCCCGCGCTCATGGACCATGAATCCTAAGAATTGCCCGGCCGATACATCGAATGCGCACTTGTTCGGGTTCATTTTCAACCCATGCTTCCTTGTGCATTCCAGCACTTCTTGTAAATCGGCCAGATGTTCCTGATGACCTTTTGACTTGACCACAACATCGTCGATGTAAATTTCCACCGATGCACCAATGAGCTTGTGAAAGATATAGTTCATGGCCCGCTGATATGTAGCACCGGCGTTCTTTAACCCAAAGGTCATTACAACCCACTCGAATAGACCAAGATGACCCGGAGACCTGAAAGCCGTTTTCGAGATATCTTCTTCGGCCATTAATATTTGATTGTACCCAGCATTACCATCCATGAAACTGATGACTTTGTGTCCTGCGGCAGCATCTATCAAGACATCGGTCGTCGGCATTGGATATCCGTCCATTGGTGTAGCCTGATTTAGGTTCCTAAAGTCGATGCATACGCGCAATTTTCCGTTCTTCTTATACACGGGCACAATATTAGAAATCCATTCGGCGTAACGGCACTGCCGAATAAATCCTGCTTCAATCAACCTTGTGATCTCAGCCTTTATATCAGGTAGAATTTTGGGGTTGCACCGTCGTGCAGGCTGCTGATATGGCCGATATCCTGATTTTATATGTAACCGGTGTTCAACAATGGACCGGTCTAGACCAGGCATCTCATGATATTCCCAAGCAAAGCAATCCTTGAATTATTTTAATAAATTTATCAATTTACACTTATATCCAGGATCCAAGCTAGCACTAATATACGTCAGCCTTGGTTTGCTACCATCTCCCAAATCCACCATCTCTAATGAATCGGCCGACGTAAATCCATGCCCAACCTTTCCGTCTTCTCGGACGAACTGATCCATCTATTCTGAATCTTCAGAGCCGACTGCTTGGATCGGCTGTAGACCAAAATCGGACACTTTCAGGAAATCAGTGTCCCAAGTCCTGCCGGATATACACCTGACGTGTTCACAGCTCCATTGTTGCGTGTCGGCCGCTGCGACGCTGTAGGCGGAATCGGCGGTGACTATCTCTGTACTGTCGCCGACCCATTGCACGAGGCATTGCTGCATTGTAGATGGGACACAGCAATTCGCATGTATCCAGTCGCGACCGAGCAACATGTTTTAGGACCCCTTGCCATTAATAATAAAAAAGGTAGTAGGAAGGGTCTTACTGCCGATGGTGAGGTTGACGCAGAGCGCTCCATGGGCGGGAGACACGTTGCCTTCGAAGTCCTTGAGCATCATGTCCATCTTGGTCAGGTCTTCATCACTTTTTCCTAACTTCTGTAACATGGCATATGGCATGATGTTGACTGCGGCGCCTCCATCCACTATTTGCCTGCTAACGGGTCGTCCGTTAACGTGCCCTTTGAGAAATAATGCCTTGACATGTTGTCGTTTTTCGTCTTCTGGCTTCTCAAAGGTGGCCGTTATCGGCTCTAATACCAACTGCGCCATTTGCTCTTCCATCCTTGTTGCCTTGTCTCGATCCGCAGGCGCCATGAACTCCATCGGCAATATGAACACCATATTGACATCAGCTGCTGATTCTTGATTGCCAACTTCCTTGCTGTTGTTTTTCTTGGGGCGCCAAACCCGAGACTTGGCATTTCTCTTTTCCATTGCCTGCCTCTGCTCTTCTTGTTGTTGCTCCCATTGGCGTAGGCGTTGGATTCTCCGCTTCTGAGATTTAGACAATCCTTCAGGGCACCATTTGGGGTTTACTGGTCTGGCCGACGATTTGGCGTGCTCCCAATCTGGTTCCCTTCCTAGGGGGTTTTCATCCGACACCTTGTCATCAGCCATCTCTTCCAGCCGATCGTGTCCGCTGGTTCTGCCCCCCAGTCGCTCCTGCTGGTTGATCCTGCCTTTCGACCGGTGATACCGGTCAACTCTGCCCCCCACTGAAAGGCGCCGTCCTTCTTGTTCGCGCCGATTTCTGCTGATCGGCTCTGATTCTCTATCTCTGGAGCGTGATCTTTTGAATGGGTGATCGTTGCACGTGTGACTCTTGGAGTAACCACGTGATGTGTGTTTAGGTTTCCCTTCAAGGTTAAGAAATTCGAGTCGAATCGTCCGTTTCTTGCGGTTATTGAGACTGCTTGACCCTTTTACCACATAGAGTAAGAAGAGCAACAATGATGATGATTAATCTTGTTGGATGAAAAATTAATTCTTCCACCATGTTTGATATTGGATAGTTGCTTACCTAGAATGGTTAAAGAAAACTACAACTTGGAGCTAAAATTTGAAAGTAAGGACCTACTTATATATGCTTTTCGACCAAACAAAACCCCTCAAGCCAAAAGCCTTGCATGTCTAGGAGTCGGCTAAGTATATTCCACTAGTCGGGTAAGCCTTGCTGAGTATTAGTATACTCAGCCTTGTTTGTGGCTTGTTTTCAGGTGAAACTTTCGAAGATATGATTGCTAGTTTGACTTGGCCGTGTACCCTTCCTCCTGGTTGGTCGGTGGAATGGGATACACCCTCGACCAACGGTGATAATGCCGAGTGATGTCTCGTACGGGCTTCATCGAGGCATCCTGTATCGTCGAGTAGTTATCGTTATTTTCCGCTGCATTGAACTCTGAAGAACTCAATTATTTTGAACTCTGAAGTACTTGTTTTACGAATTTGAACTCCGTTGTAATAATAATTTGTAACGAACCCTGTGGTATAAAATCTTGTGAAATGTTGTATCCTCTGGGCTCACCTTCATGTGAGTACATGTATGTGTGGTTTCGATCGGCAAAAATCGTTGTTGTATCGGGAGGTTACCTGACAGACCAATGGATTATTCCGTTTGAAGTGCGAGTTAGCCCTGATTCCCACGTGGTGATGGTTAGCGTGCTTGAGCCGGATTAATTCACGTGGTTCTACCACAGCTGGTATCAGAGCCGAAATGCATACTCCTGAGAGTGCAACAAGCCTTAAAAACTTGTTTTAATAAAACTTGACCGCAAAAATTGAGTTTGGAAAATGCGTTGGTTCGTTAAGGATGGTGCCTAGTTCGTAAAGCCCTAAGTGATTATGGGAAAGTTATTAGGTGGCTACCTAACTTATGAATATTATCAACTGACTTCCAGCATATTACTTTCAGTCAAAACTTACTTTGCTGCGCAACCAACCCTTCAATTTTGTAACGACGCACTCGTCGCTAAGGTAAGAAGGTAAGAATCCTCAGCCAACTGAGAGAGCTTGGCCTTCCTGTCGGTGATGCGAATGAACGCTGCCCTCAAGCAGTGGCTTACTTGAGGTGCTGCCAATATACCAACTATTAGTTGATTATATTGGGAGTAGAAGGTTTGGCGCAGGGTATGGCGATCGCTGTTCATACCCCCGTCTCAAGACGGTACCCCCCGTGAATACGCTATCTCGATAGTGTATGTTAACGTCGTCTGTACGGCGGGAATTGTACGGATGCCATTTCTATAGTGAACGGTAATGGATACGGACGCTTTCATGAGTGCTGGCATGAAAGGTTCAATGGATATATATATTCTATATCAATCTTCTGTAGGTACACTAACCGCGATTGCGATAAGTTTAAGAACGGTTAGAGTTTTCTCGACTAGCTATTATAGTGAGAGACGTATTGTGTATGCCACCGAAACTAACTTCGTAAGACCAAAGCTATTTGACAATTATTTTATTTTGTGAGGACGAATAGGATGTGCATGCATCATGACTATATAAATCTAAAATTAAAAATGCAATGTGTGAGAGTGGTAAGGTTCACGCGCCCACACATTTGACCTTGCATAAGGATTATCTAGCAAATCTGTCACATTTCTGCCATATCTGAAAAGATGGATTTATTAAGCTTAGAAAATGACCCTTTATGAAGAAACTCATGTTGAAAGTTTTGTTCCAAAATTGGTATTCTAACTCCTGTCTAAATATGAAAAATTCTGGACATATGGACAATGAGAAACACCCGAAACTTGGAGATGTCAGTTTTCTGTCCAAAATAAGCAGTTCTACCACATAAATTTTTATGCCCTCTTACTACAGTTTTCTGCAAAAGTGTTCAACACAAAACTTGTTGTAAATTTACTCAGGCAGCTACTGTTAAAATTTGGTAAATTTTGGGTGGGTAGATTTTCCTTGGTGCACGAAATCTTGGCCAACTGTTCACTGAAATTTCTGGGTAGACAGTAAAGTAAAACCTTAAGAGAAAGACCACCTTAGAGCCTGATATAGCTCTGGAGTTGACTAGAAAAGTTGTTCAAAAATACCTTAGAAATGTTCTGGTAAAAGTTGGGAATTTTTGGACAAGAACTGTTGAAGTTATGCCTATTTTAGTGTACTGTCCAGAACCTGTTCGCTGTGTTGTTAATGGTTTTTCGCTATCTCACCCATTTGATCTTTTGTTCAGATGGCCGAGCCTGTTGCCATGATAGTGGATGAGGATGGACGCGTTCACTCGCAGTGTCTCCACTGGGAGGGCTTTCCCTCTATCTTGTGAGATGTTCTGCGCACCGCGGGCTATCCAATTCCCCCACGTTACACCGGACTGGAGTTTGGAGAGAATGGAGTTACCCAGTGCCGTGTCAACGTGACCATCTTTCCGCACCCGCTACACCCGGAGTGGCCCGCCTTGGAGATTGAGGCTGTTGGTCGCCGTTTGGCCGATACTTGGGAGCTTGCTGCCATGAGGGCGCTCACCACTTTCTGTGCGCAGTGCCCCGAGGCCGTCACGCTCACTCCTATTGGTTTGTTTCCTGCTGCCTAGTACAACGACCCCTTTTGGCTCAACAGGGTGCAGCACTCACAGTACTTGGTGGACTTTCATGCCCAGGAGACCATCGAGACCTCCGTGCGGTGCATGAATGCACTCTACCGACTTCAGACTCTCCAGAGTCAGGCGCTTGTGCAGCTCACTGATCTTGCACAGGCCTACCACATGATGGCAGATACCACTGATCTTGCACAGGCCTACCACGATTCTATCCATAATATTTCGGAAGTCTACTTTTCCGCGCTAATCCTTTCTAATCATGGAAGCAATATGGATCACGTTGTTAATGATGAACATTCACCTTTCAGATGGTTGGAGCAACCCGTGGAAACCCGGATGGTTTCGGTGCTAGTGCTAGTGGATCCCAACCATAGGCACCACCATCACCCAGCTTGGTGGAAGTAATGGCTGCTCAAACCGAGTTGATTCGCCAGCTCGTGCAAGGACAACACCAACAGCAGGGTGGACACAATGTTCACCAACCCCAAGCTGCCGGTTACACGGATTTCCTTGGGACCCAGCCTCCATTGTTTCACAGAACGAAGGAACCCTTGGATGCGGACACTTGGATTCGCACAATCGAGTCCAAGTTTTCTCTACTCAAGGCCCCATGTTCGGATGCAAACAATGCTCGCTATGCCGCTCAGCAACTGCACAGTACAACTCGTCTTTGGTGGGACAATTACTTTGCTATGCTCCCGGCTGATCACGTCGTCACCTGGGACGAATTCAAAACTGCGTTCTGAGCGCACCATATCCCAGAAGGTCTTATGGAAAGAAAGCTAAATGAGTTTCTGGCTCTCACTCAGGGTACCCGCACTGTACTTCAGTATGCTCAGGCCTTCAACAACCTGTGCCAGTACATGGGCTATCACGCAGACATGAATGCTAAGAAGCGGGATCGTTTCCGCAGAGGATTGAGTACCAAACTCAAGGAGCGACTGAACCTTGTCAAGGCCGATACCTAAAATGAGCTGGTAAACATGGAAATTACCCAAGAGGATTGTATTGCAGCTCACCGTGCCGAGAAGAAGAGAAAGGCGCCAACTGGACCCTCGGGAACTCAGCCACCAAGGTATCGCTTATTGCAAAATGCTGCGCCTACAGCTCCACAGAAGGCCCCTCAGCCAGGGCGTTGGATTATCAGGCCCCCACAGCAACAAGGTGTTGTATGACCCCCTATGCCTCAGCAAGCTGGACCAAGGCCCTCTACTCAGCAATTCCTTCGTCCAAACATCGCCAATCGGTGTTTCAATTGTGGAAGTTCCAGTCATTTTGCCCGAGAATGCCCTCGGCCTAGGCAGCCAATTCAGGGCCAAGGCTCTAACCAGAACAATAAGAACAAAGGCAAGAGGCAGACCCTTCAGGTCAAACAAGGACGGATCAATTTCACCACCCTTGCAGAACTTCCTGAAGGAGCACCAGTGATGACGGGTACATTCTCTATCCATAACAAGCCTGCAGTTATATTGTTTGATTCTAGTGCATCACATAGTTTCATTAGTGCAAAGTTTGTGCAAAAGTAGGCTTGGATGTTTGTCACACAAAAGGGTCGTATATGATATCAACACCGGGTGGTAAAATTGCTTCAAATCAAATGATAAGGCAAGTACCAATCAAGTTGGGTAGTAAAACCATCAACACGGACCTTGTTCTTTTACCCCTTGACGGCATGGACGTTATTTTGGGTATGAATTGGATGGCTCTACACGGAATCACACTGGACCTTTCTTCCCGAGCTGTTGAAATAAATTCACCTAGTCACGGAGCCACTACCCTTTACCTACCGTTCCGGGAGTGCACGAATTCTTGTGCTTTCGTGATGGAAGAAATCAAACTAGAAGACATTCCAGTGGTATGCGAGTATGCCGATGTTTTCCGGATGACTTACCAGGAACGCCACCAGATAGGGATATTGAGTTCCTTATTGAACTGCAACCAGGCACTGCACCTATCTCCAAAAGACCCTATAGGATGCCACCTAAGGAATTGGCCGAACTGAAAACACAACTCCAAGAACTACTGGACAAAGGTTTCATTCGTCCTAGCGCATCACCTTGGGGATGTCCAGGCCTTTTTTTAAAGAAAAAGGATGACAGTTTAAAATTATGTGTGGACTACCGACCTCTCAATGCCGTAACCGTTAAGAATAAATACCCACTTCCCCGCATCGACGTTCTCTTTGATCAATTATCTGGAGCTAGAGTTTTCTCAAAGATTGATCTTCGATCTGGATATCATCAGATAAAGGTTCGTCCATGCGATATTCCTATGACCGCCTTTTCCACACGATATGGACTATATGAATTCTTGGTCATGATGTCCTTTGGTCTCACCAATGCCCCTGCCTACTTCATGTATCTCATGAATTCGGTATTTATGCCCGAGCTCAACAAATTCGTCATAGTTTTCATTGACGACATCCTTATCTATTCCAAGAATGAGGAAGAGCACGCTAAGCACCTGCACATTGTTCTTCAGCGTCTCAAAGACCATCAGCTCTATGCTAAATTTTCTAAGTGCGAATTTTGGTTGGATAGTGTGAAATTCTTGGTTCACACTATTTCCAGCGAAGGCATAGTCGTTGATCCCAGCAAGGTACAAGAAGTGATGGATTGGAAACCTCCTACCTCTGTGCACCAGATTCGCAGTTTTCTTGGTTTAGCCGGTTACTATCGCCATTTCATCCTGGAATTCTCCAGGATTGCTAAGCCTATGACTGAATTATTGAAAAAGGGTGTAAAGTTTGTATGGGATGAGAAATGCGAAGAAGCTTTCCACACTCTCAGAGAATGTTTGACTATAGCCCCTGTGTTAGCTCAACCCAATAACACCAAGCCGTTCGATGTTTACTGTGATGCATCTGGCACTGGTCTTGGTTGTGTGCTTATGCAAGAAAATCGAGTTATCGCCTATGCTTCACAAGCCCTTTGGCCCCATGAGCAGAATTATCCGACCCATGATCTCGAGTTAGCAGCAGTCATTCATGCTCCAAAAATATGGAGACATTATCTCATGGGCACTCATTGTAATATCTACACCGATCACAAGAGTCTCAAATATATCTTCACCCAAGCCGATCTGAATATGAGACTAAGAAGATGACTAGAATTAATCAAGGATTATGATCTCGAGGTGCATTATCACCCCGGCAAGGCTAATGTAGTCGCGGATAAGCTCAGCCGTAAGGCCCATTGCCATTGCCTATCATTGGAAATCTATAATGAGACATTATGTTCGGAAATGAGGAAGCTTAGTTTCGAAATGATTTCCCAAGGCACTCTAACTCACATCTCAGTCGAGCCCACTCTTCATGACCAGATCATCATGGCACAACTACACGATGAAGGAGTTAAGATCATCAAACAAAAACTCTCTCTAGGAGAAGAGAAATACAAATGTTTCCGCCAGGACCATAAGGGAGTTCTATGGTTCGAAAGTCGCATAGTCGTTCCGAAGAATCATGAGCTCCGTAAGAAAATCCTGGATGAGGCACACCTTTCTAAATTTTCTATCCACCCCGGCAGTAACAAAATGTATCAAGACCTTAGGCAAAATTTCTGGTGGACTAGGATGAAAAGAGAAATCGCTAAATATGTCTCAGAATGCGACACCTGCCAGAGAGTAAAAGCCAGCCACTTGAAAGTAGCCGGTACACTTCAACCTTTGCCTATACCCTCATGGAAATGGGAGGACATAAGTATGGATTTCATTGTTGGATTGCCAAGTACCGCACAGAAACATGATTCCATATGGGTTATCGTTGATAGGCTCACAAAGACAGCACATTTTCTTCCGGTACACACCACCTATACCGCCAAGAAATATGCCGAGATTTATCTCGATCGTATCGTTTGCCTACATGGAGTACCAAAGACTATTATTTCCGATCGGGGTACTCAGTTTGTAGCGCGCTTTTGGGAACAATTGCAAGCTTCTCTTGGTACTAAATTGATTCGAAGCTCAGCCTATCATCCTCAAACTTATGGACAAACTGAAAGAGTAAACCAAATTCTTGAAGACATGCTTAGAGCTTGCGTCATTCACTATGGCAAGAATTGGGACAAATGCCTATCCCTAGCAGAGTTCTCATATAACAATAGCTACCAAGCGAGTTTGAAAATGGCACCATTTGAGGCCTTATACAGACGAAGGTGTCGAACCCCTTTGAGTTGGTCCTAGACCGGAGAACGCAAAATATTTGGACTAGACTTAGTAATCGAGGCAGAAGAAAAAGTGAGAGTAATACAAGAAAACCTTAGAGCCGCACAATCCAGGCAAAAGAGCTATTTCGACAGAAGGAGAAAGCCACTGAAATTTGAAGTTGGTGATCATGTCTACCTTCGAGTTTCACCAACCAAGGGTGTACAACGATTCGCAGTGAAAGGAAAACTATCTCCCCGTTATGTTGGTCCCTACAAAATCATCGAGAGCTGTGGACCCGTAGCCTATAGAATTCGACTGCCCCCTCAGCTTGCAGCCATCCATGATGTCTTTCACGTTTCTCAACTCAAGAAGTGTGTTCGAGTCCCTACCGAGGTTATTAAAAAACAAGAAGTAGTGGTAGAGCCCGACCTCTCATATGTCGAGTATCCTATAAAAATGATGGATCAAAAAGAAAGAAGCACTAGGAGGAAAGTGATTAAAATGTACAAAATTCAATGGAATCATCACACAGAGGAAGAAGCCACATGGGAAACTGAAAGTTTTCTAAAACAAAATTTCCCGGGTAGCGGCCGCTCGCCCGACCCTATGTTCGCCCGACCCTCTCGCGCCCGACGCGCAGCCGCTCGCCCGACCGTCGTTCGCCCGACCCTTTCACTCGCCCGACCCTCGGCTTCGCCCGACCCTCCGCAGCCGCGCAGTCGCCGCAGGCCACTTGGCCGGCGATGCCTGACGGTGCTAGGCGCAAGGCCAATGCCAGGCCGCGCCCGCACGCCGCGCTCCTCCCCGCGCCGCGGTCCTCCCCACGCCGCACTTCTCCCCAGTCCGCGCACGCCACGCGCGCGCCGGCAACACGCGCCTTTGCTCGCCACCCGCCGCGCCCAATGGGAAAGCCGCGTTGTGCCATGGCTCCGCCGTGTCCCGCCAGTCGCCGCGCTCGCCGCCCGGCAAGACAACTGCTGCAGCTCCTCGCCCAACCCGCGCGCCGCGTGATCTCCCGCTCCCCACGCCAAATCCTCATCGCCCAATCCCCTCTGCCCGCGCCCGTCGCACGCCGCGCCGGCTCGGTTCGCCGCCCGCCGCGACCAGTAACGCGCCCCCGTCGTGTCGTCCACGCTCGCGCCTCGCAGTCCAGTCCCGCCCCTCCTCCCGCCTCTCTGCTGCCTACAAAAGGCCGCACTGAGTCCCCCTCGCACGCCCAGACACCAGAACGCCGCCGCCGCCACCATTACTGCCGCCGTGCACAACCTGCCCGTGGAGCCCCACTCCCCAGCGTCCCACTGCCCAAACCCATCGCCCAGCAAGCTTGCCCTCCCTCCACTGAAGCTCACCGGCCTCTTCCCCGGCCAGCTCGACCGCCGGAGCACCGCCAGCGCCGCCCGCGCCGCCGCCGCTCCCTTGTTGCTCCGTGGACAGCTCACTCTGAAACTCCTCCGTCCAAGCCAAACTTCAAAACGGGTTCCCCTCGACACCGCGAAGCTCATCGACCAGCTCACACCCTCCCCTCCTCGCCGGAGCACCGTCGCCGATGCTCCGCCCCGCCGCCGCCCCTCTGCTCCGCGCCGACGAGCCACCTCCGGCCACCCCCAACCCCGACCAAGTCCATCCCGAGGTAGCTCTCACCTCCCTGGATCTCCCCGACCCTTTTCCCCTCGCCGCCGACGAGCCCCCTCGCCGGAATCTGGCCGGCCACCATGCCAGCGCCGCCCAGGGACCACATTGCTTTGATTGCAATCTTCCTAGGGGTCTGCACGCAAGTTTCTAGGGGAGAAAGTTAAACCTTGAATTCAAAAACAGCGACTTGTAAAATTCATATAAAATTAGAGAAAAATTGGAAAAATACAAACTGAACTGTTCTGGAATCTTTAGATGAAAATCTACAAATTTTGTTACATGCATTTCTTCAGTTGCTTGCTAAATCTTGCTATAAATTAAATGGGATGTTTAAAAGACTTTAATTGTATCCACTGTTGTAGGAGAAGGCTAAACCTGAAAATTTAACAGTAGATTAGTTGCTTGATTTGTAGGCTAGTGTAAAAATATTAGGACCAGAACCCAACTCTAACTAAGCTTTTTGTTAAACCTTGTATAGGCCATGAAATAATAAAACTAATTTGTAACTGCTTTTATGTTGCGATTCATGTGGTGAAACTTTTCCAGAGCTGTTATATTGATGCCTAAATACCACAAAAAAAGTTTAGAACCTTTTTCCTTTCTGTAGCCTATTTATATAATTTTGTGATAGGAAAAATGCACTAATTCAAATAATTAGTTTCTGTGCTTGGAAAATGTTCAACTTTCTAATGTAGCACACTTTAGAATAGCTCTTGCAGAATAAAAAGTTTCATACTAAGAAAACCTGTAAAACATCTTATAGAAATTAATCTTTATTAAAGTGGGTTTATATTGTCCTATTTATTATGCTTTGTATCTGGCACAGTAAAATCTGAAAACTTTACAGTAACAGATATATGGGTAGATTAATCCCCTGTAAAAGTTTTGGTATCAATACTTGCATGGTTTGTCCTGTATAAAAATAACTAGATTCTAGGAGTGGCTGTGTATTACATTTTTCATAATTTTTCTGCTGCGTGAAAATGTCTGAAATTTTTACAGTGCTTCTACCTCTGCATAATGTGCTCTAAATAAAAATTTCATCACCAGAAGTTACTTAGTCCAGAAGTTTTGTTTAATCCATGTTGTGCTTAGAAAATTAAGTTTCCAATATAGCACAACCACTTCTTGTTTAATGAAATTAATAGTTTAAGTCATACTCTATTAACAATTGCCCAAAGAAATCTTAACTTGGTAACTTCGCAACCAAATCGATATTTTCTGGACTACAACTTTATCGTGAAGGAAAATAATCGTCATATACCATCACTATAACTTACACTTGTGCATTCATATAGAATCGATTACTCTCGCCGACGGAACGTACGAGCTGGTGCCCGCGTCCGAGAGTGAGCAGCGTAAAGCTCAAGTAAATCTAACTGAAGCTCTCGAAGACCTGAGCCCGAGTTCAGATGAGCCCCAAACTAGCTTTACCCAAGAAGGCAAGCCCCGGAGCATGAACCCTATTTTTCTAAACTTATGCAACTTATTACTCTACTTTACTTGTGCATTAAGTTTGTAGGAGTTGAATGGAAACTTAGTTGCATGATCCTAGGTGCCTATGCTCTGAACACTAGATGAAAGGTTCGATAGAATGCTATGCTAATAGGACTCCGGTAAAAGTCGAGTGATTTCCTGTCACTCGCGAGAATATAGGAGTTGAATGCTTACTACATGCTGCAATCATAAGGTCGACGGACGGGGCTATGGTACGATGTTTATGTTGATGATTGAGGCCCCATCTATTTAGTGAAAAATGCTAAGGCCGCAGTATGTGGTAGTGGTGGTTAAGTCTTTGAACGTACTAACCGCATGCCGAGAATATGGTAATCGGTAAGGTTAAGTACCTAATCGGGCCGGCAAGTGGACAGCATCCCACCATCTCAACTTCGGTTCCATGCGCGCACATGGTGGGTACAGAGCCGGGCTCTATAGTCTCGGATGGTGGCCCTGATCCACAACCCAGGAAGAAAGGGGAAAAGTTGCACGTGTGACTCTGGGAGTAACCATGTGACGTGTGTTTAGGTTCCCTTCAAGGTTAAGAAATTCTATTCGAATCGTCCGTTTCTCGCGGTTATTGAGACTGCTTGACCCTTTTACCACATAGAGTAAGAAGAGGAACAATGATGATGATTAATCTTGTTGGATGAAAAATTAATTCGTCCACCATGTTTGGTATTGGATAGTTGCTTACCTAGAATGGTTAAAGAAAACTAGAACTTGGAGCTAAAATTTGAAAGTAAGGACCTACTTATATATGCTTTTCGGCAAAACAAAACCCCTCAAGCCAAAAGCCTTGCATGTCTAGGAGTCGGCTAAGTATATTCCACTAGTCGGGTAAGCCTTGCTGAGTATTAGTATACTCAGCCTTGCTTGTGGCTTATTTTCAGGTGAAACTTTCAAAGATATGATTGCTAGTTTGACTTGGCCGTTTACCCTTCCTCCTGGTTGGTCGGTGGAATGGGATACCCCCCGACCAACGGTGATAATGCCGAGTGATGTCTCGTACGGGCTTCATGGAGACATCCTGTATCGTCGAGTAGTTATCGTTATTTTCCGCTGCATTGAACTCTGAAGAACTCAATTATTTTGAACTCTGAAGTACTTGTTTTATGAATTTGAACTCCGTTGTAATAATAATTTGTAACGAACCCTGTGGTATAAAATCTTGTGGAATGTTGTATCCTCTGGGCTCACCTTCATGTGAGTACATGTATGTGTGGTTTCGATCGGCAAAAACCGTGGTTGTATCGGGAGGTTACCCGACAGACCAATGGATTATTCCGTTTGAAGTGCGAGTTAGCCCTGATTGTAGCTTGAGGTATATCGTGACGGCGCAAGTTTGATTCCCACTTAGATGTTCTTATCCCGATTTAAAACAACCTTCTTGTAACTAGTGCTATTTATGTCCTATCATTTTTGAATATTTGAGTTTTTCAAAATAGGACTATCAAAAGAGAATGGAGGGTTTTAAAATAGGACTATCAAAATGCCGAACATTCCAGCGAAAGAAGAAGTAGCCTGGTGGTAATTCCACCTTTGCTTGTGAGGGAGGGAGGTCGTTGGTTCAATCCATTATTTTCCTAACCCGGTGACTGTAAGCAACAGGGAAGAAAACGGTATAAAATGATTAAATACTAAGAAGAAAAACTAACCAAATCTCGGAGGTAGTAAATAAAATGCCGAACATTCCAGCGAAAGAAGCAGTAGCCTGGTGGTAATTCCACCTTTGCTTGTGAGGGAGGGAGGTTGTTGGTTCAATCCACTATTTTCCCAACCCGGTGACTATAAGCAACAGGGAAGAAAATGGTATAAAAAGATTAAATACCAAGAAGAAAAACTAACCAAATCTCGTAGTTTAGAGGAAAGATCAGAACTTCTGGGTGTTGAGAACTTCTGGGTGTTGTTCATGATGAATTTATTTAAACATCACAGGAGTTGATGGCACACCATTTTTGTGACCATATGAGATATGGTTCTATGACGCTTGAACTTTCATCATAGTTCCATAGTGCCCGAGGGCGGCCACTGATGAACTATGACGAAACTGGGATTTTCATCATAGTTTCAAACGTCACGTACAAAAGTATCATGGAAGCTACTATTTCTACTAGTGTGCGTTGGTCCGAAGTACCGATTACCTTCAATAGAAGGGACCATTGGGTACACCTCCCCAACCCTAGGTCATACTCGTTGGTCCTTAGCCCAATGGTGATCAAGGTGCGACTTTCCACAGTACTCATCGATGGTGGCAGCGGCCTCAACATCATCTTCACAAAGACCCTAGAGAGCATGGGTACGACATGACCACCTTGGTCCCTATCGATACCCCATTCTACCGAATCATACCGGTATCAGGTCGCATCCAGTCGAGAAGTTCAGTCTCGCGATCACCTTTGGCACAAGGGAGAATTACCGAACAAAGCACATCGAGTTTGAGGTAGCGGCATTCGAGACATCCTACCATGCCATCCTCGCCAGGCCCGCCCAAGCCATGTTCATGGCAGTTGCAAACCACACGTACCCCATCCTCAAGATGCTAGCGCCAGGCAGAGTCCTCTCCATCTATGGTGATATCAAGACCACTCACTCCTAGGAGAGGGAAAATATCGACTCGGCAACTACAATGGAGCATTCCCAGAATGCAATCCTCATCGCTGACGCTGCAAAGAACCTTCCCCTAATGGAAGAACCTTTCCCCGACGCAAAGGACCTTCCCCTAAAACTGTGTCAGCACCTCAACTCCAGCTGCAACTAGATCAAGAAACGAAGATAGTCATCCTGAAGCCCAATGACCCCGACAAGACGGCCTTATCGGAACAAGGTTATCACTTAAATAGGAAGTCACGCTCACCTCCTTCCTTATTGTCAATTAGGACATGTTAGCATGGAAGCCCTCTGACATGCCAGGCGTACCAAGGGAGTAGGCTGAGCACTTTCCTGGATCTGGATAATAAGGCCTGAACTGTCAAACAACTCCATCGCTTCGCTCAAGATGGCAAGGACGCTATTAGGGTAGAAGTCACCCTACTCTTAGCCGATGGTTTTATCAAAGAAGTCACACATCTAGAATAGCTGGCAAACCTAGTCCTTGTAAAGAAGAAAAATGGTGAATGGACAATGTGTATCGTCTACACTAATCTTAGCAAGCATTGCCCTAAAGACCCCTTCCCTCTTTAGCGCATCAACTAGGTCGTTGACTCCACAACTTGTTGCGTCATCCTCTTGTTCCACGGCACTGTTACTCAAGGTATCACCATATCGCTCGCAAGGACTTATATCAAAAGAAGACTTCATTCATCACTACATTTAGCGGATATTGCTACACCATCATGACGTTTGGACAAAAGAACGCCAACATCACCTACCAAAAGGCAATCTAGAGATGCCTCCAGAGTTAAATTGGGTGCAACGGTGATGTCTACGTCGATGATGCGGTTGTCAAGACCAGATCTAATGATCAGTTCATTGCCAACGTCACCGAGACATTTAACAACCTACGACGCTATTGGTATTTCTTAACGTTCACAGATAAATTCGCAAGCGTACGGATATACCGTTATAGCATTTCACCCGGAGAGCATCAGGGTATCGTTATTTATATTTTCCCAATGGATGGCATGGTGTAAAAGAGTTTACTCGGTACATATGGAGGACAATATGCTTAAGCTATAGAAAATATTTCATACAGGGGTAAGTTATGATAAATGAAGTATAGGGTAATGTGACACACACACACAAGCCAATGTCAAGAATAAAAAATAACAATTAAACCAAATGTTAGTTGGAGCATAGGCATACAAAGGTTGTCCTACTGGTATCTGTTCAAGTTAGCAAGGCTTATACAGCACATGGTTCGAATTAAATTTAAGAGTTCAATATTACGGGGAGACTACCCAGCAACCTGGAATGGCACTTTAGACTTCTACACCACATCCGAACGTGGGGGACTACAAGGGATGGACAGAGCTATCACCACCGGCCGCCTTCCCCGACAGACAGTGGGATGCAGTCATATTCGATGGATCCTACGTGCCCTCGGCACCACGCCCGTGAACATGATCACTACTCTAGCCCCTCCGAAACCCCGACCATGATGATCGACAGGCATAGAACTAGAGCAAACCTGAAACCACACTAAACCAATCTTGAGGCTTAAAGCTAAGCTAAACATGGTTATATAACTTGAGGGAGAATAAGACATGGTATAGCATACTACCAAGATAGCAAGATAACCATGAATCAACTCTATATTATGAGTAGAATACCGACAATTTGGATACAAAGCCATACTAAGGGCGAAAGTTGCTCAACGACCCCGAGGACGACTTGGATTTGCTAAGAAGGATTACAAGTCACAACTAGAGAGAGGGAGGGAGGCTTCAAGTGTGGTGTGTGGAATGAGGGGGTGCTCCTCCTCCTTTTACACTACTCCAAGGGCGGTTCCTGGACTTGGTATACATGGAAATATCTGTCAATCAACGTAGGATGGCACGGGAGATCTTCCCGCCAAAGCTGAGGTGGACGGGAAGCCACCAAACCCCTGGTGAGCCCCCTCAGCACAACCTTCCTCTGGCTGGCTGACAGGTGGGTCCTTGTCCTGATCCTCGAGGTTTGCCGCCTTAATACGTCGGTTTGCCCTGCCAGGTGGGCCCTTCCTTGTATGTGTGACGCAGGAAGGGATCTTCTATTGTTGATGCTCGTTACAGACCAATTTCGACCATCAAAAATCCTGCATAAAGAGGAATAATAATAAAGACCAACACTAGTATAGGGTGTTTAACTAACGAATTCCACAAGTGCTGGTCTAAATATGTGTGCAGGTGTATTTAAGCTAAAATGCATGAAAAGAGCAAGCAAGATCCGAGGTTTAAAAGCATCGATCAATCAAAACGCACCATTCAGCCTCAGATGGATAAATGGGCCCACCAGAGCATGAAACCGAGATAAGACAGTGCCAATGCACGCACACCTGTATGTGGGACCCACCTGCCAGCCAATCAGCCGAAGATTAAGCCGGTTGGCAGCCTGGCCAGCCTTGGCGCCTCCGCCTTACCCCTTGCACGTGGCACCTCCTCATTGGTCCTCAAGGTCGGTTCAAGGTGGTTCCTGCTATTTTCATGGCCGAGGCACCCTTGACAAGGCTATAAATACAAGGGGAGGGACTCTAAATGAAGACACACAACTCACACTCCTCTCTTGTGCTCTCACTTTCATAGCTGAGCTTTAGGCTCATTCTAGAGGCTTAGTGCTGCCTAGGTAGTGCTTAGAAAATATAGAGAGAGCAAGCGGAAGTTGGGGAAGTGCTGGGTTTGTTGGCACTCTTCTCCAGCTTGTACCTCAATGGATGCTTATCAATCAAAGTAAGTGTTCGTGACTTCTTTTGTGCTTTAGTCTCTTAGTTAAGTAATAGTTCTAGTTCCTTAGTTGTTTTACTGGATCAATAGTTCACAAATTTAGTGGATGCATGCTCTAGCCTAAAGCTAAGGCTAGAGTTAGTAAAAGACAGTATAGATGTGGTGTCTAGACTAGATTTTACGTGTTGATTGTGGTATATCCCATTGTCGGTGTTTTACTGCCACGCCCACCGAGGGATACCCCCGAGGTGGTGAGTTTGTAGGTAGGGTGTCGTCGAGATCTGGACTCGAAGGTGCAACGGAACGCAGGATTTTTAGACAGGTTCGAGCCGCGAGAGCATAATACCCTACGTCCTGTGTGGTTTGTATTGCCTTTGATGATGATCGTCCCGAGGGGGTTCCTGTCCGCCCTAATATAGTCTGGGGGGACAGGTTTGCATGGAAGTCCTAGTCGGGTACAAGCCCAGGAGTCCTACCCGAGTACTTCTCGGGTAGTTTCCTACCGTGTCCGACTAGTTTCACTACTCTACGAGTAGTCCCACTGCATTACGAGTAGTTACAACAGAAGTAGGGCGTGGGTCATGTCCCATCCCGTAACCCAGAAAAAGTGTGCCACATGGATAGTCCCGTGTGTCCGGGTCTGACACCCATGGTTAGATGAGGTAGGTAGCAGGTGGTAATAGCCTTGTCTATTCAACGTAACCCTCCCCGTTTGGATATATCCTAGTTCCGTATTACTGGAACAAGGCAGGTTTTATCCGGAAGACTCCAATAGCCCGAAGTAAACAATTAATACAGTTCTATCTTATCTTTGATTCTAAGCCTTAGGAATCCTCTCTACCCCTTTCCTCTAGCCAGTGTGGTGTCCTTGGATGAACCTGAACCTTAGAGAATATACACACATTCCTCAATGAATACGATACCCTAGAATACTCTTGGGTGAAAGCTACAACGGTATTTGTATGCTTGTAGATTTATTTGTGATCATTAAAATACCTAATAAGCTTTCTGGCGCCATTGCGGGGGAACAGTTGCTATATTCTCTTTGAACCTAGTTCATCCTCGTATATTTTCATATTCTTTGATTCTATCTCTACCCCCATTATCCATTGAGCAGCCATCCATTCAACAGCTCTCCGCACCTAAGGGCGAGTTTTGTGAGCCACCATTTTCTTCTGACCCAATTCTTTCATGTGGTTACGAACTCAGTCTCGACTACATAGCCTTGGTTCATGAACATTCCTTTTCAGGATGGGATAATGAAAACCCGTACCATCATATGTGTGAATTCGAGCAAGTGTGTTCGTGTCTAAAAATTTCAGGCATGACACATGAAACTCTCAAGTGGAAGATGTTTCCCTTCTCTCTCATAGAGTCGGCGAAGCAATGATATACAACCAACATGAGAGGTGCAAATGGGGATTGCAATAACCTTCGAGACCATTTCTGTCTCCCATTCTTTCCACTCTCCCATATCTGCGCCTTGCGAGCAGAAATTCTGACCTTCCGTCAAAATGAGAAGGAATCTATCGGTGCAGCTTGGGCCAGATTGTTCTTTTTATCTCAATCCGGTCCAGACTAGTCTCTGTCCGACCACTTGTTTCTCCAACACCTTCACACGAGTCTTATCAAGGAAAATGCATGGTACCTTGATATCACTACCGGAGGATCGTTCACACAAAAGACTCTAGCTGAAGGAAGGGAAATCATGGAAAATACCTCATTTGTCTGGCAACGTGAGCCTCCTCGAGTAGAACCCGAGGTACATCATGAGGAAACCTTAGTAGCCAAATCCGGATACATAGACATCCAATCCTTAGATTTGATTCCTAAATCCTCTCCTGAACCAGAAACTAAACCACTGAAGGAAAAAGAGATTCAACCCTCAAAGTTTCTCTCTAGTTTCGGGGACGTTATCTTTGAAGATTACGGAAACACCTCGAACTACTTCTGCATAAAGAGATCACCGGTTCCAGTCACTCCTCCCGATCCTCTCAAGGAGGCGACCGTTATCAAGGGCAATGGACGGTCAAGGGAGGTGGAGCTATCCCCTGAAGCCATTCGGATCAGTTCCCCCATCCTCGACTATTCAATGCCAAATACGAGGAACCGTGGTGAATGCTTTGTACAATCCCACGGTTGGTGCTAAGATAATGTCCAATTTTGTTGCATTGACCTTCCTAGGCAACGAGACCCTAGCATCGACTAGCAAAATCTCCAAGACTTCCTCTGGATCGCTCGTAGTAGGCTATGAGATTCTACAGACTGTGTCTGTACGACTGACGGAGGTGGACCTGGGTACCCTCGAGAAGGACCCAGCCAGCAACCAGATGGGCCGGGTCGACTACACAAGGAAGGCATATTCTACCAAGAGACAGTTGTAATCCGACTATATCTTTTCTACAGTAACCTACTAGGGGACTTGCCATGTAAACCCTATCCCCCCCCATATAAGGAGGGGTAGGGATATGTCACACCCGGTTTTAAGGACAAAACCGAATGCATAACTATATGTATGCCAGGATCAAGTTCCTTACATATAGTGACTTCATTAGTGAATAATTAGTAACAGTATCACGAAAAGAGAAATAAACGATTAAAAGATTATCAGAGTTATACAACTTATCCTAGAAACAAAGGCTTCAAACTTCATAGACAATCGACCGGGGGTTGCATAGGCCTAGAACTCAGCATCATCTTCAAAAGACTTCACATCAACTTTCTCTTCTGAGGAGCAATTATAACAAGTACACTTATGGTTGGTACTTAGCAAGTGTTGGGAACTATATGACATGAAGGCCAAAAGCAAGGAAAGGCTGACTGGCTTATTGCAATAAGCAACTCTAGTTGGTCAAGTTTTATTAACACCTGATTACTAAGGTATAAGTTCATACCAAAACCCACATTAAAAGAAACAGAAGAGATATAGCAAAAGCATAACGATAACCATAAACATGGTCCTTGATTTAATTCATCTTCAAGTTCATTAATCATGTGAGGGTTCAAGCCGCTCTTAACCGTGAGCATGACTGATATATCAGTTTTCACTCTGCAGAGGTTGTACACTTTACCCACAATTTATGTCTCCCGATTTGCCCGAGGTAGCTAGCCTCTTAAACACTTCCGAGGTGAGTGACAAGGGATTCACTACGAGGCCTTTACAAAGATTCCCTAACTTATGACAATCCGCTAAGGTTTTAGGCCGCAGTGGTCATAACCCTCCTTAGTGAGGTGGTACCTTAGCCAAGGACCATAAACAAAGCCTCCAAGAGGACCGGGCTATACCCCATCAACGCACTCCCCTTTCGGTAAGATCATCACAAGCTAGAGTTTCAAATTAATTAGCCAAGACCAGAGTCATATAGTATTGTGGTTGCACTATTTTCCTGGGTGGTTCTCCATGTTCTGATTAAACATATGATTTTGTATTAACAACAAAGAGCATGGACATGGATAAAACAGGTATATCATCATCACTGTTGTCATCATGATTATATATTATTCCCAAACCAGAACCAGTTATAGCAACTAAGCAGAAGCTACCCAACAATAATATAAAACCCAAGTTGACAAGGAATGATCATAAAGACTAGGCATATCCTTAATTAGGATCCATCAAAATTAGGACACATGCATGCATAAAGAAAAGTTGTATTTATTGTGATTATTAGGATAAAAGAATGATCAAGGAAACACTTGCCTTTCTTTTAGAGAAGAGCTGCTCAGATTCTTCAACTCTGTTCTTGAAACTCTTAATCTTCAAAAGTCTTCGATCGCGCTCCTTCTAACATCACACAAACATCAAGCCCAAGCATACAAGCAAGCAAACAAATAAGAACAGATATACCAAACTAAAAGAAAGCTTAAAAAGAGCGTACTAAAGGATAGGGCTCGCTACTACGGTCACGATAACGAAAGAAACGCGGAAAACGGAGCTACGATCGAAAAGAAACAGCTATCGGAAGATTTATGTTATAAAAGAGAACAAAGAAACTATAAGCTTCATTTATTTTAATTCAGAAAACATCTATAAAGGATATCTAAAAGAAAATATCCTTGATTATAATTAACTCATATTATATTTTGCATATGTAAAACGGAGTAGAACTTAGTTAAATTTTATTTATAATCTCTATGTATAAATTACACTAATTAATCAATTAATTAGAAAAGAAACTAGTTAGAGCATCTAAATGCATAACTTTATGATTCGAGTTGAACATACAAATTAAATTACAAACATATTTGAGTTGATGTTAATCAAGTTAACAATAATTATGAAAATCGGAGTAAAGACTTAATCAAATTGGATTTTATTTAGTAAAACTAGATGAGAGGATATTAATCAAATTAAATCTATATTTAATTTAAGAAAACAGGAACTATGGTACAACAACACTACTAAACGATAGCTTAGGATTTTAGAATACTAAAGAAAAAGAAAAAAGAACGGATCAAAACGAATCTAAAACGAGGAAACTAGACATGAAACAAGGTTCTAGGGACCTAGTCGCAATTAACTATAGATTTCAGGGACTAGTAGCAAAGAACTGCAAGACACAGAAATAGATCCCGTAAATTAGGAAAAGTTTAGGGTTAGATCTGAAAAAGCTCACGGGTGGGCTAGGTGGAAAAGATGCAATAGATCCAGGGGGTTTTCTGAGAAGTTTGCAAGACACAAGAAAGAACAGAAAAATTACAGATTTCTCCGGGGGCTAATCTGTAAAAGCTTCACAGCACAGCCGTGGTGGCCGGCGGCTACTGTTTTGCAGATTCCCGACGTTCTAGGGCATCGGAGATCGCGAGGAGCGGGACAAAAGAAAGAGGACGACGTGGGTATTCGATTTTGGGGCTTACCGGCGGCGGGGACTCACCGAGGCGGCCGGAATCTGGCCGGCAATGGGCGGCGGCGGTCTGTATCAAGACGGCGGCGCTCTGCCAGGCTTCCATCCCTGAGCGGCGGCGCTGGGCACCAGGGGACGCGCAGGGCGGTGCAGGAGGTAGGGTGGCGCGACTACAGGGGCGTGCAGGGCCAGGGCGCGCAGGGGGCCAGGGCACGCACGCCCAGAACGGCGGAGGTCTGCTGGAGGCGCTGCGCAGGGCGGAGACGCGAGGGGGCGAGCGGAGGGCGCACGCGAGGAGGCGGCTGCGTAGGGAACACGCCGGGGTGGGGGCGCCGGGGTAGCAGGGGGAGACGCAGGCGGCACAGGGCCTACGGGCGGGGCACGCGAGGTGCGCAGGGGCGGTGGCGCTCCCAGTTTGGCGTGCAGGGACGCTCGTGGTAGGGGGTGCAGATGCGCACTGTAGGGCGTGGCGGCGCTGGCCTGGCGATGCGAGGAGAGGGGCGCGGCGGTGCTGGCTGCACCAGCAGGGGCGCGAGGGGAGGCCAGGGCCGGCGATGCAAGGGAGGTCGCAGGGGGCTGCAGGGGGAATAGGGAGGAGGCGGCTGTGCGGGAGGAACAAAGAGGAACGGTCTCGTCTTCTAGATTTTTATAGGGCTAGCGCCCTGGCTCAGTGTGACACGCACGCTAAGGAGGCGGCGGTGCAGGGGCGCACAGGAGCTAGGGCACAGGGAGGAAGGCGGTGCAGGGGCGCGAGGGGGGAGGACGCGCAGGAGGAAAACGCGAGGCAGAAGGGGGCGACGGCGGCCTTCGCTCGGCTCCTGTTGGCAGCGCTGCGCGAGAGGCAAGGAGGCGCTAGGCTGGGCGATGCAGGGCTGCGCGAACAGACAGGATGCGACAGGAGGGCGATGCGAGGCTGAGGGCGTGCGGCGGCAAGGTAGGGCGCAGGCCTGAGGGTGCTCGCTCTTTACAGGGGGCTCGGGACCCTAGCGTAGCGCGCACGCCTCCGCACAGGCAGCGGTGCCCGACGCACTGCAAGAGTGCCAGCGGCCTTCAGTGGCTGCTCCAACAGGCTAGATTGGCCAGATTTGGCTCAAAAAGGAAGATGTGACGACTGGTGCAGACTCGGATCGGGCTAGACTAAAAGAGTTTTAGCCACCGTTAGGCTACAACATTCGACCGACCCAAGGAAAACAGAAAGAAGGTGAGGGGAAACAAACTGTACACGCAGACGGGCTGGACGAGATTGAACGGGCCGTTCGACAGCACGAACACACAAGAGAGAAAGATGAATCCTGCACGCTCAAACTTCTTATAGAGCGTGATGGCACGACATGCATGATGTACACGCTGAAGATAGCAAACGCAAGCTACCGGGCCTCAAAAGATGTCCAAAACGAGCACGTGGCAAACAACTAGCTCAGCTTGCAGGTGGGGCATGGGTACTCGAAGAGCGACACATGCATGGTGTGACCTCAGGGAGGAAATCGAGTCGACATGCCCTAGCTGTCACGATGAAAACGAAAGGGAGTGGAGGAGGAATGACAAGCGGGACCGTGTCATCGTAGAAAGCCAAAGAGGAGCGCCCGGCAGGGCCGATATTGGTTCAGGCCGATGGATAGAATTCGGATCACGGAGAGAAGGGTAAAGAGAGAGCCAAAAAGGTTGGGCTGTTGAGGGAGATTGGGTTGAGTCTAGGATTTAAAAGCGATGGTGCTAGTTGCTGGAGCTGGCGGTGATCAAACATCGTCGGAAAAAACACTGAAGACGAGCCACGAGGCACCGTTTCAAGCATGACTTGATCGGGGAGAAATATTAGAGAATCGGGAGCTCGATGGGGCATCTTAAGGATTCGGAGAGGACAAATTTAAAAGGATGTACAACAAAGAAATGGCTTGGTCCGACTGCGAGGAGATAAAGAAAGAAAGAAAGAAAGGGGAAGCAGAAAAGCTTCTGGATAACTCCAACATGGTGAAGGAAGGTGATCGACGGTGAGTGTCGGTTAGGTAGCTTTGACAAGCTATTAAGCTTCGGAAAGGAAAGGCAAAAGGCAAAAATAAGGGTATTTGCTTCGGTACCTCAAGGAGAAGCTTTTGATTTACTTTTTATCGTCAAAACGCGACAGATGATGAGATTACGGCGGTGGCCGAGCTCAACAGCACGGTTCTACGGTCTCGGGGAGAATTGGACCAAAAAGGAATTAAGTCCGGCTCGAGATGAAAAGAAAAGAAATCATTTTCCAAAACATTTTTTCAGGCTTAAAATAAATCTAGAAAAGTCTAGATATACATTTTAAACCACGAAAAATATATCCAGAAGAATCCCAAAAATTCCGAGGAAAACTCTGGAGATAATTTAGGACACGAGGAATCCAAATAAAATACTTAGAATTTGAGAAAAAGATTTTAGAACTTTCCAATAAATAGATTTAGCTTTACAGAAAAAGAGAGTAATTGCCAGAAAAATCTGGAAATTCTCGAAAAACTATAAAGATGGATGAACACATTCTGAAAGATACTTACATACTAAAATTAAATATTTTAGGGTGTGACAGGGTACCCCTAGGAGGCAGATCAACCTTGAAGGCTAACAGACATCGCAATTAGCCTGCACCAACCAGAAACTCTAGTCATTCAATACAACTCCAAACATAAGATGTAGGGTATTACGCTCCCGGTGGCCCGAACCTGTCTAAAAAGCCTTGCGTCTTGTGTTACCATCAAGTTCTTGGCTCTGTGATCTCCCTCACCTACAAATCTACTACCTGAGCATACCCCGGGTGGACTTGCCGGAGTACAATCCAACAGTTAGCGCGCCAGGTAGGGGGATCTCCAGGGTCCTTATAGCGAGCTTGATGGCAGCAATCGTCATCAACAATTGGGTGAGTCATTCTTAATATCAGCACTAGATCGATTTGATTAATCAAGATCCAATCTCTTTTTTCTGATTTTTATGCTCGAGCCCTCCTCCTGATCAAGCGCTGACCGGCACCGGCAGGTGCAGCAACCGCTGTTAGCATAGAGCATGCAGGCATCGCCATTATGATTTGATCCCCATTGGCCTACACCAGCGGGTCAGTACGCATGCATGCGTGCATCGAATCAAGGCAAGATGCTAACACATCCACGTCAATAGGGATCCTACCCTTCCTGTTACTATGTCGGTTTCCATTTCCATTGCAATCTGCTAACACATGCTAAAGATTCTTTTATTTCTTCCATAAAATTTTACGTACTTGTACTTGGACTGCACGTACGGGATTCATCGCCTATTGCTGCCGAGAGCAATTGGAGGCCAGCTGGCATAGGAGAGGCCGGTCAGCCTGGCTCTAGCTCCTCTTAGCCCTCCGTTGCGCCGGGTCATCCATCAACGCGTAAATGTACTCCAGGAGGGCGGTTTTGAGCCTGAAGACCAGGGTAGACAATGCATGTGGGTGAATCAATCCGCGGCTTAAGCCTTTCAACCGTAGGATGTTTTCCTTCATGATGTACCGGTCAGGATATCATTGACATGTGTTTGTAAGCCTGTAGGTGAAGTTTGGGCACAAAAGGCCACAGTGTCAGGCTGGCCAGCTTGGAGGAGGCCGGCCGGCCTGTGATTTCTCCCAAATTGGCCAAATTTTGGATAGTGAGCTTCTGAAATCAAATAATCACCAAAACTAGTGGAACTCATCAGGATAAATGATTTTAACATGATTATGGCCGTATAAGTATGAAATCCGGAGAAATATTGGCGGTATCGACGTCCAACACTCATTACCTCATGGAAGCTTCAAAATTACTTCTAGACGCATCCTGTCCGGGTTGTTTCTTCCTTTCCACTCAGCGATATCCTTCACAAGTTAGAGTCCAACGGTCGAGTGATTAAATGGTCAGTCGAACTCGACGCCCTTACCATTGATTCGTCCCTCGATCGACGATCAAGTGTCAGGCCTTGGCCGACTTCATCGCCGAATGGATAGAGATACAAGACCCACCTCCCACGGAGAGGCCAGATTATTTGAAGATGTACTTTGATGGAGAACTCAACCTCGACGGTGCTAGGGTAGTTATCTAGTTCATTTCTCTGTTGATGGTCATTAAGTTCCATAATCGAGCAAAATGACCAAAACCAACATACTTCAGCGCCATGCTAGGACAACCAACTATGGGCTCACCTGCCAGCCATCTAGCCAAAGGCGGTGGCCAGAAGTGGTGCCCCTTGTTTGGCCGACGTACTGGTTTGGCTGAAGGTGGTTGCGCATGTGTTGACGGCCATTGAATCATATCTTGTCCGTCAACTTCTCGTGAATAAATTAGAGCTTTACACTATGTTCCATAGATATTTTGCTTATTTCTAACAAGTTCCATAAGCTTCGGATGAGTTGTGACTACAGGAGTACGTGGCATGAATTTCAGGCAAAATGCATGAAAACCCAGGCCGACCGGCCTCCCCCAGGCCAGCCGGCCTGGCACCTCAACGAATGGCCACGTCATTGATCAAGAGGGGAGAAGACACACTCCGACTAATCCTGAGCCGTGCACTTGAAGGCGATTTGATCAAAGGGACCGAAAGGCACTTGCCTTGGATTGAAAGGCCCACACTAATATGCCACATGTCGGTTCCGGAAATGGCCGTCAACTAAACCAACTCAAAGTGTGTATCGCGCGTCGTGATCGGATGTGGCCTAGCACACAATGACTCAAGATTTATACTGGTTCAGGCAAGTGTGCCCTACGTCCAGTCGGGGGTCAGTTGGTTGTATAGCTTGAGCCCTAGTGCTCATGAGAGTTAGCGGAGTTAAAAGCTTGCGAGTGGATGATGTGGTATGATCGAGATCTTTCTAGGTTTAGGTATCTGCTCCCTTTCCTAGGCGGATGACCATCCCTTTTATAGTCCAAGGGGAGTCTCTATTACAGGGGAACCAAAGGTAGAAAGATTGAGGTAGAAAGAGAGAGTGTTCCTTGCTTCGCCGGTCAGAGTCGCAAGCTCTGTTAGTCGGGACTACCAACTCTGTCAGTCGGGCTTTCCGATGACCACCGTCCAAGTCTTGTGTCGTGGGGTGGTCGTCTTATCTTGTCCCTGTGCATCATGCTCCGTTGGTCGGGGGGCGAGCGTGCGGCGATAATTATGGTATGGTAGTCATGCTCCATCCCTGGCGCTACGCCCCATCACTCCATTGTGATGGAGGCGTGTCCGCCGCGTCATGATGACGTTGCGTCCTGTCCCTTCGCAAGGATGGGCAGGTGAAATAGTGTCCTCCTGCAGCGGCAGTAAGAGGGACTGTAACCCCCGTGGGGGAAGTGGTTGGTCCTGTATGATAGTTGACTCTGGTGCGTCCGTCCTTATCCTCAGCACTTGCCCCTAGGGATGGTTAGTGTGCGAGGTCCGGCTGGCCCCCGACCTTGTTAGTCGGGGAAAGCAACACGTGCATGACTCGTGCGTGGCGGGGTTCGGCTGGTGTCTTAGGTCGGGACCTTGTACGAACATAGGCCTTGGCCGTCCCCTCGGTCGGAGACGCGAGCTGAGGCTCCAGCCGACCGGCCGGCCAGTCGGGACCGTGGGTCTGGACGGACTGGAGAAAGTCACGGCCCAAGAGAGTGCCTGTTTGATCCACGCGTGGTCTTAGGCCATTCTAAGTGCCACTGGGAAATGGGCCTGCTGGGGACCCCGGGTCCCTGGACCCGAAGGTGCTATTCTCACCGCGCCGTGCTTTTGCTCAGAGTGAGAGGTCGCATCGCTCTGCCTCAGCCGTAGATAGACACCGCGTAGGAGAGCCTCCCCCTTGTGACCGCGAGTCAATCGACGTTGCCTTGATCTGACTATGCAATAAGTGTGCCGCAGTGGTACCAGCTGCCAACTTTTTGGTGCGGAACATCAAGGCCTGCCCGATCCGTCACGCTGACCTACTGCAGAGGGGCTCCTCCGTGTTTCCCCGGTGAGGATTTCCATTCTTTGGAGGCGGAACCGTGCTCCATGCGACGAAGCTGGCTTTCAAAACAGGGGGCGCCCGAGCGACTATAAATGGAGGCCCCCAATTCCCCTTTTTTGAACCCTTCCAGAACCTGAGTCGTGGGCGAGCCTTGTCTTGTATAATGGAGTTGCTCTCAGCCCGTGTGCATCCGCCTGACGGAGTCGGTGGTTCCTTCACCATCTGGTGCTAGAAGAATGCTTACGAGCGGCAGGGGATAGCACGTGGGCGACGCCGTGCGCCCGGGCCTCTCCCAAGCTCGGTCCTCCGAGTGCTCCGCTCGGATGATCGAGGGGAGCGGGTGCGCAGGCAGGGCACCGTCTCCATTGGGCAGTCAGCGCAGCTTCCCCAGGCGCCTTGTGCGACCACGGGGGAGGTGTCAGCTCCCGGCGGAGGATGTGTCATTGTTTTCACCGTCCGGGTCCAGGTACGGGAGGAACTCCTGATCCCTTCCTGGTGCGGTGCGTGCCTGCGGGAGCTGCCCGGGAGATAGAGCTCCTCACTGTTCGCCTGAGATGGCGAGGAAGTTTAGTTGGCAGCGCCGGCAAATGGACTTCTTGTCGGCGTACCCTGCCAAGGTGACATTAAGGAAGGGGGTGCAAGAAGAAGCTTGCGAGGAAGATGCTCCTCCTAGTCTTCCCGCACTTGTAGCAGCCCTCCGCAAGGCTTCCAACGTTACCACCCTTGTGGTGGTAATAGGTGTTGGTGTTTTACCGCCACGCCCACCGAGGGATACTCCTAAGGTGGTGAGTTTGTAGGTAGGGTGTCGCCGAGATCTGGAACTCGAAGGTGCAAAGGAACGCAGGATTTTAGACAGGTTCGGGCCACGAGAGCGTAATACCCTAGGTCTTGTGTGATTTGTATTGCCTTTGATGATGATCGTCCCGAGGGGGTGCCTGTCCGCCCTTATATAGTCTGGGGGGACAGGTTTGCATGGAAGTCCTAGTCAGGTACAAGCCCAGGAGTCCTACCCGAGTACTTCTCGGGTAGTTTCCTACCGTATCCGACTAGTTTCACTACTCTACGAGTAGTGCATTACAAGTAGTTACAACAGAAGTAGGGCGTGGGCCATGTCCCATCCCGTAACCCAGGAAAAGTGTGCCACGTGGACACTCCCATGTGCCCGGGTCTAACAAGCCCTCGAGCTTTTCGTAGCCGAGTACTTCTGAAGGTGTCTTCGAGTTCTTCGCGAACTTCACCTTGAAGGTGTCCTCCGAGTACTTTCCTGGCTGCGTCGACGCTGTGAGGTGTTTTGTCCCGTGTAGTCATCCAACCTTCTTAATATGCGGTGCGATTAAACTCACATTCCATATGGAGTAGCCCCCGAGCCTTAGGTTGACTCGTACAATCAGGCTGAGGGTCAATTTAAACTTGAATCTTCTATCTTTGTTTTCCAGTAGATTTGAAAAATAAGTCGTTGATGATACGTGTCCCGCAGCCCCGAGCCTTGAATCCAAATCCCCAAGGTTTGGAATAAAGGATCCAAAGAGTCATGGCATGCAATATAGGACAACAAAGGTTTGATGGTAAACATGGGCAAATTGGTGTAGTAAATTTGAAAAACCTCTTTTTCCAGGATGAGTTCCCTGAAAAAATGGTGAAGCAAATAACATCCCCAACAAACACCCAAATTACCTCTCAAACCAAACTTTGTGCCCTGAGCCAATGACTAAATAAATCCTCTAGGTAATAATTTGAACAGACCCCTTATTTCAGAATAAAATCCCTAAAATAATGGTTAAAAAATATCTACCCAAGAAAGATCTTACAAAGCCTCTTGGATCGGGTATTATCAAGTAGTATTACAGCGTCCAGTGTTGACACATGAGAGCTGGTCCTTGAGGCATGCTGAGTGCCTTGTTCCATCAAGCCCCCAAGCCAAAGGCCAGATGACAAACATGAAGTAGTCGTAGCAGAATGGTGGTGCTAGCCCCCGAGCCTAGGCATTGGGCAAGTAGCCACTGGTGCTTGAATCTGTCAATGAATCCATCTAGTCAGAGTTGGTCCTGACTAGGATTGTAATTGAGACAAGTAGTCGAACATGTGCAGAACAAGTCGTAAACTGATAAACTTCTTGTCATGAGAGCGAGGCCCCTTCAATAACATAGTGTACAAGTCGAAGCCAAGTAATATGTTACTGGAAATAAGGGAGCGAGGCCCCTTCCGTAAACGTGCGCGTAATACCAGTCGTAAACCAGTAAAACGGAGTTGTACTGGAAGTATGAGCACAAGGGCCCTTCAGGAACCCAAGAGACTAGTCGGAGACTAGTAATTAGGTGCTGGAAGTATGGGAGCGAGGTCCCTTCAGCAAACTTGCACGTAGTACCAGTCATAAACCGATAAAACGGGGTTGTATTGGTAATATAGATCTCCAGGCATCAATAGAAGATGTCCCTAGTTTATCAAGGATGAAACCGACATAGATGTTCAATATTCCAAGAATTTGGTACCTCCTGGCCATCCGGGTACTGTAAGCGATAAGATCCAAGGCCTATAACCTTGTGCACAATGAAAGGTCCCTCCCATCGTGAGTTAAGCTTGTGTAGTCCAGTATCGTCTTGGATTGGTCGAAGAACCATATCTCCAACATTGAAAGAGCGTTGTTGAACGTTCCTGTCGTGGTAACGGTGAACTCCTTGTAAGTGGTAGGCCGACTGCAACAATGCATTGCATCTGTCTTCCTCAGCAAAATCAAGTTCAAGATGTCTTGCGGTGTCAGCCTTGCCTTCTTTAAATATATCCAGTCATGGAGACTTCCACATCATGTCAGCAGGTAATATGGCTTTAGACCCATATACAAGAAAGAAAGGTGACTGGCCTGTGGCTTTGCTTGGTTGTGTGCGAAGCCCCAGATTACTGATGAGATCTCATTGATCCACTTGCCACCCTTTTTGCAGTTCTCGTCATAGAATCTTTTCTTCAATCCATCAAGGATCAAGTCGTTGGCACGCTCAACCTGGCCATTGGCCCGCGGATGAGCCACCGAAACATATTTGACTTTAATGGAGCTGCGTTCATAGAAATCCTAGAACTGATGCGAGTGGAAATTAGATCCCAAATCTGTGATAATAGTGTTGGGGAAGCCAAAGCGGTGTAAGATGTCGCAGATGAAAGTAACCACTCGATCTGCCGTGAGCGTTGTGATTGGTTTGTACTCTATCTATTTTGTACTCTACCAACACATGTGTGAAACCTCCTGGCGCAGTTGTGAAGGGCCCTATCATGTCCAAGCCCCAGCATGCAAACGGCCATGAGGGTGGTATGGTGATGAGGTTATGAGCCGGCACATGAGGCTGTTTGCCAAAGAATTGGCAGTTGGTGCACCGGCGGATGAGAGCTTCAGCATCTGCCAAAGCAGTCGGCCAGTAGAAACCAGATCAAAACGCCTTGCCGACTAGTGTGCGAGAAGCAGCGTGGTTCCCGCACACGCCTTCGTGAATCTCGTGGAGTATTTCTTTGCCCTCCTCAGTGCTGATACACTTCATGAGTATACTTGATGCTGATCCACAATTGTATAGATTACCCCGGACTAGAACATACCCTTTGCTGCGTCGTAAGATGCGAGTGGCTTCAACGCTTTTTGGGTCAATGTCGTGGGGTAGTTTGTGCTCCTGGATGTAGTTGATGAAGGCCACCCTCTAGTCGACCTCAATCATCAAGGCCTCTCGGTCGGGCTCCTTGGGACCCTGAGCGATGGAACTTGAGTCTGGTGCCCTAATGGAAGGGTGATGCAACTCGTGAACGAAAACTCCCAGTGGGACGTTAGCTCAATCAGAACCCAGTTTGGAGAGCACGTCCGCGCCCACATTGTTGTCATGAACCACATGGTGAATTTCCAGCCCCTAGAACTTTTTCTCGGGCTTGCGTATTTCCATAATGTAGGCATCCATGGTATCCTTGTTGATGTCCCACTCCTTGTTGACTTGTTGAACCACTAGTAAGGAGTCGCCATAGATGAGTAGTCGCTTGATGCCCAGGGAGGTTGCCAAGCGTAGCCCGTGCAACAATGCTTCATACTCGGCCTTGTTCTTGGAGACCTCGAACAATATTTGAAACACGTACTTGAGCTGTTCTCCTCTCGGGCTGATGAAAAGTACTCCCGCACCACCGCCACCTAGCTTGAGTGAACCATCAAAGTACATGACCCAATGCTCTGGCTGGTTGGTTGGGGCTTCCACTTGGTTTTCTCGCCACTCCGCCATGAAATCGACTAGTGCCTACGACTTGATGGCTGTTCGGGGCTTGAAGTCGAGTGTAAGGGCTCCCAACTCCACTGCTCACTTGGAGATGCGCCCGGTAGCGTCCCGATTGTGAAGGATGTCCGCCAATAGGATGTCGGAGACCACCAGGATGTTGTATGCATCGAAGTAGTGGCGGAGCTTTCTGGAAGTGATGAGTATACCGTAAAGTATTTTCTTGAATCGTCGGGTAACAAACCTTAGATTCAGAGAGGACTTTGCTGATGAAGTAGACTAGCCGCTGCACCCCGAAGGCGTGGCCTTGTTCCTGTCGTTCCACCACGATTGCCATACTGATGACGTGAGTAGTCACAGCAATGTAGAGTTGCAGGTTCTCGTCAGGATGGGTGGCGACTGCAATGAGATCTTGTAGCACCTGGTTTGCCTCCTCGGTCCACTTGAACTTGTCGTGGTGCATGAGCAATTTGAAGAAGGGTAGTCCCCTTTCTCCATGTCGGGAGATGAATCGATTCAGAGCTGCCATGCAGCCAGTGAGCTTCTGGACATCCTTGATTGTCTTTGGAGCATCCATGGCTGTGATGGCGTTGGTGTTCTCTGGATTTGCCTCGATCCCGCGATGACTGACAATGAAGCCGAGTAGTTTGCCTTGAGGCACGCCAAAGACGTACTTTGTTGGGTTGAGCTTCCATCGCAACCGTCCCAAGCTGTTGAAAGTCTCCTCGAGATTAGTGATGAACTCATCGTGGGATCTGGTCTTGATGACCACATCATCCACGTAAGCTTCAACATTGTGGTGTAGTTGGTCCGCAAGGCACAGTTGGATGGCCTGTTGATAGGTGGCTCCTGCATCCTTCAACCCAAAAGATATTGTAGTATAAGCATATGCTCCAAAGGGGGTGATGAATGCCATTTTGATCTGGTCTTCCTCCTTGAGAGCTATCTGATGGTAGCCCAAGTAGCAGTCGAGGAAGGAGAGCAAGACGTAGCCAGCCATGGAGTCGATGACTTGGTCGATGTGTGGGAGCGCGAAAGGGTCCTTCGGGCAATCTTTATTGAGATCAGTATAATCCACACACATCCTCCATTTATTATTATTCTTTTTCAGTACAAGTACAGGGTTAGCTAACCACTCGGGGTGGTATACTTCTTTAATAAAACCAGCTGCGAGTAGTTTTGCTATCTCCTTCTTGATGGCCTCCCTCTAGTCAGGGGCGAAGCATCGTAGTCGTTGCTTCTTCAGAGTGGCTTTAGGGTCGACTTTTAGGCAGTGCTCGATCAACTCCTTCGGCACCCTTGGCATATCCGCTGGTTTCCACACGAATATGTCACGTTTGGCCCTAAGGAAGCTAACGAGCGCGCTTTCCTATTTGTCTCCTAAGCCTCCCCCAATCAAAGAGGTCTTGGACGAGTCGCCTTCTTGCAACTGGATGGTCTTGATGCCAATGTCGCTGGGGTTGGGTTTAACCCTCGACTGGCTTGGCCGCTGGTTGGAGATCTCCATCTCTGTATTGGTCAGCTTTAGCGCGGCCGCGAGTACTTCTGCAAATGGCTCTAGCACGCGTGAAGTCGTGGTGTACTAGATCACCTCCTGGTCGTAGTCATACGACTTCTTCAGGTCGCCACGGAGTGTGAGTACGCATGTCTTGCCTGGCATCTTGAGTAGCAGGTAGACGTAGTGGGGCACGACCATGAACTTGGCTAGTGTCGGTCTGCCAAGGATTGCATGGCACGACGAGTTGAAATCCGCCACCTCGAACTTGATGTACTCGGTGCCGTATTTGTCTTTTGTCCCAAAGGTGACTGGCAGGACCACTAACCCGAGTGGTGTAGCCGCGTTACCCGGGATGATGCCGTAGAAAGGACTTTGCTGGGAGTGAGCATCATAGAGATGTCCAGTCCCATCTTCTTGAGAGTACTCGCGAAGAGCAGGTTGAGGCCGCTCCCACTGTCGATGAGTACTCGGGTGAGCTGTGAGCCCGCCACGACAGGGTCCAGGACGAGCGGGAATTTTCCCAGCTCAGAGAAGCTGGTCCATTGACCATCCCTGGAAAAGGAGATCGGGACCTCGCTGTATCTCAGGGGCCTTGTCGTGGCCGGCTCGACAAAGATTATTTCATGCAGGGTTAGCTTCTGTGCACGCTTGGTAGGGAATCCACCGTCTCCACCGAAGATGACGTTGACGGCGTTCTTCGGATCCTGGAAGTCTTGAGGCCCCGACTTGACACCTCCTTCATCATCCTCCTTGTCCTTTCTCTTTCCTGCTTGTGGGAGGGGTGGTTCATGGAGTGATTTGCGGATGGTGACGCACTCGAAGACCGTGTGGCACGACTTTGGGTGTATTGTGCATTGTTTGTGCATGATCTTCTCGTATTCTGAATCGTTGTTCCCCGACTTCTTGCCGCGCGGGTTGCGCTCGACAACCGCGACTTAATTGTCTGGCTTGCGCTTTCGGGTATTCCTTGAGTGGTTCCGCTGGCTTTTGTCGAAGTGGCCGTTGCCGGTGCCTTGCTTGTCGTGGTTGCGTTTGGAGAAACGGTCATTCTCCTCGTCTTCTTGGTCAGCACACCGGGCCATCATGTCCCACAGCTCCACGACAGTAGTTGGATGGTTGCGCCCGAAGTCGTGGTACGTGCTCTTCGAGAAGAGACCTTTTTGGAAGCAACAGATGACGTCCTCATCGGTGATGTTGGCGATGGTGGCGCGCGTGTCGACGAAACGCGGTTTGTAGGATCTCAGGGTCTCGTTCATCTCCTGCTTCACCTGGGACAAGTCGTGGCGAGTGACCGTCCTGATCATGGATCCCTGGAAGTTTTTGATGAAGGTCGGCTTGAGATCCTCCCATGAGTCGATGGAGTTTGGCTTGAGGCTTTCAAGCCACGTGAAGGGCGCGGACTCCAGAGCCACCGGGAAGTATAGAGCTTTCGTAGAGTTGGAACCCCTTGAAACTTCAATGGCGATGGAGTAGCAATGAATCCACTGGCGCGGGTCCTGCTTACCGTCATACTTGGGGATTCGGACTGGTTTGAAGTCCTTTGGATAGGACTTGTCGGTGATGCTGGTAGTGAAGGCGGGAAAGCTGTCGCTGTCGTCGTTGTCGTGGCACCTGCCGGTACGGTCCCTTCTCCTTGCTTCGATGACAAGCCACGCGTCGTGGCCTTCATTGATCTTCTGCCTGAGGTCGACCGTGGGAGCGTCATGGAGGTTGGCCTCGACTGGATCTTGGATTTGATGCCTTGCACCGGGCTGATTGCGAGTGGGTTGTTGTACTTCTTGTTCATTGTTGCCATGCGTGGATGGGTGGCCCTCGTTGCGCTGGCGGTTGTCGTTCCTCCGGCTCCCGGGCCTTCTTCTAGGGGTGCGACTGTCCAACGCGGTATCACCGTGTTGCTCAAACCTAGAGGGTTGATTCCAAGTGGAAAGCGCTGGGCATCGCCCATCGAGTTGCACAAGCGCGCGCTGTGTTAGGTATTGCAACCTTTGTATCTGAGGATTAGATGGGAGTTGTTGAGCTAGGACTGCTGCTTCTACGATGCACCAATCGGCGTGCGGTACTCGTGATCCGTGACTACTGCAAAAGCGATGTTGAGATCCCTTGGTTCGCGAGCGTGATTCTGTGCGTTGCGCCTACGTTGAGCGCGCTTGGCGTTCTTTGCCTGCCGGATCCTTCGGTGCTCCTCATCTTCATCTTGGGGAGCGTCAGGTGTGGGCTCATCAGCTGAGACGTCCGCGAGTTGTTCATTGTTGTACTGGGTGCCTAGCTCATCTTCCTCTGCGTTGCGAAGGGAAGCCATGCAGACTTGGCGATCCGGCGACTGGTTAGCCCTAAGGCTTAATCGAGTAGCTCTGTGCTACTCCCTCCTTCTTCCGTAATGGGAGAGAGGGGTCTACCCTCCTGGAAGGGTAGCTCCTACATGAAGGCCACAAGGCGGGACTTGTAGTCGAGTAGTTCGGAGGGCTCAAAACCCTTCCAGTACACGAAACGTCCTTGCGGCGTTGAAGTTATGGGTAAACCTAGATGGCTGCCCGAAGAGGATTTGGTGTAGCCATCGGGTTGCGAGTGGTTTTCAAGGGCGGGGGCCGCCCGACGAGCGGTGGCTCCCTCGTCTCCGAGTCCTTTTCGGATCTGGCTTGAAGGTGTAGTACTACACGGGGAGTACTCTTCATCGGACTCCGAGTAGATGTCTAAAATGGGGGCCTCCCGGCAAGCGGTGGTGCCAACGTCCTTGATCTTGAGTAGCAGATCCAAATCCTTCTCCAAGTCGGAGAGGAATTTAGATTGTGTGGTCTTTATAAATCGGTTTCAATCCGACCCGAATGGATCAGGTGCGTCACGAGTGGAAATCGCGTTGAAAACAAACATCCTTTCGATCTTTTGGGCCAGATCGGGAAGCAGCATATCATCAAGGTTGTCGATGAAGTCATCTAGATCGGTGCTCGGAGTTGATCAAGAGGCCTCCGGCTCCTTGGAGTTGGCTAGGTGGCTGTTGAAGCCACCCAAGACGACGCAGATCCAGGAGCCGAATATGAAAGTCATGCCCTTGTCGAGCACGGCGCCGGTGAATTCTCCGGCGGATGCTCGATGAACACCCCTACCTAGCGTGCCAGCTGTCGGTGTATTACCGCCACGCCCAACGAGGGATACCCCCAAGGTGGTGAGTTTGTAGGTAGGGTGTCGCCTAGATCTGGAACTCGAAGGTGCAAAGGAACGCAGGATTTTAAATAGGTTCGGGCCGCGAGAGCGTAATACCCTACATTCTGTGTGGTTTGTATTGCCTTTGATGATGATCGTCCCGAGGGGGTGCCTGTCCGCCCTTATATAGTCTGGGGGGACAGGTTTGCATGAAAGTTCTAGTCGAATACAAGCCCAGGAGTCCTACCCGAGTACTTCTCGGTTAGTTTCCTACCGCATTCGACTAGTTTCACTACTCTACGAGTACTCCCACGGCATTACGAGTAGTTACAACAGATGTAGGGTCTGGGCCACGTCCCATCCCATAACCCAGGAAAAGTGTGCCACATCGACAGTCCCGTGTGCCCGGGTTTGACAACAGATTTTTTTAATTTGTAGCGGCCATGGGCCGACTGTACTTTGTAATGTCTATGTGCCACGAATAAAACACGTTTATTCTGGAGCGCTTTGTATCTGTTGCGCCCGACCGTAGGTCTAGTCGGGGGTTAGAAGTTTGTCGTCCTTTCCGAGTAGGAACATGGTACTTCGACTCACCGCGGCCTTTGTTATAAAGGAGGGCGGTCGGGTCGGAGGAATCGTATGCATGCGCGTGTAGAGGTGACCCGTCCGTGGTCTCCGCGACCGGAGGGGCAGAGCCGACGTCAATTGCCTCGACAGCTCAAGTGATGCGCTCGGTGAGCTCCTAGCGGGTGTGCCCGAGCATAATTTCGGGCGTCCGACTGGAATCCGATGTGACACCCTAGGTATTTAAAATGCTAAAACAAGAGTCATGAATTTAGCATCATGCATAATAAACAAGAGCAATTCAAATCATGCATCACTTTTAGGAATACATGTGCATGTATGTGTGCATATAAGGTTTTTCATAAATATTTTCATAACTATACATGCTCAACTTGTCATAAAAAATATAGCATAAAAACACACTTATATTTTAGTATCTTACAAAGTGTACTTCAAACATCATTTGCAAATTCTAATTTTAAACACATGAGATGAATAGGAATTCAAATCCTAGTAGTCCTAAATTTAAAATAACTTTTAAACTAAAACTCAAATGAACTTTGGCGTAAAAAAAAGTTATAGAGTTTCAAATTCCCTACGATTTTCATATTGTCAAATTTCAAAGTTTTCTTGCAAAATTTTAGGAAAATTTTATTTAAACCCGAACCTTCACTCTTTCTCTCTCTTCCTTCTCTCTTCTCCTCTCTCCTCCCCTGCTCTATCCCATCCGCGGCCAGACCGCCGGCGCCACCTCCCAGCGAGCCGCGCCCAAGACCGGCAGCCCCGACAGGCCACCGACCGCGCGATCTCCCCCTGCCCAAAATCCCTCCGTCGTTCAGCTGGAACTCGCCACGCGGCGAGTAGTTTCTCCCCGCGCATGCCACAGCGACGGCCGGTCGCTGAGCCCAGCCTAGCCCTGCCCCCTTTCCCCTCCTCCGGTCTCCCTCAACCCCTAAGGACCCCCTAGCTAGCATGCCCTGCCCCCCTGAAGCTCACCGGCCCGACCTCGCCGGCCCTCCCTCGCTGGAGCGCTACCTGACCCGCCCGCCACTGCTGCCAAGCCTCGGCTCACGCCGAAGACACCCTTCTAGGCCACCTCGACCCCAACCCGGGCTACCCCCTACTCCCTCTCGCCCACCTCTTGCTTCCCCGCCCCCTGGCCCTCGCCGCCAGCGAGCAAGCTCGCCGGAATTCGGCCGGCCACCGCTGCACCCACGGCCCAAGCGCTGCATTGCTAACATTTCAATCTTCTTAGGGTCCCCAGTAAAAGTTTCCAAGGGCATAACTGCAAAAGAAACTTCAACCCTTGAACTGAAATCAGTGAACTTATAAAATTGATATAAATTCGTAGAAAAATCCTAAAAATGCAACTAAAATGTTTTGGAATCCTTGCAACAGGATCTACCACTTTTCTTACATGAGCATGTGCAATTTCTGTATATTGTTAGCTCTATATTAAGAACTAGTTTTATTAACACTTAATTGGATCTCAAGTTATGGACATGCACTGGTGGAGATTTTTTGACAGTAGTTTATTATCTAGTTGGTGAGCTCTGAATAAAAATTTCAGAGCCAGATCACAACTCTAGCTATTGATTTTTTTAGATCTTGTTCTATGCCATGTGTAAATAAATCTATTTGTTCTAGGTGTTATACTGTGATTCATGAAGTTCAGCTTTTACGGTAGTGTTATAGTGATGCCTAGATACTGTAGGAAAAGTTTAGAGCTTTATGCTCCACTGGATCTTGCTCAAGTAATTTTTGCAATGAATAAACACATTAAATCAGTAAATAATTAGTTTCTGTACTTAGAAAATTATAATATTTTACTGGAGGATATTTTTGAGTAGATTATCATGCTGGAAAAGTTTGAGGTACAGAAACTTTGTGGAACTGCCTGCAGAAATGAATCTTGATTAATGTAGGTATATCTTGATTTATTTTCTATGCTCTGCATCTTGCACACTAAAACCAGAAAAATTTACAGTAGACTCACCATAAGTTTAGGAGTACTTAGTAAAATGTTGAGCACCAGTTTTTGCATGGTTTGTTCTGTATAAATGATCTTGATCCTAGTAGTAGCTGTTTAATGTATTTTTCATGATTAATCTGCTGAATGAAAATGGCTGGAAATTTTACAGTGAATTTGTACTTAAGTAATGTGCTCTGCGTAAAAATCTCAACACCAGAAACTATCTCCAGTAGTTGTTTTTTAAATCCATGCTTACTTTTGAAAAATGGTCGTTTATGAAATGACAAAACCCCTCACTTACTTAATGAAGTTAGTTCATCTAGATAATACTCAATAAAAGACTCCCCAAGGAAAAGAAAATGAAGTGCTTTACAACTTAACTTGAGTCTTGTTGAATTACAACTTTATAGTGAAATAGTTATTTATCTTGTACCATTAAAACAACTCATACATATGCATTCATATAAAATCCATGACTCTCGCCGACAGAACCTACGAGCTGGTGCCGAAGCCCGAGAGTGAGCAGCGTGACGCTCAGATCAATGTAACTGAAGTCATCGAAGACCTGAACCAAAGTTCGGAAGAGCCCAAGGCTATCACTGCTCAGGAAGGCAAGCCCCGGGCATAACCCACTTTTAAACTTATGCAACTTTTATTTATATATGGTATTGTGCATTAAGTTTGTAGGAGTTGATTGAAACCCTAGTTGCATGATCCTAGGTACCTATGCTATGAACACTAGTTTATGCCAATCGCTAGATGCCATGCTAGGTGTTTCGGTAAAAGTTGAGTGATTGCCTGTCACTCGCGAGATATAGGAGTTGTTTGTTTACTTATGTTGGAATCATAAGGTCGACGGGTGTTGCTGTTTACAATATTCATGTTGATGATTAAGACCCCGTCTATGTAGCAAAACTGGCTAAGGTCGCGGTGTGTGGTAGTGGTGGTTAAGTTTTTGAACGTACTAACCACATGCCGTGAATATGGTAATCGGTAAGCATAAGTACCTGATTGGACCGGGGAGTGGACTTTACCCTCACCCTCTTGACTTTGTTCCCATGGGCACATGGTGAGTGCAAGAGCAGCTATGGCCCGACTCTGTTCCATGGCTCATGGACCTCTGTACTCGAGGGGGGTGGCCCTGATCCACAACCTAGAAAGAAAGGGGAAAAGTTGTATGGGTGACTCGCCTGGGCCCCATGCGTGTGCTTAGGTTTCCCCTTGCCAGGTAAAGAAATTCGATTCGAATCATCCGTTTCTCGCGGCCATTGAGACTGCTTAACCCTTTTACCACATAGAGTAAGAAGAGGAACAATGATGATGATTAATCTTGTTGGATGCTCAATTAATTATTTTCACCATGCGTGGTTTGGATAGTTGCTTACCTAGAATGGTTAATAAACTAGAACTTGATGCTAAAACTTGAAAGAAAGGACTCACTCTTAGACGCTTTTTGGCAAAAACAATCCCTCAGTCAAAAGCCTTGCATGTCTAGGAGTCAGCTAAGTATATACCAAATAGTCGGGTAAGCCTTGCTGAGTATTAGTATACTCAGCCTTGCTTGTGGCTATGTTTTCGGGTGAGAACTTTTAGGACATGATTGCTGGTTTGACTTGGCCTTGTTCTCTGCCTCCTAGTTGGTCGGTGGAATGGGATGCGTCCCCTGTCAGACCCGGGGCCACGGAACTGCGCACATGGCATACATATTATAGGATAAGGGGTGGGACATGGCCTACACCCTACACCAATTTTAACTACTCGTACCATAGTAGAACTAGTCGGAACAGAAGAAAACTACACGAAAAGTACTCAGGTAGGACTCCTGAGCTCGTATCTAGCTAGGATTTCCATGTAATCCTGTCCCCCCAAACTATATAAGGGCGGACAAGGACCCACTCCAAACACATCAACCAGATCAACACCTAAGGCAATACAAACCACCACATAGGACGTAGGGTATTACGCTCTTGGCGGCCCACACCTGTCTAAACTTTATGTTCCTTGCACCTTCGAGTTCCTGATCTCGGTGACACCCCGTCTACAACTTACCACCTTGGGGGTATCCCTCGGTGGGCTTGGTGGTAAAACACCGACAGCTGGCGCGCCAGGTAGTGGTGTTCATCGAGCATCCACCGAAGAATTCGATGGCATCTTTCAACTTCACCAGCGTCGTGCTGGACGAGGGCACAACTCTCATTTCTGGCTCCTGGGTCTGCATCGCCTACTACGCCATCATGTCGCGATGCCGACGACTTCGCCGGCGGTCTCGGCTGAATTCAATTTTCCGATCTAATCAGAAACCACGCGAGTCACCTCGGAGTGATCCCACGTCCATAGGCCAACGCTGACGACCTGATCGCCGAAGTGGACCGGGTCGACCGTAACATCATTGCGTGCATCAAGCTCGTAGAGGCCGCCTTTCAACACTCCGGTTATCAGCTTCCCCCAATTAGCCCTAAGATTTCTCACACTTTTTTCACTGCTCCTGGCGACATCTACTCTGGTATCAATCGAGTCGACCACAACATCGCGGAATGCATCGGGCTCGCGGAAACAATTCTTCAGCTTTCCAACCAGAAGCAGCCTGAAGCACCCGATATGGATGTCAACCGAGCAATCGACGACTTTATCGACAACCTCAAAACCCTCGAACTGAGTCCGCCTCGGTCCGATGTCCCGTACCACAAGTCCCACTCTGAGTCAGAAGAGGATTTGGAACGTCTACTACAAGTCAGAGGAGGACTACCCACCGTCTATCGGAGGGCTCCCATCTCCGTTGACTACTCGGACTTCAACGGCGACGCATCGCCCTTATCAAGGGGCCACCAGGGCCTGAGGGTGCCATCAACTTGGTCGGGCGGGCTCGGGTATCGGAAGGGCACGGAGTCCTCCAAGCTACCAGACCTCAGCTTACCTTTCTGCACCATCAGCTTGGTCGGGCGGGCTCAGGCATTGGAAGGGCATGGAGTCCTCCAAGGTACCCGACCTCAGCCCACCTTTCTGCGCCATCACCTTGGTCGGGCGGGCTCAGGCATAGGAAGGGCACGGAGTCCTCCAAGTTACCCGATCTCAGCCCACCTTTCTGTGCCATCACCTTGGTCAGGCGGGCTCGGGCATCGGAAGGGCACGGAGTCCTCCAAGCTACCCGACCTCAGCCCACCTTCTTGCACCATCAGCTTGGTCGGGTGAGCTCGGGCATCGGAAGGGCACGGAGTCCTCCAGGCTACCCGACCTCAACCCACCTTTCTGCGCCATCAACCCTGATGAACTACCATTCCAGGAAGGCAGGCCCCTCCATTCCTCCGATGAAGAAGAGGGGTGGATCGCCAAAAGCTCCTCACCTGATCGCCGACGACTACTTCGACTACAAAACTAGTTGGGAGCGGGCCTCACTCCATCAATGACTAGTCAGAATTGACTCCGACTAGTCGGGTCTCATCAACAAACCGTCGCGGCTCCATCGACGAGCGCTACGACTTCATCGGCAATCGCCCACAAATCTAGATCGACAACTATCAACGCTCATCTGGTTTCCAGGCTTGGGGGCTGGACGCCGCGCAACCCGGACGGCTGCCCACGTGAAGACTGAGACCCGATTCAAGGAGGTTTTATGGAGATCTTTAGGGAACTTATATTTAACCATTGACTTGAGTTTTATCTCGAAACAAGGGATTTTCTCCCAAAGAACCCGTTCAACCACTCGGTCAGGGAATCAATGAATTTACATAAAACATGGCCTTTGTCCATTCATCCACATTTCAGCACCGTACAAACTGTTTTAGTGCCCGCCCAAGGAATTCCTTCGGGCCAACCGAGTCATCTTCGCACGACAACCACTTTCGTAACAACGCATGTGAAGGATTGCGTAATCTATTCCTTCGGGCCAACCGAGTTATCTTCGCATGGCAACATACGACCTGTCTTGGCCCGCCCAAGGAACTGATCAACCCCACGTGAAGGACCTCGTCGTCACTTCCTTCGGGCCAACTGTGACGTTTTCGCATGGCAACATGTGAATTCTCATGGCCCGCCCAAGGAATCGACTAAGCTACCAGTAAGATTTATTTCTCCCTCGCTAATTGATCTCGAGTCACCTATCTATACTTCAAGTAATATTCCATTTATTAGTTCTCGACTAGTACTACGCGTAGTTTATTGAAGGGGCCTTGCTCTCATACTACCAGTAATACTCCGTTTACTAGTTCTCGACTAGTACTACGCGTAGTTTACGGAACGGGCCTCGCTCCCATACTTCCAGTAACACTCCGTTTACTAGTTCTCGACTAGTACTACATGTAGTTTACTGAAGGGTCCTCCCTCCCATACTTCCAGTAACACTCCGTTTACTAGTTCTCGACTAGTACTACGCGTAGTTTACTGAAGGGGCCTCGCTCCCATACTACCAGTAATTGTGGCAGAACCACCTGAATTAATCCGGCTCAAGTGTATTAACCATCACCATTAGGGCAATTTCGGTTAACCTTACACTTCAAACAGAGTAATCCACTGGTCTGTCGGGTATAACCTCCCGATACAACCACGGTAAAGCGGATCGAGTGCCATACATACAAATGCTCACACGACGATGAGCCCAGAGAATACCACATTCCAGCAATATTACAACATTGTCATAAGTGAATATTACGGACCAAGTTTGAGTTTAGAAACCAAGTACTTTAGTGATCATAACTAATAAGTTCTTCAGAGTTTAAGTTGCAGCGGAAAATAAAACAGCGAAAGCTACTTCGACGATAAGGATGTCTCGATGAAGCCCGTACGAGACATCACTCGGCATTATCTCCGTTGGACGGGGGCGTATCCCATTCCACCGACCAACCAGGGGGAAGAGTGCAGGGCCAAGTCAAGCTAGCAATCATATCTTCGAAGGTCTCACCTGAAAATGAGCCACAAGCAAGGCTGAGTATACTAATACTCAGCAAGACTTACCCGGGTAGTGGAATCTATTCCACCGACTCTAGAATCTCGGCATGTGTTTAGTACGTTCAAAGACTTAACCATCACTACCACACACTGCGGCCTTAGCATTTTTCACTAGACAGACGGGCCTCAATCGTAAACATCGTACCATAGCCCGTCTGTTGTCCTTATGATCGCAGCGTGTAGTAAACATTCAACTCCTATTTTCTCGCGAGTGACAGGAAATCACTCGGCTTTTACCGGAGTCCTATTAGCACAGCATTCTATCGATCCTTACATCTAGTTTTCAAGCATGGGTTCCTAACATCATGCAACTAAGTTTTCATTCAACTCCTATAAACTTAATGCACAAGCAAAGAGTAATGAGCTGCATAATTTAGGGAAGAAATGGGTTATGCTCCGGGGCTTGCCTTCGCAGTTAGCTTGGGGCTCTTCCGAACTTGGGCTCGGGTCTTCAAGAGCTTCAGTTAGATTTACTTGAGCTTCACGCTGCTCACTCTCGGACGCGGGCACCAGCTCGTAAGTTCCGTCGGCGAGAGTCGTTGATTCTACATGAATGCACAAGTTTAAGTAGTGGTGATGGGAAACGACACGATTTTAAGTGTAATTACTACAGTGGATAGTTTCTGGTCATGAAATTTTGGATTTAGGCACATCAGGGAAAGATGTGCTTAATGTAAACTTTTCAGACAATTTCATGTAGCAGATTAATTATGAAAAATATATTACATAGTTGCTGTTAGATCATTGTTCTTTTTGTACAGAACAATTGGTGCAAAAACTGAGTCTAAGATTTTTACATGGCTTTCATATAATCGTGCAGGAGGTACTGTAATTTTTATAGGATTTATTATGCAGTTTTCAGAGCATAGTAAATGTGACATTACACACCTAGGTTTTTCAAGGATTTATTTTTACAGGACCCTACACAGGGTTTTTGTCCACTCAAATTTTTACACAGCAACCACTACCACTGTGTATCTCCTAGTAAAAATGTGAGAATTTTCCAAGCTAAGATACTATTTTCTTGAATTAATGTATGTTATTAGCACATAAATAAAATAAATAGGTTCCTTTGAGATAAAAAGTCTAGCAATTTTTTTCTGGCACCTAGGTACCATTACACCATTATAGAAAACGTTTTATTAGGTGATTCATAACCTAACTGCAGGGATAAAAATATTAAGCTACATTTGGTATGAAACTAAGTTTAATAAACCGTGTAGCTAGATATGGAATTTGGGCCTGATCTTTTTACACAGTCCTAAGCATCAAGCAACTAACTCACTGCCCAAAATTTAGGATCAGTATTGATCTACAACAGTAGGTACAAAAGAAGTCCATTAAAGCTTCCATTTAATGTAGAGCAAAATATATTGAGAATCTGAGAAACTTTTTCTAACAAAAGTTGTAGAGTTTCTTCTAAGGATTCCAGAACAGTTAAGTTTGCATTTTTCTGCATTTTCTATGATTTTATACAAATTTTACAAGTTCACTGAATTTGAATCTAGATTTGAAACTTTCTTTTACAACTGGGTCCTTGAATCTTACGCGCAGACCCTTCTAAAGATTTAAATTCTTGCAATTGGATCCTCGGGCGGCTCGAGTACGGCGGCTGGCCGAAATTCCGGCGAGGGGCTCGCCGGCTGCGAGGGGTGAGGGTCGGGGAAGGTTCAGGGGTGCGAGGGCTACCTCGTGGGGGTCTTGTTCGGGTGGGGGACGGCCGGGGATAGCTCGCCGGCGTTGGAGCAGAGGCGGCGGCGGCGGCGGCACGCGTCGACGGCGGTGCTCCGGCGGGCTTGGGGCGGTCTGGTCTGGTCGGCGAGCTTCAGTGGCGCGTGGGGAAGCTGCTCGGGTGCTTGGCTTGGGCGGAGGAGGTCGGGGTCGAGCTGTCCGCGGTGAGCAGGGGCGGCGGCGGCGGTGACAGCGCGGGCGGCGGCGCTCCGGTGGTCCTGGGCGGTGTTGGGTGGGTCGGCGAGCTCCGGTGGGGTGATGTAGTGGTGGCTGGCACTCCAATTTGGGCAGGGGGCGGCTGTGGAGGGCTGTCCACGAGCGGGCGGAGCTCGGCGGCGGTAATGGCGGCGGCGAGGTGCTCTGGCTGCTGTGGCTCGCGCGGGCGGGCGGGGGCGCGGCTTTTATAGGTGCAGGAGGGGGTGGGGGTGCCTGGGCGATGCGCGGGGCGGAGATACGGCGAGGGCGTGCCACTGGCAACGGCGGGCGGCAGCAGGACGCCGGCGCGGCGTGCGGCGGGCGGGCGCGAGCGACTGGCGGCCGGGGATTTGGCGTGGGCGCGAGGAGATAGCGCGGCGCGTGGATTCGAGAAGCAGCTGCAGCAGCGGCTCAGGCGGGAGGCAGGCGCAGCGACGGGCGGGGCGCGGGGGTCGGGACGGCACGGCGCGACGCGGCGGGCGGCGAGCCGGGGCACGGCACGGCGTGCGCACGCGCGGGCGCGGACTGGGCAGCGCGGCGGTGTGGGGGGGGGGGGGGGGGCAAAGCCGTGCGTGGGGGAGAGGCGCGGCGGCCACGGGCCTGGCGGCTCGCGCCGGTCAGGCGTCGCCGGCCACCTGGCGGCGCTGTCGGGCGGGGAGGGGAGAGAGAGGGAGGAGCGAGGGGCCTAAACGCGAGAATTTGAAAAGTTTCAAGGGGCTGGGTGCAAACAGGGCATTTTCTCCTCTTTCTAATTTGAATTTCAAAAACTTTTGAACATGAAAGTTGTTCAGAATAAAAAGTTCTACAAGTTTGGTTTCAGGCAACATCTCATTTGGCTTATGGTTTGAAAGTTAATTTAAAAATTCAAAAGTATCCAAAAGTGCCCAAATTCAATTTGAATTTCAACTTAACTCGTTCTAATTCTTTTCACCCTTTTATTAGTTGGTTAAGCATAGGGTTAGGCTAATGACATTGATTTAGAAATATAAATTATCAGGGTTGTCACAGTAATACTCCGTTTACTAGTCCCCGACTAGTACTATGCGTACTTTACTGAAGGGGCATCGCTCCCACACTTCAAATACTACTCCGTTTACTAGTTCTCGACTAGTACTACGCGTAGTTTATAGAAGCGGCATCGCTCCCACACTTCCAGTACTACTCTGTCTACTAGTTCTCGACTAGTACTATGCGTAGTTTACTGAAGGGGCCTCGCTCATATACTTCTAGTACTACTCCGTTTACTAGTTCTCGACTAGTACTACGCGTAGTTTACTGAAGGGGCATCGCTCCCACACCTCCAGTAATACTCCGCTTACTAGTTCCTGATTAGTACTACGCGTAATTTACTGAAGGGGCATCGTTCCCATATTCCAGTAACACTTCGTTTACCAGTTCTCGACTAGTACGACGAGCCGTTTACTAAGGGACCTCGCTCCCATACTATCAGAAATACTCCATTTACTAGTTCCCGACTAGTACTATGCGTAGTTTATTGAAGGGGCATCACTCCCATATTCCAGTAACACTCCATTTACTAGTTCTCGACTAGTACTAAGATCAGTTTACTGAAGAGGCCTCGCTCCCACACTTCCAGTAATACTCCGTTTACTAGTCCTCGACTAGGACTACGTGTAGTTTATTGAAGGGGCCTCGCTTCCATACTTCATGTACTACTCCATTTACTAGTTCTCGACTAGTACCATGTGTAGTTTACTGAAGCGGCATCGCTCCCATACTTCCAGTAACACTCCATTTACTAGTTCTCGACTAGTACTACGAGTAGTTTACTGAAGGGGCCTCGCTCTCATAACACTGCCTTAACTAGTTCCTGTAACACCCAAAAATATAGGAAATAAAATTTTAAAAACATTGTTATAAAATCCACAAAATAAAATTATGCATGCATCTTTCTTTTCTTTTTCTTCTCCCACTCTTTTCTTTCAGCCCGGCCAAAACCTCTCTCTCTTCTCCTTGTACTTTTCTTCTTCTTGCGGCCCAACCACGTCGGCCCAAATCTTTCTCTCCTCCTCTTCTATTTCTTTTCTCCTCCCCCCCCCCCCCCCCCCCCCGCAGCCCAACTCAGCCGGCCCATACCGCCTACTCTCCCTCACCGACGCGCTGGACACACCTGTCGGCGCCCCGTCTCTTCCTTTCCTTTCTTCTTCCTCCCGCAGCTCTCCCCTCTTTCCTTTTTCCGCCGCGACACCAGACGCGCCGCGCAGTCGTCCGCGCCTCCCTCCCCTTTCCTTTTTCTTCCTCACACCGAATCCAGATCGTCCCGCACCATCGTCCGCATCTCCTCTTTCCTTCCCCGTGACGCTGGCCTGCCATGCCGGCCGCGGTACGCGCTCCGCCCCTTTCCTTCGCAGGCCGCCGCGTGAGCCGCCACCTTCCTTTTTCCCGGCCGCTCCGCCTCCTCCCCTCCCCTATAAAACCCACACCGGAGCCCCGCTTTGCACCCAGAGCTGTCTTCAATCTTTTCTTCTACTCCGCACCATTGCACGCTGCTAGAAACCGTTCACCGGACGAACGCCGCTGCCCCGTGTCGCCGCCTCTCCGTCGACTTGCCGTCCCTCTGTTTCTCCAACGACTACAACTCTCGCCGAAGTTCCGCGAGGTGGTGAGCATCGAGCCGCCCCTATTTCCCCCCTCTCTCTCGCTCTGTCCCAGCCCCGATTTCTCGCCGGAGCTCTGTTTCTCTCGCTCTATCGCCGGAGCCTTGCAAACCTGGGCGACTCAGGGGAACTCGATTTGTGGGTAAAGTGTACAACCTCTGCAAAGTGTAAAACTGTTATAACAGTTGTACTCACGGTTAAGAGTGGCTTGGACCCTCACATGATAATGAAACTTGAAGATTAATTAAATTGTGGTTCGTGGTTTACGATTATGTTGCTCGTACCTTTATGATTTTGCTAAAGTGGGATGGTATAAACTTAAACCTTGTTAATAGGTGCTTGCTAATAAATACTTGATCAACTAAAAGTGCTCGCTGCTGCAAACCTTAGCCTATCCTTGATGGCCTTGCATATTCTCCCCACTTGCTGAGTACCAACCATAAGAGTACTCACCCTTGCCCACTACTGTTCAGAAGAAAACTTTGAAGAGGAGAACTTCGACGACTTCGAGGAGTTCTAGGCATTGCGTTCACCAGTCATCGCCTGTGGAAGACGGAGTTGTTGCAGACTTCATATAGGGTATATCGGTGTATCATTTTAAGACCTTTGTGTCTTTTTTATTCGGAGTATAATATGGTTAAATACTTTATTTAGTTACTTTTTGAGCATTGTCTTTGATATATTTCACTTTTCCGTCTATCATGTGTGTGTGAACATGATCCTGGCGCACACATGAGATGCATCCGGTTCTTTCTAGAATCGGGTGTGATAGAAGTGGTATCAGAGCCATGTTGACTGTAGAACGCTAGCCTAGTTAGAAATGGTCGAAATTAAGGATTTATCTTCTAGCAAGCCATGTCAGCATCAAAAATTTCTTTGTGTTTATTTTATATTTCCACATAAAAACCTATGTTTACATGAACTTTCTATTATTTTACTTCTTTAAAAAAAAATATATATATTCTGAGTTTTACTCCCGCTCTGTCAGATGGCCACGACTTACCAGACTGCTCGCAATCGCACCGGAGGTCGCCAAGATCGCATTGCCCCAGTTGAGCCAGCTCCTCCCGCCCCAGTTCCAGCCCCTGTTGAAGAGGAGGAAGCTATGGAGGAGGAACCCGCGGAGGCCTACTACTTCGTGAATGGGGATGATGGCCGCATCATGGCGATTGATGAAGAAGGGAATCAGTTCACATCGCCGGCATCATCAATTGTTGAGGCACCACCACCACCCCCAGTTGTCCCTACTCCAGCTCCCGGTCCAGCACCGGTCGCCGCTGGAGGAAGCCCGGGTAACTCCGGGGGTATTGATGATGGAAGAGATGATGACGAGGACAACGACAACAATGAAAACAACAGAGAGCTCGGTCTCTTGTCTCTGGTGCTGCAGGGTGTTCTGTAGGAGTTGGGCAACCACGTGAGACCCCACTACCACACGCACCACTACATCGACCCTGCGCTTGGCGACTACTACCTCACTCGCGTCCACGTCAGGGTGGATACGGCAAGTGCCAGAGGCCGGAGGACTCTCACTGCGCACGACTCCACTACGCCCCACGCTACTTACGCCGCCTCCATCAGCAGCGCCGCCTGGAGAGCTCTGTGGTCCATCTGCCACACCCATCGCCAGGAGCTTCAGAACACGGAGTACCGCCACCTTCCTCGCCGCCTCAGTGGAACTAAGGAGACTGTGGTTACTCTGGGTGGAGATGATGAAGACCGCTTCAACACTATTGCTTGAGTCACCGCCGCTCTCAACACTGAGCTGGAGAGCATCATCACTGAGCTGGACGATACTCAGGACCAGCTACTGGAGGCCCATGACAGGATCCGCATATTGGAGGCCCGACTTGAGGGAAGGGCGCCGCCACCTCCACAGCTGAATGAACCCCGCTTCCCCGCCTTGTCACCGCCCCGCAAGAAGCTTCGCCGCGGCGAACCCGGCTCCATAACTCACCCTGAGGACTAGGCATCTAGGCTCTTAGGCTAGTATCTCTTAAAGTTCTCTTGTTAGAACCATTTTTGCTTGAGAGGACGATGATGTAATAATGTTTTCTTGAGAACAAATGTTTGTTTTTGTGTGCTTGGTTGGAAGCTTTGAGAATTGCTTGATATAATCTATCCATTAATATAAGTTGGAGTCCTTATTAATCCATATTTTGTTAAGATCTTATCTTCTATCTACCTATACCCAGTACACCTGTCTTATCCTGGGTTTATTCCCTAACGGTCAGATGGTAAACAACAGGACAGGTGGAGGACAGGATAACTCTAGCACGAGGCGTGCTCGCGTAGTCAACCGACAGAGTCAGTTGCCACCACCACCCAACCCAACAATGGAGCAATTCTTGGCAGCACAAATGCAGGTGTTGCAGAACCTCACTGCCACCATCCAGAACATGCAAGCCCAGCAGAATCAGCAAGCACCGCAACAAAATCAGCCACCAAGAGACAAACATAGGGAATTCATGAGCCACCACCCCCCTACCTTTTCTCACTCAGTGGATCCCTTGGATGCTGATGACTGGTTGAAGGTCATCACTAAGAAGCTGGACATCACGCAATGCAGTGACCGTGAAAGGGTCCTGTATGCTGCAGGACGTCTGGAAGGTGCGGCCGCTGATTGGTGGGATGCTTTCACTGCTGCCCATGCCAATACCAACACTATCACCTGGGAGGAGTTCAGAACCAATTTCCGCAGCCACCATATCCCAGCAGGACTAATGAAGCTCAAGCAGAAGGTGTTCCTGAACCTGAAGCAAGGCAGCATGACTGTCAGCGATTACCGGGATAAATTCACTCAGTTGTCTCGGTACGCGCCCCATGAGGTGGATAGTGACGCAAAGATGCAGGAGTGCTTCTTGGAAGGTCTGATAGGGCCGCTCAACTATCAGCTGCACAGTCACACCTTTCCAAACTTCCAGACTCTGCTAGACAAAGCCATTGGTCTGGAGAGCAAGCACAAGGAGCTTGGGGAACACAAGCGAAAACTTCAGTCCCAGGGACAATCCAGCAGCAACACTTGTCCCCGCTACAGCACACCCCAGGGATTTCAGTCGCGCTTTGGAGGACAAGGCGGAGGATATCCGCAGAGTCAACAGAATCAACGAACTCCACAACAGCCTCAACGCTTCAACCAGCAGACTCAGCGCAACTCCAACCCACAACCATACCGTTCAGGGTATGCCACCGGTGCACCAGTGCGGACGAACAATCCAGTCACACCTGTCCAACTCAACGGCTGTTTCAAATGTGGAGAACTGGGGCATTATGCTAACAACAGCCCGAGGCGTAACATGTAGACTCCTCAGAATCAGAGGAACAGTGGGCAGAGGCAGACTCCTCAACAGCAGCAACCGCGCAACAGCAACCAGACACCACTGGGCAACAGAGGTCAACAGACCTACGTGCGCTGAAGGGTGAATCATGTGGCTGCAGAAACAGCTGAAGAGGCTCCCGATGTTGTGCTCGGTACGTTCCTTGTTAATTCTGAACCTGCATCAGTTTTATTTGACTCTGGAGCATCACATTCATTCATTATTGAGCAATTCGCTGCAATACATAATTTACCAATGAGCCCTATGAAACAAATAATTCTAGTAAGATCCCCGGGCAAAGAATTGAAAGCTAGCCACTCATGCCCGAGGGTCAACATGAATATTATGGGGGTAGAATTCCTAGCCAACCTAATAATCCTAAAGACTAGAGACATTGATGTGATCCTCGGAATGGATTGGTTATCAAGATGTGATGGTGTCATTCAGTGTCGCAAGAGGTCAGTGCTCTTAACCAGCCCTCAAGGAGATAAAGTAGAGTTTGTGGCATCAGCTTCACCTAGTGGAGTTGGGACAGTGAACCAAATGAAGGGAATGCCTCTGGAAGATATCAGAGTTGTCTGTGAGTACCCCGACGTCTTCCCGGAAGATTTACCAGGTATGCCACCTGTTCGTGACATTGAGTTCAGTATTGATCTTTTACCTGGTACTGCACCTATCTCTAAAAGACCCTATAGAATGGATGTTAAGGATCTAAGCGAACTAAAGAAACAAATAGAAGAAATGTTAGCTAAAGGATTTATCCGTCCTAGCTTGTCCCCGTGGGGAGCACCCGTGATCTTTGTTGATAAGAAGGATGGCAACAGAAGGATGTGTGTAGACTACAGGTCACTGAATGATGTGACGATCAAGAATAAGTATCCACTGCCCAGAATTGAAGATTTGTTTGATCAGATGAGAGGTGCCGAGGTTTTCTCCAAGATTGATCTGAGATCAGGCTATCATCAGTTAAGGATCCGACCAGAGGATATACCCAAGACAGCCTTCACTACCAGATATGGCCTGTATGAGTTCACTGTGATGTCGTTTGGATTGACCAACGCTCCAGCATATTTCATGTACCTGATGAACAAGGTTTTCATGGAATATCTTGACAAGTTTGTGGTTGTGTTTATTGATGACATCTTGGTGTATTCGCAGAACGAGGAAGAACATGAAGAGCACTTGAGGATAGTGTTACAGAAACTCCCAGAGAATCAGTTATATGCCAAGCTGAACAAATGTGATTTTTGGTTGAGAAAAGTTTCTTTCCTTGGACATGTTATCACAGATGGAGGAATTGCAGTAGACCCGTGTAAAGTTCAAGATGTTCTGAATTGGAATCCACCAAAGTCTGTGCCTGAAATCAGAAGTTTCCTTGGACTTGCAGGTTACTACCGCTGATTTATTGAGGGATTCTCAAAGATTGTGAAACCCATGACTTCTTTGTTGGAAAAAGGGAAAGAATTTAGGTGGGATGCTGCATGCCAGAAGTGTTTTGAAGAGCTGAAAACAAGATTGACCACTGCTCCTGTGTTGATAATGCCAGATATCCACAAAGGGTTTGATGTGTATTGTGATGCTTCACGGATGGGTCTTGGATGTGTGTTAATGCAAGAAGGCAAAGTTGTGGCCTATGCTTCAAGACAGTTGAGAAAGCATGAGCGGAACTATCCTACCCATGACTTGGAATTGGCTGCCGTCGTGCACGCATTGAAGATTTGGAGGCACTACATGATCGGAAACAAGTGTCAGATCTTCATGGACCAAAAGAGTCTAAAGTACATCTTCACGCAACAGGATCTTAACCTAAGACAGCGCAGATGGCTAGAATTAATCAAAGACTATGATTTGGATATTAAGTATCATCCTGGCAAGGCAAATGTTGTGGCAGACGCCGTAAGCCGAAAAGGACAAGCTAATAGGATGATTGCTCGATTGATGCCTCAGGAATTATGTTGGGAGATGGCATGTTTGAATCTGGGAATAGTCACACAGGCGGAAGCCATGACTATGGAGATGGAACCTACATTAGAACAAGAGATCAAATTGGTTTAGGCAAGACTACGGATTTCACTGAAGATGAACAAGGAACTGTTTGGTTCAGAAAGAGGATCTGTGTACCTGAAATTGATCACCTTCGTGAACTTATTTTGAAGGAGACACATGATTCCGCTTATTCCATTCATCCTGGAAGTACCAAGATGTATCAAGACTTTAAAGAACGGTACTGGTGGTATGGTTTGAAAAGAGACGTAGCAACTCACGTGGCTTTGTGTGATGTGTGCCAGAGAGTGAAAGCAGAACACCAGAGACCAGCAGGTTTACTTCAGCCATTCAAAGTACCTGAATGGAAATGGGAAGAGATTGGTATGGATTTCATTGTAGGGTTACCCCGTACCCGTGATGGTTACGACTCGATATGGGTTATTGTGGACAGATTGACAAAAGTCGCACATTTCATCCTGGTCAAAACAACATACACTGGAGCCAAGTTAGCAGAACTATACATGACACGAATTGTGTGTCTGCACGGTGTTCCAAAGAAGATAGTGTCTAATCGAGGTACTTAGTTCACATCGCGTTTCTGGCAGAAATTACATGAATCCATGGATACAAAGCTCAATTTTAGTTCCGCATATCATCCACAAACAGACGGTCAGACTGAGCGAACGAATCAAGTATTGGAGGATATGTTGAGAGCATGTGCCCTTAAGCATGGAGGTAGTTGGGATAAAAGCTTGCCATATGCAGGATTCTCCTACAATAACAGTTATCAGGCAAGTCTCAAGATGGCCCCATTTGAAGCATTATACGGGAGAAAATGCAGGACACCGTTGTATTGGAATCAAACAGGAGAAAGTCAGGTTTTTGGGCCATAGATTCTTCAAGAAGCGGATAGACAAGTCCAGATAATCCGGGACAATCTTAGGACTGCTCAGTCACGACAGAAAAGTTATGCTGACAATCTTAGGATAGACACGAAGAAGGGAAGTGACATTTGAAGTTGGAAATTTTGTGTATTTGAAAGTATCACCCATCAGGGGTTTATGTAGATTTAAAGTGAAAGGAAAGTTGTCACCGTGTTATATTGGTCCTTTTCAGATCTTGGAAAGGAAAGGTGAAGTGGCATATCAATTGGAGTTACCGGCACGATTGTCAGATGTTCATGATGTGTTTCACGTATCACAGCTAAAGAAATGTTTGAGAGTGCCTGAGGAGCAGTTACCGCTAGAGGAACTCAATGTACAAGAAGATTTGACTTATGCAGAGCATCCGGTTAGAATCTTGGAAACATCTCAGAGGGTTACTCGGAACAAGGTGATCAAAATATGCAAAGTACAGTGGAGTCACCACTCAGAGGATGAGGCTACTTGGGAAAGAGAAGATGAACTGATTGCAGAACTCCCTCAGCTGTTCCCTAATCCTTCCAAATCTCGAGGACGAGATTCTCTTTAAGGGGGGTAGGTTTTGTAACACCCAAAAATATAGGAAATAAAATTTTAAAAACATTTTTACAAAAGCCACAAAATAAAATTATGCATGCATCTTTCTTTTCTTTTTCTTCTCCCACTCTTTTCTTTCAGCCCGGCCCAAACCTCTCTCTCTACTCCTACTTTTCTTCTTCTCGCGGCCCAACCACGTCGGCCTAAATTTTTCTCTCCTCCTCTTCTATTTATTATCTCCTCCCCCCTCCCACAGCCCAACTCAGCCGGCCCAAACTACCTACTCTCCCTCACCTCTCTCTCACCGACGCGCTGGACCCACCTGTCGGCGCCCCCTCTCTTCCTTTCCTTTCTTCTTCCTCCCGCACCTCTCCCCTCTTTCCTTTTTCCGCCGCGACACCAGACGCGCCGCGCCATCGTCCACGCCTCCCTCCCCTTTCCTTTTTCTTCCTCACCCCGAATCCAAATCGTCCCCGCGCCATCGCCCGCGTCTCCTCTTTCCTTCCCCGCGACGCTGGCTTGCCATGCCGGCCGCGGTACGCGCTCGCCCCTTTCCATCACAGGCCGCCGCGTGAGCCGCCGCCTTCCTTTTTCCCGGCCGCTCCGCCTCTTCCCCTCCCCTATAAAACCCACGCTGGAGCCCCGCTTTGCACCCGGAGTCGTCTTCAATCTTTTCTTCTACTCCGCACCATCGCACGCCGCTGGAAACCTTTCACCGGAGGAACGCCGCCGCCCCGTGTTACCGCCTCTCCGTCGACTCGCCGTCCCTCTGTTTCTCCAACGACTACAACTCTCGCCGGAGTTCCGCGAGCTGGTGAGCATCGAGCCGCCCCCGTTTCCCCCTCTCTCTCGCTCTGTCGCAGCCCCGGTTTCTCGCCGAAGCTCTGTTTCCGCCCGCCGCCGTGGCCGCCGGTCTACGGTCGCCGCACGGCCGTCCCGTGACCACCCTCACTTTCGCCGTGCCGCCCTCTATCTCCCAGGCATAACCCCAGCCTGAACCGAGCCCAGAACACCGGGTTCGGTGAACTCCGGCCGTCCACCGCCGCTCTCGCTCGCCGGCGGCGTCCAGCGCAGCTGAGCGATTCGCCCGACCCTTTTTCTCCGTTGAGCCGACCCTCACCCTGCCGCTCGATCTAGATCTAACGGCCAGAACAGATCCGAGCCGTGTCCGATTCGCCCGACTCTTACCCCGCCGCAAGATTCTGATCCAACGGACCAGATTCGTCCGACCCTTGCCATCCCCAGAACCTTTGCAGAAAAGCCCCTAGGCTTTCCAGGAATCAACCCGCAGTCCAGATCAGTAGAAAAATAATTAGAGTTGAGTCCTTTCTTTATCTGTCTCGACCCCTGACCTTTCCAGAATTAGTACCCGCTGTCCAAGACCTCCAGTTTTGCACCCCGACCCTCTGTTTAAGGTTTAATGATGTTCTAGCCCCTGATTTCTTCAGATTTAGCCCCTGGAAGTTTAAAACTCTCGCAGATAGGTCCCTGGATCACTGTTTTAGCCATATCTTCATCGTTTCAACTCCGATTTCCATGATTCTTGCGCTCATATGATTCTTGCATCATGAACGACAATATTATCATCTTTTTACTCTCTGTTTGTACTGTTTCTTATTTTTTTTGTGTATGCTTGTTTGTGTGGTCGCGTAGACCAAGAGCAAGCTTACGAGGAAGAGAATCAACAGCTGTTTGAGGAAGGCAAGTGGATTTCCCCCCTGCATATTCTATTTTATCCCAACAATAGCATGATAATTCACTTTACTTTAATGTTGCTTGCATAAACTTGATGGGTTACTTATACTAAGGACATACCTAGTCTTTTACCCAAAGCCTTGAAACACCTGGGTTTACTATTCATGTTGGAGCTGCTCATGGTGCCACTGAATGTGCTCATTAGCATCCTCCAACTCAAAGTTCAGATCATGGAGCTGCTCCTCCAAGTGTGCTATCATGTCATCTCTCTCACCCATGAGAGTGTCGTGCTCCTGAACTTGGCCCTCAAGTTGGCCAATCCGGGTGTCTCTGTCTTCAAGTTCCTCACTAAGTTCCTTAATCTGCTCATCCCTGGTATCTGTCATCATGTGGTAGGCCTGTGCAAGATCAGTGAGCTGCACAAGCGCCTGACTCTGGAGAGTCTGAAGTCAGTAGAGTGCATTCATGCACCGCACGGAGGTCTCGATGGTCTCTTGGGCATGAAAGTCCACCAAGTACTGTGAGTGCTGCACCCTGTTGAGCCAAAAGGGGTCGTTGTCCTGGGCAGCAGGAAACAAACCAATAGGAGTGAGCGTGACGGCCTCGGGGCACTGCGCACAGAAAGTGGTGAGCGCCCTCATGGCAGCAAGCTCCCAAATATCGGCCAAACAGTGACCAACAGCCTCAATCTCCAAGGCGGGCCACTCCGGGTGTAGCGGGTGCGGAAAGATGGTCACGTTGACACGGCACTGGCTAACTCCATTCTCCGCAAACTCCAGTCCGAGGTAACGTGGGGGAATTGGATAGCCCGCGGTGCGCAGAACGTCCACAAGATAGAGGGAAAGCTCTCTCAGTGGAGACACTGCGAGTGAACGTGTCCATCCTCATCCACCATCATGGCAACAGGCTCGGCCATCTAAACAAAAGATCAAAGGGGTGAGATAGCGAAAAGCCGTTAACAACACAGTGACAGATTCTGGACAGTGCACTGAAATAGCCATAACTTCAATAGTTCTTGTCCAAAAATTCTCAACTTTTACCAGAACATTCCTAAGGTATTTGTGAACAACTTTTCTAGTCAACTCCAGGGCTAGATAATGCTCTAAGATGGTCTTTCTCTTAAGGTTTCACTTTACTGTCTACCCAGAAATTTCAGTGAATAGTGGGCCAATGTTTCGTGCACCAGGGAAAATCTACCCAGCCAAAACTTACCAAATTTTAACAGTAGCTGCCTCAGTAAATTTACAACAAGTTTTGTGTTGAACACTTTTGCAGAAAACTGTAGTAAAAGGGCATAAAAATTTATGTGGTAGAAGTGCTTATTTTGGACAGAAAACTGACATCTCAAGGTCTTTGTTGTTTCTCATTATCCATATGTTCAGAATTTTTAAAATTTAGACCGGAGGTAGAATACAAATTTTGGAACAAAACTTTCAACATGAGTTTCTCCAGAAAGAATCATTTTCTAAGCTCAATAAATCCATCTTTTCAGATAAGGCAGAAATATGACAGATTTGCTAGATAATCCTTATGCAAAGACAATCTTGTGCACGCATGAACCTTACCACTCTCAAGCATCGCATTTTCAATTTCAGATTTATATAGTCATGATGCATGCACGTCCTATTCGTCCTCACAAAATAAAATAATTGCCAATAGCTTTTGGTCTTACGAAGTTAGTTTCGGTGGCATACACAATACGTCTCTCACTATAATAGGTAGTCGAGAATTCTCTAACCGTTCTTAAACTTATCATAATCGCGGTTAGTGTACCTGCAGAAGATTGATAGAGCATATAGATATATCCAATGAACCTTTCATGCCAGCACTCATGAAAGCGTCCGTATTCATTACCGTTCACTATAGAAACGGCATCCGTACAATTCCCGCCGTACAGACGACGCTAACATACGCTATCAAGATAGCGTATTCACGGGGGAGTACCGTCTTGAGACGGGGGTATGAACAGCGATCGCCATACCCTGCGCCAAACCTTCTACTCCCAATATAATCAACTAATAGTTGGTATATTGGCAGCACCTCAAGTAAGCCACTGCTTGAGGGCAGCGTTCGGCTCGCATCACCGACAGGAAGGCCAAGCTCTCTCAGTTGGCTGAGGATTCTTACCTTCTTACCTTAGCGATGAGTGCGTCGTTACGGAATTTAAGGGTCAGTTGTGCATAAAAGTAAGTTTTGACAGAAAGTAATGTGCTGGAAGTCAGTTGATACTATTCATAAGTTAGATAGCCACCTAGTAACTTTCCCATAATCCCTTAGGGCTTTACGAACTAGGCACCATCCTTAACGAACCAACGCATTTTCCAAACACAATTTTTGTGGTCAAGTTTTATTAAAATGAGTTTTTAAGGCTTGTTGCATTCTCTGGCGTATGCATTTCGGCTCTGATACTAGCTGTGGCAGAACCACCTGAATTAATCCGGCTCAAGCGCGCTAACCATCACCACAAGGGCAATCAGGGCTAACTCGCACTTCAAATGGAATAATCCACTGGTCTGTCGGGTAACCTCCCGATACAACCGGTTTTTGCCGATCGAAACCATACATACATGTACTCACACGAAGGTGAGCCCAGAGGATACAACATTTCACAAATTATACAACATAGATTCATCACAGATTGTTATTACAACGGAGTTCAAATTCGTAAACAAGGTACTTCAGAGTTCAAAATAAATGAGTTCTTTAGAGTTCAAAGAAGCAGAAAAATAACGATAACTACTTGACGATACAGGATGTCTCGATGAAGCCCGTACGAGACATCACTCGGCATTATCACCGTTGGCCGGGGGCGTATCCCATTCCACCGACCAACCAGGAGCAAGGGTACAAGGCCAAGTCAAACTAGCGATCATATCCTCGAAAGTTTCACCTGAAAACAAGCCACAAGCAAGGCTGAGTATACTAATACTCAGCAAGGCTTACCCGACTAGTGGAATATACTTAGCCGACTCCTAGACATGCGAGGCTTTTGGCTTGAGGGGTTTGTTTTGCCGAAAAGCATATATGAGTAGGTCCTTACTTTCAAATTTTAGCTCCAAGTTCTAGCTTTCTTTAACCATTCTAGGTAAGCAACTATCCAATATCATACATGGTGGAAGAATTATTTTGCATCCAACAAGATTAATCATCATCATTGTTCCTCTTCTTACTCTATGTGGTAAAAGGGTCAAGCAGTCTCAATAACCGCGAGAAACGGATGATTCGAATTGAATTTCTTAACCTTGCAAGGGAAACCTAAACACCCGTCACGTGGTTACTCACCGAGTCACACGTGCAACTTTTCCCTTCAATTCCCGCTTCACGGAACTGGCCCACTGCCCTCGACTACACGTCCCCATGGCCTGGCCATGGCGGCACATGCACCCGCCATTAGCTAGATGTGAATGAATTCAAGACGGTGGGGAGTATATTCCGGCCTCGGTTCAATCTGGTACTTAAGATTACCGATTACCATATTCTCGGCATGTGGTTAGTACGTTCAAAGACTTAACCACCACTACCACACACTGCGGCCTTAGCAATTTTTCACTAAACCAACGGGGCCTCAATCATCAACATAAACATCGTACCATAGCCCCGTCCGTCGACCTTATGATTGCAGCATGTAGTAAACATTCAACTCCTATATTCTCGCGGTGACTGGAAATCACTTGACTTTTACCGAGTCCTATTAGCATAGCATTCTATCGAACCTTACATCTAGTGTTCAGAGCAGGGGTACCTAGGATCATGCGACTAAGTTTTCCAACTCCTATAAACTTAATGCACAAGTAAAGTAGAGTAATAAGTTGCATACGTTTAGGAAAATAGGGTTCATGCTCCGGGGCTTGCCTTCTTTGGAAAAGGTAGCTTGGGGCTCGTCCGAACTCGGGCTTGGGTCTTCGAGAGCTTCAGTTAGATTTACTTGAGCTTTACGCTGCTCACTCTCGGACGCGGGTACCAGCTCGTATGTTCCGTCGGCGAGAGTAGTCGATTCTATATGAATGCACAAGTGTAAGTTATAGCGATGGTATAAGACGATTATTTTCGTTCACGATAAAGTTGTAGTCCATAAAATATCGATTTGGTTGTGAAGTTACTTAGTTAAGTTTTCTTTGGGCAATTGTTAATAGTGTATAACTTAAACTATTAACTTCCTTAAATAAAAGGGGTTGTGTTATAATGGAAACTTAATTTTCTAAGCACAACATCGATTAAACACAACTTCTGGATTAGGTAACTTCTGGGGATGAAATTTTTATTTAGAGCACATTATGCAGAGAAAAAAGCACTGTAAAAATTTCAGACATTTTCACGCAGCAGAAAAATTATGAAAAAGGTAATACACAGCTACTACTAGAACATAGTTATTTTTATACAGGACAAACCATTCATGTATTGAAGCTAAAACATTTACAGGGTGTTAACCTATACCTATATGTGCTACTGTAAAGCTTTCAGATTTTATTGTGTAAGATACAAAGCATAATAAATAGGACAAGATACACCTAGTTTAATAAAGATTAATTTCTACAGGATGTTTTACAGGGTTTCTATGTATGAAACCCTTTATGCAGAAAGAGCTACTCTAAAGTGTGCTATAGCAAAACGTTGAATATTTTCCCAGCACAGAAACTAATTATTTGAATTAGAGAAATTTTTCCTACCACAAAATTATATAAATAGGTTACAGAGAGTAAAAAGGTTCTAAACATTTTCTGTGGTGTTTAGGCATCAATACAACAGTTCTGAAAAAGTTGGACCACATGAATCACAACATAATAGCAGTTACAATTTAGTTTTATTACTTCATGTCATAAACAAGTTTTATTAAAAAGTTTAGATAGAGATGGGTTCTGGCTCTAATATTTTTTACACTGGCCTACAAATCAAGCAACCAATCTACTGTTAAATTTTCAGGTTTAGACTTTGTCTACAACAGGGGGTACATTTTAAGTCTATTAAACCTTCCATTTAATTTATAGCAAGATTTATCAAGCAACTGAAGAAAAGCATGTAACAAAAGTTGTAGATTTTCATCTAAAGATTCCAGAACAGTTGAGTTTGTATTTTTCCAGTTTTTCTACGATTTTACATGAATTTATAAATTCACTGATTTTGAATCTAGGGTTAAAACTTTCTTTTACAGAGAGGTCCCTGGAAACTTGCGTGCAGACTTTTAAAGATTGCAATCAATGCAATTGGGTCCCTGGGCGGCGCTGGCATGGCGGCCGGCCAGATTCCGGCGAGGGGGCTCGTCGGCGGCAAGGGAAAAAGGGTTGGGGAGAACCAGGGAGGTGAGAGCTACCTCGGGATGGCCTTGGTCGGGGTTGGGGGTGGCCGGAGGTGGCTCGTCGGCGCGGAGTAGAGGGGCGGCGGTGGGGCGGAGTGTCGGTGACGGTGCTCCAGCGAGGAGGGGAGAGCGTGGGCTGGTCGATGAGCTTCGCGGCGTCAAGGGGAACCCGTTTTGAAGCATGGTTGGGACGGAGGAGCTTCGGCGTGGGCTGTCCACGGAGCAGCAAGGAGCGGCGGTGGCACGGGCGGCGCTGGCGGTGCTCCGGCGGCTCTGGGCGACGATGGGTGGGGCAGTGAGCTGCGGTGGGGTGCTGTGGTGGTGGTGGGAGAGTCAGCTCTGGCAAGGGGTGGCCGCAGAGGTGAGCTCCACGGTGAGCTGGGCACGACGGCGGTAATGGTGGCGACGGCGGCGTTCTGGTGTCTGGGCGCGCGAGGGGGACTCAGTGCGGCCTTTTGTAGGCAGCAGAGATGCGGGAGGAGGGGCGGGACTTGACTATGAGACGCGGGCGCGGGCGGCACGATGAAAGCGCGTGACTGGCCGTGGTGGGCGGCGAGCAGTGCCGGCGTGGCGTGCGGCGGGTGGGGGCAGAGGGGATTGGGTGCTGAGGATTTGGCGTGGGGAGCAGGAGATCACGCAGCGCGTGGGTTGGGCGACGAGCTGCAGCAGCTGTCTTGCCGGGTGGCGAGCGCGGCGACTGGCAGGACGCGGCGGAGACACGGGCACGGTGCGACTTGCCCATTGGGCGCGGCGGGCGGCCAGCAGGGGCGCGTGTTGCCAGCGTGCACGTGGCATGCGCGGACTGGGGAGGAACGCGGCGTGCGGGCACGCGTGCGGGCGCGGCCAGGCATTGGCTTGGCGCCTAGCGCTGTCAGGCATCGCCGGCCAAGTGGCCTGCGGCGAATGCGCGGCGGGCGAGGGTCGGGCGAACGAAAGGGTCGGGCGAAGCTGAGGGTCGGTCGAGTGAAAGGGTCGGGCGATGCGAGGGTCGGGCGAGCGACTGCGCGTCGGAGGGTCGGGCGAGGCGGAGAAGAAGGGTCTGCAGTGAAAATAGAAGAAAAGGCAGGGACTGGTTTGCAATTTCAAGTGTTTCTCAAATTTTTGTGTTGCAACTCAAAAATCCTTGAACACGAAAGTTGTTCAAAAAGAAAAGTTACACAAGTTTTGTTTCAGGTCAAAGTTCATTTGAGTTGTAGTTTAGAAGTTATTTTAAACAGCTTGATTAAAGTACATGTACTTACGCACATATACACAACTATTTTCAATTCAAGGCAGAACCAATTTATAATTCGTTTCCTTTAAATTTTTCTTAGTTATTTATGCATCATGCCAAGCTAATGAGGCTTATATCATAATTTAAACACCTGAGGTGTTACAGCCACTCACCTCGGAAGTGTTTAAGGGCCTTGCAAACCCGGGCGACTCAGGGGGAACACGATTTGTGGGTAAAGTGTACAACCTCTGCAGAGTGTTGAAGGACCCTCACATGATAATGAAACTTGAAGATTAATTAAATTGTGGTTCGTGGTTTACGTTTATGTTGCTGGTACCTTTATGATTTTGCTAAAGTGGGATGATATAAACTTAAACCTAGTTAATAGGTGCTTGCTAATAAATACTTGATCAACTAAAAGTGCTCGCTGCTGCAAACCTTAGCCTATCCTTGATGGCCTGGCATATTCTCGCCACTTGCTGAGTACCAACCATAAGAGTACTCACCCTTGCCCACTGCTGTTTAGAAGAAAACTTTGAAGAGGAGAACTTCGATGACTTCGAGGAGTTCTAGGCATTGCGTTCACCAGTCATCGCCTGTGGAAGACAGAGTTGTTGCAGACTTTGTATTGGGTATATCGGTGTATCGTTTTAAGACCTTTGTGTCTCTTTTATTCGAAGTCTAATATGGTTAAATACTTTATTTAGTTACTTTTTGAGCATTGTCTTTGATATATTACACTTTTCCGTCTATCATGTGTGTGTGAACATGATCCTGGCGCACACATGAGATGCATCTGGTTCTTTCTAGAATCGGGTGTGACAGTTCCCGACTAGTATTACGCGCCGTTAGCTACCTCGATTCCTTGTCTTGACTACAAACAAGACATTCCGAGTGCTTTTTGGCATGCTCCTATCGCTTCCACGCTCTGGGGCTAGGCTCAACAGGGCACTCAGTGTGCTTTCCGCGGATCGTTTAAGGTTTCACGCTCAAAAGCTGGACGTTGCAAAACTACTCGGAAGATTCGTAGAAGAACCCGATTTAAGAGGCTATTGCGGATTTATCTTGGGAAGATAATTGTTCAACCATTATTTTAGGGATTTTATTCCGAAATAAGGGATTTTTCAAATTTTTAACCTAGAGGTCTTATCTATCCATTAAATCAAGGAAAAAGGTTTGATTTGAGCGGTAATTTAGGGCGCTTTATGGAGAAGTTATTTGTTTAACCATTTTTTTAGGGAATTCATTCCAAAAAAGCGCTTTTTGAATTTCTGAACCAATTTGCCCATCTTCATCATCAAATCCTTACCGTCATATATTGCATGCCACGATTATTTCGATCCTTTTTTCCAAACCTTGGGGATTTAGATTCAAGGCTCAGGGGGCTCGGGGGCTGCTTGACATGTGTCATCAGCGACTTATTTTTCAAATCTTTTGGAAGATAAGGACAGAAGATTCAAGGCTAATTTGACCCTCGGCTTGATTCTTCGATTCAAACTAAGGCTCGGGGGCTACTACATATGGAGTGCGAGTTTAATCGCACCCCATTTAAAAGAAGACTTGACAACTACTCGGGCCATGAGCGCCTCACAGCCTCGATGCAACTAAGAAAATACTCAGAAGACACCTTCAAGATGGAGGTTCGGGAGAAATCGAAGACGCCTTCAGATGTACTCGGAAGCCTGCAGTACTCGACTATGAAGAGCTCGGGGGCTTGTCAGACCCGGGGCTACGGGACTGCGCACATGGCATACATATTCTAGGATAAGGGGTGGGACATGGGTCACACCCTACACCAATTGTAACGACTCGTACCGTAGTTGAACTAGTCAAAACAGAATGAAACTACCCGAAAAGTACTCGGGTAGGACTCCTGAGCTCGTATCTGGCTAAGATTTCCATGTAACCCTGTCCCCCCAAACTATATAAGGGCGGGCAGGGACCCCTCCAAAAACATCAATCAGATCAACACCTAAGGCAATACAAACCACCACACAGGACGTAGGGTATTACGCTCTCGGTGGTCCGAACCAGTCTTAACTTTATGTTCCTTGCACCGTCGAGTTCCTAATCTCGGCGACACACCACATACAACTCACCACCTCAGGGGTATCCCACGGTGGGCTTGGCGGTAAAACACCGACATCCCCGGCCAATGATGGTAACGCTGAATGATGTCATGTACTGGCTTCATCATGATATCTTGTATCGTCATTAGAACTTGGTTTCTGCTGCACTATTAAACTCTGAAAGTACCTTGTTTTATGAATTCAAACTTGGTTTGTAATAATAATTCATGTTGAAATCTGTGATGTAAAATTTGTGGATTGTTGTAATCTCTGGGCTCACCTTCATGTGGGTTGTATGTATGCATTGTTTCGATCAAAATTTCAGTGGTTGCATCGGGATGTTACCCGACAGACTGTCGTTTTACTCCCTTTTGAGTGCATGTTAGCCCGGATTGCCTCTATGGTGATGGTTAGCACACTTAAGTCGGATTAATTCAGGCGGTTCTGCCACAGCTGGTACCAGAGCCGAAATGCATACACCAGAGAGTACAACAAGCCTTAAACAAATGTTTTCATAAAACTTGACCACAAAAATCGCATTTGAAAAATACGTTGGTTCATTAAGGATGACACATAGTTCGTAAAGCCCTAGGGGGTGATGGGAAGTAACTAGGTGGCTATCTTAACTATATTATATATAACTGACTTCCAGCATATTACTTTCTGTAACGACGCACTCATCGCTAAGGTAAGAAGGTAAGGATCCTCAGTCAACTTAGACAGCAAGTATATTTTCTGTGGTGATTTTTGCCCAAGTATATTTTCTGTGGTGATCAAAATACTAGCTCTCTATCCACTGTTTTTCTGGGTAGACAACAAGGGAAATCTTTAAAGAAATGACCATCTTAGAGCTTGATCTGACCAAAGTGTTGAATAGAAATGTTGTGGAAAATATTCATAGGGATTTTCTGGTGAACCTTGAGAATTTTTGGGTTAATCAATTTGGAATTATGGAGTTTTGAAGTTGCTTCCAGGAATATTGGACTTCCATTGTCCAGTTCACATCCTACGGCAGGATTGGGTTGAATTTTTTTTTTTACCCCTTGAAGATGATTCTTCTGGGCAACAAGTGTTCAGCACCACAAGAATTTTATGATCTAAAGGCTCACAAATGTTCAGCACCATTGGACGACCGCAGTTAGAATTATAGGCAAGACACTATAGCTCGGTCTGCTGAAAAACAGCCAACACAGAGAGGCAAAAACTGAATTTTTTTCGACCTTCTTAACCAGCGATTTAGTCTGTGAGTTGAATACCAGACTTATTCCTTATTAAATGATCTAAATTCTGGCAAAATCTCGAGCACATTGGACAAGCAAAATGGAGTTATGATCATTTTACTAAATCTCTGTCCTTCTGAAATTCTGGGTATGTCTGATCTGAAATTTTAAGAATTCGATCATCTTAGAGTAAAATCAGTTCTTCCACATGATACCAATCTTGTAGAAACCTATATCAGGAACAGTCTAGTGAAGTTTGGGAACTTTTTTTTGACATCGACTCTTTAAATTATAGCTGATCTAGTGCACTTTCCAGAACCTGTCTTTATCATCTTGCTCACAAGTTTTTCCCATACCTTACACCTTTGATCATTTCTTCAGATGGCCGCCCTGTCTATGATAAAACGTGTCCTGTACCTCCTGTATAAATTTGAGAATCTGTTGCCTTCTCAGCTTCGAGTCAGGATCAGTTTTGTGTTGCTCAGTTTTCTGAATTTTTAGAATGAGCACCTGACAGTCCACACACTTTTAGCCCATCTTGAGTTTGAATCTGGTAAGGCACTAAATGATGAAGTTGTGCCTAACTTAACCACCTATCTCCCGGTAAAATCTGGGAGAATTTTTGGACAACTAGTTTGCAGGATATGACTTTTCATTGGAGGTTGAGATAAAATTTAAAAGGATGTTTGCAGGGATCTAAACATCAAGCCTGGCTCCCTAGTTAGCATATCAAGGATGAGTAAAACTGTTTCCCTAGAACGAGTTAGAGGAAATCTCATTTGCCCTTCTTGCTCATATAATTCTTTCTGAAAACTAAAAATGGGCATAGAAACAATAGATTATCATGCATGATCATTACTGCAACATTCATGCATTGCACATAGCTATATTATTGCTCTATGCATGGTTATTGCATTACCATTGATAAATCATATGCATCTTAGGGCTCTGTCTCAGTTAACATCGTATGGATCTGGGAAGGATTTGTGATTATCACCTGACTCTCTATCTTTCTTTCCAGATGTGCGCATTATTTTGATTGCTATGTTTTTACCTTGTGGTGGTGTTTGTCACTTGACCTATGGTGCTGCAACGGGACCTAGGACCTCATGTGTGCTGCAGCCATACGCTTTTGCCACTAGGGGCGCGCTGGTATCTTGGGACGTGAGTGCAACTCCATGACAATCTATTTTTCGTAACCTGAATATTGTGTTGACTTGGGTTCTGATTCGGGCCAACAGAATTAGTGAGTACTTTCATAACTTTCTGGGTCGCTAACCTGCATTGCAACATGTGCACCATATGCCCACGTGCATGTTCATCATGCCATATATATACGACACCGTGCGCATAAACCATGTGCACCATCTGTTATACATCATGACCTGCACATCATCAAGCTGACATCATGACAAAATGCATCACACCATGTGCATCATTTCATCGATGCATGGGTCATCTCATCCGTGCATTGCATATCGCAAACATACATCCCAGGGGTGCATTACTTCATTGCAACAACACATCTACACCATAAGTTGCCACATTGTATCATCAATCTCATGGCATATTGGTATTTCCATAATACATCATGGCATTGAACAAGTGTACATCTTTCTCAAACAATTATCAACTCCATTAAATAAAAGAACTTTGAGCAAGAAGGTCCTGAGAAAACTTTGCTTATGCCACATAATAAGATCTCAGGACGAGAAAAGAAATGCCTCAAGTTGTAGTAGAGTTGATCTTATCATTTTCCATGCTACGCATGTGCCAGTGCAATTATTCATTTAAGAATCTCCAACTGATGATCACCACTCTTTGGGTTATTGTGTGGGATAAAACTCTGATCCTAAATGAGTTGTCCAGCCCTGTTTGTGAAGAAAAAGGATGAGAGCTTGAGGTTGTATGTGGACTACCGACCTCTCAATGCGGTGACAATTAAAAAATAAATATCCACTTCCCCGCATTGATGTTCTCTTCGATCAATTAGTGGGAGCTAGAGTCTTCTAAAAAATTTATCTTCGCTCTGGCTATCATCAGATCAAGATTCATCCATGTGATATCCCTAAGACTGCATTTTCCACACGATACGAGCTATATGAGTATCTGGTCATATCTTTCGTCTCACAAATGCTCCTGCCTACTCTACGTATCTTATGAATTCGGTATTCATGCCCGAACTAGTCGGAATAGATGGACTCCTAAGCTCGTATCTGGCTTGTATTTGGCTAGGATTTCAATGTAACCCTATCCCACCGAACTATATAAGGGCGGGCAGGGACCCCCTCCAAACGAGATCACACAAGATCAACCCGACCAACACCCAAGGCAATACAAACCACACACAGGACGTAGGATATCACACTCTCGGCGGGCTGAACTTGTCTAAACTTTGTGTTCCTTGCACCTTCGAATTCCTGACCTCGGCGATACCCTACCTACAAACTCACCACCTCAGGGGTATCCCTCAGTGGGCGTGGCGGTAAAACAGCGACAGCTGGCGCGCCAGGTAGGGGTGTTCATTGAGCATCCACTGGAGAACTCGATGACATCTTTCAGCTTCACCGGCACCGTAGTCGATGAGGGCACAACATTGATTTTCGGCTCCTGGATTTGCGTCGCCAACAGCTCGGGTGGTTTCAATGGCCACCTAGCCAACTCCAGGAAGCCAATGCCCTCTACACCAAATCGATGCAGCGACCTCGACAAGTTTATTGACAACCTCAACGAGTTGCTGCTCCCCAATCATGTCGGGGAGATCAAGACGACGTTCATTTTTTATGCGACTTCAACTCGTGCTGCGCCAGATAGTCAGATCAGACTCAAACCGATCTAAGGAGGCTACACGGTTTGAGTCCCTGTCCGACTTGGAGGAGGACTAAGATCGTCTGCTCAAACTCGATGAGGAGGGAGCACTGCTTGTCGGGGGGCCCCCGTTGTCGACAACTACTCGGACTCAGACGACAAGTACTCATTGATGAAAAGTACCCAAGGACAAAAAGTACTCATTGACAAAAAGCACTCGTCGACTAGTACTACGCCTTCAAGATGGAGTCCGGGAGAACTCTATGACGAGGGAGCCACCGCATGTCCGGGGCCCCCCGTTGTCGACAACTACCTGGACTCAGATGACAAGTACTCATTGATGAAATGTACCCAAGGACAAAAAGTACTCGTTGACGAAAAGCACTCGTTCACTAGTACTACACCTTCAAGATGGAGTCCGGGAGAACTCGATGATGAGGGAGCCACCGCTTGTCGGGGGGCCCCTATTTTCGATAACCACTCGGACTCAGATGACAATCCAGAGTCTTTTTCAGGCAGTCACCTGGGTTTGACCATAACATCTACGCCGCAAGGCCGCACCGTGCTCAATGAGGGCACAACGACCACCTTTGGCTCCTGGATCTGCGTCGCCAACGGCTTGGGCGGTTTCAACAGCCACTTAGCCGATCTAGAAAATCGGAGGCGTCAACTTCAGCATCCAACCGCGACGTCGATGACCTTGCCGATGATCTCGGCGAAATTCAACTTTCCGACCTTATCGGAAGCTACGCGAGCCATATCAGGGCAACTCCTCGCCCATTGATCAAATCGGACGATCTGATTGCCAGATTGATCAGGTGGACGACAACATCACCAAGTGCATCAAGCTCGCGGAAGACACTCTTCAACAACATGGTGACTCGGCGTCCCCAACTCGGAATCGCTCTGAGGCTCACCACCACCATCCCATCGCCACCGGCGACATCTCCTCCAACATCTATCGAGTCAGCAATGGTATTGCAGATTGCATTACTCTAGCAGAATCCACCCTTCAGCGTATCAACCCTAGGGAGCTGGAAGATCTCGACTACTCCGCTCAACTTCAGCTCGTGTCACAACATCGACGCGCTGCAGCGATGACCTCGACTACTCAGCTCGTGCTGCAGCTACGACTACTTTGATAAATCGACAACGCCAACGATTACTTCAACTAATCGTCTCGACTAGAAACTAGTCGGGGACGAGTCTTAAACTACTCGGCGACTAGCTCCGCACGGTCAACAACTAGTCGGAATCAGCTCCGACTAGTCGAGTTCATCGACAATCGCCCACGAATCAAAGCTACGCTGCCGCACATTCTCTCCATCGGCAAACTTGAAACCCCCAAGCCATGTCCAGTCCGGTCTGAGGTGGTTCAACCCAGGACCCTCTCCGTATTGGAAGAGGATTTAGATCATCTACTACCACTCGAAGAAGGAGAATCCACCGCGCGTCGGGGGGGCTACTGTTTCTGACAACCACTCGGATTCGGCTGCTCATATGGCACCTATAATAAGTAACACCCGGGGCCTGGTAAGTGGATCAGATTGGTTGGGCAGGTCTGAGCATCAGAAGGGCATGAAACCCTCCAGGTTTCTCAAATCAGGTCCACCACAATCCATTACCACACCCGGCGAACTCCCTTTTCAAGAAGGCAGACCCCTCCCTCCTTCCGACAATGAAGACGAGGGCCAGTGGCATGGAGTGCCAAACGCTTCGCGCCCAATCAAGAAGTGATCATGATTCACGCCAGCGAGGACTGTGAAGGCGTAGAACGGGTCCAGCTAGACGACTACGATAACTACCTCCTTGATCCGCTCGACGAAGATGTGGACGTAACAATGGGTATTGAATTCCCAAACAACATCAAGGTAGAAGATGCAGATGACATCCAGAAGGAATGCCATAAACTCATCAATGCGAAGCGCGCCAAACGCAGGCACCACGTAGTCGAGACAAACCAGTAGGGGAGCGGCAACCTCTACAACTCCTCCATGGGCAACCTCCGCACTATCATCAACGCCGGCCGGGACGCCTGCAATGTCATCATTGCCAGGCAGCAGGAGCACGGAGAAGTGGAAGCCTACAGCCCCACGCACTATCAAATCCCTCTCGACTACCTGAAGACAACTTAGAAGCGCAAGCCAGAAGTCGGGGAACAATCCACCCATAGAAAGAAGACTCTCAGTTCGAAGGAATGATTCGAGGAAGCCCTCCATGGGCGATGCCCGTGGCACCCGAAGAGCAAGCATTCTGCGTTTGAATGTCAAACTCTCCGAAGGGCCCTGGGAGCTCCGCAATTCAACGGAAAGCCGAGTGATGACTTATTTATCAACTAGGACCCGATTTAAAGAGGAAGGCAGGCCCCTTGATTCCTACGACGAAGAAGAGGGGTGGATCGCCAAAAGCTCCTCGCCGGATCGCGAGGTCTTTATGGTTTTCATCGAAGAAAATCCCATTCACGGAGGCAACCCGCCGACGACTACTTCGACTACAAAACTAGTCGGGAGCGGGACTCACTCCATCAATAACTAGTCGAAATTGATTCCGACTAGTCAGGTCTCATCAATAAATTGTCGCGGCTCCATTGACGAGTGATACGGCTTCGCCAGCTATCGCCCATGAATCAAGATCGACAACTATCCACGCTCGTCTGGTTTCCACGCTCGGGGGCTGGGTCTCACAAGGCTCTCGGTGTGCTTTTGGTAGCTCCGCCAGGTCCCAGGCTCGGGGGCTGGACTCCGCGCATCCCAAACGGCTGCCCACGTGAAGACTGAGTCCCGATTCAAGAAAGTTTTTTAGAGATCTTTAGGGAACTTAAGTAACCATTGTCTTGAGTTTTATCTCGGAACAAGTGGTTTTTTCCCAAAGAACCCATTCAACCACTCAGTCTGGGAATCAATGAATTTACACTAAACAGGCCCTTTGTCTGTTCATCCACATCTCAGTGCCGCATGAACTGTCTTGGCCCGCCCAAGGGATTCCTTCGGGCCAACCGAGTCATTTTCGCATGACGACCACTTTCATAACAATGCATGTAAAGGATTACGTAATCTATTCCATCGGGCCAATCGAGACATCTTCGCATTGTAACATACGACCTGTCTTGGCCCGCCCAAAGAAACTGATCAAAAATACGTGAAGGACCTCGTCATCACTTCCTTCGGGCCAACCGTGATGTTTCGCATGGAAACATATGAATTCTCAGGGCCCGCCCAAGGAATCGACTAAGCTACCATCAAGATTTATTTCTCCCTTGCTAATTGATCTCCAGTCACCTATCTACACTTCAGTACTACTCCGTTTACTAGTTCTCGGCTAGTACTACGTGGTTACTGAAGGGGACTCGCTCCCATACTTCCAGTACTACTTCGTTTACTAGTTCTCGACTAGTACTACGCGTAGTTTACTGAAGGGGCATCGCTCCAACACTTCCAATACTACTCCATTTACTAGTTCTCAACTAGTACTACGTAGAGTTTACTGAAAGGGCATCGCTCCCATACTTCCAGTACTACTCCGTTTACTAGTTCTCGACTAGTACTATATGGAGTTTACTGAAGGGGCATCGCTCCCATACTTCCAATACTACTGCGTTTACTAGTTCTCGACTAGTACTACGTGGAGTTTACTGAAGGGGCATTATTCCCATACTTTGAGTACTACTCTGTTTACTAGTTCTTGACTAGTACTACATGCAGTTTACCGAAGGGGCATCGTTACCATACTTCCAGTACTACTGGATTTACTAGTTCTCGACTAGTACTACATGCAGTTTACTAAAGGGATCTCGCTCCCATACTTCCAGTACTACTCCATTTACTAGTTCTCGACTAGTACTACGTGCAGTTTACTGAAGGGGCATCGTTCCTATACTTCCAGTACTACTCCATTTACTAGTTCTCGACTAGTACTACGTGTAGTTTACTAAAGGGGCCTCACTCCCATAACACTGCGTTTACTAGTTCCCGACTAGTTTTACGCATCGTAAGCTACCTTGATTCCTTGTCTTGACTACAACCAAGACATTCCGAGTGCTTTTGACGCACTCCTCTAGCTTCCATCGTGCTTTCGGCGGATTATTTAAGCTCCAACACTTGGAAGCCGGACGCGGCAAAACTACTCGGAAGAGGCTTTTGATCATTTATCTCGGGAAGATAATTGTTTAACCATTATTTCAGGGATTTTTATCCTGAAATAATGGGTTTTTCAAATTTTTAAGGTCTTATCTAGCCATTGACTCAAGGAAAAGTGTTTGATTTGAGTGGTAATTCAGGGCGCTTTTTTGTAAAGTTATCTGTTTAACTATTTTTTCGGGGAATTGATCCTAAAAAAACGGTTTTTGAATTTCTGAACCAATTTGCCCATCTTAACCATCAAATTCTTACCGTCATATATTGCATGCCACAATTCTTTGGATCCTTTTTATCAAACCTTGGGGATTTGGATTCAAGGTTCGGGGGCTGCAGGGACACGTGTCAACAGCAACTTATTTTTTAAATCTTTTGGAAGATAAGGACAGAAGATTCAAGACTAATTTGACCCTCAGCTTGATTCTTCGAGTTGACCTAAGGCTCGGAAGCTACTCCATATGAACTGCGAGTTCAATCGCACCACATATAAAAGAAGACTTTACAACTACTCGGGGCATGAGCACCTCACAGCCTCGATGCAGCCAAGGAGGTACTCAGAAGACACCTTCAAGATGGAGTTCGAAAGAACTCGAAGACACCTTCAGAAGTACTCAGAAGCCTACAGTACTCGACTATGAAGAGCTCGGGGGCTTGTCAGACCCGGGCCCACGGGACTGTGCACATAGCATACATCTTATAGGATAAGGGGTGAGACATGGCCGATGCCCTACACCAGTTGTAACTACTCGTAACGTAGTAGAACTACTCGTACCGTAGTAGAACTAGTTGTAACACCCTGAGCTCGTATCTGGCAAGGATTTCCATGTAACCCTGTCCCCCCGAACTATACAAGGGCGGGAAGGGAACCCCTCCAAACGAGATCACACAAGATCAACCCGATCAACACCTAAGGAAATACAAATCACACGTAGGACGTAGGTCTCGGCGGCCCGAACCTCTCTAAACTTTGTGTTCCTTGCACCTTCGAGTTCCTGATCTCGGCGACACCCTACCTACAAACTCACCACTCGGGGTATCCCTCAGTGGGCGTGGCGGTAAAACACCGACAAGTGCACTTTATATTTCCACGTGTGTTTTACATTTCCAGCTATGGTTTTTACCTTTTGTGTGTTATTTAAATACCATGATATTTACATTCCGCATACGATTTATATTCCCGGTACTGCGATTTTGAGTTGTTGTGATGTCTATAATTGGAGTGTGTTTCTATTTTATGCCGCTGTGCTGCTCGTGTGATGACTTATATATAAAGCTGGTGTTGCGACGACAATTGTATTGTACCGGTCACGGTTCAGAAATGGGACTGCCTGAGTTCTCAAACGGAGATGTCTCTTGTTCCGAATAGGGTGCCCGGTGATGGATCCGTAGGAGCGACCATGCACTAGTAAGTCAAGAGATGCGATTTCCAGAGGGTCAAAGAGCTCTGCTCTTCTAGAACATGCAAGGATGCATGGTGTTCTAGCATAGACCGTTGATGTCGGAGTACCCCTGTATAGAGTATTAAAGGGTGAAATTTCACCCCTGTGACGCACAGGTTGGGAAGCTTGCGGTCATGTGTAACATCAGCTCAATTATTGTTTGTTTCTGAAATACCGTGTGAATGATCTGTGTTTAATATTTTGGCTTCCGCTCATTATGTTGATTTTGTTAATATTATATACCTGTTTGCTGAGTATGATCTATCGTACTCACCCTTGCTTTAATTGCCTTTTTGCAGCCTATGAACATGGATTGAGCTAGGAGGGAAGGGAAGCGACTAGACGTAGTTTTAGCTGTAGTCTTGAATCTTTAGTTCTCACCATGTAAACTATCTCTTGGATATCATAAAATGTACTCAAAGTATGAGTTAATAAAGAACAATGGTATTTGATCCACTACTCATCTATGTATAAAACTCGCCTTGCACGATTATAAGTTAACTCTTATAAGCGTGCGGCGGCTGTCCCGTCTAGGCCCTAGTTGGGGGCGTGACAGAGCGTGTGGCCTACCAGATTGTTGATGACATGGACTTGTTTTAAAAATCTATGTAGCAAAAGCATTTATCCTGTCTTGTAATATATTGTGTGATATGCCTTTCGAATTGTTCAAAGTACTCTTGCATGAGCGGTACCGGCAATCGTAGGACTTAGATGAGTATGATACAGTTGGGTCAGGCTACTCCGAGTGTAACGGCTCTGGATGTAGCCATTTAATTTAGCATTCGATCTTGTGGCTCCTTAATGGGCCCTTCAAACAACGTAGGTTTTATCCATGCTACATGGTATTCTAGTTTGTTTGGAAATATTGGTGCAATGACCTCTACAGTTTAATAACTTCTCGTAGTTACTGACTGTGGGCGGTACTCGGAGCTGAACTGGAAGTATGGGCTTGGTGGCCCCTTTAGAAATCGCTTTACGTAGTAACTGTCTAGGATAAGGCTAGTACTCGTAGCTGTTACTAGGAAGGTTTTTGCACAAGTGTAACTTGTGATTTTAGCCTCATGGGCGTAGTAGTAGTCGTGTAGGTAGACCTCATGCCATAGCTCCCGAGTAATCATTTTGACTTAAGATGGCTTGTTATTAGTACTCGTGGCCTAAGCCCCCGAGTTTTACAATCTAGCTCAAGTAAAAAGTAGTCGTTTGGGGACCATAACAACTCTTTATTGATATAATATGCTGTCTTGCAGCTGAAAGATTGTGTACAAATTACACTAAGGGTGGAACCATCGTACAACAGCTCGATTCTCCAGAAGTTTAGGACTTCCTAGAGAGGATGAAGGGCCCTTCCCATCGCGAGTTCAGTTTATGCAGCCCGGTCTCGTCCTGGATGCGATGAAGGACTAAATCGCCAATGCTGAAGGAACTATCATGGTTATTGCGATCGTGATAGCGCCGACCTCCTTGTAGGTATCGAGCAGATTGTACCAGAGAGTTGCATTGTGCTTCTTCAACTGAATTGAGCTCGAGTTGTCTAGCTTTGTCAACTTCACCTTCTTCATACATCTCCAACCGTGGGGATGTCCACATGATATCAGTAGGGAGGATAGCTTCTAACCCGTAGACAAGGAAAAAAGGTTACCGTCCTGTGGCTTTGCTAGGTTAAGTGCGTAGCCCCCAGACAATATTTGGGAGTTCATGAATCAACTTGCCACTCTTTTTACTATTTGCGTCGTAGAGTCGTTTCTTCAAGCTGTCGAGGATCATGCCATTGGCGCGTTCAACCTGGCCATTGGCCCGCGGGTGAGTCACTGAAACGTACTTGATTTCGATGTTGCTCCTCTCGTAGAATTCCCAGAACTCATGTGATGTGAAGTTGGAGCCCAGATCTGTTTTGATAGTGTTGGGGAAGCCGAACTGATGTAAGATGTCGCAGATGAAGTCGACCACTCCGTCAGCCACCAACACGTAAGTGAAACCCTCTGGCATTGTTGTCAATGGACCAATCATATTGAGGCCCCAGCAGGCGAACGGCCAGGAGGGTGGGATGGTGATTAGATTGTGAGCTCGGACGTGAGCTCGCTTGCTGAAGAATTGACAATTAGTGCACCGCCAGACGAGCTCTTCAGCGTCTGCCAAGGCAGTTGGCCAATAAAATCCTGATCTGAAAGCTTTTCTAACTAGTGTACATGATGTTGCATGATTGCCACAGGCCCCGTCGTGGATTTCATGGAGTATGCCTCTGTATTCCTCTATTTGGACGCACTTCATGAGTACTCCTATGGTTGTTCCTCGCTTGTATAACTTGTCAGCAACTAGGACGTATCCCTTGTTGCGTCTCATGATGCGTGCTGCTACTGCGCTTTCTGGTTTGACGTTAGGAGGTAACTTTTGCTCTCTGAGGAAGTCGATGAAAGGTACTCGCCAATCAACCTCGATCATCGTGACCTCTCAATCGGGTTCTTGAGGACCCTAATCAATGATCATTGGATCTGGTTTCTTAATGGATGGGTGTCGGTGTTTGACCTCCAAGCCCACCGAGGGATACCCTCGAGGTGGTAGATTGTATATAGGGTGTTGCCGAGATCAGGAACTCGAAGGTGCAAGGAACATGAAACTTTAGACTGGTTCGGGCCGCAGTATGCGTAATACCCAACATCCTGTGTGGTGGTTTGTATTGCCTTAGATGGCTATTCTTTGGAGGGGGTTCCTGCCCGCCCTTATATAGTCTGGGGGGACAGGGTTACATGGAAGTCCTAGCCAAATACAAGCTCAGGAGTCCTACCTGAGTACTACTTAGGTAGTTTTCTTATGTTCCGACTAGTCCTACTCCTGTACAAGTAGTTAAAACTAGGTGTAGGGCATGGGCATGTCCCATCCCTTATCCTAGAAAATGTACGTCATGCGCGCAGTCCCGTGTCCCCGGGTCTTACAAGCCCCCAAGCTCTTCATAGCCAAGTACTGCAGGCTTCCGAGTACTTCTGAAGACGTCTTCGAGTTCTCCCGAACTCCATCTTGAAGGTGTCTTCCGAGTACTTCATTGGCCGCATCGAGGCTATGAGGTGCTTAAGCCCCGAGTAGTTTTTATGTCCTCTTTTATGTGGGGTGCAATGAAACTCACACTCCATATAGAGTAGCCCCCGAGCCTTAGGTTGAATCGAAGAATCAGGTTGAGGGTTAAATTAGTCTTGAACCTTCTGCTCTTATCTTCCAAAAATTTGAAAAATAAGCTGTCGATGACACGTGTCCCGTAGCCCCCGAGCCTTGAATCCAAATCCCAAGGTTTGGAAAAAAAGATCCAAAGAGTCATGGCATGGATTGTGTAAAAATTAAGAATTCGATTTGATGGTTAAAATGAGTAAATTGGTTTTGAAAAGCCCCTTTTCGGGATAGCATCCCTGAAAAAATGGTTAAGAAAATAACTTTCCAAAAGTAACCCGAAATTACCGCTCAAAACAAATCTTATCCCGAGGGAAAAAAATCCTTCGCATTCCACACAGTAATTGCGGGGCCACCGCTGGTTATTTAACTGCATAGTAACTTAGGGTTTACTCACCCTTTCGCTTGCACTCTCACTGCCTTGGCCTTTCGTCTTCCTCCATCTTGTAGCCGCCGCCACCTCTAGATTCAGATCTAGGCCAGTCACAATTGATCCTCTCTTGTTAGTGTAGTCAACGAGACCTCCCTCTTCCTCTATAGTGTTGCTCCTTTGCCTCAATTCTCAGCCCCTGAGCGCATGCGAGTGAAGCGGCTCATGACAACAAGAATGGTGAGAAAAAAAGGCACCACTAAGTTGAAGGGCAAGGATTCCAAACCCTCCAGCACCACTGACGATGGGTGGAGAACAAGTAAGTGTTCTGAGGGTGACCTTCAAACGCTGGTAGATGAATGCCTCTTGCAGCCCAAGGAGATTATCCAGTGGCGCCCTGTACTGGTGATTAGAGACGATATGAAGGGGCTGCGGAGATTGTTTTGTTTCAATATTTTGTTGAGCACGGATTGGCCCTCCCATCTTCTGATTTCTTTCGCGGTTTTCTCTTCTATTATGGCATCCAACTCCATCACCTCAATCCCAACTCTATTATCCATATTTCTATCTTTATTTATATCTATGAAGCCTTCTTGGGGATTGAACTCCACTTCGACCTCTTCTGCTACCTCTTCCATCTCAAGTCATAGCCCAGCGAGAGTACCATGTATGAAGTCGGTGGTGCCTGTGGCAGAACCACCTGAATTAATCCGGCTCAAGTGTATTAACCATCACCATTAGGGCAATCTCGGTTAACCTTACACTTCAAACGGAGTAATCCATTGGTCTGTCGGGTAACCTCCCGATACAACCACGTCAAAGCTGTGACAACCCTGGTAATTAAAATTCCAAAATCAATGTCATTAGCCTAACTCTATGTTAAACCAACTAATGAGAGGGTGGAAAGAATTAAAACGGGTTCAGTTGGAATTCAAATTTAATTTGGGCACATTTGGACACATTTGAAACTTTTAAATCTAACTTTCAAACCATAAGCCAAATGAGATTTTGCCTGAAACCAAAGTTGTAGAACTTTTTATTTTGAACAACTTTCGTGTTCAAAAGTTTTTGAAATTCAAATCAGAAGGAGGAGAAAACGCCCTGTTTGCACCCAGCCCCCTGAAACTTTTCGAATTCTTGCATCCAGGTCCCTCACCTCCCTCTCCTCTGCTGCACCGCGCGCTCGCCCGACAGCCGCACGCCACGTCGCCGGCGATTCCTGCCCCCACGCCGCGCCAAGCCAATGGCCGTCGCTCCCTGCCGCAGCGGCTTTGCCTCCCCCATGCCCACGCCTCTGCCCAACCCGAGTGCACCCAGCTGCGCGCGCCAGACCTCCGGCGTTCTGCTGCACCGCCGCGCCGCCCAGCCACTGGCCGCCGCCCAGGCGCCCAACGGCGTGCCCCCGCCGTGCCGCCTGGCCCAGCCCTGCCTGGACCCCTCCTCCCTCCCTTGCGCCTATAAAAAGCCGAACAGAGCCCCCCCTCGCGCGCTTGGAAAGCCACCGCGCCTCCATTGCCGCCGGCGCCCCCACCTCGCCGCGGTTCCCTTGCTCCGGCCCACCTCCGCCCGAGGCAAGCACTGAAACGGATTCCCCTCGACGCACTGAAGCTCCCCAGCCCGAGCCCCGCCGCCCTCCTCGCCGGAGCGCCGCCGTCCGCGCCGCCCCTCCGCCGGCGCCCCTGCTCTCCGCGGCCAGCCCGCCACCGGCCATCCCAAGCCACTCCAAGACCACCAATAGGTGCGCCCTGGTTCCCTCTCCGTTCTCCCCCACCTTGCCCTCGCCGCCGGCGACCGAGCTCGCCGGAATTTGGCCGGACAGGACGACCCCGCCGTGAAATTGCGACCAGGGACTACATTGCAAACGCCCAAATCTTCCCAGGGGGTTTTCTGCTAATTTTCAGGGACCCCTCTGTAAAGAAAGTTTTAACCAAATCAGTGAACTTGTAAAATTCGTATATAATCGTAGAAAATTCAGAAAAATGCAAACTCAACTGATCTGGAATCCTTAGAAGAAACTCTACAACTTTTGTTACATAAAGTTTCTCAGATTCTCAATATATTTTGCTCTAGATTAAATGGAAGGTTTAATGGACTTCTTTTGAACCCACTGTTGTAGATCATTGCTGACCCTAAATTTTGGGCAATGAGTTAATTGCTTGATGTTTAGGACTGTGTAAAAAGATCAGGACCAAAAGCCATCTCTAGATACACCTTTTGTCCAACCTTGTTATATGCCATAAAGTGTTAGAACTAATTTTTCCTGCTGTTCTGTGATGATCAATGACATGAAACTTTTTCTGTGTTGTTGTAGTAATACCTAGAGGCCACAGAAAAATTTAGAAACATTTTTACTATATGTAACCTGTTCGAATGAATTTGTGGTAGGAAAATTTCGCTAATTCAAAATAATTAGTAAAGCGCTTATAAAATGTTCATCTTTTTACTATGAAACACAATAGAGTAGATCAAGCTGTACAAAAGGTTTCATACATAGAAACCCTGTATAACATCCTGTAGAAAATAATCTTTAATAACATGAGTGTAGCTTGTCCCATTTATTATGCTCTAAATCATGTACAAAAGAATCTGAAAAAATTTACAGTAGCACAAATATGGTTATAGCAACACCCTGTAAAATTTTTAGCGTCAATACTTGCATGGTTTGTCCTGTATAAAAATAACTAGATTCTAGCGGTGGCTGTGTATTACATTTTTCATATTTAACATGCTACACAAAAATGTCTGAAATTTTTACAGTGACCTTATCTCTGCATAATGTACTTTGAATAAAAAATTTTATTACCAGAAGCTAACTAGATTAGTATTTGTGTTCAACTCATTTTGGTGTTTAAATATAACACAACCCCTTCTTCTTTAATAAAGTTAAATAGATTAAGATAAGCTCTATTAACGATTGCCCAGGAAATGTTAAAGTAAATAACTTCACAGCAAAACTTATGTCTTATGAACCGCAACTTTATCGTGAAGGAAATCATGTCGTTTACCATCACCACTGCTCAAACTTGTGCATTCATGTAGAAACGACTACTCTCGCCGACGGGACGTACGAGTTGGTGCCCGAGTCCGAGAGTGAGCAGCAAGAAGCCCAGGAAAATCTAACTGAAGCAGTTGAGACCCGGGTCAACGTTCAGACGATCCCCGGACTAACTATTCACAAGAAGGCAAGCCCCGGAGCATAACCCATTCTTTCCAAAATTATGCAACTCATTACTCCTTGCTTGTGCATTAAGTTTGTAGGAGTTGGATGAAAAACTTAGTTGCATGATGTCAGAAACCCTTGCTTGAAAACTAGACGTAAGGTTCGATAGAATGCTGTGCTAATAGGACTCCGGTAAAAGTCGAGTGATTTCCTGTCACTCGCGAGAAAATAGGAGTTGAATGTCTACTACACGCTGCAATCATAAGGACACGGACGGGCCATGGAACGATGGTTACGATTGAGGCCCGTCTGTCTAGTGAAAAATGCTAAGGCCGCAGGGTGTGGTAGTGATGGTTAAGTCTTTGAACGTACTAAACACATGCCGAGATTATGGGAATCGGTAAGCTTAAGTACCTGATTGGCCCGGCAAGGGGACGGCATCCTACCCTTTGAACTTCGGTCCCACTATATGGCGAGTGCACGAGTGGTCACGACCCGGCGCCGAACCGTGGCGTGGGGCTCGTGTACTCTCGGAGGGTAGCCCCGATCCACGACCCGGAAAGAAAGGGGAAAAGTTGCACGTGTGACTCTGTGAGTAACCACGTGACGTGTGTTTAGGTTTCCCTTGCAAGGTTAAGAAATTCGATTCGAATCGTCCGTTTCTCACGGCTATTGAGACTGCTTAACCATTTTTACCCACAGAGTAAGAAGAGGAACAATGATGATGAATGAACTGGTTGGATGGAAAATTTAATGCTTCACCATGTATGCTTTAGATAGCTGCTTACCTAGACTGGCTAACGAAACTAGAATCTTGAGCTAAAAGTCGAAAGTAAGGACCCACTTGTAGATGCTTTTCGGCAAAACAAACCCCTGAGCCAAAAAGCCTGGCATGTCTAGAGTCGGTGGAGTAGTTTCCACTACACGGGTAAGTCTTGCTGAGTATTAGTATACTCAGTCTTGCTTGTGACTCGTTTTCAGGTGAGCCCTTCGAAGACATGATTGCTAGTTGACTTGGCCTTCTACCCTCCCTCCTGGTTGGTCGGTGGAATGGGATGCGCCCCCGGCCAACGGTGATGGTGCCGAATGATGTCTCGTACGGGCTTCATCGAGACATCCTGTATCGTCGAGTAGCTATCGTTGTTTTATTTTCCGCTGCAACTTAAACTCTGAAGAACTTATTTATGATCATTGGAGTACTTGGTTTCTGAATTTAAAACTCGGTCTGTAATATTCACTTATGTTAATGTTGTAATATTTGTTGGAATGTGGTATTCTCTGGGCTCATCGTCGCGTGAGCATTTGTATGTATGGCGCTCGATCCGATCACCGTGGTTGTATCGGGAGGTTATACCCGACAGACCAATGGATTATTCCGTTTGAAGTGTAAGGTTAACCGAGATTGCCTTAATGGTGATGGTTAATACACTTGAGCCGGATTAATTCAGGTGGTTCTGCCACAGCTGGTATCAGAGCCGTAGCTGGTGCCACAGCTGGCAACAGCGGACACCAGAGCCGAAATACATACGCCAGAGAATGCGACAAGCCTTAAAAACTTGTTTTCATAAAACTTGACTAGAAGGTTGTGTTGCGAAATGCGTTGGTACGTTAAGGATGGTGCCTAGTTCGTAAAGCCCTAAGAGATTATGGGAAAGTTACTAGGTGGCTATCTAACTTCTATATGTATTATCAACTGACTTCCAGCACATTACCTTCTGTCAAAACTTACTTTCATGTACAACCGACCTTAAATTCTGTAACGACGCACTCATCGCTAAGGTAAGAAGGTAAGGATCCTCAGCCAACTGAGAGAGCTTGGCCTTCCTGTCGGTGATGCGAACCGAACGCTGCCCTCAAGCAGTGGCTTACTTGAGGTGCTGCCAATATGCCAACTGTTAGTTGAACATATTGGGAGTAGAAGGTTCGGCGCAGGGTATGGCGATCGCTGTTCATACCCCCGTCTTATGACGGTACCCCCGTGAATACGCTATCTCGATAGCGTATGTTAACGTCGTCTGTACGGCGGAAATTGTACAGATATCGTTTCTATAAGTAAACGGTAATGAATACGGACGCTTTCATGAGTGCTGGCATGAAAGGTTCATGATATATACATGCTTTGTCAATTTTCTGCAGGTACACTAACCGCGATTACGATAAGTTAAGGGACGAGTAGAAAGACTCGACTAGCTATTATAGGAGAGCCGTATTGTGTAAGCCACCGAAACTATCTTCGTAAGACCAAAGCTATTTGGCAATTATTTTATTTTGTGAGGACGAATAGGACGTGCATGCATCATGAATATATATATCGGAAATTGAAAATGCGTTGTGTGAGAGTGGAAAGGTTCTTGCGTATCTAAGCGTGGTTTGCATAAGGACCATCTAGCAAAACTGTCCGAATTCTGCCATGACCAAAAAGAGCGATTTATTGGCCAAAGAAAATGATCATTTCTGATAAAGTTCATGTTGAAGAAATTGTTTCAAATTTTGTGTTCTATCTTCTGTTCAAAAACGAAAAATTCTGAACTTATGGAGAGTGAGAAATAACAGAAACCTTGAAATGTCAGAATTCTGTCCGGAATAAGCACTTCTGCCCCTTAAATTTTTTTTGGCCCCCTTCCTGCGGTTTTCTGCAAAAGAGTACAACACAAAACTTGTTCCAAATTTACCCGGGTAGCTGCTGTTAAAATTTGGTAAATTTTGGCAGGGTAGATTTTCCCTGATGCACGAAACATTGGCCCCCAGTTCACTGTAAATTCTGGGTAGACAGTAAGGTAAAACCTGAAAGGAAAGACCATTTTAGAGACCTATCTAGCTCTGGAGTTGACTAGAAAAATTGTTCACAAATATCTTAGGAGTGATCTGGTGAAATTTGAGAATTTTTGGATGAGAACTGTGGAAGTTATGGTTATTTTTGCACTCTATATGGAATCTGTCCCTGTGCTTTTCACACTTTTTCTCGGTCTCATCCATTTGATCTTTCGTTCAGATGGCCGAGACAGCTGCCATGATGGTGGATGAGGATGGACGCGTTCACTCACGGTGTTTCCACTGGGAGGGCTTTCCCTCTATTTTGTGGAACGTGTTGAGCACCGTGGGCTAGCTAATTCCCCCACATTACGCCGGACTGGATTTGCAGAGAATGGAGTTACCCAGTGCCGTGTCAACGTGACCATTTTTTCCGCACCCGCTACACCCGGAGTGGCCCGCCTTGGAGATCAAGGCTGTTGGTCACCGTTTGGCCGATACTTAGGAGCTCACTCTCCTGCTCACAGCGAATCGTCCGTCAACGACTTGGATGACTTCTAGATGATGACCTAGAAGGACTTTTGCACATACTCCTCGATAGGGTAGCCTGACTTTTGGCAAGTGTTGTAATAGGCTAACTAGGAGCTGAGTAACTCTTTCGTGATGGGTACACCTGAACCATGTGGATACCCTCAGCATGTAAGGAACGGCGATAAACTTGGGTGATTTCGTTGTAAGTTGGTAAAACGATGAAATCCACAATCGCTGAAACTTGTCGGGAATTTTGTCCATGTCTCCTTACATTTCTGAGCTGTGAGTTGACTACCAAACCTGTCAGGAATTCTGTGATCTAGGGTCTCACAAAATTTCAACCCTATTGGATCTTGCTAGTTTGAGTTATAGGCCAGATACTATAACTTGCTCTGCCGAAAAACAGCCAAAACAGGGAAGCAAAGAGTGAACCGTTTGACCATCCTAGCCATCGATTTAGCATCTTGGCTGAATACCAAAGTGGTACATCTTTAAACTCCCTATCCACTGCCAAAATATGAGAAACTTTGGATGAACCTACCAGGAGTTACAAAATTCTTATGGCAGACAGTTTTTATGCCCGTGATTCCATCCAGGACCTTTTGGAAGTCTACTATTCTGCGTTAGAGCTTTTTGAGTCATGGAAGCAATATGGATCACGTTGCTAATGAAGAACATTCGCCTTTTCAGATGGTTGGAGCAACCCGTGGTAACCCGGATGGTTTTGGTGCTAGCGCAAGTGGATCACAACCACAGCCGCCACCACCACCCAGTTTGGTGGAAGTAATGGCCGCTCAAACCGAGATACTTCGTCAGCTTGTCAAGGGGCAGGAAGCGATTTTTCAATGCCTGCAGCAACAACACCATCAAGGGGATGGGTGCAATGTCCACCATCCTCAGGTTGCTAGCTATCCCGAGCTCAATAACAAGGTGATGGACACAAGAGACGTTTACTCAGACTCCTTATTGCCCCCATCACAACTTCCGATGAAACTTAAGGATCACCAAGTAAAGCGTCGGACTCTCAAGCCTGACCCATGCAGCATAGACTTGACTGGATGGGAAATTACCTGCACAGAATTCATCCCACGGGGCCGACGTCAAGTTAGCAAAACTACTGACGCCGGCACAGTCCTTCGAACACAAACTCGCTCACCTGTTCCGGAAAAGATAGACCCTGCCAAATGCACCACACCCAAGGGAGGTCCATTGGGTATGCCAGTAGCGATATCTTCAGATAACAAACAACCCCGTCGTCCAAGTGACAAAAACCGTTGCTTCAATTGTAGCAGTGCTAGCCATTTCGCTCGAGAATGCCCTCAGCCTAGGAAGCCAAAGCAGGGCCAAGGTTCTAGCCAAACCCATCAGAACAAGCGTAAAAGACAGAGTAACAAGAGCAAAGGACAGATTGATCAGCTTGAAGCGCTCCCTAAAGGTGCACCCTTAATAACACGCACATCCTCTATTTTAATAACAAGCCTGCAGTTATATTATTTGATTCTGGTGCATCGCATAGTTTCATAAGTGCAAAATTCGGTGCAAAAGTAGGCTTGGATGTTTGTCACACGAAAGGGTCATATATGATATCCACACCGGGTGGTAAAACTGCTTCAAACCAAATGGTCAGACAAGTACCAGTCAAATTGGGTAGTAAAACAAAAACCATCGACACAGACCTTGTCCTTTTACCTCTTGACGGCATGGATATTATTTTGGGGAATGAACTGGATGACTATGCATGGAGTAACACTGGACCTTTCTTCCCGAGCCGATGAGATAAATTCACCTAGTCACGGAGCCACTACCCTTTACTTACCATTCCTAGATTGCACGAATTCCTGTGCTTACCAGATGGAAGGACTTAAGCTAGATGATATTCCTGTGGTAAACGAGTATGCCGACGTTTTTCCGGATGACTTACCGGGAATGCCACCGGATAGGGATATTGAGTTCATCATTGAACTACAACCAGGCGCTGCACCTATATCCAAAAGACCATATAGGATGCCCCCTAAAGAATTGGCCGAGCTGAAAAATTCAACTCCAAGAACTACCGGACAAAGGTTTCATTCGCCCTAGCGCGTCACCTTGGGGAGGTCCAGCCCTATTCGTAAAGAAGAAGGATGACAGTTTGAGATTATGTGTGGACTACCGACCTCTCAATGCGGTAACTGTTGAAAATAAATACCCCCTTCCTCGCATCGATGTACTCTTCGATCAATTAGCTGGAGCCAGAGTCTTCTCAAAGATTGATCTTCGTTCGGGATATCATCAGATCAAGATTCGCCCGTGCGATATTCCTAAGACTGCCTTCTCCACACGATATGGACTATATGAATTCTTGGTCATGTCCTTTGGACTCACCAATGCCCCTGCCTACTTCATGTATCTCATGAATTCGGTATTCATGCCCGAGCTTGACAAATTCGTCGTAGTGTTCATCGACGACATCCTTATCTATTCCAAGGATGAGGAAGAGCATGCCAAGCACCTTCGCATTGTTCTTCAACGACTCAGAGACCATCAGCTCTATGCTAAGTTTTCTAAGTGTGAATTCTGGTTGGATACTGTAAAGTTCTTAGGTCACACGATCTCCAGCGAAGGCATAGCTGTTGACCCCAGCAAGGTACAAGAGGTGATGGATTGGAAACCCCCTACCTCTGTTCATCAGATTCGCAGTTTTCTCGGCTTAGCCGGTTACTACCGTCGCTTCATCCCGGATTTCTCTCGAATTGCTAAGCCCATGACTGAACTGTTAAAGAAGGAAGTAAAGTTTGTATGGGACGAGAAGTGTGAGGAAGCCTTCCACACTCTCAGAGAGCATCTGACTACTGCACCTGTGTTAGCTCAACCCGATAATACCAAGTCATTCGATGTGTATTGTGACGCATCAGGTACTGGTCTAGGATGTGTGCTTATGCAAGAGAATCGAGTGATTGCATATGCCTCACGAGCCCTTCGGCCCCACGAACAGAATTATCCCACGCATGACCTTTAGCTCGCAGCCGTCATTCACGCTCTGAAGATATGGAGGCACTATCTCATGGGTACGCAGTGCAATATCTACACGGATCATAAGAGTCTCAAGTACATCTTCACACAAGCCGATCTGAATATGAGGCAACGAAGATGGCTAGAATTAATCAAAGATTATGACCTTGAAGTGCACTATCACCCCGGTAAGGCTAATGTAGTCGCGGATGCACTAAGCCGCAAGTCCCATTGCCATTGCTTATCCATGGAGTCCTACCATGAGACATTATGTGCAGACATGAGGAAGCTTAACTTGGAAATGGTTTCCCAAGGCACTCTAAATCACATCTCAGTTGAGCCCACTCTTCACGACCAAATCGTCATGGCACAACTACATGATGAAGGAATCAAGATCATCAAACAAAAACTCTCTCTAGGTGAGGAGAAGTATAAGTGTTTCCGCCAGGACCATAAGGGAGTTCTATGGTTCGAAAGTCGTATAGTCGTTCCGAAGAATCGTGAACTCCGCAAGCAAATTCTTGATGAGGCACACCTCTAAAAATTCTCTATCCACCCCGGCAGTAGCAAAATGTATCAGGACCTAAGGCAAAACTTCTGGTGGACTAGAATGAAAAGGGAAATTGCTACGTATGTCTCGGAATGTGACACGTGCCAGAGAGTAAAAGCTAGCCACTTAAAGGTAGCCGGTACACTTCAACCGTTACCTATACCATCATGGAAATGGGAAGACATAAGTATGGACTTCATCGTTGGACTACCAAACACGTCCCAGAGACATGATTCCATATGGGTTATCGTTGATAGACTCACGAAGACGGCACATTTTCTTCCGGTGCACACCACCTATTCTACCAAGCAATATGCCGAGATTTACCTCGATCGTATTGTTTGCCTGCATGGAATACCTAAGACGATTATCTCCGATCGTGGTCCCCAGTTTGTAGCACGCTTTTGGGAACAACTGCAAACGTCTCTTGGCACGAAGCTGATTCGCAGCTCAGCATACCACCCTCAGACCGATGGACAAACGGAAAGAGTAAACCAAATTCTTGAAGACATGCTGAGAGCTTGTGTCATTCATTATGACAAGAATTGGGACAAATGCCTACCCCTGGCAGAGTTCTCGTACAACAACAGCTACCAAACGAGTTTGAAAATGGCACCATTTGAGGCCCTGTACGGACGAAGGTGTCGAACCCCTTTGAGCTGGTCACAAACCGGAGAACGTAAAATAATTGGACCCGACCTGGTAATCGAGGCGGAGGAGAAAGTAAAAGTAATACAAGCAAATCTTAAAGCCGCACAAGCCCGACAAAAGAGCTATTCTGACAAAAGGAGAAAGCCCCTAAAGTTCGAAGTTGGCGATCATGTCTATCTTCGAGTTTCACCAACCAAGGGAGTGCGAAGATTTGGAATCAAAGGCAAACTAGCTCCCCGTTATATTGGTCCTTACGAAATCATGGAGAGCCGTGGACCCGTAGCCTACAAATTGCGACTGCCCCCCTCAACTCACGGCCACCCATGATGTCTTCCACGTATCTCAACTCAAGAAGTGTATTCGAGTCCCTACCGAGATTGTGGAACAACAAGAAATATCGTTGGAACCCGACCTCTCATATGTCAAACACCCAGTTAAGATTTTGGATCAAAAAGAAAGAGAGACCAGGAGGAAAGTGATTAGAATGTATAAAATACAATGGAATCGCCACACGGAAGAAGAAGCCACCTGGGAAACGGAGAGCTACCTGAACCAACATTTCCCTGGGTTTCTTGTCTCAACCACTGGTATGTGCACCCACGCCCACACTAAGAATTGCCGAATCTCGGGGCGAGATTCTTGTTAAGGGGGGAAGGCTGTGACAACCCTGGTAATTAAAATTCCAAAATCAATGTCATTAGCCTAACTCTATGTTAAACCAACTAATGAGAGGGTGGAAAGAATTAAAACGGGTTCAGTTGGAATTCAAATTTAATTTGGGCACATTTGGACACATTTGAAACTTTTAAATCTAACTTTCAAACCATAAGCCAAATGAGATTTTGCCTGAAACCAAAGTTGTAGAACTTTTTATTTTGAACAACTTTCGTGTTCAAAAGTTTTTGAAATTCAAATCAGAAGGAGGAGAAAACGCCCTGTTTGCACCCAGCCCCCTGAAACTTTTCGAATTCTTGCATCCAGGTCCCTCACCTCCCTCTCCTCTGCTGCACCGCGCGCTCGCCCGACAGCCGCACGCCACGTCGCCGGCGATTCCTGCCCCCACGCCGCGCCAAGCCAATGGCCGTCACTCCCTGCCGCAGCGGCTTTGCCTCCCCCACGCCCACGCCTCTGCCCAACCCGAGTGCACCTAGCTGCGCGCGCCAGACCTCCGGCGTTCTGCTGCACCGCCGCGCCGCCCAGCCACTGGCCGCCGCCCAGGCGCCCAACGGCATGCCCCCGCCGTGCCGCCCGGCCCAGCCCTGCCTGGACCCCTCCTCCCTCCCTTGCGCCTATAAAAAGCCGAACAGAGCCCCCCCTCGCGCGCTTGGAAAGCCACCGCGCCTCCATTGCCGCCGGCGCCCCCACCTCGCCGCGGTTCCCTTGCTCCGGCCCACCTCCGCCCGAGGCAAGCACTGAAACGGATTCCCCTCGACGCACTGAAGCTCCCCAGCCCGAGCCCCGCCGCCCTCCTCGCCGGAGCGCCGCCGTCCGCGCCGCCCCTCCGCCGCCGCCCCTGCTCTCCGCGGCCAGCCCGCCACCGGCCATCCCAAGCCACTCCAAGACCACCAATAGGTGCGCCCTGGTTCCCTCTCCGTTCTCCCCCACCTTGCCCTCGCCGCCGGCGACCGAGCTCGCCGGAATTTGGCCGGACAGGATGACCCCGCCGTGAAATTGCGACCAGGGACTACATTGCAAACGCCCAAATCTTCCCAGGGGGTTTTCTGCTAATTTTCAGGGACCCCTCTGTAAAGAAAGTTTTAACCAAATCAGTGAACTTGTAAAATTCGTATATAATCGTAGAAAATTCAGAAAAATGCAAACTCAACTGATCTGGAATCCTTAGAAGAAACTCTACAACTTTTGTTACATAAAGTTTCTCAGATTCTCAATATATTTTGCTCTAGATTAAATGGAAGGTTTAATGGACTTCTTTTGAACCCACTGTTGTAGATCATTGCTGACCCTAAATTTTGGGCAATGAGTTAATTGCTTGATGTTTAGGACTGTGTAAAAAGATCAGGACCAAAAGCCATCTCTAGATACACCTTTTGTCCAACCTTGTTATATGCCATAAAGTGTTAGAACTAATTTTTCCTGCTGTTCTGTGATGATCAATGACATGAAACTTTTTCTGTGTTGTTGTAGTAATACCTAGAGGCCACAGAAAAATTTAGAAACATTTTTACTATATGTAACCTGTTCGAATGAATTTGTGGTAGGAAAACTTCGCTAATTCAAAATAATTAGTAAAGCGCTTATAAAATGTTCATCTTTTTACTATGAAACACAATAGAGTAGATCAAGCTGTACAAAAGGTTTCATACATAGAAACCCTGTATAACATCCTGTAGAAAATAATCTTTAATAACATGAGTGTAGCTTGTCCCATTTATTATGCTCTAAATCATGTACAAAAGAATCTGAAAAATTTACAGTAGCACAAATATGGTTATAGCAACACCTTGTAAAATTTTTAGCGTCAATACTTGCATGGTTTGTCCTGTATAAAAATAACTAGATTCTAGCGGTGGCTGTGTATTACATTTTTCATATTTAACATGCTACACAAAAATGTCTGAAATTTTTACAGTGACCTTATCTCTGCATAATGTACTTTGAATAAAAAATTTTATTACCAGAAGCTAACTAGATTAGTATTTGTGTTCAACTCATTTTGGTGTTTAAATATAACACAACCCCTTCTTCTTTAATAAAGTTAAATAGATTAAGATAAGCTCTATTAACGATTGCCCAGGAAATGTTAAAGTAAATAACTTCACAGCAAAACTTATGTCTTATGAACCGCAACTTTATCGTGAAGGAAATCATGTTGTTTACCATCACCACTGCTCAAACTTGTGCATTCATGTAGAAACGACTACTCTCGCCGACGGGACGTACGAGTTGGCGCCCGAGTCCGAGAGTGAGCAGCAAGAAGCCCAGGAAAATCTAACTGAAGCAGTTGAGACCCGGGTCAACGTTCAGACGATCCCCGGACTAACTATTCACAGGAAGGCAAGCCCCGGAGCATAACCCATTCTTTCCAAAATTATGCAACTCATTACTCCTTGCTTGTGCATTAAGTTTGTAGGAGTTGGATGAAAAACTTAGTTGCATGATGTCAGAAACCCTTGCTTGAAAACTAGACGTAAGGTTCGATAGAATGCTGTGCTAATAGGACTCCGGTAAAAGTCGAGTGATTTCCTGTCACTCGCGAGAAAATAGGAGTTGAATGTCTACTACACGCTGCAATCATAAGGACACGGACGGGCCATGGAACGATGGTTACGATTGAGGCCCGTCTGTCTAGTGAAAAATGCTAAGGCCGCAGGGTGTGGTAGTGATGGTTAAGTCTTTGAACGTACTAAACACATGCCGAGATTATGGGAATCGGTAAGCTTAAGTACCTGATTGGCCCGGCAAGGGGACGGCATCCTACCCTTTGAACTTCGGTCCCACTATATGGCGAGTGCACGAGTGGTCACGACCCGGCGCCGAACCGTGGCGTGGGGCTCGTGTACTCTCGGAGGGTAGCCCCAATCCACGACCCGGAAAGAAAGGGGAAAAGTTGCACGTGTGACTCTGTGAGTAACCACGTGACGTGTGTTTAGGTTTCCCTTGCAAGGATAAGAAATTCGATTCGAATCGTCCGTTTCTCACGGCTATTGAGACTGCTTAACCATTTTTACCCACAGAGTAAGAAGAGGAACAATGATGATGAATGAACTGGTTGGATGGAAAATTTAATGCTTCACCATGTATGCTTTAGATAGCTGCTTACCTAGACTGGCTAACGAAACTAGAATCTTGAGTTAAAAGTCGAAAGTAAGGACCCACTTGTAGATGCTTTTCGGCAAAACAAACCCCTGAGCCAAAAAGCCTGGCATGTCTAGAGTCGGTGGAGTAGTTTCCACTACACGGGTAAGTCTTGCTGAGTATTAGTATACTCAGTCTTGCTTGTGACTCGTTTTCAGGTGAGCCCTTCGAAGACATGATTGCTAGTTGACTTGGCCTTCTACCCTCCCTCCTGGTTGGTCGGTGGAATGGGATGCGCCCCCGGCCAACGGTGATGGTGCCGAATGATGTCTCGTACGGGCTTCATCGAGACATCCTGTATCGTCGAGTAGCTATCGTTGTTTTATTTTCCGCTGCAACTTAAACTCTGAAGAACTTATTTATGATCATTGGAGTACTTGGTTTCTGAATTTAAAACTCGGTCTGTAATATTCACTTATGTTAATGTTGTAATATTTGTTGGAATGTGGTATTCTCTGGGCTCATCGTCGCGTGAGCATTTGTATGTATGGCGCTCGATCCGATCACCGTGGTTGTATTGGGAGGTTATACCCGACAGACCAATGGATTATTCCGTTTGAAGTGTAAGGTTAACCGAGATTGCCTTAATGGTGATGGTTAATACACTTGAGCCGGATTAATTCAGGTGGTTCTGCCACAAAAGCGGATCGAATGCCACGCATACAAATGCTCATGCGAAGATGAGCCCAGAGAATACCACATTCCAGCAGATATTACAAAATTATCATAAGTGAATATTACAAACCATGTTTGAGTTTACTATCCGAGTACTTCAGTGATCATAACCAATAAGTTCTTCAGAGTTTAAGTTGCAGCAGAAATAAATTAACGAAAGCTACTCGACGATACAGGATGTCTCGGTGAAGCCCGTATGAGACATCACTCGGCATTATCTCCATTGGCCGGGGGCGTATCCCATTCCACCGACCAACCAGGGGGAAGAGTACACGGCCAAGTCAAACTAGCAATCATATCTTCGAAGGTCTCACCTGAAAACAAGCCACAAGCAAGGCTGAGTATACTAATACTCAGCAAGGCTTACCCGACTAATGGGGTATACTTAGCCGACTCCTAGACATGCGAGGCTTTTGGCTTGAGGGGTTTGTTTTGCCGAAAAGCATATATAGTAGGTCCTTACTTTCAGATTTTAGCTCCAGGTTCTAGCTTTCTTTAACCATTCTAGGTAAGCAACTATCCAATATCATTCATGGTGAAGCATTAAATTTCATCCAACAAGTTTATTCATCATCATTGTTCCTCTTCTTACTCTGTGGGTAAAAGGGGTTAAGCAGTCTCAATAGCCGTGAGAAACGGACGATTCGAATCGAATTTCTTAACCTTGCAAGGGAAACCTAAACACACGTCACGTGGTTACTCACAGAGTCACACGTGCAACTTTTCCCTTCAATTCCCGCTTCACGGAACAGGCCCACCGCCTTCGACTACACCTCCCCACAGACCTCGGTACGTCGGGCCGTGGCGGCCGATGCACCCGCCATTAGCTAGATGTGAACGAATTCAAGACAGTGGGGAGTATATTCTGGCCTCGGTTCAATCCAGTACTTAAGCTTACCGATTACCATATTCTCGGCATGTGGTTAGTACGTTCAAAGACTTAACCACCACTACCACACACTGCGGCCTTAGCATTTTTCACTAAACAGACGGGGCCTCAATCATCAACATAAACATCGTACCATAGCCCCGTCCGTCGACCTTATGATTGCAGCATGTAGTAAACAATCAACTCCTGATTTCTCGCGAGTGACAGGAAATCACTCAACTTTTACCGAGTCCTATTAGCATAGCATTCTATCGAACCTTGCATCTAGTGTTCAGAGCATGGGTACCTAGGATCATGCAACTAAGTTTTCATCCAACTCCTATAAACTTAATGCACAAGTAAAAGTAGAGTAATAAGTTGCATAAGTTTAGAAAATAGGGTTCATGCTCCGGGGCTTGCCTTCTTGTGAATAGTTAGCTTGGGGCTCTTCCGATCTTGGGCTCGGGTCTTCAAGAGCTTCAGTTAGATTTACTTGAGCTTCACGTGGCTCACTCTCGGACGTGGGTACCAGCTCGTACGTTCCGTCGGCGAGAGTCGTCGTTTCTATATGAATGCACCAATATATGTTATAGTGAGGGTATATGACGATCATGTTCACTCACGTCAAAGTTGTAGTTCACAAAATAGCGATTGGGTTGTGATGTTGCTTAGTTGAGATTTCTGTGGGCAATTGTTACTAGAGTAGAAAAGTACAATAAGTAACTTCGTTAAGCAAGGTGGGGTGGGAGTTCATGGGAACTTATGTTCCTCATGGAAACATGATTTAAGTGTAACTACTACAGGGAGTACTTTCTGGTCATGAAACCTTGGATCTAGGCACATCAGGGAAAGATAAGCTTACTGTAAACTTTTCAGATATTTTCATGCAGCAGATTAATTATGAAAAATATAATACATGGTTGCTGCTAGATTCTTGTTCTTTTTGTACAGAACAAATCGTGCAAAAACTGAGACTAAGATTTTTACAGGGCTTTCACTTAATCATGCAGGAGCTACTGTAATTTTTATTGGATTTATTATGCAGTTTTCAGAGCATAGTAAATATGACATTACACACCTAGGTTGTTCAAGGATTTATTTTTACAGGATCCTACACAGGGTTTTTGTCCATGAAACGTTTTACACAGCAACCCCTACCACTGAGTATCTTCTAGTAAAAATAAGAGAATTTTCCAAGCTAAGATACTATTTTCTTGATTTAATGTATGTTATTAGCACCTAAATCAAATAAATAGGTTCCTGTGAGATAAAAAGTCTCTAAATTTTTCTATGGCATCTAGGTACCATTACACAAGTATAGAAAAAGGTTCATTAGGTGATTCATAACCTAACTGCAGGGACAATTAATTCTATCCAAACATGGTATGAAACTAAGTTTAATAAACAGTGCAGATAGAGATGGAATTCGGGTGCGGTGGCCGGCCAAAATTCCGGCGAGGGGCTCGCCGGCAGCGAGGGGTGAGGGCCGGGGAAGGATCAGGGGTGCGAGGGCTACCTCGTGGGGGTCTTGTTCGGGTAGGGGACGGCCGGGAGTAGCTCGCCGGCGTTGGAGCAGGGGCGGCGGCGGCGGCGGTACGCGTTGACGGCGGTGCTCCGGCGGTCCTGGGCGGTCTGGTCTGGACGGGGAGCTTCAGTGGCGCGTGGGGAAGCTGCTCCGGTACTTGGCTTGGGCGGAGGGGGTCGGGGTCGAGCTGTCCGCGGTGACCAGGGGCGGCGGCGGCGGTGACAGCGCGGGCGGCGGTGCTCCGGCGGTCCTGGGCGGCGTTGGGCGGGTCGGTGAGCTCCGGTGGGATGATGTAGTGGTGGCTGGCACTTCAATTTGGGCAGGAGGCGGCTGTGGAAGGCTGTCCACGAGCGGGTGGGGCTCGGCGGCGACAATGGCGGCGGCGGGCGTTCTGTGGTGGCTGGCAGCTCGTGCGGGCGGCCTGGGGCGGTTTTTATAGGGGCAGGAGGGAGGTAGGGGTGCCAGGCGACGTGCGGGGGTGGAGGCACGGCAATGGCGTGGGGTTGGCCGCGGTGGGCGGCTCGGTTCGCCGGCGCGGCGTGCGGAGGGCGGAGGCGCGCGACTGGCGGCCGGGGATTTTGCGTGGGGAGCGAGGAGATAGCGCGGCACGGGATTGGGGGACAGCTGCAGCAGCGGCTCGGGCGGAAGGCAAGCTCAGCGATGGGCGTGTCGCGGCGGGCGGTGCGGCATGGCGCGGCGGGCGGCGAGCAGAGGCGGGGCTGGCGTGGCGCGCGCGGCGAGCGCGGACTGGGCAGCGTGGCGGTGGGGGGGGGGGGGGGGGGCAAAGCCGGGCTTGGGGGCGAGGAACGGCGGCCACTGGCCTGGCGGCTTGCACCGGTCAGGCATCGCTGGCCAGCTGGCCGGGCTGTCGGGCGGGGAGGGGAGAGAGAGGAGGGACGAAGGGCCTAATTGCGAGAATTTGAAAATTTCCAGGGGGCTGGTTGCAAACAGGATGTTTTCTCCACTTTCTAATTTGAATTTCAAAAACTTTTGAACATGAAAGTTGTTCAGAATAAAAAGTTCTACAAGTTTGGTTTCAGGCAACACCTCATTTGGCTTGTGGTTTGAAAGTTAATTTAAAAATTCAAAGGTATTCATATGTGCCCAATTGCAATTTGAATTTCAACTTAACTGGTTCGAATTCTTTTCACCCTTTTATTAGTTGGTTAAGCATAGGGTTGGGCTAATGACATTGATTTAGAAATGTAATTTATCAGGGTTGTTACAGTGCCGGGCTCCAATTGAGGCCGGGGATAGAAAAGAAGTACATCCCCAACAAATTCCTGACTAGTTTGTCTGGGTGGAGGGAGCGGTGGTTCTACATTGGAAGCCATCATCCCTCACTTTCCGAAAGAACCGCTGGGGAACTCAGGATCCATGGCGAGTGGATGATGCCATGCCGTGACATGAGCCAAATCGAGGAGCTGCTCGGAATGATCAACAAGCACAGAGATGCAGGGGTTACTGGAGTATCAGTGATGTACACGTGGCTGGGCAGGCGGATCGAGCCTCTACAGAAGCGCACGAGCTTTGGCTTCGAATACCTTGGCATCTCAGGTCCATCTCGATTTTCTGCAGAGCATATTGAGAAAGGTGAAGCCTTGTTGCAAGTAATTCGGGTGCTCATGGGCGCTGAAACGGTCCCATATGTGCCGAGTCTGTACTCGGCGAAGAATCCTCCCAAACAGGTAGGGGTAAGTAGTAGTATCATTCTGTCGAGTACTTTTGATATACTTTAATCTATTTTTGTACTGAAAAATCTTGGAATGCAGGATGATGTAAACGTATATAGGAGCATGCCTCCGATGTCGGACATTGACCGCTCGAGCCACCTGATGCCATCTCGGCCCACTATTAATTCAGAGGGCGGGGAAGATGACGAAGGCACCGATGACGACCGCACCTTGGTGGAGGTGATAAAGGGAAAGAAAATGACGACCTCCCAGGAAGGCTAGAGCTCTTATTGTGGTGATCCTTTGCCTAGTCACCCTAAGGGACCAAGGGCCACCATCCGGAAGCGCAAGGCTAGTGCTTTGCCAGGTGGCGCTGAAGATGACACACCCAGGTCATTGCTCTACATCAACCCTACTAGTGTTTTTGATTGCTTTCTCGTGGTGATTTTAACTAAGTTCTTCCCTTTCTTGAATCTTCAATTCTAGCTCCCGAACCCCAAGCATGCCAAGCAAAAGATCAGGGAAGCAGTCGGGGATGATACTGTGAAAGGACGAGATATGCCCTCCGTCACAGTGGACCCATCAACAGGTCTTGCAGAAGCCACTCCGGGGTAAACACAACCCTCGGCTAGCACCACAGCAATGGGGGGCGTCATTGTTGCCTTGTCAAAGCAGACCCTGCCTATGACTCGCACAACGGTGCTGGCGAGTGCTTTAGGTGTTGCCCCAGCACCCAGACCACTCAAAAATAAGAAGTTAGGAGTAATAAAGTCTGCACTGTAAGTATCCGAGTGCTTTCACTTGTATCTTGTAGGTTCGTTGTCGTAAGGAACAAATCGCATTGTTGTTTTCTTATGTGTAGGCCATCCTCTGCTCTAAGCTTGGAGCAGCCTGACGATGCCGCGGAGGCTCCATCTCCCGAGCCAGAGAGGGCATTTAATGCTTCAGTTCCTGATACACCGTCGATTCTCCTGTTGACGCTGAAACCGGCCAGACCAAAATAGGAGCTAAAGATGTGTCCCCAGAGATGCTTGCAGGTGAGCCCATTATGCTGCCTCCTCCTATGGGTAGCAATCTACCTATCGCCCGACTGCTTACAAGTTGCAAGGTGATAGATAACCCATAGCAACATCCTGCTCCTGGAGATCAAGGTGTTGCGGGTTCTTCCTTAGGTGGAATCCTGGTGACTCCCCCTAAGTGGTAGTATGCCATCCCGACTAACCTCATTGATGATCCAATGCTGTCGTTGGTGACCTTGATGGAGTTTCAAAATACTTTCAAGGAATTGTATAAATTTTCCACATTGAGTATCCTGTACTGATGATATCTGACTTTGTCGACTAGTATTTGGTGTTCTGACCATTTTTTCCTGTCATACAGACCTTGGCCAATCGATCCACAATCAAGTCGAACAAACTCAGGGCAGTAGAAGATGGAGCCTAGCAATTGCTGGAAAAAGACCGCCGGATTGGTGAGCAAACCATGAAAAATATTGCGCTCTGGAATGAATTGGACACCCTTAAGTAGGAGCGCACCTGAGAAGTCTGGCTCTTGAAGCAAGAGATACACAATCTGTCAAACAAGAACAAAGCTCTAGCCAAAACTCACCGAGGTAATGCTCATTTGACTATTTTTATCTGATACAGAATATCCGAGTGTTTATGTCTAAACTTGTACAAGTGCTTCTTCTTGTTGCTTGCCCACATAACTCAATAACATAATAAGATATAAAGATGATCTGCTGACTGACTGTAACACCCAAAAATATAGGAGTTGAAACTTTTAAAAGTATTTTCATAAAAATCATAAATTAAAATTGTGCATGCATCTTTATTTCTTTTCCTCTCCTATTTCTTTCTTTCAGCCAGTCCAATTCTTTTCCTCTACTTCTTTTCTTTTTCCGCGGCCCACTCAGTGGCCGATTCCCACCCGACCCTTGCTCTCACCGACAGCTAGGACCCACCTGTCGGCGCCTTCCTCTTCTTTCTTCTTTCCTTACGCAGAGTCCGGATCGATCCCGCGCCGTCGTTCGCGCCCCACTTTCTTTCTTCTTACCCCGAGTCCTGATCGACTCAGCAGCACCGCCTTCCTACTCCTGGCCGATCCGCCCCTATAAAATCCTGCCGAAGCCCCACTTTGAAACCAGAGCGAGGCTCAAATCTTTCCCCTACACAACATCGTCGCACGCCGCTGGAAGTTGCACATCGGAGGAACGCCGCCGTCCCGTGTCCCCGATTCTCCGTCGACTCGCCGTTCCGCAGCTTCTTCGCCGCCATCAACTCTCGCCAGAGCTCCACGAGTTGGTGAGTATCAAGCCGTACCAGATTCCCCTCTCTCTCTTGCTCCGCCGCAAACCAGATTTCTCGCCGGACCCCTGTTTCCGCCCACCGCCGTGGCTGCCAGTTCACAGCCGCCGCACAGCCAACCCGTGACCACCCTCACCTTCACCGTACCGCCCACTCACTCCCCGGCATGAAACCAGCTTGAATTGAGCCCCGGAACACCGGATTTGGTGAAGCTCCGGGCCACTCGCTTGCCGCCGATGCCCAGTTAAACTCCGCTTCGCCCGACCCTTTTCGTTCCATCGAGCCGACCCTTCCTCTGCCGCTCGATCTAGATCTAACGGCCAGAATCAATCTTCACTTTACACGGCCGATTTACCCGACCTTTTCCCTACTCAGCCGATTCACCTGACCCACTCCTCATACCGCCGATTCGCCCGACCCTTACCCGCCGATTCGTCCGATCCGCCGCCGATTCTGATCCAACGGACCAGATTCACCCGACCCTAGCCGTTTTAACTGTTTTAACCATATCATCATCGTTTCAATTCCGATTTCAGCGATTCTTGAGCCCACACGATCTTTGCATCCTGAACTACAACTTTAGCATCTTTTCACTTTCTGTTTGCACTGTTTGTTGTGTGGTTTCTTATTTTTTTGTGTATGCTTGTCTGTGTGATCGCGTAGACAACGTGACGTTCGAGCCAAATCAAGAGCAAGCTTACGAGGAAGAGAATCAGCAGTTGTTTGAAGAAGGCAAGTGGATCCCCCCCCCCCTCTGCATACTCTGTTTGAACCCAACAACAGCATGATAATTCACTTTACTTTACTGTTGCTTGCATAAATTTGATGGGTTACCTATGCTAAGGACATACCTAGTCCTTTACCCCAAACCTTCAAACACCTGGGTTTACTACTTTGTTGGTTAGTTACGCTTAGTTGCAAACTTTGGGATTGGTATTGGTTTACTCTTTTGGCAACGTTGATCACGTTTTATATTGTGGTTTTATCGCGTAATTTCAAGATCAATTTTGATTAATGGGAACATGGAGAACCACCCAAGTAAACAGTGCAACCACAAAGTCATATGGCTCTGACCTTAGCCGATTAATTAGATATGTAGTTTGCTGGTGGCCTTACCGAAAGGGCAAGGAGGGGGTCGGTGATAGGGGTCATAGCCCGGTCCTCTTGGGGTAGCTGCCTTTGCTAAGGAGCTGACCATTAGGGAGGTTTATGGACCACGCCGCTACTGAAACTCTAGCGGGCTGCCTAGCTTTCGACTTGATGTACCCTCGCCACTCACCTCGGAAGTGTTTAAGGGCCTTGCAAACCCGGGCGACTCAGGGAAACACGATTTGTGGGTAAAGTGTACAACCTCTGCAGAGTGTCAAATTGTTATAACAGTCGTACTCACGGTTATGAGTGGCTTGGACCCTCACATGATAATTAAACTTGAAGATTAATTAAACTGTGGTTCGTGGTTAATACTCATGGTTGATACCGTTATGTTTTTACTAAAGTGGGTTGGTATAAACTTAAACCTAGTTAATAGATTCTTGTTAATAAGTACTTGACCAACTAAAAGCAACCGCTGCTGCAAACCCTAGCCTATCCTTGATGGCCTTGCATTTTCACCCCACTTGCTGAGTACCAACCATAAGAGTACTCACCCTTGCCCCCTGCTGTTCAGAAGAGAACTTTGAAGAGGAGATCCTCGACGACTTCGAGGAGTTCTAGGTCCTGCGCCCGCTTGCTGAGTACCAACCATAAGAGTACTCACCCTTGCCCCCTGCTGTTCAGAAGAGAACTTTGAAGAGGTGATCCTCGACGACTTCGAGGAGTTCTAGGTCCTGCGTTCACCAGTCATCGCCTGTGGAAGACGGAGTTGTTGCAGACTTCGTATAGGGTATAACGGTTATTCGTGTAAAGACATTTGTGTCTCTTTTATACGGAGTGTAATATCGTTAAATACTTTATTTAGTTACTTTTTGAGCATTATCTTTGATATATTACACTTTCCGTCTACCATATGTGTGTGAACATGATCCTGGCGCACATATGAGATGCATCTGGTTCTTCCTAGAATCGGGTGTGACAGAAGTGGTATCAGAGCTATGTTGACTGTAGGACGGTAGCCTAGATAGAAATGGTCGAAATTAAGGATTTATCTTTTAGAAAGCCATATCAGCATCAAAAAAAATTCCTTTTATATTTCCACATAAAAACCTATGTTTACATAAAACCTTCTATCATTTTCCTTCTTAAAAGAAAAATATCCTAAATTTTACTCCCGCTCTGCCAGATGGTCAGAATTTACCAAACTGTTCGCAAACGCACCAGAGGTCGCCAAGTTCGCATTGCCCCAGCTGAACCAACTTCTCCTACTCCAGTCCCAGACCCTGTTGAAGAGGAGGAAGCTGCGGAGGAAGAACCCGAGGAAGTCTATTACTTCGTGGATGGTGAAGATGGCTGCATCATGGCAGTTGATGAAGAAGGAAATCAGTTCACCCCGCCGGCATCATCAGTCATTGAGAGATCGCCACCACCCTTAGTTGTCCCTGCTCCAGCCCCCTCCCCAGCACCGGTTGACGCTGAAGGAAGCCCGAGTAACCTCGAAGATATTAGAAGGGATGATGACGAGGACAACAACAACGATGAAAACAACGACGATCAGAGTGATGAAACTCCAGGGATGAGGCAACTTTGCTGTGTTCGCACTTCGGACAGAGAACCCGGCCACTTGTCTTTGGTGCTACAAGGTGTTCTTCAAGAGTTGGGCAACCGCGTGAGACCTCACTACCACACGCATCACTACACCGACCCCACGCTCGGCGACTACTACCTCTCTCGCGTCCACATCAGGATGGAAAGTGCCAGAGGGCTGAGGAATCTTACTGCACACGACTCCACCACACCCCACGCTACTTACGACGCAGCTGTCAGCAGTGCCGCCAGGAGAGCTCTATGGTCCATCTGCCATACCTACCGCCAGGAGCTGCAGAACACGGAGTATCGCCACCTTCCTCGCCGCCTCAGTGGAACTAAAGAGACTATGATTACTCTAGGGGAAGATGATGAAGACCGCCTCAACACTCTTGCTCGAGTCACCGCCGCTCTCAACACTGAGTTGGAAAGCGTCATCACTGAGCTGGACGATACTCAGGACAAGCTACTGGAGGCCTATGAAAAGATCCGCATACTGGAAGCTCGATTGGAGGGAAGAGCGTCGCCACCCCCACAGATGGATGAACCCCGCTTCCCCGCATTGTCACCACCCCGCAAGATACTTCGTCGCGGCGAGCTCGGCTCCATAACTCGCCCCGAGGAATAGGCACTTAGGCTCTTAGGCTAGTATCACTTAAAGCTCTCGTTAGAATCATTTTCACTTGAGCGGACGACGATGTAATGATTGCTTGAGAACAAATGTTTGCTTGAGTGCTATAAGAATTGCTTGATATAATATATACAGTTGGAGTCTTATAAATCCATATTTTGTTAAGATATTATTTTCTGTCTACCTATATCTAGTACACCTATCTTATCCTGGGTTTATTCCCTAACGGTCAGATGGTGAACACCAGGAAAGGTGGAGGACAGAATATCCCTAGCTCTAGGCGTGCCCGCGTAGTCAACCGACAGAGTCAGTTGCCACCACCGCCCAATCCAACAATGGAGCAATTCTTGGCAGCACAGATGCAGGTGTTGCAGAACCTCACTGCCACCATCCAGAACATACAAGCTCAGCAGAATCAGCAAGCACCACAGCAAAAGCCGCCACCAAGAGACAAACACAGAGAATTCATGAGCCACCACCCTCCTACCTTTTCTCACTTTGTGGACCCCTTGGACGCTGATGATTGGTTGAAGGTCATCACTAAGAAGCTGGACATCACGCAATGCAGTGACCGTGAAAGGGTCCTGTATGCTGCAGGACGTCTGGAAGGTGCAGCCGCTGATTGGTGGGATGCTTTCACTGCTGCCCACGCCAATGCCAACGCTATCACCTGGGAGGAGTTCAGAACCAACTTCCGCAGCCACCATATCCCCGCAGGACTAATGAAGCTCAAGCAGAAGGAGTTCCTGAATCTGAAGCAAGGCAGCATGACTGTCAGTGAGTACCGGGACAAATTCACCCAGTTGTCTCGTTACGCGCCCCATGAGGTGGATAGTGACGCAAAGAGGCAGGAGCGCTTCTTGGAAGGTCTGATAGGGCCGCTCAACTATCAGCTACACAGTCACACTTTCCCAAACTTCCAGACTCTATTAGACAAAGCCATTGGTCTGGAGAGCAAGCGCAAGGAGCTTGGGGAACACAAGCGAAAACTTCAGTCTCAGGGACAATCCAGCAGCAACACCCGACCCCGCTACAACACACCCCAAGGATATCAGTCGCGCTTTGGAGGACAAGGTGGAGGATATCAGCAGAGTCAACAGAATCAACGAACTCCACAGCAGCCTCAACGTTACAACCAGCAGACTCAGCGCCACTCCAACCCGCAATCGTACCATCTAGGCTATGCCACAGGTGCACCAGTGCGGTCCAACAATCCAGTCACCCTGGTCCAACCTAACGGATGTTTCAAATGTGGAGAACTGGGTCATTACGCTAACAACTGCCCAAAGCGTAACGTGCAAACTCCTCAGAATCAGAGGAACAGTGGACCAAGGCAGACTCCTCAGCAACAGCAGCCGTGCAACAGCAACCAGACACCACTGGGCAACAAAGGACAACAGAACTACGTGCGCGGAAAGGTGAATCATGTGGCTGCAGAAACAGCTGAAGAGGCTCCCGACGTTGTGCTCGGTACGTTCCTTGTCAACTCTGAACCTGCATCAGTTTTATTTGATTCTGGAGCATCACATTCATTCATTACTGAGCAATTTGCTGCAAAACATAATTTACCAACGAGTCCTATGAAACAAATATTACTAGAAAGCTCCCCGGGCAAGGAATTGAAAGCCAGCCACTTATGCCCAAGGGTCAACATGAATATTATGGGGATAGAATTCCTAGCCAATCTAATAGTCCTAAAGACTAACGGCATCGACGTGATCCTTGGAATGGATTGGTTATTAGGATGTGATGGTGTCATTCAGTGTCGCAAGAGATCAGTGCTCTTGACCAGTCCTCAAGGAGATAAAATAGAGTTTGTGGCATCAGCTTTGCCTAGTGCAGTTGGGACAGTGAACCACATAAAGGGAATGCCTCTGGAAGATATCAGAGTTATCAGTGAGTACCCCGAGGTTTTCCCGGAAGATTTACCAGGTATGCCACCTGTTCGTGACATTGAGTTCAGTATTGATCTTTTACCTGGTACTGCACCTATCTCTAAAAGACCCTATAGAATGGATGTTAAGGATCTAAGTGAACTAAAGAAACAAATAGAAGAGATGTTAGCTAAAGGATTTATCCGTCCTAGCTCATCTCCGTGGGGAGCACCCGTGATCTTTGTCGATAAGAAAGATGGCAGCAGAAGGATGTGTGTAGACTACAGGTCGCTGAACGACGTGACAATCAAGTATAAGTATCCACTGCCTCGGATTGAAGATTTGTTTGATCAGATGAGAGGAGCCAAGGTTTTCTCCAAGATTGATCTGAGATCAGGATATCATCAACTAAGGATCCGACCGGAGGATATACCCAAGACAGCCTTCACTACCAGATATGGTCTGTACGAGTTTACTGTGATGTCGTTTGGATTGACCAACGCACCAGCATACTTCATGTACCTGATGAACAAGGTTTTCATGGAATACCTTGACAAGTTTGTGGTTGTGTTCATTGATGACATCTTGGTGTATTCACAGAACGAGGAAGAACATGAAGAGCACTTGAGGATAGTGTTACAGAAACTCCGAGAGAATCAGTTATATGCTAAGCTGAGCAAATGTGATTTTTGGTTGAGAGAAGTTTCTTTCCTTGGACATGTTATCACAGATGGAGGAATTGCAGTAGACCCAAGTAAAGTTTGGGATGTTCTGAATTGGAATCCACCGAAGTCTGTGCCTGAAATCAGAAGTTTCCTTGGACTTGCAGGTTATTACCGCAGATTTATCGAGGGATTCTCAAAGATCGTGAAACCTATGACTTCTCTGTTGGAAAAAGGGAAAGAATTTAAGTGGGATGATACATGCCAGAAGTGTTTTGAAGAGCTAAAAACAAGATTGACCACTGCCCCTGTGTTGATAATGCCAGATATCCACAAAGGGTTTGATGTGTATTGCGACGCTTCACGGATGGGTCTTGGATGTGTGCTAATGCAAGAAGGCAAAGTTGTGGCCTATGCTTCAAGACAGCTGAGAAAGCATGAGCAGAACTATCCTACCCATGACTTGGAATTGGCTGCCGTCGTGCACGCATTGAAGATTTGGAGGCACTACATGATCGGAAACAAGTGTCAGATCTTCACGGACCATAAGAGTCTGAAGTACATCTTCACGCAACAGGATCTTAACTTAAGACAGCGCCGATCGCTAGAACTAATCAAGGACTATGATTTGGATATTCAGTATCATCCTGGCAAGGCTAATGTCGTGGCAGACGCCCTAAGCCGGAAAGGACAAGCTAATATGATAGTCACTCGATTGATGCCTCAGGAATTTTGTTGGGAAATGGCACGTTTGAACTTGGGAATTGTCACACAAGCGGAAGCCATAACCATGGAAATGGAACCGACATTAGAACAAGAGATCAGAAAAGGACAGTTGACAGATGCTAAGATCAAAGAGATCAAGATTTAAATTGGTTTAGGCAAGACTAAGGACTTCACCGAAGATGAACAAGGAACTGTTTGGTTCAGAAAGAGGATCTGTGTACCTGAAATTGATCACCTTCGTGAGCTCATTTTGAAGGAGGCACATGATTCCGCTTATTCGATTCATCCTGGGAGTACCAAAATGTATCAAGACTTGAAAGAAAGGTACTGGTGGTATGGTCTGAAAAGAGACGTAGCAACTCACGTAGCTTTGTGTGATGTGTGCCAGAGAGTGAAAGCAGAACACCAGAGACCAGCAGGTTTACTCCAGCCTCTGAAAGTACCTGAATGGAAATGGGAAGAGATTGGTATGGATTTCATTGTAGGGTTACCTTGTACTCGTGATGGTTACGACTCGATATGGGTTATTGTGGACAGATTGACAAAAGTCGCACATTTCATCCCAGTCAAAACAACTTACACTGGAGCCAAGTTAGCAGAACTATACATGTCACGAATTGTGTGTCTGCATGGTGTTCCAAAGAAGATAGTGTCTGATCGAGGTACTCAGTTTACGTCGCATTTCTAGCAGAAATTACATGAATCTATGGATACAAAGCTCAATTTCAGTTCTACATATCATCTACAAACTGACGGTCAGACTGAGCGAACGAATCAAGTATTGGAGGATATGTTGAGAGCATGTGCCCTCAAGCATGGAGGTAGTTGGGATAAAAGTTTACCTTATGCAGAATTCTCCTACAACAACAGTTATCAAGCAAGTCTCAAGATGGCACCATTTGAAGCATTATATGGAAGAAAATGCAGGACACCCTTGTATTGGAATCAGACAGGAGAAAGTCAAGTTTTTGGACCAGAGATTCTTCAAGAAGCGGATAGACAAGTCCAGATAATCCGGGATAATCTCAAGACTGCCCAGTCACGACAGAAAAGTTATGCTGATATACGAAGAAGGGAATTGACATTTGAAGTTGGAGATTTTGTGTATTTGAAGGTATCACAAATCAGACGTTTACGTATATTCAAAGTGAAAGGAAAGTTGTCACCACATTATATTGGTGCTTTTCAGATCCTGGAAAGGAAGGTGAAGTAGCATATCGATTGGAGTTACCAGCAAGATTGTCTGATGTCCATGATGTGTTTCACGTATCACAGTTAAAGAAATGTTTGAGAGTGCCAGAGGAACAATTACCGTTGGAGGAACTTGATGTACAAGAAGATTTAACTTATACAGAGCAGCCGATAAGAATTTTGGAAATATCTCAGAGGGTTACACGGAACAAGGTGATCAAAATGTGCAGAGTACAGTGGAGTCACCACTCAGAGGATGAGGCTACTTGGAAAAGAGAAGATGAACTGATTGCAGAATTCCCTCAGCTGTTCCCTAGTCCTTCCCAATCTCGAGGACGAGATTCTCTTTAAGGGGGGTAGGTTTTGTAACACCCAAAAATATAGGAGTTGAAACTTTTAAAAGTATTTTCATAAAAATCATAAATTAAAATTGTGCATGCATCATTATTTCTTTTCCTCTCCTATTTCTTTCTTTCAGCCAGTCCAATTCTTTTCCTCTACTTCTTTCCTTTTTCCGCGGCCCACTCAGTGGCCGATTCCCACCCGACCCTTGCTCTCACCGACCCTTCCTCTTCTTTCTTCTTTCCTTACGCAGAGTCCGGATCGATCCCGCGCCGTCGTTCGCGCCCCACTTTCTTTCTTCTTACCCCGAGTCCTGATCGACTCCGCAGCACCGCCTTCCTACTCCTGGCCGATCCGCCGCTATAAAATCCTGCCGAAGCCCCGCTTTGCAACCAGAGCCAGGCTCAAATTTTTCCCCTACACAACATCGTCGCACGCCGCTGGAAGTTGCACATCGGAGGAACGCCGCCGTCCCGTGTCGCCGATTCTCCGTCGACTCGTCGTTCCGCAGTTTCTCCGCCGCCATCAACTCTCGCCAGAGCTCCACGAGTTGGTGAGTATCAACCCGTACCAGATTCCCCTCTCTCTCTTGCTCCGCCGCAAACCAGATTTCTCGCCGGACCCCTGTTTCCGCCCACCGCCGTGGCTGCCAATTCACAGCTGCCGCACAGCCAACCCGTGACCACCCTCACCTTCACCGTACCGCCCACTCACTCCCCGGCATGAAACCAGCTTAAATTGAGCCCCGGAACACCGGATTTGGTGAAGCTCCGGCCGTCCGTGTGACAACCCTGGTAATTACATTTCCAAAATCAATGTCATTAGCCTAACTCTATGATTAAACCAACTAATGAAAGGGTGGAAAGAATTAAAACGAGTTCAGTTGGAATTCAAATTTAATTTGAGCACATTGGGTTACTTTTGAACTTTTAAATTTAACTTTCAAACCATAAGCCAAATGAGATTTTGCCTGAAACCAAAGTTGTAGAACTTTTTATTTTGAACAACTTTCGTGTTCAAAAGTTTTTGAAATTCAAATCAGAAAGAGGAGAAAACGCCCTGTTTGCACCCAGCCCCCTGAAACTTTTCGAATTCTTGCATCCAGGCCCCTCGCCCCCCCCCCCCCCTCCCTCTCTCTCCTCCGCGCCCGACCGCCGCGTGCCAGGTGGCCGGCGTCGCCTGACCGGCGCGAGGCGCCAGGCCAGTGGCCGCCGCACCACCCCGCCACGGCCGGCTTTGCCCCGCCCCCACGCCGCGCGGCCAGTAAGCGCCCGCGCGTGCTGCCGCGCCCAGCCGCCCAGTCCCCGCGCTCCGCCGTGCCGCCCCGGCCCCCGCGCCCCGCCAGTTGCCGCGCCCGCCCTCCGCCCGAGCCGCTGCCGCTGCTGCTCCACCACTTCGCGCCCCACGCTATCCCACCGCGCCCGCGCCGTATCTCGGCCGCCCAGTCGCCGCGCCCGCGCTGCCGCACGTCGCGCCGGCGTTCTGCCGCCACCCGCCGCGCCCAGTGCGCACCGTGCCGTGCCCCTGCTCGCCGTGGACAGCACGACCCCGACCCCCTCCGTCCAAGCCGAGCCCCTGTGCAGCTTCCCCACGCGCCACTGAAGCTCACCGACCGGACCACACCGCCCCAAGCCCGCCGGAGCACCGCCGTCGATGCGTGCCGCGCCGCCGCCGCCTCTGCTCCAACGCCGACGAGCCCTTCGCGGCCGTCCCCCACCTGAACAACACCCCCACAAGGTAGCCCTTGCACCCCTGAACCTTTCCCGATCCTCGCCCCTCGCCGCCGGCGAGCCCCCTCGCCGGAATTTCGGCCGGCCGCCGTACCCGAGCCGCCCGAGGACCCAATTGCAAGAATTTAAATCTTTAGAAGGGTCTGCGCGTAAGATTCAAGGACCTAGTTGTAAAAGAAAGTTTCAAACCTAGATTCAAATTCAGTGAACTTGTAAAATTCGTATAAAATCGTAGAAAATTCAGAAAAATGCAAACTCAACTGTTCTGGAATTCTCAGAACAAACTCTACCACTTTTGTTACAAAAGGTTTCTCAGAATCTCAACATATTTTGCTCTACATTAAATAGAAGCTTTAATGGACTTATTTTGTACCTACTGTTCTAGAACAATGCTGACCCTAAATTTTGGGCAGTGAGTTAGTTGCTTGATGATTAGGACTGTGTAAAAAGATCAGGCCCAAATTCCATCTCTAGCTTTACTGTTTGTTAAACTTAGTTTTATTTCATGTGTAAGTAGAATGTTTTATCCCTGCAGTTAAGTGGTGAGTCACCCATTGAAACTTTTCCTATGCTAATATATTGGTACCTAGAAGCCAGAGAAAAATTAGGAGACTTTTTATCTCACAGTAACCTACTTATTTGATTTATGTGCTAATAACATACATTATATCAAGAAAATAGTATCTTAGCTTGGAAAATTCTCAAATTTTTACTAGGAGTTACACTGTCGTGGAGGTTACTGTGTAAAAAGTTCCATGGACAAACACCCTGTGTAGGGTCCTGTAAAAATGAATCTTTGAATAGCCTAGGTGTAGAATGTCATATTTTCTATGCTCTGAATACTGCATGATAAATCCTACAAAAATTACAGTAGCTTCTGCATGCTTAAGTGAGAGCTTTGTAAAAATCTTAGACTCATTTGTTGTACCAATTGTTCTGTACAAAAAGAACAAGGATCTAACAGCAACTATGTAATGTATTTTTCATAATTAATCTGTTACATAAAATTGGCTGAAACTTTTACAGTAAGCACATCTTTCCTTGATGTGCCTAAATCCAAAATTTCATGACCAGAAACTATCCATTGTAGTAATTACTCTTAAATCGTATCAAGTACCATTACCACAACTTAAACTTGTGCATTCATGTAGAATCGACGACTCTCGCCGACGGAACTTACGAACTGGTGCCCGCGTCCGAGAGTGAGCAGCGTGAAGCTCAAGCGAATCTAACTGAAGCTCTTGAAGACCCGAGCACAAGTTCGGAAGATCCCCAAGCAAACTGCGAAGGCAAGCCCCGGAGCATAACCCATTCTTTCCGAAATTATGCAACTCATTACTCTTGCTTGTGCAGTAAGTTTATAGGAGTTGGATGAAAACTTAGTTGCATGATGTTAGGAACCCTTGCTTGAAAACTAGATGTAAGGTTCGATAGAATGCTGTGCTAATAGGACTCCGGTAAAAGTCGAGTGATTTCCTGTCACTCGCGAGAAAATAGGAGTTGAATGGCTACTACACGCTGCAATCATAAGGACACGGACGGGCTATGGAACGATGGTTACGATTGAGGCCCGTCTGTCTAGTGAAAAATGCTAAGGCCGCAGGGTGTGGTAGTGATGGTTAAGTCTTTGAACGTACTAAACACATGCCGAGATTATGGGAATCGGTAAGCTTAAGTACCTGATTGGCCCGGCAAGGGGACGGCATCCTACCCTTTGAACTTCGGTCCCATGTGCATATGGCGAGTGCAGAGAGTGGTCACGACCCGGCGCCGAACCGTGGCGTGGGGCTCTTGTACTCTCGGAGGGTAGTCCCGATCCACGACCCGGAAAGAAAGGGGAAAAGTTGCACGTGTGACTCTAGGGAGTAACCACGTGACGTGTGTTTGGGTTTCCCTTGCAAGGTTAAGAAATTCGATTCGAATCGTCCGTTTCTCACGGCTATTGAGACTGCTTAACCATTTTTACCCACAGAGTAAGAAGAGGAACAATGATGATGAATGAACAGGTTGGATGAAAAAAAAAATTTAATGCTTCACCATGTATGCTTTAGATAGCTGCTTATCTAGAATGGTTAATGAAACTAGAATCTGGAGCTAAAAGTTGAAAGTAAGGACCCACTTGTAGATGCTTTTCGGCAAAACAAACCCCTGAGCCAAAAAGCCTTGCATGTCTAGAGTCGGTGGAGTAGTTTCCACTACACGGGTAAGTCTTGCTGAGTATTAGTATACTCAGTATTGCTTGTGACTCGTTTTCAGGTGAGACCTTCGAAGACATGATTGCTAGCTTGACTTGGCCCTGCACTCTTCCCCCTGGTTGGTCGGTGGAATGGGATGCGCCCCCGTCCAACGGAGATAAGACCGAGTGATGTCTCGTACGGGCTTCATCGAGACATCCTGTATCGTCGAGTAGTTCTCGTTGTTTATTTCCGCTGCAACTTAAAACTCTGAAGAACATATTTGTGATCATTGAAGTACTTGATTTCTAAACTCAAAACTTGGTCTGTAATATTTACTTATGCTAATGTTGTAATATTTGCTGGAATGTGGTATTCTCTGGGCTCATCGTCGTATGAGCATTTGTATGTATGGCGCTCGATCCGTTCACCGTGGTTGTATCAGGAGGTTATACCCGACAGACCAGTGGATTACTCCGTTTGAAGTGTAAGGTTAACCGAGAATGCCTTAATGGTGATGGTTAATACACTTGAGCCGGATTAATTCAGGTGGTTCTGCCACAGTCCGCCGCCGCACTCGCTTGCCGCCGATGCCCAGTTAAACTCCGCTTCGCCCGACCCTTTTCGTTCCATCGAGCCGACCCTTCCTCTGCCGCTCGATCTAGATCTAACGGCTAGAATCAATATTCACTTTGCACGGCCGATTTACCCGACCTTTTCCCTACTCAGCCGATTCACCTGACCCACTCCTCATACCGCCGATTCGCCCGACCCTTACCCGCCGATTCGTCCGATCCGCCGCCGATTCTGATCCAACGGACCAGATTCACTCGACCCTAGCCGTTCCCGAAACTTTTGCAGGAAGATCCCTAGGTTTTCCAGGAATCAACCCGCAGTCCAAATCAGTAGAAAATAATTAGAGTTGAGCCCTTTCTTCTTCTGTTCCGACCCTTGACTTTTCTAGAAATAGAACCCGCCGTCCAGAACTTATAGTTTTGCACCCCGACCCTCTGTATAAGGTTTAATTATGTTTTAGCCCCTGAATTCTTCAGATCTAGCCTCGGGAGACTCAAAACTCTAGCAGTTAGGTCCTTAGATCACTATTTTAACCATATCATCATCGTTTCAATTCCGATTTCAGCGATTCTTGAGCCCACACGATCTTTGCATCCTGAACTACAACTTTAGCATCTTTTCACTTTCTGTTTGCACTATTTGTTGTGTGGTTTCTTATTTGTTTGTGTATGCTTGTCTGTGTGATCGCGTAGACAACGTGACGTTCGAGCCAAATCAAGAGCAAGCTTACGAGGAAGAGAATCAGCAGTTGCTTGAAGAAGGCAAGTGGATCCCCCCCCCTCTGCATACTCTGTTTGAACCCAACAACAGCATGATAATTCACTTTACTTTACTGTTGCTTGCATAAATTTGATGGGTTACCTATGCTAAGGACATACCTAGTCTTTTACCCCAAACCTTCAAACACCTGGGTTTACTACTTTGTTGGGTAGTTACGCTTAGTTGCAAACTTTGGGATTGGTATTAGTTTACTCTTTTGGCAACGTTGATCACGTTTTATATTGTGGTTTTATCGCGTAATTTCAAGATCAATTTTGATTAATGGGAACATGGAGAACCACCCAAGTAAACAGTGCAACCACAAAGTCATATGGCTCTGACCTTAGCCGATTAATTAGATGTGTAGTTTGTTGTGGCCTTACCGAAAGGGCAAGGAGGGGGTCGGTGATAGGGGTCATAGCCCGGTCCTCTTGGGGTAGCTGCCTTTGCTAAGGAGCTGACCATTAGGGAGGTTTATGGACCACGCCGCTACTGAAACTCTAGCGGCCTGCCTAGCTTTCGACATGTCTTTGTAAAGGCTTCGTAGTATACCCTCGCCACTCACCTCGGAAGTGTTTGAGGGCCTTGCAAACCCGGGCGACTCAGGGAAACACGATTTGTGGTTAAAGTGTACAACCTCTGCAGAGTGTCAAATTGTTATAACAGCCGTACTCACGGTTATGAGTGGCTTGGACCCTCACATGATAATTAAACTTGAAGATTAATTAAACTGTGGTTCGTGGTTAATACTCATGGTTGATACCGTTATGTTTTTACTAAAGTGGGTTGGTATAAACTTAAACCTAGTTAATAGATTCTTGTTAATAAATACTTGACCAACTAAAAGCAACCGCTGCTGCAAACCCTAGCCTATCCTTGATGGCCTTGCATTTTCACCCCACTTGCTGAGTACCAACCATAAGAGTACTCACCCTTGCCCTGTGCTGTTCAGAAGAGAACTTTGAAGAGGAGATCCTCGACGACTTCGAGGAGTTCTAGGTCCTGCGTTCACCAGTCATCGCCTGTGGAAGACGGAGTTGTTGCAGACTTCGTATAGGGTATAACGGTTATTCGTGTAAAGACATTTGTGTCTCTTTTATACGGAGTGTAATATCGTTAAATACTTTATTTAGTTACTTTTTGAGCATTGTCTTTGATATATTACACTTTCCGTCTACCATATGTGTGTGAACATGATCCTAGCGCACATATGAGATGCATCTGGTTCTTCCTAGAATCGGGTGTGACACTGACGTGAAGAATTTGCTATACCGTCACAGAGATGATGTAGAGCGTATGGCGAAGAAACTTGAAGATGCTGACGCACAACTCGGAGAGTGCCTGCAGCAGATCAAGAACATGGCCGAAGAAAAGGAAATAAGAGAAAAGGAACTTGAAGAGCACAGGGGTGCTTCCCAGATAGTATTTGACATGGTGGATCCTCCCGAAGAAGGGGAGGTTAGCGACAAGACACTATTGGAGTGACTTCACGAAGCCCCTCAGAAGATTACTTGGTACATTTCGGATACCACCAAGACCTATGTGGCGCATGTCCTGGGACTCAAGAAGTCCTATTGGCCCAAGGCCAACCTGAATCCACTAGCTGACGGCATGTATGCTGACTGCTCTGAGGAGAAATTCTCAGAATTTGTCGAAGAAGTGAAGTTAGTAGCTCATAAGTTAATTGATAGCTTGAAGCAAGATTAAGAACAATGAACAATCTTTCTAGCTATGTATAAGTGTACATATGTTTTTTTATGTCATAGCTTGTTGATGTGTTCGAAATACTGACTCGTTGAGTAGAAATCGAAAATCGTAGGACTTATGAATTTTTCAAAACGCCCGACACACCGAAGGCAACGCTTCTGGAAGTAGTCGATGGCATGGTATTCGAGAGTTAGACCCCGCAGGGATACAAGAAAATCAGGTTTTACTCGCATCATGCAAAACTTTGCATTGCTCGTGTTAATCAGGTGTGGGAACCTCTTCGACGTTTTCGTAATAACTCATACAAGCGATTCTGTTGAACCGTGTAGGTTAGTGTTAGAAATAGTCGGAAAACATGCAAGTAGACCTTGCGACGCAGCCTTGATGTTGATGTTAAAAGGTAGTCATGAAGATGGGACTTGTGGCAGTAGACCTCAAGTGCTTCTGGAGACTTATCATAGTTAACGTATTGTAGGTACTCATGGCCGGAGCCCCCGAGTTCTACAATGTAGCGTTAGGCAAAAAGTAGTCGTTTGTAGACGAAATCAACTCTTTATTGATAGGTAATGTTGTACTGCAGCTGACAACTTTGAGTACAAGTTATCTAAGGATAGAAACGGTGTAGATGCTCAAAGTTCTAGGAATTTGGAATCTCCTGGCCATCAGAGTCTTGTAGTCGGTATGACCCTAGTCGTGTGACCTTGGTGACGATGAAAAACCCTTCCCAGCATGAGTTGAGGTTGTGAAGCTCCGTCTCGTCTTGAATGCGACGGAGGACTAAATCACCAATGCTGAAGGATCTCTTCTGGACATTACGGTCGTGGTAGCGTCAAATTCCTTGTAAGTAGCGGGCTGATTGCAATAGGGCGTTGCACCTGATTTCTTCCACTGAATCTAGCTCTAGATGCCTTGCCTGTTCAGCTTCACCTTCTTCGTACATCTCCAGTCCTGGAGATTGCCATATGACGTCCGCAGGGAGTATAGCTTCCGACTCGTAGACGAGAAAAAACGGTGATTGACCTGTGGCTTTGCTTGGTTGAATGTAAAGCTCCCAGACAACCAAGGAGAGCTCATGAATCCAGTTGCCCCCTTTTTTTCTATTCTCGTCGTAGAGTCTTGTTTTCAAGCCATCAAGGATGAAGCCATTGGCACGCTCAACCTAGCCGTTAACCCACGTGTGAGCCACCGAGATGTACTTGACCTCAATGGAACTTAGCTCATGGAATTCCAGAACTTGTGTGCGTGGAAATTAGATCCCAGGTTTGTAATAATAGTGTTGGGGGAAGCCGAACCGATGCATGATGTCGCAGATGAAGCTGACTACTCGATCTGCCAAGATCTTTGTAATCGTCTTGTACTCGATCCACTTGGTAAACTTGTCGATGGCCACCAACACGTGGGTAAAACCTCATGGCACTGTTGTCAAAGGCCTAATCATGTCCAGGCCCCAGCAAGCAAATGGCCATAACGGTGGTATGGTGATGAGGTTGTGCGCCGGGATGTGAACTTGCCTGTCGACGAACTAGCAATTGGTATAGCGACGAACCGGGTCTTCGGCATCAGCCAAAGCCGTTGGCCAGTAATATCCTGATCTAAATGCTTTCCCGACTAGTGTTCTGGATGCTGCATGATTGCCACAGGCTCCATCATGAATTTCTGGTAGTATTTCTTTGCCTTCCTCAATGAGAATGCACTTCATAAGGATGACTTTTGTTGAACCATGCTTGTATAGCTTGTTGCCAACCAGAACATAACCCTTGCTTCGCCTGATGACATGTGCAGCCTCGGCGCTCTTTTCGTCAATGCCTTGGGGTAGCTTCTGATCTTTGATGAAGTCGATGAATGGTACCCGCCTATCAACCTCGATCATCATGAACTCTTGACTAGGTTATGATAAACCTTGATCAATGATCATAGGGTCTGGTTGCCTGATGGACGGGTGATGTAGTTCGTGAACAAATACTCCTGGTGGGACTTTTGCTCGATCAGAGCCCAACTTTGAGAGCACGTCAGCCCCCACGTTATTATCCCAGATCACATGGATGACTTCCAGGCCCGAGAACTTGTTCTCCAATTTGCATATCTCGGCAACATACGCATCTATGGTTTCTTTGTTGATGTGACTTGTTGGACTACCAGCAAGGAGTCATCGTAGACGAGTAGTCGCTTGATGCTAAGAGAGATTGCAAGGCGGAGCCCGTGCAGTAATGCCTTGTACTAGGCTTCGTTATTGGAGACCTCGAATAGTATCTGGAAAACGTATTTGAGCTGTTCACCTATTGGAGATATGAAGAGAACTCATTCGCTGCCACCTCCGAGCTTGAGTGAACCATCAAAGTACATGACCCAATGCTCGGGCATGTTGGCTAGAGCTGCAACTTGATTTTCTCACCACTCCGCCATGAAATCGATTAGTGCTTGCGATTTGATGGCGGTGGGAAGCTTGAAGTCGATGCTGAGGGCCCCCAGTTCCACTGCCCACTTGGAAATACGTTCAGTGCCATCCCGATTGTGGAGTATATCCGCCAATGGGATATCAGTGATAACTGATATCTTGTATTCGTCGAAGTAGTGGCAAAGCTTCCTAGATGTGATAAGTATAGCATAGAGAAGTTTCTAAATTATGGGTAATGAACCTTAGATTCAGAGAGGACTTCGCTAACAAAATACACTGGCTGCTGCATACCAAAGGCATGGCCTTCCTCAGAGCGTTCCACCATGATAGCTGTGTTGATAACGTGAGTAGTCACGGCAATGTACAGAAGTAGGTTCTTGTCTGGTAATGGAGCCGTGAGGATTTGGGACAACTATAGATGATGTTTGAGATCTTCCAGTGCCTACGCGGCCTCCTCTGTCCACTGAAACCTGTTTTGCCACTTTAGAAGCTTGAAAAAAGGTAATCCTCATTCCCAAGTCATCAGATGAATCTGTTAAGAGCCGCTATGCACCCTGTGAGCTTCTAGACGTCCTTGATCATCTGTGGAGCTCCCATGTGGAACTAACATCTAGGCCCTCTTAGTGGGTTTTGGTTGATTAATGACATACGCATGTGGAACTAATATTATCTATGAGAATGATGAGCAGATACTACAGGTGATAGATGAATTAATATAAGGAGATGACTACCAAAAAGGAAATGAAAGTTGCAAAGCGAAGAATCTTGAGGATTTAATTTGTTTATATTTTGAAATTGAGTATAGGAATGTTGTACTATCAAGAGGGACATGAAATGTACTCGCTTGGCGTAGATAAGGTGCTATAACAGACACCTTTGCCCTCAAAAATCACTTGGAATATCATAAGAGTGTGTTTCTGCATAAAAGTCTGGAGTTTCTGAAGAATTTTCCGGAGTCTCCGGACAAGGGATTTTTGTGGAGTGTCCAGAGTCCCGACATGTGCGGATTCTCCGCACATCTCCGAAGTCTCCAGAGGAGTAGTCCTGAGTCTTGGAAGAATTCTTCGGAGTCTCCAAAACTTAACCCTGTAACGGCTAGTTTTGGAGTCAAGGGGTATAAATATCCCTCCACCCCTTTCATTTACCACTCCTCCGACCAAAAACTCTCCTGCCTCATTCCTGAGCATTCAAGAGCCCTCCTCACTCCCTCCTTTGACTTCCAAGAAAGATTTGGTGAGGGAATTGGAGGGAAATTGAGTGGAGAGCAAGTGGGAGTGCTAGTGAGCTGATTTCCCATCTGTTGAGCACCTCGTTCTTCATCAAGCTGGTGGATTTTGTGTTTGTTACTCTTGGAGCTTCAAGCTCCTAGCTGGCTAGGAGTTGCCCGTCGAGCACCCAAGCTTTTGGTGTGCCCCGAGAAGTTTGTGCAACCTCGACGTTCTAGTAAGTGACCTTAGCAACCTTGGGGCTGCTAAGGGGAGGCGTCATAGCTCAAGAAATAAGTGTTCTTCTATGTGTCTTGAAGGAGACCTAGGTTCCCTATGCAGAACTGAACTTCAGGAAACAAATCCTTGTGCCTTAGTACTTTTACTTTATGATTTATTGAAGTTCTTGTTTCTTGCTAGAATTCTAGGGTTTGCTCCCAATCTACTTGTTGGAAAGATTTTGACTGCAGGTAGTGGAATCAAAGAGGTAGAAACAAGCCTAAAAAACTTGGAAATTCCTTCGATCTACTTTTGGTTGAGGTTTCATTGGTCGAGTTTTGTTTCAGCACTTTTCTTCGGAGTGTCCGGACATTTCTTCGGAATCTCCGGAAGTTGCGGAGATTCTGGAGAAATATTCGGAGACTCTGAAAGTTATTGATAGATTTGTTTCAAGTGTTGTAAATTTTCAGTTTCGACTATTCACCCCCCCCCCCTCTAGTCGACGTCTAGGTCCTTTAAATTGATATCAGAGCTTTAGTCTCCGGATTAAAGCTTAACCGCTTGGAGAATCGACATGTAGACTTCACGTGGAGAAATTCTACCAATTGGTGCAGTTGGAAAGAAAGTGGATGATGAGAGAAATAAGAACAAAGAGAAGGAGGTAGAGTCATCTGATGAGGACTCCGACTATGACATCAAATCGGTAAAGGTTACCAAAAAGGGAAGCTCCCAAACCTTTGCCAGGATTCCTTTCAATTATGGTCGATTAAGTATCTCCTCCCAAAGCGCATCGGTGAATCTAGGGAAGCCCCCCCCCCCCCCCCCCCGCTTTGACAGGACGGGATACTCCTCATGGAGACACTCAATGCGTGTGTATTTAATCGGGGTCAATTTGGACCTTTGGAAGATTGTTGCATGTAGGTGTCAACATTCTCGAGGAGGATGAAGTCATCACCCAAGAGGAAGAATTCAAGATTCAACGTAATATGCAACCCGCTTCCATACTTCTTAGCTCCTTGTGTCCGGAATTTGATAAGGTTGATGCAATGGACTCGACTAGCAAAATATGGGACACATTCCAAGTCAACCATGAAGGCACAAGGAAAGTGCGAGAAGGGAGAATTCATGCACTAGAAGGAGAGCACAACGGGTTCATCATTCATGAGAATGAGACACCACAAGAAATTTTCAACCGGTTGAACAAAACTGTGATCAAGATTAGAGCACTCAGTGGTGACAAGTAGAGTGCTAAGGATGTAGTTGACAAGATCTTAACCGCATATATGGCTAGAGATGTCAACTTACCTACTTTGGTAAGGGAGAAGAGAGGCTTCAAGAGATTTACTCCCGCCGATGTCATTGGAAGAATTGAGCAACATCTTACCACCATGAAGGAAGCCAAGATCTATCAAGAGTTATCAAGATTCCATGAGCAAATGGAGAAGAACAATGGTGTTGCTCTCAAATCAAGCTTGAAGGAGAAAGCAAAGACCAAGGTTGAGAGCACATCATCAAAGAAGAAGGAGAGTGATAGTGATAATGATTGTGATGATGACATGGCCTTGTTTATCACAAGATTCAAGAAAGTCATGAAGAAAGATGGATACTTCAACAACTACAAGAGAAGAGGCAAGATCACAAGGAGGTCAAACAAGCCATGCTTGGGTGTGGGGAAGTTGGCCATTTCATTGCCGATTGCCCCAACCCAAAGAACAAGAACAAGGGTGAGAATAAGGAGCAAGGCAAAGGCAAGAAGAGGCACATGGGTGAAGCTCATCTTTGTGTGGAGTGGGACTCAAGTGAAGAATCATCCTCCAATGATGAAGGTGTGGCGACCATGGCCATGGAAGCTCACATCACCAAGTCATCGCTCTTTGGAGATCTCACCGATGATGAAGATGACTTCACTCTCACTTGCTTCATGGCAAAAGGGACAAAGGCATATTCCTCCGGCGGATAAAAATGGGTGCTTGATAGTGGATGCACCAACCATATGACCGGAGAGAAGAAAATGTTCACATCATTTGAGCAAAATGAAAATGCAAGTGAAAACATTGTGTTTGCCGATGGTAGTAAAGGAAAGGTACTTGGATTAGGTAAAATTGCTATCTTCACCAATCATTCAATTTCAAATGTTTTCTTGGTTCAATCCGTGAGCTACAATTTCTTATCCGTGTCACAACTTTGTGAAATGGGTTACAATTGTTTGTTCACTAACGAGGGTGTGACCGTCTTTAGAAGACTTGATGAATTGGTGGCTTTCAAGGGTGTACTCAAGGGAAAGCTCTATCTCGTTGACTTTACAAAGGAAAGAGCTCAACTTGCTACATGCGTGTTCGATGTGAAGATCAAGAAGGTGAGAAGTGACAATGGCTCTGAGTTCAAGAACACCAACATTGAAGAATACCTAGATGAAGAAGGTATTGCTCATGAGTTCTCAGTGCCATACACTCCTCAACAAAATGGCATTGAGGAGAGAAAGAATAGAGCTCTCATTGAAGCCGCAAGAACCATGCTTGATGTGTAAAAGACTTCGGATAAATTTTGGGCGGAGGCGGTTAACACGGCATGTCATGCAATCAACCGTCTCTACCTACACAAGATCTTGCAAAAGACCGCATACGAGCTTCTAATCGGTAAAAAGCCTAACCTGCCTTACTTTAGAGTTTTCAGAAGTAAGTGCTTCATTCTTAACAAGAAGCCCAAAAACTCTAAGTTTGCATCTAAACTTGATGAAGGTTTTCTTCTTGGCTATGCTTCAAATGCTCATGGCTATCATGTTTTCAACAATTCCTCTGGATGCGTTGAAATTGCGTGTGATGTGACATTTGATGAATTTAATGGCTCTTAAAAGGAGCAAGTTGATCTAAATGATGCAGAAGATGAATTAGCACCTCAGCAAGCCATTCAGAAACTAGCCACTTGAGAAATCAGGCCTCGAGAAAAGAATGATCAAGAGACACCAAAAGATGGGCCAAATACCCTGCTACTGAAAACTCTGAAGATTTCGTAGGTTCCGGAGACTCCGGACATATCTCCGGAAACTCCAAAGATGCTGATGAAGATATCCTTTATCAAGATATAGCTGATGCGGATGATGATCCAGTGCAACATCAAGCTCAAACACCTTCCCCAAGAGTTCACCAAAGCGTTCAACGAGATCATCCAGTGGATAACATCCTTGGGAGCATTCAAAGAGGGGTAACAACATGTTCGAGATTAGCAAATTTTTGTGAACATTACTCGTTTGTCTCCTCTTTGGAACCTCTTACGGTAAAAGAAGCTTTGAGTGATGCGGATTGAGTGATGCCATGCAAGAAGAGCTAAACAACTTCACTCGAAATGAAGTTTGGTCCTTGGTGGAACACCCCAAGCAAAATGTGACAGGTACAAAATGGGTGTTCTGCAACAAGCAAGATGAACATGGCGTGGTGACAAGAAACAAAGCTCGGTTGGTGGCTCAAGGCTTCACTCAAATCGAAGGTTTGGATTTTTGTGAGACATATGCACCCATAACTAGGCTTAAATCAATTCGTACATTACTTGCCTATGCTACTCACCATGATTTCAAGCTGTAGGAAATGGGTGTGAAGAGTGCATTTCTCAATGGACCAATTTCCGAATCGGTCTATGTTGAGCAGCAACTAGGGTTTGAAGATCCAAAACATCCTAACCACGTCTACAAGCTCCATAAGGCGCTCTATGGACTTAAACAAGCTCCTATAGCATGGTATGGATGCCTTAAAGGTTTTCTCCTAAGGAAAGGCTTTGTAATTGGCAAAGCCGCCCCTACTCTCTTCACTCAGAAAGTCAAAAATGATATCTTTGTGTGCCAGATATATGTCGATGACATTATATTTGGTTCTACTAATCAAGAATGGTGTGAAGATTTTAGTAGGATCATGACCAAGAGATTGGAGATGTCTATGATGGATGAGTTGAAGTTCTTTATAGGATTTCAAATCAAGTAACTCAAGGATGGCACTTTCATTTGTCAAACAAAGTACACCAAAGACATGCTTAAGAAGTTTGACATGGAGAATGCCAAGCCCATCAAGACACCTATGCCAACGAATGGGCATCTCGACCTAAATGAAGATGGCAAGGCCATGGATCAAAAGGTATACGCTCCATGATTGGCTCCTAGCTTTACCTTTGTGCATCTAGGCCTAATATCATGCTTAGTGTGTGCATGTGTGCAAGATTTCAAGCTAATCCTAAGGAGTGTCATCTAATGGCTGTTAAGAGAATTCTAAGATATTTGGTCTACCCTCCATGTCTCGGCTTGTGGTATCCCAAGGGCTCCCATTTTGATGTACTTGGCTATTCTAATTTGGATTACGCCGGTTGCAAGGTAGATCGGAAGAGTACATCTAGGACTTGCCAATTTCTTGGTTGGTCTCTAGTGTCTTGGAGTTCTAAGAAACAAAATTTGGTTGCCATATCTGCCAGACCCGGGGCATCGGGACTGCTCACTTGGCGTACATATACATGTAGTATGGGATGGCACATGGGCCTTACCTTATCCTCATTGTAACTAGTCGTGGAGCACTAGGACTAGTCGGACGTAAGGAAACTACCCGAGCCGTACTCGGGTATGACTCCTCAGGCCGTCCCGACTAGGACTTCCATGTAACCCTGTCTCCCAGACTATATAAGGGCGGGCAGGGACCCCTCTAAAGCATAACCAACAACCTTATCATCTCTAAGGCAATACAGACCACACAGGACGTAGGGTATTACGCTGTCGGCGGCCCGAACCTATCTAAACTTTGTGTTCCTTGCACCTTCGAGTTCCTGATCTCGTCGACACCCTACCTACAACATACCACCTCGAGGGTATCCCTCGGTGGGATTGACGGTAAAACACCGCTAGCTGGAGCGCCAGGTAGGGGTGTTCATCGAGCATCCACCAGAGAACTTGATGGCATCCACCAACGTCACTAGCGTCGTGCTCGACAAGGGCACAACTTTCATCTTCGGCTCGTGGATCTGCATCGCCAACGGCTCGGGTGGTTTTGACAGCCACCTAGCCAATTTCACAGTGCCCGAAGCTTGGAGCTGCTCGATCGGACTCGACGAGTTCATCGACAACCTCAACGAGATGCATCCGCTTCTCACCAGCGAGACCGAGGAGAATTCCGTCACCGACGCATTTTTGACTCATGCCCCAACACGACTCTCCGGGTCAGGCTTAAGCCGATCTGGGGGGAGCGTACCCAATTCCACTACGGATTACGCAACGCGGCTTCTTCTTACGAGGAGGCCCTACGGTCCAAGTCCCTCTCCGACTTGGAAGCAGACTTAGATCTCCTACTCAATCTCGGAGACGAGGACGCCACCACTAGTCGGGGGGCTCCCATTTTTGATGCCTACTCGGATTTAGATGATGAGCCCGACTCCTCTGAGGTCAGTCATCTGGGTCTGACCATTACAAATACTGAGCAGGGCAGATTCATATATTGGAAGGGCATGGAGCCCTCCGAACTACTCAACGATGATGCCTGCTTAGTAGCCACCATCCAGCAGCTGCCTTTTCAAGAGGGCAAACCTCTTGCTCCTATCCAGGAGGAGACTACCAGGACGTCCATAACGACAGTCCTGGCCACCAATTATTCAGGTGACTACACGCCAGAGCGCGAAGTCTACATGGCTTCCATCCATGAGGTCGACGACGACGAGCCTGGCATCGAGTTCGACAATGAACTCGAGGACGCGATCTCCGGGGACGAGTTCACCGCTGACGCCCCTCAAGGTGAAGACGAAGAGCAAAAGCAACGCCGTCGCCTGAGGAACTCTAAACGCAAGAAACACAGGCACAATGCTCAACAGCGCGCCCGCAACCCGCATTGGCAAAGGACCTGCGACGAGATTTCGATGCTGCTGCAAAAGACGAATTTGTTACCCCCATGGGCAACATCTATGAAGCTTCACTGCTCCTGCAGCAGATCCCACAAATAGACGAAACTCAGCGGATCATGCGACTTGTTAAGCAAGCCAAAGTCCAACTCAACAAGATGAATCCGTTGCAGTCTATCCAACGTACTCGCTCCAGATCGGAACGACAGGGAAGCTCTGCTCCCAGGGTAGCTGTGCCATCGCAGGACATCCCAACCCCCGAAACAACCAACAAGTTGAGCAGGAGGCTCAACAAAACTACCCCAGGCCCAGGGGTGGAGGACAACCCGCGGGAGGCCAAGGCCACCAGGGCAACCAGCTTCCACCACACCCCGGCGACCTGAGGCAGCACATCAACAGCAACCGCGACACGCGTACCATCATCTCCAACAGGTTGCGCGAGCGGTTGGAAAACGGCCCTCGCAATGACAGTGATCGCTTCCCGGCTTTTACTGAAAACCTCACCAACTGCAAGATTCCAAGGGACTTCAAGCCCACAAACATCCCGAAGTATGACGGGAAGCAGGATCCGCGGCAATGGCTACGATGCTATTCTGTGGCATCGAAGTGTGCGGGGGCTCTAACTCGGCAAAAGCCCTCTACTTCCCTATGGCCCTGGAGACTGCACCACTCACATGGCTGGAAACCCTCCGGCCAAACTCCATCGACTCCTGGGAGGCCCTGAAGCAGGTCTTCGTCGACAACTTCCAAGCCTCCATGATCCCGGCAGGTACCCGCCATGACTTGTCGCAGGTCAAACAGGAGGAGAACGAGACCCTGAGGTCATACACGCATCGCTTCTTGGACACCGCACCACCATCGCCAACATCGCCGACGAAGAAGTCATCCGTTGCTTCCGCAACGGGTTGGCTGCGAAGCAAACGTACCGCGAGTTCGGGAGAAACCTCCCGACTACCGTACTCGAGTTTCGCGACATGATGCAGCGATGGGCGGATCAAGAAGATGAGGAGAACGAACGCTTCCTCAAGCGCAAGACCGACAAGGGCAATGGCAAGAACCGCCTCGATAGTAACCCGGGCGCCGCCCGTAAGCGGAAGCCGAAGGACCAAGTGGCCAGCGTCGAGACCAATCACTGCAACAAGAAGTTGGGCAATCTGCAGGAGTAATACGAGAAAATTCTTCACAAGCAATGTCTGATACACCCGAAGGCCAAGCATACCATGTTCAAGTGTACCGTCCTCCGCAAGAGCCTCAATGCACCACTCCCCGATGACGAGGAAAAGGACAAGGACAAGGCGGACTACGGCAACGACAAGTCAGGGCCTCCGGGTTTCCAACACCCGACTAATACTGTCAACATCATCTTCGGAGGCGACGATGGTATTCTCACCAAACGCGCACAAAAACTCTTTCGGCGCGAAGTCATGTCAGTTGAGCCAGCAGTGCCGCGTTCTTTGAGACACAACGAGGTCCCGATATTTTTCTCCAGAAAGGATCAGTGGACCAGCTTCTTCGAGTCGGGAAAACTCCCACTCGTACTAGACCCGGTAGTCGCGGGCTCTACACTGACCCGGGTACTCATCGACGGGGGGAGCGGTTTGAACCTACTCTTCCCGAGTAGTCTGAATAAAATGAGGTTGGACATCGGCAAGATGCTCACCCCAAGCAAGGCTCTGTTTTACGGGATCGTTCTGGGTAACGCGGCTACACCGATCGGCTCGGTCACCCTACCAGTTACTTTCGGGACAGCTGACAACTTCTGAATGGAGTACATCAAATTCGAAGTCGCGAACTTTGAATCATCATACCACGCCATCCTCTGCGGGCCCGCCTTGGCCAAGTTCATGGCAGTACCCCATTACGTCTACTTGGTTTTGAAAATGCCAGGTACCAATGGTGTGCTATCTCTCCGCAGCGACGTCGAGAAGTCATATGACCGCGACCAGGAGGCGATCAAGTACGCTGCATCAGCTTGTGTGCCAGAGCCCTCTTCAGAAGTACTCGCGGCCGCGCAACAACTCTCCAAGATAGAGCTGGATGTGGCGAACAATAGGCCAAATCCGTTGAGGGTCAAGTTGAACTCCGATGTTGGCATCAAGACCATCCAGCTCAAGGAGGGTGATTCATCCAAGACCGCTCTGATCGGCGGGAACCTGGACAGCAAATAGGAACTCCGCTTGTCAACTTTGTTCAGGCTAATCGAGACATCTTCGCCTGGAAACCAGCGGACATGCCAGGTGTGCCCAAGGAGTTGATCGAGCATGCCCTAAAAGTTGATCCAAAAGCCACTCCGAGGAAGCAACGACTACGTCATTTCTCTCCAGAAAAAAGGCAGGCTATCAAAAAAGAGCTAGCTAAACTACTCGTGGCTGGTTTCATCAAAGAGGTGTACCACCCAGAGTGGCTAGTCAACCCTGTACTTGTTCTGAAAAAGAATAATAATGAATGGAGGATGTGTGTCGACTATACCGATCTCAATAGGCACTGCCCGGAAGATCCTTTCGCGCTACCCCGTATTGATCAGGTTATCGACTCCACCGCTGCCTGCGTTCTGCTCTCCTTCCTTGATTGCTACTCGGGTTATCATCAAATTTCCCTCAAGGAAGAAGACCAGATCAAAACTGCTTTCATCACCCCGTTGGTGCCTACGCATACATGACTATGTCGTTCGGGCTAAAGAACACGACTGCGACCTATCAGCGGGCCATCCAGCTATGCCTTGCTGATCAACTACACCGAAACATTGAAGCATACGTGGATGACGTGGTTGTTAAAACCAGAAATCCCGACGAGTTCATCTCTGATCTCGAGGAAACCTTCAACAGCCTGCGAAGATTTCAATGGAATCTCAACATGACTATTGTGGTGGAGCGAATACCTACTACTCTACATCGCTGCGACTACTCATGCAGTCAGCACGACTATTGTGGTGGAGCGATCCGAGGAAGGCCACGCCTTTGGTGTCCAGCGGCCAGTGTATTTTGTTATCGAAGTCCTTTCTGAGTCGAAGGTCCATTATCCTTCTATCCAGAAACTTCTCTATGCTATACTCATTACCTCGAGAAAGCTTCGCCACTACTTCGACGAGTACAAGATCACAGTCGTCACTAATTTCCTGTTGGAGGATATACTCCACAACCAGGATGCCACTGGACGTATATCTAAGTGGGCAGTGGAACTGGGGGATCTCAGTATCGACTTCAAGCCACGCACGGCCATCAAGTCACAAGCCCTAGTCGACTTCTTGGCAGAGTGGCAAGAAAACCAAATACCAACTCCAGCTAACCAGCCAGAACATTGGGTCGTGTACTTTGATGGTTCACTCAAGCTCGAAGGTGGTGGCGCAGGAGTACTCTTCATCAGCACGACTGGTGAGCAACTTAAATATGTATTCCAAATACTATTTAAGGTCTCCAACAACGAGGCCGCGTACGAGGCATTATTGCATGGGCTACGCCTGGCTGTCTCTCTTGGCATCAAACGACTACTCGTCTTTGGCGACTCGCTGCTGGTGGTCCAACAATGCAACAAGGAGTGGGACACCAACAAAGAAACCATGGACGCGTATGTTGCGGAAATCCGCAAGCTCGAGAACAAGTTCTCAGGGCTCGAGATACGTCATGTGCTCTGCGACAACAACGTCGGGGCTGACGTACTCTCAAAGCTTGGCTCCGAGCGAGCCAAAGTACTAGCTGGAGTATTCGTTCACGAACTCCACCACCACTCTATTCCAAGAGTAGAGCAAGGAACCATTGACGAAGGCCCTGTGGAGCCTGGTCGAGAGGTCCTCATGATCACGGAGGATTGGCATACACAGTTCATCGACTTGATTAAAGAAAAGAAGCTACCTCCCAACCTTGATCCCAATAGTGCCGAGGCTATCCGACTAGTCAGGCGCGGCAAGGGTTATGTCCTGGTCGGAGATAAGCTCTATAAGCACAGATCAGTGTCAGGAGTACTCATGAAGTGTGTAACCACCGCAGTAGGGCGGGAAATCGTGGAGAAAATCCATGAGGGCGCGTGCGGCAATCATGCGGCTTCCCGAACTCTAGTTGGGAAGGCCTTCAGGTCTGGGTTCTATTGGCCTACAGCTTTGGCAGATGCCAAAAATCTCGATCGCCGATGCACCAACTACCAATTCTTCGGTAAACAAGCTCATGTCCCTGCTCACAAGCTGATCGCCATTCCACCATTGTGGCCGTTTGGATGTTGGGGCCTCGACATGATTGGTCCACTGACAACGGCACGAGGAAGCTTTACCCACGTATTGGTGGCCATCGACAAGTTCACCAAGTGGATCGAGTACAAGCCCATAACAACCTTGACGGCCGATAGACTTGTCACCTTCATCTGTGACATACTCCACCGTTTTGGTTTCCCTCATACGATCATCACCGACTTGGGATCCAATTTTACATCACACAAGTTCTGGGAGTTCTGCGAATGAAGCGGCATCGAGGTCAAGTATGTCTCGGTGGCTCACCCGAGGGCCAATGGCCAGGTGGAGTGCACCAACGGCATGATCTTCGACGGGCTCAAGAAAAGACTCTACTATGAGACAAGCAAAAAGGGAGGCAAGTGGATTGACGAATTATCCACAGTTGTCTAGGGGCTTCGTACTCAACTGAGTAAAGCCACATGATAGTCACCTTTCTTTCTCGTCTACGGGTCAGAAGCTATTCTCCCAGCAGATATTATGTGGAATTCCCCCAAGTTAGAGGTGTACGAGCAAGGCGAAGCTGATGAGGCAAGGCACATGGAACTCGACTACGCTGAAGGGGTCAGATGCAGTGCTTTGCTTCAATCAGCAAGATATCTACAAGGCGTTTGACGGTATCATGACCGCAATGTCCAAGAAAGATCCTTCAACGTTGGGGACCTGGTCTTACGCCACATCCAAGATGAGACTGGGCTTCACAAGCTCAACTCTAGATGGGAAGGACCCCTCATCGTCATGAAGGTAACCAGCCTAGGGTCGTATCGACTACAATACCCTAACGGCCTGGAGGTTCCAAATTCTTGGAACATCGAACACCTATGCCGTTTTATGCTTATGAAATTTATGCAAACCCCGTCAGCTGCAGAGCAGCTTAATATATATATTCATGGTTATTTCGGTTCCCCAAATGACTATTGTGTTTTTATTCTTTTAAGCAACATTGAGTACACTCGGGGGCTGTCACCACGAGTTATCTCAATACGCTACTATTGACTAATCCTTGGAATACTCGGGGGCTAGCGCCACGAGTACTCTCCATCATGATTACAGTCTATTACCTGCCTCTCCGGCTAACCCGTTCAAATGAGTTATGGGACTTATTTCCGACCACCTTCCTCTACGGCTTATTCAAGCTAAGGGACAAGGTCTCTTAAGGTAAAGTCGAAGGGGTCATCACGCCTACACACAGAGGTTCTATGAACTCAACTCTGTATAAAAGTACAAGTCTAGTACATAGTTCACCAGCTGAAGCGATGCCTTCAGGGTAACTATACACTGGCATTAACGTACTAAGTTACTTAATGATTACGTTACATACACGCCACTTCATAAGTCGAGCGTAGCAAACAAACAATCAAACAAGCATAAATATATTACATGAGCAAACTGTTGTTTTCAGCAAAACATACACAGTTCATTACAAAGCACAAAATAGTGGGAGGTCATCAACTATCTGATGGGCAACATCTTGCACCTCAGCCGGTACTCGTTGAATCGCTCCTCGGTACACTCCCCGGAGACGCCCTCAGTGAAAGGACTGACGTCTATACTCGGGTAGTATAACTTCACCACAGCTAAAGTGTGGGTTAAGACCAGCTTGGCGGTGCCGGATGCATAGCCTGCGATCCTTACTAGAGCATCCACAAGGTGTTGTACCAACGAGCGACCACTTGGTGTCGGGTCGACAACCTCACACACCTGATAAGCAGCCATTGCGAGTTCTTCCATGTCCTTCTCATGGCGCTGTTTGTCCCAAGCCATGGACTGGATCCTCGTCAGGTCCGCTGCGAGTTACTTGTCAGCATCCTTCAGCTGGCGAGTCACAGTCTTGTGCTCCCTGTCCAGATCCGAGTACTTAAGTTGAAGCTCTTCCAGGGCCTTCTTCAGCTGCTCCTTTTCTTCTGTAAGTTCGTATATATCACACTTCCAGTCAGTTAGCGCTCTTTCAATATGAGCATACTTTGGGACAAGCATACATATATACACCTTAGAAGAAAGACAGAGGCATAATTCCACTCGGGTCGGGGGAAAAGGCTACTTACTCTCCTTATGGGCGGTCAAGTCCTTCACTTTCTTGAGGGCCAGATCGTGCTTTCGTTGCTGATCAATCATGGCGTCCCGGTGCACGATCTTTAGGGCAGCCAGCTCTTGCTCGAGCCTAGCGTTCTTGTCCTTTTTGACCATCAGGCTGTCCTCGGCTTCATGGGTACGTGGAAGCACATCACCAATCCTGGACAGCAAGATTGATTTCTGCCTCGAATGCTTGATAAGGTCCTGCATGGAAAAAGTCAGTACACTTCTATAACAACAACGTCAAAGGAGGTACTCGACTACATACTTTTGTGTAATCAGTAAAGCGGCGTCCAAGCTCCATCATGAGCATCACGGTCTTCGGCTTCACAAGGGGGTCCTCCAGGATCTCGTCATGACACAGCGAGATTTCCTCCTCCTGCCGCTCAGGTACTCAGGACTCTTCTGGGACCTCCTCTTGACGCTGAGCTCGGGAACCCTCCGGGATCTCGTGCTAGCCTGGAGTACTCGTGATCACTTGCTTGCCAACTTGAGCACTATCTTCAGTATTCGCCCCAGGAATATTCCCGTATCTGCCGGGGGCTCAAGATCTCTTCCTCCAGTACTTGCCGGCACGTTCTTATCGACGGACGGCTCGGCGATGCTCGCGGTGACAGGCTCCTTCGATTGCGAGCTTGCGCTCGTGCTTGCCTGGATTGTACTAGAGGAAGCCGCGGCAGGGGTCTCCGACTTCCTGCAAAGATGTGTTAGTACTCAACAATAACACCAAATTACCATGAAAAAAGAAGAACATCCTGGTTGCTAACCTTGGTGGCTTCCTGAGGGGGAGTGCTGTGGGCACGACCAGCCCTCGTGGCGCGGTCTTGTTACCAGTCGCGGGCAATGTCTGCCCCAACATCGGACTCCTCTTCCCGGTCAAATCAACTACCCCTTGCCTCGGGAGCTCGGGTTTCTCCTCAGTGTCACTAAAGGGACAAATCAGCCAAGAACTCGCGGAACAAAGGAGAAATCAAACAAGTCAGAACAGAAGGCTACTTACATCATTTCGCGACTGCTTGGTGTTGCCGCTGCTGCAGCAACGCTCCGCTTGCGAGTTGCTACCCTCTTCGTGCGCGTTGGCCTCGCAGCAACGTCACTCGTGTCTCCTGCGGCGGGCGTGTCTTGGGCTGACTCCTCGAAAACGGGTTCAGGCGGGTTAGACCTGAACCGCTCCAAGTCGCCCTACAGACAAAAACAAGTCACCAACGACTACTCAGCTCAAGAACACAGCAAAGGTATTTGGGTTAGTGCTTACCAAGTTTGGCGAGTAATCTGCTGCGAAGAGCCTCGGCACGTACGGCTCCGAGGTCACCCCCGTGAACAGACGGGTGACCCGGCGCATGACTTTCTCGGCGGAAGGCACATCCGGCGCCATCCGTGACGGGTCCTGAGTACCCTCATACTCAAAACCAAGGTGGACGCGCTACTGGAGAGGCTGGATGCGACGCTCGATGAACAAGTATGCCACAGACTCTCTAGTGATGCCCTGATCCTTGAGGTGTTGGATCCGCTTCATCAACTCGGGGATGTCGCGGGATTCCTCCTCCGTTGGCTTCTTCAGCCAAAACTCCTGGCGTTGCGGCGGGGTATTATCCCGTCCGGGGAGGCTAGGCTAGTGGTTCCCGATGTAGAACCACTGAGCGTGCCACCCGAACAGGCTACTCGGGGTTGAGAACTCGAGGTACAACGCCTTATCACGCAGCTGTACCTCGGCTCCCCCGACTAGTGCGGGGTTGTCCTCATCTGGCTAGGGCTTGAGGCGGAAGAGATGACGGAAAAGATAAAAATGCGGGCGAATTCCTAGGAATGCCTCGCAAACATGCACAAAAATAGAAATTTGCATAATCGAGTTGGGGGGAAGATGGTAATGCTTGATTTTGTAAAATCCAAGCAAACCGTGGAAGAAATCAGAGGACAGAAGGGCAAGGCCGCGATCAGCAGAAGGGGCGAACATTATGGTCTCACCCGTGTTCTCCCAAGGCGATGAATCGGTGCCGGCGACCCGCCACTAGACAACGCCCTCCTCTTGCAAGACCCGCTCGGCTACGAGCCGGAGCAGATCCCCCTCCTTGATCGTGGAGGCCCTCCACGACGATCCCTCAATCATCGTCCTGGTGACCTTCGCCGACACCGGCGATGATCCACCTTCTCCATCGGCTACCCATTTCTTCCCGCGACCGGTGGCTTGCTTTCTTGGTGCCATGGGTCGAAATGTCACCGGGATCTTCGTGCGCATGCCACGGAGAACTCACACAGGTGTGGGTGAAAATGGGAATCGAAGATTCGAGCTGTTCTAGGCTTGGATTGAGGTGGAGAAGTGCTCGGATTTGGGGCGGCGGCGGCTAGGGTTCTTGGCTAAAGTATATTTGTTTTTACCGCAGTGAAAATAGAGTAGGGTGAAAACCCTAAAGGGTACCGCGAGGTTATTTATAACCAGCAGTTCCCCATTTTTCCTTTGGAAACCGAAGAGTTTTTCTCGGGATAATGATTTGATTAAAAGGATTTTATGGGTTATGTGCAATGGATAAGTGAGACTAGCCGTTTTCTCTGGGATAGGCTCCCGAGAGTTTGGACTTTTCCACTTCCAGTACAATTTACCCTAAAATTTCACACAATTGAATTCAAAAACAAATTCCATGCCATGACTTTTTAGATCCTTTTTTCCAAACCTTGGAATTTGGATTAAAGGATCAGGGGCTGCGGGATACGTGTCATCAAAGGCTTATTTTTCAAAAATTCTTGGAAGATACAGACCAAAAATTCAAGACTAATTTGACCCTCTCCGATTCAACCTAAGGCTCAGGGGCTACTCCATATGGAGTGCGAGTTCATCGCACCCCATATAAAAGACGACTTGAAGACTACTCGGGGCTTGAGCACCTCACAGCCTCGATGCAGCCAAGGAAGTACTTGGAAGACACCTTCTCAAGGGGACTCAGCAGGGACCTGAAGACACCTTCCAGAAGTACTCGGAAGCCTACAGTACTCGCTGCGAAGAGCTCGGGGGCTTGTCAGACCCGGGGCAGCGGGACTGCTCACTTGGCGTACATATACATGTAGTATGGGATGGCACATGGGCCATACCTTATCCTCATTGTAACTTGTCGTGTAGCACTAGGACTAGTCGGACGTAAGGAAACTACCCGAGCCATACTCGGGTAGGACTCCTCAGGCCGTCCCGACTAGGACTTCCATGTAACCCTGTCTCCCCAGACTATATAAGGGCGGGCAGTGACCCCTCCAAAGCATAACCAACAATCGTATCACCTCTAAGGCAATACAGACCACACAGGACGTAGGGTATTACGCTCTCGGTGGCCCGAACCTGTCTAAACTTTGTGTTCCTTGCACCTTCGAGGTCCTGATTTCGACGACATCCTACCTACAACTTACCACCTCGGGGGTATCCCTCGGTGGGCTTGATGGTAAAACACCGACACTATCCACCGTCGAGGCCGAGTATGTTGTTGTCGGTGCTTGTTGTGCACAGCTACTTTGGATGAGGTTCACCTTGAGCGACTTTGGTTGTAAGTTTACTAAGATTCCACTCTTGTGTGACAATGAGAGTGCTATCAAGCTAGGTAACAATCCCATGAGCCACTCTAGAACCAAACACATAGACATAAGAAACCATTTTCTTGAGAGACCACGAAGCCAAAGGAGATATCGCATTAAGCCATGTGAGCACCGATAAACAACTAGCCGATATCTTCACCAAACCACTTGATGAGCAAAGTTTTTTTACCTTGAGGAGTGAATTAAATATCTTGGATCTCATAACTTAGTTTGACATCATGCACACATTTGTTTGTCTCTAGAATAGTCTTTGTGAAAATCTACTTTTAGATACTAGAAGTGTGTTTTCAGAAAATGTTGGATCTTATGTTTGCTAACTTGAGGCTATTGTTCCCTTTGATTGTTTGTTGGCTAATCTCAAGCTAGTAAATCTCTCTTGCCACATAGAATTCACAGAGAAAGTCTATCTTCCATCAATATCAAGCTATAGGTTTCAAATCTCCCAATCATGCTCAGTCCTAGGGGGAGCAGAGACTTCGAAACTTTTTTCGGAGACTCCAAAGATTCTAAATTATTTACCCTACTCGGGGTAAAAATGAACGGTTACTTCATTTCACTTTCACCCCGCCGCCTCTCTCTCTCTCTAGTTTCTCTCTCTAGACACCCCCTTTGGGCGATTTTCGTCTTCCACCGTCAAAATCTTTCAAGTTTCATCAAGGAAGGCTCCTCCATTGCATGGGAACGTTGTGGAGGCCTTGGATTTGGTTTCTCAATCCCCGTTTTTGAATTCGAAGGTACCCTAATCTTATCTTCGCCCGATCTCTCAATGTAGGATGTTCTAGATAGTTTACTTTGGATAGAACTAGTCTATAAAACATCTAGTACGATCTCAAGTTTCATTAGATTCCATGGTGGATTGTTGTGTTTGACAATCTTTAGGGGTTTTGCTTCAAGTTCTGGATTCTCTGGACAAATCTTGGAATCTCCGAACAAATGTTCGGAGACTCCGAAGAAATATCCAGAGACTCCGAACCTTGTGCATAAAACTTAAAGAGGACATCAAGCCATTGATTCATTAATCCTATCTTGACTCCTTATCTATCATCTCTTGTTCACGATGGGCAGAGACAGACGTCCTAGCATGGGTGGTGAGTCCTCTAGGAGGACCAAGGCACGACATGATCCCAATCCACCACATTATGTTGAGGAAAGTGAAGAGGAAGAGGAAGAGGAAGAAATTGAGGAGGTTCCTAAGCCTCAATCTAGGGAAAGAAGGGGTGGAAGAAGACCGGGAAAGGAGCCTGCCACTTCACATTATGCTCCACATCCGCAGCAGCCTCCTAGGCAAGAACCCTACATGATGAGATCTATGCCAGTGCCTCGACCCATAGCTAGACCAAATCCGAGGACACAAGGAGCTGCTCATGACATATACCATAAAACCCTATATCATTTGGTTGCCGCCTTCACCCATGAGCAAAGAAACTACCGAAATTGCACAAAGCTCAGGCCAGTGACTACTGTTGAGGGAATTGCTACTTTAGTGAATCGTGACTACGTCAAACAATCCCTCACATTCAAGAATCAAAGGGCCATTGATGTGTATCGCTATAGGAAGAGTAAGGGTCTTGAGTACCCATTTTGGTGTGACTTTCACAAAGATTTTTATAGCTCTGTTATCCTAAGGAAGCCAGAAGCTCCTATTGTGATCATGAAGTACATTGATTGGAAATACATTAAGGACATGAACGACCCAAGTGTCAATGATGTGGTGGCCAAGTGTAGAGAGTATCACCTTCGAGAGATCATGGCTTTTAAGTACAATTGGAACAACGAGATCATTTCTCAGTTCTATTGTTCCTACTTCCACAAGGCTACCGATAACACTATTCATTGGACTACCAAGAGGCAGCACTAGTTCGTTGACTACATGACCTTCTCTCGCCTTCTTGGTCTTGGGTCATAGGATGAATCTCGTGACCCCATTCATGTGGAGAAGAAGCTCAAGCCTGATCGTTGCCCATTCATGTTCTACAATCCCATTGTGGCTTGGGAAGGGAAGTCAAAGAATTTGCTGCCTTACTACTACTATGAAAACTTCATGCTTAGGTGGACCATTGACCCAAAGAAGGGTGATTCTTCAGCCCTCCATGTCTTTGCGATCAATCTTTTGAACTGGTTTGCTCCCGGTGGAAGACCCTTCAACATCTTTGACTACATTTGGAATGAGCTTAGAAGGGTGATCGATGGCTCAAGGAAGCACCTCCTGTATGCACCTTACAACATGTATATGATAGAGAGAGTCACCAAGACCACTTTTCCCAAGGATTCTAAGCATGAACCTCTTCGTCTTCATTCTAGGGGTGACGATGCACCTCCTCATCCTAGCTATGGCAGTCCTTCTAGCTCCGCTCCCTCTTATGTGGAGCACCCTTGACAGTCTGCTCCATCATATGTTCCTAGCTCTTCACGCCGCCGTGGTCAAGAGAGTGCTTCGTTCTATCTTTTGCATGTGCAAGACCATGGTCTGTGAAGTCAATGTGAATCGTCGTGACATTATTGAGATGAAGAGTGAGATGGGACTACCTTGTGACCCACACCATGTGCTCCCAGAGTTTGGTGATCCTTTTGCATAATGGGATGCTCAAGACGCACAAGCTGCTAGAGAAGAGGAAGAATCCACTCCTGGTCCACCTACTCGGGCCTCTAGGACTGCACCCCCGGACCCGTCGTGCCCGTGATGAGGAAGAAGAAACTGAGGAGGATGTTCCCCAGCAGTACTTTGAGCATGATGATGATGATGATGACGAGGAGGAGGATGACGACGAGTAGATGCTTCGGCTGCTGCCTTTCATTCCCTTTTTGGTGATTGTTGCCAAAGGGGGAGCGAAAGAGATTATTTATGTATAGATGTCTTGTATCTTAAAACTTCATTTCAATTTCCTAGAGTCATTTGTGTAAGATTATGTGGCTTGAGGACTTCTAATGTGTGCTTTGTGTGTCCTAGGATCTCGTTTGAACCTTAAGTTACCAAGGACATTTGTTAGTGTGTTACCAAGGACATTTGTTAGTGTGATGATTTGGTAGATTCTTCGGAAAATCTGGAGAAATGTCCGAAAACTCTGCAGGTTGCGGAGACTCCGGAGATTTCCTCGAAAACTCCGGATAATGTGCCACTCCACTCTTCTTTGATCTTTTGAGTGCATAACCTGTCATATTGCATCACACTTGCTTTGTTGCACACACATAGGCACCACACTACAGGTTTGAGATGAATTCCTTGTTATGTGTGCAATATTTGACTTTTGTCTAAGTCATGAAGTTGTATTCAAAGCAAGATGCACACATTTTGGGGGAGGTTTTATTTCATTTAGTTATTTCATAATTGATCTATCTCTTGTAAGCCACAAGTGTGTTCTATTCAATCACCAAAAAGGAGGAGATTGAAAGAACATCTAGGCCCGCTTAGTGGGTTTTGGTTGATTAATGACATACGCTTGTGGAACTAATATTATCTATGAGAATGATGAGCAGGTACTACAGGTGATAGATGAATTAATATAAGGAGATGACTACCAAAAAGGAAATGAAAGTTGCAAAGCGAAGAATCATGAGGATTTAATTTGTTTATATTTTGAAATTGAGTATAGGAATGTCGTACTATCAAGAGGGACATGAAATGTACTCGCTTTGCATGGAATAAGGTGCTTAAGATGATCAAACAAACCTATGAGAGACACCTTTGCACTCACACATCACTTGGAATATCTTTAGAGTGTGTTTCTGCAGAAAAGTCTGGAGTTTCTAGAGAATCTTCCGAAGTCGCCGAACATGGGATTTCTGCGGAGTGTCCAGAGTCCGGACATGTGCGAAGTCTCCGCACATCTCTTGAGTCTCCGAAGGAGTAGTCCGGAGTCTCCGAAGCATTCTTCGAAGTCTCTGAAACTTAACCTTGTAATGTCTAGTTTTGGAGTGAAGGGGTATAAATATCCCTCCAACTCTTTTATTTACCCCACCTTCGACCAAAAACTCACCTGCCTCAATCCTGAGCATTCAAGAGCCCTCCTCACTCCCTCCTTTGACTTCCAAGCAAGATTTGGTGAGGGGATTGAGGGGAAATTGAGGGGAGAGCAAGTGAGAGTGCTAGTGAGCTGATTTCCCAACTCTTGAGCTCCTCGTTCTTCGTCAAGCCGGTGGATTTCGTGTTTGTTGCTGTTGGAGCTTCAAGCTCCTAGCTGGCTAGGCGTTTCCCGTCGAGCACCCAAGCTTGTGGTGTGCCCCGGGAAGTTTGTACAACTCCACGTTCTAGTAAGTGACCTTAGCAACCTTGGGGCTGCTAAGGGGAGGGTTCATAGCTCAAGAAGTAAGTGTTCTTTTTATGTGCCTCAATGGAGATGTAGGTTCCCTGTGCGGAACTGAATTTCAGGAAACAAATCCTTGTGCCATAGTGCTTTTACTTTGCGATTTGTTGAAGTTCTTGTTTCTTGCTAGAATTCTAGGGTTTGCTCTTGATCTACTTGTTGGAAAGATTTTGACTGCAGGTAGTGGAAGCAAAAGGGGTAGAAACTAGCCTAAAAACATTGGAAATTCCTTCGATCTACTTTTGGTTGAGGTTTCATTGGTCGAGTTTGGTTTCAGCACTTTTCTCCGGAATATCCGAACATTTCTTCGGAATCTCCAGAAGTTGCGGAGATTCTGGACAAATATCCGAGGACTCCGAAAGTTACTGATAAGTTTATTTTAAGTGTTGTAAATTTTCAGTTTCGACTATTCACCCCCCCCCCCCCCTTCTAGTCGATGTCTAGATCCTTTCAATTGATATTAGAGCTTTGGTCTCCGGATTAAAGCTTAACCGCTTGGAGAATCGACATGTCAACTTCACCTGAAGAAATTCCACCAAATGGTGGAGTTGAAAAGAAAATGGATGATGAGAAGAACAAGAACAAAGAGAAGGAGGTAGAGTCATCTGATGAGGACTCCGACTATGACGAACTTGATTGCTTCTTGGTCGCAGTCGTACTGTGACAACCCTGGTAATTACATTTCCGAAATCAATGTCATTAGCCTAACTCTATGATTAAACCAACTAATGAAAGGGTGGAAAGAATTAAAACGAGTTCAGTTGGAATTCAAATTTAATTTGAGCACATTTGGTTACTTTTGAACTTTTAAATTTAACTTTCAAACCATAAGCCAAATGAGATTTTGCCTGAAACCAAAGTTGTAGAACTTTTTATTTTGAACAACTTTCGTGATCAAAAGTTTTTGAAATTCAAATCAGAAAGAGGAGAAAACGCCCTGTTTGCACCCAGCCCCCTGAAGTTTTTCCAAATTCTTGCATCCAGGTCCGTCGTTTCCCCCCCCCCCCCCCCCCTCCTCTGCCGCACCGCGCGCGCTCGCCCGCCCGCCGCGCGCCAGGTGGCCGGCGTCGCCTGACCGGCGCAAAGTGCCAGGCCAGTGGCCGCCGCACCACCCCGCCACGGCCGGCTTTGCCCCGCCCCCACGCCGCGCGGCCAGTCAGCGCCCGCGCGTGCCCGCGACGCAGCCGCGTCCAGCCCCGCCGCCCGTCGCGCCCAGTAGCCGCGCTCCGCCGTGCCGCCCCGGCCCCCGCGCCCCACCAGTCGCCGCGCCCGCCCTCCGCCCGAGCCACTGCCGCTGCTGCTTCCCCACTCCGCGCCCGGCACTATCTCACCGCGCTAACGCCATATCGCGGCCGCCCAGTCACCGCGCCCGCGCTGCCGCACGTCGCGCCGGCGTTCTGCCGCCGCCCGCCGCGCCCAGTGCACGCCGTTGCCGTGCCCCGCCCCGCGCGTCGCCCAGGCACCTCCACACCCCCTCCTGTCCCTATAAAAGCACCACCCCGGCCACGCGCGCGAGCCACCGCAGCCCAGAACGCCTCGCCGTCGCCATCGCCGCCGCCGAGCACCATCCGCCCGTGGACAGCCCTCCGCCGCCACCCACTGCCCAAACTGAGCCCCCAGCCACCACTACATCACCCCACCGCAGCTCGGCGACTCACCCAACGCCACCCAGAGCCACCGGAGCGCCGCCGCCCGCACTACCGCCGCCGCCGCCGCCCCTGCTCGCCGTGGACAGCACGACCCCGACCCCCTCCGTCCAAGCCGAGCCCCTGAGTAGCTTCCCCACGCGCCACTGAAGCTCACCGACCGGACCACGCCGCCCCAAGCCCGCCGGAGCACCGCCGTCGACGCGAGCTGCGCCGCCGCCGCCTCTGCTCCAACGCCGGCGAGCCCTTCCCGGCCGTCCCCCACCTGAACAACACCCCCACAAGGTAGCCCTCCCACCCCTGAACCTTCCCCGACCCTCGCCCCTCGCCGCCGGCGAGCCCCCTCGCCGGAATTTCGGCCGGCCGCCGTACCCGAGCCGCCCGAGGACCCAATTGCAAGGATTTAAATCTTTAGAAGGGTCTGAGCGTAAGATTCAAGGACCTAGTTGTAAAAGAAAGTTTCAAACCTAGATTCAAATTCAGTGAACTTGTAAAATTCGTATAAAATCGTAGAAAATTCAGAAAAATGCAAACTCAACTGTTCTGGAATCCTCAGAATAAACTCTACCACTTTTGTTACAAAAGTTTTCTCAGTATCTCAAAATATTTTGCTCTACATTAAATAGAAGCTTTAATGGACTTATTTTGTACCCACTGTTCTAGAACAATGCTGACCCTAGATTTTGGGCAGTGAATTAGTTGCTTGATGTTTAGGACTGTGTAAAAAGATCAGGCCCAAATTCCATCTCTAGCTCTACTGTTTGTTAAACTTAGTTTTAATTCATGTGTAAGTAGAATGTTTTATCCCTGCAGTTAGGTGGTGAGTCACCCATTGAAACTTTTACTATGCTAATGTATTGGTACCTAGAAGCCAGATAAAAATTAGGAGAATTTTTATCTCAGAGTAACCCACTTAGTTGATTTATGTGCTAATAACATACATTAAATCAAGAAAATAGTATCTTGGCTTGGACAATTCCCAAATTATTACTGGGAGTTACACAGTTGTAGAGGTTACTGTGTAAAAAGTTCCATGGACAAAAACCCTGTGTAGGGTCCTGTAAAAATGAATCTTTGAATAGCCTAGGTGTAGAATGTCATATTTTCTATGCTCTGGATACTGCATGATAAATCCTACAAAAACTACAGTAGCTTCTGCATGCTCAAGTGAGAGCTCTGTAAAAATCTTAGACTCATTTGTTGCACCAATTGTTCTGTACAAAAAAAACAATTATCTAACAGCAACTATGAAATATATTTTTCAGAATTAACCTGTTACATAAAATTGGCTGAAAATTTTACAGTAAGCACATCTTTCCTTGATGTGCCTAAATCCAAAATTTCATGACCAGAAACTATCCCTTGTAGTAATTACTCTCAAATCGTAATCAATTGCTATTTCCACGACTTAAACTTGTGCACTCATGTAGAATCGACGACTCTCGCCGACGGAACTTACGAGCTGGTGCCCGCGTCCGAGAGTGAGCAGCGTGAAGCTCAAGCAAATCTAACTGAAGCTTTTGAAGACCCGAGCCCAAGTTCGAAAGATCCCCAAGCGAACTGCGAAAGCAAGCCCCGGAGCATAACCCATTCTTTCCGAAATTATGCAACTCATTACTCTTTGCTTGTGCATTAAGTTTATAGGAGTTGGATGAAAACTTAGTTGCATGATGTCAGGAACCCTTGCTTGAAAACTAGATGTAAGGTTCGATAGAACGCTGTGCTAATAGGACTCCGGTAAAAGTCGAGTGATTTCCTGTCACTCGCGAGAAAATAGGAGTTGAATGGCTACTACACGCTGCAATCATAAGGACACGGACGGGTTATGTAAAGATGGTTACGATTGAGGCCCGTCTGTCTAGTGAAAACTGCTAAGGCCGCAGGGTGTGGTAGTGATGGTTAAGTCTTTGAACGTACTAAACACATGCCGAGATTATGGGAATCGGTAAGCTTAGGTACCTGATTGGCCCGGCAAGGGGACGGCATCCTACCCTTTGAACTTCAGTCCCATGTGCATATGGCGAGTGCAGAGAGTGGTCACGACCCGGCGCCGAACCGTGGCGTGGACCTCTTGTACTCTCGGAGGGTAGCCCCGATCCACGACCCGGAAAGAAAGGGGAAAAGTTGCACGTGTGACTCTAGGGAGTAACCACGTGACGTGTGTTTGGGTTTTCCCTTGCAAGGTTAAGAAATTCGATTCGAATCGTCCATTTCTCACGGCTATTGAGACTGCTTAACCATTTTTACCCACAGAGTAAGAAGAGGAACAATGATGATGAATGAACTGGTTGGATGAAAAATTTAATGCTTCACCATGTATGGTTTTAGATAGCTGCTTATCTAGACTGGCTAACGAAACTAGAATCTTGAGCTAAAAGTTGAAAGTAAGGACCCACTTGTAGATGCTTTTCGGCAAAACAAACCCCTGAGCCAAAAAGCCTTGCATGTCTAGAGTCGGTGGAGTAAATTCCACTACACGGGTAAGTCTTGCTGAGTATTAGTATACTCAGCCTTGCTTGTGGCTCATTTCAGGTGAGACCTTCGAAGATATGATTGCTAGCTTGACTTGGCCCTGCACTCTTCCCCCTGGTTGGTCGGTGGAATGGGATGCGCCCCCGTCCAACGGAGATAAGGCCGAGTGATGTCTCGTACGGGCTTCATCGAGACATCCTGTATCGTCGAGTAGTTTCCGTTGTTTATTTTCCGCTGCAACTTAACTCTGAAGAACTTATTTATGTTAATTGAAGTATTTGGTTTCTAAGCTCAGAACTTGTCCTGTAATATTTACTTATGTTAATATCGTAATATTTGCTGGAATGTGGTATTCTCTGGGCTCATCGTCGCATGAGCATTTGTATGTACGTCGCTCGATCCGTGCACCGTGGTTGTATCGGGAGGTTATACCCGACAGACCAGTGGATTACTCCGTCTGAAGTGTAAGGTTAACCGGGAGTGCCTTAATGGTGATGGTTAATACAGTTGAGCCAGATTAATTCAGGTGGTTCTGCCACACGTACGACTTCTCAAGGTCACCGCGGAAGGTGAGTACCCCTATCTTTCCCGGCATCTTGAGGAGCAGGTAGACGTAGTGGGCACGACCATGAACTTGGCCAAGGCGGGTCTGCCAAGGATGGCGTGGTATGACGACTCGAAATCCGCCACCTCAAACTTGATGTACTCCATGTGGTAGTTTTATTTGGTCTTGAAGGTAACTGGCAGGGTCACCGAACTGAGCGGTGTAGCCGCATTCCCTGGGATGATACCGTAAAATAGAGCCTTGCTGGGGTTGAGCATCTTGGAGATGTCAAGCCCCATCTTTGTCAGTGTACTGGAAAAGAGCAGGTTGACACCGCTTCCGCCGTCGATGAGGACACGAGTAAGCTGCGAACCAGCCACCACAGGGTCCAAAACAAGCGAAAGTTTTCTTGGCTCAGAAAAGTTGGTCCACTGATCCTCTCTGGAGAAAGAGATCGGGACCTTGCTATATCTCAAGGGTCGCAATATGGATGGCTCAATAGATAGGATCTCGCGCAGAGTAAGCTTCTGGTGGGGAAGCCATTGTTGCCGCCGAAGATGACTGTGGCAGAACCACCTGAATTAATCCGGCTCAAGTGTATTAACCATCACCATTAAGGCATTCTCGGTTAACCTTACACTTCAACCGGAGTAATCCACTGGTCTGTCGGGTATAACCTCCCGATACAACCACGGTGAACGGATCGAGCGCCATACATACAAATGCTCATGCGACGATGAGCCCAGAGAATACCACATTCCAGCAAATATTACATCATTAGCATACTTAAGTATTACAGGCCAAGTTTTGAGTTTAGAAATCAAGTACTTCAATTAACATAAATAAGTTCTTCAGAGTTAAGTTGCAGCGGAAATAAACAGCGGAAACTACTCGACGATACAGGATGTCTCGATGAAGCCCGTACGAGACATCACTCGGCCTTATCTCCGTTGGACGGGGGTGCATCCCATTCCAGGGGGAAGAGTGCAGGGCCAAGTCAAGCTAGCAATCATGTCTTCGAAGTTCTCACCTGAAAACGAGTCACAAGCAAGGCTGAGTATACTAATACTCAGCAAGACTTACCCGAGTAGTGGAATCTACTCCACCGACTCTAGACATGCCAGGCTTTTTGGCTCAGGGGTTTGTTTTGCCGAAAAGCAACTACAAGTGGGTCCTTACTTTCATCTTTTAGCTCAAGATTCTAGTTTCGTTAGCCAGTCTAGATAAGCAGCTATCTAAAGCATACATGGTGAAGCATTAAATTTCTCATCCAACCAGTTCATTCTTCATCGTTGTTCCTCTTCTTACTCTGTGGGTAAAAATGGTTAAGCAGTCTCAATAGCCGTGAGAAACGGACGATTCGAATCGAATTTCTTAACCTTGCAAGGGAAACCCAAACACACGTCACGTGGTTACTCCCTAGAGTCACACGTGCAACTTTTCCCCTTTCTTTCCGGGTCGTGGATCGAGGCTACCCTCCAAGAGTACAAGAGCTCCACGCCACGGTTCGGCGCCGGGTCGTGACCACTCTCTGCACTCGCCATATGCACATGGGACCGAAGTTCAAAGGGTAGGATGCCGTCCCCTTGCCGGGCCAATCAGGTACTTAAGCTTACCGATTCCCATAATCTCGGCATGTGTTTAGTACGTTCAAAGACTTAACCATCACTACCACACCCTGCGGCCTTAGCATTTTTCACTAGACAGACGGGCCTCAATCGTAACCATCGTTACGTAACCCGTCCGTGTCCTTATGATTGCAGCGTGTAGTAGTCATTCAACTCCTATTTTCTCGCGAGTGACAGGAAATCACTCGACTTTTACCGGAGTCCTATTAGCACAGCATTCTATCGAACCTTACATCTAGTTTTCAAGCAAGGGTTCCTGACATCATGCAACTAAGTTTTCATCCAACTCCTATAAACTTAATGCACAAGCAAAGAGTAATGAGTTGCATAATTTCGGAAAGGAGGGGTTATGCTCCGGGGCTTGCCTTCGCAGTTCGCTTGGGGATCTTCCGAACTTGGGCTCGGGTCTCCAAAAGCTTCAGTTAGATTTGCTTGAGCTTCACGCTGCTTACTCTCGGACGCGGGCACCAGCTCGTAAGTCCCGTCGGCGAGAGTCGTCGATTCTACATGAGTGCACAAGTTTAAGTCGTGGAAATAGCACTTGATTACGATTTGAGAGTAATTACTACAAGGGATAGTTTCTGGTCATGAAATTTTGGATTTAGGCACATCAAGGAAAGATGTGCTTACTGTAAAATTTTCAGCCAATTTTATGCAACAGATTAATTCTGAAAAATATATTTCATAGTTGCTGTTAGATACTTGTTCTTTTTGTACAGAACAATTGGTGCAACAAATGAGTCTAAGATTTTTACAGAGCTCTCACTTGAGCATGCAGAAGCTACTGTAATTTTTGTAAGATTTATCATGCAGTATCCAGAGCATAGAAAATATGACATTCTACACCTAGGCTATTCAAAGATTCATTTTTACAGGACGCTACACAGGGTTTTTGTCCATGCAACTTTTTACACAGCAACCACTACCATATTGTATCTCCCAGTAAAAATTTGAGAATTTTCCAAGCTAAGATACTATTTTCTTGATTTAATGTATGTTATTAGCACATAAATCGAATAAGTAGGTTACTGTGAGATAAAAAGTCTCCTAATTTTTCTCTGGCTTCTAGGTACCAATACATTAGCATAGGAAAAGTTTCAGTAGGTGACTCACCACCTAACTGCAGGGATAAAACATTCTACTTACACATGAATTAAAACTAAGTTTAACAAACAGTAGAGCTAGAGATGGAATTTGAGCCTGATCTTTTTACACAGTCCTAAACATCAAGCAACTAATTCACTGCCCAAAATTTAGGGTCAGCATTGTTCTAGAACAGTGGGTACAAAATAAGTCCATTAAAGCTTCTATTTAAAGTAGAGCAAAATATTTTGAGATTCTGAGAAAACTTTTGTAACAAAAGTGGTAGAGTTTGTTATGAGGATTCCAGAACAGTTGAGATTGCATTTTTCTGAATTTTCTACGATTTTATACGAATTTTACAATGTCACTGAATTTGAATTTAGGTTTGAAACTTTCTTTTACAACTAGGTCCTTGAATCTTACGCTCAGACCCTTCTAAAGATTTAAATCCTTGCAATTGGGTCCTCGGGCGGCTCGGGTACGGCGGCCGGCCGAAATTCCGGCGAGGGGGCTCGCCGGCGGCGAGGGGCGAGGGTCGGGGAAGGTTCAGGGGTGCGAGGGCTACCTTGTGGGGGTGTTGCTGAGGTGGGGGACGGCCGGGAAGGGCTCGCCGGCGTTGGAGCAGAGGCGGCGGCGGCGCGGCTCGCGTCGACGGCGGTGCTCCGGCGGGCTTGGGGCGGCGTGGTCCGGTCTGTAAGCTTCAGTGGCGCGTGGGGAAGCTACTCAGGGGCTCGGCTTGGACGGAGGGGGTCGGGGTCGTGCTGTCCACGGCGAGCAGGGGCGGCGGCGGCGACGGCAGCGCAGGCGGCGGCGCTCCGGTGGCTCTGGGTGGCGTTGGGCGGGTCGGCGAGCTGCGGTGGGGTGATGTAGTGGTGGCTGGGGGCTCAGTTTGGGCAGTGGGCGGCGGCGGAGGGCGGTCCATGGGCGGATGGTGCTCGGCGGCGGCGATGGCGACGGCGAGGCGTTCTGGGCTGCGGTGGCTCGCGCGCGTGGCCGGGGTGGTGCTTTTATAGGGACAGGAGGGGGTGTGGAGGTGCCTGGGCGACGCGCGGGGCGGGGCACGGCAACGGCGTGCACTGGCCGCGGCGGGCGGCGGCAGAACGCCGGCGCGACGTGCGGCAGCGCGGGCGCGGTGACTGGGCGGCCGCGATATGGCGTGAGCGCGGTGAGATAGTGCCGGGCGCGGAGTGGGGAAGCAGCAGTGGCAGCGGCTCGGGCGGAGGGCGAGCGCGGCGACTGGTGGGGCGCGGGGGCCGGGGCGGCACGGCGGAGCGCGGCGACTGGGCGGGCCGGGCGGCGGGCTGGGCGCGGCAGCACGCGCGGGCGCTGACTGGCCGCACGGCGTGGGGGCGGGGCAAAGCCGGCCGTGGCGGGATGGTGCGGCGGCCACTGGCCTGGCGCTTCACGCCGGTCAGGCGACGCCGGCCACCTGGCGCGCGGCGGGCGGGCGAGCGCGCGCGGTGCGGCAGAGGAGGGGGGGAAACGAGGGACCTAGATGCAAGAATTTGGAAAACTTCAGGGGGCTGGGTGCAAACAGGGCGTTTTCTCCTCTTTCTGATTTGAATTTCAAAAACTTTTGAACACGAAAGTTGTTCAAAATAAAAAGTTCTACAACTTTGGTTTCAGGCAAAAACCCATTTGGCTTATGGTTTGAAAGTTAAATTTAAAAGTTCAAAAGTAACCAAATGTGCTCAAATTAAATTTGAATTCCAACTGAACTCGTTTTAATTCTTTCCACCCTCTCATTAGTTGGTTTAAACATAGAGTTAGGCTAATGACATCGATTTTGGAATTGTAATTACCAGGGTTGTCACAGCCTTCCCCCCTTAACAAGAATCTCGCCCCGAGATTCGGTAATTCTTAGTGTGGGCGTGGGTGCACATACCAGTGGTTGAGACAAGAAACCCAGGGAAATGTTGGTTCAGGTAGCTCTCTGTTTCCCAGGTGGCTTCTTCTTCCGTGTGGTGATTCCATTGTATTTTATACATTCTAATCACTTTCCTCCTGGTCTCTCTTTCTTTTTGATCCAGAATCTTAACTGGGTGTTCGACATACGAGAGGTCGGGTTCCAACGATATTTCTTGTTGTTCCACAATCTCGGTAGGGACTCGAATACACTTCTTGAGTTGAGATATGTGGAAGACATCATGGGTGGCCTTGAGCTGAGGGGGCAGTCGTAATTTGTAGGCTACGGGTCCGCAGCTCTCAATGATTTCGTAGGGACCAATATAACGGGGGCTAGTTTGCCTTTGATTCCAAATCTTCGCACTCCCTTGGTTGGTGAAACTCGAAGATAGACATGATCGCCAACTTCGAACTTTAGGGGCTTTCTCCTTTTGTCAGAATAGCTCTTTTGTCGGGCTTGTGCGGCTTTAAGATTTGCTTGTATTACTTTTACTTTCTCCTCTGCCTCGATTACCAGGTCGGGTCCAATTATTTTACGTTCTCCAGTTTGTGACCAGCTCAAAGGAGTTCGACACCTTCGTCCGTACAGGGCCTCAAATGGTGCCATTTTCAAACTCGTTTGATAGCTGTTGTTGTACGAGAACTCTGCCAAGGGTAGGCATTTGTCCCAATTCTTGTCATAATGAATGACACAAGCTCTCAGCATGTCCTCAAGAATTTGGTTTACTCTTTCCGTTTGTCCATCGGTCTGAGGGTGGTATGCTGAGCTGCGAATCAGCTTGGTGCCAAGAGACGTTTGCAGTTGTTCCCAAAAGCGTGCTACAAACTGGGGACCACGATCGGAAATAATTGTCTTAGGTATTCCATGCAGGCAAACAATACGATCGAGGTAAATCTCGGCATATTTCTTGGTAGAATAGGTGGTGTGTACCGGAAGAAAATGTGCCGTCTTCGTGAGTCTATCAACGATAACCCATATGGAATCATGTCTATGGGACGTGTTTGGTAGTCCAACGATGAAGTCCATACTTATGTCTTCCCATTTCCATGATGGTATAGGTAACGGCTGAAGTGTACCGGCTACCTTTAAGTGGCTAGCTTTTACTCTCTGGCACGTGTCACATTCCGAGACATACGTAGCAATTTCCCTTTTCATTCTAGTCCACCAGAAGTTTTGCCTTAGGTCCTGATACATTTTGCTACTGCCGGGGTGGATAGAGAATTTGGAGAGGTGTGCCTCATCAAGAATTTGCTTGCGGAGTTCACGATCCTTCGGAACGACTATACGACTTTCGAACCATAGAACTCCCTTATGGTCCTGGCGGAAACATTTATACTTCTCTTCGCCTAGAGAGAGTTTTTGTTTGATGATCTTAATTCCTTCATCATGTAGTTGTGCCATGACGATTTGGTCGTGAAGAGTGGGCTCAACTGAGATGTGATCTAGAGTGCCTTGGGAAACCATTTCCATATTAAGCTTCCTCATGTCTGCACATAATGTCTCATGGTAGAACTCCATGGATAAGCAATGGCAATGGGACTTGCGGCTTAGTGCATCAGCGACAACGTTAGCCTTGCCGGGGTGATAGTGCACTTCAAGGTCATAATCCTTGATTAGTTCTAGCCATCTCCGTTGTCTCATATTCAGATCGGCTTGTGTGAAGATATACTTGAGACTCTTATGATCCGTGTAGATATTGCACTGTGTACCCATGAGATAGTGCCTCCATATCTTCAGAGCGTGAATGACGGCTGCGAGCTCAAGGTCATGCGTGGGATAATTCTGTTCGTGGGGCCGAAGGGCTCGTGAGGCATATGCAATCACTCGATTCTCTTGCATAAGCACACATCCTAGACCAGTACCCGATGCGTCACAATACACATCGAATGACTTGGTATTATCGGGTTGAGCTAACACAGGTGCAGTAGTCAGATGCTCTCTGAGAGTATGGAAAGCTTCTTCACATTTCTCGTCCCATACAAACTTTACTTCCTTCTTTAACAGTTCCGTCATGGGCTTAGCAATTCGAGAGAAATCCGGGATGAAGCGACGGTAGTAACCGGCTAAGCCGAGAAAACTGCGAATCTGATGAACAGAGGTAGGGGGTTTCCAATCCATCACCTCTTGTACCTTGCTGGGGTCAACAGCTATGCCTTCGCTGGAGATCGTGTGACCTAAGAACTTTACAGTATCCAACCAGAATTCACACTTAGAAAACTTAGCATAGAGCTGATGGTCTCTGAGTCGCTGAAGAACAATGCGAAGGTGCTTGGCATGCTCTTCCCCATCCTTGGAATAGATAAGGATGTCGTCGATGAACACTACGATGAATTTGTCAAGTTCGGGCATGAATACCGAATTCATGAGATACATGAAGTAGGCAGGGGCATTGGTGAGTCCAAAGGACATGACCAAAAATTCATATAGTCCATATCGTGTGGAGAAGGCAGTCTTAGGAATATCGCACGGGCGAATCTTGATCTGATGATATCCCGAACGAAGATCAATCTTTGAGAAGACTCTGGCTCCAGCTAATTGATCGAAGAGCACATCGATGCGAGGAAGGGGGTATTTATTTTTAACAGTTACCGCATTGAGAGGTCGGTAGTCCACACATAATCTCAAACTGTCATCCTTCTTCTTTACAAAAAGGGCTGGACATCCCCAAGGTGACGCGCTAGGGCGAATGAAACCTTTGTCCAGTAGTTCTTGGAGTTGAATTTTCAGCTCTGCCAATTCTTTAGGGGGCATCCTATATGGTCTCTTGGATATAGGTGCAGTTCCTGGTTGTAGTTCAATAACGAACTCAATGTCCCTATCCGGTGGCATTCCGGGTAAGTCATCCGGGAAAACATCGGCATACTCGTTTACCACAAGAATATCATCTAGCTTAAGTCCTTCCATCTTATAAGCACAGGAATTCGTGCAATCTAGGAACGGTAGGTAAAGGGTAGTGGCTCCGTGACTAGGTGAATTTATCTCAACGGCTCGGGAAGAAAGGTCCAGTGTGACTCCGTGCATAGCCATCCAGTTCATTCCCAAAATAATGTCCATGCCGTCAAGGGGTAAAAGGACAAGGTCCGTGTCAATGGTTTTACTACTCAATTTGACTGGTACTTGTCTGATCATTTGGTTTGAAGCAATTTTACCACCCGGTGTTGATATCATATATGACCCTTTGGTGTGACAAACATCCAAGCCTACTTTTGCACCGAATTTTGCACTTATGAAACTATGCGATGCACCAGAATCAAATAATATAACTGCAGGCTTGTTATGGATAGAGAATGTACCCGACATCACTGGGGCTCCTTCAGGAAGCTCTGCAAGCGTGGTGAAGTTAATCCGTCCTTGCTTGACTTGCAGGGTCTGTCTCTTGCCCCTGTTCTTGGTGTTCGGGTTGGATCCTTGACCTTGGTTGGGCTGTCCAGGCTGAGGGCATTCTCGTGCGAAGTGGCTGGAACTCCCGCATTTGAAACAGCGATTCGCGGGGCTAGGTCGAAGAGACTGTTGAAGAATGGGCCTCGGACCATTCTGTGAAGGCATCGGGGGTCGTACCATGCCTGGCTGCTGTGGGGGTCTGGCAATCCATCTTCCTGGCTGCGGGGCCCTTGGTGGAGCTGTAGGTGCGGTATTTTGCACGATGCGATACCTTGGTGGTTGGACTCTTGATGGTCCCGCAGGTGCCTTTCTCTTCTTCTCTGCCCGGTGCGCCAGGATACAGTCTTCCTGGGTAATGGCCATATTGACCAACTCGTTGTAGGTGTTAGCCCTGGCTAGGTTCAGACGTTCCTTGAGCTTGGTACTCAGACCTCGGCGGAAATGATCACGCTTCTTGGCATCCGTATCAGCGTGATAGCCCGCATACTGACATAAGTTGTTGAACGCTTGGGCGTACTGCAGCACGGTGCGGGTGCCCTGGGTGAGTGCCAGGAACTCGTTCAACTTCCTCTCCATGAGACCCTCGGGGATATGATGTGCCCGGAACGCGGTCTTGAATTCATCCCAGTCGACCACATGATCAGCCGGGAGCATCGCAAAATAGTGGTCCCACCACAGTCGAGCGGTACCGCGAAGCTGTTGCGCGGCAAAACGAGCTTTGTTGGCCTCTGAGCATGGGGCCACAAGTAGTGTGAACTTGGATTCTATGGTGCGAATCCATGCATCTGCGTCCAGGGGTTCCTCGGTCTTATGGAACAAGGGCGGCTGGGTCCCCAGGAAATCCGTGTATCCTGCAGCTTGTGGTTGGTGAGCATTGTGCCCACCCCTCTGCTGGTGTTGTCCTTGCACAATCTGACGCAGCAGCTCGGTTTGAGCGGCCATCACTTCCACCAAACTGGGCGGGGGTGGTGGCGATTGTCGCGAGCGGCTGCCACCGGCACCAAAACCCTCGGGGTTGCCACGTGTTGATCCAACCATCTGAAACGTGAAAGGTTACCATTAGCAACGCGATCCATATTACTTCCTTGATTCATAATTATTGGTGTAGTCAAAGACTTCCGAAATCACAGCTAGAAGTATGGACAGAAGCCCTGTTTGCTACGAGGAAAATCATAGCTTGCTGTGGGTCCATCAAAAACATCTCAACATTGGCAGTAGTCAGAGAATTTAGGAATGCACCACTTTGGTATTTAACTTCGGTGCTAGAACTGTAGCTAAGGGGGTCGAAAAGCTCGTCCTTTGCCTTACTGTCTTAGCTGTTTTTCAGCAGATTGACCGGTACGGTTTCGCCTATATCTTAAACCAGCGAGGTCCAATGATGCTGAATTTTTGTGAGAACCTAGATCACAAAATTTAGCACAAATCTGGTATTCAACACTCAGCCAAGAAATGCAAGGAGACATGGATAAAAATTCCGACAAGTCTCAGCGATTGTGGATTTCATCGTTTACCAACTTACAACGAAATGACCCAAGTTTATCGCCGTTCCTTACATGCTGAGGGTATCCACATGGTTCAGGTGTACCCAACACAAAAGAGTTACTCAACTCCTAGTTAGCCTATTACAACACTTGCCAAAAGTTAGGCTACCCTATCGAGGAGTATGTGCAAAAGTCCTCCTAGGTCGTCCTCTAGAAATCATCCAAGTCGTTGACGGACGACTCGCTGTGAGCAGGAGAGTGAGCTCCCATCTGAGGTGCCTGTGGTACCTCACCCTCGAAATCCATACCTGAGATACCATCAATCTCCTGTGGCTCCTCCTCATCCTCCTCCATGTCGTCCTCATGGGGATGGTCATTCTGATCATGATGCCACTGAATGTGCTCATTAGCATCCTCCAACTCAAGGCTCAGATCATGGAGCTGCTCCTCCAACTGTGCTATCGTGGTATCTCTCTCACCCATGAGAGTGTCCTGCTCCTGGATTTGGCCCTCAAGTTGTCCAATCTGAGCATCTCTATCCTCAAGATCCTGACTGAGCTCCTTTATCTGCTCATCCCTGGTATCTGCCATCATGTGGTAGGCCTGAGCAAGATCAGTGAGCTGCTCGAGTGCCTGACTCTGGAGAGTCTGAAGCCGGTAGAGTGCACTCATGCACCGCACGGAGGTATGGATAGTCTCCTGGGCATGAAAGTCTACCAAGTACTGTGCGTGCTGCACCCTGTTGAGCCAAAAGGGGTCGTTGTCCTGGGCAGCAGGAAACAATCCAATGGGAGTGAGTGTGACAACCTCGGGACGCTGCGCACAAAACGTGGTGAGCGCCCTCATGGCTGCAAGCTCCCAAGTATCGGCCAAACGGCGACCAACAGCCTCAAGCTCCAAGGCGGGCCACTCCGGTGTAGCGGGTGCGGAAAGATAGTCACGTTGACACGGCACTGGGTAACTCCATTTTCCGCAAACTCCAGTCCGGCGTAACGTGGGGGAATTAGATAGCCCGCGGTACGCAGAACATCCCACAAAATAGAGGGAAAGCCCTCCCAGTGGAGACACTGCGAGTGTACGCGTCCATCCTCATCCACCATCATATCAACAGGCTCGGCCATCTGAATAAAAGATCAAATGGAGTGAGATAGCGAAAAACTGTGAACAGCACAAGGACAGATTCTGTATAGTGTGCAAAAATAATCATAACTCCCACAGTTCTCATCCAAAAATTCCCAAATTTCACCAGATCACTCCTAAGGTATTTGTGAACAACTTTTCTAGTCAACTCCAGAGCTAATTAGGTCTCTAAGATGGTCTTTCTTTTCAGGTGTTACCTTACTGTCTACCCAGAATTTTCAGTGAACAGAGGGCTAGAGTTTCGCACACCAGGGAAAGTCTACCCAGCCGAAATTTACCAAATTTTAACAGCAGTTTCCTGGGTAAATTTGGAACAAGTTTTGTGTTGTGCTCTTTTGCAGAAAACTGCGGGAAGGGGGCCTAAAAATTTAAGAGGCAGAAGGGCTTATTCTGGACAGAATTCTGACACTCCAATGTTTCTGTTATTTCTCACTATCCATAAGTTCAGAATTTTTCATTTTTGAACAGAAGATAGAACAAGAAATTTGGAACAATTCTTTCAACATGAACTTCTCCAGAAAAGGTCATTTTCTTGGGTCAATAAATCTCTCTTGTTGGTCATGGCAGATTTGTGACAGATTCGCTAGACAGTCCTTATGCAAACCTCGCTTAGATACGCAAGAACCTTACCACTCTTATACAACGCATTTTCAATTTCCGATATATATATTCATGATGCATGCATGGCCTACTCGTCCTCACAAAATAAAATAATCGCCAAATACTTTTGGTCTTACGAAGGTAGTTTCGGTGGCATACACAATACGGCTCTCGCTATAATAGCTAGTCGAGTCTTTCTAATCGTTCCTTATCTTATCGTAATCGCGGTTAGTGTACCTGCAGAAGATTGACAAGCATATATAATTCATGAACCTTTCATGCCAGCACTCATGAAAGCGTCCGTATTCATTACCGTTTACTTATAGAAACGATATCTGTACAATTTCCGCCGTACAGACGACGTTAACATACGCTATCGAGATAGCGTATTCACGGGGGTACCGTCATAAGACGGGGGTATGAACAGCGATCGCCATACCCTGCGCCAAACCTTCTACTCCCAATATGTTCAACTAACAGCTGGCATATTGGCAGCACCTCAAGTAAGCCACTGCTTGAGGGCAGCGTTCGGTTCGCATCACCGACAGGAAGGCCAAGCTCCCTCAGTTGGCTGAGGATCCTTACCTTCTTACCTTAGCGACGAGTGCGTCGTTACAGAATTTAAGGTCGGTTGTGCGTGAAAGTAAGTTTTGACAGAAAGTAATGTGCTGGAAGTCAGTTGATACTATATATAGAAGTTAGATAGCCACCTAGTAACTTTCCCATAATCCCTTAGGGCTTTACGAACTAGGCACCATCCTTAACGTACCAACGCATTTCGCAACACAACCTTCTAGTCAAGTTTTATGAAAACAAGTTTTTAAGGCTTGTCGCATTCTCTGGCGTATGTATTTCGGCTCTGGCGTCCGCTGTTGCCACCTATGGCACCAGCTACGGCTCTGATACCAGCTGTGGCAGAACCACCTGAATTAATCCGGCTCAAGTGTATTAACCATCACCATTAAGGTATTCTCGGTTAACCTTACACTTCAACCGGAGTAATCCACTGGTCTGTCGGGTATAACCTCCCGATACAACCACGGTGAACGGATCGAGCGCCATACATACAAATGCTCATGCGACGATGAGCCCAGAGAATACCACATTCCAGCAAATATTACATCATTAGCATACTTAAGTATTACAGGCCAAGTTTTGAGTTTAGAAATCAAGTACTTCAATTAACATAAATAAGTTCTTCAGAGTTAAGTTGCAGCGGAAATAAACAGCGGAAACTACTCGACGATACAGGATGTCTCGATGAAGCCCGTACGAGACATCACTCGGCCTTATCTCCGTTGGACGGGGGTGCATCCCATTCCAGGGGGAAGAGTGCAGGGCCAAGTCAAGCTAGCAATCATGTCTTCGAAGTTCTCACCTGAAAACGAGTCACAAGCAAGGCTGAGTATACTAATACTCAGCAAGACTTACCCGAGTAGTGGAATCTACTCCACCGACTCTAGACATGCCAGGCTTTTTGGCTCAGGGGTTTGTTTTGCCGAAAAGCAACTACAAGTGGGTCCTTACTTTCATCTTTTAGCTCAAGATTCTAGTTTCGTTAGCCAGTCTAGATAAGCAGCTATCTAAAGCATACATGGTGAAGCATTAAATTTCTCATCCAACCAGTTCATTCTTCATCATTGTTCCTCTTCTTACTCTGTGGGTAAAAATGGTTAAGCAGTCTCAATAGCCGTGAGAAACGGACGATTCGAATCGAATTTCTTAACCTTGCAAGGGTAACCCAAACACACGTCACGTGGTTACTCCCTAGAGTCACACGTGCAACTTTTCCCCTTTCTTTCCGGGTCGTGGATCGGGGCTACCCTCCGAGAGTACAAGAGCTCCACGCCACGGTTCGGCGCCGGGTCGTGACCACTCTCTGCACTCGCCATATGCAAATGGGACCGAAGTTCAAAGGGTAGGATGCCGTCCCCTTGCCGGGCCAATCAGGTACTTAAGCTTACCGATTCCCATAATCTCGGCATGTGTTTAGTACGTTCAAAGACTTAACCATCACTACCACACCCTGCGGCCTTAGCATTTTTCACTAGACAGATGGGCCTCAATCGTAACCATCGTTACGTAACCCGTCTGTGTCCTTATGATTGCAGCGTGTAGTAGTCATTCAACTCCTATTTTCTCGCGAGTGACAAGAAATCACTCGACTTTTACCGGAGTCCTATTAGCACAGCATTCTATCGAACCTTACATCTAGTTTTCAAGCAAGGGTTCCTGACATCATGCAACTAAGTTTTCATCCAACTCCTATAAACTTAATGCACAAGCAAAGAGTAATGAGTTGCATAATTTCGGAAAGGAGGGGTTATGCTCCGGGGCTTGCCTTCGCAGTTCGCTTGGGGATCTTCCGAACTTGGGCTCGGGTCTCCAAAAGCTTCAGTTAGATTTGCTTGAGCTTCACGCTGCTCACTCTCGGACGCGGGCACCAGCTCGTAAGTCCCGTCGGCGAGAGTCGTCGATTCTACATGAGTGCACAAGTTTAAGTCGTGGAAATAGCACTTGATTACGATTTGAGAGTAATTACTACAAGGGATAGTTTCTGGTCATGAAATTTTGGATTTAGGCACATCAAGGAAAGATGTGCTTACTGTAAAATTTTCAGCCAATTTTATGCAACAGATTAATTCTGAAACATATATTTCATAGTTGCTGTTAGATACTTGTTCTTTTTGTACAGAACAATTGGTGCAACAAATGAGTCTAAGTTTTTTACAGAGCTCTCACTAGAGCATGCAGAAGCTACTGTAATTTTTGTAGGATTTATCATGCAGTATCCAGAGCATAGAAAATATGACATTCTACACCTAGGCTATTCAAAGATTCATTTTTACAGGACCCTACACAGGGTTTTTGTCCATGGAACTTTTTACAAAGCAACCTCTACCATATTTTATCTCCCAGTAAAACTTTGAGAATTTTCCAAGCTAAGATACTATTTTCTTGATTTAATGTATGTTATTAGCACATAAATCGAATAAGTAGGTTACTGTGAGATAAAAAGTCTCCTAATTTTTCTCTGGCTTCTAGGTACCAATACATTAGCATAGGAAAAGTTTCAGTGGGTGACTCACCACCTAACTGCAGGGATAAAACATTCTACTTACACATGAATTAAAACTAAGTTTAACAAACAGTAGAGCTAGAGATGGAATTTGGGCCTGATCTTTTTACACAGTCCTAAACATCAAGCAACTAATTCACTGCCCAAAATTTAGGGTCAGCATTGTTCTAGAACAGTGGGTACAAAATAAGTCCATTAAAGCTTCTATTTAAAGTAGAGCAAAATATTTTGAGATTCTGAGAAAACTTTTGTAACAAAAGTGGTAGAGTTTGTTCTGAGGATTCCAGAACAGTTGAGTTTGCATTTTTTGGAATTTTCTACGTTTTTATACGAATTTTACAAGTTCACTGAATTTGAATTTAGGTTTGAAACTTTCTTTTACAACTAGGTCCTTGAATCTTACGCTCAGACCCTTCTAAAGATTTAAATCCTTGCAATTGGGTTCTCGGGCGGCTCGGGTACGGCGGCGGGCCGAAATTCCGGCGAGGGGGCTCGCCGGCGGCGAGGGGCGAGGGTCGGGGAAGGTTCAGGGGTGCGAGGGCTACCTTGTGGGGGTGTTGCTCAGGTGGGGGATGGCCGGGAAGGGCTCGCCGGCGTTGGAGCAGAGGCGACGGCGACGCGGCTCGCGTCGACGGCGGTGCTCCGGCGGGCTTGGGGCGGCGTGGTCCGGTCGGTGAGCTTCAGTGGCGCGTGGGGAAGCTACTCAGGGGCTCGGCTTGGACGGAGGGGGTCGGGGTCGTGCTGTCCACGGCGAGCAGGGGCGGCGGCGGCGACGGCAGCACGGGCGGCGGCGCTCCGGTGGCTCTGGGTGGCGTTGGGCGGGTCGGCGAGCTGCGGTGGGGTGATGTAGTGGTGGCTGGGGGCTCAGTTTGGGCAGTGGGCGGCGGCGGAGGGCGGTCCACGGGCGGATGGTGCTCGGCGGCGGCGATGGCGACGGCGAGGCGTTCTGGGCTGCGGTGGCTCGCGCGCGTGGCCGGGGTGGTGCTTTTATAGGGACAGGAGGGGGTGTGGAGGTGCCTGGGCGACGCGCGGGGCGGGGCACGGCAACGGCGTGCACTGGCCGCGGCGGGCGGCGGCAGAACGCCGGCGCGACGTGCGGCAGCGCGGGCGCGGTGACTGGGCGGCCGCGATATGGCGTGAGCGCGGTGAGATAGTGCCGGGCGCGGAGTGGGGAAGCAGCAGTGGCAGCGGCTCGGGCGGAGGGCGGGCGCGGCGACTGGTGGGGCGCGGGGGCCGGGGCGGCACGGCGGAGCGCGGCGACTGGGCGGCCGGGCGGCGGGCTGGGCGCGGCAGCACGTGCGGGCGCTGACTGGCCGGGCGGCGTGGGGGCGGGGCAAAGCCGGCCGTGGCGGGGTGGTGCGGCGGCCACTGGCCTGGCGCTTCGCGCCGGTCAGGCGACGCCGGCCACCTGGCGCGCGGCGGGCGGGCGAGCGCGCGCGGTGCGGCAGAGGAGGGGGGGAAACGAGGGACCTAGATGCAAGAATTTGGAAAACTTCAGGGGGCTGGGTGCAAACAGGGCGTTTTCTCCTCTTTCTGATTTGAATTTCAAAAACTTTTGAACACGAAAGTTGTTCAAAATAAAAAGTTCTACAACTTTGGTTTCAGGCAAAAACCCATTTGGCTTATGGTTTGAAAGTTAAATTTAAAAGTTCAAAAGTAACCAAATGTGCTCAAATTAAATTTGAATTCCAACTGAACTCGTTTTAATTCTTTCCACCCTCTCATTAGTTGGTTTAAACATAGAGTTAGGCTAATGACATCGATTTTGGAATTGTAATTACCAGGGTTGTCACAATGACGTTGACGACATTTGTTGGGTGTTGCTAACCTGGTGCCCCCGACTTGTCTCCCTCCTTGTCTTCTTTGTCCTTCCCCTTTTCATCTTGGTCACGAAGAGAAGCATTGAGAGACTTGCGGAGGCTAATGCACTGGAAAAGGGTATGCTTGGACGGGTGCATTCGGCATTGCTTGTGCAGGATGTTCTCGAACTGGTCCTGCTGGTTCCCCGACTTTTTGCCGTGCAGATTGCGCTCGACAGCCGCGACTAGGTCATCTGGCTTGCACTTTTGAGAGGATCCTGAGTAGTTCCGCTAGCCGTTGTCGGAGCGGTTGTCGTTGTTGCGCTTGGGGAAGCGTTCATTCTCCTCGTCCTTCTAGTCGACCCATCAATGCATCATGTCACGAAGCTCTATGGCGGTTCTGGGGCTGTTGTGTCCGAAGTCACGGTAGACGTGCTTCATGGTGAAGCCATTCTTGAAATAGTGGATGACGTCCTCGTCGGTGATGTTGGTGATGGTGGCGCGCATCTTGAAGAAGCGCCTGGTGTAGGACCTCAAGGTCTCGTTCTCCTCCTACTTGACCTGTGACAAGTCGTGACGAGTACCACAGTTGTCAATGAAGGTTTTCTTCAGGTCTTCCCAGGAGTCGATGGAGTTTGGCTTGAGGCTTTCAAGCCAAGTGAGTGGTGCGGATTCCAGCACCATCGGGAAGTAGATAATCTTGGGGTGCGACTAGCCTGGGGGATGGAGCTCGCGTGACGCTTCGATCTTGAGCGGCTATGCTGCAGCGACAACATAGGGTCCCGCTGGTCCAGTTGAACAATAGCGCGCTGCATTAGATGCAGCAACCTCTCGGTCTTCGGTTTTTGGGGTAACTGCTGAATTAGCAAAGCCGCTTCAGTGATGTTCCTGATCGGAGTGTTGTACTGGTGATCATCAACTGCAGCGAAAGCATCGTTAACGTTTCTGCGGTGTGGTGGGTTCCATGCGCGGGCTTCCCCATTCCGTCTGCGCTTGGCTCGCTTAGCGTTCTTGAGCATTCAGATTCTTCTATGCTCCTTGTCTTCACCTTGGGGAGCGTTCTCCGTGCGCTAATTGGCGGAGATGTCTGCAAGTAGTTCGTCATTGTACTCTCTACCTGGTTCGTTATCGTCACCATGCTCATGGAGGGGAGCCATGTAGACATGACATTGTGGCAAAAACTCTCCACCGGAGCTGTAGTTGAAGAGTACTATCCTGCTCTCTCCCTCCTTAGTGATGGGAGAGATGGGCTTGCCTTCTTGAAAAGGTAGTTCTTGTGTGAAGTCCACAAGGCGGGATTCGTATTCGAGTAGCTCAGAGGGCTCCATACCCTTCGAGTACATGAACAGGCCTTGTGGCGTTGAAGTTATAGTCAGGCCTGGATGACAACCTGAAAAGGGTTTAGAGTCATCATCCGAGTCCGAATACTTGTCGAAGATGGGGGGCCTCCCAACTAGTGGTGGCTCCCTTCTCTCCAATCTTGAGTAAGCGTTCCATGTCCTCCTCCAGGTCGGAGAGGGACTCAAATTGCATGGACTCCTGGTAAATAAGAGCCGCGTTGCGTAGCCCGAATAGGAGTCGGGTACACTCTTCCCCAGATCGGATTGGATCCGATCCGAGAAGTCCTGGTGTAGTATGAGTTGAAATCGCATCAAGAACGGACTCCTCCTCGATCTTCCTAGCTAGGTCATTGAGCAGCATCTCATTGAGGTTGTCGATGAACTCTTCGAGATCGGTGCGTTGAGTTGTTGCAAATGTCTCGGGCTCCCTGAAGTTGGCTAGATGGCTATTGAAGCCACCCGAGCCATTGGCGACGCAGATCATCGAGCATAGCGCTGGTGAAGTCGAAAGATGCCATCGAGTTCTCCGGTGGATGCTCGATGAACACCCCTACCTGGCGTGCGAACTGTCGGTGTTTAACCTCCAAGTCCACTGAGGGATACTCCAAAGGTGGTAGATTGTAGGTAGGGTGTCGCCGAGATTAGGAACTTGAAGGTGGAAGGAACACGAAACTTTAGACGTGTTCGGGCCGCAGTATGAGTAATACCTTATGTCCTGTGTGGTGGTTTGTATTGCCTTAGATGGTTATTTTTTGGAGGGGGTCCCTGCCCGCGCTTATATAGTCTGGGGGGACAAGGTTACATCGAAGTACTAGCCAAATACAAGCTCAGGAGTCCTACCCGAGTACTACTCGGGTAGTTACCTTATGTTCCGACTAGTCCTACTGCTCTACGAGTAGTTACAACTAGTGTAGGGCGTGGGCCGTGTCCCACCCCTTATCCTAGAAAATGTACGCCATATGCGCAGTCCCGTGGCCTCGAGTCTGACAAGCCCCTGAGCTCTTCATAGTCAAGTACTACAGGCTTCCGAGTACTTCTGAAGGTGTCTTCGAGTTCTCCCGAACTCCGTCTTGAAGGTGTCTTCCGAGTACTTCCTTGGCTGCATCGAAGCTGTGAGGTGCTCATGCCTCGAGTAGTTTTCAAGTCTTCTTTTATATGGGGTGCGATAAAACTCGCACTCCGTATGGAGTAGCCCCCGAGCCTTATGTTCAATCGAAGAATCATGCTGAGTGTCAAATTAGTCTTGAATCTTCTGGTCTTATCTTCCAAAAATTTAAAAAATAAGCCATCGACGACACGTGTCCCGCAGCCCCCGAGCCTTGAATTCAAATCCCAAGGTTTGGACAAAAGGATCCAAAGAGTCGTGGCATGGATTGTTGTTGGTGGTCGTTAATTACAACATCGACCACCAACATCTCTGTGAATAAAATGGGTATAAATATATTTCTATGCATTATTAGCATTGAACTAACAAATTCCACAAGTTTTGGTGGTTTGAGATGTTTTGCATGATTATGCTCAGAATATGCATGAAACAACACTAGATGGAGCATATGCAAGAATGGTGAAACATGGAGATAAGATGATGCCATTATAAACACTATCAAATGCCAAATTGGACATTACCATTTTCAAGAGCTCGTCGAGATGATCGAATTGGATATTTGGTACACCCAATTCGGAGTTCGGATGAACTTGATGTATTCTGTTATGTAATTCTCCCACGTTCCAAAGGTGACTAACAGTGCCACCATCCTAAGTGGTGTAGCTGAGTTCCTTGGAATGATGCCGTAGAAGGGAGCTTTGCTTTGGGTGAGCATATCTATGATGTCCAGCACTCGCGAATAGCAGGTTGAGCCCGCTTCCGCCGTCGATGAGTACCCTGGTGAGTCTAAAGTTAGCCACGACTGGATCAAGCACAAGCGGGAATTTTCCCGGCTTAGAGAAGCTAGTCCACTGATCATCCTTGGAGAACGAGATGTGGACCTCCAACCACTGAAGGGGTCATGGTACCGCCAGTTCAATCCACATGATCTTGCAGAGCGTGAGTTTTTGAGCTCGTTCGGAGGTGAAGCCGGATTTCCCACCAAATATGACGTTGACAGTATTGGAGGCGTCCTGGAAATTGCCACCCCCTGACTTGTCCTCTTTGTCGTCCTCCACCTTGTCCTTGCCCTTCTTCTTCTGGTTGTCTTCAAGCATCGGAGCTTTGAGGGACTTATGGAGGTTAAAGCACTCCCTTGCCGGGTGCTTGCTCTTCGAATGCCATGGGCGTTGCTTGTGGAGGAGCTATTCAAACTGCTTCTGCGTGTTTTCTGACTTCTTGCCCTGCAGGTTGCGGTCGACAGCCGCGATGTGATCGTCTGGCTTGCGCTTTCGGGAGGATCCCGGGTAGTCCCGTTGGCTCTTGTTGTTGCGGTGGTCGTTTCCCCACTTGCCATTGTAGTTGTTGTTGTAGTCGCCGCCGTGCCTTGGGAAGCGATCACGCTCCTGCTCCTCCTGGTCCCCCCATTGCTGAATCATATCATGGAATCCTGCGATGGTCTTGGGGCGATTGCGGCAAAAGTCTTCAAGAGGGTTTGGTCGCTGATGTCATTGTGGTAGCAATGATGACGTCCTCTTCTTAGATGTTGGGGATGGTGGCGCGCATCTCGAAGAAGCAACGAGTGTACTTGCGCAAGGTCTCGCCATGTTTCTGTTTGCACTGGGATAAGTCATGACGAGTACCTGCCCGAGTGATTGACCCTTGGAAGTTGTCGACGAACATCTGCTTCAGGTCATCCCAGGAGTCGATGGAGTTGGGTCTGAGGCTCTCCAGCCACGTGAGTGGGGCGGGCTCTAACGCCATTGGGAAGTAAACAACCTTGGTGGTGTTGGAGCCACCTGTGACTTCTATGGCCGTGAAGTAGCACCTGAGCCACTACTGAGGAGCTTGCTTGCTGTCATACTTGGTGATGCCGACTGGTTTGAAGCCGTCTGGGTATGATGACAGGCTGAAGCGGCGAGTGAATGCCTGGATGCGATCACTATCATCTTGGCTGCAGCGCGCTCTTCTTGCCTGCTGATGATGACGCTGCGAGCGTCGCGACCCTTGTTGATGTACAAGCGGAGGTCTCCTGTGGGGGCATCCTCGAGTTGTTGATGGTTGTTCCGACTATTCGCCCTCTATGCTGGTTCTGGAGCTTGATTGCCGCTCGCAGGTTGTCTTGGTCTTCCACCAGCGGTGCGGCTACCTTCGACGGCAATGTTGCCTCTGTTGTTGCCTCGAACCTATCGTCGTAGTCGTCCTCCAGCAATCCGACTACCATCGGGTTGGCTATCGCCAATCTAGTCCATGTGTACTAACGGAGCGGGATTCTAGCGATCCATTTGAAGCCAAACCTTCTGGGTAAGTAGGAGAGCTCTTTGTGCAGCAGGGATCTTGATTGTTTGCGAGTAGGGCTGCAACAGAGGTGATGTTGGCGATCCGAGTGCAAAAACCCTCTTCTCAAGCAGCCGCAAATTCGGCTGCCAAGTTGCGCTGCGCACGTCGCTGACGGTGCGTAGCGTTTCTTCTGCGTTCAGCGCATCTCTTGTTCTTCAATCTACGGGCAGCGCGTTGGGTGTCATCTTCAACGCCGGTGTTGACCGTGACCTCATCCTCAGAGATCAGTTCGAGTAGTTCCTCGCGGTGTTGGTTGCCCTCGCCTTCTTCCTTATAAGGCATTGTGTCGAGGTGGGCCACAAGGAGGGAGTTGTCTTCGAGTAGTTCGGAGGGTTTTATGCCCTTCTAGTACACGAACTGGTCCTGTGCAGTTGATATGATCATCAGACCCTGATGACCACCCATGAAAGGCCCGGCGCCGTCATTGGAGTTCGAATCATAGTCGTCGAAGATAGGAGCCTCCCAGCATGGGGTCGCTTCCCCTTCTTCGATGTTGAGCAGGCGATCTAAGTCCTCCTCCAATGTGGAGAGGGACTCGTGTGGTAGAATTGCCCGAATTAATCCGGCTCAAGTGCGCTAACCATCACCATAAAGGGAATCCAGGCTAACTCACACTTAAAATGGAGTAACTCGACGGTCAGTCGAGTAACATCCCGATGCAACCACTGGAATTTCAATCGAAACCAAGCATACATACAACCCACACGAAGGTGAGCCCAGAGATTACAACAATCCACAAATTTTACATCATAGAGTTCAACACGAATTATTATTACCAACCAAGTTTGAACTCATAAACAAGAACTTTAGAGTTCAAGTGCAGCGGAAATAAATGACAGTTCTAATGATGATACAAAATGTCATGATAAGGTCCATACACGAAATCAATGAGCGCGATCTTCATTGGCCGGGGATACATCCATTCCACCGATCAATCAAGAGGAAGAGTACACGGCTAAGTCAAACTAGCAACCATGTCCTCAAAAGTCTCACTTGAAAACAAAGCCACAAGCAAGGCTAAGTATTCTAATACTCAGCAAGGCTTACCCGACTAATGGAATATACTTAGCTGACTCCTAATCATGCAAGTCTTTTGGCTTGAAGGGTTTGCTTTGCTGAAAAGCCACAAAGAGTAAGTCCTTACTTTCAAGTTTTAACTTCAAGTTCTAGTTTGATTAACCATTCTAGGTAAGCAACTATCCAACATCACACCTGGTGGAAGGAATTATCTTAAGCATCCAACAATATTAATCATCATCATCATTGTTCCTCTTCTTACTCTATGTGGTAAAAGGATCAAGCAGTCTCAATGGCCGCGAGAAAAGGACGAAACGAATTTCTTAACCTTGCAAGGCAAACCTAAAGACACGTCACGTGGTCACTCCCGGAGTCACACGTGCAACTTTTTCCCTTTATTCCCTTTTTGTGGAATAGGGCCCACCACCCTTGAGTACAAAGCCCACGGTCCTCGGAACGACACTAGGTCGTGGCCGCTCTTGCACTCACCATGCGGATGCATGGGAACGAAGTCAAGACGGTGGGGAGGTATGTTCCACGCCACAGTTCAATCAGGTACTTAAGCTTACTGATTACCATATTCTAGGCATGTGGATAGTACGTTCAAAAACTTGACCACCACTACCACACATTCCGACCTTAGCCATTTTCGCTACACAGACGGCGCCTCAATCATCAACATGAATATTGTAAACAGCCCCGCCTGGCGACCTTATAATTCCAACATAAGTAAACAAGCAACTCCTATATCTCGCGAGTGATAGGCAATCACTCGACTTTTACCAAAATCATATTAGCATGGCACACTAGCGACTGACACAAATTAGTATTCATAGCGTAGGTACCTAGGATCAGCAACTAGGGTTTCAATCAACTCCTACAAACTTAATGCAAAATACCATATATAAATAAAAGTTACATAAGTTAAAAATCAGGGGTTATGCTCCGGGGCTTGCCTTCCTAAGCAAAGCTAGCCTTGGGCTCTTCCGAACTTTGGTTCGGGTCTTCAACAATTTTAGTTAAGTTAACTTGAGCTTCGCGCTGCTCACTCTCGGACTCGGGCACCAATTCGTTCCGTCAGCGAGAGCGGTAGTGTCTACATGAGATGCATATGCATGAGTTGTGTTGATGGGCAAGTGAAATCAAACATTTCACCAATTGTAAACCAACAAAATTCAAGTTACATTTATGAAAGATCTTCACTAAGATTACTTGGGCAATCATTAAGTGGGTATTAATCAACTTTTACTAAACTTCATTATGCAAGTGAGGTTTTCTTATTTTACTACTAGCATGACTTCATATTTTCAAGATTAAACGCAATGTAATGATGTGACACTCACAACTAAAGCTAGGAAAGGTTTCTGGCAGTAATATTACTACACACAGTATCTTTACAAATGTTCATGTTACAGAAAAAATTTCAACTCATTTTATGTGGTGGAATAATCAGAAAAATAAAATGGCAAGTTACTTCTAGGATCTTGTTCTATTTATTCAGGTTGAACTAAGCCAGTACTGGTGCTCAAGCTTTTACACAGTGATTCTCATCCCATTAAGATCCTACTGTACATTTTTCACATTTTATTGAGCAGTACACAGAGCATAGCAAAAATAGAAAAATACACCAACACTAATCAAGATAGATTTTTATTGGCAGATCTACTGGGTTTCGGTACCCCAAATTTTTCTTGCATGTTCAACTTCTCAAGTATATCCTCTGCTAAAAATTTCATGCTTTTCCAAGTTAAGTAACTATTTATTAGGACTTAATGTACTTATATATGGACAAAATCAAAAGAGCATGTTAGGCAGTAGCAATGAGCCTCAAAATTTTACACTAGCCTTCATACAACAAGAAGAATCTACTGTAAAAATTCTACATACAGATCTATATTACAACATCATGAATAAGCACATATAGCAATTTATTGCCCAAATAAGATTTATCGAGAACTTCTTCTAGTTACCAGTAGTAGCCTTAACATTTTTACACAAACACCATCATCACATGTACATTCTAACATAAAAATTTCATGTCATTTGAGGGCATTAAACTGCAGTTATGAAAAAGACAAGTTCAACTAGCATCTAAACACTATTAAGCATATATCCATTGTTACACTAAAAACTTTAAACTAAAGCATGTCATATTATGGTTCCATGGTGTAAAGCATGTCATATTATGGTTTCAGGGTGTAGATCTATTCACAAGATTCCAAAAAGTCCTTATTTACTATTTTATGATTTTTCTATGATTTTAGATTGATTTCACAATTGACAGCCTTTTGAAAATAAAAGTTAACTCGAGGTTTCGCAGATAGGTCCCTGGATCTAGCAGAATGGAATTGGGTCCCTAGGCGCTGTTCAAAGCAATCAAAGCAATTGGGTCCCTAGGCGTCGTTCATGGCAGGGAGGCTCTATCTGGCCGAAATCCGGCGAGCTCGCTCACCGGCGGCGAGGGCAAGGTGGGGAAGGAGCAAGAGGAGGCCAAGGGCTACCTTTGGGTGGTCTTGGTTGGGCTGGGGAGGGTCGGTGGAGGGTTGTCGGCAGTGAGCAGGTGTGGCAGAACCACCTGAATTAATCCGGCTCAAGTGTATTAACCATCACCATTAAGGCATTCTCGGTTAACCTTACACTTCAAACGGAGTAATCCACTGGTCTGTCGGGTATAACCTCCCGATACAACCACGGTGAACGGATCGAGCGCCATACATACAAATGCTCATGCGACGATGAGCCCAGAGAATACCACATTCCAGCAATATTACAACATTAGCATAAGTAAATATTACAGACCAAGTTTTGAGTTTAGAAATCAAGTACTTCAATGATCACAAATATGTTCTTCAGAGTTTTAAGTTGCAGCGGAAATAAACAACGAGAACTACTCGACGATACAAGATGTCTCGATGAAGCCCGTACGAGACATCACTCGGTCTTATCTCCGTTGGACGGGGGCGCATCCCATTCCACTGACCAACCAGGGGGAAGAGTGCAGGGCCAAGTCAAGCTAGCAATCATGTCTTCGAAGGTCTCACCTGAAAACGAGTCACAAGCAAGACTGAGTATACTAATACTCAGCAAGACTTACCCGTGTAGTGGAAACTACTCCACCGACTCTAGACATGCAAGGCTTTTTGGCTCAGGGGTTTGTTTTGCCGAAAAGCATCTACAAGTGGGTCCTTACTTTCAACTTTTAGCTCCAGATTCTAGTTTCATTAACCCTTCTAGATAAGCAGCTATCTAAAGCATACATGGTGAAGCATTAAATTTTTCATCCAACCTGTTCATTCATCATCATTGTTCCTCTTCTTACTCTGTGGGTAAAAATGGTTAAGCAGTCTCAATAGCCGTGAGAAACGGACGATTCGAATCGAATTTCTTAACCTTGCAAGGGAAACCCAAACACACGTCACGTGGTTACTCCCTAGAGTCACACGTGCAACTTTTCCCCTTTCTTTCCGGGTCGTGGATCGGGGCTACCCTCCGAGAGTACAAGAGCCCCACGCCACGGTTCGGCGCCGGGTCGTGACCACTCTCTGCACTCGCCATATGCACATGGGACCGAAGTTCAAAGGGTAGGATGCCGTCCCCTTGCCGGGCCAATCAGGTACTTAAGCTTACCGATTCCCATAATCTCGGCATGTGTTTAGTACGTTCAAAGACTTAACCATCACTACCACACCCTGCGGCCTTAGCATTTTTCACTAGACAGACGGGCCTCAATCGTAACCATCGTTCCGTAGCCCGTCCGTGTCCTTATGATTGCAGCGTGTAGTAGCCATTCAACTCCTATTTTCTCGCGAGTGACAGGAAATCACTCGACTTTTACCGGAGTCCTATTAGCACAGCATTCTATCGAACCTTACATCTAGTTTTCAAGCAAGGGTTCCTGACATCATGCAACTAAGTTTTCATCCAACTCCTATAAACTTACTGCACAAGCAAGAGTAATGAGTTGCATAATTTCGGAAAGAATGGGTCATGCTCCGGGGCTTGCCTTCGCAGTTCGCTTCGGGATCTTCCGAACTTGTGCTCGGGTCTTCAAGAGCTTCAGTTAGATTCGCTTGAGCTTCACGCTGCTCACTCTCGGACGCGGGCACCAGTTCGTAAGTTCCGTCGGCGAGAGTCGTCGATTCTACATGAATGCACAAGTTTAAGTTGTGGTAATGGTACTTGATACGATTTACGAGTAATTACTACAATGGATAGTTTCTGGTCATGAAATTTTGGATTTAGGCACATCAAGGAAAGATGTGCTTACTGTAAAATTTTCAGCCAATTTTATGTAACAGATTAATTATGAAAAATACATTACATAGTTTCTGTTAGATCCTTGTTCTTTTTGTACAGAACAATTGGTGCAACAAATGAGTCTAATATTTTTACAGAGCTCTCACTTAAGCATGCAGAAGCTACTGTAATTTTTGTAGGATTTATCATGCAGTATTCAGAGCATAGAAAATATGACATTCTACACCTAGGCTATTCAAAGATTCATTTTTACAGGACACTACACACGGTGTTTGTCCATGGAACTTTTTACACAGTAACCTCCACCACAGTGTAACTCCTAGTAAAACTTTGAGAATTTTCCAAGCTAAGATACTATTTTCTTGATTTAATGTATGTTATTAGCACATAAATCAAATAAGTAGGGTACTGTGAGATAAAAAGTCTCCTAATTTTTCTCTGGCTTCTAGGTACCAATACATTAGCATAGGAAAAGTTTCAATGGGTGACTCACCACCTAACTGCAGGGATAAAACATTCTACTTACACATGAAATCAAACTAAGTTTAACGAACAGTAAAGCTAGAGATGGAATTTGGGCCTGATCTTTTTACACAGTCCTAATCATCAAGCAACTAATTCACTGCCCAAAATTTAGGGTCAGCATTGTTCTAGAACAGTGGGTACAAAATAAGTCCATTAAAGCTTCTATTTAATGTAGAGCAAACTATTTTGAGATTCTGAGAAACCTTTTGTAACAAAAGTGGTAGAGTTTGTTCTGAGGATTCCAGAACAGTTGAGTTTGCATTTTTCTGAATTTTCTACGATTTTATACGAATTTTACAAGTTCACTGAATTTGAATCTAGGTTTGAAACTTTCTTTTACAACTAGGTCCTTGAATCTTACGCGCAGACCCTTCTAAAGATTTAAATTCTTGCAATTGGGTCCTCGGGCGGCTCGGTTACGGCGGCCGGCCGAAATTCCGGCGAGGGGGCTCGCCGGCGGCGAGGGGCGAGGGTCGGGAAAGGTTCAGGGGTGCAAGGGCTACCTTGTGGGGGTGTTGTTCATGTGGGGGACGGCCGGGAAGGGCTCGCCGGCGTTGGGGCAGAGGCGGCGGCAGCGCGGCACGCGTCGACGGCGGTGCTCCGGCGGGCTTGGGGCGGTGTGGTCCGGTCGGTGAGCTTCAGTGGCGCGTGGGGAAGCTGCACAGGGGCTCGGCTTGGACGGAGGGGGTCGGGGTCGTGCTGTCCACGGCGAGCAGGGGCGGCGGCGGCGACGGCAGCGCGGGCGGCGGCGCTCCGGTGGCTCTGGGTGGCGTTGGGCGGGTCGGCGAGCTTCAGTGGGGTGATGTAGTGGTGGCTGGGGGCTTAGTTTGGACAGTGGGCGGCGGCGGAGGGCTGTCCACGGGCGGGCGGTGCTCGGCGGCGACAATGGCGACGGCGAGTGCGTTCCGGTGCGTGGCTCGCGCGGGGCGGTCGGAGCTCGGCTTTTATAGGGGCCGGAGGGGGTGCGGAGAGGCCTGGGCAGCGTGCGGGGCGGGGGCACGGCACGGTGCGCACTGGGCGCGGCGGGCGGCGGCAGAACGCCAGCACGACGTGCGGCAGCGCGGGCGCGGCGACTGGGCGGCCGAGATACGGAGCGGGCGCGGTGGGATAGCGCGGGGCGCGGAGTGGTGGAGCAGCGGCGGCAGCGGCTCGGGCGGAGGGCGGGCGCGGCGACTGGCGGGGCGCGGGGGCCGGGGCGGCACGGCGGAGCGCGGGGACGGGGCGGCCGGGCGGCGGGCTGAGCGCGGCAGCACGCGCGGGCGCTTACTGGCCACGCGGCGTGGGGGCGGGGCAAAGCCGGCCGTGGCGGGGTGGTGCAGCGGCCACGGGCCTGGCGCCTCGCGCCGGTCAGGCGACGCCGGCCACCTGGCGCGCGGCGGTCGGGCGCGGAGGAGAGAGAGGGGGGGGGGGCGAGGGGCCTGGATGCAAGAATTCGAAAAGTTTCAGGGGGCTGGGTGCAAACAGGGCGTTTTCTCCTCTTTCTGATTTGAATTTCAAAAACTTTTGAACACGAAAGTTGTTCAAAATAAAAAGTTCTACAACTTTGGTTTTAGGGAAAATCTCATTTGGCTTATGGTTTGAAAGTTAAATTTAAAAGTTCAAAAGTAACCCAATGTGCTCAAATTAAATTTGAATTCCAACTGAACTCGTTTTAATTCTTTCCACCCTTTCATTAGTTGGTTTAATCATAGAGTTAGGCTAATGACATTGATTTTGGAAATGTAATTACCAGGGTTGTCACAGCAGGAGCTCCGGCGAGGTGCGGGCGGCGGTGGTGGTTGGGCTGAGAGGCTTCATGGGGTTGAGGGCGACCCGTTCGTAGGCTCTGCTTGGGTTGAGGGTGGCCGGAAGTGGGGGCACGGCGGCGAGGTCGAGTTGCCAGCAATGGTGGTCGGTGGAGTTCGTGTGTGAGCAATTGCGGGCTTGGTGCTGCCTTTATAGGCAGCCAGGGAGGAAGAGGGAGGGCTGGGGAAGCTTAGCGGTGAAGGAAGGCGGCCGAGCAAGTCGGGTAGGTCCGGGCATGGCCCGGGCAGTAGCTTGGCCTCACCGGTGTGTCGTGGCTTGTGCGCGTAGAGGTGCGCTGCAGCGTGGAGGCCGGCTACCTTTGGGTGGTCTTGCTTGGGTCGGGGAGGGTCGGTGGAGGGCTGCACACGGTGGTGTGCGGCAGGGGGCAGCGCGATTGGTTGGCGGCCGGTCGGGGCCAAGCCCTTGCCGCGGCTTGCTGCCAGGAATCGAGCGGCGCGTGGCACTGCTGCTGCCTGCTTTGGTCGGCCGAGGGAGAGAGAAAATAGAGCAAGGATAGACAGAGAGGAGAGAAGATCGAAATCAACTCAGATTGATAGCGAATTTTGTCAAAAAATTTCAAAGAAACATGAAAACGGTCAAAATAAAAGTTGTAGAGAATTAAAAGAACTACATCATTGGATTTGGGCGAAAGTTTGTTTAGGCAACAGTTTGAAAGGTAAAAATGATATAAAGAGGATTTAAAGCTGAATTTAAATTCAACTCAAATATGAATTTAAATAGGATTTTGAGTGGAGTTTTGAACCACACCACACTGGATTACAAGGATTGGACTACAAGTTTTTCTTTGGCCAAAGTTTCAATGTATGACTAAAATCTTATTTTAATTTAAAATCCAAGACATTTACATCTTTAGGTCCTTCAAATTAGAAACTTCATCATTTCATGCCTTTAATCTTTGAATTTGCAATTGGATATTAAAGCAAACTTGTAAAGCACTAAAATGTGAGTGTTGTGATACACCATATTTGTCATGAAAAGTTGAGCATGAAAGATTACAAACATACTATGAAAAGCCCTATGTACACACATACATACACATGCATGTATATATATATGAAATGCATTGTTTTTATTAATCTTTGTCATTCTGTGTTAATGGCATGTTTAAAATAGTGCTAAACAGCTGAGGTGTTACAACTCGAATCGCATGACCTCCTGGTAAACAATGGCCGCGTTGTGTAACGTGAACGGTAATCGGGTACGCTGATCCTTAGACCGAGGTAGATACAATCTGAGGAGTTCTGGTGAAACACGAGTAGAGATCGGGTTGGACCCAGGTCCTTGCTCGAGTTCCCTAGCTAGGTCAGGGAGCAGCATGTCATTGATGTTGTCGACGAAGTCGTCAAGCTCGCTGCGAAAATTTGTTGCTGACGCCTCCGGCCCCCTGGGGTTGGTGAGGTGGCTGTTGAAACCACCAAAGCCGTTGGCGATGCAGAACTAGGAGCTGAAGGTGAACGTGGTGGCCTCGTGAAGTATGGCACTGGTGAAGATGAACGATGCCATCAAGTTCGCTGGTGGATCTTCGATGAGCACCCCTACGTGGCGTGCCAGCTGTCGGTGTTTAGCCACCAAACCTATCGAGGGATACACCGAGGTAGTAGATTTGTAGGTAGAGTGTCGCCGAGATCAGGAACTCGAAGGTGCAAGAAACACTAGGTTTATACATGTTTGAGCCGCAATGTGCATAATACCCTACGTGTTGTATGGTGGTCTATATTGCTTAGGGTTTGGTTATGCTTTGGAGGGGGTCCCTGCCCGCCCTTATATACTCTGAGGAGACAAGGTTACAGATATCTTAGCCCGATACTAGCTTAGGAGTCCTTCCCGAGTACTACTCGGATAGTTTCCTTCTGTACCGACTTGTCCTACTCATATCCGAGTACTTTACAAGACATGCCCCATCCCTTATTCTAGAATATTTCATGCCTTATGAGTAGTCCCGCAGACCCAGATCTGACAGTTGGATACCTCCCAAAGGATTTGCTGAACATATTTGAGCATCTCGCCCCTTGGTGATATGAGGAGAACTCCTGCACCTCCACCTTCGAGCTTGAGTGACCCATTGAAGTACATGATCCAATACTCTGGCCTGTTAACTGGTGCAGGAATCTGGTTTTCCCATCACGCTGCCATGAAATCGACTAGTGCTTGCAACTTGATGGCTGTGGGTGGCCTTAAGTCAATAGAAAGGTCTCCCAGTTCCACTGCCCACAAAGATATGCGTCCAGTGGCATCCCGATTGCAAAATATATCCACCAATGGGAAGTCAGCGACAACTGAGACCCGGTACTCGTCGAAGTAGTGGCGGTGTTTTTTGGATGTTATGAGTATTGCATAGAGAAGTTTCTGAACCAGAGGTAACGGACCTTGGACTCATAGAGGACTTCGCTCAAGAAATACACAGTCCTCTGCACTGGGAATGCATGGCCTTCCTTGAGGCGCTCCACCATGATGGTTGTGTCAATCACATGAGTAGCTGCGGCGATGTAGAATAGTAAGTTCTCGCATTCCAATGGAGCAGTGAAGATAGGGGGTAACTGCAGGTGTTGCTGGATATCTGCTAATGCCTTGTTTGCTTCATCTGTCCTCCGGAAGTTGTCTTGTCGCTTCACCAAGCTTTGAGATGAATCTGTTCAGAGCCGCCATGCACCCTGTAAGCTTCTGGACATCCATGATCCAAACTGGAGCTTCCATGTCAGTGATGGCAGTGATCTTCTCCGGGTTGGATTTAATTCCATGGTGACTTACGATGAACCTGAGTAGTTTCCCTGACACTACACCAAAGACGCACTTCGTCGGGTTTAGCTTCCACCGGAACTTGCGCAAGCTGTTGAATGTTTCTTGAGATCTATGATGAACTTGTCGTGGTTTCTAGTCTTGATAACCACGTCATCCACATAGGCTTCAACATTGCGGTGTAGCTGGTCCGTGAAACACAGCTGGATGGCCCATTGGTATGTGGCTCCTGCGTTCTTCAGCCCGAAGGACATGGTTGTATAAGCATACGCGCCATAAAGGGTGATGAATGCGGTCTTGATCTGATCATCTTCCTTGAGGGAGATTTAATGGTAGCCCGAGTAGCACTCAAGGAAGTAGTGTATTGAGCAGCCGGCTGTGGAGTCGATGACTTTGTGGATGCGTGCGAGCTTGAAGGGATCCTTCGGACAATGTTTGCTGAGATTGGTATGATCAACACACATCCTCCATTCATTATTCTTCTTTTTCTTTACAAGTACACGATTAGCTAACTACTCTAGGTGGAACACCTCTTTGATGAACCCTGCCGCGAGTACTTTAGCTATCTCCTTCTTGATTGCCTCCCTATTACCGCGAGCAGGCGTTGCTTCTTAGGGGTGGCTTTATGGTTGACATTCAGGCTATGCTCGATCAACTTCTTGGGCACCCCTAGCATATCCACTGGTTTCCACGAAAATATGTCTGGGTTAGCCCTAAGGAAGCTAATTAACGTGCTTTCCTATTTGTCGTCTAGCTATGCACCGATCAGGGCTGTCTTAGATGGGTCGCTCCACTACAGATTAATGGTCTTCACGCTGACATCGTTGGTGGGCTTCACCTTGGACTCGCTCGACTTCTTGGTCGGAATCACTATCTTGGACTGAGAGAGTTGTTGTGCGATCTCAAATACTTTTGCTGAAGCATCTGGGACACGTGTAGTCGGTGCGTACTTGATGGCCTCCAGGTTGCAAGGTATACAACTTCTTCAAGTCGCCATGGAAGGACAGTACTCAATGTGGGCCTGGCATCTTGAGGAGGAGGTACACATAGTGGGGCACTACCATGAATTTGGCCAGAGCAGGTCTTCCAAGGATGGCATGGTATGATGTCTTGAACTTTGCCACCTCAAACTTGACGTACTCCATCCTGTAGTTCTCCCGCGTTCCGAAGGTAAATGGCAAAGTCACCTGTTCAAGGAGTGTAGTTGAGTTCCCTGGAATAATTCAGTAGAACGGAGCCTTTGCTTGGGGAGAGCATGTTGGAGATATCCAACCCCTTCTTCTTCAGGGTACTCGTGAAGAATAAGTTGAGACCGCCCCCCCCCCCCCCATCGATGAGTACCTTGGTGAGCCTAGAGCCGGCCACCACAGGATCCAGTACAAGCGGGAATTTTCCCAGCTCGGAGAAGCTCATCCACTAGTCATCTCTGTCGAAAGAGATCGGGGTCTCGAACCATATCAAGGGTCGTGGTGTGGCTGGATCAATTGCCATGACCTCTCAAAGGGTGAGCTTTTGAGCTCGCTTGGTGGGGAAGCCGGAGTCATCGCCGAAGATGACATTGACGATGTTGGAGGGGTTATGGTACCTCTCTCCTCCGACTTGTCCTCCTCATCCTTGTCCTCCTTATTCTTGCGCTTCTTTTTGGTGTCCTTGTCCAATAGTGGGGCATTGAACGATTTCCGGAGGTTGTAGCACTCGATCGCCAGTTACTTGGACTTTGGGTGCCATGGGCACTACTTGGGTAGGAGTTTTTGAAACTGCTCCTGCGTAGTTCCCGACTTCTTGCCTCGCGGGTTGCGCTCAATAGCCGTGATGACATTGTCACGCTTGCACTTTCAATAGGATCCCGAGTAGTCCCGCTGGCTTCGGTTGTCCTTGTGGTGGTTGCTGTTCTGCTTGCCGTTGTTGTTGCCACCACAGCTCGGGTTGAAGCGTTCTCGCTCCTGGTCCTCATTGTCCGCCCGTACCACTATCAAGGTCTTGGGGCAGTTCCGGCTGAAGTCCCTGTACGATGACCGTTCTCAGATGCCATTATGGAAGCAGTCGATGACGTCTTGGTCGGAGATATTGGCGATATTGGCGCGCGTCTTGAAGAAGCGGCGGGTGTAGGACCTCAAGGTCTCGTTCTGCTCTTGTTTGTAATGGGCCTAGGGGTGGGCATTCGGGTAACCTGAAAGTTTTGGGTCGGGTTTTTTTTTGGTTTTCTGAAATTTGGGTTTTCAAAACTCAAACCCAAAATTTATACTAAGAAAATGATACACGATGATTCAAGTACTCAATATTTCAGGTTCAGATATTCCTGAAATACCCGACAAACACCACACATATCTGCATCAACCAAACTCAGATTGAGCAATTACTGCGGACGGATGGGGTGAGCTCGAGTGTGTGACAAGGCGATGGCTTGGCGAGGCAACGAACTTGGGCGCTGCATTGAGTTGCCGAGGCTCCAGACCTCTAGCTTGGGGGCACGGCGTGCATCACAACAGCTTGGACTGGCGGCTGCGAGGATGCGGCGGGGCGTATGCGGGGGCACAGGCAGCAGGCACTCAGAGGTGGCAGCATGGAGGCAGCTGGGAAGCGGAGGGTAGGAGAAAGTTGTGGATGTCAGAGAGAGAGAGAGTTCAAGAGAGAGAGAGGAGAGAGAGAGAGACGGATCGAGAGAGAAGAGAAGTACATGCGACAGATATTTTTGCCTTTCGGTGGTTGGTGAATGGAGGGAATGGATGCCGGCAGGTAAAGTGCTTGGCCTGGTGGGCCACGTAGGACAAGGTGGTAGTGGGCTGGTTGGGTTGTAATGGTAAGAAGTTAGAGAATTATGCAGGCCTCATGTAATTTTGGGTTCTTTGGGTAGTTTGGGTACCGAATATTAAAACCTGAATTAGCCGAAGTAATTTTGGGTTCTTGGACTTGGTACCCGAGATAGGTTTCGGTTTTTCGGATTTTGGGTCTTTTAGGTTCGGGTTCGGGTATTTCGGGTTTGGGATTCGGGTACCGGGTTTTATGCCCACGCCTAATTGGGCCAAGTCATGATGAGTACCTATCCTTACGATGGAGCCTTGGAAGTTGTCGACAAAGGCCTCCTTCAGGTCGTCCCACGAGTCGATGGAGTCCGGCTTGAGGCTCTCGAGCCATGTGAGAGGTGCTGGTTCCAACACCATCGGGAAGTAGATCACCTTGGTGCTGTTGGAGCTGCCTGCGACTTCTATGGCTGTAGAGTAGCATCATAGCCATTATTGTGGGACCTACATGCCATCGTACTTAGTAATGCCGACCGGTTTGAAGTCCCTGGGGTACTTGGTGAGAGTCACTCTGCGAGTGAACGCTGGAAAGCGGTCATTGTCTTCGGGGGCGTGAAAAACCTCCTGTGCATCTCGCTCTTGTTATCTGGCAGTGATGATGTCCCGCGCGTCACGGCCGGCGTTAATGATTTCCCGGAGGTCGGATGAAGGAAAGTCGGGAAGCGCCCTTGGTCTACCGCCCGCTGGTCTTGTTACTTGATGATTTCTTTGGCCGCCTTCCGGTCTTTGGACCTCCTAGTGGCCTTGGCTGCCCTGGAGATTGCCTCCGCACCTTGAATTGGGTCTTCCTCCCACTGTGCGACTACCTTGGGGAGTGCTGCTTCCATGCTGCTCGCTCCTTGAGATAGAGAGGGACACTGACGGGAGGGGATTTTGCGTGTTGGGCTAACATGATAGCCCTCTGGCTCTCCGGGTTTTGATGTAGTCGCTAGAGCAGAAATGTGGCCTCGGCGATGTTTGCTATCGAAGTAGTGTACTCACGATTAGCAGGTACAGCAAACTCGACGTTAAGGTCATGAACGATGCATCGCTGATGCTCCGCGGAGTCTCGCCTACGCCGTGCATGCTTGGCATTCTTCTCCCTTCGTGCTGCCTCTGCTCGTCGTTTTCGTCCGGTGGAGCGTTTGCCGAAGCCTCATCGGCGGAGATGTCCTCGGGTTCATTGTCGTACTGCACTCCTGCGTCGGTGATGGTGGCCACGTACATGTGGTGCTCTAGCGAGTAGACACGGATGCTAGAGCTGTAATCGACTAGTCCGATGCCTTCTACCTCTTCTTCCTTGATGGGGGGAGAGGTCTGCCGCCCTGGAATGGAAGTTCTTTCAGACAAGCCACAAGGCAAGATCCGTTGTCGGCATGGAGCTCAGAGGGTTCAAAACTCTTTCAGTAGACGAATCTGCCTTGGGGAGTGGATGCGATCATTATACCCTGATGACCGCCTAAGAAAGGCTTAGCATCATCATCGAAATCCGAGTTGTATAGTCAGGGATGGGCTTAACCTCCCAACTTGCGGTGGCGGAGCCGTCTTCGAGTCGAAGTAGGCGATCCAAGTCCTCTTCCAATCGGATAGGGACTCGGACTACATGATCTCCTGATAAACAGTGGCCGAATTGTGTAGCCCAAATGGGAATCGAACATGCTGCCCCTCAGATCGGTTTGGGTCGAATCCAAGGAGTTCTGGCGTAGTACGAGTAGAAGTCGAGTCGAACCCGAACTCTTTCTCAAGCTCTCTGACTAGGTCAGGAAGTAGCATCTCGCCGAGATTGTCGACAAAATCATTAAGATCGTGGCTTGAAGACGATGCAAGTGCCTCCGGCTTCTTGGCGTCGACAAGGTGTGAACGGAAGTCGCATGCTCCGTCAGTGACGCTGACCCACGAGCCGAAGATGAAAGTCGCACCCTTTTCAAACGCCATGGTGGTGAAGTTGAATGTTGCCATCGAGTTCACTAGGGGATCTTTGATGGACACCCCTACCTGGTGCGCTAGCTATCGGTGTTTTACCGCCAAGCCTACCTAGGGATACCCTAAGGTAGTAGGCTTATAGGCTTATAGGCAGGGTGTCGCCGAGATCAGGAACTCGAAGGTGCAATCAACACATGGTTTAGACAAGTTCGGGCCGCGAGTTGCGTAATACCCTACATCCTGTATGGTGGATTGTATTGCCTAGGATTGGTTATGCTCTGGAGTGGGTTCCTGCCCGCCCTTATATACTCTGGGGGATAGGGTTACAGGTGTCTGAGGACTAAGGTGGACCATCTCCTCAAATGGTATGATGCCTGCATATAAGTTATTGCAAGCCTTACCCTTTACTCATGATTTGAAGTGTCTACCATGCCATCTTGGGTGGTTGAAGAATGGAACGGGTTAGAATCTAGTCGCCTTTACTTCTCCTGCTTAGATAACCTTGGTTCTTTGAATGATTTTTGGAAACAAACTTAGACTTGCTCCCCGAATGATTTTCTCAAATCGCTTAATGTGTTTTGTTCCTCACCAAGGCATTGATTTGCCTCTTTTTCATCCTACTTCTAATAAGGCTTTTGTGGCGCTTAAGGTAGGGTATGAAAAGGAGGCATACTTGCATTACATATATTGCTAATTCAAAAACCGGATCCAAGGAGAAAACAAGTCATACAATCAGATTAAGATTTGTTTGTGTGTGGATATGTGGATGGTAGATAGAAGATGTATGAGAGACTCTCTTTTATGTGATCTCTCTCTCTTTTGAAACTTTTATGAGAACATGGCTATATTTTTGTTTTCTCACTTTCTCTTTTCCTTTTGCATACTTGGACCTTGATGTGCCAAAATCATTTTATTTCTTCTTCTTCTCTCTCTCTCTATCTTTTTCAATAGCCCATGTCTCTTTTGTAACGGTAACTGGAGAGAGATCAACGTAAATGGTAGAGCATTTATTTCATAGAATGGATGGATGGATGAGTGAAATGTTGTCAACTCCCAGTGTTGGAATTTAGTATATTTAGGTGGCGTGTACGTGTTCTTGATCATGAAACCATGAAATGAATCTCACAAGGGTTGCAAACAATTTGACAAAGCTCAATACAAAAATAACTAGCATATGTATAAGGTTTCCAATGAGATCAATGTAACACCCTAGGTGTTTAAATTGCTAAGCAGGAGACTTTGAACTATGCATCATGCATCTTTGACCATGAAAAATATAACCAAAAATGTTTTAATTGAACTATACATGTGTTTGTGTGAATGAGTGTATATGCATGTGTATGTGTGTACAAAGTCCCTCTTATTAACTTTCAAATCAAACCAATAATACATAGTAAAATGGTTAGACACCTCCCTCTTGTCATGTTCAATCAAAGTCTAGTGCAGGTCATGATGAAAATTTGAAAATTTTAAACATGAAACGACAAGTCATTCAAATCCTGGTTTTTGAAAATTTTAAATATCTTTCAAACTGTAACTCAAATGAACTTTTGCCTAAAACAAAAGTTGTAGAGTTTCAAATTCCCTACAAATTTCATGTTGTCAGATTTTAAAGTTTCCTTACAAAATTTTGAGAAAAATTCATTTGAACCTGGGCCTTCACTCTTACTCTCTCTTCCTTCTCTCTCCCTCCCCTGTTCTGTCCCGTCCAGGCGTAGCGGCCGCCGGCCACCTAGCCGGCGATGCCTACCCGACACTAAGCGACAGGCCGCAACTAGCCTTTCCACACACGATCTTCCCTTCGCCCCTAATCCTCCCCTGCCCAGCGTGAGCTCACCATGTGGCCGGAGAAGCCCTACGCCGTGCCCTCGTCGGCCCCATGCCACGGCCTTGTCCCGGCCGCACCTCCCTCAGCTTGGCCACGCCTAGCCCCTCCTCCCCTTCCCTGTGCGCCTATAAAAGGGCTGCACCGAGCCCCTGCTCATGCGCGTCCGAGCACCACCACCACCGCGCAATTAGCACCGCTGCTCGACATCACCATCGAGCCCCACCTTCCGCTCCACTTCCACCCAAGCCAAGCCCCTGAATTGGTTCCCCATGGCCCCCTGACGCTCCCCAACCTCCCCATGCTGCCCTTGCCTTGCTGGACGGTCGCCGGCGAGCCACCTTCACGCCGCCGCCCCACTGCTCCCGCGGGCAACCCTCCTCCGACCATCTCCAGCCCCAACCGAGCCCACCTACAGGTAGCCCTCACGGCCCTCGTACTTCCCCACCCCTTTCCCCTCGCCGTCGGCGAGCTCCCTCGCTGGAATTTCACCCCAAACCATGGCAGTCGCGCCCAGGGATGACATTTTGGTGATTGAGTTCTTTTTAGGTGTGGCAGAACCACCTGAATTAATCCAGCTCAAGCGCGCTAACCATCACCACGAGGGCAATAAGGGCTAACTCGCACTTCAAACGGAATAATCCATTGGTCTGTCGGGTAACCTCCCGATACAACCACGGTTTTTGCCGATCGAAACCACACATACATGTACTCACACGAAGGTGAGCCCAGAGGATACAACATTCCACAAGATTTTACACCACAGGGTTCATCATAAATTATTATTACAACGGAGTTAAAATTCGTAAAACAAGGTACTTCAGAGTTCAACATAATTGAGTTCTTCAGAGTTCAATGCAGCGAAAAACACTACTCGACGATACACGATGTCTCGATGAAGCCCGTACGAGACATCACTCGGCATTATCATCGTTGGCCGGGGGCGCATCCCATTCCACCGACCAACCAGGAGGAAGGGTACACGGCCAAGTCAAACTAGCGATCAGATCCTCAAACGTATCACCTGAAAACAAGCCACAAGCAAGGTTGAGTATACTAATACTCAGCAAGGCTTAGCCGACTAGTGGAAAATACTTAGCCGACTTCTAGACATGCAAGGCTTTTTGGCTTGAGAGGTTTGTTTTGCCGAAAAGCATATACAAGTAGGTCCTTACTTTCAAATTTTAGCTCCCGATTCTAGTTTTCTTTAACCATTCTAGGTAAGCAACTATCCAATATCATACATGGTGGAAGAATTAATTTGCATCAAAAAGATTAATCATCATCATTGTTCCTCTTCTTACTCTATGTGGTAAAAGGGTCAAGCAGTCTCAATTACCGCGAGAAACGGATGGTTCAAATCGAATTTCTTAACCTTGCAAGGGAAACCTAAACACACGCCACGTGGTTACTCCCAGAGTCACACGTGCAATTTTTCCCCTTTCTTCCTGGGTTGTGGATCAGGGCCACCATCCGAGACTACAGAGCCCGGCTCTGTACCCACCATGTGCGCGCATGGAACCGAAGTTGAGAGGGTGGGATGCTGTCCACTTGCCGGTCCGATTAGGTACTTAAGCTTACCTATTACCATATTTTTGGCATGTGGTTAGTACGTTCAAACGCTTAACCACCACTACCACACACTGCGGCCTTAGCATTTTTCACTAAACAGACGGGGCCTCAATCACCAACATGAACATCGCACCATAGCCCCGTCCGTCGACCTTATGATTGCAGCATGTAGTAAACATTCAACTCCTATATTCTTGCGAGTGACAGGAAATCACTCGACTTTTACCGGGTCCTGTTAGCATAGCATACTATCGAACCTCATATCTAGTGTTCAGAGCATGAGTACCTAGGATCATGCAAATAAGTTTTCATCCAACTCCTATAAACTTAATGCACAAGTAGAATAGAGTATTAAGTTGCATAATTAAGAAAAATAGGGTTCATGCTCCGGGGCTTGCCTTCTTGGGTAAATTTAGCTTGGGGCTCGTCCGAACTTGGGTTCAGGTCTTTGAAAGCTTCAGTTAGATTCACTTGAGCTTCACGCTGCTCACTCTCGGACGCGGGCACCAGCTCGTACGTCCCGTCGGCGAGAGTAGTCGATTCTATATGAATGCACAAGTGTAAGTTGAAGTGATGGTATATGACGATTATTTTCCTTCACGATAAAGTTGCAGTCCACAAAACATAGTTGTGAAGTTACTTAGTTACGATTTTCTTGGGCAATCATTAATAGAGTACATCTTAAACTATTAACTTCATTAAACCAAAAGGGGTTGTGTTGTATTGAAATTTTAGTTTTCGTAGTATAAGCATGGGTTAAGCACAAACACTGATTCAAGTAACTTCTGGTGATGACATTTTTATTCAGAGTACATTATATAGAGATAAGACTACTGTAAAAATTTCAAACATTTTCATGCAGCAGAATAATTATGAAACATGTATTACACAGCCACTGCTAGATCATAGTTATTTTTATACAGGACGAACCCTACAAGTGTTGATGCCAAATATTTTATAGGGTGTCAATCTAACTATATGTGTGTTACTGTAACTTTTTCAGATTTTATTGTGCAGGATACAGAGCATAATAAATAGGACAAGATACACTTATGTTAATAAAGATTAATTTCTACAGGATGTTCTACAGGGTTTCTGTGTATGAAACTTTTTATACAGCATAAAATAAACTAAAGTGTCCCACAGTAAAAAGACGAACATTTTCCAAGCAGAGGGGGAGTGGTGGTGTGGAGCGTCGACAACGGTGCTCCGGCGAGGAGGGGAGGGCGTGGGCTGGTCGATGAGCTTCGCGGCGTCGAGGGGAACCCATTCCGAGGCTTGGCTCAGACGGAGGAGCGTCGGAGTGGGTTGCCTGCGGAGCAGCAGGGGAGCAGCGGCGGCGCGAGCGGCGCTGGCGGTGCTCCGGCGGTCGAGATGGTCGGGGAAGAGGCCGGTGAGCTTTAGTGGAGGGAGGGCAAGCTCGCTGGGTGATGGGTTTGGGCAGTGGGAGGCAGGAGGATGGGGCTCCACGGGCGGTGGTGCACTACAGCAGCAATGGCAGCGGCGGCGGCGTTCTGGTGGGTTGAGGCGCGCCCGAGTGGCCTTGTGTCACCTTTTATAGACTACAGGAGGGAGGGAGAGAACCGGGCAACGCTGGGGAGGGGCGGCACAACGGGGGCGTGTTACTGGTCGTGGTGGGCGACGAGCAAAGCCGGTGCAGCGTGCGGCAGGCGCGGGCAGGGGATTGGGCGCGGGGGATTTGGCGTGGGGGAGGGGGAGATCACGCGGCGCGCCGGTTGGGCGAGGAGCTGCAGCAGCTGGCTTGCCGGGCGGCGAGCGCGGCGACTGGCGGGACGTGGCGGGGACACGGGCACAGCGCGGACTGGCCATTGAGCGGGGCGAGCGGCGAGCAGAGGCGCGCGTCGCCGGCGTGCGTGTGGCGTGCGCGGACTGGGGAGGAGCGCGTGCGAGCGGGGCGTGGCCAGGCATTGGCTTGGCGCCTAGCACTGGTCAGGCGTTGCCGGCCAAGTGGCCAGCGGTGACTGCGCGGCGGCCGGAGGGTCGGGCCAAGCGGAGGGTGGGGCAAAGCATAGGGTCGGGCGAAGCGGAGGGTCGGGCAAAGCGTAGGGTCGGGCGAAGCGGAGGGTCGGAAGTGAAAATAGAAGAAAAGGCGGGGGCTGGTTTGCAAAGTCAAGTGTTACTCAAATTTTTGTGTTGCAACTCAAAAATCTCTGAACATGAAAGTTGTTCAAAATGAAAAGTTACACAAGTTCTGTTTCAGGCCAAATTTCATTTGAGTTCTAGTTTAGAAGTTATTTTAAAAACTCAAAAAGTATGATTCGGAGGGCACGTCATTTCCTGGGCAAAAATTTGTATTCTCTCCTAGGCTTCAACTAGACTTTTGTTTATCCTGTCATCGATGGTGTGTCTATTAAATTTCGCCGCCAAGTGCGTTTAGGTGAGAGTTATTTAATTTGTTTGATTAAAGTACATGTATTTATGCACATATACACATCTATTTTTAATTTAAAGCAAAACCAATTTATAATTCATTCCTTTTAAACTTTTCTTAGTTAGTTAAGCATATTGTTATGCTAATGAGACTTTGTTTAGCAATTTAAATACCTGAGGTGTTACATTAGGGTCCTTTCTGCTAAAGTTAGGGACCTATCTGCGAGACCCTATTTTCTTTTTGTTTTTAAAAAATATTGAACTTGTAAATTCGTTTAAAAATCGTAGAAAATCGGAAAAATACAAACTAAAATATTCTGAGTTCCTTGTGAAATGACCAGGTTCCAGATGAATCTTGGTCTGGAATAAATGTTAGTTTCAAAAGCATTTAAATGTTACTCATGTTCTAGGCTAGTGCTATACTTGAGTTTTGGGCAGTAGACTATTATCTAGATCTTAAGCCATGTGTAAAAGTTTCAGAACCAGGACATACCCCTAGCTATAGTTACTATCAAATCTTGTTTCATGCACTATTTTGCTAGATCTATTTGTTCATGTTGTTCTTCTTAAAGAATAAGGTTGAAACTTTTCCAGTATTGTTATCTTGTTGCATAGACGTTATAGAAAAAGTTTGAAACTTTATGCTTCTGTCTAGCATGCACATTTGATTTTGTCCATGAATACATGCATTAAATCACTATAAATAGTTCCTATGATTGAAAAAATATGAAACTTTTACCAGAGGCTATATGTGAGTAGATAATCATGCTACAAAAGTTTGATGTTCATATGCTCAGTAAAACTGCTAATACAAATGAATCTTGAGTAATGTAGATCTGTATTGTTCTATTTTGTGTGCTTTAATAGTTGCTCAATAAAATCTGAACAATTCACAGTAGAATCTCATTAGGTTGCCAAGTTCTTTGTAAAATTTTGAGCACCATTACTGGTATGGTTTGATCTTCATAAATGAATCCATGTTCTAGCAGTAGCTGTTCACTTTATTTTTTCATGACTTTTCTACTGCATAAAAATGATTGAAATTTTTACAGTGAGTTTGTCACTAAGAAATGTTCTCTGAATAAAAATTTCAATAAACGAACCTATGGCTAGCTTTAGTTAAAGAGTACCACATGTTGCCTTGGGTTGGGTAGAGAAAAAAAAGAAAAATGGCTGCAAGTTAATAACTTATGAAAACATCCTTTTCACCTAATGAAGTAAGCAAAGTTAATTAATACTCTCTAAATGACTGCCCAAGTAAATGTAAATAAACTATCTTACAAATTAACTTGAGTTTTGTTGGTTTACAACTTTATAGTGATGTAATCAATGAATCTTTACCATCAATATAACTCATGCAAGTGCATTACATGTAGACACTACTACTCTCGCCGATGGAACGTACGAGCTTATCCCCAAGTCTGAGAGTGAGCAGCGTGAAGCTCAAGTGAATCTAACTGAAGTTGTTGAAGACCCGAACCAAAGTTCGGAAGAGCCCAAGGCTAACATTGCTCAGTAAGGCAAGCCCCAGAGCATAACCCCTGTTTTTAAACTTATGCAACTTTACTTATACATGGTAGTGTGCATTAAGTTTGTAGGAGTGGATTGAAACCCTAGATGCATGATCCTAGGTACCAATGATATGAACACTAGTCTGTGCCGGTCGCTAGATTGCCATGCTAATAGGACTCCAAAAAAAGTCGAGTGATTTCCTGTCACTCGCGAGATATAGGAGTAGTTTATTTACTTATGTTGGAATCATAAGGTCGACGGACGGGGCTATGTTATGGTATTCCTGTTGATGATTCAGGTCCCATCTATTTAGCGATAATGCTATGGTCGCGGTGTGTGGTAGTGGTGGTTAAGTTTTTTGAACGTACTAACCGCATGCCGTGAATATGGTAATCGGTAAGATTAAGTATCTGATTGAACCGGGGTGTCGAACATACGACCCCACCATCTTGACTTTGTTCCCATGCGGCCACATGGTGAGTGCAGAGTGCGGCTCTGTACTCGAGGGCGGTGGCCCTGTTCCGCGAAACGGGAATAAAGGGGAAAAGTCGCACGTGTGACTCTGGGAGTAACCACGTGATGTGTGTTTAGGTTTGCCTTGCAAGGTTAAGAAATTCGATTCGAATCGTCCGTTTGTTGCGGCCATTGAGACTGCTTGACCCTTTTACCACATAGAGTAAGAAGAGGAACAATGATGATGATTAATCTTGTTGGATGCTCAATTAATTATTTTCCACCATGCGTAATTTGGATAGTTGCTGACCTAGAATGGTTAATGAACAAGAACTTGATGCTAAAACTTGAAAACAAGGACTCACTCTTTGATGGTTTTTGGCAAAAACAACCCCTTAGTCAAAAGCCTAACCGGCTGATGACTCCCAAGAGCTCTTATCGACGGAGTCGTTTGGCACCTCGATGCCCTAGTGCCAGTAGAAAAGTTTACTATCTAAACTCTAGGTCATAAAGTATAGCTGGTGCCTTGCATGTCTAGGAGTCGTTTAAGTATATACCAATAGTCGGGTAAGCCTTGCTGAGTATTAGTATACTCAGCATTGCTTGTGGCTTTGTTTTCAGGTGAGACCTTTGAAGACATGGTTGCTAGTTTGACTTGGCCGTGTACTCTTTTTCCTAGTGGTCAGTGGAATGGGATATGTCCCCGGTCAACGATGATAACGCTGAATGATGTCATGTACGGGCTTCTTCGTATTATCTTGTATCATCGTTAGAACTAGCGTTTATTTTCCGTTGCACTGTTAAACTCTGAAAGTACTTGTTTATGAATATTTTCTAACTTGGTTTGTAATAATAATTCCTCTTGAACTCTATGATGTAAAATTTATGGATTATTGTAATCTCTAGGCTCACCTTCATGTGGGTTGTATGTATGCATTGTTTCTTTCAAAATTCCAGTGGTTGCATCGAGATGTTACCTGACGGATTGTCATTTTACTTTGTTTTAAGTGTGTGTTAGCCCGGATTGCCTCCGTGGTGATGGTTAGTGCACTTAAGCCGGATTAATACAGGCGGTTCTGCCATAGCTGGCATCAGAGCTGAAATGCATACACCAGAGAGTACAACAAGCCTTAAACAAATGTTTTCATAAAACTTGACCACAAAAATCGCGTTTGAAAAATACGTTGGATCGTTAAGGATGACGCCTAGTTCGTAAAGCCCAAGGGGATTATAGGAATATGACTAGGTGGCTATCTTAACTATATTATATATAACTAACTTTCAGCATATTACTTTCTGTCAAAACTTACTTTTGTGTACAACCGACCTTTAATTTCTGTAACGACGCACTCATCGCTAAGGTAAGAAGGTAAGAATCCTCAGTCAACTGAGAGAGCTTGACCCTCACGTTGGTGACGCGGACCGAACACTGCCCTCAAGCAGTGGCTTACTTGAGGTGCTGCCAATATACCAACTATTCGTTGAATATAATGGGAGTAAAATATGCTGCATGTATGGTGGCTTCGACGTACGGACGTCCCGTAAGGCGATTTATACGGGAAGTGAATACGTTACCCCGGTAACATATGAAGCACTGTCCATGCAGTGTTGAACGCATGGATGCCGCTACTATAGTGAGCGGTAATGTATGGAGACGCTTTCATGGGTGCTAGCACGAAAGGCTCAATTTATATTCTGTCAATCTTCTACAGGTACACTAACCGCGATTACATTAAGCTAAGAACGGTTAGAATTCGGCTAGCTAATATAGGGAGAGCAGTAAATTGTGCCATGCCACCGGTGCTAACCCCGTAAGTCCAAAGTTTTTTGGCATCATGTTACATTGAAACTGAATCAAATTGGTCGTGAAATGGTTGAGAACGATAAGGTTTACACTTGTGCACGATTATCAATCACATAAGGCTTATCTGAAAATCTTTGACTTTCTGCCATATCTTGGAAGATGAATTTATTGGATATAGAAAATAACCTTATCTGTAGAAGTGCACATTGAGAAATTTGCTCCAAAACTTGTTTACTACATGCTGTAAAAATTTGGGAATTTTTGGATTAGAACTCAGTAGGCAAAACTAGAAACTTCCACACCTTAGTGTTTTTGCCTGTTTTGAGCACTTCTGTCACCTAAATTTTTTTCTACCCTCTTAGAGAACTCTTATGCAGAAGTGTTCAATACACAGCTTGTTTCAAACTTGATAAAGCACCTACTGTAAATATTTGGTAGTTTGTGGCCAAGTAGATCTTCTCTTGGGACCAAACCACTAGCTGGCTGTCCACTGTAATTTCTGGGTAGACAGCAAGGGAAATCTTTAAGGAAATGACCATCTTAGAGCCTGATCTAGCCAAAGTGCTGAATAGAAAAGTTGTGAACAATTATCTTAGGGATGTTCTGGAGAAGTGTGAGAATTTTTGGATTACTCAATTTGGAGTTATGGAGTTTTGAAGTCGCTTCCAGAAATGTTGGACTTCTATTGTCCAGCTCATATCCTACAGCAAGATTTTGTCAAACTTGTTAGCCCTTGAAGATGATTCTTCTGGGCAACGAGTTGAATACCAAAGTTGTAGATAGTTGCCTGAACTACTAACTGACACATTTCAGCACCATTGGGCTTTTTTAGTCAGAGTTATAGGCAAAATACTATAGCTCGGTGTCCTGAAAAACAGCCAAAACAGAGAAAAAATAATGAATTTTTCAACCATCGAAACCATCGATTTAGCCTTTGAGTTGAGTACCAAAGTTGTAGGTCACTAAATTTCCTATGTATTTCTAAAATATGAGACAGTTTCAATGAACAGACTGGGAGTTATGAATTTTTTGGTAAAGAGCAGTGTTCTGTCCACAGCGAGTCTATGACCGTTTGAGTTCAAAATCTTTCCACACTTATCCTATTAAGCCTTGGAAAGCATTGTGGATCACTTAGCTAATGAAAGGTTTGCACATTTCAGATGGTTGGAGTGACGCGTGGTACCCCTGATGGTTTTGGGACTTCCAGTGGTAGCGGATCGCAGCAGCCGCCACCACCTCCGCCAGCTCGTTCAAGGGCACCAGCTCCAGCAGCAGAAGCGGGGTGGGCACAATGTCCACCAACCTCAGGTTGCCGGCTACCTAGACTTGCTAGGCACTCAATCCCCTCTACTTCACAAGATGGAGGAACCCTTGGACGCGGACGCTTGGATTCGCACAATCGAGTCCAAGTTTTCTCTACTTATGGTGCCATGTTTCGATGCAAATAAGGTCCGTTTTGCCGCACAACAACTTCGCGGTACCACGCGCCTTTGGTGGGACAACTATTTTGCCATGCTCCTAGCCGATCATGTTGTCACTTGGGACGAATTCAAGAATGCCTTCAGAGCCCATCACATTCCAGAAGGGCTCATGGAAATTGAATGAATTCCTGGCTCTCACTCAGGGTACCCGCACCGTACTCCAGTATGCCCAGGCTTTCAATAACCTTTGTCAGTATGTGGGCTATCATGCTGACACCGATGCTAAGAAGCGTGATCGCTTCCACAGAGGCCTTAGTACCAAGCTCAAGGACCGCTTGAACCCCATCAAGGTAGACACTTATAATGAGCTAGTCAATCTGGCAATCACTCAGGAAGACTGTGTCTTGCCTGACCGTGCTGAGAAGAAGAGGAAGGCACTAGCTGGAGCCTCTAGTGCTCCACCACAGAGGTATCGCTTAGTGCAGAATGTTGTGCCTAAAGCTCCTCAGAAGGCCCCTCAACAAGGGCGTTGGGTTATGAGGACCCCACAGCAGCAGGGCGTCACATGTTCCCTTATTCCTCAGCAGACTGGTTGAAGACCGAATGCTGCACCACCAGTTCGTCCTAGCAACGCAAGTCGTTGCTTTAATTGTGGGAGTTCTAGCCACTTTGCTCGAGAATGCCCCAAGCCTAGGCAGCCAAATCAGGGGCAAGGTTCTAATCAGAACAATAAGAACAAGGGAAAAAGACAGATTGTTCAAGTTCAACAGGGAAGGATCAATTTCACTACACTTGATGATCTTCCAGAAGGTACACCAATGATGTCGGGTACATTCTCTATCCATAACAAGCCTGTAGTTATATTATTTGATTCCGGTGCATCACATAGTTTTATTAGTGCAAAATTCGGCGCAAAATTGGGATTAGATTTTTGGCACACAAAAGGGTCATACATGATATCAACACCGGGTGGTAAAATTGCTTCCAACCAAATCATAAGGCATGTACCGATCAAGTTGGGTAGTAAAACTATCAAAACTAACCTTATCCTTTGGCACTGGAAGGCATGGGCATTATTTTGGGGATGAATTGGATGGCTTTGCGCGGGGTTACATTAGATATTTCTTCCCAAGCCGTGGAAATAAATTCACCCAGTCACGGAGCCACTACTCTTTACCTACCTTCCTGGGAATGCATAAATTCTTGTGCTTTCACGATGGAAGGAGTCAAACCAGAAGATATTCCAGTGGTATGCGAGTTCGCCGATATTTTTCCGGATGACTTGCCAGGAATGCCACCGGATAGGGATATTGAGTTCATTATCGAACTGCAGCCAGGCACTGCACCTATCTCAAAAAGACCCTATAGAATACCACCAAAGCAGTTGGACAAATTGAAAATACAACTGTAGGAACTTTTAGATTAAGGTTACATTCGTCCAAGTGCATCACCTTGGGCTTGTCCAGTCCTCTTTGTGAAGAAAAAGGATGAGAGCTTGAGGTTGTGTGTGGACTACCAACCTCTCAATGCGGTGACAATCAAAAACAAATATCCACTTCCCCGCATTGATGTTCTCTTCGATCAACTAGTCGGAGACAGAGTCTTTTCAAAAATTGACCTTCGCTCTAGGTATCATCAAAATAAAATTCGTCCAAGTGACATTCCTAAGACTGCTTTCTCCACACGATACGGACTCTTCGAGTACCTAGTCATGTCTTTCGGGCTTACAAATGCTCCTGCCTACTTCATGTATCTCATGAATTCGGTATTCATGCCCGAACTTGACAAGTTTGTTGTGGTCTTCATTGATGACATCCTGATATATTCCAAAAATGAGGAAGAGCATGCGGAGCACCTGCGCATTGTTCTCCAACGTCTCATAGACTATCAGCTCTATGCTATGTTTTCCAAGTGTGAATTCTGGCTGCATAGTGTAAAATTTTTGGGCCACACTGTTTTGAGCGAAAGCATAGCCGTTGATCCTAGAAAAGTACAAGAGGTGGTGGATTGGAAACCTCCCACCTCCGTTCATCAGATTCGCAGTTTTCTGGGTTTAGCCGGTTATTATCGTCGCTTTATTCCGAATTTCTCCAGAATTGCTAAGCCTATGATGGAACTGTTGAAGAAAGGGGTGAAGTTTGTGTGGAGTGAGAAATGTGAAAAAGCTTTCCACACTCTTCGTGAACACTTGACTACAGCCCCAGTCTTGGCTCAACCCGATAACACCAAGCCATTCGATGTTTATTGTGACGCATCTGGCATTGGTCTTGGTTGTGCGCTTATGCAAGATAACCGAGTCATTGCCTACGCTTCACGAGCTCTTCGACCTCATGAACAGAATTATCCAACACATAATCTCGAGCTAGCAGCTATCATTCATGCTCTAAAGATATGGAGACATTATCTTATGGGCACTCATTGCAATATCTATACTGATCACAAAAGTCTCAAACATATATTCACCCAAGCTGATCTGAATATGAGACAAAGAAGATGGTTGGAATTTATCAAAGATTATGATCTTGAGGTGCACTATCACCCAGGAAAGGCTAATGTAGTCGTAGATGTGCTAAGCCGCAAGGCTCATTGCAGTTGCTTGTCCGCAGAGTTCTATAATGGAACGTTATGACATGAGAAGAGGAAACTCAATTATGAAATGATTCCCACAGGCACTCTAAACCACATTTCCAATGAACCAACCCTCCACGATCGAATCATCATGGCACAATTACATGGAGAAGGTGTTAAAATCTTCAAGCAAAAACTCTATCAAGGAGAGGAGAAGTATAAATGTTTTCTCCATTACCATAATGGGGATTCTATGGTTTGAAAGTCGCATAGTCGTTCCAAGGAATCATGAACTCCAAAAGCAAATTCTTGACGAAGCCCACCTTTCCAAATTCTCTATTCATCCGGGCAGTAGCAAAATGTATTAAGATCTTAAGCAAAATTTCTGGTGGACTAGAATAAAAAGAGAAATCATTAAATATGTCTTAGAATGTGACACATGTCAGAGAGTAAAAGCTAGCCACTTGAAAGTAGCCGGCACACTTCAGCCTTTGCCTATACCATCATGAAAATGGAAGACATAAGTATGGATTTCCTTGTTGGATTGCCCAACACCTCCCAAAAGCACATTTCCATATGGGTTATCGTGGATACACTCACGAAGGCACATTTTATTCTGGTACACACTACCTGCACTACCAAGAAATATGCCGAGATTTACCTCGATTGCATCGTTTGCTTACATGGAATACCCAAGATGATTATTTCAAATCGTGGTGCTCATTTCATAGCATGTTTTTGGGAACACTTACAAGCTTCTCTTGGCACCAAACTGATTCGAAGCTCAGCTTATCATCCTCAAACCGATGGGCAAACCGAAAGAGTTAACCAAATTCTTGAAGATATGCTTAAAGCTTGTGTCATCCATTATGACAAGAATTGGGACAAATGCTTGCCTTTAGCAGAGTTCTCATACAACAATAGCTATCAAGCAAGTTTGAAAATGGAACCATTTGAGGCCTTGTATGGTCGAAGGTGTCGAACTCCTTTGAGTTGGTCCCAAACCGGAGAACATAAAATATTTGGACCAGACTTGGTAATCGAGGCAGAGGAAAAAGTCAGAGTAATACAAGAGAATCTAAGAGTTGCACAGTCTAGGCAAAAGAGCTATTTTGATAAAAGGAGAAAGCCTTTGCAATTTGAGGTTGGCATTCATGTCTACCTTCGGGTTTCACCAACCAAGGGTGTGCAAAGGTTTGGAGTGAGATGGAAATTAGCCCCCCGATATGTCGGTCTTTATGAAATCACCAAAATTTGCGGACCCGTGGCCTATAGAGTGTGACTACCCCCTCCGCTTGCAGCCATCCATGATATCTTTCATGTCTCTCAACTCAAGAAGTGTATTCGAGTTCCGAACGAAATTGTTGAACAAAAGGAAATATTGGTAGAACCAGACCTCTCTTATATTGAATATCCTATCAAGGTTCTCTACTACAAACTATAGATATTGTAACATACTCTAGTAACACATTCATCAATATGTTACAGACAAGCTGCATAAGAACACAAAACAATGTGTTACTATATGTTATAGATGAAGGTTGTAACACATACTGCTTATTCTGTAAAATTCTGTTACAAATAATAACTATAACACAAGAATAATGTTACACCTAAATTGTTACGGATATGGAAGTATTTTGTAACGCATAGAAATAATGTTACAACTAAAGTGATACAAAGATCTATACCCAATACATCACATATGACAGTGACCTTCTTGACGAATACCTCGTGGCAAGAGAGCTATTCCTCATTGAATGATATTGTGCATGTTGTTTTATAGCATTTGGTACAACTTAAGGATAAAAGTGTGGTGTGCGTTGTTTAGATTAACTAAAGTGTCATGTGACAAAGATCATATTAACTCCGGTTCGCCATATCTTTTAAATTTTTTAGGAGAATTTCAAATTTTAATAAGAAATAAACTAACTAACCATATATGGTCATAAAAGACTATTTTCACCAAAATTCCAATCATAAAGCTAAAACTAGCCAACGATCCAACTATCGTGGCAGGACCCATCGCTACTTGGTTATGGCGGGTTAACCTAATCTAAAATTGAATTATAATATAGGGATACACTACGTCAACATTTAAAAAAGAAGACATCTGATTTAGTGACGTGTTAAATAGAACATGTCTTTGATATGATATAAATGACGGGATAATATAAAATACGTCACTAATTACTTGGGTATTGCGGGCTGCTTGATCTCTAATTCCGTCACCACCTGCACATCCCGCTCTTTGCATTGCCTGCCACGGGACTTTGCCATCCTTGGTCCAGAAGAGGAGGGTGGATGACTGCTCCTTTCATGGTGCCGACGACCTCCTCCCTGTTAATTTATTTGTAACAATACCTCCTATGTAATCTAAAGCCAAATACACCCAGCCCCCCGCAGCTCCGATCTCCCAAACCGCCGTCGGCGCTGCTCACTCCGCGCAGTGTGCCGGATCCCACCCCGCCGCCGCTACTGCTCCCTCAGCAGTCTACACGCCGGATCCCACCCCGCCGGCGGCCTCCGCGGGAAGGAAGCTGCATCCCGCCAGCCGCCGCCGGCCTCTACGAGCAGGACGTCGGATTCAACGCCGCCGCCGCCCTGCGCGGTCAGGAAGCCAGATCCCGCCCCTCGCCGCCGCCCTCTCCTCGGGCGGAACACCACATTTCTTCCCGCCGTGGCTGTCATCCTCCTCATCGTGGATCTCTAGCAGCTCCTCACGGTGAGCTTCTCCTTCTTTCCCTTTCTTTTCTGTCTTACCTAGGGTTTGGAATTCAGCACGTCTCACAGATTTAAATCAGCTCGTATCATAGATTCCGTCCCATTGATTAATGTAGAGAGTAGATAATTTTTCATTCAAACTTTTAGCCAACATTCATTCTCATATGCTAGTATGTTGTTGTTCTGCTTGAACGATTAGGGTGAATGGGTAATGTGCTTATCCCTTGCATAACATGTAATCTAAAAGGCCCATTTCTATTTTAGTCAACATAACACACTATTTTTTATTCAGACTTCTGAACCAATTGGTTACTTGAAGTTGAACCAATGCTGCTGCAACCTCATTTTCTGTTTTTCTTTGACGTTATCAAATAATTTTATATTATCGGATAATAAGTACTTGATTATGTGACATACTTTTACAAAGTATAAATGAAGAATTCTTGTCTTTTGTTACCCAGAACTTGTATGCTTTGCATGGACAAGCATTGCCTCACCTCGTGGCTGATAAAGAATTAAGGCAGGTCAGGTGGTATTATTCTGTCAACCTCTGGGGCATCACAATGGTAAGCTACTAAGAGAGCTCCAATGAGTAGATATTGTTCATTTGGTACTTTTTGTTACTCTAGTCCTCTGCTTTTTACAAGTATATAGCTTTACATAAATATATGAGTACAATTCATCTGCAGTGCCTAAAATCTGGTAGCACTTTCCAGGATCAAGTAATGCTCACCTCAAATATGTGTATATTTCTTTGAAGGAAGGAAGCTTGATCTTTGCCCTGAACTAAAAAGAAAAGGTGCCCTCTTGCGATAGACTTTGCATTGTTGTGCCTTGTATCTGTTCTCTGGATCATGCCTTAAAATGATGCTGAAATCAGTCATAAGAAAAACTAATATAGTGTATGGGCTGGTGGATATGCATCATGTTTGACTTGAACTCTGAAAAAGTTCTTGCATTACAACAAACATTGGCTAGATATATTAAGTTTGATACTGTTAAGTTTGATATTGTTAATTTCAAATTTATTTAGTGCTAACTCAGGTTAATTTTATTCATGCAAAAGGAGTATTAGTTGCTTGGCCTTCCAATTGTGTATGCTATAGTTAATTTTTTGAATATATAATATTACAACAAGCATAATTTCTCTATGCAGGTTGATATGATCAATGGCCGAATTCTTATTTGGATGCATTCGAGAATGGATCAAGAAACAATGAATTTCAAGATTTCTGGATACTTATATAATTGAACTTTCCTTTCCAATAGTACAGATTTTGTACTCTTTGCTACAATGTATATTTGCTATCTACAATTATTGTTATATATATACACTATCACATGATGTATACTATGTACATTTGTTTCCCTTTTATATTCTAGTGATTATTGAAAATTGTGGATTGTGTGATCGAGCGATGCGTGATGTTCACTCAAAAAAATGCAATGCACCATTATTTGGCATATGCAATGCGTAACAATTTTTTTTGAAAAACTAAATGTGTTACAATAGTTAATATATGTGTTACGAACCAAATGTTCCATTTTTCCGAATTATGTTCTCTATAACAATGGGGAAGTGTTACTAGAGCTAAAAATATGTTACAAAAGATAACTATTGTAACACTTGAGAAATGTTCCAATAGATCTCTAATTGTGTTACAATGTAGTAACACTTTTTGGGATCTAAAGGAATCTAAAGGAACACATGTATTTTGCTCCAATAGAACAAACTATAGTAACATCGCATATAGAAACACTAACAATATGTGTTACTAGATCTCCTAGTAACACATTTATTGAGCTACAGTAGCACAAGTTGGTGTTACAAAAACTATATTTTGTAGTAGTGGTTCTTGATCAAAAGGAAAGAGTCACTGGAAGGAAAGTGGTTAAAATATACAAAATCCAATGGAGTCATCATACCGAAGAAGAAGCAGCATAGGAAACTAAAAGTTATCTAAATAAAAATTTCTGAGGTTTTCTAAACTCAACCAAAGGGGAATCTCGGAATCTCGGAACGAGATTCTTTTTAAGGGGGGAAGGTTGTAACACCCTAGGTGTTTAAATTGCTAAGCAAGAGACTTTGAACAATGCATCATGCATCTTTGACCATGAAAAATATAACCAAAAATGTTTTAATTGAACTATACATGTGTATGTGTGAATGAGTGTATATGCATGTGTATGTGTGTACAAAGTACCTCTTATTAACTTTCAAATCAAACCAATAATACAGTAAAATGGTTAGACATCTTCCTCTTTTCATGTTCAATCAAAGTCTAGTGGAGGTCATGATGAAAATTTGAAAATTTTAAAGATGAAACAACAAGTCATTCAAATCCTGGTTTTTGAAAATTTAAAATATCTTTCAAATCGTAACTCAAATGAACTTTGGCCTAAAACAAAAGTTGTAGAGTTTCAAATTCCTACAACTTTCATGTTGTCAGATTTCAAAGTTTTCTTGCAAAATTTTGAGAAAAAATCATTTGAACCCGGGCCTCACTCTTTCTCTCTCTTCCTTCTCTCTCCTTCTCTCTCCCTCCCCTGATCTGTTTTTAAACGTACTAACCACATGCCGAGAATATGGTAATCGGTAAGCTTAAGTACTTGATTGAATCGGGGTGTGGAACATACCACCCCACCGTCTTGACTTCATTCCCATGCGGCCACATGGTGAGTGCAGAGCATGGCTCTGTACTCGAGGGTGGTGGCCCTGTTCCACGAAACGGGAATAAAGGGGAAAAGTCGCATGTGTGACTCTAGGAGTAACCACATGACGTGTATTTAGGTTTGCCTTGCCAGGTTAAGAAATTTGATTCAAATCGTCCATTTCTCGCGGCCATTGAGACTGCTTGACCCTTTTACCATATAGAGTAAGAAGAGGAACAACGATGATGATTAATCTTGTTGGATGCTCAATTATTTATTTTTCACCATGCGTGATTTGAATAGTTGCTTACCTAGAATGGTTAATGAACTAGAACTTGATGCTAAATCTTGAAAGAAAGAACTCACTCTTAGATGGTTTTTGGCAAAAATAACCCCTCAGCCAAAAGCCTTGCATGTCTAGGAGTCGGCTAAGTATATACCAATTATCGGGTAAACCTTGCTGAGTATTAGTATACTCAGCGTTGCTTGTGACTTTGTTTTCAGGTGAGAGTTTTGAGGATATGGTTGCTAGTTGGACTTGGCCGTGTACTCTTTCTCCTGGTTGGTCGCTGGAATGGGATGCATCCCCGGCCAACGATGATAGCACTGAATGATGTCATGTATGGGCCTCATCATGATACCTTGTATCATCATTAGAACTAGCGTTTATTTTCCGCTGCATTGTTAAACTCTGAAACTACTTGTTTATGAATATTTTCGAACTTGGTTTGTAATAATAATTCCTCTTGAACTTTGTGATGTAAAATTTGTGGATTGTTCTAATCTCTGAGCTCACCTTCCTGTGGGTTGTATGTATGCATTGTTTCGATCAAAATTCCAGTCGTTGCATCAGGATGTTACCCGATAGACTGTCATTTTACTTCGTTTTAAGTGCGTGTCAGCCCGGATTGCCTCCGTGGTGATGGTTAGCGCACTTCAACCGGATTAGATTAGGCGGTTCTGCCACAATCAACATATGGCTTCGGTAGGAATTTCAGCATCATTGAGGAGACAAGCTTTTTTATTTGAAAGATAAATTTTCCAAGTACATCATGGAGAGAAACAAGGTTCCTTTCATCATACCATATCTCATTCATCAACTAATTAGATGATATGCTTTCCCTATGATAGATCGTTCACAAGTAAAAGGAATATAAGCAAGGAATAAAGTATATGCAAGCTAACCATAGTAAAGGCTTGTTTAACATGAGGAGATTGGCAAGGTTAATTGAGTTTAAATTTAGTGATCAGCATGAAATTTGTTTAAACTCAAGAATCAAGGAGATCGAGGGTAGTGTTCCGCAACCCATCATTAAAGAGGAAGACGAGAAAACTGAGGGGAGTCAGAGGTGGTTCGGTCGTCCCTCTCTGGATCCCATGTGTCTTGTTCTTCAGTGTGCTGGACCTTTCGATGTTGTGCATCATGTTGAGGGAGATCTCGAATGAGTGGGTATGTGGTTGAGTTTTGAGTGATCTCCCACACACTTATTCTTGTACCTATTTTTATTCAATAAAAGAAACAAAGCGTGGAAACAAAAACTCTACCGGTTTGAATACCGGGGAGTTCAAACCTTTATTGACTCAAAGCGCATTAAAAGAGTGTGGTGCCTCAAAATTCTTTTTGTTATTATTGTTATTATTTTAATTATCATTTTTTCTTTTCCTTTTTTTCATGGCGAGCTAGGCATGAAGGGTAACTCAAAAACCATGCTTAAGGAAAATCAAATTCAAAGGTTCGATTAGCATGGTCCCAAATTGCTTGCCATTATTTTGTTTCATCATTTTTTAAGAGAGATTTTTTTATTATTATTTTGAAAAAGGGTTTTACAAAATTTATTGTTCACAAATTTTTTTATCTTTTTTAGCATAACTCAAACAAGGCTGAGATAAAATTAATAAACATAATAAAGGGGCATTTTGACAATATACTCACAGTGCACCTTGAAAGGTGATATGTGTCTTCTTTGTATGTTGTGCAATTTTTGTTGAAGTGATTCCTGGCCTTGGTCTATCTCCAATGGGAATTGAACTTGAGGACTTGCCCATCAATTTTTGAAAGTTTTTCTGCAACAGTTAGTTTACAAAAGATATGCATCCGGAGTCTAAGATAGTAGTAACTCGATGATTCACTAACCAGACCCGACACCATGTCTCATTTGATTAAAGAAGGCTATTTAACCTAAGCAACATGCTTAATTTAAAAAGCCTATGGATGTACTATGCGAGTGCACCCAAACCAGAGCATACGATCGTCGATAAGCATGATTTTGCATGATCAAGCTCTGTTCAAATGTAGATAAACATAAGTAAGGGATGGGTGAATCTTTTCTTCGTATACCTGAGTGTTCTTACCGGCAGCATACGAGGATGGGTGATCCGAAACTTCTACAACGGTGGCGTGGTCACATATGTTTGGCAATGACTCCTTCGTTTTGATTGGTCGGAGGTGTGTTACTTGGCCTCTTGGGTTGATTTGCTTCAGGATGTGGGCCCTCCAATTCTTGTGCTCGCATAGAATGCTTTGAAATGTACATTTCCCTTTATTTGAGCATGGTTTTCCTCTGTATCCAGGCATGGTCTCCTGCAAGCAGTGATTCACCAAAACTCGTGGAATGATTAGATATAAACTCCATGCACTAGCCCGACCGTCCGCGTTCAGCGTTCAATAAAACGTGTAGCCCACTCGACCCTTCTCTTCTTTTATCTCTTTATGGTCCGCTCTCCTGATTGTCTGAGTACCACTCGTCAGGTCTATCCTGCTCAGTAGTCCGCGCCTCTATTTTTCTTAGTCGACCCGTTTTCATGTTCGGCCCTCTCCGAAACCTGTTTCAGCCCATAACCGAACTCGCTCGGCCACTCCCATTTCCTCTTTCCTTTACCTCTTCCTCCCTCTCTTTGCTCGCTAATCTGTGGGACCCGCTGGTCAGCCCAATCTCGTTTCTCCCGTAAGCAATCTAGACTCGACAACTAGTCCCAGCCCGACGTGCCGCCGTTATGGGCGTGCGCAGCACGCCACGCCAGGGCTCCTGCGCCCCTACAAAACCCACGCGAGACCCTCTGCATCGTTCCCTGCTGCCGCCCCGCCTTTTCCTGTGCAGCGCCGCCACCAGGAGGCCGAGAGCCCAGGCCTCCCCGTTGCTCTGCCGCTCGCGACGCCATCTGCTCACGCCGTCCCTGCGCAGCCAGCGCCGCCGCCCAAGCCTGCTCGCGCAGCCCTGCATCGGCCCCCCTGCTCCACTCCCCCTTCTGGTCGTGGCTCTCTCATGAGCCCATGCGCCGCCACCAGGAGCACCGCCGCCCCTCGCGCCTCTGCGCACCTGAGACCCGCGTCGTGCCCCTGCCCTACCGCCGCCAGCCCGAGTCCCTGCAGCCGCGCCTTGGCCCCCTGCGCGCCTTGGCCCTGCACGCCCCTGCAGCCGCGCCACCCTCCCTCCTGCACCGCCCAGGCCTCCTCGCCACGAACAGAACCGCCGCCGCCCCGGAGCAGTGCGCCGCCGCCTCTTCCCGGCGAGATTCCCGCCGCCACAGTGCCACCCCGCCATGGGTAAGAGGTAAAGCGGAATCCTCTCCCTCTCCTCTTTCTTTTCCCCCACTCCCCACGCTTCCCCATGCCCGGAATCACCGGTAATCAGGCCAACAGTGGGCGTCGGCCACCATGGTAGCCTATTGCCTGAGATTTTGCAATTTAGCCCCTGAAAGATTCTGTAATTTCTGTTGTTTTTCTGTGTCTTGCAAACTTCGCAGAAAACCCCCTAGATCTATTGCATCTTTTCAACCTATCCCCACCCGTGGTGTTTTATGGATCTAACCCTAGCTATTGATTTATTCGCGAGCAATATTTTCTATGTCATGCCAAAATCAGCAGCTAGTCCTTCGCGTCTATAGTTAATCGCGTATAACTCCTTACAACCTTGTTTCGTGTGTAGTTTGCTCGTTTTAGATCCGTTTTGACCCGTTCTTTTTGCGTTAGTCTTCTAAAACCCTAAGCTATCATTTTGTAGCATTGTTGTATCATAGTTCCTATTTTTCTAAATTAAATATAGATTTAATTTGATTAATATCCTCTCATCTAGTTTTCCTAAATAAAATCCAATTAGATCTATACTCCGATTTTCATAATTAATGTTAAATTGATTAATATCAACTTAAATATGTTTGTAATTTAATTTTTTAGTTCAACATGAACCATAAAGTTCGACATTTAGATGCTCTCACAAATTTCTTTTCTAATTAATTGTTTAATTAGTGTAATTTATACATAGAGAATTATAAATTAAATTTGACTAAGTTCTACTCCGTTTTTACATATGCAAAATATAATATGAGTTAATTATAATCACGGATATTTTCTTCCAGATATCCTTTACATGTGTTTTCCAAATTAAAATAAATGAAGCTTATAGTTATGTTGTTCTCTTTTATAACATAAATCTTCCTATAACTGTTTCTTTTCTATCGTAGCTCCGTTTTCCGTGTTTCTTTTGTTCTCGTGACCATAGCAACGAGCCCTATCCTTTAGTACGCTCTTTTAAACCTTTCCTTTTTTTGTTGTATCTATTCTTAGTTGTTCTTGTTTGTTTGTTGTTTTTCTTGGGCCCGATACTTGTGTAACGTTAGAAGGAGCGTGATCGAAGAGTTTGAAGATTAAGAGTTTCAAGAACAAGAGTTGATGACTCTAAGCAGCTATTCTCTAAAAGAAAGGCAAGTGTTTCCTTGATCATGCTTTTGTCCTAATAATCGCAATAAATATAACATTCTTTTACGCATGCATGTGTCTTAACCTGATGGATCCTAATTAAGGATATGCCTAGTCTTTATGATCATTCCTTGTCAACCTGGGTTTTATCTTTCTTGTTGGGTAGCTTCTGCTTAGTTGCTATAATTGGTTGGTTTAGGAATAATTTATAACCATGATGATAATAATGATGAGGCTACACCTGTTTTATCCATGTTTATGCTCTTTGTGTCGTTAATCACAAGATCATATGTTTAATCGGAACATGGAGAACCAGTCAGGAAAACAGTGCAACCACAATACTATATGGCTCTGGTCTTGCCTAATTAATTAGAAACTCTGGCTTATGACAGTCTTACCGAAAGGGCAAGAGGGGAGTGCGTTGATGGGGTATAGCCCGGTCCTCTTGAGGCTTAGATATGATCTTGGTTAAGTCGTCTTCCTCACTAGGGAGGGCTATGACCACTACGGCCTAAAACCTTAGCGGATTGTCATAAGTTAGGGAATCTTTGTAAAGGCCTCGTAGTGACCCTAGCCACTCACATTGGAAGTATTTAAGAGGCTCGCGACCTCGGGCAATATGGGAAACATGAATTGTGGGTAAAGTGTACAACCTCTGCAGAGTAAAAACTGATATATCAGTCGTGCTCACGGTTACGAGCAGCTTGGACCCTCGTATGATTAATGAACTTGAAGATGAATTAAATTGTGGACCATGTTTATGGTTATCGTTATGCTTCTGCTATATCTCTCCTGTTTCTTTTAATGTGGGTTGGTATGAACTTATACCTTAGTAATCAGGTGCTAATAAAACTTGACCAACTAAAATTGCTTATCGCAGTCAACCAGTCAGCCTTTCCTTGATTTTGGCCTTCATATCATATAATTCCCAACACTTGCTGAGTTCGAACCATAAGTGTACTCATGCTTGTTATAATTGCTGCTCAGAAGAGAAAGTTGATGTGAAGTCTGTTGAAGATGATGTTGAATTCTAGGCCTACACAACCCCTGGTCGATTGCTTGTGAAGTTTGAAGCCTTCGTTTTCAGGATAAGCTGTATATCTCTGATAATCTTTATAGTCTTTTAGTTCTCTTTTCATGATACTGTTGCTGATTATTCACTGATGAAGTCACTATATGTATGGAACTTGATCCTGGCATACATATACTTATGCATTCGGTTTTGTCCTTAAAACCGGGTGTGACAGCTATGAAAAAAGAAATAAAGGACATGCTCAAGAAAGTATTAAAAGAAAAAGAAAGAATTGGACACATGAAGGTCCTAGAAAAAAAGAAGAAGAAAAGAGAGAAAGAAAGAAAGATAGCCCATATCCAAGAAAATGAAATAAAGGAGAGATGATTCATGAAAAGGAGTTCATACATCCATCCACAATACCCACACACATGCACATCTTGATCAAGATTTATGACTTGTTTCTCCCTTGGATCTGGCTTTTGAGTGAGCAAAATATGAGGAACAAGTATGCCTTCGAATTCTCCATACCTACATCTCCACAAAATCAATCCATTAGGAGTAGGATGAGAAAGAAAGGCACAATAAAAGCTTTGGTGAGGAATGGAACACATTGAGGGATCTAAGAGATCATTCGAGGAACTTTGAAATTTCTTTTGAAAAACTTAAAGAATAAAAAAACCTCCGGATTGACGGTTGAATAAAGGGGTGAGAAAAATTGGCACTGTATAAGACCGTTCTGACTCTCAACCGCCAAAGATGAGGTGAAGCTATATGCACCACAGCAGTAAGGTAAGAGGTAAGAACAAAGCCAACTTATTCAAAATCATGGTAAGAACACTTTGTTGTGCCTATGGTACATGTTGGAAATGCAACATTAAAGCAACTCCTGATCAACAACTTAAGCCGAGACTTTGCTCGGGTCGAGCAAAGGGCTAGCTTGGGGGTGCTGTTGACGGTCCTTAAATGCGAAATCCGACCATCAACTATACTCACAAATAAAGGAAAACTATGCCTCTTACTCACATATTTGTATCACTAACCTAGTTCCACAGTTGTATTGCCTATCTAGCCATTTCAGGGATACAAGTCCGGAATAAGAAGAAAACGCGAAGAATACGCAAAACACAATGCAGAGAAGATCGTCCGCTGCACCACACAGGATAGTTGATGGTCGGATTGCACCACAAATCAGAGCAAACGGGTGCACCAAGGCACGAATCACTGAGGATCAGCACCAGGGCCCACCTGTCAGTCATCCAGAGGAAGGCAGAGCTGGGGGAGCTCCATTGGGGTTGGCCGAACCCCAGGTTCGGCCGAACCCAGACGGGCTCCCGGCCAGATGCATTTCAACATGGAGTACCCCATACGTTTCTTCAAGGTTGTGGCTAAGGTTGAGATGGCGGAAACCGGCCCTTGGAGGCTATAAAAGGAGGCCTCCACCCTCTCATTCCACACACACCACAACTTGGAGCCTCTCTCCCTCTCTCATTCTTGTGACTTGTACTCCTTAGGGTAGTAGAGCTAGGCTAGTTCTTCCCTTTAGCGAATCATAGTCGTCCTCAGGGTTGTTGAGCAATCCATGGCCTTGGGTAATGGCTTTGTATTCGACTTGTCAGTATTCTATTCATAATGCAGAACTTAGTCATGGTTGCTATGCTATCTTGATAGTTTATCATACCATGCCTTGTTCTTCCATAAGTTATCCTTTATATGTGGTTAGGCCAGGTGTTCTAAGTAAGGCTATCGTTGTGCCTTTGGACTTGCCTTAGCGCTTTACTTGTCCATCCGAATGGTGGGAGACCCGGGGCGGTAGTGTAGTGACCTCATACACGGGCGTGGTGCTCGGGTATGCGGGATCCTTCAGATATGACCATGCTCCACAGTGTTGCAGGGGTAGACAGCAGGTGGTGACAACCCTGCTCGTCCGCTACGACAGCTTTATTGTGGTTAGTGTAGTCCCCCACGTTCGAGTATGGTGTAGGAGTTCTGAAAGATGTAACGGGACTGGATGTACTCCGGTGCGGGACATTCTCCCCGGTATCCCGAGCATTAGCTCTGAGCCCTAACCATGTATCTCGTGTAACCCTTGCTTGTACGAATAGATGCTTTTAGGGCCTTCTTTGTATGCCTATGCTCCCACTAACCTTTGGTTTATTCATTATTCTTTACCTTGATATTGACTCGAGTGTCTGTGTCATATTATCCTCATTATCATTTATCATAACTTACCCCTGTATGAAATATAGTCTATATCTTATTCGTATCATCCTGGTTATGTACCTAGTAAACTTATTTACTCATGCCATCCCACGGGAAATTTTAAATAACGATACCCGAATACTCTCCGGGTGAAATGCTACAGTGGTATATCCGTGTGCTTGTGGATCCAATCTGTAATCGTTAAGATATACCACCACGATGTTTTTGGTGTCATCGCTAAGGACTAACAATCTTGGTGATGACGCTAAGAAATGCCAACAAGTATTTCTGCCGCCGTTGCTAGGGAACACAAACCTAGTAGCGACGTTAAGAAATGTCAACACGGGCGACACCTAGCCGGCTAGGAGCTTGAAGCACCAAGAGTAACAAACACGAAATCCACCGACTTGATGAAGAACGAAGTGCTCAAGAGATGGGAAATCAGCTCACTAGCACTCTCACTTGGTCTCACTTCAACTTCCCTTCAATCTCTCACCAAATCTGGCTTGGAAGTCAAAGGAGGGAGTGGGGAGGGCTCTTGAAAGCTCAGGAAGGAGGCAGGTGAGTTCTGGTCGGAGAGAGAGTTAAAGTGGAGGGGGTGAGGGGGTATATCACCCAAAACTAGCCATTACAGGGTTAAGTTCCAAAGACTCTGAAAAAATCTTCGGAAACTTCGGACAGCACCTCCGGAGACTCCAGAGATGTGCGGAGACTCCTCACAAGTTCAGACTCCGGACACATTCCGTAGAACCCCGTGTCCGGACACTCCGGAAAAACTTCCGAAAACTCCGGACTTTTCTATAGAAAACACTCCAAAGATATCCCAAATGTTGTGTGAGTGCAAAGGTGTTGTAGTGCATTTGTAGCTTGTCAATATGGGCGGATGCCGCAGCTACAGAGCCCAGAGGGACTCTCTCCTCAAAAATGGAGGGGTCTCCAAACCATTGCCTAAGAAAAAGAGTAAAATGTGCATCTATAATGAATCTTTCTATACTTTATTTTTTATAAAGGAATATCGCCATGAAGTACCACGAATTAGTACCATGAAGTGGATTGTCATTGGAGAATGTAGAGAGGACCTACTTTTAATTTTCTGTAAGTATTATATGCTTTCAACATATATAACAATCTAAATGGATAGACTGTTAGATTCTTGCAGTCTAAAATTATAAAAAATATAATATGTAAAATATAGACGGTTCTGCACTGCTAGATGTACGTGTACTTGCCCCTCATAAAAAATACATGAACATCAAACTGTTTATTATCTATGCACTGTTCTTCAGAAGAACAAGCATTAGTTTGACTTGGTCTGTTTTGTCAATAGGTTCAAGTTGAACTAATGTAGCACTTTGTGTACTCAATTTATTAACTGTTTAATCTGTTGATTCAAAATTAGAAATTTGGGTTTGCCACGGCATGTCACTATAACTTTCTCGTTCGACAAGCAAGTGAACTGTGAATGTTTTAGGCATGTGTTTACAAATATGAATGCAATGAACAATAGAAATAAAATGCTCTTACTTTGCAATTAATTAGTAACTTAATCCCATTCCTAGGATAGAGTATTACCACTGCCAATTAAAAGTGATTTAGAATTCCGTCGAATCCGTACCAACACTAGTACAGAAACGGTATGGGCTGGCACCTCCCATTTATGGCTGCGGCGGTCGGTATTGGCCACCACCAGCACAAATGGGTAGGTGCCTGACCGCTTAAGACTGTCACCGGTGCTGAATGGCTTTATAGATGGAAATATTTGTGCGGCCCGCCAGCACAAACAGTTAGGGATTGTTTAGGCAATCCGTCAGCACAAACAGTTGGGGAATGTTTAAGCGATCCGTCAGCATAAACAGTTGGAGATTGTTATCACACCCGATTCTAGAAAGAACCAAATGCATCTCATATGTGCGTCAGGATCATGTTCACATACATATGGTAGACGAAAAGCGTAATATATCAAAGACAATGCTCAAAATGTAACTAAATAAAGTATTTAACAATATTACACTCCGTATAAAAGAGACACAAATATCTTTAAACGATAAACCATTATACCCTATACGAAGTCTCCAACAACTCCGTCTTCCACAGGCGATGACTGGTGAACACAGGGCCTAGAACTCCTCGAAGTCGTCGAAGATCTCCTCTTCAAAGTTCTCTTCTGAACAGCAGGGGGCAAGGGTGAGTACTCTTATGGTTGGTACTCAGCAAGTGGGGTGAATATGCAAGGCCATCAAGGATAGACTAGGTTTTGCAGCAGCGGTCACTTTTAGTTGGTCAAGTATTTATTACAAGCACCTATTAACTAAATTTAAGTTTATACCATCCCACTTTAGCAAAATCATAAAGATACCATCAACAATAACATTAGCCACAAACCACAATTTAATTATTCTTCAAGTTTCATTATCATGTGAGGGTCCAAGCCACTCTTAACCGTGAGTACGGCTGTTATAATAGTTTTACACTCTGCAGAGGTTGTACACTTTACCCACAAATCGTGTTTCCCTGAGTCGCCCAGGTTTGCAAGGCCGTTAAGCACTTCCGCGGTGAGTGGCGAGGGTACACTACCAAGCCTTTACAAAGACATGTCGAGAGCTAGGCAGCCAACTACAGTTTCAGTGGCAGTGTGGTCCATAAACCTCCCTAATGGTCAGCTCCTTAGCAAAGGCAGCTACCCCAAGAAGACCGGGCTATGACCCCTATCACCGACCCGCCTCCTTGCCCTTTCGGTAAGGCCACCAGCAAACTACACATCTAATTAATTGGCTAAGGTCAGAGCCATATGACTTTGTGGTTGCACTGTTCACTTGGGTGGTTCTCCATGTTCCCATTAAACAAAGTTGATCTTGAAATTATGCGGTATAACAACAATATGAAACGTGATCAACATTGACATAAGAGTAAACCAATACTAATCCCAAAGTTTGCAACTAAGCATGTCTACCAAACATAAATAGTAAACCCAGGTGTTTCAAGGTTTGGGGTAAAAGACTAGGTATGTCCTTAGCATAGGTAACCCATCAAGTTTATGCAAGCAACATTAAAGTAAAGTGAATTATCATGCTGTTGTTGGGATCAAATAGAATATGCAGGGGGGAAAATCCACTTGCCTTCTTCAAACAGCTGCTGGTTCTCTTCCTCGTAAGCTTGCTCTTGGTTTTGCTTGAACGTCACGTTGTCTACGCGATCACACAAATAAGCATACACAAACAAATAAGAAACAATACAACAAACAGTACAAACAGAAAGTAAAAAGATGCTAAAGTTGTAGTTCATGATGCAAGGATCGTGTGGGCGCAAAAATCACTGAAATCGAAGTTGAAACGATGAAGATATGGCTAAAGCAATGATCTAGGGACCTAACTGTGAGAGTTCTGAACTTTCAGGGGCTAGATCTGAAGAAATCAGGGGCTAAAACATAATTTAAACCTTAAACAGAGGGTCGGGTGCAAAACTAGAGGTTCTGGACGGCAGGTACTAATTCTATAAAAGTCAAGGGTCGGAACAGAAAAAGAAAGGGCTCAACTCTAATTATTTTTCTACTGATCTGGACTGCGGGTTGATTTCTGGAAAACCTAGGGATCTTTCTGCAAAAGTTCTAGGAACAGCTAGGGTCGGGTGAATCTGGTCCGTTGGATCAGAATCGGGTGGCGGTTTAAGGGTCGGATGAATCGGCGGAGTAAGGGTCGATTCTGGCCGTTAGATCTAGATCGAGCGGCAGGGGAAGGGTCGGCTCGGGTCGACCCGGCGGAGTTAGGGTCGGGCGAGGCGAAGTAAAGAGGGTCGGGCGAAGCGGAGCTGCGCTGGGCATCGACGGTGAGCGAGTGCGGCGGCGGACGGCCGGAGCTTCACCGAATCCGGTGTTCCGGGGCTTGATTCAGGCTGGGATTGTGCCGGGGAGTTAGAGAGCGACACAGCGAACGTGAAGGTGGTCACGGGGTGGCTGTGCGGCGGCTGTAGACCGGCGGCCACGGCGGCGGGCGGAAACAGATCTCCGGCGAGGAATTGAGGTTGCGACAGAGCGAGAGAGAGAAGGGAAACGAGTGCGGCTTGATGCTCACACGGAACTCCGGCGAGAGTTGAAGGCGGCGGAGAAGCAGCGGGACGGCGAGTCGACGGAGCAGCGGCGACACGAGGCGGCGGCGTTCCTCCGGTGTGCGAATTCCAGCGGCGTGCGACGGTGTTGAGTAGAGGAAAGGGTTTGAGGATGGCTCTGGTTGCAAAGCGGGGCTCCGGCGGGGTTTTATAGGGGCGGATTGGCCGGGAATAAGGAAGGCGGCGGGCGGCAAAGGAAAGGGGCGGATTCGCGACCAGTAAGGCATCCTGCGTCGCGGGGAAGGAAGGAGAGACGCGGGCGACGGCGCGGAGTCGATCCGGACTCGGGGTGAGGAAGGAAAAAGGAAGGAGAAGGAGCGCGGACGACGGCGCGGTGCGCGTGCTGTCGCGGCGGAGAAAGGAAACAGGGGAGGGGGAGCGGAGGAAGAAGAAAGGAAAGAAGAGAGAAGGCGCTGACAGGTGGGGCCCAGACGTCGGTGAGAGAGATGAGGGAAGGTAAGGCGGATTGGGCTGCCTGGTTTGGGCCGCTGAGTTGGGCCGCGGAATTGGAAAAGAAAAGAAGGAGAAGAGAAGAATTGGGCTGGGCTGAAAGAAAGAATAGGAGAAGAATTTTGTGACTTTTATAAAAATACTTTTAAAATTTTAATTCCTATATTTTCGGTGTTACAATTGTTTAGGCGATTCGTTAGCACAAAATATTTAGTTAAACATATAAAAAATATTTCATCTCTAAAAATAGCAAATAAGCTTAAAAATATTGAAACTCATACAACAAGACTTATATTTAGTATATTGCTTGTGAAAAATAGTTGGAGTGTATATCACCAAAAGGATGTTATATGATGTATAAATTTCAAAGTTTGGCTTAAGGTTAATGAGACTATGTGATAGATGAGTCATTTTGTGTGAAACATATATACTCTAACTTTTGTTAATTGTAGTGAAACTTTTTTGACATTGTTATTGACCTATTAAAGTACTTTATGCGAAGTTTTAGATTTTTAAACCAATGTTATGTGTTATTATTATTATTTCAAATAGACCCGTAAATGAAAACTTGAATAATCTAAAGAATACATTTGAAACTGTCATCTATTTTGTACATGTCATCTATATTGGAACATATGGATGCAAATACAAATTTTCCATAATTTGCTTCGCATTTTTGAGACACATATAGTTCAAATGTGGATTTCTATGAATAACCGCACAAAAATCATTTAATCTCTAGAAAATAGCAAATCATTTCAAAACAAATATGAAACCTACAATGCAATAACTTTATGTATTGCATATAAGAGTACTTTTATTTTTATGCTCTAACCGCCAGCACAAAATCCATTACTTTTTTGTGCTCTAACCGCGACCACAAAACCCATTTGGCCGTAGAACAACCCATTTATGTACTAATGCAATAATCAAATCACTGCAGTGTGAACTAAAGATTAGAAAATAGCTAGGTTTCACATAGTGACCTAAAGTTGATGTGCCTGTTCATCACTTGATGTGTAACCATGAATCCTTCTAAAATTTTTCCAGAGTGTAATTAGTCAACCTCATATTGAGACAGGAAAGAAAAAGAAATGAAGCACCACGAGCAGTAATATATAGGGGGCACAAGTAGGGCCACATGAAAGTATGAATAGTTCTTCGTCGTATTCTTGAAGGCTTTTAGCACGTAGGCCCGACCATGTTCTTTTTTATTAGAGTAAATTGCACCCACCATACAACAATTTGTATTGTCAAATATGTGCATATACGGTCATGTGTACGTTACGTAGCTGTATTTTGCCAACATCATGTGGATGGCTTTATGCATGTAACCCCTACATCTATCTGTTTGAGGCTTCTACTTCCATTTTAATCCTAGACAGATAGTTTTGAGGTAGGCATATAACCATCCAGACAGATAGTTTTGAGGTAGGCATATAACCATCGTTTGGAGGCTTCTACTAAAGATATGCTTTCAACAACATCTAATTTGTTGCACTACCTGTCCATTTTTGTTTTTTAAGGTATTTAAGTAATATTTATTACTAAAAGTTCTGACATGTATATGTGTTATGTGTGGTGTTAGGTAGGTTCAATGGATGATTTTTCCAGAGTGGAGATACATTATTTAAGTTTCTTGAATTAGGAAAATATGACATATGAATAACTGAATAAACAATAATAATACCTATTCGGTTTTGACTAGGGCATGATCCCGTAGCGATGGCATCTAGGCCAACAAAATTCTGATGGCTCGTGATCAGTATGCATCTACTAGTATGTACTTAGTGTACTAGAAAGTCCATTTGCTAGGTCGCTACAGATCAAATCCAATTGCACATAAGTGCTAACATGAAACAAATGACATAAACCAACGTTAAGAAAATAATTGTGGTGTAGATAGATGCTTCAAAGCGTAGGAGTATAATGAAAGCACTTATATTGTTTTGCAGGTGTGCAATAGTTTAATAGTAATTTTTTAAAAGAAATCACATCCGAATTCCCTTCACACTTATAATGGTGAGAATCTTTTATAGTAAACTAATTAGCAGTGCAACTGAATTATAAATAGTTTAATTTGTTTTTAATTGGAGCCTCGGATTTCCTTTTTATCTTGGCCCTTCTATGTTCTCCCGTACGTGGAGGACTTTTTAATAAGGATGTTGCACACATAGTTAAGGTTGTTGCACGCATAGGGCATTATGCGCATAAAAACATCCACATTACTTACCAGTGTCAAAATACAGCTACATAGAGTACATGTGACCGTATATGTACACATTTGACAAGTTGATATATCCGTTTACATGTTTTGCTACTTGTTAGACCAAACTGATACAACCATACAACTTGGTGTACCGTCGGCGCAATTAATTCTTTCTATTACTAATTTGTCTCAATGTGCGCAGCCGAATACCCAAAAGGCAAACCCGTAAATGAAACTTGAAGCAGAGAAGAAGATTTTGGGAGGTGGTAGGTGCACGATCGTTACTTTCTATTCTTTCTTATTTTGCACTACTCTTACTTGTGAAGTAGCACAATAGCTTCCATACCGGGGCAACCCTAGCAAGTAACATGACATGTAGGATAGCAGTACTATAAGAATACCCCTCTTTGAAACGTTCATCTAATCATATTTGTCTCAGTTACGTACCGGCACTTGATATGTATATATACTTTGTTAAACCAGTGTTAATGGAAGCTAGAGATAACATAATCAAAAATGAAAAGCAACTATGTGTAGTTTACTCTATCAGATTGACAAGCAAAGGCAAAGTCAGAGAAAGACTTCGAGGGGACTGCCATTGTGCAGGGGTGACCAACCAACGCAGCAAGCCGGCATGCGAGTTTCCAGTACTCTGATTCAGTGCGAGAGCCACTAGTCAATACTGACTGCTCCTGCGTGAAAAGTTCCTGACATGTCACCACACCAAAAATAAATAAATTAAAGTAAATGCCATCTTCTCTCAACCCTGCGGAGCCATTTAGGGCTTGTTTGGTAGATTGGCTGCCAGCACAACAGCCGACCCCATAAATCGGATCCAACTATGAAGTAACCGTATGGGCGGCATATCTTCATCTAAACAATGGCAGACTAATAATTTAGTTATTCAGATGTGACTACTACTTATGCTTTACCTTTTTTTTCCTTTTGCGATGAGTCAATTATGAATATTCTTGATGCTTGTTGTTATGTTGGACATCTCATACCGATGTATATATTCTTTAATAACTTCACAAAAAATGCTAAGGTGGTTCATGAGTCTTGTGTTACTGAATGTGCATAACTTCTTCGTCATAAGTCAATACGAAGAAACTAGAAATCTAACACTGGAGATATGATCAACGACAGCCTTCCTTCCACTACGTGAAAGCAGGGTTGGTAATGGGCAAAGACATACATTGGTAATGGGCATAGCCAACGTTACCATTTCTGGGTAACAAATGACCAGTCACCGGTAACAGGCAAAAGCGCGTTACCAATTACGTGCAAACTGTAACGGGCGTTAGACAACGGCCGTTACCAATGACACCGTGCGGCCACTTCAGCTGGGCCCACTATCAGTATTGGTAACGGGCCTCACTTGATGCCTGTTACTACTTTTTGTTACCAATCTCCTAGTGCAATCTCCTAGTGCGGCCGCTACGCCGGGCCCATTGTCAGAGTTGGTAACGGGCGACACATGACGCCCGTTACTTTTGATTGTTTACTGGTAACGGGCTACACATTAAGCCTATTACCAATAACACCGTGCGGTCGCTTCAGCTGGGTCCACTATCAGTATTGGTAACGGACCTCACTTGATTACCAATCTCCTAGTGCGGCCGCTACGCCAGGCCCACTGTCAGAATTGGTAACAGACACCACATGAAACCCGTTACCTTTCATTGTTTATTGGTAACGGGCTACACATGAAGCCCGTTACCGATGACATATCAAAGGTTACGATTTTCAATTGATGCCCGTTACCAGTGACCAATCAAAGGTAAAGGTCCAGACTTGAAGCCCGTTACCATTCATCTATCAAAGGTAACAGTCTACTTGTCTAAGGTAACGGGCTGAGCATGATGCCCGTTACCTTTAGCTCTGCGAGCCCAATTGGGCTGGCTTGTTTCTTGGCTGCATCCTGGAACGAGCCAGGATTTGGCAGCCACCTTGAACCTGCAAACAATATATATACTCCACAGCAGCAAGGACAGGTTTACAATGCATGAATTCAACATAAAAATATCATCACATATCACAATTTTACAATGGAGCCTCACATATCATCACAAGTTTACAATACAGCCTCACATATCATCACAAGTTTGCAATATAGCCTCACATATCATCACAATTTCACAATAATGTAACCTAACATAAACATACACATGTACATCAAGTTTAAATTTTCTGCACATGTCATAATCACCTGTTTGACGGTTTCAAAGTGGACAGTAGTAGAAGGCGCTGTCCGGTTGGATGACATCCTTGACGATGAAATTGTATAGCATCTCCCGGATCATCTCATATGTTTCTTTGATAATTGGGCCGGGTGGAGCTTTATAATCCTGCAGACACCATGCTTAATAAAATGTATATTGACAAATAGTAAATAAATAAAACAAGTGATTAATGCATAAACACGCTATGAAGAGTACATACAACAACTTTTTTGTAGGTTTTTGCATCACACACTAGGTTCAGCATGTTGTTTGCAACATAGAAACCACATTGATTGGTCCCTCCTGGTTGTTGAACACACTACAATATACAAAAATGTTATGCCAGAATTAAGGAAATACTCCATCGGAATTGAAATTCTTCATTTCTTTGCTAGAATTACCTGAAAGTTGGTCCTATGCATGAGTTTCGTTACTTTGGACTTTTGTTTCATTCCTTTAGTCTTCATGTAGTTTCCAAAGGAACTGCATGGAGCATATATAGAAACAAACCTACAAAAACCTTACCAATTAACAACTTGTTGGATATCTAGGAACTTTCTTTTCGGCACAATTTTCACGAAGTCTAGGTAGAATACAAGACTCCACTTGATGACAATGACTATCAGTACACTCCTACCACAAATTCATGCTTCATAAGCTTAGCAATTACATCTATTACAAAATTTGTTTGGAATTGGATCATTGTGGACGAGAATGTTTGTGGGTCCAAAAATCCGACATCTACCCCCATATCTTTTGCCATTTGAAACATTTTCCTACATAGAAAATCAAATTGTTAGTTTGAACATTGTGGTACCAATTAATGAAACTCTAGTGCCAAGGAACTTACAATGAAAAGCACCTCAGCAAACTAACGTCCATTGTGTCAAGGTTTAATAGGTCATACAAGTCACTGAATCCATCATAAAAATTATCTGGCTTTTCAGTTTCAAAGTGGCATGCATCATACTGTACACCAATGTTCTCGACACCATTTGCACTCTCTAGCATGTAGTGATTATGCAATTCCTGACATGATGGTCCATCAGCCTGTAGATCCTCCTCTAATAGCATAGGCTCACCAGGTTTGTATTTAGTATTACCCTGAGTCCACATGGAGCTAACGGGATGGATTTTCTCCCTTTTGAGGCGGCGCCTCATTTCGAGAAGGTGGCTCATTATCATCCTTTTAAGGAGCTGGAGGAGGTGGCTCTATCAGTAGAGCACCAGGTGGCTCATGCTCATCATCCTTGTGAGGAGGAGGAGGCTCTATCATTCCATCACCAGCTGCCTCATAGGAATCATTTTGAAGAGTAGGAGACGGTGAGGGTGACTGGTGAGGATAACAAGGAAGAGGTGCACCTGAAGATGATGTGGAGCCAGAGTTGGGAGGTCTCGTCCTTGGTGGTATTAGGATACTTGTCCTTAGCCACTATATCCGATGAAAAAGAGCTTCATGAATGGTTGTGATCTCATCACCGACTGGGATAGGTAAATTGATGTGCCTCGTATTGGCTCACACATAGGTAGATTGCACCAGAGCATATCCATATTATACAGGTACTGTATGGCACACCGCCCAACCTGGACAGCCAGTGGCATATGCGAGCTCCATGTTATACTTGCTATCCAGAAGGCTGCAAACTGTTGGCTTCGTAAGGCCATCTATGTCTGGAATGGGTGATGGACCCGGTGTTCTCTGTTCCACCTCCCCACAACTACTCTTCCATCCTTGGAGGGGGCTACCGGCAATTTCAGATGGTATTGCTATGCCTGCACCTCTTAGCATCTTGATAACTCGCATGACCGTTTCAGCCACGATCTCTTCCTTGTTCACATTACTAGATCTCTTTTTCTTCTATACATCCCAACAAAATCTGGCCCAAAACCTTTTTCCCAACCGGATGAACTAGACACTCCTCGAACTCGACCTCGATGCTCAGGGTTTTCAAGTGCCTGGTTGAGAACATCATTTTCCCTAACACCAGTAAAAGAACCATCGCTAGCTTTAGCTGCAATGGCTTTCACCCTCTCTGCCAAAGCCAACACCGAAGGGGAAGTGAATGTTATGTTGCCGCTCTCAATCCCCTTATCTGACCTAGCCCGCAAATACAGCCTTGATCGACCAGGAAATTGCATCCAAGGGTTGTCTTTTCCTTCGGCGGACACCTTTTCATCCTCCTCCTCCCAATCCTTCCTTTTACCAGCATAACCTTTTCGTCCCATCTTGTGCGGCTTTGTGTGCAACGCTCGCATGTCTTTCATCTCCTGGCTCTTCTACTGAAACTCTTCTTGCTTCAGAAACGGATGTTTCTCAAAGGGTGTCAATTCCTGCCTCATGAAATCTGATTTTAAATGGGACTTGAAGCGCTGTTGCAAAAACGCTATCTTTTTCATAGCTATCCTAATTTCCTTCTCACGATCCGTACTAGACAGATTCTGTGGGTACTCTAATTTGTCCTCTAGAATAGGGAACAAATCTGTCTCCTTCGTCTCCATTGGGATCGATTCAAGTTGACATTTATTGAGACCCTCTCCCTTGCAATGAGCCCGCAAACCAATATGAATCTATCCCTCGCAGCTTGTGGGACAAGCCAACCATCGTCATCGATTCCAGTGGCAGTGACCTTGTCTTCTGGCCATTTGGTTTGTATCCTTGGCTTGCGGGCTCGAGTAGCACTCGCAGCTGTCTGTGAGGACTGCGCCGGTACCGCTCTAGGTGATTGAGGTGGTGCATTGTTGTCACCAGAGGACCCCGTTGTAGACATCTGAATCAACAAATTTGAAATTAAATTCTTAGAAAATTGATCAAATTCAACTAAACATTATACTAAATTTCTTCTAAGTGCATTATCTCAATAAAATGTTTCGTTGCAACTCAATGAAGAAATAAAATTGGTCCAATATCCCAATAACTACATCAACAAACTTTATAAGCCACTCAAAAACCCAGAATAATGTAGCCAAGCACAACAAATAAATAGAGATTTCCCCACTGTTATCTGAATGATAGACATCTGACAATAACCAATTTTTGAAACAAATATCCCCACTGTGCAAGATGACAATACAAGCTCCTAGCAATTATGTTGAAATGGACCAGGGCTAGCACTCTGCCACACTGAGTAAGAAACTGCCACTCTGCTCGGACTAACCCATTGCGTGTTCACTAAGCAAGAAACTGTAGTAGACTCATGGAGGGAAGGGAAGGTGAGGGGCATACCTGGTGGACCCTCGTTGCCGGTAGGGGACCAGATGAAGACCTAGATCAGAGGAATCTAGAGCAGAGGAGTGTGGGCATCAGACATAGGCACCGAGGAGTGCCGGCGTGGAGGCCTGCCCTGAGGAGGCCCCGGTACAAAGGAGGCCCCGACGCGAAGGACGGAAGGAGGGCACGGATGAGGACCGACATGGAGGCACTGGCGAAGAGGACCCGGCACGAAGGTGGGCCGTGTTGGAGGCCGGCACGAAGCAGGGCCCACTCAGTGGAGGCCCCAGCGCGAGGGACGGCTGGAGGGCACGGAGCGGCGGGGCGGGAAGAACTGAGTTCGATTTAGGGCACAACCCTTCTCGACGGGGCAAAGAGGCGCGTATATACAAAATGCCATGGGTAACGGGCAATGTTTTAGTCCATTACCAATTGTTATGCTTTGGTAATGGGCTACATTGACGCCCGTTACCAATGATTAGGCATTTGTAACGGTCAACATTGATGCCCGTTACCAATGACTTTTTGAACAGTAGAGGGTTCTGCTTCAGGATGTCTGAATAGGACCCTGGTACACATTGGCAACACCAATCTTCCTTTTCTACCCAGGCATAACCACATTAAACTTAACAAAATAGCCCAAGTTCATCAATACACATGAAAATTGTCAAAATAGCTCAAGTTCATCAATACACAACAAATTTTGACAAATTCACTCAAGTTCATCAATACACATCAATTTTTGACAAAATTCACTCCGGTTCATCAATACACATAAAGATTTGACAAATTCACTCAAGTTCATCTATACACATCAAGATTTGACAAATTCACTCAAGTTCATCAATATTTACAAATTCAATCATGCTCATCACTACACATCAAATTTGCTTATTCCATGCTTTTCGGACATGGATTGTTTCCGCATGGTCAGTTTGTAGGTATGGAGTTTTATCAAGCGGTAAGAGTCGTGGCATGTATGTAGTAGCAAAGGAGGGTATTTCGACAAATAGATTGTACTCCTCCTCGTCAATCACATTGGCAACACCAACAATCCTTTTCTTTCCGGGCATAACCACATGCCAGTTCTTCTTTGCAAGGTCAGGCACATCAAACACTTGTTGAACATCCTTGGCAAAGATGAATGGTTCAGATCTGTAGCCAACGAGTCATAAATCAACACTAGCGAACCCATATTTGTCATGTGTCACGCCTCTTGTCCCATTAGTCTAGCGACATTGAAACAGGGCTACCTTGAATCCCACATAATTCAGCTCCTAGATCTCTCCTATTCGACCATAGTATGTGCCCATTGCCATGTCGTTGTCCATGGCATCCACATGAGCACCACTATTCTGGTACATGCTCTTGGCATCCTGGACTCTAGTGTAAAATGTATATTCATTTATATCATATACTTGGTATGTGGTAATAGTGAATAGTAGCCCCTCTGCTAGTTTTCTCATCAGATCATCAGTTATAGGAGTACTCGCATTTTGGATTTGATTTCGGAACCAAGTGTTAAAGCTTTGCATATGCTTGTGTGCAATCCAAGAATCATTCCGGTTAGGATTCTGCTCACAGAGATGTTGCATGTGTTCATCAACATATGGTGATACTACATTGGTCTACTCTAGCACAACAAAATGAGCCTGGTTGAATGCATTCCGGTTCGAAGTGACTAATGTTTTACCCAAAGTCCCAACACCAGCGAGCCTGCCTTCATGCCGTGAACGAGGCACACCAATGGGGTTTTGGGGGTCAATATAACACATGTCCCACTCCACAGCTTCTATAGTCCCATAACCACGAACAATGCATCCCTCTAGAAATGATCGATTATGGACCAATGATTTAAGGATGCCATAGAACCTCTTATATGGAAACATTTGATGCAGATATGTTGGACCAAGGAAGAATATCTCCTTCACTAGATGCGCGGTGAGATGGAAAATCAGATCAAAGAATGATGGAGGGAAAGTAGCCTCAAGAAGGCATAGCGTCTCATATTGCCTCCTCTCTAGCTCTCATAGCGAGTTCTCATCAATTACCTTTTGCTCGATTGCATTGAATAAAAAGCACAAGCTCATGATAGCCTCGCGAGTCTGCAATGGTAGGATACCTCTAATTGCTACGGGAAGCAGATATGTCATCAACACATGGAAATCATGTGACTTCATCATGTGGAAATTCAATTTGCAGTCTTTCACTGACACAAGCCTTTTGAAACTGGATGAGTAACCTGAGGGAACTTTCAACCCATGCAAAAACTCGCAAAATTCTTTCTTCTAACTCCTCGGTAGTGTGGTAGCCGCTACAGGAAGGTCCTTCCAAGTGTTTGTTTCCCTAGCATAAACTCTGGTCTTATGCCCATCTCTTCAAAATCAGCCCTTGCATTCTCATGATCCTTTCCTTTTTCACTCTGTTGTAGCAAAGTGCCACAGAGGCTCTCACATACATTCTTCTTTAAGTGCATGTTGTCAATTGAGTGGCGAACATCTAATACTTCCCAATACTCCCTCTCCCATAGTATTGATTTTTTATTCCATATCCCTAATTCTTCTTCTTCACCATCTCGTTTCCGCTTGCCAAGAATCTCCTTTCCAGCTGGTAACTCCTCGATAGTTCGGATGCCTTCCACCTGCTGGTGGATCTGAATTTCAGATACATGCTGAGGTGCTGTCCGTGTCTCCTTTTGCCCATCGAATTGACAGTCCATCTTCCGGTATGCGTGTTTCTTGGGAAGGAAACGTTGATGCCCCATACACACGAATTTCTTCGAGTTCGGCAACCACAAAGAGCATATTTCCTTCCAAGCAGTGGGGGCAAGCTTCACCCTTTCTTTTACTCTGCCTGACACATTACGATGTGTTGGAAGATCATTGATGTTCTGAACAACATGCCATGCAAGTGAAAGTCCTCACGCTTAAACTCATCCCAAACATCCACACCAGGTCTTCAAAGTTTCTTAAGATCATCAACCAATGGCCTAAGGTAGACGTCAATTCTGTCACCAGGTTGTTTTGGTCCAGATATTAAGGTCGACAACATTATATATTTTCGTTTCTTGCAATGCCATGGTGGAAGGTTGTAAATTGACAATACAACAGGCCATGTGCTATGTGTTGAACTCTGGTTACCGAATGGATTCACATCGTCTGTGCTAATAGTGAACCTAATATTTCTGCAATCATCAGCAAACCATGGATACTGCATATTGATATGTCCCCATTGAGCAACATCAGCGGGGTGCCGCATCATACCATCATTCTTCTTGCGACCTTCCTTATGCCAACGCAAGAGCTCGGCCTCCTTTCTAGTGGCAAACATGCGTTTCAAGCGGGAAATAACGGGAAAATACCATGCTACCCGCATAGGAGGCCCTCTATATTGGCTTTGATCTTCTCAGCCTCATCCCCACCCCCCACAGTATCTCCACCATCTTTTTATGCTTGTACCGCGTTAAACCACATTTAGGGCAATTATCCAGACGTTCATACTCTCCACGAAATAGAACACAACTATCCTTACATGCACTAGTAGAATGCCCATGCTAACGCTATGGTAAATGCAAAAGATAATAAATTTTGAAACATAAATTGAACAATAAGGTGGATTGATATTCACTCCCAAACGGATTGATGATGAGTTATTGTTAAATTCATGGCATATACTCAAAAGAGTAATATATCAAATAACATCACAACTATTGTATCTTTTGGAACTACTACATCCTAGCAAATAACATCACAACTACTGTATCTTTTGAAACCACTAAATCGTGACATGCTTGAGAAGTTCTTGTATATCTTCAGGAATGTTGTCTTTAGATACATTCTCCTTGTACTTCAACATGTCCACCAAGAACTTGGTCCTCAGTACGTTCCTATTCTGTACATCCATTATTATATATCATTTTCAGAGAGCAATAATTAATTATTATTGACCAAGTTTGAAAAATGAGAGCACTCAGTGCAAAGCAGTGGTAATCTTGTACCATCCCACGAGCGCATAAAGTTGATAACAAAAAAGCCTGTCAGGTTCCTGCAAAAGAAACATGTTGTTATGTATATGCCGACAAACTAATTAGTTGAGAGCAAGTTATAAGCAATTACCAGTCTAATGTTTTTGGAACCCATGTTGGTAATATACGACGCCATACATAAATATCGTCATTCCATGCAGGATTGGCTAACTCCATAGCGAGTTTCAAATTATTGGCAATATTACGTATTTTGTGAATATAGTGCATGGTTCGATAAGAACCCTTAAACTGCGGAGGTATAGGCATCGGGTCCATTATAGAGACACTTCTAGCCTCCATGTCAAGTATGAATAATGTGAAGTGACCCAAGAAAGAGTATGGCAATAAAACCTGCAAACAGACAGTTCATTCGTTCATGTAAGGGACAAAACATACAATTTTATAATGGACAGATGAATATAGCTTACATTGCTGCAATCTGAAATATCGTACACCATGTCAGGCCAACATTCCAACAATTTTGCGAACCGCTTAACATCTAGCTTCACACGACGGCGCGGACCTCGACCAAAATCAGATATGGACTGCTTTTTGACAGTAAATAATCTTGCAATGAACAAATTGTATATGGCTACAGAAAAATTATATGAACTTACACAGAACTGTAAGTCCATGTAGTGGTATTTTTCTTCTAAAAACAGCAAACCCTCGTTGCATGCGAGCATCCGTACAACCATGTTGAAGCAACCAGTATCCATTGGCTTATTTACATCTAATATGTCTTTAAGTTTTCTGAGATTTAAAGAAATTGGATAAGGCTTGGTGGTCCGAATCCATTCTTTCCTATTAAATGAATATTCTGTTAGCCAAAGCAAGCTCATGGGTCATCAATATTTAGCATGCATATAATATATCAACTGAAGAATGACTTACTCTAAAGATTCAGTATGGTCCGTCGACATGATATAAGTGCAAAGTGCACACAACAGTTCCTGTGTGTTTGTTGAAGTTATTCGCGTGAAAAGAACATGTGGAGATATATCAGATTCATTTCGATGTGTTGGGTTTGATAGTTTAGGTACCTCATCCTGATTATTGATAATTTCAACATCACTTGGAATCTCTCTGTCTCGATTTGTCTCTTCAGGTTGTTGTCATCGTCGCCTCCATCTAATTGATTCTCAGCAGCATGTATATCATCTGCGAAAATCAATAATAAAAATCAATACATTTATACATCATTATAAAACACAGAAGTAGCATAAATAATTGAGTCTATACGCACCATGATCTGCATAAGTGGTGTCGTCCATGGGTTGCACATTAGCAGGAGTTGGGGTTTGAGGTGTCCGAATTGTAGATGCATCACTGTATGGCATGAATTTGTTCCATCCGGTTTCCCCTCTAGGGTAGAATAAAGGATAAGCCAATGGGTCATAGCAACCATGATATGCTTTGATATACCGTGGCCGGTCTCCTCTGGCATATACAAGCACACTCCTATCAAAACTTCTCCGTGGATCATTCCCTTCCATCCAAATAGCAACAACTTGTGATGCGATTGGTGCATTATACCTTCGTTGGTCAGGTGTAACATTTGTGTTTAGTTCAATATAGTAGTCATCCAAGTTCGGAATAGCACCAACTCTATTGAAAGTCTGAACGTATGGATTATCCTGCAGTATTCGTAGGATATTCCAGATGATGTTGATATCTAGGTCAGGGGACCATTGTACTCTATGTGCCAATGTCTCATCTTCTGTATCATAAAAATATAGCTGCAAATGCCGCGGACCATGGGAACCTGGCACCAAGTGGTCCAGTCGATGGTACAACCCTCCTTGAACTCGAAACATATAAATACCCGTCCCTGCTGCAGTGCTAACTCGGAGGTCAAGAGTAACTCCAAGACTTGTGAAGGAGAAATGAGAGTTGAAGTACCGTATATATTTTCAGAAATACTTTGCATCATCATGCACTTGACTTGTGAATGTGAAGGAGAAATGAGAGTTGAAGTACCGTATATGTTTTCAGAAATACTTTGCATCATCATGCACTTGACTTGTGAATGTGAAGGAGAAATAAGAGTTGAAGTACCGTATATTTTCAGAAATACTTTGCATCATCATGCACTTGACTTGTGAACAATCTCTTTAGTTCATCAGGAACCTCCGGTATATGGATGTTTATCTTGCCTTTTCTGCAACAAAATCCGGAGGGCTCATATTGAAATCTCTTTGCACCACAGTGCCGACAGTCAGGAACATCCCTCAATTTATGTCTAACTGCCAGGTTCTGGTAAATTAAATCATATGGATCGTCAAGAACATTGTCCGAATTAGCACCCTCACCAAACACGCAATACGATTCGTAGTCATCACCTGGGTGGAAATAATAATAAGATCAGCAAGTATTGTTATGTGATTGAAACATGATTTGCCCGCCAATTAATGATAAGACGTATACCTTCATTAAGTTGTCTTATTCCATCATCAAATAAGTCCTGATTGTTTAATTGATGACCTTCATTGATGTCAGTTTCATCACCTTCTTCATCATTAGGGTGGGTAGGCTGGAATAAGTGTGGGTCGAAATCTTCCTCATCAGGTTGCCCCATACCATGGTTCAGGGACAGCATAGGCATAGTAGTGTCTGCATAATAAGGCAAAAAATAAGATGTACAATTAAGGAAGTTTAAAGCTTGTGCTGTCCATACAACTTTTGTATTTGCTAACCTGGGTTTATAGTAGGCAATGGTGTTTCTTCTAAGTCGGTCATGATTAATTTTGCATGCATCTTGTAGTCTCGATTCGGCTGCAATAATTCTTCCTTCTCCTGATCACTCATATTGATGTATCTCTCCCTATTCTTTAGGAGCTTGTCCCTACTCGAACTCCCAGCTGAAACAGGGTATGCAATGTATAGGTAAAAGAGTACATAGAAGAACTCAATCCCCGCGGTAGGTTACCTTGAGTCTGCGGAGTTGCAATGGTTGACGGCCCATTCGTACAGATAGAATGGTTAGAAGCAAGAGGTGCAATGGTTGACGGCCCAACTGTGCAGATAGAATGGTCAGAAGTAACTGTAGGATATCCACTTACACGTAGTGGCACGTAATTATCATTTCTGTGTAGCCATTCCATGGGGTCATCTGGAATAAGATTTTCCTTATCTTCTATGCTTGGTGTCTGGACAATGGTCGAGACTCCAGTTACAAAGGGTGATTGCCAAGATAGCTGAGTAGTAGAACCTTCAGAAAAGGAAGAATTTTTATTATTGTGGTTTAAATGAAATGTGATTTAGGGCTGCACGCCACCATTTGTCTACAAACCTGCCAATGTGGGCGTTGGCAATGTTGGAGGCAAGACTGTTACAGTGGTAGTATGGCTTGATTCCGCCTTCTTTCGTGCTCGGTATTCACATTGTTTCCTATTTATCTCTTGCCTTTGCTCGTCGGACATTTCAGCTTGACGTTTCCGTTGCTTGCTGTTCCTTTCTAGCCTCTTATGTTCGGCATCATCCAAAGAACCTGATTGCATAGCAGATACACATAGGGCATGAGGATGACATAATCTTGGAAGTAACTGACTGCAATGTGTAATCAAAGCACCTGTGTTCTGGGTGTTGGTGATATCGGTCAGTGCAGGGCGTTTCTGTGTTGGTGTGGCCATGTCCATAATCCCTCCCCTAAAGGATCGAACATGAGTTTATAGGAAATCAGATATGGCAATTTAAATATTTGGTTGAAAGAGAACATAGTATATAAGAAGAGAGTATACAAGAACAGAGCTATGGCCATATTGATCATGCAGAGTAGGTCCAGGGCAGCCGAGACGCAGACGCACCCGAGACACTGTCGCAGCCGAGAGGCTGACTCGGCCGGCTGTGCGTCATGGCGGGGGGTCGGCGTCGGGTGAGGTCCCAGTCCGGCGGGTCGTAGGACCGCGGGTGTTGGGGGCGTCAGCGGTGGCGCGGATCGCAGGGTGGCCAGGGATCGTAGGGTCGCAGCATCGCAGGGTGGCCGGGGATCGCTGGGCGTCGGCGTGGCGGGCGTAAGGGTGATGAGCACGGAAGGTGGAACCTGGCGAGGAAGATGAAGGATCGGGCCTTTCGTCACGCAGAAGGTGCATGATTTGGGGGAGAAAAAAGAGAAAAGAGAGAGGGAGAAAAAAAGAGAAAAGAGAGGAGCATGGTATTAGAACCGCGAACCGGTACCCAGGATGCACAGGCGGTGTGGGAGAGGGAGGCGGGGGAGCGGGGTCTGGCATTGAGGCTGGATGATCCAAAGATTATTGGTCGTCGATTGTGCGTTGAAGCCTCATGCGATGGATCGTAGGCGTAGATTTTAATGCTGGTGTTTTTCTAGGTACAATTTTGTGGGTACACAATGGGCTAGCTGTCGCTGCGGGATGTAAATTCCTGGGTGGACGTAGGGAAGATTAGTCGATCCTTTAGGGGAGGGATGTATTTTCTCAATTTCCAATCCCAAAGGATAAATTATCTTCTTAGCCTCATACACGAAGTCGGCCACAAGGTTCTCCTCCAGGATGTCCTTTATCAGAACCAACAGTGCCTTGAAATTACGATCGGTCCAACCATGAGCTGCCTTCAACTGTAGAAGCTTGAGATCATCGGATAGGCGTGAATATCTATTACAACCAGGATAGAGGGGTTTTTTGAGTCTTCAACAAACTGCGTCAGTCTAACTAACTCAGCAGTTGTGTGCACACCTTGGTGCTCAATATCCCTCACCATCTGGTCCACATCGTCCACAGGAACAGTGACATCATCACTATTCAAACCATGTATGTCCTCCTCGCTCATATCTTCAGGTTGCATAAAAAAAGGCAGGAATGCTTCCTCATCCCCAAAGTCATCGTTCCCACATTCGTTAAGGCATCCTGCTTCTTGGTTGCGGTGATCTGTTTCACCTTCATTAAGGCATCCCGCTTCACCTTCATTAAGACCTTTCTCGCCATGTTTATTCCAGCATGTATATTTCTTTTTGAATCAACGCATGATCAAATGTGTGAAAATATTGTCACATTGTGTGAACTTTTTTTGATTATTGCAATCAACACACGGGCAGTACATTGTCCCTTCACCTCTATTTCTCATATCCACCTCTGCGTCAGCAAGGAAACCCTTCACCCCACACAAAAACTCATCCCAACATCGGGGCTCCTTGTACATCCAACTTCTACCAGCCATCTAGAAAAAATTAAAAAAAGATTGTTTAAGAAATAATCAATCCGAACTAAGATCAATAAACATACCCTATCTAGAACAAGTCATTCTAGGATTGTAAATTAATTTATCCCAAAAAACAAGTCATCTTACCCTATTTAGAAAGTGCATGTGCATGAAAGAATCAATTAGTGCAAAATATGGGTAATAAATAGGGGTAAACTTGCAGATCTGGGCCATTTGATACTAGATCAACCAATCCTATATAGGGCATCTAACATAACCAAGCTCTTTGTACCCAAACATATCATAAATTTGTAAAGTTGAACTTTTGCTAAATTAACTCAAAAATGCAAGGAAGAGAAGGAATGAGGAGGGGACGAAGAAGAAGAACGTCGGCAAAATGCATACCTCTAACAATGAAGCAGTAATCCCAAACAAAAACTGAAAAAATGTGAAAAATCGCCCCCAAAACGCCAGCTGCTGTCCGCCAACGGTGGCGAACAACTGTTCGCGGGCAGCAGTCACGGTCTGTACTAATGGAGCTAGATCATTGTTATCGGGCATAGAATGTAGCCTGTTACAATGTCCTGGCACTGCCTAATAAGTAAGTTATCGAACCTGTATATTTCACTTCTGATGAGGAAAACTGGTTTCTAAGTACTGGCATCCAACCAGTTTGCTTTATCAGTTTGTTTTGACTTAGTTTCACTTGATCTCTTCTTCAATTTCATTAATCTTTCCCCATACTTGGGCTTATCTTTTGTTCTTCTTCTGATTCCCGAAGCTCGTTACCAATGTCCGCCATTCGTATCAGGCGTTGAATAATGCCCGTTACAAATTCTCGACCGACGACGGGCCCACCTGCACGCCTAGTTCGGACCGTATGTCCAAATGGATAAGACGGCCGACCGGCCGTGAAGCAGCTTGCTTGCTCTGCTATTGCTCGCTCTCACTCTCGCTTTTAGCCGCCGCCCATTACGCCACCCTGAAGTCATCACCACGGCCGGCATCGCCACCACCACCGACAACCTGTCGACTTATCGTCTTCCTCCAGTTCCTCAACATCCCGAGAGTTTGAAGGGCAGGGTCTTTCCATGGCGAGCAGCACCCTGCCGTCGTCATCATTGCCTAGCGGATTGGTGCGAGTGGCCATCTTCCCCTCATCGATTGTGAACGTTCCCGAAGCAAGATCATTTGTCTAAGGAATTGAGCCGGCGATGTGTTCTACAAGTGCCCCAACAACATCCAGGTGAGCGGCTCTTACCAAGATCTTGGGTTCCATTCCATTTGAAATGGGTTTTGAAGGCAGATTTATGTGTTTGTGACCTAGGATGATCCAAATAATTCATGCCGCCTCTCGTACTGGCTTGAGAGACACTATCTGCATCACTTAACCGACAAGTTTCCCCATCTATTGCTTGATCGTGTTGCACAAGAGGGAGGTCAAACTTCAACAGCTGCAATGAGGCCTCTTCCTGAATGGATTCCACATGGGTATGTTGAAGAACCCAGCAACAGCGTGGCCATGAATATTCAAGAGATGAAGATGTAAATTTGTGATATGAAGATGGAGATTTGTCAATTGAAGATGAAAATTGCAGAGATGAAGGGAGTTAAACTTGGTGGCGTTGGAGTTGTTCTTGCTATAGTTATAGGTCTGTTTGTTGGAATGTTTCTGTCTGGGGTGAAGGTGGTAGCTCAAGAACATGTTTAGCTTTCTAGTACCTTTGTTGTGTTTGTTTGACGGCTAATCTTGTACTAAGGAGCATGAGTTTGATTTTAATTACTGTGCTTGGACTGAAATGGCCTGAGTTATTATGTTTGAATTGAGTATTGAAATTGGAATGAAATGTCCGCAATTTGGACTGAATTGGCCTGAGTTATTGTGTTTGAATTGAATATTGAAATTGGAATGAAATATCCACAATTTGGAATGAAATGGCCTGAGCTCAACATATGAATAGGTAACGGGTATCATTTGATGCCCGTTAGCAGTGACCAATCAAAGGTAACAGACCTAACTTGAAGCCGTTGGGCCCACTGTCAGTGGTAACGGGCGTAGGATGACACCCGTTACAAATGTCCTATGCCCCGAGGCTGCTCCCGCTGGGCACACTAGCATTAGTGGTAACGGGCTTTATATGACGCCCGTTTCCATTCGAATATCATAGCAGGCAAGTCATACCGTACAGTCCAACTTCCTATTCACACCTCTTCTTTACCTATCCTCCCTTACTTATATGCGTTCATACATGTGTATAGAGGCTCAGGGATTTAGAGAAGTGGAAGCGCCCAGTATTAACTTCTATCGTCCAGTCGATTCATCTTACACTACAAACTGCTGCGGTTTATTCCGCCTATAAAGTAGACCTGGTCGATCTCGCATCTTATCTCCCCTTTCTTGATCAACCAGTAGGAGTTGTTCTTTCTCTATTCACCTTCGATCTTCGTTGCTCTGATCCGTTTCACAAGGCAAAAGGTTTTAAATTTCGGGCAATTTTTTAGCATTTGCTTCGATTGTATTGTTATAGTAATCTAGATCTGATGATCGTACAGGGGGAGTAGAGCATGGCCTTCCCCGGACAACCATCACCAGTCAAGGTGATCGTCTCTAACCGGGTCATCCAGCAGTTGAGAGTGTGGAGCGGAGAGCAGGACTGCGTCGTTGCTGCCTACGTGACAAGGGAGCACTTTGAGCCATTCATCACCACCAGCATCGTCGTCAAGCACGTCATCGGCGACTACAGCTGCCGGATCATCCACGATGATGACTATGGCTTAATCTTCTACGTGCGGCTTCAGTCCCCATCGGATGTGGACAAGTTCCGTGGCCACGCATGGAACTGGTGGGGGGAGTATATGTTCTTCCGCCGCATCAGTCAACTCCAAGAAGCTCTGGCTTGGGATCGCCTCACTCGTCAGCTGCATTAGTCTGTAGTCCTCGTCGATCACTCGCATATTCGCATTAGTTTGTTCTATGTCTAATTTCATGTTATCTGGATGTCTCTGTAATACGAACAAATTTCCTTTATGTATGCTAATGCGAACAAATTTACTTTTTCAAGTGCATCAGCAACGTCACGCATCTTTGCTTTTGCTTTTCCTAGCTTCTTGACCATGTTCCCCCTATCTTTTACAGCTTGGTTGCACAGCCCATTTGCTTCATCAAGTTCCTCCTTAACATGGTTCTTGAAGACTTTGAAATTTGCCCTCAACTTTTTCAGCTCTGGAGAAACTTTAGTAGCAACACGTGCCAAAGAACAATCTCACAGTCAAAAATTAGTAGTGACGGGCTTCATATGACGCCAGTTACCGAGACTTAGGTAACAGGCGTAATATGATACCCGTTACCGATAACGTCATGGGTAATGGTAATATAATGATGCCCGTTGCAAAGGTCAATTAAGGGGAGAAGATGCTAGGTCATGCTGATGAGGACATCAACACCAACGATACATCCACTCCGACACAAATTTAGACCATGGAGACCCATGTACTCTTGTTTTGCTTAGGAACCAAGGAGGCGACCGAAAGGGAAACGGATTCGCGCAGGCTCGATTCGGACTGCAGAACAGTACCAACTTGTGACGGACACCACGGTCGCATATGAACTCGGATTGGGGCGTTCAAGTACTTCGTGGAAAGCTTATGAAGTCTTCTTTCAAACGGATCCGGCCTCATATCCATATCTATTACAAGTCGGCCGCAATCGTAAAATTAATACAGAGTCCTTTTCTGCACATGGTGCTGCGTCACCTTGTTTTGGCCCAATGGGCCGTGTATCAAGTTAAGTCCATTACGGACGCGTCCTAGGGTTGGAGTACGACCCCAGCACCCTTGTGGTCGTCTTCCCATATACTTATACCCCTTAGCCGCCACCAAGGATGCTTGGGTTCTGTTTAGATCAAGTTTAGCCTTCGCTACTTGCTTGCAAGCGCGCGTGCTGGATCAGCCGCCCGTCTTCTTGTCTTCGGAACCCCACCATTATTGAGATTGCATGTGAAACCTTCATTTACATCTAGTAAATTCAGTACTTGTCATACTTGTTCTTGCTAGTTCTTCGATTGCTTGCAGGACGAGTGCCCTAGTGGCTGGGTGCCGCGCTCCACAAGATCGCGACAGCCATTGGAGGGGGTGTATCGGTTGCTAAGGCGCAGCTTGGAAGGCTGTAATCGGGCCGTGAATGTCGCCTCCATCGACCAATCGAGTTATCCACGCCTCTCATCGAAAGAACGGGAATCAAACCCTAGCGGGTCGCCATTAGTTGGTAATCAGAGCAAGGTTTATCGGTGAGAGACTTCTAATTCTTCGCTGTTTTATTTTTCCTATAGTCCAGAAAAGCCAAAAAAATAGTAGATTAGTTTACCTTCAATCCTATAAACTCGTTTGAGCCTTTGCTAGCACTGCTTAGTTAGGGCTTGTTGAATTTTCGGTTGCATCGGTTGCGTCGAGTTGCAGGTCTTAGTTTTAGTCCTTTAGAGTTTCGAGTTCTTGTCACGTTCTAGTCACAACCGTGCGCTACCATACATACTCCGTGTTGGCGGAATCCGAGTCTATATTCGTGTTCAAGTCCGAGTTAGATTCTGTGTTGGTTTGTGACCGAATCGCACGCGGTGCTGTGATTCGAGTAGGGATCGGTTTCCTTGTCCCAATTGGTTATTGCGCCGTGTTATGAAATTCCATTGCTTTTCGCACTTGTACTGCATATTTTGTAACGCTCCAGAAAGGCAGAAGTAGTCTCGGCTTACTCAAACCACAACTTTGCACGAATACATATAGCCTCGGCTTACTCTTTTTTTACCGGAATACCCCTACCCTTTTGGGAAAAGTTTGTGTGTGGTGTGGCTCTTTTGAAGTCTTTTAGGTTATATAATCAGTTTTGAGGATCCCCTGGAAAAAAAAAAGAAAAGAAAAGAAAAAAAAGAAGGGAAAAAAAAGAAAAAAAAAGAAGAAGAAGAAAAGGAAGGGAAGAAAAATGGGCTGTTCTTTGTGCATCTTTTTTGTTCTTCGGTGGTGTCTCGTGACTTCATTTGTGTCCAGGGTCGCGTCTCTAGCACGGTCTAGGCTAGGACCAGCATAGTACCGCCGTTGAACGATTTTTCAGCTTGCTTTTGTAACTAACGTGGTGCTAGTTCATCCTTCCTTCAGCCCACCTATAGCCCCACATATCCGACTACAGCTTGACAGGTCCTGTTGTTGCGGCACCGATACACTTCATCCCACGGTTACAGACTTGTTGGTTGCCGTCCCCTCTTGTTGAGCAAGGTAAGAATTGGTAAGAGCTTGTGTAACAAGTTGAGAGTGAGCGCCTTACAGTAGCTACATCCCATTAGTTGTAGGATCTTATTTCTTCACCTATTTTTGTGTTTCCTTTGTTCATCTAACCACGATAGGATCAGAGGGTGATGGGAGTTTAGGTCACTCTCCTCGTACAAAGGGAATCATACAACATTTTGAAAATAAGATGAGGAGGCATGTAGATGGGCTTGCTGAAGATATGCTGGTGTCAAATGATAAGATTGGGCAGTTGGAGGCCACGCAGCTTGCCACCAACACCAAGCTTACAAGGCTGGAGACGTCGGTCGCTCATATTGACCAAAGTCTTGCTGCTCTTTTGAGGCGTTTTGATGAGATGCATGTCAGAACTGCAAATGGGCATGAGGGAGAAAACAAGAAGGATGAGCGTGTCGAGGATAATTGGGATGATTATGTCGCTGATACTGAACTAGATGACCAAGATGCTCCTAGTCGCCGACGACTGCGAACTAATCGGAGAGGTATGGGTGGACATCGACGACGTGAGGTACATAATAATGATGATACTTTCAGTAAAATAAAATTTAAGATACCTTCTTTCGATGCAAAATACGATCCTGATGCATACATTACTTGGGAAATTGCTGTTGATCAAAAGTTTGCATATCATGAATTTCCTGAGAATATACATGTTAGGGCTGCTACTAGTGAATTTACTGATTTTGCCTCTGTTTGGTGGATAGAACAAGCTATGAAAAATCCTAATAATATTCCACAAACCTGGGATGCCTTGAAACGGGTCATGCGGGCTAGATTTGTTCCTTCTTACTATACGCGTGATATGTTACATAGATTGCAACAATTGAGACAGGGTAATAAAAGTGTAGAAGAATACTATCAGGAATTACAAATGGGTGTGTTGCGTTGTAATTTAGTGGAGGATGAGGAACCTGCTATGGCTAGATTTTTAGGAGGTTTGAATCGAGAAATTCAGGACATTCTTGCTTATAAAGATTATACTAACGTAACCTGTTTGTTCCATCTTGCTTGTAAAGCTGAAAGGGAAGTGCTGGGACGACGTGCTAGTACAAGAACTAATATTTCTGCAGGAAAACCTTCATCATGGCAGCCGCGCACATCTACCTCATTGACCGGACGAGCTCCTGCACCTTCTACATTCCCGAGTCAGTCGACAATACCCGCTCCATCCAACGATAAGACACGTGCTCCCCCGACAAATTCAGCAACCACGACTGTCCAGAAACCAGCCATGAGTGCATCTTCGGTTGCCTCCACAGGAAGGACAAGAGATATTCAGTGCCATCGATGCAAGGGCTTTGGCCACGTGCAAAGTGACTGCCCTAACAAGCGCGTTTTGGTGGTCAAAGGAGATGGTGGGTATTCCTCTGCTAGTGATTTTGATGAAGATACACTTGCTTTGCTTGCTGCTGACCATGCAGGTACTAAAGAACAACCAGAAGAGCAGATTGGTGCAGAGGATGCAGATCATTATGAGAGCCTCATTGTGCAGCGTGTACTTAGTGCACAAATGGAAAAGGCGGAGCAAAATCAACAGCATACACTGTTCCAAACAAAATGTGTTATTAAAGAGTGTTCATGCCATTTGATAATTGATGGAGGTAGCTGCAACAACTTGGCTAGCAGCGATATGGTCGAGAAGCTTGCACTTACAACAAAACCGTACCCACATCCATATCACATTCGGTGGCTCAACAATAGTGGTAAGGTCAAGGTAACGAGATTGGTACGAATTAATTTCACTATTGGTTCATATCATGAAGTTGTTGAATGCGATGTTGTGCCTATGGAAGCTTGTCATATTCTGCTAGGTAGACCATGGCAATTTGATACCGATAGCTTGCATCATGGTAGATCAAATCAATATTCTCTTATACATCGTGATAAGAAAATCGTTTTGCTTCCTATGTCACCTGAATCTATTGTGCGTGATGATGTTGCTAAAGCTAAGAGAACTAAAGTTGAGATCGATAAGAATGCCAAATCTGTTAGTAGCAGGGAAGATGACAAAAGATTGAAAGGACATTGCTTGCTTGCTACTAAGTCTGATATTAATGAATTGATTGCTTCTACTTCTGTTGCCTATGCTTTGGTGTGCAAGAATGCTTTGATTTCAGTTCACGATATGCAGCATTCTTTGCCCTCGGCTGTTGCTAACCTTTTGCAGGAGTATTCTGATGTGTTCCCAAGTGAGATACCAGCGGGGCTGCCACCAATACGAGGGATTGAGCACCAAATTGACCTTATTCCTGGTGCATTGTTGCCAAACCGTGCGCCATACAGGACAAATCCGGAAGAAACTAAGGAAATTCAGCGACAAGTGCAAGAACTACTCGACAAAGGTTATGTGCGTGAGTCTCTTAGTCCTTGTGCTGTTCAGGTTATTTTAGTGCCTAAAAAGGATGGAACATGGCGTATGTGTGTTGATTGTAGGGCTATTAATAATATCACAATTCGATATCGACACCCTATCCCTTGTTTGGATGATATGCTTGATGTATTGAGTGGTGCTATTGTGTTTTCCAAAGTTGATTTGCGTAGTGGGTACCACAAGATTCGTATGAAATTGGGAGATGAATGGAAAACTGCTTTCAAAACTAAGTTCGGGTTATATGAGTGGTTAGTCATGCCTTTTGGGTTAACTAATGCATCGAGTACTTTCATGAGATTAATGAACGAGATTCTGCATGCTTTCATTGGGAAATTTGTTGTTGTCTACTTTGATGATATATTGATTTACAGCAAATCTTTCGATGAACATCTTGATCACTTACGTGTTGTTTTTAATTCTTTACGAGATGCACGTTTATTTGGTAACCTTGAGAAGTGCACCTTTTGCACTGATCGAGTGTCTTTTCTTGGCTATGTCGTGACTCCACAGGGAATCGAGGTTGATCAAGCCAAGGTGGAAGCTATACAGGGATCGCCTATACCGAAGACTATCACGCAAGTGCAGAGTTTCCTAGGACTTGCTGGTTTCTATCGTCATTTTGTGAAGGACTTCAGCACCATTGCCGCGCCTTTGAATAGCTTACAAAGAAGGGAGTGCCTTTTAGTTGGGGTAAAACACAAGAGAACTCCTTCAACACGCTGAAAGATAAGTTGACACATGCACCTCTCCTCCAACTCCCTGATTTTAATAAAACCTTTGAGCTTGAATGTGATGCTAGTGGCATTGGTTTGGGTGGTGTTTTGTTACAAGAAGGCAAACCTGTTGCTTATTTCAGTGAAAAATTGAGCGGGCCTGTTCTGAATTATTCTACTTATGATAAGGAATTGTATGCTCTTGTTCGCACATTAGAAACATGGCAGCATTATCTATGGCCCAAAGAGTTTATTATTCATTCAGATCATGAATCTTTAAAACATATTCGTAGTCAAGGAAAATTGAACCGTAGACATGCTAAGTGGGTTGAATTTATTGAATCTTTTCCTTATATTATTAAGCACAAGAAAGGGAAAGAGAATATAATTGCTGATGCATTGTCTAGGAGATACACCTTGTTGAACCAACTTGATTACAAAATATTTGGATTGGAAACGATTAAAGATCAATATGTTAATGATGCTGATTTTAAACATGTGTTGCTGCATTGTAAAGAGGGGAAGGGATGGAAAAAATTCATCGTTAGTGATGGGTTTGTCTTTAGAGCTAACAAGCTATGCATTCCAGCTAGCTCCGCGCATCGAGGTGGCTTAATGGGGCATTTTGGAGCAAAGAAAACGAAAGATATACTTCCTGGTCATTTCTTTTGGCCAAAGATAAGAAGAGATGTAGAGAGATTTGTTGCTCACTGCACGACATGTCAAAAGGCTAAATCACGATTGAATCCACACGGTTTGTATTTGCCTCTACCTGTTCCTAGTGCTCCTTGGGAAGACATTTCTATGGATTTTGTGTTAGGATTGCCTAGGACTAGGAAGGGACGTGATAGTGTGTTTGTGGTTGTTGATAGATTTTCTAAGATGGCCCATTTCATACGATGTCATAAAACTGATGATGCTTCTCACATTGCTGATTTGTTCTTTCGGGAAATTGTTCGTTTGCATGGTGTGCCCAACACAATTGTTTCTGATCGTGATGCTAAATTTCTTAGTTATTTTTGGAAGACTTTATGGGCTAAATTGGGAACTAAATTGTTGTTTTCTACTACATGTCATCCGCAAACTGATGGTGAAACTGAAGTGGTTAATAGGACTTTGTCTACTATGTTAAGGGTTGTTTTAAAGAAGAACATTAAGATGTGGGAAGATTGTTTGCCTCATATTGAATTCGCTTATAATCGATCGCTGCATTCTACTACAAAGATGTGCCCATTTCAGATTGTATATGGTTTCTTGCCTCGTGCTCCTATTGATTTAATGCCTTTGCCATTTTCTGAAAAAATGAATTTTGATGCTACTAAGCGTGCCGAATTGATGTTAAAACTGCATGAAACAACTAAAAAAAACATAGAGCGCATGAATGCTAAATACAAGATTGCTGGTGATAAAGGTAGGAAGGAACTAAAGTTTGAACCCGGAGATTTAGTTTGGCTGCATTTGAGAAAGGAAAGGTTTCCTGAATTGAGAAAATCTAAATTGCTACCTCAGGCTGATGGACCATTTAAAGTGTTAGAGAAAGTCAATGATAATGCATATAAGCTCGATCTGCCTGCGGATTTTGGGGTTAGTCCCACATTTAACATTGCAGATTTGAAGCCATATTTGGGAGAGGAACATGAGCTTGAGTCGAGGACGACTCAAATGCAAGAAGGGGGGGATGATGAGGACATCAACACCAACAATACATCCACTCCGACACAAGTACCTATTGCTGGTCCTATTACTCGTGCTCATGCACATCAACTTAATCATCAGGTGAGTTCAAATCTAAGCTCATGTACATCATGTTTAGAACATGGAGACCTGTGTACTCTTGTTTTGCTTAGGAACCAAGGAGGCGACCGAAAGGGAAACGGATTCGCGCAGGCTGGATTCGGACTGCAGAACAGTACCAACTTGTGACGGACACCACGGTCGCATATGAACTCGGATTGGGACGTTCAAGTACTTCGTGGAAAGCTTATGAAGTCTTCTTTCAAACGGATCCGGCCTCATATCCATATCTGTTACGAGTCGGCCGCAATCGTAAAATTAATACAGAGTCCTTTTCTGCACATGGTGCTGCGTCACCCTGTTTTGGCCCAATGGGCCGTGTATCAAGTTGAGTCCATTACGGACGCGTCCTAGGGTTGGAGTACGACCCCAGCACCCCTGTGGTCGTCCTCCCACGTACTTATACCCCTTAGCCGCCACCAAGGATGCTTGGGTTCTGTTTAGATCAAGTTTAGCCTTCGGTACTTGCTTGCAAGCGCGCGTGCTGGATCAGCCACCCGTCTTCTTGTCTTCGGAACCCCACCATTATTGAGATTGCGTGTGAAACCTTCATTTACATCTAGTAAATTCAGTACTTGTCATACTTGTTCTTGCTAGTTCTTCGATTGCTTGCAGGACGAGTGCCCTAGTGGCCGGGTGCCGCGCTCCACAAGATCGCGACAGCCATTGGAGGGGGTGTATCGGTTGCTAAGGCACAGCTTGGAAGGCTGTAGTCGGGCCGTGAACGTCGCCTCCATCGACCAATCGAGTTATCCACGCCTCTCATCGAAAGATCGGGAATCAAACCCTAGCGGGTCGCCATTACATGCTTTGTAGTAGCTTTGGTGTAGTGTTGTTTGATTGGTACCCTTATATTGTTTAGCTTTGTAGTGGATTTGTTGAGTTGTTGATTGTCTTCTAACCAAAACCAGAACATTTGGATCTTCTTGGTTGGGGTCTTATTGGCTATGGGCCCAATGATGTATAAACTTTCAGCAGTACAATGATGTAGGAACTATCAAGAGTACTCAACTATCAATGATATTGCCTAATAATGTAGGGCAAAAGATAATTAGTACAAACTAATCCTGAGGTTAAAAGTCATTGGCATGCATGCATCTTAACAACTTCACAACCCATGCATGCATCTTAACAAGTTCACAACCCATCAGGCATCTTAACAAGTTCACAACCCAGGCATCTTAACAAGTTCGCAACCCAGACATCTTAACAAGTTCACAAAACATTCCCTAGGAAGGGCAAAAGATAATTAGTACAAACTAATCCTGAGGTCAAACTTATCATCTAGCTAGGCCATGTCGTACATATAGCTATCATCTTGTAAAACCTAATCCTGCCTTCTAACTATGACATGCCGACTCCTCGCGTAAATATTGACCACCATCTTCCGCGCAGATCAACTTCTGCAAGTCCTGACTCCTCGCGACGCGCCTTGTGTTGGGCTAGCCGAGCTTTATCTTCGGTAGTGCCATAGACAGCCGCATACTTAGCCTGTATACGAGCCGCATGGATCCACCGTAGTGCATGACTCGCAACACGCATAAGTTCCAGGGCACGAATGCTTAGAAACCCTGCACGATCCACAACTCTATATGATAACAGGGCCATACCCTGCACGCGCAATCCGTAGAAGGGCTTTGGCCCGATGCTCTAATGCTCGGGGCCAAATCATTGCTGCAAATAAAGAGCAACAAGATTAATAAATGAAAGTTTGCAGTACATTTATTCATCTTTTTCATAGCATATCCATGTACCTATTCATCAAAATTATAGGGCATATGTCCACATTATCAAATAGCACATTGTTCCAGCCCCATGAACTAACATTCATCTAACATCCATCATATCACAGCACATTCGTCAATTCATGCATCCATAGGGCATAAGGAGGAGGACTCACCTCAGTGGAGGACGTCGAGGCACGCCCGGCCTGAAGGCGCGCCGGTGGGGGAGGAGGAGCGGCGGAGGAGGCACGTCAGTGAAGGAGGCCGTCGGTGGAGGAAGCCGAGCCGGTGGAGGAGGCGCGTCGGTGGAGGAGGCCGTCGGTGGAGGATGCCGAGCCGGTGGAGGATGGAGGCGCATCGGTGGAGGAGGCCGAGCCGGTGGAGGAGCCGGCCGAGCCGCCGGGCCTGCGTCGGGGGAGGGGCGCCGGTCGTGGAGGAGGAGCGGCGATGTCCGCACACTGGATCTACTGGGGCGCAACATTGACGGCCCGCGCACTGGCATAGAGCAGCGGCACAATGTCTGAAATGAAGAAGCGCCTCAATATATCCTGGAGTGAACTCATTGGTAACAGGCAATAAAAGCCCGTTACCATTGTCAATATATTGGTAACGGGCATTAACAACATCCGTTACCAACAAAAACTCATTGGTAACAGACATCAAATGCCCATTACAATTGTTTACCAGATTGGTAACAGGCGTTAATATTGCCCGTTACCAATGATAATAGTAACGGACGTCGATATAGTCCGTTACCAATATCTTATCATTGGTAACGGGCTTCATTGTTGCTCAGGTTGGACGCGGACATGAGAGTCTCATTGGTAACGGTCTTTAGGAAAGTTCGTTATGGTTAATATTTTTTGTAACGGACAGCTTATGCCGGTTACCAATGGCATGTTACCTAATTTCACTTTTCACGTAGTGTTCGCTACAGATTGAGCATACACTCATTTTAGGAATGGTCAGTCTTTTCTTTTTTGAGCAAACAAAATGGTCTGTTGTCACGAGGCCAACGTTATTTCTCTCTACTAGCCACTAAAATAAATTAATAATTGTTGGTTGCTTCTTTGGAATCCTCGTTTTTCATTTTGTTCACGGCTACCGCCATTTTAATGGTACCAGAACCATATATTAATTGCTGGACACGGAAACTATGTAAGGTTCTAGACTAAAGATTGATCATTTTATATTACCACAAATAAATTAAGTATACATGTGTTACACCGCAAAATTTCTATTTGGGTTGAAATTGATAACACTAAGTAAAAGGAACTATTTTACTACCTTTCTAAAATTATTTCAACAATTAATTAATTAATTATCAATTTAGATAGGAAAGAGAAATATTTTTTTCTGAAATTTAAGATCAATCTATTGTGGAGGTGCTGCATTCTGCACAATATTTTGGATGAAAAATGAATTTAAAATTATTGACGCTCGATTGGAAACTTATTGGATATCATTTTAGTGGTATTATTGAACTAATCCTTATACTAACCCGCCACTTGGCATTTGAAATAAACCTCATATTCACATTGCAAAGTCAAAGGAAATAAGATATAAATGGTGGGTTTTGGTACAAGTTGGATTTGGGCCTGAACGTCCGATAAAATAAGATGCAAACATGAACATTAGACCTGCGGTCCCAAAGGAGCAGTCGGACTTGTATGGGTCTTATCTTCTTTGCCGGACTCTTATTGGGATGAATTTTGTGTCTAAACTTATCAGCTCGAAAGCATCTACAATTTCTTGTGGACCATACAGCCATTTGAGTTTAGGCTGATCGGACTAATGGGATTAGACCGATCGGCTAGGCCCAAATAAGCTCCAGCTTCCCATTTCAGTTGGAACGTTTCGATAATCCTAGGGTTTCCCTGAGAATACTTTGCCCAGAAGGAACCCCAACTAATATTGAAAAGCAATATAAATAACCCCCCCCCCCCCCCCCTCCAAGGATGCAACTAATTGAGGGGCTCAGGTTTCATGAATAGATCTCTTTCGGCCAAACCACCACTGCCACATGTAGAGGAACAGGGATTAGATCACATCATCGCGCTGTTCATTCGAAAGAAGATGACGGGAAGGCTGGCCTAGGGTGCCCAGGACAATCGGCCTAGGTTCTTCTAGCGTCACCTTGCCGCCATCTTCCATCACGACGTTCTTCGGAGTCTTTACAACCCCTTTGTGCATCAAGATCTGTAAGATGATGGGGGTAAAGCTTCAATTCTTTTCTAGGGTTAATTGGATTATTGATATTTAACTGCTTCATGTATTTATGCCTATCGATGCTTCATGGTCTACCTTTGCAATGCTTACATATGTGATTTGAAGATGTGTTCTTATATTAGTAGGGTTTGGTAATAGTGGAGATTAACTTAACCCTGTGGATGCTTTGATATAGTATGTGTGAGCGAGGTGGTTTATTAAGCTTATGTAATGACAGTATGTGGGAGGGAAAAGTTCGAGTAAGCACGGAACCGCTATGAATATAGCTAGCGAGGGAAGCACTCTTTTGTGATACATATTCATGTGAACCTAGACCTTAGGAAGGGAACAACTATCTATGTTTATTTGCTCTCTTGTGTTAATCTCTATTGCTTAGTTTAGTCTGAGTTTGTAGTCTATACAAATTCATCTGCTTGGTTTTGTTATTAAGATTAGTATAAAGTGAAAACCAACGTTCCACTTGTTAAATGGATCATAAACCTTAAGGAAATACTCTAAAAGGAAAAGCTACAACTGATCCGTGCGCTTGCGGTTTAAAAATTGGTGATCTTAGCTGGCACAATCTAAACACAATTAGAATTTTGTTTCATCTATATCCAGTTCTTTAAGTTCTAAACCAATCCCTAATCCTCGCTGGGTGTCGGAGTCCGCCTAAGCGTCAATTACACCATCCACCCAACCCCCAAATCCCGTAAGTGAAATCCTAATACGAAAGGGCAGATACAACGATGTCATCTTTAATTTTTCTAAAAAACTAATATCTCTTAAATTGAATGGCCAAACTGAATCCCGATTGCATCACTGTATTATTTAAATAACATCTTTAGAATAAGATCACACATGAGTATGTTTGGATGGTATTTTATGAAGAATTTTTTTATAAAGGTGGAATAATTTTTCATAAATATAGAACAAATGTTCTAGATTTCAGAGAAAATTGTTCCATCTTCACAACAATTTGTTCCATGTTCGCAAAAATATGTTCCACGAGAAAAAATAGTTTACGATTAGAACCATCCAACATATATGATGGAACATCTCATGGATCATATAGGAACAGTTCTAACATAGCACCCTTTAACACAGCACGTGAATAATTCAAACTAAACCATTTAACATCTAAGTAATAATATAGGGAACATCCAAGGCACATCATGGAGAACATCACATGAGTACTGTGGAAACAATTCAAACAGCACTATGGAACAACTCATGCATACTACCAGAACAATATGGAATATCGTGGAACATCTCATCAATACTATGAGAACATCAAAAAATATATTATTGAACATATCATACATACTACACGAACAATACAAATCAGGAACATCTCATGGAAACTGAGGGGAACAAAATAAAAAATGCACCATGGAACATCTTAAGGACACTACGAGAATAATTCAGAACACTATTATTGTAATGATTTTAAAGATAAGAAAATCAGTTTATAAAATAAAAATTAATTAAACATAATAACTAGAACACACAAAGGAAAATAGAAGAGAAGAGAAGAGAAAAATAATCAATACGAACTGAATCATGCGTTTAATAGCATAGAAACTGAGAAGAAAAATGAATCATGGGTTACAACAAAATAATACTCATAGACCTGGACCACGCTTTATTATTTAAGTGGACCACAAGTAGTTGTGTGCATAGTAGCAGGCTAGAGGGGTGGTTGGAGGTGCTCTGTGGCAGCAACTTTGGTCAGGCTGTTTCTCACCGCATGGGCGGACTCGAGCATTTGCGCTAAATCTCTCTTCTGCCCGATCTTCTTTTAATTCAGGCCCAATCCACCTTTTGTTTCTCTTTTTCCATAGTTATCTTCCTGGCCGATCCATGTATCCAACATTCTCTTCTTTTTCTTTACCACCACATGCAAATGAGCCCAAACAAGCTAGCAACCAGGCCCTTCATGACAACAATCCAGCATTCAAATTAACATTTTATTTCTCTCTGTGTGTATGTTGGATGCAAGTTTAAACCGGCCCATTATCCAATTAACCCAAGCTAGCATGATGCTCCTTTATTTTCTTCCTGGACCAGCCGCTGTTCTGTGCACAACATGGCCGACATATAAAGATCATGCGAGTAAGAATTCGAACCACACTGATGCCCACCACTAAGCAAAACCGATTCCCCACTCCACCCTCCTTCAATTTGCACCAGTAGAAGAAGAAATTGCTACATCTTGTAGTGGCATTAACGTGAAGCTCTAGTGGAGTACCAACACGCCAGCTATTCATCCGTTCGCATGGCGCTTCTGCTCCCTCTCTACAACTATAAAAACGAGCTCTCCCATTATTCCTTGATCCTCACACAACGCCTCCTTCTCCATCTTGCACTAATGGAGTGGCAAAGCACTCTTGAGCCGTGGCAAAGGACCAAGGGAGTGGTTGCCAGTCCCTCGATCCATCCTCGTTGTCTCGTGCCACCTCTGCCTCGCCATCTAGTGCTTGAGCTGTACCACCGCCGTCCTACGTAGGAAGTATCCTTGAACATATCCAGCATCCTACTTTATTTAATTTTATTAGAGTAGCTAGACAATTAGCTGCGTACTGAGTCAAACTTGAATCCCATGATTTATTAGAATCATTCATCATTACTTGAACCCGGGTTGGTTTGTAAGTATTATGCTTAGCCTCGCAGTCTTGCATTGCTTGGGTTGATCAAATTAAAACAATTTTAATAAAGGTTCTTGTAATAATAAATAAAGTATGAAGAGGTTTGAAACCTCGTGATGGTGTTGGCTTGAGGAATTTGAGCAGGAAGGAAAAAGTGGTATGATGATTCGATGGTTTTGATTCAATTTTTCTAGGCGCGTGCTAGATTCCTGCATCAGATTTTAAGGACCAGTTCTTAAATCCTGTAACTCGGCTTAACAGTGCAACCATGAGATCTAAATAGGATCTAGGTCTAGCTAAGTAACTAGTTTCCTCCAAGTACTGTTTGCATTGTTGTGGTTTGTGTGGCACAAGAGGGGGGCCCTGGCTCGTTGAATTCTGTACGGGGTAAAACTTTAGTTGGTGTAAAATAAGCTTGAAAGATCTTGGAAAGGACTTGTAGTGAGACCTAGCCACAGATCTCGAAAATGTGATATGGGCCTTATAAATCATGTCAAACGGGAACTATGACTCAATGTGAAAGTGTACAACCGCTGCAGATAGTAAAACTGATATATCTATCTTAGTCATTTGAGGACTCATAGCTTAATTTAGCTATCCTAGTCATGTATGGAATCGTAGTTTAATTTTATCTATCCAAGTATTGTATTAGTTTAATTATCTTGGTATTGTATGGAATCTTTAATTTAATTTATGCTACCATGGTCAAGCATGGACTATATATGAATTAAATTATGCTTTATTAGGTGGCTATGATACAACAATAAATGACTACAATACAAGAGTATATGACTTCCATAACCAAACAAGTTAAATAACTAATACATGCACTACTGGAAAACAATCGGTTGAAAACCGGCATAGGTCCCGGTTCTTCAACCGGTACTAGGGAACCGAGATTGAAAATCTCGGCTTTATACACTAGGTATTTTACCGGGTGCCTAAGGCACCCTTAGGTACCGGTTAGTCTTTCCAAATCGTACTTTGTATAAAAATTTCAACATCAAAAACTTTATCTAACTTCAAATATGAATCCCACATGATGTCTTGTGTCTAAATATGAAAATATAAAATTTTTGCATGTAAATGAACTGAGAAAAACCCCCACTTACTTAAGGGAGTTAGTTAATCTAAATGGTACTCGGTAAACGACCGCTCAAGGAATTGTAAATGAAATGCTTTATAACTTAACTTGAGTTTTGTTAGATTACAACTTTATAGTGAAAGTAACGTTATGTCTTTCCGCCATAAACTCATCCATATGCATCTCATGTAGACGGTACCGCTCTTGCTGATGGAACGTACGAGTTGATGCCCGAGTCCGAGAGTGAGCAGCGCGAAGAACAAGTTAATCTAACTGAAGTAGCTAAAGATCCGAACCAAAGTTCGGAAGAGCCCAAGGCTAGCTTTGCTCAGAAAGGCAAGCCCCGGAGCATAACCCCTACTTTTAAACATATGCAATTTTTACTTATATATGGTATTGTACATTAAATTTGAAGGAGTGGATTGAAACCCTAGATGCATGATCCTAGGTACCTATAATATGAACATTAGTCTGTGTCGATCGCTAGATTGCCATGCTAATAGGACTCCGGTAAAAGTCGAGTGATTTTCTATCACTCGCGAGATATAGGAGTTCTTTGTTTACTTATGTTGGAATCGAAAGGTCGACAGACGGGGCTACGTTACGATATTCCTATTGATGATTGAAGCCTCATTTGTTTAGTGAAAATGGTAAGGTCGCGGTTTGTGGTAGTGGTGGTTAAGTTTTTTAACGTACTAACCACATGTTGTGAATATGGTAATCGGCAAGCTTAAGTACCTAATTGGACCAGCGAGTAGACTTTACCCTCATCCTCTTGACTTCCTTCCCATGGGCACATGGTGAGTGGAAGAGCAGCCACGGCCCGGCTTCGTTCCGTGGTTCATGGACCTCTGTACTCGAGGGGGGTGGCCTGATCCACAACCCGGGAAGAAAGGGGAAAAGTTGTATGGGTGACTCATCGGGGCCCCATGCGTGTGTTTAGGTTTCCCCTTGAAATTTGATTCGAATCGTCCATTTCTCGCGGCCATTGAGATTGCTTAACCCTTTTACCACATAAAGTAAGAAGAGAAATAATGATGATGATTAATCTTGTTGGATGATTAAATTAATTATTTCCACCATGCATGATTTGAATAGTTGCTTACCAGGTTAATCAACTAGAATTTGATGCTAAAACTTGAAAGCAAGAACTCACTCTTAGATGCTTTTTATGAAAAACAACCCTCAGCCAAAAGCCTTGCATGTCTAGGAGTCGGCTAAGTATATACCACTAGTTGGGTAAGCCTTGCTGAGTATTAGTATACTTAGCCTTGCTTGTGGTTTTGTTTTCAGGTGAGATCTTTGAGAATATGGTTGCTAGTTTGACTTGGTCATGTACTCTTTCTCCTAGTTGGTCAGTGGAATGGGATGCGTCCCCGGCAAACGATGATAACGCTGAATGATACCATGTATGTGCTTTATCATGATATCTTGTATCATCATTAGAACTTCCGCTTATTTTCCGCTGCACTGTTGAACTCTGTAAGTACTTGTTTATGAATTCAAACTTGATTTGTAATAATAATCCATGTTGAACTCTGTGATGTAAAATTTGTGGATTGTTGTAATCTTTAGGCTCACCTTCATGTGGGTTGTATGTATGCATTGTTTCGATCGAAATTCCTATGGTTGCATCGGGATGTTACCCGACAGACTGTCGTTTACTCCATTTTAAGTGCGTGTTAGCCCGGATTGCCTCTATGGTGATGGTTAGCTCACTTAAGCCGGATTAATTCAGGTTCTTCTGCCACATGGGTCTTGCGCCATAGAATGCAACCATGGAGTGTCTGTCCCAACATCTGTTCTCCGTTCCCTCCAACAAAATCGAGCTCGAGCTTTTCATTTTGTTCGCCGGCTTCGACGATCTGCTCCACGGTGACAACGGAGTAGCCAGGCGGGCGCAGTGAGGATGCGGCCGGAGAGGGGCGGCGCGTGGGGAGTGAGGAGGCGCGGCAAGCGAGGAGGCGCACGCCGGTGTTGCGCACGTCGATGAGGCGGCCGACAGCAGCCGAGGAGGCCGGCGAGCCGTGAGGAGGTCGACAGAGGAGGCGCGTGACGAAGAGGCCGACGAAAGGGAGGCGCGAGGCTCGGGGCAGTGCGGCTCGGCGGCGCGAGGCGGCGAGGAGGCGCACCGGTGTTGGCGCGCGTCGAGAAGGCGGCGGCAGCCGAGGAGGCCGGCGAGCGGCGAGGAGGTCGACGAGGAGGCACGCGGCGAGGATGAGGGAGGCCGGCGGTGGAGGGCAAGGAGCGCGAGGCGGCTGGCGGCCGGTGTTATCGTCGATCGGGGCTGGCGAAGAAGGAAGGAGGAGGAAGAAGGGAGGAAGGGTTGGTGATATTTATACCCGGCCCTTAGGTACCGGGTGAAAATAAGACCCGGTACCTAAAGACGTCTTAAAGTACGGGGTGGAAATTTCATCCGGTACTGTCGGGTGAACTTTACACCCGGTACCTAAGGGGGCGCCAACGAGTGGGAACGAATTCCCCCGCTTTAGGTACCGGGTTAATATGACCAGCCGGTACCTAAGGGGTATAGTGAATTTCCCGCCGTTTCATTTTTCTTTATTTTTTGGTTTTCTTTAGTTTTTGCTTTTATGCAGAAAGTCTTTTAATTCCTAAAAAATCATATATGGGCACAAAAGTTCACCAAAAAATTTGTAGATATTGTATTTTTTATATCTAATTACAGAAAATTCACCCTAAAAAGAGAGAGAGTGTGTTAGTAAGTGAGTGTGTGTGAGAGAGAGAGTGAGTGTGTGTGTTGTGTGTGTGAGAGAGAGATAGTATGTGTATATGTGTGTGAGTGTGTGTTAGTCAAAATATTACATGATGACTAAAAATTATTCAAGAGACTAAAAATATTACATGATGACTAAAAATATTATATGACTAAAAATTATTCAAGAGACAATTAATCATCTAATGGAATATTAACGATAGTTTTCTATACAATCATCTCTTCATTATGATCATGGCGTACGTAGGGAGCGTCCTCCTAGACTAAAAGGATAAAAGGATACTTGTGTCAACATCCACCGTGAACGGAGTCATGTCCTCAGCCTTTTGACCATGTAAAGCAATAAGTTTTAGCCTCCAAATTCAGTAAATCAGTCGGCTACTTTTATGGTATACAAACAGTATTGCCCATTAGGCATGTGCATATTCAGGCATTGTAGAGAGTTAAATCAGGCATTGTAGAGAGAAAAGGAACTGATGGAGACATGGGAGGAAGACAAAGAAAACAGGCAACGCCATTACTGTAACAGGGATCCAATAAAATTGCATGCATAATTGTATGGAGAAGATATGCTATTAACACTAATGATAAAATCATGTTCAGCATTTCCTTAATGCCACGACAACTCTGCCCAAGAATATTACCATCAGAAGTGCTACTGAAAGTTTATTAACTAAAACATTCTAGGGCAGATCAGTTGTAAGCATGGGAAAACTTTCGACAAAACAGATAACACCCAAACAGTAATCCATTATTTTATTTCCTTATCTCAATACTGACAGAAGGACAAATATTTTCTGTTTAGGGTTTCATTATCTACTTGCTGTGCACAGAGAAGATGTGTTCTTTATTACAATATAAATCTCTCAACATTCAGGCAATCTCTCAATATATGGATTTATGTTGCTAATTTAGATACAGATATATCTTCAAAACCTTAAAAGAGGTTAGCATAGATAGGTATGCAAACAGAAACTCCTAAAATGTATCCTGGTACAATCTCTTATGAGTATAATGCGTTGATACTGGATCACATCATTAAATAGGCACAATGATATCATAGAGTATATTTTATTGATGGATGAATCCTAATACCATGCTTACGGAGAAGGTCAATTCTTCATCCATTGTATATATATTCATTCAGAATGCGCAGATAAGCAATGCATTAACTGAATGGATGCTTCGGAATGCGTGGATAAGCAATGCATTAACTGAATGCCTATTTCTTCTTTTCTTTTTCCCTCTAATAACAAATGCTATTTTGATCTTCTGTACTCAAGAACCAGGAAGGATCGAACCACGTCAGTTGTTTAAATATTAAATATTGGGAACCTGCTCAAAATATTCTTGTATACCTTGGATTATGTGTAAAACTTTAGAAAATCCCATGCTAAACCGTTATGTGTGGCACCATTCTTTACTAATAGTCAGCAATTTTATTTACACAGGAGCTTACTATATGAAGAATCAGGTAATTTGCTTGCGGAACTTAAGCTGAATCATGGCATTTTGCAAATGAGGCAACTGCATAAAATCAAAGTTGTAACCAGCACAAGGACTGTTCTCTCTCTGCCTTTAGCACTTATGCGGTAACTGGGAAAATTTTAGAACAATCATGTGTTTTTGCTGAATGGACCGCAGGGGCAGTATAACTCGATGATTGGAAGGATCGGCCACTGCTTCTGCAATCTGACATAAGATAATTTGCCCTAAAGATTTCTAAGTTTTCTCACATTTCAAGATCATGCTAAGGGACGACCACTCATCACTCACCGAGTAAAATGCAGAAGTGTTATACTATCATAACATATTCGATAAATAATGATGAGTGAAACCATTTTTACTTGCTCATATAAGGACCGGACGTGCAACTCCCATTAGTTTTCAAAAGTTTTATCGTCATTAAAAGCAAAGCTTCCGAACAACACAAAAGCATTAAGTTTCGGTTAAACAGAAGCTGAGCTAAATACTTCAATTGGTGTCTACTGACATGTGAGCTTGGAGTGTTATTATTCCATCAACACCATATTCAGATGGCTATATCAACTTAACTGTTTCATGGATTCAAAAACTGTTCAATGGTGAAAACATAATCCAGATCTATATCTGTGTACCATGTGAGATCCGTTGGTACATACTCAACAGACGAATATGCAAATACTATAACCACAGATATTGACCTGAAAAACAAGGATGCACAAATAATACCTGCTTCAGCATCTGCACAAGATCATGTTCTTTCTTGTTTAGGATGTCCAGCTTTTCATTCAACTTTCTCTTCTTTTTGTCGATTTGATCAGGATAACTCACCTGGAATAGATAAAATGACGCTGGTCTTAGTAACAGAGTATGCCACAGTGGTCGCAACATGACAAACACAAAGCAACAGAGGTCACTTGTTTAGGCATCCATTCATATGCAAGCAATGTGTAAGGTTACTCAGTTCTACTCATGCCTTTACCTATGTTCCCCCAATACGCCAGGGAGGGTCATATCCCATATCAGATATGTACCGCGTACACCACAGATACATACCTGAGGAGTATCCAATTAAAAATAAAAGAAAAATCGTATACTTGGGCCGATATTCTAGGCTTGTCGGATACTTCATCTGGAAGCGGCCCAGTCCACGGCAACCCCCTTATCAGCACACGCCCACCTATCCATGTGACGTATAAACCGCACGCACGCCACTAGCCACAACGTATGCCACTGGCTGCGGCAAGTCGGCGGGAGAATCAGCAGCGATCCGTGAGTTCTGTAAGGGCAGTCCCAATGCTCTAGATCATCTAGTTTCCATAGATTTAATAGCTTGATATACCAGCAATTCGATGAGATGGCAGTATAATTAAAGAAGAAAGAGAGAGAAACGGTTTCTTGATCGATCACGCATCGTCCGAGGACGCAAGACTCGACCAGACCTCGCTGCCGACCAAGCGGTGGCGTGAACTGTCCGCCCCTGCAGCTGAATGGCCGACGGCCGCCCCTCCTCATGGCCCCGCCGCTGTCCAACGTGGCCATCCGCACCCCGCCGCCCGTCGTTGCCGTGATAGAGGGAAATGAGTGCGGGAAAGAAGACCGGAGAGACAGAGAGAGACGGGGAAGATGGAGTGACCATAATTTTTACCAGGGGGTCCACACGAAGAGATTCTGCGTTGTGTGATATGATTTCTTCAGTAAGTTTGTGTGATATGATTTCTTCAGTAAGTTTGTGTGATATGATTTCTTCAGTAAGTTTGTTGCTGATGTGTCCGATATGGAAACTGCACCGTGATTTCTGCGTCGGGACTGCCCTAACTTAGTCCATTTTTCTGTTTTCCAACCTATACCCTGCCCCTGAGTTGCTTGATTTCTTTCCCAACCCAACAGCAAGCTCAAGCAACTGCTGGTGACGAGCTCAAGCAGGCAGCAGCTGCCAGCGTTGCAAGCTGCATGGTGCCCGTCTATCGCCGCCAGCATGCGCGCAACGATCTCCATGACCTGGGAGTAGCAAATTGGCTTCCAGCAGGTGATAAGTTCTTCCCTGATTCCTCTCCCCTCCCATTATCCCTTCTCCCATGTCCAGTAGTCAAATTAATCCTTGCTTGATTCATTTCCTGGCCAAAGACTGGATGGGAAGAACACAATTGCAAGAATGCAAGGAAATTTCCTGCTAGGCTGCTGCAGCTTTAGAAATTTTATATGTCTTATTATTTCTTTAAAAATATTAAAAGGTACCCGCATATCAGTTTATTTTTTGAGAAAATGTCGTATCTGCCCTATCCATGCTACATTACAAAGCACCAGAGAAAAGTAACCAAGCAAAACAACACATTCTTCTATGAGAGTGTTTAAGTGGCAATCAGGAACTCAATGTATTCTAAGTTTCTAACTTTTGTTCTCAGTGAGAAGCTTAATGTTGAGTAATCTCAGAAGCTTTGTCTTCAATGCAAGATGGAAGCTAGCTGTCCAGTGTTGGTCGGACTGGAGATTTTTAAGAATCTATGCTCAGAACACATCTTCCCAAATCTCTGGGACCTCTCAGGAATAATGCGGCCAACACATTATTAATTTCCCCAGCAAGATACTCTGCAATCTCGAATAAAAGGGTTACGATTGTCGCTAGAGCAGTTAGCACAATAACGATTGCAGCACAGGGATCATGAAACGTTGAGCTGTTGGGAAAGCAGGAACCGAGAATTCAGACAACCCCTCACCTCCTCCTGGTTACGGTCAAGGCCAGAACGGAGGCCGGCGTGGTGGCCGCGGTTGGTGGAGGCGGCCGTGCTGGGGTGCCGTCGTGGTGGCCGCGGCTGGCGACGGTCGGAGCGGCTCCCGCGGCTCGTGGCCCGGCGGCGCGGCGGAGAAGGGGGGGCAGCGGCGCGGCGTAGGAGGATGGTGCCGAGGTGGCCCGGCGTCGCGGCGGAGGAGTCAGAGAGGAGGGGCAGGGCGGCGGACGGAGAGGAGGGAGGGCGCCGCGCGTGTCGCGGCGGAGGAGTCGCGGTGGTAGAGGAGTCGGAGAGGAGGGGGAGGGCGGCGGGGACACAGATTCAGTACGTTTGCTCCTCAAAGTCACGTTGTACCTTTCGCTCAGTATCCAACCATCTATTCCAAATCTAAGGTAAGGCAAAGCTGTATCCTTAGTATTTTTTAGCCATGGTGGCCTAGCAAATCCACACTATAACACAATTTGTCTTATCATTTAGACGGTGTGTATTAAACATTGAGCATACGAAACAGCAACCTATACAGACTTCATTAGAGATTTACATGCACATAAAATAAAATAAAGTTCGCATTTTAAACCATTTGAAGTGACATCCATAGTACAACACCAATACACATGGCACTTTCCCTTGTCATGTTCAGCCATTGTTTTCAACAGCACTCATATTTGCACAAATGTGACCCAAAAATCAACTAGAGCATATGATTATCCTACCATAAAATCGAATTAACCGTCTATAGTTCATGGAATCTCAAATTGATACTGACATAAAGTGAATTAGTTGGTTTACACACATTCTTAGGTTAGGAGAAGGAAGAGAGCTTACTGATTTTGATAACAACGTCTCGTCGGCGGTCGCATCCGTCGGTGACCTACGTGGACCTCCCTCTCCTCCAACCCGGCGCAGACTTCCTTCTCCTCGCGGTGCGGAAGATCTCCCTCTTCTCCCGCTTCTTCCTTTCCTCAGGCCCAGAGGGCGGCGCGCACGTGCAATAGTGGCAATGTGCGGGAGGGCTGCACACGCGCGGTGGACGTCAGCCTGCGGGAGAGCGGCGCGGGCGCACACGCGCGGTAGAGGCGGCACGTGGGAAGCGGCGCAACGCGCGGGAGTATCGCGCGCCCCCTTGCTGGCTCCCGATCTGCCCTGGTGAAAAGGCTGGATGGATAAGATTTTTACCTGCAGAGCATTCCATTCTTTGGATGTGTGATTCACGCTGGATTGGATACGAGAAGTCAAGATGTGCCTTCATGAAGCAAAGGCACTGAATATATGTCCGGGCGGCGGACGAGGGGAGGGCGCCGCGCGTCGGGGCAGGGCGCGATGGAACCGTCGCGTGGGACCGTGGTTGGAGGAGGATGGGGAAGGAGGGTTGCGACGCGCAGATAGAACGGATCGTTGGCAGGAGGAAAGTTGACTGGGTCAGAGGCCGCACCAAGGTTTGTCCTACTTTGTTCTTCTTACGCGTGCTGTCCTACTTTATTCTTTTTACCGTACAGGTAATATAAATTTTAACCGAACCTATATAAGACCACCGACTCTATACTCTTTCACTCCGTGTAGAGACCCTGCCGTGACCACGTGAGGCATTGATTGTCCACGTTCCGATTGGGATTCCGGTATATTTATTAGAGTTCCAATTAGGATTCCGATTAATTCATTCAGGATCCGATTAGGATTCCGATTAATTCATTCAGGATCCGATTAGGATTCTGATTGACGGAGCAAGGAATCGTTGCTTACTTTAGAAATATAGAGATAGAGATAGAGATAGAGATAGAGATAGAGAAGAGTGGCTTTATCCCACAATGGGCTGGTCCACGAAAAAATGGCAATGCAAAATTGTAAAATTACAAAAGCTCATTCTACATCTTTCCTAAGTGCTTCTTGTGCTTGGTAGAAATATTTCTTCTTATTGCCAAGAGGAGACTTCATGCTCTTCACAAATGTTGCCCATTTAGAGTGGATGCCATATGCAAGGTAATACCCTTATTGTATAACTATGGTTGTTGATGGTATAGTGTACTTCTGGGGCTTCTTCTTCAGCTAACTTTCCAAAAAGGTGTTAATAGAGAAGAATATTGATATCATTATGAGACACGGGCAAACCAAAAAAGATATGCTAAATGCATAAATATTGACCAACGGCTTCGCAGAAAGATGGTGGTTTTATGAACATGACCTTTATACTGATATGCCATGTTGTAGGACAGTGTTTTGACTCCCAGTGCATACAATCTATACTTCTAAGTGATGAGACTCAGTCCCGTTTACAACATAGGATCTTGAATAAGATAAATTAGCTAATTCTTAGCCAAGATAACTAGTTGTACGTAGCGGGATAACCAGTGCAACCTGACAACATGCACAAGAAGTCAACCACTGTCTCTATACGACAGCCTAAATCAAGAATTTGCCCAATTACACTCTTAAAGAACTAACCTGCGCAGCCTACACTCGAAGTAGCAGGAGCACTGATTGGGTGCCGAAGAAGCGGTGCTTCTGTAATCTCAAGGGAAAATCACAAGAGCAAAAGGGTAGAGAAACACTCTTACAATTTATGGGACATAACTAAACAAAGGGGTTGTATCCTTTATTATCAAAAGTCTTCTAATAGTTTAGATATGGATCTTGAAGTTTCTGTAGATATACTAACTGAAACGTGAGCACTGAAAGAAATCCCGAGGACATAACTCCTTATTGGAAACTCCCAATGCATACATCTATATGCTAACTCAAAGTTGTTGGGGTTCTAGGCAGTCTCCACTAAATCGGTCATAACTCCTTATTGAAAATTTCACATGACACAGTTTTATTATTGCATTGGAAAATAAATTTGATTTCCTTCCCAACGAGTACTTATGCGTCTCCAGATCTTTCAGAAATGGGTTCTCTCATCTTAGAAACTCGCCTTCGATTGTTTGTTGATCCGACTGGGTCCAAACGTTCAGGGTCATCTCCATGTAGAGAGGCGTTCTTCTCTTCATGTGTAAACCTAGTCATAACCTATGTAGACTATTTATGTAGTGTAAAATTCTTATATATGTTGAAATTAGTTTCAGCTAACGGTGAAGTCATCCGTTGTTGTAACTTGTTAGCTCGAATACATGTAATTGATCCAACATCCACTTGTCCTCTTGCTTAGGTGGCATCTTGTATATCATGCCCTTAGTTTACATGGGATGGTGCATGGTTGGTTGGGATAGCCTTATCACCAAGCATTACTGAAAACTCCTATGCTCAGCAATTGCAATTAATCTAGCAATGCCACGCTCATTTGGAGATCCCAAGTACACATCTCTAAAGACCTCTATAACACCTCTAACAAACCTTCTAAGACTCTCTATAGCAGTACTTTCACCAATACAAATATATTGATCCAAGAAATCTGCTGATACACCATAACTTGGCACTGAAGTGACTCAAACAGATAATGCACCAAAAGGCACATCCACCGATCCAAGTGAACAATTAGGTGCTGATGATGGAACACACTCAGGCAATAACGGTGGAGAGTCCTCAGGTACCAAACCACCACCATCAAAGAAGCAAAAGATAACAACTGATGATGACTTGGTTGTGATGATCAGTCAGAGCCTTGGAGAGCTTTGTTCGTCTATAAAAAAGCTGGCTGAACCTGATCTTGCTGCTCCAAATGGATTCTACGCAGAGCTAAAGAGCATTCGGGGGTTCGATGAGGCGCATCTTGATCACTACTATGCTTATCTGTGTGACAACCCTCCACTTGCAAGGGCGTTTTACGCATTGCCTAACCTTTCTAGCAAAATAATATGGGTGGCTAGGTACATCAAGAATCACTTGTCTGAACGGATGTAGGTGTATTCTGATGAAGTGGTATTTTGGTCTTTTGGTCTGATCACTACGGATGGACAAAACTTATGTGTCCTATTATGGTCTGGTAGTCTGATAGTGCGGCTCTTGTCTGTGTGCGACCTAGGGATAAGTACTCTTTTGCTGGATGTCTATGTGGGGGGTATCTTGTGTATAGTGTTTGGGTCTATATGGCACTGCCACTATGTACCGTGACTTTAATAGTGACATCTTAATATGATATGTATGAATAACTGCTTGCCTTGCTTAATTTCAATTGCTTATTGTAAATTGTTGCATTCATATTTACCAAATTCTTGTAACCGAAATGAGTGCAGATATATGGTACAAATGAAAATTTCTTGGATAGATTGTACACCCAACCAAACATGATGCATGGACCAACTCATACCATCCCATTCAGCCAACCAAACAAAAATCATATATGGTCCCATACAGCCAACCAAACAAGCAGCATGTACCATAACATCCAGAATTGTTATATCCATCCTTCATCCATCCAGGATAGTCTATCCCATTCATCCTCATGCAAGCTACCAAACGCTGCCTTAACATCATGTATGCTGCAATAATCTTCTGCAAATACGATGACCCAAGGTGTCCATTTGCTTATCTTTTTTACACAAAATAATCATCATGTTGCTCTATATATCTTGCACCATGCGCATAAACAGAGAACTGCCTGTTCTAAACCTAAGCAAAGAAATACGACTAAGGAATGCGAAGAAATGGATGAACTGACAAAATGAAACCAAACTTGATGGACTGTGAACATGCGATGAAAAGAAAGTTAGGCAGTAGACTGGATTGTCCGAAAAATAGTCGTTGTGCAACATTCACGTGCTGCCTTCTCTATCGCAATAAATACATTAACAACCAACCGCAGAATCACCCAAACTGACGACGACGACGATGAGTCTAAATGAGAGAGAACATTTTGACTAGAGAAGGAAGAATGGTTTGGTGTGGCAATCAGATGTATAGGCATCCATATATATAGATATTAGAAATAGTGCCGGAAATATGGCTGTTGGAAATATACCACGAAAAAATATCGTTCACTTATGACCATTCTCATGGTGGTTACTTGTTATGAACAAAATATGGAAGAGTTGAGGATATAAAAGTATAAGAAATTTGTTGAAGTTCATCAGGAAATAGGAGAGACAAAATTGAGTGGAATAGGGGCCAAAAGTTCTAAGCTCTCGTGTGTGCCAGAGATTTGGGTCTAGTATTAGGCGATTGCACATCTGCAGCATCCTAGCCCACGCGAAACAGATTCCCCGCACATTCCTTTCGGGCGCCCCAAGCGGTGAAGCCGTGAAGGCCCCTGCGCATCTGCGGCCACTCAGAGCCAAATCCTAAGCGACGAACAGCTCCGAGTACGCGAGAGCTGGCGGAGAGCAGCAGGCGACACATCCAGCTAGTCAACGCTCCGCTCGAATCCACATCTCCTCTGGGTTTTGGCTCTTCTTGCTCCACTTCCCTCTCCGTATCCGCGGTCGCCCGTGGGCGTAGGCCACCTCTGCCAGCCATCGGCTGCCATCGTCCGGCCATTCCAAAGGCTCTATTGTAAACGCACGAGGTTAGTCGTGAATCATCTTATATTATTTTTCTTTTTCATTTTACTTCTCCTGTGATACATGAAATTAATTTGGTATTCTTGATGTCGTTCCCGGACACCAGTCTAATTGCTCATATTTAGTTATAGCTATCTTGATTGTCTTTCCGAGTTCTGACAGTTAGGGAACGAGATATTTAGGGAGAAATGATTGGTGATCCCCCCCCCCCCCCCCCCCCCCCCCCCCCCAATAAAAAAAAAATAATTCTTTGCTGATAGGTATCAGGTATCGAGTGGACTTACACATGCGCATCAAAATAAATTGTCACGCCTATGTAAGAAAGGTCCATCTTGGTTTAAGGGTACCTGCACCTATTGCTGTAGAAAGAAAAGAAAAGAAAAGACTGTCAAGAACTAGTGCTAAAAATGTGTACTAATTTCATCTGAAGCTAGAATACATCACCTCATGAAGCATGCCTGTTAATTACCTACTGAGGATTGTATCCTGAGGATTGTCCAAAAGAAAGCAGACAATTGGGAATCCGATGCTGATCAATCAGCTGATAAAGCTTATCCAGATTTTTTGAACATCTATGATATCTCAGTTTCTAATAATTTGGAAATAGTTATTAGGTTTTACATGAAAATCTGCACGTAACAAGTGAAACCTACTGGAGATTTGTATCTGGATGGAAATTTTTTTTATCTCTGCTTTTATGCCTATCATCTTTTGTAAGCATTATCTGTTAGTACAGTTAGCAAAGATTCAATAATGACATGGTGTATGCAGTGCTGTACTGAAGTATCACTGTTTATAGGGGTTACAGACAATATGGGCACAAGAGTTCAAGTTATTTTTGTCACCAGTCTTATGCTTTGGTGCACTACAAGCTTGGCTTTGCATGATGCTGGTGCGTATTGATTTTTTATGTTCAATTGTATGTCCAGCGCAAGCATTACATGGCTGATATTGTTATTTTATTCAGAATAGCATTTTTTTTTGTTCTGTGTTAAAGCCAACTTAATGTGAGTACAAAATAATTTAATGAAACATCACTACTGACAATTAATTAGGCCCCCTTTTCAGGGACAAATAGATGAGAAAAAAATCATTTAATGTGGACATTTATAATTTTTACTCTCCTGGCTGTGTTCTATCTTTCTCTGGTCTCAGCTGCCATCGAAGGCCCTGATGCAATCCATAGTAGATTGTGTCTTTTCTGTTGTATCCTGATGTTCATCTAACAAGCCTCACACTAGGTTTTTATGAAATTTTTTATGTGTATTTGAAAGGGAAACAGACTATGACAATTTTTTAAGACAAAACCCAACCAACCTAGGTACCCAAATTTTCTTCGACGAGGACGTGAACTTAAGTGGTCTGGGCGTAAATGCACACCCTCAACCAACTGAGCTAGGCTCACTTCATGATTATGAAAATTTCAGAGATAATCAGGAAAACCTACCTGCCAATTTGCATATTTGTCTTAAATACTGAAAACTTAATCACCTAATCTATGAAGCAATTGCATGAGCATTTGGTGGGCAAATAATACACGACTTACAGGACTTTCGCTGTGGCTACATTTAGTTGTTTTGCTAAGTGCCATATCTCTGATCTTCACCCTTGTTTCAAAGTAACTTTTCATTACTCACTTTTTAATATTATTCTAGCTACTATAAAGACTCCTAATGTCGGCACAGTATCTCTGACAATGAAGGAAAACTCACAATTATGCCAACTTTGTGAGCAGTTCGCCTCAGAAGCCCTCTTCTATCTTAATGAAAATGAGACCAAGACCGAAATCATTGATACACTGCACCAAGCTTGTTCAAAGTTTCCTTCTTTTAAGCTGGAGGTATTGTTGTTTACCCTCAAGATTTTTCTTGTGCTTCAATAGATGTGCCTGTATTCTAAAATATTTCCGTTTCTTATGTAATGTATGCTTATGCGTTGACTTATGGCAGTGCACAAGGTTGGTAGATTATTACGCCCCTCTTTTCTTCACAAAAATTGCTTCTTTAAGCCCTGAAGACTTTTGCGTATCAATAAGTTTTTGTGGGGAGGCAAAATTCATTCGTCTCCCAAGACATGAGGATGCTTGCACCCTTTGCCATGAGGTTGTCGATGAGATTGTTACTAATCTTGAAGATCCGGTCATGGAGGTATTTGTTTCTTACACTTTCTTCATTGCATTTTGTTCTATCAATTTTGCATGGTTTGTGCCTTTTTTTTTTGTGTGTTCTTGTGTTCTGTAATTGTAAGGAGTCAAGTTACCTTTCATCTGAATATTTTTTATTCAATTCCTGGGAGCATTATACATCTGTGATCGGTTCCTTACAATGGATGTTATGAAGAGGTTCTTTGTCCAGGCGTATGTGTGATTCTGAATCAATATTGTGTTGGCATATCGATGTTTAGTAAGGGCTAGGCACTTTAGTGACTTTTATATGATGGAGGTCTTTAGCCACAAACTCAGGTAGATAAAAGCTTTTGCACCGTAGTTTCAGTTTCAAAACAGTATGTTTGGTGCATCAGATTGAATGGTTATACCATCAGGCCATGCAAGGATTCTACATCAGACTGAACGGTTACACCACCAAGCCAGGCAAGGATTCTACATTGAGCACCAGACGTACATGATCAACATTGCCCAGACATGCTTTCACTTGCTTACAAATGATGATGAGACAGATAGCATCTGGATTGTCTGGACCACATCACCTTTTTGAGACAGTAGATACTTTTGTACAACTCCTCAGTTTTGTCAATGGATTTGCACCTGTAACATGTGCAGATGTGGCGTCCCACAATACTCTAGTAATATGTTCGTGCAGTGTCATGCCAAGCGAAAATTTGCCAAGAATTGATACTCTGATACATTTATGAAACAACTAACATGTTTGCATATGATGAAAGCTTTTAAAAACGGACATAGTAAATAGCTGTACATGTGTATCACCTTGAAATGGAAGGCACACACTACAGGAAGTACTACACTTGGACACCTTCCAAAATCCCAAAATACTGCACCTAGAGGACATTACTAGTTAGATAGTCATAGGTTCATGGATAGCGCAGGTGTGCCATCATCCCCTCACATATTTCCAAGGCTGGAATTCGCTGGCCTATTTTTTCATACAGTTTCCAACTTTTTGTCAGCTGTTCGTTGGGCACTTGAATTGTGTACTATAGTTACGTCATGTGCTATCCCAGTTCAGTTTTCCCTCATGGGTATCAAAATCGTGTTGATTGGCCTAACTGCTAGTTAAGCATGCGCAACAGTGCAGTTATGACCCATAACTCAGTGAACACTGAACAGCTATGCAATCTGGGCATATGCTTTGCAGGGAAATGATGTGGGCTCACTGATTTTCCTGATGCATCCTATATCTGGATGGCATGGATTATTCTCTCAGTTTGATTGCCTTGCATGGTAGTCAATGGGATTCGACTTGTTAATGTGTGGTTGGAGTTTAGTCTCAACTCAACAACCTAAGTTATAGGACAAACTGGATGGTACATTAAACTCATGTTACTAAGGCCAAAAATCCAGTTTAATCTGTCTACAATTAATAATGATATAGTCTACTTTGAGTAATTGAGTCCACATATAGCGGACCCAAGAAGTGAGGAGCAGCATTGTAGTATGCTGTCTACCTTTCCTCACCAACACGAGACACTGAGAACTAGTTGGTGCGTGAAGTTGAACAGTTTCTACCTGGCTGTTGAAGTTGCATATGACTTTCTTATTACTCTTGATTCAGTAAGTTACTTTTCAGTGTATTTCATCAGAAGCACTAATCTTTAGTTTTACATGACTTCAGAAGCTCCCCCACATTATTGGTATAATGTACATCTAATATATAAGTAGCACGCCTTTATTTGTGCTTGGAATGCATATGATGTTCACTAAATCAAGCAACCACAATATTGGTCAAATGGGGCCATCCCACCCTCCTATGACATCTTGGGTATTTTTATACAGAATCTTGCCACATGATCTTTTCTATTTAAGAAAAATACTGAAAGTGTTGGCATATCCTGACTCTGATGTACCTGATCTTTTTGCAATACGATATCTGATTCTGACTAAACAATGGTTGGTTTATTCTTTAATGGCATTTTGGATTACATTCTGTTGAAGAATATTGATATTTCATTAACAGCTCACTGACCCTGCCTACCCACAACCTTCTGTCTATATTCGTTTCCTTTTAGTTAATATATAACAGTATGGGTCTCCCCTACCGTTTTCCCTGTAAAAAAAGAAAGAATATTGATATTTGAACAACAATTACATATTCATATGGATTTTTGTTAATTTTGGGATGGTGGTCCCTATTTCATACTGCTTTCTTGCCTTTTCTGATTAGTAATTTTTGTGCCAAGATTACTTTTAAAAGGACACAAATCCTTATGCCCTGGTTCTATTCACTGTTACCAGCTTAAGATAATCGAGATACTTCTGAAAGGATGCAACAATGCAGAGAATTTCGTACAAAAGGTAAGGCTTACAATATTTTGCTAAAATATACTCTGATTAATTTGATATGATTGTTTCTGAACAGTGCCACTTCTTTTTCAGTGCAAGAGGTTAATCATCCAAAATGCACCAATCATCATGGAACATATCAAGAAGTTCCTCAAGAAAAGGGATTTCTGCAATTCTATCCATGTCTGTGGAGGTAAAAGTGTTCATGCTGAAGCACAAGTCCTCAGAAGCCTTTCTTCAGTCTGAAGGCCTGAACTTTTCTGAACGGATTGGTTCGCGCAGCAGATCAGTGGTCTACATGTAAAAAGAAGTTCAGGTACTGTAAATCCCGGGCAACAAAGACTGTACAGAATTGGTTGTGTACATGTAAATGGGAAACGAATCTGCTGTGTAAACATAGAAACCTCCGTGTGATAATTGTGCCACATATTTTGTACATGGATCATGAGCAGGGTGTATATTTAAGCTTCATATCATTGTAGTAAGAGATCATACTGCTTCATGTATAGTAATGATTAATGAAACTGTGATAATTATGGAGCACAATTATACACCCTGATCTGTAATGCAAGCTCTGTCCTGGGATTCTAGTGATCCTGTACTCTTAGCGAAGATTCTAGTTGATCCGATCCCTCAATTTTCTCAGCTTGGCATCACATACTTATCAAATAGCTGATTAAAAAGTACTGTCTCCGTCCAATCAAAGTTCTGATGGAAACAGACAGCAGTCGTTTTCAGAGGTGAAATAATGTTGCTCCATTATTGTTGCTTGTTGGTTCGGTATTTGTTTCCTTTCCACTCTAGACTCTAGTCCTCTGGCCCAGGAAGTATATATAATAGGCAAGTATTCCCGTGTGATAGGATAGGTTGCGACGTTGCACCCATACCGCGCCTCTTGATAAGAACGAGGGGCTATTACTGGTACATGTTCCTGATACATCCCTGGTGTTATCAGCATGGCTTGCCACAAATCATGAAAAGGTAGTCAATGATAGCATCAATTTACATGGTTCAGAATCTAAAGGAGATGCGCCTTTGGTGTAGCAAAAATTATGTAGAACTGTACAGGGAAGACTCCTGAATTTTCTTAGACAAAGAGATTCTTTATTTCAGGCCGTATAAGACACCCACTCAACCATTTGTTATTGCAAAAAGTCTCTACAATCCCATGCTGGCCATGCACACAGTTCTATTTTGTCCCATCCAGAATATTTGAAAAGTTCCATTTGAAATTTTCAGTTTCAAATAGTATGGGAGTGAATCTTTGCTATGGCGAGCCGACGTGGACTTCGTGTGACTAGACGACGTGCATCGGCGAGCGAACCTCCGTTGGACCTAACACCAATAATGCCCCCTTCTCTTTGCGTTGGGTCGCCATCAGGCCAAAAGCAACTACCGGATTGAGGTTAGGGTGACTTGGATGACATAAAAGCCTCAAATCATTTTCAATAAAATAGTACTACTAAATGATGGTTCGTATCAAACACATATCTGGGAGTTGTATGATCTGGTGCTTGATTGTTCAAGTTATATTAACTGTACTCCTCAAACACAGCTTGTCAATGCAAAATACCATATATATAGTAATGCCGTAGCTGAATGGCTAAATTAGTTAGTTACACACACTCTAGAATCTATAGCAAGATGAAGTTAAGGTACACTTTCTTGGAGCTTTTGTGCATCGTTTTCTCATGTAAGACGATTACTTAAAATTGTTTGTGCAACTAGTAAGTTTTCTTGTGGTGGATACGCTTGCACGACAATGCCCGTATTTTCTACCATAATATTTAAAAAATTAAAATTATTCTACAAATTAAGTCTCTAGTTTTTTATTAGAAAAGGTTATCGATCCCTACATTTGAAGACGAGGTAGTTGGTTCCTTTGGAGTCAACATTACTAAACAAACCGTGAAAGCACTATTCAAACTGCAAGTTTGAAATTTTGATTTTCTTCCTGTTCCTTTTGTTTGCAGTTTTTCTAGTGTACATCAGCGCTTTCTGATATCTTGGCTACAATTTTTTTTGGAACATGTGCATACTTGCTGTAATAATCATGGTCTGATGCATTCTCAAAACAGATGTTTCAAGCAGGAATATATCCATTATAAAAAAAATGAAGCAGTATTTGTCGATGCCATCGTCATCATAGAAATGCAAACGTAATTAATCCTTTCTAGTGGTGGAACCAGGACAATACAGCGTCTGGAGTACAGTAATATGGAGCGTACAAACACTCACCTCCTATATATAGACACGGCTACTTATCAAACCAAGATACTTACACCTCCCTTTGAAATTGCAAGTTCCAAGTTCCAACTCTCCCACAGCCATTCTGCTAAAGCCACAGCTAAGCGCCCGTGCAGGGTCCACGCCTCCACCTCGCCGGAGATGCCCTTCCCCACCTTCGAGGAGGCTCGCACGCTTCTTCTACTCGAGGAGATCGACATCGACGACATCGCCGCCGGCGAGGCAGCCGGGGCCTCCGATCCGCTGGCCTCCTCTACGTCCACCGCCCTTGTCGCCACTCCACACCCTCCTGCCGGACGCCTCCACGGCGGACACGGCCAGGGCAGGCCCGCTGGTTACGGCCAGCCCGGCCAGGGCGGCTACTACGGCCAGTGCGGCACTGCCGGCCACGGCCAGCAACGGACCAGCCGCCGCCGCCGCCGCCGCCGCGGAAGCAACCAGCAGCAGCAGCAGCCGACCGGCACCACCAGCGCCGGCCCGCAACACCAGGCGCAGTACTATAATCCGTGGGCGGGCCATGCTCAGTTCTGGCCATGTCCACCGAACGCCCCCGGATGCCGTTCCGTCCTCCGCCGGCCGCCTTCACCGCCCACCAGCAGTACGTGCAGCAGCCGTACACCCTTGGGCCTCCTCCAGGGTTCGGCTATGGAGGACCGCCACCACCACAGCAGCTGCAGCAGCCGCCCTGGACGCCCATGCAGGGCATGTCCTGGGATTCGTCCGGCCTCGTCAGCAACTTCAACACCATGACGCTGACACCTCCTCCGTCGGGCGAATGGTATGCTGACTCCGGTGCCGGTGCTCATATGGTCAACAACGCTGGTATACTTTCTAGCCTTCACCCTCCATCGTCATCCAGTCCTTCATCTATCATTGTGGGTAACGGAGCTTCACTTCCCGTTACATCTATTGGGTCACATTCTTTTTCTACAGAACGACGTCCTCTTGTTCTTTCTAATGTTTTAGTGTCACCTAGCATTATTAAGAATTTAATCTCTGTTCGTCGTTTCACCACTGATAATAATTGCTCTATTGAATTTGAACCATTTGGCCTTTCTGTGACACGGAGCGTGATCGCCAGGTGCAATAGCACGGGTGACCTCTACCCGTTCTTCCCCGCACCATCCAACACCACCACTGTCCTCGCCACCACCGTGTCGTCCTCTTCACTTTGGCATCGTTGCCTCGGTCACCTCGCCTACCATTTAGTGTTTCCAACTCTCGTGCTGTTAATCCTTTCGACTTAATACATTGTGATCTTTGGACATCTCCAGTTGTTAGTGTGTCTGGCTATAAATACTATTTAGTCATTCTGGATGACTGGCACTCACTACACCTGGACCTTTCCATTACATCTTAAGTCTGAAACTTTCAGTGTTATTTCTAACTTTTTCTCGTATGTTCGCACGCAGTTTGACTCCTCCATCAAGGTAGTTCAGTGCGAAAACGGCCGCGAGTTCGACCACTCTTCGGCCCGCACGTTCTTCCTCACTCACGGGGTCATTCTCCGGATGTCATGCCCATACACCTCCCAACAGAACGGACGTGCCGAGCGCATTCTTCGCACAATCAACAACATAGTGCGATCCCTTCTATTTCAGGCCAGTCTTCCTCCGGTTTATTGGGCTGACTCTCTCCACACCGCTACCTACCTCCTCAACCGCCATCCCACTAAAACCCTAGACGGCCATACTCCCTTTTTCGCGCTCCACGGCACACATCCATCTTACACTCACCTTCGTGTTTTTGGCTGCGCTTGCTATCCCAACCTGTCCTCTACAGCCCCACATAAGCTATCCCCTCGCTCCTCCCTGTGTGTTTTCCTCGGGTATTCCTCCGATCATAAGGGATATCGATGTCTCGACCTCCACTCTAACCGGATCATCATCTCCCGTCATGTTGTGTTCGACGAGACGATGTTTCCGTTCTCTGAGATGTCCACCTCCCCCCAGGATCCCACCACACTAGCATTTTTGGACGATGCTGATGATTCCTCTTCGCCTATTTGGCCAAGAGCTGTGACTGCAGGTACACGCCTCCCTGGCGGCATGGATGCCGCCCCTGGGACAGCCGGCGCCCCTTCCTCTACTGCCTCGGCCAGCAGCCAGGGCGGCCACAACCATGGTGGCCACCATGGCAGGCGCGGCAGCAGCGACCAGGGCGCCTTCCCCGACGGCACTGCTGGCCACGGCCAGCTCAGCCCGCGCGGCACTGCCGGCCAGCCCAGCCCCTCCACCAAGTCCGGCTGGTGCCGCTGCCCCTGAGGACTACAGGCCCCAGGTTGTTGCCAGTGGCACCGGACGGACCACCGGCCGCACTGGCACCACGGCTCCAGTGACGAGCGTCCCCGTCACCAACGCGCACAGCATGCGCACTCGTGGCAAGGACGGCTTCCGGCTACCCGTGGACCATCTCAACCTCAGCACGATGGTCGCGGCCACCTCTCCGCTACCGTCATTCGTCCGCACAGCTCTCTCGGATCCGGCCTGGCATCAGGCTATGCAGGCCGAGTTCGACGCTCTGCAGGACAACGACACTTGGACCTTGGTGCCTCGCCCTCCTGGCGTCAACCTCGTCACCGGCAAGTGGGTTTTTCATCACAAGTTCAAGTCCGATGGTTCTCTTGACCGCTACAAAGCTCGCTGGGTCCTCCGCGGGTTCACACAGCACCCGGGCATTGACTATGATGAAACCTTCAGTCCCGTTGTCAAGCCATCCACCATCAAGGTGGTTCTCACTCTGGCTCTGTCTCGCTCCTGGCCGATTCACCAACTTGATGTGAAGAATGCTTTTCTCCATGGCACCCTGAATGAGACAGTCTACTGCGTCCAGCCTACTGGGTTTGTTGACTCCGCCAAGCCCAATCATGTCTGTCGTCTGAACAAGTCACTCTATGGGTTGAAGCAAGCTCCTCGCGCCTGGCACAATCGCTTTGCCTCTCACATCACCTCTCTTGGGTTTGTTGAGGCCAAGTCCGACACGTCGCTGTTCATCTACTGCAAAGGTGCTGATATGGCTTTTCTCCTCCTATATCTTGATGACATCGTTCTCACTGCGTCCTCTCCGAGTTTTCTTCACCGGATTGTCGCAGCACTCCGCCGGGAATTTTCTATGACAGACATGGGGCCTCTTCATCACTTTCTGGGTGTCACTGTTCAGCGCCGAGGTGACAGTCTTTTTCTCTCTCAGCGCCAGTATATGCTGGAGATTCTGGAGCGAACTAGTATGAGTAACTGCAAGGCGAGCAGCACTCCCGTGGATACTCACTCGAAGCTCCCTGCTGATGGTGCCTCAGTCTCTGATCCCAGCCAGTACCGCAGTCTTGCTGGGGCTCTTCAGTACCTCACCTTCACCAGGCCAGATATCGCCTACGCAATTCAGCAGATCTGCTTATACATGCATGATCCCCGGGAACCTCATCTGAGCGCTCTGAAGCGCATTCTTCGGTATCTTCAGGGTACTTTGGATCTTGGGCTGCACCTTCACCGGACCCCTCCAGCTGATCTCACTGTCTACAGCGATGCAGATTGGGCGGGATGTCCTGACACACGCAAATCCACCTCGGGTTATGCGGTGTTCCTTGGGGACAATCTCATCTCCTGGTCATCCAAGCGACAGCCGACAGTGTCCCGGTCCAGTGCAGAGGCGGAATATCGAGCAGTTGCGAATGGAGTCGCCGAAGCCAGCTGGCTGTGCCAGCTCCTCCTAGAGCTCCGTTGTTCACTCTGTCGTACCATAGTGGTTTATTGTGATAATGTCAGTGTCGTTTATCTCTCCACCAACCCGGTTCAGCATCAGCGAACCAAGCATATTGAGATTGACCTCCACTTCGTCAGAGAGCGCGTCGCCCTTGGTGAAGTCCGCGTCCTGCACGTTCCCACTACGTCCCAGTACACCGACATCTTCACAAAAGGTTTGCCGACGTCCGTGTTCACGGAGTTTAGGTCCAGTCTTAATGTTCACAGTGCTCCCAGTTCAGACTGCGGGGAAGTGTTGGATTGTAATATGGCAAGTGGGCCTGTCCACAATGCCTATATATATGTACGTTGAACAATCACAATACTAATTGAGAATTTCCCCAATCACTTTCTATCAGAGAACTCCTTCAAACCCTTCTTCCTCTTTCCTCCTCACCGCGAACCCTTCTTCTCGCCCAAGCTCCTCAACTTTGTCCAACACTGACTTGGCATTTATACCCGATACAACAAATCGAACCCGATCCGTCAAAGTCTCGATCAACCCACTCAGATCACACCCTGATGTGAATGTAAGGATATCAAATGCATTCATCTCCCTTGCTAGCTCCAATTTCGCCTCCCATTTCACCACCTCAGGAGTAGGATGAGAAGAAGCAGTTGGTGTGATAGGAAACGGCATGCCATCTTTGTGTAACCAAGGGTGGCCTAAGATTTCACCAACCTTGATGCGTGTATTGGGTTCCGGATCCAGCATCCTCCCTATGAGCGACCGGAGGTCCAAGGAGAACCACTTGGGGCACCTGAACCTCCCCGAGCAAATCTTGCAGTACATGCCCATGAGGTTGCCGTCGTTAAACGGCAGGTACACGGCTGTGAGCGAGAACAGCACAACGCCGCATGACCAGACGTCTGGTCATGTCGGGGTCGTAGTGCTTCTTGAGGAGGATCTCCGGAGCGATGTAGGCAGGGGAACCGCAGGCCGTGGCCGTGAGGCCGTCGGGGCCGAGCTGGCGGTCGGCGAAGGCGCAGAGCTCAAAGTCGATGAGCTTGACGTCGCCCCGCTTGTCCAGGAGCAGGTTCTCCGGCTTGACGTCGCGGTGGAACACGCCGCGCGTGTGCGCGTGCGCCAGCGCGGATACGAGCTGGCCGAAGAGCCGGCGCGCCACGGGCTCGTCGGATCGGCCTCTTTCCTCGAGCGCGGACTAGACGCTGCCGCCACGGGCGAGGTCGAGCACGAGGTAGACGGTGGTGCGGGAGGCGAAGACGTCGAGGAGCCGCACGACGTGCGGGTGGCCCTGGACGCGCCGGAGCGCGGCTGTTGGAGTATAAGTGAATTGTCCACCTCTTCCCATCAGCTTAAGCTTTTGGGTTGAACTGGTTGGTGCATGCAACTCAATATGGTATCAGAGCCAGAGGTCTCGAGTTCGAATCCTGGCCGGCGCGATTAAATAAAATAATTGCAGCCGACTTCAATTTCCACGTTTGAGGCATGAGGGAGCCTGCACGTGAGGGAAAGTGTTGGAGTATAAGTGAATTGTCCACCTCTTCCCATCAGCTTAAACTTTTGGGTTGAACTGGTTGGTGCATGCAACTCAATATTCTTTTTGAAGCAATAGGTGGGAAATTCGTCGCGAAAGTTAGTGTTCATCCACTACATGTGGAAATATTGCTTGTTGAAGCAGAAAGAGCTATCAGCGAAAAGGAACAACAATTTTGGGAAAAACTTCAAGCAAGTCTTAAATTCTCAACAAACTGAATATGAAATTTGTTTTATGAGATCCACCATGAGTATACGTTGATAGTGCATATGTTGAAATAGTATAGTTATTGCTATATTTTTTATAGATTTGGTCGAAGTTAGCTAACTTTAATTTAATTTAAGACAAACCTAATACGACATGTAAATAAAAATGGAGGAAGTATAGATTTAAGTCATTATAGAAAATGTCATGTATTTTGTTGTCCGAACATGGACATGGACATCGACACATTTGATCTAGATTGCATCAACAGTAGAGATTATTGCCATTCCTCCATAAATGAAGATATAGAGTAATAAAACTACTACGAGCATCTCCAACAATGCCCAATACATATTCCCAAAATCCGATTTTGCAAACTAACGTGAAAAATCCGGCTCCAACAGTAGCCTAATCCAGTTTCCAATTTTCCCGCACGCCCAAAAACGACGGTCTCTCGAGTCAGATTTCCGCCACCCATGGCGCACTCCCAATCGCGAAAATTAACGGAGGAAGAATACTCCTGCCTCGAGGCCCACACCCATGCGCGCCAATTTTTGTTGCACGGCGCTCCTGCCGAAGACAGCCATACCGCCGGCCGGCCGCAGAAGCCGTCCCTGCCTTCGTCCGCCGAGTCCATGCCAGGTCCAACAACAGCTTCGTCTCCCTTGCCGCAACTCATTTCACCTGATGTTCATGCGATCAGTTCACCTGCACTTTCTCCCGTTTATTTGTACTGTCCTACCTTGTGTCTGCTTAATTAGTTCAGTTATGGACCTATATATGGTGCATGCTCTTTTTCAGAGATAGAGAGGGATTTCTGATCATACTATGTTTGCCGTTCTCGATGGAATTGTTATGGAATCTCAAATCAACAATGTACTGTCAAGTGTCAACTTTGTTTTACATGAAGCGTAGCAATTTCTCCCGTTCTTGCTGATGCCGCACGGTTGCATGCATGATCTGCTACGGCTAGCCTTCAGGCAGCATGCCAGCCCCTCTCCGGCAGAGCGTTCGCACGCCAAACTCGCTCGTCTATCCTGGGAGGATCAGGACTGGCGCACTACACTATCAACTGCGATGAGTTGCAGGCCGCCGGCGATCAGGCTGCTAGCGTCGGTATGTGCCAAACGTAGCAGCTTGTCCAGCGGTGTCCGCTATCTCGAAAGGAACGTGGGATGACGTGTCATATTTTGAAGTTTTTGGAACAAAAATAGGACTACTTTGGAGTAAGAGATTCTTTCTATGCCTAAATTATTTTAGGGAGTGCCCAATCTGAGGTTATTGGGAGTAGGGCACTCTTGGAGATGCTCTAATGCACAAGATGTGTATGTCAACTTCCCAAGCTACCAAGGTTGTAGAGGCCCCTACTGAACAAAGTTTTTACAGGATTCTCTATTTTAATCAATGCAAAAATGAACCACCTTTTCTGCTATGTTCGAAAATTAAGTGGGATAACTGATCAAGGGGCTGCCTTTTCAGGGCGTTTGTACCTAACACCCTGAAAAATTTAGATTTTCACCACCTTTTCTATGATCTGGCTGGATGCTCCTGAGCGCAGTGAGCTCCCGCTCCACCGACCTCCACGCCGCCATGGCGTCCTCGGGCGAAGGAATATGGTTGTCAATTTAGTACAAGTAATATTTCTTTCTCCTTAGTTTAGCCCCACAGTTTGTAAACGGATTCAGGCTTTCATTTTTGAAATAGCGAAAAACATACTCCATACCTAATTTACATATTATTACCAATAAGAATATTTCCACTATTAGGGAGGATTCCTGAAGTACCTAAAATAGAGATTATCTAGAAAAGGTGAAATATTTTATAGGGCCCATTATGTTTTGGAAATTCAAGCGCAAAATGAGAAGTGCCCAGAACTAATGCTACAAGACGACCTTATCATAGGAAAGGGTATACTTTTTAGCTGCTCTTAAAGTTATAGCTTTATGCTATTCGAGGAGGAGTATCTTTTAGGATTTCTCAATGCCCATCGATGGACCAGCAGGACCTATGGATTGAATCTGCTGCTTTCAACCCACGTGGGGTTGTAGTAAGAAATTGTGTCACACCCTAAAATATTTACTTTTAGGATGTGAGTATCTTTTAGAATATGTTCATCCCGAGAATTTTTTAAAATTTTTCTGGCAATTATTGTCATTTATCCTAGAGCTAGATCCATTTTTTTGGAAGGCTCTAAAACCTTTTTCATGAGTCCCAAATATTTTATTTGGATTCCTCGTGTTCCAAATTATCTCCAGAGTTTTCCTCGAAATTTTTGGGATTTTTCTGGATATATTTTTCATGGTTTAAAAATATTTATCTAGAATTTTCTAGATTTATTCTAAGCCTGAAAATATATTTTGGAAAATGAATTCTTTTTCTTTTCGTCTCTAGCTAGACTCAATTCATTTTAAGTCCAATTCGCCCCAAGACCGTAGAACCATGCTGTTGAGCTCGGCAGCCGCTTTGGTCTCGTCATCTATCATGTTTTGTTGATAAAAAGTAAATCAAAAGCTTCTCCTTGAGGTACCGAAGCGAACACCCATATTTTTACCTTTTGCCTTTCCTTTCCGAAGCTACTTGTCAAAGCTACCTGACCGACACTTACCGTCAATTGCCTTCCTTCACCAAGTTGAAGTTATCCAGAAGCTTTTCCGCTTCCCTTTTCTTTCTTTCTTTATCTCCTCGTAGTCGGACCGAGCCGTTTCTTTGTTGTCCATCCTTTTAACTCTATCCTCTCCGACTCCCTAGGATGCCTCATCGAGTTTCTCGTTCTCTAATCTGTCCTTGATCAAATCACGCTCAAAAAGGAGCCATAGCTCGATTTTGACATTTTTCGACGATGCTCCGGTGTCGTAAATGCTAGCTACGGCGACCTACGTCGCCGCTGCATGACCCTGGCCTGACTTGCCAACACCTAAACCTGATCCAACCCAGTTCGGCCACCACCATCCCTCTCCTATCTTTTTTCTTCCTCGACATGACAGCTATATCATGCCAAACTCAGCTTTCCTGCGCGTGCGTGCTAGGACTCGTCGATTGAGTCTGGTCTGGCCACGCATGCCCGACCTCATCGTACTCACGTACTCCACCTGGAGGCTAAGCTAGCCACTTGCCGTGTAACATTTTGGTTTCATTCGAGATCGGATGGCCCACGAGGTATGCGCATCACGCAAATCCGACCCGACCCAATTCGACCCGAGTTGATATATTTTCCACCCTCCTTCCTCCTTCTATTTCTCCCTCCGGCCATTCCTTTTCAACTGTCTCAACTTGTTATGCCAACCTGCAATGCTCCCTATCTTGCTCTCTCTCACCAACGGTGGGCCCCCATCGTCATATCCTTCTTCTTCCTCCTTTTTTTCCTGTGACCAAGACGAACTGAGCAGGGGAGAGCTCAGACTCCCCACGCCACACCCCTAAACCAGATCAGCCCAGCTATCCTCCTTGGGCCATGCCTTTCCCGGCCTGCCAAGGACGCGACCCAGCCCGGCAAGCAACGCCGCTGCCCGAGCCTGGCGCAGCACGCGCCATCGGCCGGTCGTCCTCGGCATGCGCTGCACGCCAGGTGCCTCCTCTCGCCCTATAAAACCTGGCTGAGCGCCCAAGCCCCGCGCGTCCCCCTGCTGCAGCCGCCCCCTCGCCTCACGCTGTCGACTCCTGCGTCGGCACCCCTCTGCACCGGGCGCACACCTGCCCAGCCTCGCAGGGCTCTCTGCACCCCCGTGCGCCGCCACCAGGAGGGCCACCGCCCCTCACCTCCCTTCTGCCTGCTCTGCAACGCCGCATGCCCTGCCCCGCGCGCTGTTGGCACCGGCTGCCGGAACGGCTGCGCCGATGGCGATCTCTCTGTGCCTGGTGACCACGCTCGCGCACGTCGTCGCGCCCACGACATCGCCTGCTCTCGCTCGCTCTGTAACTGAACATGAACGCAAATGGCGCTGCCAAACGCCTCAGCTTATCTCGGCCTTTCTGTTACTCTTTATTCACGGTGTTTACACGATCTGTAACCAACGATCCCCCACCATGCGTGCCTCACGCCGCGTCGTGCTCGCCTTGTGCGCGGGAACGTTCCATACGCGACATGGCGGTGATCACGCTCGGCCGCACCATGAACGCAGCATGGTTCAAGCCTGTTCTACACCGTTCAACTCAAATGCAGCTAAGAAACATGTAATGTAACTTCCTAATGACAGAATGATGTTAAGTGCACGAGATTGACAACATTTCACCCCCTAATCTTGCTGCACCTCTATCACACCTAGCTGCTGATGAAGCTCGACGAACCTGACATGCCCAAGCGCCTTTGTCAGTATGTCTGCAAGCTGTTCTCCTATGCTCACATGATCAATATCAACTTCTCCTCTGTCAACACAATCTCTGATGAAATGATACTTTGTGTCGATGTGCTTACTCCTTTCATGGTGGACTGGGTTCTTGCTTAGAGCAATAGCCGATTTATTGTCAACCAACAGCCTCACCTTTGGTGCTTGAATTCCTAGCAGTTCACCCAATAATCGACTGAGCCAAATGCCCTGACAGGCTGCATTTGCACTGGCAATGTATTCTGCCTCGCACGATGAGAGTGCTACCACTCTCTGCTTCTGTGACACCCAGGTCACTAGGTTGTTCCCCAACAGAAATACTGAACCGCTTGTGCTCTTCCAGTCATCAACATCACCAGCTAAGTCACTGTCACTGTATCCCAGCGTGCCCAACTTGTATACACAGCCATAGTTCACTGTCTCTACCAAGTACCTTAGAATCTGCTTGACAGCTGCCCAGTGTATTGCTCTTGGATCTTCCATGAATCTGCTAACAATCCCAACAGCCAAGGCAATATCTGGCCTTGTGTTCACTATGTATCTCAGGCTCCCAATTACACTTCTGTATTTTGTTTTGTCGACTGATGGTGACTCATCCTTCTTGCTCAGTTTCAACCTGTTCTCCATTGGAACTCTGCAGGCATTGCAGCCTTTCATTCCTGCTTGCTCCAATATTTTCAGAGTATATGAGCTCTGACATAATGTGGTCATCCCATCAGCTTGATTCACCTGAATTCCCAGATAGTAACTTAGCAGTCCCAAATCACTCATACTGAAACTTCTCATCATCTCCTCCTTGAATGCATCAATGATCTTCTTGCTGGACCCAGTGATTATTAGATCATCTACATAGACCCCAACTAGCAACAATTCTGTGCCTTGACTTCTTCTGTACACAGCATGCTCAAGTGGGTTTCTGACAAAACGGAGTTTCAGCAGTTCTTTGTCAAGCCGAGCATTCCAAGCTCTTGGAGCCTGACGAAGTCCATACAAAGCTTTCTTCAATCTGAGTACCATGCCACTGCCATTCTTGACAACAAACCCAGGAGGTTGCTGAACATACACCTCCTCACTCAGATCACCATTCAGAAACGCTGATTTCACATCCATGTGATGCATTTGCCATCCTCTCTGTGCAGCTAGAGCAATCAGCAGTCTTACTGTTTCAATTCTTGCCACTGGGCATAAACCTCATCAAAGTCCACCCTCTCACGCTGGGCATACCCCTTTGCAACTAACCGAGCCTTGTGTTTGTTGATCTTCCCATCAGGATCTCTTTTGACTTTGAAAACCCATTTAAGTCCAATGGCTCGGTATCCAGGTGGTAGCACTGACAGCTCCCATGTTTTGTTGGTTTGAATTGAGTTCATTTCAGTGACCATAGCATCCCTCCAACACTGTTCTTCCAATGCCTCTTCCACACTTCTAGGTTCCTCTGCAGCAAGATAACACAAGCCACTATACTGAAAATCATGAACTTCTTCAGTTTCATCATACAGATTCTGCAATGTTCTGAATTTCCCGTCTCCACTTTCAGAGTTTTCTGCATTAGAGGGTGGTGTGGCAAGAATCATCTCTTGCTCAACTGGACTCCCTGGTGGTGTGTTTTGATTTGATTCAGCACTAGAATCAGTGTTAAACTGCCACTGATCATGAGCAGCTGGCTCTGAATCAGCTTCTTCAATTTCAGTGACTGCACTGTCAGTTACTGTTCCTTGTCCGGCAATGGTGTAAAACTCCACATCAAAGACATATGCTGTTGGATCAGGTTGAGCTTCACCTTGCCAATCCCAAGCTTTACCTTCCTCGAATATCACATCCCTTGATATGTGCAGTTTCTTGGCTAGAGGGTCATAAACTCGATACCCCTTGGTTCTTGTCTCATAGCCAACAAACACCATTGGTGTTGATCTGTCAGTTAACTTGGATATGCCTGGACCTACTTTCTTCACATGAACTAGGCAACCAAATGTTCTCAGATGGTGCACAGCAGGCTTCCTCTTGTACCAAGCTTCATAGGGTGTTCTGCCCTGGAGAGTTTTTGTGGGAGCTCTATTCAACAGGTACACTGCTGTAGTGACTGCTTCCCCCCAATACTCTCCATGCATTTTCTTGCTCTTCAACAGACATCTTGCCATTTCTACCACTGTCCTGTTACGACGCTCCACCACACCATTTTGTTGTGGAGTATAGGGCGTGGTGGTGAAATGCTTGACACCCTGCTCATCACAGTTGTTGACGCCAGATTTCGACACGTGTTGAATCGGCGTCAGAAGGAGAAGATTGGCCGATGCGGTAGATCTGAAGGCTACAGAAAGGAATCGGCCGATTGAAGTAACAGTTGGAAATCGGCCGATTGGTGGCCCAGCCTATGCCAACAGGATGGGATTATTTCAGAAGATCCTGGTCAAAAGCTGGTCAAAGGGGGCACGCTAAGTCGGTCGAAGAGCAATTGAAGGAAATCTTGATTGATTAGGGAGCGGCGGCGGAAGATTCTGCGGGAGTCCGTTTCCTTTTTAAAGTCCGTATAGATATAGTAATTTAAATAAGGTTGTGACAAGTCGTGATCGACCAGGAGTCCTAGCTTTAGGGTATAAATAGGAGTCGTTAGGGTCTTGAAAAGAATCAACATATCAATCAACAACAGTACTTCTACTTTTCCAGCAATTTACTTTCAAGTCGGCGACTTCGCCAATATTTTCTTCTTCCACGAGTTCGTACGGATTGGCAGGGCTGCATCAACTTGATCTCCGGCCAATTGGTAGGTTCCGCTTACCGAGTAATATCCGAGCTTTAACTACGGGCGCATCGTTGTGGTTTCGTTTGGATTTATTCACCAGTTATCGATATTTACTAGAATTGCAAGTTTTACCTGTTATTCTAGTATTATCACCAGTTATCCAGCTTGAGATCAGAGTGATCGGCTTCGTCATTGTTTTTCTCCGATTTATCATCCCACAGCCGATTAGATCTATTTCAAGTGTTGTCCTTGCAGTAGTCGTCTAGATCGCTCCAGCAGTTTTCTTTACGATTACTACACGATCATCGGCTGATCCATAGCCGATCATCTCTACAGCAAATCGGCCGATTCGCTGCCGACGCGCTCCTCAGGACAGATCGGAATCCCAGCCGATCGACGCGCCTGAAATTTAATACTCTATTTCCTTGTCAATCAACAGGTCAGATTGACTGGCACGCCGCGCGAACCGCACCAGGGCAATAACCCGAACAGGAGCTAAGCAGATTCTCCCGGGTCGTGTGTTCGGCGCTGAAGACCCATCGGCCGATTCCTATCCGGCCGATTTTAGCGCCAACACACTTTTGGCACGCCTGGTGGGACAATCCAAGATCTGATATGTCAAAGAACGCAGAAATCTCCGACAGCAACATCATTGAGGTCACAGAAGCGGATCTCAAGGACGACCAGAGGGATGAATTGGCCAAACATCTGGAAGATTACAAGAAGATGTACCTCCAGTCGTTCAGTCGTACCAGAAGCGGGGAGGCAGTCAAGAAGGCTCCCATTCTAGCACCTCGCCACATCACCATTGCTGAGGACTCGGGCAAGATGTCAAAGATGATTCAACAGTCCGTGTATCAGGCATTCATCGACCAATCCTCGGTGATGACCAACACGGTGTATAACGCCGTCGTCAACTCTCTGGCCAGCGGAGCCGTTCAAGGCTATCAGGGACCGGCATATGCCCCCCCAACTACTCTGCCAGCCAGAAGCCTACCATACACATCCCAATCGGCTCCTCAGCCGATATTGACGCAACGCGAGGGGTACAACTCTCCACCACCCTCGGCGTCTCCAAGATACAGCGGTGCACCATGTCTCCCATCACAAACGCCGCTTCAACCCGTTCAGATGGCTTCTATGCAATCACTACCTACAAGCTCAGCGCCTTGGGGAACATCAGCCACAGCGTATTTCCAGAGCCAGCGAACGGGCATGGAAGTTATTCGGTTCAGGTGCCATACCAATCGGCCGCCCGGCCGACGGTCTCCCAGTATCAGCCGATCTTATCAGAAATCGGCAGGGGGGCAAACACTGTGGAAGCATTCAGAGGCACGGCACCAGCAGTGATGTACGAAGGGGGTGCGGGCTCGTTTCACCATCAACTATCGGCCGCTCAGCAAAATTCGCCGATTCATCACCCGGCCATACCAGCCCTTCAGCACATGCCCGCGCCGCGAACAGCTGTTCATCAGCAGCAGGTGGACTGGACAGCAAGAATAGCAGAAGTGATCCAAGATCTGTTTGGATTGAAGCCGAAAGTTCAAACTTATACTTACAGGACGCCGTATCCATCGGCCTATGACTCGCTGCCATTCCCACACCGCTACAAAGTTCCTGATTTCACCAAGTTCTCAGGGACGGACGATACATCCACTGTGGAGCATATCAACCGATTCATCATCCAGTGCGGAGAAGCTGCCACGCAAGATGCTCTGAGGGTGCGTTTATTTTCATCGTCTGTGTCCGGATCGGCCTTCCAGTGGTTCACCTCTTTACCACCAAATTCTATCGTCACTTGGGCCGATCTGGAGAAACAATTCCACAAGTACTTCTATGCAGGAGTACACGAGATGAAGATCTCGGATTTGACCAGCCTCAGGTAGAGGAGCGATGAACCAGTAACGGGGTATATACAGAGGTTCAGAGGAGTCAGGAACAAATGCTACAGTCTGACTCTAACCGATTCACAGTTGGCCGATATCGCTTTCCAAGGTCTCTTGCCACAAATCAAAGAGAGATATGCTGCCCAAGAGTTTGAAAGCCTGAGCCAAATCGTCCACCGATTATCAGGGCAAGAGGTCCGACCGTTTGAACAGCGGAGGAACTTCCAAAAGAAGGTGGCATACTTGGAGGGATCTGAATCCGATGCGGAAGAAGAAATCGGCCTGGCAGAGTGGGTAAAAGGGAAAAAACAAATATCTTGCCCCTTTGACAAGAAGGAGCCAGAGACATTCGGCTTTGACACGTCAAAGGCCCATAAAATTTTTGATCTACTGCTTCAGGAAGGGCAGATTAAGCTGTCTCAACATCACACCATCCCCACGGCCGATCAAATTAAGAAGATAAAATACTGCAAGTGGCACAACACTACTTCTCATGACACAAATGAATGTAATGTCTTCCGCCAGCAGATACAATCGGCCATCGAGCAGGGGCGGCTTAAATTTGAAATTCCAACCAAATCGGCAAAGCCGATGAAGATAGATCAGCACCCTTTCCCGACCAACATGGTTAACGCTGGAGGAGACTCAAGTCAAACCAAGGTGCTGACGTCAGAATCGGCGAGAAGAGGCGGCGCCGTCGACCCCAGGAGGCAGATCACGACGGAAGAAATCAGAAGGAACAGGCGAGGGCCAGAACGACCACACAAGCCCGTCACCTCCCAACTCTTACTCAGTAAATATCGGCAGCAGCAAGAACAAGCAAGATACCGGGAAGAGGCGATACGCCGGCATGAAGATCACTGGCAATGTCCGTTCTTCATCCACTGCTGGGAGAACGATATCAGATTGCCGTCTGCCGATAACTGTCCGGAGTGTAACGGATTGAGCTGCAACGATCGCCCGAGGCCACACTCTAGGGACAGAGGATCTGAGCCGATCAGCAGAAATCGACGCGAGGAACAGCGCGTTTCGGTGCATGATCGGCTCGGGGGCAGAGTTGACCAGTACAACAGGTCAAAAAGCAAGATCGGCCAGCGAGATGGACTGGGGGGCAGGACCAGCGCGCACGATCGGCTGGAAGAGATGGCCGATGATAGGGTATCAGACGAAGATCCCCTAGGAAGGGAACCAGATTGGGAACACGCCAGATCATCGGCCAAACCAGCAAACCCCAGGTGGTGTCCCGATGGCCTATCCAGATCCCAGAAGCGAAGGATCCAACGCCTACGCCAGTGGGAACACCAAGAAGAAGAACAGAGACATGTGCCAGAGAGAAGGAATGTTAAATCTCGAGTTTGGCGCCCAAAGAATAACGATCAGGAAACGAACAACCAAGAATCGGCAGCCGAAATTGATATGGTATTCATAATGCCGATGGAGTTCATGGCGCCCAACGATCGAGATAAAGTAACAAGAACAGAACAGGAACAAATGGCACAACAGGTATTAGAGCCGATGACGGCTACGTTTGAGAAACCAGAAGAAGAAAAACGGCAGCATCTCAAAGCGCTGTTTCTCAAGGGCTATGTCAACGGGAGACCCGTCACCAGATTACTGGTAGATGGAGGCGCGGCAGTTAACATCATGCCGTACGCCATGTTCCGCAAGCTGGGCAAGGGCGATAATGACCTCACCAAGACGGACATGATGCTAAAGGATTTCGAAGGCAACGTGTCACCCGCCCGCGGAGCACTCTGCGTCGACCTCACCATCGGCAGTAAGACCCTCCCTACTACTTTCTTCGTTATTAATGGCAAGGGGTCCTATAATATGCTGCTTGGTCGCGACTGGATACACGCAAACTGCTGTGTCCCATCTACTATGCATCAATGCCTTGTGCAATGGGTCGGCGACAGTACAGAGATAGTCGCTGCCGATTCCGTCTACAGCGTTGCAGCGGCCGACACGCAACAGTGGAGCTGCGAGCACGTCAAGTGTATATCTGGCAGGACTTGGGACACTGACTTCCTGAAAGTGTCCGATTTCGGTCTACAGCCGATCCAAGCAGTCGGCTCTGAAGATTCAGAATAAATGGATCAGCTCATCCGAGAAGATGGGAAGCTTGGGCATAGGTTTACGTCAGCCGATTTATTAGAGATGGTAGATTTGGGAGATAATAGCAAATCAAGGCCGACGTACATTAGTGCCAATTTGGATTCTGAGTACAAATGTAAATTGATAAGTTTATTAAAAGAGTTCAGGGATTGCTTTTCTTGGGAATACCATGAGATGCCAGGACTAGACCGGTCTATTGTTGAACACCGGTTACCTATAAAATCAGGATATCGGCCATATCAGCAACCTGCATGACGGTGTAACCCCAAGATTCTACCTGACATAAAGGCCGAGATTACAAAGTTGATTGAGGCAGGATTTATTCGGCAGTGCCGCTACGCCGAATGGATTTCTAACATTGTGCCTGTATACAAAAAGAATGGAAAATTGCGTGTGTGCATCGATTTCAGAAACTTAAATCAGGCTACACCGATGGATGGATATCCGATGACGACGGCCGATATCCTGGTGGATGCTGCCGCAGGCCACAAAGTCATAAGTTTCATGGATGGGAATGCCGGGTACAATCAGATATTAATGGCCGAGGAAGATATTTCGAAAACGGCTTTCAAGTGCCCAAGTCATCTTGGTTTGTTTGAATGGGTGGTTATGACTTTCGGGTTGTAGAACGCCGGCGCTACATATCAACGGGCCATGAACTACATCTTCCACAAGCTCATTGGTTCATCGGTGGAAATTTATATAGATGACGTCGTGGTCAAGTCAAAAGGTCACCAAGATCATCTGGCCGATTTACAGGAAGTGCTGGAGTGCACAAGGAAACATGGGCTGAAGATGAACCCAAACAAGCGTGCATTTGGTGTATCGGCCGGACAATTCTTAGAATTTATGGTCCATGAGCGCGGGATAGAAGTCAACCGCAAGACCATAGACGCCATCAACAAAGTGGTGGCCCCACAAAATAAAACTGAGCTACAGTCCCTCATCGGCAAGGTCAATTTTATCAGAAGATTCATATCCAACCTGTCAGGACGTATTCAGGCTTTTACCCCTCTGTTGAAATTAAAGCCCGACCAGGAATTCATATGGGGAGAAGGACAGCGCAAGGCACTAGAGAATATAAGGCAGTATCTGGTTTCACCTCCGGTATTAGCTCCACCACAGCCTGGTAAGCCGTTCAAGTTATATTTATCGGCTGATGAACAGGCTATTGAATCGGCGTTGGTACAAGAGTTTGAGGGGAAAGAACGAGTGGTATACTACGTCAGCAGAAGACTTTTAGACACCGAAACAAGATATTCCTCGGTGGAGCGATTATGCTTGTGCTTGTACTTTTCATGTACTAAGCTCAGGCACTATTTGCTGCCGGCAGAGTGCACAGTCGTGTGCAAGGATGATGTGGTGAAGTATATGCTATCATTGCCGATTTTGAAAGGGCCGATTGGAAAATGGATCCTGGCTTTGTCAGAATTCGATTTAAGGTACGAATCGGCCAAGGCCGTCAAAGGTCAAGTGATGGCCGATTTCGTAGTTCAGCATTGTGGACCAGAAATCGCCACCGTTGAACCAGTTCCATGGACTCTATATTTTGATGGTTCCTCGTGTGGGGTCGGATCAGGGATCGGTATTGTTCTTGTGTCGTCTCGGGGGGCAAGTTATGATTTCTCTCTGCCGATAGAAGCCTCTGCAACTAATAACCAGGCGGAATATCGAGCTGTTCTAAAAGGCATCCAATTATTAAGGGAAGTCAGAGCTGATGCAGTCGAAATTTTCGGGGATTCCAAGCTCATTGTGGATCAGTTGACGGGGCGATCTGAGTGCAAGGATGATATCTTGAGAATTTATCATGAGGATTGTCTTCAACTTTTAAAAGAGTTCAAGTCTGCAATAATTGAGCATATCCCCAGGAATTATAATGAAGAAGCCAACAGACTAGCCCAACATGCTTCTGGGTATCGGCCGATTCAGGGAGCGATGACGCTAGAGCTCGCAGCCGATGACTGGCGAAAGGATATCGCCGATTACTTGAGAAATCCATCCCAAAAGGTGGATCGGCGAACACGTTTTCAGGCTACAAAGTATGTGTTGCTTGAGGATGATTTATTTTATCGGACGATTGATGGAGTTCTTCCCAAATGCCTGGGGACAGAAGAGGCAAAAGTTCTGATGGGAGAAATCCACGAAGGCGTGTGTGGAGCTCATCAATCGGCTCACAAAATGAAATGGATGATCAGGAACAATGGATATTATTGGCCGACCATCCTTGAAGATTGTTTCAGGTACTACAAAGGATGCCAAGACTGTCAGAGGTTTGGCAATGTGCAACGCGCACCAGCATCGGCTATGAATCCGATAATCAAGCCGTGGCCGTTCAGAGGTTGGGGAATAGATCTCATCGGATAGATTCATCCTCCATCTAGCAAGGGGCATAAGTTCATATTGGTGGCTACAGATTATTTTACTAAGTGGGTGGAGGCAGTTCCTTTAAGGAACGTGACGTCGACCGATATGATCAAATTTGTTAAAAGCCATATTATATATCGATTTGGTATTCCTCAAACCATCACAACTGATCAAGGGACAATGTTCACTTCTGGAGAATTTGGAGAGTTCGCCGCCGATATGGGAATTAAATTATTAAATTCTTCTCCATACTATGCTCAAGCCAATGGCCAAGCAGAATCGTCTGACAAGGGGATAATCAAGCTAATCAAGAGGAAGATAGAAGAGCAACCCAAGAAGTGGCATATGTCTTTGGCTGAATCTTTATGGGCATACAGGATGGCTTGTCATGGAGCCACTAAAATATCCCCTTATCATTTGGTTTATGGTCATGAGGCGGTCTTGCCATGGGAGATAAGGATAGGGTCAAGACGTATATCATTACAGGATCAGTTAACGGCCGATGACTATTCCTTTCTCATGAAAGACGAACTTGACGATTCCGCGGGTTTACGGTTGAGAGCCCTGATTAGCATAGAAGAAAACAAGAAAAGGGTGGCCAGATGGTATGACAAAAAGGTCAAAGTTAAACAGTTCTCTCAGGGAGATCTGGTATGGAAGTTGGTGCTGCCGATAGGATCGAAGGATCCCAAATTCGGTAAATGGTCACCCACTTGGGAAGGGCCGTATAGAATCGGCCGATGTGCCCCTGGGAATGCATACATTCTAGAGACAATAGAAGGGGAGGAATTCCCAAGAGCTTTAAACGGGCGATATCTGAAGAGGTACTATCCAAGCATTTGGGTAGATACATAACTTGCAGCAAAATATGTCAAGATAACATGGCCGATTTCTCATCGGTTTCTGGCTACGCATCTGGTGAAAGAAACATTGGGATTCATTATTGAATGGAAATTACAGATTACATGGCCGACATGGTATAAGTCGCCCTTAGAATAAAAATACTGGTGTGTCTACTGATTACGCCTACGCTGGATTTCTCTCTCAATGCGACCCAGTTTTATCATAAGGGTGAGCCTTTTCTCTTTCAAGTCCTCTGCAGTGGCTCCAGTTTCAGCTTGGTTGCAGAGTTCTTTCAGCAGGCGGGTCTTCTCCTCTTCCAGATCTTCCATGGCGACTTCAGTTTTAGCTTTACAAGGAAGTGAAGAACTTTTTTCGGAAGATGGTCGCTTGCGGACCAAAAGATGAGCACTTATGAGGTCCGAATATTCCTGGACAGCGGCAGGGACATGATCTCTAAGTTCCTCAGCATGAGTTCTTATCAGATTTCTGTCTACCTGTGATAATGGCTCTTCTGAATGCATGATTTCTATCGCTCGTTCTAGATCAGAGCTGAGACGGTTTGGCTAAAACAGAGATAAAAAAAGTTACCCAGTATCGGAGCGATTGAGATGCATAAGAAAAAGGTAGAGGGGGAGTTCATACCTGGTTGATAGAGGAAGAGGATGATGAGGACGAACAAGACATCTTGCCGTTCAGTTGGGACAGTAAAGGAAGGAGAGGAGATAAGTAATGCGTACGCTTCTAGAGATGGTGAACGGTCTGCGTATAAATGAAAAGGGGGTAGATGGATGGTGAGACACGTCCTATCAGAGTAAATACATACATAAATGCAAGGCAGACTGAAGGAGCAGTTCAAAACCAAATCGGTGCAGTGACATTAAAGGAGCAATAATATTTAACATATTTTTTACAGCCCAAGGAAAGCATCTATGGCTACAATCGCTCATCGTCTAATTTGATCGGTCGAGTCTACTATTCTCTGATCATTGTCGGCCGATCCTGGTACTTCTGACACGCGGCGACGGAGCCTTATTATTTCACGGGCCAGATGTTGTCTTTCTTGCTTCAGCTCGCCGATGATGGTTGGGAGTTCTTGGAGCTTCTTCTCTTCAGCGGCTATCTCTTTGGTTATCTGTTCCATCTCCTTGGCTAGTTCTGCTCTCCTCCGTTTTAGCCGATCTATTGCGCCGACAATGTCCGGACGGCAGTTCTCGAGGAAATTGATCCTGTGGTGTACTTCCTGAGTCCGATGCTTGTACGAGTCGACCTCCTCCTGAGTTTTGGTCATCTGAGCACAATCTGCATACCCTCTATATAGGCAGCATATCCCAAGTTTTCCGACACTTCATCCGGGATGTGATCTTTGACCTCGTTGAAAAGTCGTCGGATCGGCGATGCATCTTCCACCAATCGGCCGATGTCACCTTGGAAGAGAGTACGAATGCTTTCGAGCTTGGAGCGGATATCGTCGGAGGTAGAGCTCGATGGAACTGCGTGTGAGGCGATTTCTTCTTCATCGGCCAAGGAGACAGCAAAGGAAAAGATGCTATTGTTGGGGGTATCTTGCTCCTGTAAGAGAACAAAGTAAAGGGTAAGCAAGCGGTGAAAGGAAATCGGCCGATTCTAATGGTAAGATTGTTACCTCTTTGAAACGAATCTCTCTTGCCTACGCCGGTGGAAGTGTGTCCCTTGTTTCGGGGACTGGTGCACTTGGTTCGCCAGAAGAAGAAGATTCGATCGTTATTAATGCTCCGCTTGGGCAAGCTTCCTGAGAAAGACATAAATTCCCGTGAAAATACTATGGGAAATTGAAACAAGATGGTAATAGAAATTTGCCATGCCTCTGTGGGTCTCCCGGCCGATGCCTGTTGTGGAGTTATAATCGGCGTACCCAAATCGACCTGCATCAAAATTGGTTAAGTTTTCTGAATATTAAGGATTCAGGGTAAGAGATCGTGTACCTCGGCAACAGGAGCTGCGGGAATCTCAGTCCCCACTTGAGACGTGGCCGATAGTTGCGGGGACTGCGGTGGGACAACTTGTGCAGCCTGGCAAAGTAATAGAATTGATGTCAGTAGAAGATTTGGAGAATATATGAGATAAATAAGATTACCTGAACAGCTTCTACTAATAGTGATGCTGCAGCGGCCCCGACTTCGGCGGTGACTTGGGGATCGTCCATCTCGACAGCCGGAAGGGGTAAAGGACCTGAGGTCTCGGCGGGTGTCACCTCTACTTGATCGGCCGATCCAACGCGGGGAGTCTCGGCCGATACCACTGCCGTCTGGCTGGCCGATCCGATGCGGGAGACTTCAGCCGATGCTATTGCCGTTTGATCGGCTGATCCAATGCGAGCTCGCACCCGACGGCTGGTTATCTTTGATGTTGGCCTTTTTGGTGGTCGCCTTGATCGGCCGGTAGAGATATCTCTGACAGTTGGAGCATGGAAGCCGATAAGTGGATACGGTGTGTATTGGTGATGGCTATCAATCGGCCGGCCGCTTCGGCTCCGCATCGGGGGAACATCGCTTTCAGACTGAAGGGATAAACATGAGTTAATGACAAGATGATAATATAATATTGGGATCGGCTAAGGAAAAAAGGACATACCGCTGCATTTGGGTCGATGTTCTCTCGGTCCAGAATGTTGCAGTAAGATGATGGAGATTTACAGAAAAGGTGCTGCTTCCATTCTGCCCACCATAATTTGAACTGCTGGGTGGCGAAAGAGGCAACTGACCAACCAGTCAAGTCAATGGTGCTGGAGTCGGGTACTAGATCGCACAGCCGACTATACTCAAGGCTTGAAGTTAGTCCATCTCTGAATTTTGCCTGGCCGGCGAAATAAACTCGAATCGGCAGTTGGCCAAAACCCAGTCGCCTTGCCGCAGCCGATGGACAGTAAAATTCATAGGTGGGTGAGTCCTTTCCTGAGAAGAAGTTGGCCGGCAGGATCCCCGGCTTGATCAAGACGTCCATCAACTCTCTGTCAAAGGTATGGGTGGAGAAATCAAAACATACAGGCAACTCGAAAATCGGCTCTACTGCCTGATATGGGTGCCAGCTGATCATCTCTTCACTAAGGCCATTGTAGAAGCATCTGAAGTATTCAGCTGTGCGGGTGGCAGTGAATTGGCAGCCGGGAAAAGCCGATACCGCTTCTCCAAAGGACCTGCAGCGGCGACGGACCGATGGATTCTCCTCCGACTCGATTTTGGGAAAGGTCTTTGTCTCTATCTGCTGCTGAGAAACCTTGCTCATGTGTAAGTTGAGCCAGAGGGTGATGAACCACCAAGGACCGCCTGGGTTCCCTATCGGCTCCCCCTTCGACAGCTTGACGCCGATTTGATGCAACAGATGGTATGCCGATCCCAGCAAGTGTTTTCCAAGAGGGATGGCCGATCCTTGTGAAAGAGCTTCTGCCAAAGCTTGAGTGTTTGAAGAGGGGCCGACTGCTCTACCACAGAAGAAATGTTTCTCCAGCCACATCATCAAGAAGGCAGTATGCTCCCTCTGCGAAACTGTCCCGGTCTTCATGTTTTTACTGATGTATCCTTTCCACCCGCCGATTCCTTTGGTCTCCAGCCGATGAGATGGCTTGAACAGATAATTGAAAGGGGTATCGGCGGAGGAAACATCTAGGCCGGTCAGCAGCAGGACATCGGCCAAGGTCAGGGTCATGGGTCCGTGTCCAAAAAGGAATGCGTTAAGTGCATCGGACCAGAAGTAAGAGGCTGCCATAACCAAAGGTTCGTTCCTTTCCATCTGAGACAGGGATAAGTCTATGCACTGGCCGATTTTGAGTTCTTCCCATTGAACCTTCCAAGACCCGGCTACCCTCTGGTACCATTCTCTCCACCCGGGTGTTTCATTCGGCCAGGATCTGAAAGTGCCTACCCAATGATCTAAATCCATGGATGACTGCTTAAAGGGGATCCTATGGGTTTCTAAACTGATCAGATCCGTTGGATCAGGGCTCCCCATAGGGCCCAGACAGATGAGGTCAGGGGATTCTGAGAGAGGAATGGTGATTCGGTGCCTAAGTGCCTAAAAAAGGGAAAAAGGGAAGAAACTAAGAAAGGGTCCGGAAAATACTGAAGCAGTAGAAAGGCAAAAAGGGAAAAATTTCGAGCATTTACCTCTGGGATGGAAGCCATCGTCGCCGACGACGCCGCTGGGGAAGCCGCCGATTGGGCCGCCGCCGCCAAAGGAGTAGCCGATGGAGCCTCTGTAGATGGGGTGGTCGCCGATGGAGACGCCATTGGGGGTCGGAGCAGGCCGCGGATGAGATCGCCGAAAAAGGGGAAGCACTTGGAAATCGAAAGAGCTTGAAGGAAGATGAACAGTGATGCGACGGAGAGAATCCTAGATTCGTGGGGAAGGAGAGGCGGAGAAAGCCAGTACTTAAGAGAGATCAGGGGAGCAAGGGCAAAGATGGTATTTTTACCGCGTCATCTACACGAGTTCCTGGGGAGCGGTCGTTTCGCGCGCCCGGTTCGAGGGAATTGCAATCATTGTGTCGCGGAACGGAAGAAGATTTTTACTGCGCCCGTTTCGAAGGAGAGGATTAAAGAAAAGAGTTTTGAAGGAAAAGTTATATTTTACTCCGAAACTGGGGGGGATGTGTTGACGCCAGATTTCGACACGTGTTGAATCGGCGACAGAAGGAGAAGATTGGCCGATGCGGCAGATCTGAAGGCTACAGAAAGGAATCGGCCGATTGAAGTAACAGTTGGAAATCGGCCGATTGGTGGCCCAGCCTATGCCAATAGGATGGGATTATTTCAGAAGATCCTGGTCAAAAGCTGGTCAAAGGGGGCACGCTAAGTCGGTCGAAGAGCAATTGAAGGAAATCTTGATTGATTAGGGAGCGGCGGCGGAAGATTCTGCGGGAGTCCGTTTCCTTTTCAAAGTCCGTATAGATATAGTAATTTAAATAAGGTTGTGGCAAATCGTGATCGACCAGGAGTCCTAGCTTTAGGGTATAAATAGGAGTCGTCAGGGTCTTGAAAAGAATCAACATATCAATCAACAACAGTACTTCTACTTTTCCAGCAATTTACTTTCAAGTCGGCAACTTCGCCAATATTTTCTTCTTCCACGAGTTCGTACGGATTGGCAGGGCTGCATCAACTTGATCTCCGGCCAATTGGTAGGTTTCGCTTACCGAGTAATATCCGAGCTTTAACTACGGGCGCATCGTTGTGGTTTCGTTTGGATTTATTCACCAGTTATCGATATTTACTAGAATTGCAAGTTTTACCTGTTATTCTAGTATTATCACCAGTTATCTAGCTTGAGATCAGAGTGATCGGCTTCTTCATTGTTTTTCTCCGATTTATCATCCCACAGCCGATTAGATCTATTTCAAGTGTTGTCCTTGCAGTAGTCGTCTAGATCGCTCCAGCAGTTTTCTTTACGATTACTACACGATCATCGGCTGATCCATAGCCGATCATCTCTACAGCAAATCGGCCGATTCGCTGCCGACGCGCTCCTCAGGACAGATCGGAATCCCAGCCGATCGACGCGCCTGAAATTTAATACTCTATTTCCTTGTCAATCAACATGTCAGATTGACTGGCACGCCACGCGAACCGCACCAAATCACAGCCGATCGACGCGCCTGAAATTTAATACTCTATTTCCTTGTCAATCAACATGTCAGATTGACTGGCACGCCGCGCGAACCGCACCAGGGCAATAACCCGAACAGGAGCTAAGCAGATTCTCCCGGGTCGTGTGTTCGGCGCTGAAGACCCATCGGCCGATTCCTATCCGGCCGATTTTAGCGCCAACAACAGTATTCTTTAAACTCAATGGAGTTGAACTCACCTCCACGGTCACTGCGAAAAGCACGAAGTTTTCCACCCAACTCAGTCTCTGTCAGAGCCTTCACACGCTTGAAACATCTGAATGCTTCATCTTTGGTTGTTAACAGTTCAATCCACATGTATCTTGAATGATCATCAACTAACAGTAGGAAATAACTCTTACCCCCTGGTGTTTTAGGCTTGATCTGGCCACAAAGATCAGCATGAAACAAATCCAATGGTTTGTCAGCCCTGTAATTTGCCACTTGTGGAAATGACTGTCGATGCTGCTATCCTAGTGCACAGCCATCACATAACTCCTCCACATGATCCAGTAGTGGCATGCCCTCCACCATTCCCTTTACACCGAGCTCCCTGAGTGCTCTGAAGTTGAGATGGCCATATCGACCATGCCATAGCCATGCCTTCTCATTCACTCTTGCAGCCAAACAAACAGGAGCAGCAAGTTGTACCTTAAGCAAATACAAACAATTTCCCACCCGAGGTGCTTTTGCCAACAATGTGCATTCTCTGTCATACACACTACAGAAACCATTTTCTAGCACAACTTTGCATCCCCCTTCTTCTAGTTGGCCTAGGCTGACTATGTTACTTTTCAACTTGGGAATGTAATAGACATCAGTTAATACCTTGTGGCTTTGCTTCTTCGTTTGGAGCATGACGGAGCCCATGCCCTCGATCGGTACGAGTGATCCATCGCCAAACAGCACCGTCCCGCCGACTGATGTGTCGAGCGACACCAGGGCATCATGCCTCCCGGTCATATGATTGCTCGCCCCGGTGTCCAAAACCCAGACGTCGTCATCTTCATCACGGTCAGCAGGAAAGACCTTGTCCTCTTGCAGATGCACGACCGGATCTGAGACCCGCCGTGTCACCTCCTGAACGCGCACGACGTTCACCGTGGCCAGCAACAGAGATGGATCCTTCTCCATTTGCACATGATGTGCCTCCTCCATCTTCTCCCTCTTGGGCCTCTTGCAGTCCTCCGCCCAGTGGCCATATATGCCACAGTTTCTGCATCGCCCATTTCTCCTTGGAGTTCCCATGGATGTTAGTTTGACGACGGGCTCTTTCTTCTCACCCTGGTTACCGCGCCTGCCGCCACCACCTGATTTCGGCTTCCATGGCTTCTTCTCCCCTCCAGACTGCGAGGATTCCGGCATGAGGCGATGACGATTCCTCGATGCCCAGTCATCCTCTGTCAGTAGGAGTTTGCCAGCCTTGTCAGTGATGGCGTCCAGACCAAGACGATCTTCCACCATCTTCAGTCTTCCAACTAGCTCCTCGATCGTCAGAGTTTTCAGATCAAGCAGAGTCTCGATGGAGATCGCGATCTGCAGGTACCTCTTGGGAAGAACACGGAGCATCTTCTTGACTACACGAATGTCCTCAATGGCTTCACCGGACATGCGCAGATCCGCCGCCAGTGCATTGATGCGCAGGGCAAAATCATCTACTGTCTCTCCCTCCTTAAACGAGATGTTCTCAAATTCTTGGAGTAGGCGCTGGGCATTAGCTTCCTTCACGCGCTCGGCACCGACACGCATGCTCTTCACTGCATCCCACGCTTCCTTGACATTCTTCTTCGCCCCCAACATCTGCCACATCTCCTGCGGCACGGATCAGAGGAGACCGCCCATGGCTTGGCGATCTTGGCTCCTCCTCACTGTCGCACCTCCTGGTTCGATTGGCTCCCACACCTCCAGATTCACGAAGATGCACTTCATCAGGACTGCCCATTGGGCATAATTCGAGCGAGTAAGCATCGGCCACATGAGAGAGCCCTCACGGACTCCATGGCCCGATCCGCTTGAACCCACTGTCCCGGACATCTCCGGCGGCGGCGTTGGCAACCTTCGTGGAACAACGAACTTCTTGCGAGGCGGTTCACGCGGTGGACTCACAGAACCACCGTAGAACATGCAACAAGGCTCTGATACCAAGTGTTGGTGCCGGCTGCCGGAACGGCTGCGCCGACGGCGATCTCTCTACGCCTGGTGACCACGCTCGCGCACAACGTCGCGCCCACGACGTCGCCTGCTCTCGCTCGCTCTGTAACTGAACACGAACGCAAATGGCGCTGCCAAACGCTGCAGCTTATCTCAGCCGCGCCATGTGCGCCTCACGCCGCGTCGTGCCCGTCTTGTGCGCGGGAACGTTCCATACACGACATGGCGGTGATCACGCTCGGCCGCACCATGAACGCAGCATGGTTCAATCCTGTTCTACACCATTCAACTCAAATGCAGCAAAAAAACTCTCCAGGGCAGAACACCCTATGAAGCTTGGTACAAGAGGAAGCCTGTTGTGCACCATCTGAGAACATTTGGTTGCCTAGTTCGTGTGAAGAAAGTAGGTCCAGGCATATCCAAGTTAACTGACAGATCAACACCAATGGTGTTTGTTGGCTATGAGACAGGAACCAAGGGGTATCGAGTTTATGACCCTCTAGCCAAGAAACTGCACATATCAAGGGATGTGATATTCGAGGAAGGTAAAGCTTGGGATTGGCAAGGTGAAGCTCAACCTGATCCAACAGCATCTGTCTTTGATGTGGAGTTTTACACCATTGCCGGACAAGGAACAGTAACTGAAAGTGCAGTCACTGAAATTGAAGAAGCTGATTCAGAGCCAGCTGCTCATGATCAGTGGCAGTTTAACACTGATTCTAGTGCTGAATCAAATCAAAACACACCACCAGGGAGTCCAGTTGAGCAAGAGATGATTCTTGCCACACCACCCTCTAATGCAGAAAACTCTGAAAGTGGAGACGGGAAATTCAGAACATTGCAGAATCTGTATGATGAAACTGAAGAAGTTCATGATTTTCAGTATAGTGGCTTGTGTTATCTTGCTGCAGAGGAACCTAGAAGTGTGGAAGAGGCATTGGAAGAACAGTGTTGGAGGGATGCTATGGTCACTGAAATGAACTCAATTCAAACCAACAAAACATGGGAGCTGTCAGTGCTACCACCTGGATACCGAGCCATTGGACTTAAATGGGTTTTCAAAGTCAAAAGAGATCCTGATGGGAAGATCAACAAACACAAGGCTCGGTTAGTTGCAAAGGGGTATGCCCAGCGTGAGAGGGTGGACTTTGATGAGGTTTATGCCCAGTGGCAAGAATTGAAACAGTAAGACTGCTGATTGCTCTAGCTGCACAGAGAGGATGGCAAGTGCATCACATGGATGTGAAATCAGCGTTTCTGAATGGTGATCTGAGTGAGGAGGTGTATGTTCAGCAACCTCCTGGGTTTGTTGTCAAGAATGGCAGTGGCATGGTACTCAGATTGAAGAAAGCTTTGTATGGACTTCGTCAGGCTCCAAGAGCTTGGAATGCTCGGCTTGACAAAGAACTGCTGAAACTCCGTTTTGTCAGAAACCCACTTGAGCATGCTGTGTACAGAAGAAGTCAAGGCACAGAATTGTTGCTAGTTGGGGTCTATGTAGATGATCTAATAATCACTGGGTCCAGCAAGAAGATCATTGATGCATTCAAGGAGGAGATGATGAGAAGTTTTAGTATGAGTGATTTGGGACTGCTAAGTTACTATCTGGGAATTCAGGTGAATCAAGCTGATGGGATGACCACATTATGTCAGAGCTCATATACTCTGAAAATATTGGAGCAAGCAGGAATGAAAGGCTACAATGCCTGCAGAGTTCCAATGGAGAACAGGTTGAAACTGAGCAAGAAGGATGAGTCACCATCAGTCGACAAAACAAAATACAGAAGTGTAATTGGGAGCCTGAGATACCTAGTGAACACAAGGCCAGATATTGCCTTGGTTGTTGGGATTGTTAGCAGATTCATGGAAGATCCAAGAGCAATACACTGGGCAGCTGTCAAGCAGATTCTAAGGTACTTGGTAGAGACAGTGAACTATGCTGTGTATACAAGTTGGGCACGCTGGGATACAGTGACAGTGACTTAGCTGGTGATGTTGATGACTGGAAGAGCACAAGCGGTTCAGTGTTTCTGTTGGGGAACAACCTAGTGACCTGTGTGTCACAGAAGAAGAGAGTGGTAGCACTCTCATCGTGCGAGGCAGAATACATTGCCAGTGCAAATGTAGCCTGTCAAGGCATTTGGCTCAGTCGATTATTGGGTGAACTGCTAGGAATTCAAGCACCAAAGGTGAGGCTGTTGGTTGACAACAAATCGGCTATTGCTCTAAGCAAGAACCTAGTCCACCATGAAAGGAGTAAGCACATCGACACAAAGTATCATTTCATCAGAGATTGTGTTGACAGAGGAGAAGTTGATATTGATCATGTGAGCACAGGAGAACAGCTTGCAGACATACTGACAAAGGCGCTTGGGCATCCAGGTTCGTCGAGCTTCGTCAGCAGCTGGGTGTGATAGAGGTGCAGCGAGATTAGGGGGTGAAATGTTGTCAATCTCGTGCACTTAACATCATTCTGTCATTAGGAAGTTGCATTAGCATGTTTCTTAGCTGCATTTGAGTTGAACGGTGTAGAACAGGCCTGAACCATGCTGCGTTCATGGTGCGGCCGAGCGTGATCACCGCCATGTCGCGTATGGAACGTTCCCGCGCACAAGGCGGGCACGACGCGGCGTGAGGCGCGCATGGCGGGGGATCGTTGGTTACAGATCGTGTAAACACAGTGAATAAAGAGTAACAGAAAGGCCAAGATAAGCTGCAGCGTTTGGAAGCGCCATTTGCGTTCGTGTTCAGTTACAGAGCGAGCGAGAGCAGGCGACGTCGTGGGCGCGACGTCGTGCGCGAGCGTGGTCACCAGGCGTAGAGAGATCGCCGTCGGCGCAGTTCTTCTCGCCCTGGTTACCGCGCCTGCCGCCACCACCTGATTTCGGCTTCCATGGCTTCTTCTCCCCTCCAGACTGCGAGGATTCCGGCATGAGGCGATGACGATTCCTCGGTGCCCAGTCATCCTCTGTCAGTAGGAGTTTGCCAGCCATGTTAGTGATGGCGTCCAGACCAAGAAGATCTTCCGCCATCTTCAGTCTTCCAACTAGCTCCTCGATCGTTAGAGTTTTCAGATCAAGCAGAGTCTCGATGGAGATCGCGATCTGCAGGGACCTCTTGGGAAGAACATGAAGCATCTTCTTGACTACACGAATGTCCTCAATGGCTTCACCGGACATGCGCAGATCCACCGCCAGTGCATTGATGCGCAGGGCAAAATCATCGACTGTCTCTCCCTCCTTAAACGAGATGTTCTCAAATTCTTGGAGTAGGCACTGGGCATTAGCTTCCTTCATGCGCTCGGCACCGACACGCATGCTCTTTACTGCCTCCCACCCTTCCTTGACATTCTTCTTCGCCCCCAACATCTGCCACATCTCCTGCGGCACGGATTGGAGCAGACCGCCCATGGCTTGGCGATCTTGGCTCCTCCTCACTGTCGCACCTCCTGGTTCGATTGCCTCCCACACCTCCAGAATCTCGAAGTTGCACTTCATCAGGACTGCGCACTGGGCATAATTCGAGCGAGTAAGCATCGGCCACATGAGAGAGCCCTCACGGACTCCATGCCCCGATCCGCTTGAACCCGCTGTCCCGGACATCTCCGGCGGCGGCGTTGGCAACCTTCGTGGAACAACGAACTTCTTGCGAGGTGGTTCACGCGGTGGACTCACAGAACCACCGTAGAACATGCAACAAGGCTCTGATACCAATTGTTGGTGCCGGCTGCCGGAACGGCTGCGCCGACGGCGATCTCTCTACGCCTGGTGACCACGCTCGCGCACAACGTCGCGCCCACGATGTCGCCTGCTCTCGCTCGCTTTGTAACTGAACACGAACACAAATGGCGCTGCCAAATGCTGCAGCTTATCTCGGCCTTTCTGTTACTCTTTATTCACGGTGTTTACACGATCTGTAACCAACAATCCCCCGCCATGCGCGCCTCACGCCGCGTCGTGCCCGCCTTGTGCGCGGGAACGTTCCATACACGACATGGCGGTGATCACGCTCGGCCGCACCATGAACGCAGCATGGTTCAGGCCTATTCTACACCGTTCAACTCAAATGCAGGTAAGAAACATGCTAATGCAACTTCCTAATGACAGAATGATGTTAAGTGCACGATATTGACAACATTCGCATCGTGGCCCCCCTGCAGCCGCGCCCTTCCCCCCTGCGGCCGCGCCCTCCCCTCCTGCATCGCCCCTACCTAGCACCGCCACCAGCCACTGCTCGCCTGTTCCGGGCAGTACGCCGCCGCCCCCTTCTCGAGTCAAATCCGGCCAATTCCGTGCCTCTCCGCTGCAGGTAAGAGGAAAATCGAATCCCCTCATCGTACTCTTTCTTTTGCCCTGCTCCTCGCGATCTCCCATGCCCGGAATCACCGGGAATCCAGCCAACAGTGGGCGCCGGCCACCATGGGAGCTATTCCCAAGCTTTTGCAATCTAGCCCCTGCAAAATAGTGTAATAAATCTGGTTTTCTTTTTTTCTTGTGAAATCTGCAGAAAACCCCCTAGTAGATTGCATATTTTCAACTCAGCCCCACCAGTGGTCTTTTATGGATCTAACCCTAAAACTTTGATCTATTTGCGAGCACTGTTTCTATGTCTTGCAGATCTTCTCCGCTAGCCCCTGTAGTCTATAGTTAATTGCATATAGGTCCTTGCAACCTGTTTCATGCGTGGTTTCCGCATTTTAGATCCGTTTTGATCTGTTCCTTTTGCGTTAGTCTTCTAAAACTCTAATCTATCGTTTAGTAGTGTTGTTGTACCATAGTTCCTGTTTTTAAAATTAAATATCAATTTAATTTAATTAATATCCTCTCATCTAGTTTTTTCAATTAAAATCCAATTAGATATATACTCCGATTTTCATAATTAATGTTAACTTGATTAATACCAATATAAATGTGTTTTAGTTATAATTTGTTAGTTCAACACGAATCATATGAAGTTATGCGGTTAGATGTTCTCACAAGTCTTCTTTCTAATTAATTGTTTAATTAGTGTAGTTTGTATATAGACAATTGTATATAAAATTTGACTAAGTTGTACCTCGTCTTTATAAACGCAAAAATAAGATGAGTTAATTATAATCAGGAATATTCTCATTTGAATATATATTACATTAGTTTTCTAAATTAAAATAAATGAAGCTTATACTTCTTTTGTCTCGTTTATAACATATATCATCCGATAACTGTTTCTTTTCTATCATAGCTCCGTTTTTCGCGTTTCTTTCGTTCTCGTGACTGTAGGAGCGAGCCTTATCCTTTTGTACGCTCTTTTAAAGCTTTTTTTTGTTTGGTGTGTGTTCTTAGTTGTTCATGTTTGTTTGTTGTTGTGCTTGGGCCCGATGCTTGTGTGACGTTAGAAGGAGCGCAATCCAAGTGCTTTGAAGATTAAGAGTTCTGAAAATAAGAGTTGAAGGCTCTGAGCAGCTATTCTCTAAAAGAAAGGCAAGTGTTTCCTTGATCATGCTTTTGTCCTAATAATCACAATAAATATATTTTTTTCTATATGCATGCATGTGTCTTAATTTTGATGTGTCCTAATTAAGGATATGCCTAGCCTTTATGATCATTCCTTGTCAACCTGGGGTTTACCTTTATGTTGGGTAGCTTCTGTTTAGTTGCTATAACTGGTTCTAGTTTGGGAATAATTTATAACCATGATGATGACAATGAGGATGCTACACCTGTTTTACTTCATGTTCTTGGATAATTTGCGTTGTTAATACAAGATCGTATGTTTAATCAGAACAAGATCGTATGTTTAATCAGAACATGAAGAATCACTCAGGAAAACAGTGCAACCACAATACTATATGGCTCTGGTCTTGGCTGATTAATTAGAAACACTAGCTTGTGATAATCTTACCGAAAGGGCAAGAGGGGTTGCATCATCGGGGTATAGCTCGGTCCTCTTGACGGTATGATATGGTCCTGGTTAAGGCGCCTACCTCATTAGAGAGAGTTATGACCGCTTTGACTTCAAACCTTAGCAGATTGTCATAAGTTAGGGAATCTTTGTAAAGGCCTCGTAGTGAATTCCTTGCCACTCACCTCGGAAGTGTTTAAGAGGCTAGGGAGACACGAATTGTGGGTAAAGTGTACAACCTCTGCAGAGTGAAAACTAATATATCAACCGTGCTCACAGTTAAGAGCGGCTTGGACCCTCACATGATTAATGAACTTGAAGATGAAAAAAATCGTGAACCATGTTTATGGTTATGGTTATGGTTATGCTTTTGCAATATCCGTTTTGTCTCTTTTAATGTGGGTTTTGGTATAAACTTATACCATAGTAATCAGGTGTTAATAAAATTTAATCAACTAAAATTTCTTATCGCAGTAAGCCAGTCAGCCTTTCCTTGCTTTTGACCTTCATATCATATAATTCCCAACACTTGCTGAGTACCAACCATAAGTATACTCACGCTTGTTATAATTGCTGCTCAGAAGAGAAAGTTGATGTGAAGTCTTTTGAAGATGATGCTGAGTTCTAGGCCTACGCAACCCCGGTCGATTGCCTGTGAAGTTTGGAGTTTTCATTTCCAGGATAAGCTGTATAACTCTGATAATCTTTTATAGTCTTTTAGTTGTCTTTTCGTGATACTGTTACTGATTATTCACTGATGAAGTCACTGTATGTATGGAACTTGATCCTGGCATACATATAATTATGCATTTGATTTTGTCCTGACAAATTGCCACAAATATGTATTCATATTCATTTGATGCTTTGGGTGTTACCTTTGCTTTCCCTTACCTCAATTATTCCTCGTACCTAATAAAAGTCCTTTCAACAAATATATATGGATTCTCCGTCTTGGCCTACAATCTAATTAAAGTCCTTTCAACAGTGAATGCCTTCATGCATAGAGTAGGGCCGGGTGCCTGAGAAGTTTTTTGCTAGTGTCCTCAAAGCAAAACTATTTCAATTTAAAGTTTTCAACTGGAAAATGTTGAAACTCTACTAGCTATGAGTTCAAACACAGAGAAGAATACTTCCACCGAGAAACAGCTAGAATTTTTTCTTGTTGGGAAAAGTTTTGATTAGAAAGTTTCAACTAATCTAAAAAGTTTTAATCCCACTTAACAAAATAAGGAAAAAAAATTATGTTGGAAGAATGTGGGACTGTGCACCCAAAATGGGAAGGAACAGTCACACTTTTCACTGAGGGCATGCCTAGCAAATAATAATTTCATCAAGTTTCAAATATTACTCAGTGAACTGACGAACTGAGCGTAGTTTAGCTGGTAAGATTTCTTCTGGTGGAACTTGCCCACCGGGTCTGAGTCTTCAACTCGGCATAGGTTCTCGCATTTTTTCTACATTTATTTCAGGATTTAACATAGATGACGTGACCATCGACAACGAGGCGTCTGTGGTGACTTCATCAATCTCGAGGATCTGCCGGCTCACTCTCTGTACTATGTTTCGCAAAAAAAAATGTTACTCAGAATTAAGTGGAGTAACTGATGAATAGTTTTTCAAACCTAGCTCAAAAGAAAATATTTAGACCAAAATGATATATGTATTTCGATCTTTGTTGCCTGGTTTTAACATCATTGATCTCTAGTGGGAGTATATATCTGGATATTCAATATTGGTTTTGCTAACATTTTTGGTGTGCTCTTTTATGCGCACATATATCTCATAAATTAAAGAAGCCGTGCATGCCGGAGCTTGAAATAAATCAAATAGGACTGATATATATATGGATCAAACCTTAGGTTTGATGCCCTATGTATCTTGTTAATTCATCTATATCTTCTAGTGGTAAGTGACATGCTCATCGGTAGGGAGGTGCCTATATTTAGTCAGTGTCATGGTCCGCCTGACACTCCATAGGTGTTCAATACGGTAAGATGTGCGTGCATGCATGCATTTATAGGGAGAGTCTGTGATCACGTGAGCATAAATTTCTAAGATGTGTTTTGAAAAGAGTTAGGGCAAGTATATTGCTACATGTCAGTGGTCTCATAGGTTGTCTCATGCAAATTCACGTAGGATTTTTGATGATGTGGAGGAGAGAGGAGGAGAGAGAATGAGGTGGTTGCTTCGTGAAAAAACGTCTCATGGGCTAAAATTAAAGACTATGAGACCGTTTAATAACCATTGTACTAGTTGTCGTTTTCATGCTACTCACAATATTTCTTTTTTTCATTTCACAACTTACGGATATGGTACTCCTACGAGATAAAAAAAAATGACAACCTACTATAGAGATTGTCTGTCTATTCGTATTACGGTGACATGTTATTGCATGAGATCGTCTATTAGACGGCTCCAGTATACTTGCTCTTGTGATGTGGATCAAACATATCCTATTTTTCATATTAGCATTCACTTATCTTTTCCCACAACAACTCGGACTCCTTATCCTGCTACTCTTTCCAATAGATTCCTAATTTGTCTAATGGATCAAGCTTATGAATCTATCGAAAACAAACCTACCGAAAATTGTTTCTATTAACATTATAGCTGAGCTGAGTATTTCATCAGTCCCTTACTACGACGAAATGTTTGTCCTGATGATGGAGACAGACAACAATCTTTTTCAAATATTGTTGCTTCACTATTGTTAATTCATTTCTTTTTCAAATATATGGTTTTTTGTGCGATAGCATCCACAGCAACCCTCCTTATACACTACTAGAAAAATGGTCTTTGGTCCACCACAAAATTAAAGTAACGGATTAAGTTGGACTGGTAATAATGCTAACATTAGTCCCGGGTCTAAATGGTACCGGTATAATAATTGGTACCGGTATATTTAGGGTGGATGGAAGGCTCGGGTGGCCTTTAGAACCGGTGGTAATAACATTAACCGGGACAAAAGTCTAAATTGACATTAGTATTCCAGTCGGATTTGGTACGGTAAGTAGGTCAGATGGTAAGCCCGGTATACGCGAGGCAAGATGTTCCGAGTTCGAATCCTACACACCACACACGAGCTCGTGGAAAATCACCTAACCCGTGAGTTGCGAGATATTTTTAGTACCGTATTTATACCAGTTTGGACCCGGTATATGATATGTATTTTTTTAGTAGTGACAGGAATAAGAGGCTATTATTGTGCTGACTGGTTCCTGACATATCGTTCAAGTTATGAGGAAGGACTACCATGCACTACAAGTATCCGGGAAAAGGAGTAGTCAAGGTGAAAATAAGTTCTTTCACAAAAAAGGTGAAAAATAAGTTTCTCTCCCCCTAGTTTCTTCCTGCAATGTTTGTGGTTTAATGAACTAGCTAGTCCATCAACCCATGGTCCTACACCGGTTAGTAAGTTTTTAAGAGATATAAGAGTTAGAAATTTATAAATAAATCTGGACCCTGAGAATACTTATATATATATATATATATATATATATCTTTGTTCGGTCTATTTCATTTATATGCTAACAAAACACTCACACATATACTCATCTTTTCTTTGCCTGATTGCGATAGACTGTTACCGATTACTCTAGTTTCTCATCCTTGGTTATAGTTGTATTCCCCCTTTGCATTGAGCCTTCATGTATGTTTGACATTTATCTGGTTAAAACCTTAGCTTTAGCTCTGTTTTTGATATTGTCGGTGTTTTACCGGCAAGACTACCTAGGGATACCCTAATGTAGTAGACTTGTAGGCAGGGTGTCGCCGAGATCAGGAACTTGAACCTGCAAGCAACACAAGATTTAAACAGGTTCATGCCGCGATGTGTGTAATACCCTACATCCTGTATGGTGTTTTGTATTGCCTTGGATTGGTTACTCTAAGATAGTAGACTTGTAGGCAGGGTGTCGCCGAGATCAGGAACTTGAAGGTGCAAGCAACACAAGGTTTAGATAGGTTCGGACCACGATATGCGTAATACCCTACGTCCTGTACAATGGTTTGTATTACCTTGGATTGGTTATGCTTTGGAGGGGTCCCTGCTTGCCCTTATATAGTCCGAGGGGACAGGGTTACATGGAATCCTAGAGCGATACTAGCATAGGAGTCCTACCCGAGTACTACCCGGGTAATTTCCTTCTGTACGGACTAGTCGTACTCGTATCCGAGTACTTTAAAACAGGTAAAGGTATGGGACATGCCCCATCCCTTATCCTACAATATTCTAACCATGCGCAGTCCCGTGGCCTCGGGTCTGACAAACCCCCAAGCTCTTCGTAGCCAAGTACTGTAGGCTTCCGAGTACTTCTGAAGTTGTCTTCGGTTTCTTCTGAACCTCTGTCTTGAAGGCGTCCTCCGAGTACTTCCTCGGCTGCCTCGAGGCTGTGAGGTGCTCATGCTCCGAGTAGTTTTAAGTCTTCTTTTATATGGGGTGTGATGAAAATCGCACTCCATATGGAGTAGCCCCCGAGCCTTAGGTTGAATCGAAGAATCAGGCTCAGGGACAAATTAGTCTTGATCTTCTTTTCTTATCTTCCAAATATTTTTGAAAAATAAGCCATTGATGACATGTGTCCCGCAGCCCTCGAGCCTTGAATCCAAATCCCAAGATTTGGAAAAAGGATCCAAAAGAACGTGGCATGCGTTGTAGAATATTTTTAAGAAATTGAATTGATGGTTAAAATAGAGGGATTGGTTAGAAATTCGAAAACCCCTTTTTTCGGATAAAATCCCTGAAAAAATGGTTAAACAAATAACTTCCCTAATAAAACCCTAAATTAACGCTCAAAACAAATCTTATCCGGAAAAAATCTCCTCAGCTTTCGCACAGTGAAACCGGGACCCCCGCTGGTTATTTAACCACGCGTTGGCTTAGGGTTAACCCATGCTTTCCTTGCCTTTTCACTGCTTCGAGCCCTTCGTCTTCCTCTGTTCTAGCGCCACCGCCATTTCAAGATCTAGGTCTAGACGCTACGCCTCCTCTGCTTGCTCCTTTCTCCCGAATTGCCTTGACCATAGATTCCCCTCATTCTCGCGGATCTCCACCTCACTCCTCAGCCCCCGAACGCATGCGAGTGAAGCGCCTTGTGACATCAAGGATGGGAAACAAGAAAGCCGATACCAAGGGAGACAGAAACAAGAAGGAAGAAGGATCCAAGACCGCAAATAGCGACTGGACATACAGTAAGTGCTCTAGAAACGATCTTTTGCATCTTGTTTCCGAGGGTCTTCTTCAAGAGAAAAATATTGTGCAATGGCGTCCATCTTTCCATCAACCTTATCCGCAAGAAAATGTTGATGAAATCATTTTGTTTCAACACTTTGTCAAAAGGGGACTAGCCCTCCCCACCTCAGACTTCTTTCGTGGCCTTCTTTGTTTCTATGGCCTTCAACTCCATCACCTCAACCCAAACACTATAGCTCATGTAGCTATCTTTGTTCATCTTTGTGAGGCCTTTTTGGGCATCCAGCCCCATTTTGCCCTCTTCTGCTACCTTTTCTGAGTGAAATCTCAGCCAAGGGCAGGATTTCAGCTGAAGCAAAAAATGGACGAGGAGTATATCAAGACTTGTGGTTTTATATTGGGAATCACAAGCCATCATTGCCAGAAAGGACTAGTGGAGTGCCTCGGTGCAGCCAGAGTGGAACCAAAACCCTCCAGCAAGCGAGATGGGATAGGTCAGTGAGTTACTCGAGTTGATCCAGGCGCTGAAGTTGATGGGAGTCAATGGTGCATCTGTGATGTACTCATTCTTCAAGCATTGGATTCAACCCCTGCAGAAGAGGTGCCACTTTGGTTTCGACTTCCTAGAGACTGAAGATCCCTCACGTATGTCTGTAGCGGAGTTGCTAGTGGGGGAAGCGCTCAGGTGGATAGGACATGTGCTGTTGGATGTGAACACTATGCCATATCTCCCGCCGCTATTTTCCGCCAAGAATCAACCAAAGCCGGTATGAAACTCCTCCACCCGAGTACTTTTTGATATCCTTGTATTTTGTATCTGATTTTTCTTTGATGAATTTGTAGGACCATACAAACTTTTATAGGAGTTCACCTTCGCTTCCTGAGATAGAGCGCCCCGATTACTTGAAGTCGAGTGCGTATCAACCTCACAGAATTTACCGATGAAGATGTGATACTGATGATGTTGTTACTCTTGCAGACTTCATGAAGAAATCAAGCACGAGTACCGCCCAGGAAGACACAAGCTTGCCTGGTGGTAAACTCGTACCCAGCCACCTCAAGAAGCCAAGGGTCACCGCCCGAAAGCACAAGGCAAATATTATCCCGTCGACGATGATGAACATCGAAGGTGAGTGCATCTTATAAATCTACAAGTTATTTGTCGATTTCTTCCTTGCTAATGTTTCAACTACTCTCCCTTTCTTTTGCTTTAGTGCTGCTGCCTCCAACCCCAAGTGCTCAAGGTGAAGGGTTGAAGAGAAAACCGTCGGGGATGATGCTGCAACAGAGCAAGATGTATCCCTTGTTGAAGTAGACCCATTGCCAGGTAGTACTGGGTGATAGACCCGGGGCCACGGGACTGTGCACATGGTGTATATATCCTAGGAAAAGGGATGGCCCACGCTCTACATCATTTATAACTACTCGTACCTGTTGACGCCAAATTTTGACACGTGTTAAATCGGCGTCGGGAGGAGAATGTTGGCTGATGCAGCAGATCTAAAGGCTACAGTAAGGAATCGGCCGATTGAGGTAATAGTTGGAAATCGGCCGATTGGTGGTGCAGCTTGCGCCAACAGGATCGGACTATTTCGGAGGGTCCTGGTCAAAAGTTGGTCAACAGAGCAACGCTAAGTCGGTCAAGGAGCAATTGAAAAGAGTCCTGATTGGATTAGGAGACGACGGCGGAAGATTCTGCGGGAGTCCGTTTCCTTTAAAAAATATTATAGATATAATAGTTTTCCTGTTTTTTAAATAAGGTTGTAACAAGTCGTAATCGACCAGGAGTCCTAGTCTTAGGGTATAAATAGGAGTCGTCAGGATCTTGCAAAAACATCAACACATCAATCAACAACAATACTTCTACTTTTTTAGCAATTTACTTTCAAGTCGGCGACTTCGCCAATACTTTTCTTCTTTCACGAGTTCGTACGGATTGGCAGGGCTGCATCAACTTGATCTCCGGCCAATTGGTAGGTTCCGCTTATCGAGTAATTTCCGAGCTTTAACTACAGGCGCATCGCTGTGGTTTCATTTGGATTTATTCACCAGTTATTGATATTTACTAGAATTGCAAGTTTTACCTGTTATTCTAGTATTATCACCAGTTATCCTGCTTGAGATCAGAGTAATCGGCTTCGTCATCGTTCTTCTTCGATTTATCATCTCACAGCCGATTAGATCTATTTCAAGTGTTGCCTCTGTAGTAATTGTTTAGATCGCTCCAACAGTTTTCTTTACAATTACTACACGATTATCGGCTGATCCATAGCCGATCATCTCTACAGCAAATCGGCCGATTCGCCGCCGATGCGCTCCTCAGGACATGTCGGAACTCCAGCCGATCGGAGCGCCTGGAATTTAATACTTTATTTCCTTGTCAATCAACAGGTCAGATTGACTGGCACGCCGCGCGAACCGTACCAGGGCGATAACCCGAACAGGAGCTAAGCAGATTCTCCCGGGTCGTGTGTCCGATGCTGAAGACCATCGGCCGATTCCTGTCTGGCCGATTTTAGCGCCAACACACTTTTGGCACGCCCGGTGGGACCAATTCAAGATCTGATATGTCGAAGAACGCAGAAATCTTCGATAGCAACATCATCGAGGTCACAGAAGCGGATCTCAAGGACGACCAGAGGGAAGAATTAGCTAAACATCTAGAAGATTATAAGAAGATGTATCTGCAGTCGTTCAGTCACACCAGAAGCGGGGAGGCTGTCAAGAAGGCTCCTATTCCAGTTCCCCGCCACATCACCATTGCTGAGGACTCGGGCAAGATGTCCGATCTGATCCAACAGTCTGTTTATCAGGCATTCATTGACCAATCCTCAGTGATGACCAACACGGTGTATAACGCCATCATCAGCTCTCTGGCCGGCGGAGCAGTCCAAGGCTATCAGGGACCAGCGTATACCCCGCCAATCACGCTACCAGCTAGAAGCTTACCATGCACATCCCAATCGGCTCCTCAGCCGATATTGACGCAACGCGAGGGGTACAACACTCCGTTGCCTCCAGCGTCTCCAAGGTACAGCGGTGCACCATGTTTCCCGTCACAGACACCGTTTCAACCCATCCAGATCGCTTCTGTACAATCGCTGCCTACAAGCTCAGTACCCTGGGGGATATCGGCGACAACGGCTTTCCCCGATCCATCAACCGGGCATGGAAGCTATCCAACCCAGGTGTTTGACCAATCGGCCGTCCGGCCGACGGTCCCTCAGTATCAGCCGATCTTATCAGAAATCAGCAAGGGGGCAAGCGCTGTAGAAGCATTCAGAGGCCCGATGCCAGTGACGACATACGATGGAGCGGTGGATTCACTTCGCCATCAACTATCAGCTTCTCAGCAAAATTCGCCGCATGCTTTGATTCATCACACAGCCGTGCCAGCTCTTCAACACATGCCCGCGCCGCGAACGATCATCCAACAGCAGCAGGTGCACTGGACGGCAAGAATAGCATAAGTGATCCAGGACCAGTTTGGATTGAAGCCAAAAGTGCAGACTTATACCTACAAGACGCCATACCCATCGGCCTATGACTTGCTGCCGTTCCCACACCGCTACAAAGTTCCCGATTTTACCAAATTTTCGGGGACGGATGACACATCCACCGTCGAGCACATCAACAGATTCATCATCCAATGCGGGGAGGCTGCCATGCAAGATGCTCTGAGGGTGCGTCTATTTTCATCGTCTCTGTCCGGATCGGCCTTCTAGTGGTTCACCACCTTGCCACCAAATTCTATTGTTACGTGGGCTGATTTGGAAAAGTAGTTCCACAAGTACTTCTACGCAGGGGTACACGAGATGAAGCTCTCAGATTTGACCAGCCTCAGGCAGAGGAGCGATGAACCAGTAATGGGATATATACAGAGGTTCAGAGAAGTCAGGAACAAATGCTACAGTCTGGCTCTGACTGATGCCCAGTTGGCCGATATCGCTTTCCAAGGCCTTCTACCACAAATCAAAGAAAGATATGCTGCGCAAGAGTTTGAAAGCCTAAGCCAGATCGTTCACCGATTGTCAGGACAGGAAGTCCGCCCGTTTGAACAGCGGAGGAATTTCCAAAAGAAAGTGACATACCTAGAAGGGTCTGAATCCGATGGGGAGGAAGAAATCGGCCTGGCAGAATGGGTGAAAGGGAAAAAACCGATATCATGCCCTTTCGGAAAGAAAGAGCCAGAGACATTCGGCTTTGACACATCAAAGGCCGATAAAATTTTTGATTTATTGCTCCAGGAAGGACAGATTAAGCTATCTCAGCATCACACCATCCCTTCGGCTGATCAACTCAAGAAGATGAAATACTGCAAGTGGCACAACTCATGATACGAATGAATGCAAAGTCTTCCATCAGCAGATACAATCGGCCATCGAACAGGGGAGGCTTAGATTTGAAACTCCAGCTAAATCGGCGAAGCCGATGACAAAAGATCAGCATCCCTTCCTGGCCAACATGGTTGACACTGGAGGAAATTCACGCCAAACCAAGGTGCTGACGTCAGAATTGGCAAGAAGGGGCGGGAGCCGTCGATCCCAGGAGGCAGATCACGATGGAAGAAATCAAAAGGAACAGGCGGGGGCCAGAACGACCACGCAAATCTGTCACCTCCCAGTTCTTGCTCAGCAAATATCGGCAGCAGCAAGAACAATCAAGATACCACGACGAGATGATACGCCGGCATGAAGATCACTGGCAATGTCCGTTCTTCATCCATTGCTGGGAGAACGACATCAGATTGCCATCTGCCGATAACTGTCCGGAGTGTAATGGATTGAGTTGCAACGATCGCCCGAGGCCACACTCTAGGGACAGAGGATCAGAGCCGATCAACAGAAATTGGTGCGGACGAGAGGAACAGCGCGTTTTGGTGCATGATCGGCTGGGGGGCAGAGTTGACCAGTACCACCGGTCAAAAGGCAGGACCAACCAACAGGATGGACTGGGGGGCAAAATCAGTGTGCACGATCAGCTGGAAGAGATGGCTGATAATAGGGTGTCAGATGAAAATCCCCTAGGAAGAGAACCAGATTGGGAACACGCCAGATCATCGGCCAAACCAGTAAATCCCAGGTGGTGTCCCGATGGTCTATCCAGATCCCAGAAATGGAGGATCCAACGCCTACGCCAGTGGGAGCATCAAGAGGAAGAACAGAGGCAGGTGCCAGAGAAAAGAAATGTTAAGTCTCGGGTGTGGCGCCCAAAGAAAAACGATCAGGAAGCAAACATTCAAGAACCGGCAGCCGAAATCAACATGGTGTTCATATTGCCGATGGAATTCATGGCGCCTGACGATCGAGACAAAGCAACAAGAATGGAAGAACAAATGGCACAACTGGTGTTAGAGCCGATGACGGCTACTTTTGAGAAACCAGAAGAAGAAAAACGGCAACATCTTAAAGCGCTGTTTCTCAAAGGCTATGTTAACGGACGACCCGTCACCAGATTACTAGTAGATGGAGGTGCCGCAGTTAACATCATGCTGTATGCCATGTTCCACAAGCTAGGCAAGGGCGATGAAGACCTCACCAAGATGGACATGATGCTGAAGGATTTCGAAGGCAACGTGTCTCCCGCCCGTGGAGCGCTCTGCGTCGACCTCACCATCGGCAGTAAGACCCTTCCTACCACTTTTTTCGTTATTAATGGCAAGGGATCCTACAACATGCTGCTTGGTCGCGACTGGATACATGCAAACTGCTGTGTCCCATCTACAATGCATCAATGCCTCGTGCAATGGGTCGGCGACAGCACAAAGATAGTCACTGCCAATTCCGCCTATAGCATTGCAGCGGCCGGCACGCAACAGTGGAGGTGCGAGCACGTCAAATGTATATCTGGCAGGACTTGGGACACTGACTTCCTGAAAGTGTACGATTTCGGTTTACAGCCGATCCAAGCAGTCGGCTCTGAAGATTCAGAATAGATGGATCAGCTCGTCCGAGAAGACGGGAAGCTTGGGCATGGATTTACGTCAGCCGATTTATTGGAGATGGTAGATTTGGGAGATAGCAGCAAATCAAGGCCGACGTATATTAGTGCTAATTTGGATCCTGAGTATAAGTGTAAACTGATAAATTTATTAAAAGAATTCAAAGATTGCTTTGCTTGGGAATATCATGAGATGCCAGGATTAGACCGGTCCATTGTTGAACACCGGTTACCTATAAAATCAGGATATCGGCCATATCAGCAACCTGCACGACGGTGTAACCCCAAGATTCTACCTGATATAAAGGCCGAAATTACAAAGTTAATTGAAGCAGGATTTATTCGGCAGTGCCGCTATGCCGAATGGATTTCTAATATTGTGCCCGTATACAAAAAGAATGGAAAGTTGCGCGTGTGCATCGATTTCAGGAACTTAAATCAGGCTACGCCAATGGATGGATATCCGATGCCAACGGCCGTTATCTTGATAGATGCTGCCGCAGGACACAAAGTCATAATTTTCATGGATGGGAATGCAGGGTACAATCAGATACTAATGGCCGAAGAAGATATCTCGAAAACGACTTTCAGGTGTCCAGGTCATCTTGGTTTATTCGAATGGGTTGTGATGACTTTTGGGTTGAAGAACGCCGGTGCTACGTATCAGCGGGCCATGAATTACATCTTCCACAAGCTCATTGGTACATCGGTGGAAATTTATATAGATGACGTCGTGGTCAAGTCAAAAGGTCACCAAGAACATCTGGCTGACTTACAAGAAGTATTGGAGTGCACAAGGAAGCATGGGTTTAAGATGAACCCAAACAAGTGTGCATTTGGTGTATCGGCTGGGCAATTCTTAGGATTCATGGTTCATGAGCGCGGGATAGAAGTCAACCGCAAGACCATAGACGCCATCAACAAAGTTGTGGCCCCACAAAATAAAATTGAGCTACAGTCCCTCATCGGCAAGGTCAATTTTATCAGAAGATTCATATCCAACCTGTCAGGACGTATTCAGGCTTTTACTCCTCTGTTGAAATTAAAGCCCGACAAGGAATTCATATGGGGAGAAGAACGACGCAAAGCATTGGAAGATATCAAGCAATATCTAGTTTCACCTCCGGTGTTGGTCCCACCACAGCCTGGTAAGCCGTTCAAATTATATTTATCGGCTGATGAACAGGCTATCGGATCGGCGTTGGTACAGGAGTTTGAAGGGAAAGAACGAGTGGTATATTACGTCAGCAGAAGACTCCTAGACGCCGAAACAAGATATTCCCCTGTGGAGCGGCTGTGCTTGTGTTTATACTTCTCGTGTACCAAGCTCAGGCACTATTTGCTATCGGCAGAATGCATAGTTGTATGCAAGGATGATGTGGTGAAGTATATGCTATCATTGCCGATTTTGAAAGGGCGGATTGGAAAATGGATCCTGGCTCTGTCAGAATTCGACTTAAGGTATGAATCGGCCAAAGCTATCAAAGGTCAAGTAATGGCCGATTTCGTAGCTCAGCATTGTGGACCAGAGATTGCCGTCGTTGAACCGGTTCCATGGACTCTATATTTTGATGCTTCTTCGTGTGGGGTCGGATCAGGAATCGGCATCGTTCTTGTGTCGCATCGGGGGGCAAGTTATGATTTCTCTCTGCCGATAGAAGCTTCCGCAACTAATAATTAGGCGGAGTATCGGGCCGTTCTGAAGGGCATCCAGTTATTAAGGGAAGTCAAAGCTGATGCAGTCGAAATTTTTGTAGATTCTATGCTCATTGTGGATCAATTGACGGGACGATCTGAGTGCAAGGATGATATCTTGAGGATTTATTATGAAGATTGCCTTCAGCTTTTAAAAGAGTTCAAATCTGCAATAATTGAGCATATCCCCAGAAATTATAATGAAGAGGCCAACAGGCTGGCCCAACATGCCTCCGGCTATCGGCCGATTCAGGGAGCGATGATGCTAGAGCCCGCGGCCGATGACTGGCGAAAGGAAATCGTCAATTACTTGAAAGATCCATCCCAAAAAGTGGATCGGCGAATACATTTTCAAGCTACAAAATATGTGTTGCTTGAGGATGATTTATTTTATTGGACAATTGATGGAGTTCTTCTCAAGTGTTTGGGAACAGAAGAGGCAAAGGTTCTGATGGGAGAAATCCATGAGGGCGTGTGTGGAGCTCATCAATCGGCTCACAAAATGAAATGGATGATCCGGAACAATGGGTATTATTGGCCAACTATTCTTGAAGATTGTTTCAAGTATTACAAAGGATGCCAAGACTCTCAGAAGTTTGGTAATGTACAGCGCGCGCCAGCATCGGCTATGAATCCAATAATTAAGCCGTGGCCGTTCAGAGGTTGGGGAATAGATCTCATCGGACAAATTCATCCTCCATCGAGCAAAGGGCATAAGTTCATATTGGTAGCCACAGATTATTTTATTAAGTGGGTGGAAGCAGTTCCTTTAAGGAACGTGACATCGGCCGATATGATTTGTGGCAGAACCACCTGAATTAATCCGGCTCAAGTGTATTAACCATCACCATTAAGGCATCCTCGGTTAACCTTACACTTCAAACGGAGTAATCCACTGGTCTGTCGGGTATAACCTCCCGATACAACCACGGTGAACGGATCGAGCGCCGTACATACAAATGCTCATGCGACGATGAGCCCAGAGAATACCACATTCCAGCAAATATTACATCATTAGCATAAGTAAGTATTACAGACCTAATTCTGAGTTTAGAAAACAAGTACTTCAATTAACATAAATAAGTTCTTCAGAGTTAACTTGCAGCGGAAATAACAACGGGAACTACTCGACGATACAGGATGTCTCGATGAAGCCCGTACGAGACATCACTCGGCCTTATCTCCGTTGGACGGGGGCGCATCCCATTCCACCGACCAACCAGGGGGAAGAGTGCAGGGCCAAGTCAAGCTAGCAATCATGTCTTCGAAGGGCTCACCTGAAAACGAGTCACAAGCAAGGCTGAGTATACTAATACTCAGCAAGACTTACCCGAGTAGTGGAATCTACTCCACCGACTCTAGACATGCCAGGCTTTTTGGCTCAGGGGTTTGTTTTGCCGAAAAGCAACTACAAGTGGGTCCTTACTTTCAACTTTTAGCTCAAGATTCTAGTTTCGTTAGCCAGTCTAGGTAAGCAGCTATCTAAAGCATACATGGTGAAGCATTAAATTTTCCATCCAACCAGTTCATTCATCATCATTGTTCCTCTTCTTACTCTGTGGGTAAAAATGGTTAAGCAGTCTCAATAGCCGTGAGAAACGGACGATTCGAATCGAATTTCTTAACCTTGCAAGGGAAACCCAAACACACGTCACGTGGTTACTCACAGAGTCACACGTGCAACTTTTCCCCTTTCTTTCCGGGTCGTGGATTGGGGCTACCCTCCGAGAGTACAAGAGCCCCACGCCACGGTTCGGCGCCGGGTCGTGACCACTCTCTGCACTCGCCATATGCACATGGGACCGAAGTTCAAAGGGTAGGATGCCGTCCCCTTGCCGGGCCAATCAGATACTTAAGCTTACCGATTCCCATAATCTCGGCATGTGTTTAGTACGTTCAAAGACTTAACCATCACTACCACACCCTGCGGCCTTAGCATTTTTCACTAGACAGACGGGCCTCAGTCGTAACCATCGTTACATAACCCGTCCGTGTCCTTATGATTGCAGCGTGTAGTAGTCATTCAACTCCTATTTTCTCGCGAGTGACAGGAAATCACTCGACTTTTACCGGAGTCCTATTAGCACAGCATTCTATCGAACCTTACATCTAGTTTTCAAGCAAGGGTTCCTGACATCATGCAACTAAGTTTTCATCCAACTCCTATAAACTTAATGCACAAGCAAAGAGTAATGAGTTGCATAATTTCGGAAAGAATGGGTTATGCTCCGGGGCTTGCCTTCGCAGTTCGCTTGGGGATCTTCCGAACTTGGGCTCGGGTCTTCAAAAGCTTCAGTTAGATTTGCTTGAGCTTCACGCTGCTCACTCTCGGACGCGGGCACCAGCTCGTAAGTTCCGTCGGCGAGAGTCGTCGATTCTACATGAGTGCACAAGTTTAAGTTGTGGAAATAGCACTTGATTACGATTTGAGAGTAATTACTACAAGGGATAGTTTCTGGTCATGAAATTTTGGATTTAGACACATCAAGGAAAGATGTGCTTACTGCAAAATTTTCAGCCAATTTTATGTAACAGATTAATTCTGAAAAATAGATTTCATTGTTGCTGTTAGATACTTGTTCTTTTTGTACAGATCAATTGGTGCAACAATTGTGGCTAGGATTTTTACAGAGCTCTCACTTGAGCATGCAGAAGCTACTGTAATTTTTGCAGGATTTATTATGCAGTATTCAGAGCATAGAAAATATGACATTCTACACCTGGCTTTTTAAAGATTCATTTTTACAGGACCCTACATAGGGTTTTTGTCCATGAAACTTTTTACACAGCAACCTCTAACCTAGTGTAACTCCCAGTAATAATTTGGGGATTTTCCAAGTTAAGATACTATTTTCTTGACTTAATTTATGTTATTAGCACATAATTCAAATAAATAGGTTACTGTGAGGTAAAAAGTCTCCTAATTTTTCTCTGGCTTCTAGGTACCAATACATTAGCATAGGAAAAATTTCAATGGGTGACTCATCACCTAACTACAGGGATAAAACATTCCATTTACACATGAATTAAAACTAAGTTTAACAAACAGCAGAGCTAGAGATGGAATTTGGGTCTGATCTTTTTACACAGTCCTAATAATCCAGCAACTAATTCACTGCCCAAAATTCAGGGTCAGCATTGCTCTAGAACAGTGGGTATAAAATATGTCCATTAAAGCTTCTATTTAATGTAGAGCAAAATATTTTGAGATTCTGAGAAAATTTTTGTAACAAAAGTGGTAGAGTTTGTTCTTAGGATTCCAGAACAGTTGAGTCTGCATTTTTCTGAATTTTATACGATTTTATACGAATTTTACAAGTTCACTGAATTTGAATCTAGGTTTGAAATTTTCTTTTACAACTAGGTCCTTGAATCTTACGCTCAGACCCTTCTAAAGATTTAAATCCTTGCAATTGGGTCCTCGGCGGCTCGGGTGCGGCGGCCGGCCGAAATTCCGGCGAGGGGGCTCGCCGGCGGCGAGGGGCGGGGGCCGGGGCGGCACGGCGGAGCGCGGGTACTGGCCGGGCGGGCGGCGGCCGGGGCGCGGCAGCACGCGCGGGCGGGGACTGGGCGGCGCGGCGTCGGGGCGGGGGAAAGCCGGCCGTGGCGGGGTGGCGCGGCGGCCACTGGCCTGGCGCCTCGCGCCGGTCAGGCGACGCCGGCCACCTGGCGCGCGGCAGAGCAGAGGGGGAGGCGCCAGGGACCGAAATGCAAAAATTCGAAAAAGTTCAGGGGGCTGGGTGCAAACAGGGCGTTTTCTCCTCTTTCTGATTTGAATTTCAAAAACTTTTGAACACGAAAGTTGTTCAAAATAAAAAGTTCTACAACTTTGGTTTCAGGCAAAATCTCATTTGGCTTATGGTTTGAAAGTTAGATTTAAAAGTTTCAAATGTGTCCAAATGTGCCCAAATTAAATTTGAATTCCAACTGAACCCGTTTTAATTCTTTCCACCCTCTCATTAGTTGGTTTAACATAGAGTTAGGCTAATGACATTGATTTTGGAATTTTAATTTCCAGGGTTGTCACAGCCTTCCCCCCTTAACAAGAATCTCGCCCCGAGATTCGGCAATTCTTAGTGTGGGCGTGGGTGCACATACCAGTGGTTGAGACAAGAAACCCAGGGAAATGTTGGTTCAGGTAGCTCTCCATTTCCCAGGTGGCTTCTTCTTCCGTGTGGTGATTCCATTGTATTTTATACATTCTAATTACTTTCCTCCTGGTCTCTCTTTCTTTTTGATCCAGAATCTTAACTGGGTGTTCGACATACGAGAGGTCGGATTCCAACGACATTTCTTGTTGTTCCACAATCTCGGTAGGGACTCGAACACACTTCTTGAGTTGAGATACGTGGAAGACATCATGGGTGGCCGTGAGCTGAGGGGGCAGTCGTAATTTGTAGGCTACGGGTCCGCAGCTCTTAATGATTTCGTAGGGACCAATATAACGGGGAGCTAGTTTGCCTTTAATTCCGAATCTTCGCACTCCCTTGGTTGGCGAAACTTGAAGGTAGACATGATCGCCAACTTCGAACTTTAGGGGCTTTCTCCTTTTGTCAGAATAGCTCTTTTGTCGGGCTTGTGCGGCTTTAAGATTTGCTTGTATTACTTTTACTTTCTCCTCTGCCTCGATTACCAGGTCGGGTCCAATTAATTGACGTTCTCCGGTTTGTGACCAGCTCAAGGGAGTTCGACACCTTCGTCCGTACAGTGCCTCAAATGGTGCCATTTTCAAACTCGTTTGATAGCTGTTGTTGTACGAGAACTCTGCCAGGGGTAGGCATTTGTCCCAATTCTTGTCATAGTGGATGACGCAAGCTCTCAGCATGTCCTCAAGAATTTGGTTTACTCTTTCCGTTTGTCCATCGGTCTGAGGGTGGTATGCTGAGCTGCGAATCAGCTTCGTGCCAAGAGACGTTTGCAGTTGTTCCCAAAAGCGTGCTACAAACTGGGGACCACGATCGGAGATAATCGTCTTAGGTATTCCATGCAGGCAAACAATACGATCGAGGTAAATCTCGGCATATTGCTTGGTAGAATAGGTGGTGTGCACCGGAAGAAAATGTGCCGTCTTCGTGAGTCTATCAACGATAACCCATATGGAATCATGTCTCTGGGACGTGTTTGGTAGTCCAACGATGAAGTCCATACTTATGTCTTCCCATTTCCATGATGGTATAGGTAACGGTTGAAGTGTACCGGCTACCTTTAAGTGGCTAGCTTTTACTCTCTGGCACGTGTCACATTCCGAGACATACGTGGCAATTTCCCTTTTCATTCTAGTCCACCAGAAGTTTTGCCTTAGGTCCTGATACATTTTGCTACTGCCGGGGTGGATAGAGAATTTGGAGAGGTGTGCCTCATCAAGAATTTGCTTGCGGAGTTCACGATTCTTCGGAACGACTATACGACTTTCGAACCATAGAACTCCCTTAGGGTCCTGGCGGAAACACTTATACTTCTCCTCACCTAGAGAGAGTTTTTGTTTGATGATCTTGACTCCTTCATCATGTAGTTGTGCCATGACGATTTGGTCGTGAAGAGTGGGCTCAACTGAGATGTGATCTAGAGTGCCTTGGGAAACCATTTCCAAGTTAAGCTTCCTCATGTCTGCACATAATGTCTCATGGTAGGACTCCATGGATAAGCAATGGCAATGGGACTTGCGGCTTAGTGCATCCGCGACTACATTAGCCTTACCGGGGTGATAGTGCACTTCAAGGTCATAATCTTTGATTAATTCTAGCCATCTTCGTTGTCTCATATTCAGATCGGCTTGTGTGAAGATGTACTTGAGACTCTTATGATCCGTGTAGATATTGCACTGTGTACCCATGAGATAGTGTCTCCATATCTTCAGAGCGTGAATGACGGCTGCAAGCTCAAGGTCATGCGTGGGATAATTCTGTTCGTGGGGCCGAAGGGCTCGTGAGGCATATGCAATCACTCGATTCTCTTGCATAAGCACACATCCTAGACCAGTACCTGATGCGTCACAATACACATCGAATGACTTGGTATTATCGGGTTGAGCTAACACAGGTGCAGTAGTCAGATGCTCTCTGAGAGTGTGGAAGGCTTCCTCACACCTCTCATTCCATACAAACTTTACTTCCTTCTTCAATAGTTCCGTCATGGGCTTAGCAATTCGAGAGAAATCCGGGATGAAGCGACGGTAGTAACCGGCTAAGCCGAGAAAACTGCGAATCTGATGAACAGAGGTAGGGGGTTTCCAATCCATCACCTCTTGTACCTTGCTGGGGTCAACAGCTATGCCTTCGCTGGAGATTGTGTGACCTAAGAACTTTACAGTATCCAACCAGAATTCACACTTAGAAAACTTAGCATAGAGCTGATGGTCTCTGAGTCGCTGAAGAACAATGCGAAGGTGCTTGGCATGCTCTTCCTCATCCTTGGAATAGATAAGAATGTCGTCGATGAACACTACGACGAATTTGTCAAGTTCGGGCATGAATACCGAATTCATGAGATACATGAAGTAGGCAGGGGCATTGGTGAGTCCAAAGGACATGACCAAAAATTCATATAGTCCATATCGTGTGGAGAAGGCAGTCTTAGGAATATCGCACGGGCGAATCTTGATCTGATGATATCCCGAGCGAAGATCAATCTTTGAGAAGATTCTGGCTCCAGCTAATTGATCGAAGAGTACATCGATACGGGGAAGGGGGTATTTATTTTTAACTGTTACCGCATTGAGAGGTCGGTAGTCCACACATAATCTCAAACTGTCATCCTTCTTCTTTACGAATAGGGCTGGACATCCCCAAGGTGACGCGCTAGGGCGAATAAAACCTTTGTCCAGTAGTTCTTGGAGTTGAATTTTCAGCTCGGCCAATTCCTTAGGGGGCATCCTATATGGTCTTTTGGATATAGGGGCAGTGCCTGGTTGTAGTTCAATAACGAACTCAATATCCCTATCCGGTGGCATTCCTGGTAAGTCGTCCGGGAAAACATCGGCATACTCGTTCACCACAAGAATCTCATCTAGCTTAAGTCCTTCCATCTTATAAGCACAGGAATTCGTGCAATCTATGAATGGTAGGTAAAGGGTAGTGGCTCCGTGACTAGGTGAATTTATCTCAACGGCTCGGGAAGAAAGGTCCAGTGTGACTCCATGCATAGCCATCCAGTTCATTCCCAAAATAATGTCCATGCCGTCAAGGGGTAAAAGGACCAGGTCCGTGTCGATGGTTTTACTACCCAATTTGACTGGTACTTGTCTGACCATTTGGTTTGAAGCAATTTTACCACCCGGTGTTGATATCATATATGACCCTTTTGTGTGACAAACATCCAAGCCTACTTTTGCACCGAATTTTGCACTTATGAAACTATGCGATGCACCAGAATCAAATAATATAACGGCAGGCTTGTTATGGATAGAGAATGTACCCGACATTACTGGGGCTCCTTCTGGAAGCTCTGCAAGCGTGGTGAAGTTAATCCGTCCTTGCTTGACTTGCAGGGTTTGTCTCTTGCCCCTGTTCTTAGCGTTCGGGTTGGATCCTTGACCTTGGTTGGGCAGTCCAGGCTGAGGGCATTCGCGTGCGAAGTGGCTGGAACTCCCGCATTTGAAACAGCGATTTGCGGGGCTAGGTCGAAGAGACTGCTGAAGAATGGGCCTCGGACCATTCTGTGGAGGCATCGGGGGTCGTACCATGCCTGGCTGCTGTGGGGGTCTGGCAATCCATCTACCTGGCTGCGGGGCCCTTGGTGGAGCTGTAGGTGCGGTATTTTGCACGATGCGATACCTTGGTGGTTGGGCACTTGATGGCCCTGCGGGTGCCTTTCTCTTCTTCTCTGCCCGGTGTGCCATGATACAGTCCTCCTAGGTCGTCCTCTAGAAATCATCCAAGTCGTTGACAGACGACTCGCTGTGAGCCGGAGAGTGGGCTCCCATCTGAGGTGCCTGTGGTACCTCACCCTCGAAATCCATACCTGAGATACCATCAATCTCCTGTGGCTCCTCCTCATCCTCCTCCATGTCGTCCTCAGGGGGATGGTCATTCTGATCATGATGCCACTGAATATGCTCATTAGCATCCTCCAACTCAAGGTTCAGATCATGGAGCTGCTCCTCCAACTATGCTATCGTGGTATCTCTCTCACCCATGAGAGTGTCCTGCTCCTGGATTTGGCCCTCAAGTTGGCCAATCTGAGCATCTCTGTCCTCAAGATCCTGACTGAGCTCCTTTATCTGCTCATCCCTGGTATCTGCCATCATATGGTAGGCCTGAGCAAGATCAGTGAGCTGCTCGAGTGCCTGACTCTGGAGAGTCTGAAGCCGGTAGAGTGCACTCATGCACCGCACGGAGGTATGGATAGTCTCCTGGGCATGGAAGTCTACCAAATACTGTGCGTGCTGCACCCTGTTGAGCCAAAAGGGGTCGTTGTCCTGGGCAGCAGGAAACAATCCAATGGGAGTGAGTGTGACAACCTCGGGACGCTGCGCACAAAATGTGGTGAGCGCCCTCATGGCTGCAAGCTCCCAAGTATCGGCCAAACGGCGACCAACAGCCTCAAGCTCCAAGGCGGGCCACTCCGGGTGTAGCGGGTGCGGAAAGATAGTCACGTCGACACGGCACTGGGTAACTCCATTTTCTGCAAACTCCAGTCCGGCGTAACGTGGGGGAATTAGATAGCCCGCGGTACGCAGAACATCCCACAAAATGGAGGGAAAGCCCTCCCAGTGGAGGCACTGCGAGTGCACGCGTCCATCCTCATTCACCATCATCTCAACAGGCTCGGCCATCTGAACAAAAGATCAAATGGAGTGAGATAGCGAAAACTGTGAGCAGCACAAGGACAGATTCTGTATAGTGTGCAGAAATAATCATAACTCCCACAGTTCTCGTCCAAAAATTCTCAATTTTCACCAGGTCACTCCTAAGGTATTTGTGAACAACTTTTCTAGTCAACTCCAGAGCTAATTGGGTCTCTAAGATGGTCTTTCTTTTCAGGTTTTACCTTACGGTCTACCCAGAATTTTCAGTGAACAGAAGGCTAGAGTTTCGTGCACCAGGGAAAATCTACCCAGCCCAAAATTTACCAAATTTTAACAGCAGCTTCTGGGATAAATTTGGAACAAGTTTTGTGTTGTACTCTTTTGCAGAAAACCGCAGGAAGGGGGCCTAAAAATTTAAGAGGCAGAAGTGCTTATTCCGGACAGAATTCTGACATTTCGAGGTTTCTGTTATTTCTTATTATCCATAAGTTCAGAATTTTTCATTTTTGAACAGAAGATAGGGCACAAGATTTGGAACAATTTCTTCAACATGAACTTTATCAGAAATGGTCGTTTTCTTTGGTCAATAATTCGCTCTTTTCGGTCGTGGCAGATTTGGGACAGTTTTCTCTAGATAATCCTTATGCAACCATGCTTAGATACGCAAGAACCTTTCCACTCTCACACAACGCATTTTTTTTTGATTTCAGATACACATGTTCATGATGTATGCACGTCCTATTCGTCCTCACAAAATAAAATAATCGCCAAATAGCTTTGGTCTTACGAAGATAGTTTCGGTGGCTTACACAATACGGCTCTCGCTATAATAGCTAGTCGAGTCTTTCTAATCGTTCCTTAACTTATCGTAATCGCGGTTAGTGTACCTGCAGAAAATCGACAAGCATTTATATATCATGAACCTTTCATGCCAGCACTCATGAAAGCGTCCGTATTCATTACCGTTTACTTATAGAAACGATATCTGTACAATTCCCGCCGTACAGACGACGTTAACATACGCTATCGAGATAGCGTATTCACGGGGGTACCATCATGAGATGGGGGTATGAACAGCGATCGCCATACCCTGCGCCGAACCTTCTACTCCCAATATGTCCAACTAACAGTTGTCATATTGGCAGCACCTCAAGTAAGCCACTGCTTGAGGGCAGCGTTCGGTTCGCATCACCGACAGGAAGGCCAAGCTCCCTCAGTTGGCTGAGGATCCTTACCTTCTTACCTTAGCGACGAGTGCGTCGTTACAGAATTTAAGGTCGGTTGTGCATGAAAGTAAGTTTTGACAGAAAATAATGTGCTGGAAGTCAGTTGATACTATATATAGAAGTTAGATAGCCACCTAGTAACTTTCCCATAAACCCTTAGGGCTTTACGAACTAGGCACCATCCTTAACGTACCAACGCATTTCGCAACACAACCTTCTAGTCAAGTTTTAGTAAATGAGTTTTTAAGGCTTGTAGCATTCTCTGGCGTACGTATTTCGGCTCTAGTGTCCGCTGTTGCCAGCTGTGGCACCAGTTACGGCTCTGATACCAGCTGTGGCAGAACCACCTGAATTAATCCGGCTCAAGTGTATTAACCATCACCATTAAGGCATCCTCGGTTAACCTTACACTTCAAACGGAGTAATCCACTGGTCTGTCGGGTATAACCTCCCGATACAACCACGGTGAACGGATCGAGCGCCGTACATACAAATGCTCATGCGACGATGAGCCCAGAGAATACCACATTCCAGCAAATATTACATCATTAGCATAAGTAAGTATTACAGACCTAATTCTGAGTTTAGAAAACAAGTACTTCAATTAACATAAATAAGTTCTTCAGAGTTAACTTGCAGCGGAAATAACAACGGGAACTACTCGACGATACAGGATGTCTCGATGAAGCCCGTACGAGACATCACTCGGCCTTATCTCCGTTGGACGGGGGCGCATCCCATTCCACCGACCAACCAGGGGGAAGAGTGCAGGGCCAAGTCAAGCTAGCAATCATGTCTTCGAAGGGCTCACCTGAAAACGAGTCACAAGCAAGGCTGAGTATACTAATACTCAGCAAGACTTACCCGAGTAGTGGAATCTACTCCACCGACTCTAGACATGCCAGGCTTTTTGGCTCAGGGGTTTGTTTTGCCGAAAAGCAACTACAAGTGGGTCCTTACTTTCAACTTTTAGCTCAAGATTCTAGTTTCGTTAGCCAGTCTAGGTAAGCAGCTATCTAAAGCATACATGGTGAAGCATTAAATTTTCCATCCAACCAGTTCATTCATCATCATTGTTCCTCTTCTTACTCTGTGGGTAAAAATGGTTAAGCAGTCTCAATAGCCGTGAGAAACGGACGATTCGAATCGAATTTCTTAACCTTGCAAGGGAAACCCAAACACACGTCACGTGGTTACTCACAGAGTCACACGTGCAACTTTTCCCCTTTCTTTCCGGGTCGTGGATCGGGGCTACCCTCCGAGAGTACAAGAGCCCCACGCCACGGTTCGGCGCCGGGTCGTGACCACTCTCTGCACTCGCCATATGCACATGGGACCGAAGTTCAAAGGGTAGGATGTCGTCCCCTTGCCGGGCCAATCAGGTACTTAAGCTTACCGATTCCCATAATCTCGGCATGTGTTTAGTACGTTCAAAGACTTAACCATCACTACCACACCCTGCGGCCTTAGCATTTTTCACTAGACAGACGGGCCTCAGTCGTAACCATCGTTACATAACCCGTCCGTGTCCTTATGATTGCAGCGTGTAGTAGTCATTCAACTCCTATTTTCTCACGAGTGACAGGAAATCACTCGACTTTTACCGGAGTCCTATTAGCACAGCATTCTATCGAACCTTACATCTAGTTTTCAAGCAAGGGTTCCTGACATCATGCAACTAAGTTTTCATCCAACTCCTATAAACTTAATGCACAAGCAAAGAGTAATGAGTTGCATAATTTCGGAAAGAATGGGTTATGCTCCGGGGCTTGCCTTCGCAGTTCGCTTGGGGATCTTCCGAACTTGGGCTCGGGTCTTCAAAAGCTTCAGTTAGATTTGCTTGAGCTTCACGCTGCTCACTCTCGGACGCGGGCACCAGCTCGTAAGTTCCGTCGGCGAGAGTCGTCGATTCTACATGAGTGCACAAGTTTAAGTTGTGGAAATAGCACTTGATTACGATTTGAGAGTAATTACTACAAGGGATAGTTTCTGGTCATGAAATTTTGGATTTAGACACATCAAGGAAAGATGTGCTTACTGCAAAATTTTCAGCCAATTTTATGTAACAGATTAATTCTGAAAAATAGATTTCATTGTTGCTGTTAGATACTTGTTCTTTTTGTACAGATCAATTGGTGCAACAATTGTGGCTAGGATTTTTACAGAGCTCTCACTTGAGCATGCAGAAGCTACTGTAATTTTTGCAGGATTTATTATGCAGTATTCAGAGCATAGAAAATATGACATTCTACACCTGGCTTTTTAAAGATTCATTTTTACAGGACCCTACATAGGGTTTTTGTCCATGAAACTTTTTACACAGCAACCTCTAACCTAGTGTAACTCCCAGTAATAATTTGGGGATTTTCCAAGTTAAGATACTATTTTCTTGACTTAATTTATGTTATTAGCACATAATTCAAATAAATAGGTTACTGTGAGGTAAAAAGTCTCCTAATTTTTCTCTGGCTTCTAGGTACCAATACATTAGCATAGGAAACATTTCAATGGGTGACTCATCACCTAACTACAGGGATAAAACATTCCATTTACACATGAATTAAAACTAAGTTTAACAAACAGCAGAGCTAGAGATGGAATTTGGGTCTGATCTTTTTACACAGTCCTAATAATCCAGCAACTAATTCACTGCCCAAAATTCAGGGTCAGCATTGCTCTAGAACAGTGGGTATAAAATATGTCCATTAAAGCTTCTATTTAATGTAGAGCAAAATATTTTGAGATTCTGAGAAAATTTTTGTAACAAAAGTGGTAGAGTTTGTTCTTAGGATTCCAGAACAGTTGAGTCTGCATTTTTCTGAATTTTATACGATTTTATACGAATTTTACAAATTCACTGAATTTGAATCTAGGTTTGAAATTTTCTTTTACAACTAGGTCCTTGAATCTTACGCTCAGACCCTTCTAAAGATTTAAATCCTTGCAATTGGGTCCTCGGCGGCTCGGGTGCGGCGGCCGGCCGAAATTCCGGCGAGGGGGCTCGCCGGCGGCGAGGGGCGGGGGTCGGGGAAGGTTCAGGGGTGCGAGGGCTACCTTGTGGGGGTGTTGTTCAGGTGGGGGACGGCCGGGAAGGGCTCGCCGGCGTTGGAGCAGAGGCGGCGGCGGCGCGGCTCGCGTCGACGGCGGTGCTCCGGCGGGCTTGGGGCGGCGTGGTCCGGTCGGTGAGCTTCAGTGACGCGTGGGGAAGCTACTCCGGGGCTCGGCTTGGACGGAGGGGGTCGGGGTCGTGCTGTCCACGGCGAGCAGGGGCGGCGGCGGCGACGGCAGCGCGGGCGGCGGTGCTCCGGTGGCTCTGGGTGGCGTTGGGTGGGTCGGTGAGCTGCGGTGGGGTGACGTAGTGGTGGCTGGGCGCTCAGTTTGGGCAGTGGGCGGCTGTGGAGGGCTGCCCACGGGCAGGTGGTGCTCGGCGGCGGCGATGGCGCGGCGAGGCGTTCTGGTGGCGGGGCTTCGCGCGGGCGGTCGGGGTGGCGTTTTTTGTAGGGACAGGAGGGGGGGCGTGGAGATGCCTGGGTGACGCGCGGGGCGGGGCACGGCAGCGGCGTGCACTGGGCGCGGCGGGCGGCGGCAGAACGCCGGCGCGGCGTGCGGCGAGCGGGCGCGGTGACTGGGCGGCCGCGATTGTGGCGTGGGCGCGGTGAGATAGTGCCGGGCGCGGAGTGGGGAAGCAGCAGCGGCAGCGGCTCGGGCGGAGGGCAGGCGCGGCGACTGGTGGGGCGCGGGGGCCGGGGCGGCACGGCGGAGCGCGGGTACTGGCCGGGCGGGCGGCGGCCGGGGCGCGGCAGCACGCGCGGGCGGGGACTGGGCGGCGCGGCGTCGGGGCGGGGGAAAGCCGGCCGTGGCGGGGTGGCGCGGCGGCCACTGGCCTGGCGCCTCGCGCCGGTCAGGCGACGCCGGCCACCTGGCGCGCGGCGGGCGGGCGCGCGCGCGGCGCGGCAGAGCAGAGGGGGAGGCGCCAGGGACCGAAATGCAAAAATTCGAAAAAGTTCAGGGGGCTGGGTGCAAACAGGGCGTTTTCTCCTCTTTCTGATTTGAATTTCAAAAACTTTTGAACACGAAAGTTGTTCAAAATAAAAAGTTCTACAACTTTGGTTTCAGGCAAAATCTCATTTGGCTTATGGTTTGAAAGTTAGATTTAAAAGTTTCAAATGTGTCCAAATGTGCCCAAATTAAATTTGAATTCCAACTGAACCCGTTTTAATTCTTTCCACCCTCTCATTAGTTGGTTTAACATAGAGTTAGGCTAATGACATTGATTTTGGAATTTTAATTTCCAGGGTTGTCACATGATTGAATTTGTTAAAAGCTATATTATCTATCGATTTGGTATTCCTCAAACCATCACAACTGACCAAGGAACGATGTTTACTTCTGGAGAATTTGGAGAGTTTGCCGCCGATATGGGGATTAGATTATTAAATTCTTCTCCATACTGTGCTCAAGCCAATGGCCAAGCAGAATCGTCCAATAAAGGGATAATCAAACTAATCAAGAGGAAGATAGAAGAGCAACCCAAAAAGTGGCATATGTCTTTGGCTGAATCTTTATGGGCTTATAGGATGGCTTGTCATGGAGCCACTAAGATATCCCCTTATCAGTTGGTTTCTGGTCATGAGGCAGTCTTGCCTTGGGAGATAAGGATGGGGTCAAGACGTATATCGTTTCAAGATCAGTTAACGGCCGATGACTATTCCTTCCTCATGAAGGACGAACTTGATGATTCGGCAGGTTTACGGTTGAGAGCCCTGATTAGTATAGAAGAAAACAAGAAAAGGGTGGCCAGATGGTATGACAAAAAGGTCAAAGTTAAACAATTCTCTCAGGGATATTTGGTGTGGAAGTTGGTGCTGCCGATAGGATCCAAAGATCCCAAATTCGGTAAATATTCACCCACTTGGGAAGGGCCGTACAGAATCGGCCGATGTGCCCCTGGAAATGCATATATTCTGGAAACAATTGAAGGGGAGGAATTCCCAAGAGCTTTAAACGGACGATATCTGAAGAGGTACTATCCAAGCATTTGGGTAGATTCATAACTTGCAGTAAAATATATCAAGACAATATGGCCGATTTTTCATCGGTTTTCATCTACAGATCTGATGCAGAGATGACGTCACCTGAAGAAAAAACATTGGGATTCATTTTGAATGATTCATTATTGGATGAAAATGACAGAGTACATGGCCGACATAGTACAAGTCGCCCTTAGAATAAAAATACCGATGCGTCTATTGACCCAGCTCTATCATAAGGCAGAGCCTTTTCTCCTTCGGGTCCTCTGCAGTGGCTCCAATCTCAGCTTGGTTGCAAAGTTCTATCAGGAGGCGGGTCTTCTTCTCCTCCAAATCCTCCATGGCAACTTCGGTCTTAACTTTACAAGGAAGTGGAGGATTTTTTTCAGAAGATGGTCGCTTACGGACGAAATAGTGAGCATCTATAAGGTCCCAGCATTCTTGGACAACAGTGGGAACATGATCTCTGAGTTCCTCAGCATGAGCTCTTAGCAGATCTTTGTCTGCCTGTGACAATGGTTCGTCTGAATGCATGATTTCAATCGCTCGTTCCAGACCAGGGCTGAGACGTTTTGGCTAAACAGAGATAAAAGGGATTACCCAACATCAGAGCGATTGAGATGCTTAGGGGAAAGGCAGAGGAGAGTTCATACCTGGTTGACAGAGGAAGAAGATGAAGAGGACGAAGAAGACATCTTGCCGTTCAGTTTGGGACAATAAAGAGAGAAAGGGAAGATAAGTAATGCGTATGCCTCTGGAGATGGTGAAGGGTCTACTTATAAAGGAAAGAGAGGTAGATGGATGGTGATTCGGTGCCTAAGTGCCTAAAAAGGGAGAAAAGGGGAAGAAACTGAGAAAAGATCCGGAAAGTACTGAAGCAGTAGAAAAATGAAAGAGGAAAAATTTCAAGCATTTACCTCTGGGATGGAGATCATCGTCGCCGATGGGGCTGCAAGAGGAGCCGTCGATTGGGCCGCCGCCGCTGAAGGGGTCGCCGATAGAGTTTTCGTGGATGGAGCAGTCGCCGATGGTGATGCTATTGGAAGGTTGGAGCAAGTCGCGGATGAGATCGCCCGAAGGGGGGAAATGTTTGGAGATCGAGAGAGCTCAGAGGAAGACGAACAGTGGTTCGCTGGAAGAAAATGCTAGATTTGTGGAGAAAAGTAGGCAGAGAAGGCCAGCACTTACGGAAAAACGGGAGGGCAAGGGTAAAAACGGTATTCTTGCCGCACCGTCTACACGAATTCCAGGGGAGCGGTCGTTTCACGTGCTCGGTCCGAGGAAATTGCAATCATTGTGCCGCGGAATGGAAGGAGATTTTTACTGCGCCCGTTTCGGAGGAAAGGATTAAAGAAAGAGTTTCGAAGAAAAAGTTATGTTTTACTCCAAAACTGGGGGGCATGTGTTGACGCCAGATTCTGACACGTGTTAAATCGGCGTCGGGAGGAGAAGGTTGGCCGATGCAGCAGATCTAAAGGCTGTAGTAAGGAATCGGCCAATTGAGGTAACAGTTGGAAATCGGCCGATTGGTGGTGCAGCTTGCGCCAACAGGATGGGACTATTTCGGAGGGTCCTGGTCAAAAGTTGGTCAACAGAGCAACGCTAAGTCGGTCAAGGAGCAATTGAAAAGAGTCCAGATTGGATTAGGAGACGGCGGCGGAAGATTCTGCGGGAGTCCGTTTCCTTTAAAAAATATTATAGATACAGTAGTTTTCCTGTTTTTTAAATAAGGTTGTAACAAGTCGTAATCGACCAGGAGTCCTAGTCTTAGGGTATAAATAGGAGTCGTCAGGGTCTTGCAAAAATATCAACACATCAATCAACAACAATACTTCTACTTTTTTAGCAATTTACTTTCAAGTCGGCGACTTCGCCAATACTTTTCTTCTTTCACGAGTGCGTACGGATTGGCAGGGCTGCATCAACTTGATCTCCGGCCAATTGGTAGGTTCCGCTTATCGAGTAATATCCGAGCTTTAACTACGGGCGCATCGCTGTGGTTTCGTTTGGATTTATTCACCAGTTATCGATATTTACTAGAATTGCAAGTTTTACCTGTTATTCTAGTATTATCACCAGTTATCCAGCTTGAAATCAGAGTAATCAGCTTCGTCATCGTTCTTCTTCGATTTATCATCTCACAAGCCGATTAGATCTATTTCAAGTGTTGCCTCTGTAGTAATTGTTCAGATCGCTCCAGCAGTTTTCTTTACAATTACTACACGATTATCGGCTGATCCATAGCCGATCATCTCTACAGCAAATCGGCCGATTCGCCACCGACGCGCTCCTCAGGACAGATCGGAACTCCAGCCGATCGGAGCGCGTGGAATTTAATACTTTATTTCCTTGTCAATCAACAGGTCAGATTGACTGGCACGCCGCGCGAACCGTACCAGGGCGATAACCCGAACAGGAGCTAAGTAGATTCTCCCGGGTCGTGTGTCCGACGCTGAAGACCATCGGCCGATTCCTGTCTGGCCGATTTTAGCGCCAACAGTACCGTAGTAGAACTACTCGTACCAAAGTAGAACTAGTCGGAACAGAAGAAAACTACCCGGATAGTACTCGGGTAGGACTCCTGAGCTCGTATCTGGCTAGGATTTCCATGTAACCCTGTCCCGCCAAACTATATAAGGGCGGGGCAGGAACCCCCTCCAAACAAGATCAACCTGATCAACACCTAAGGCAATACAAACCACCACACAGGACATAGTGTATTACGCTCTCGGTGGCCCGAACCTGTCTAAACTTTGTGTTCCTTGCACCTTCGAGTTCCTGATCTCGGCGACACCCTACCTACAACTCACTACCTCGGGGGTATCCCTCGGTGGGCTTGGCGGTAAAACATCGACAGCTGGCGCGCCAGGTAGGGGCGATCATCGAGCATCCACCGGAGAACTTAATGGCATCTTTCAACTTCACCAGCGCCGTGCCCGACGAGGGCACAACGATCACCTTTGACTCCTGGGTCTGCATCGCCAACGGCTTAGGAAGTTTCAACAAACACCTGGCCACATCCAGGAAGCCGGAGGTGTCCACTTTAGCATCCAGCCGCGACGTTGATGACCTTGCCGATGATCTCGGTGAAATTCAACTTTTCGACCTTATCGGATGCTTTGCGAGCCATATCAGGGCAACTCCTGACCCATTGATCAAATCAGACGATCTGATCGCCGGAATTGATCAGGTGGACGACAACATCGCTGAGTGCATCAAGCTCGCGGAAGACGCTCTCCAACAGCATGGTGACTCGGCGTCCCCGACTCAGAATCGCTCTAAGGCTCACCACCACCATCCCATCGCCACAAACGACATCTCTTCCAGCATCCATCGAGTCAGCAAAGGTATTGCAGATTGCATTATTCTAGCAGAATCCACCCTTCGGCGTATCAACCCCAGGGAGCCGAAAGATTTTGACTATGACTTCGACAACTACATCGGCAAACTTGAAACCCCCAAGCCATGTCCAATTCAGTCTGAGGCTGTTCAACCCAGGACCCTCTCCGTATTGGAAGATGATTTGAATCATCTCATACCACTCGGAGAAGGAGAAGCCACCGCGCGTTGGGGGGCTACTGTTTCCGACAACTACTCAGCGTCGGCTGCTCATATTACACCTATAATAAGTAACCCGCGGGATCTGGTAAATGGATCAGATTGGTCAGGCAGGTTTGAGCATCGGAAGGGCATGAAACCCTCCAGGTTTCTCAAATCAGGTCCACCACAATCCATTACCACACCTGGCGAACTCCCTTTTCAAGAAGGCAGACCCCTCCCTCCTTCCAACGACGAAGACGAGGACCAAGTGGTGTGGAGTGCCAAACGGTTCGTGCCCAATCGAGAAGTGTTCATGATTCACGCCGACGAGGACTGTGAAGGCCTAGAGCGGGTCCAGCTAGACGACTACGACGACTACCTCCTTGATCCGCTTGACGAAGACGTGGATGTAACAACGGGTATTGAATTCCCAGACAACATCAAGGTAGAAGATGGAGAGGACATCTAGAAGGAACGCCGTAAACTCATCAATGCGAAGCATGCCGAACGCAGGCACCGCACAGTCGAGACGAACCAGCAGGGGAGCGGCAACCTCTACCACTCATCCACGAGTGACCTCCGCACTATCATCATCGCCGGCCACGACGCCCGCAATGTCATCATCGCTAGGCAGCAGGAGCGCGACGAGTTGGAGGCCTATAGCCGCAGCAACTGTCATATCCCCCTCGACTACCTAGGTACAACACGGAAGCGCAAGCCAAAAGCTGGGGCACAACCCACCCTGAGAAAGTGAACCGTCAACTCGAAGAAGTGATTCGAGGAGGCTCTGCACAAGCGATGCCCATGTCAACCGAAGAGCAAGCATTCCACCTTTGAATGTGAAACCCTCTGAAGGGCCCTGGGAGCTCCACCACTCAACGAAGACTGAGACCCAATTCAAGGAGGTTTTTCGGAGATCTTCAGGGAACTTATGTAACCATTATCTTGAGTTTTATCTCGAAACAAGGGGTTTTTCCCAAAACACTCGGTCAGGGAATCAATGAATTTACACAAAAAAGGGCCTTTGTCCGTTCATCCACATTTCAGCGCCGTCTTGGCCCGCCCAAGGAATTCCTTTAGGCCAACCGAGACATCTTCGCATGGCAACATACAACTTGTCTTTGCCCGCCCAAGGAACTGATCAAAAAATCACATGAAGAACCTCGTTGTCACTTCCTTCGGGCCAACCGTGACGTTTTCGCATGGCAACATGTGAATTCTCATGGCCCGCCCAAGGAATCGACTAAGCTACCAGCAAGATTTATTTCTCCTTTGCCAATTGATCTCCAGTCACCTATCTCTACTTCCAGTACTACTCCATTTACTAGTTCTTGACTAGTACTACGTGGATTTTACTGAAGGGGCATCGTGTGACAGAACCGCCTGAATTAATCCGGCTTAAGTGCGCTAGCCATCACCATAGAGGCAATCCGAGCTAACACGCACTTAAAACGGAGTAAAACGACAATCTGTTGGGTAACATCCCGATGCAACCACTGGAATTTTGATCGAAACAATGCATACATACAACCCACACGAAGGTGAGCCCAGAGATTGCAACAACAAATTTACATTGTAGTGTTCAACAGGAATTATTATTACCAATCAAGTTCAAAAATATTCATAAACAAGTACTTTTAGAGTTTAATAGTGCAGTGGAAAATAAATGATAGTTCTAACGGCGATACAAGATATCATGATGAAGCCCGTACATGACATCATTCAGCGTTATCATTGTTGGCCGTGGACACATCCCATTCCACCGACCAACCAGGAGAATGAGTACATGGCCAAGTCAAACTAGCAACCATGTCCTCAAAGGTCTCACCTGAAAACAAAGCCACAAGCAAGGCTGAGTATACTAGTACTCAGCAAGGCTTACCCGACTAGTGGTATATACTTAGCCGACTCTTAGACATGCAAGTCTTTTGGCTGAAGGTTGTTTTTGCCAAAAAGCATCTAGGAGTGAGTCCTTAATTTCAAGTTTTAGCATCAAGTTCTAGTTGATTAACCATTATAGGTAAGCAACAATCCAAATCACGCATGGTGGAAATAATTAATTGAGCATCCAACCAAATTAATCATCATTATTGTTCCTCTTCTTACTCTATGTGGTAAAAGGGTCAAGCAGTCTCGATGGCCGCGAGAAAAGGACAATTCGAATCGAATTTCTTAACCTTGTAAGGGGAAAGCTAAACACACGTCACGTGGTCACTCATAGAGTCACACATGCAACTTTTCCTGCATGGCGCACGCGCATCGGGCATTGGTGGATTCGGGGCAGGGGAGGGTGATTTGGCCGCGTGCCTGGCGGGGTCTGTCGGGGCGCTGTCCTTTGACACGGCTCGCCGGCATGCATCGCCGGCCAGGTGGGTGGCGGCCGCTACCCCTCGACGTGACAGAACAGGGGAGGGAGACAGAAGGAGAGTGAAGACAGAGAAAGAGTGACGACCCGTGTTTAAACAAATTTTTCTAAAAAGTTTGCAAGGAAACTTTGAAATCTTCCAACATGAAAGTTGTACGGATTTTGAAACTCTACGACTTCCGTTTTGGATCAAAGTTCATTTGAGATTTAGTTTAGAAGTTATTTTAAATTTAAGACTACTAGGATTTGAATTCCTATTCATCTCATGTGTTTAAAATTTGAATTTGCAAATGGTGTTTGAAGTACACTTTGTAAGGTACTAAAATATGAGTGTGTTTTTATGCTACATTTTTTTATGACAAGTTCAGAATGTATGGTTATGAACATATTTATGAAAAACCTTATATGCACACATACATGTACATGTATTCATAAATGAAATGCGTTGTGAATTTTCTTGTTCATTATGCATGATGATATATGCATGATCTTGTTTTAGCATTTTAAACACCTAGGGTGTTACAGCCTAACCCCCTTAAAAAGAATCTCTATAACACCTCAGGTGTTTAATTTATGAAATAAGCCTCATTAGCGTAACAATATGCTTAACTAACTAAGAAAAATTTAAAGAAAACGAATTATAAATTGGTTTTGCCTTGAATTGAAAATAGTTGTGTGTATGTGCATAAGTACATGTACTTTGATCAAGCCATTTAAATAACTTTCACATAGATACTACCATAGCTACGAAATTGAATAGGCGTATCGTTAATTGACTTGATAATCAAAAGTCTAGTTGAAGCCTAGGAGAGAATGCAAAGTTTTGCTGAGGAAATGAGGTACCCTCTGAACTATACTTTTTAAGTTTTTAAAATAACTTCAAAACTATAAATCAAATGAACTTTGGCCTGAAACAAAACTTGTGTAACTTTTCATTTTGAACAACTTTCGTGTTCAGTGATTTTTGAGTTACAACACAAAAATTAGAGAAACACTTGGATTTGCAAACCAGCCCCTGCCTTTTCTTCTATTTCCACTGCAGACCCTTCTTCTCGCTTCGCCCGACCCTCCGACGCGCAGCCGCTCGCCCGACAGTCGTTCGTCCGACCCTTTCACTCGCCCGACCCTTTCACTCGCCCGACCCTTTCATTCGCCCGACCCTTTCACTCGCCCGACCCTAGGCTTCGCCCGACCCCTTTCGCCTCGCCCGACCCTTTCATTCGCCCGACCCTTTCGTTTGCCCGACCCTCGGCTTCGCCAGACCCTCGCTCCGCTCGACCCTCCGCCGCCGCGAGTCGCCACAGGCCACTTGGCCGGCGATGCCTGACGGTGCTAGGCGCCAAGCCAATGCCTGGCCGCGCCCGCACGCCGCGCTCCTCCCTAGTCCGCGCATGCCACGCGCGCGCCGGCGACGCGCGCCTCTCCTCGCCGCCCGCCGTGCCCAATGGACAAGCCGCGCTGTGCCCGTGCCTCCGCCGCATCCCGCAAGTCGCCGCGCTCGCCGCCCCGCAAGACAGCTACTGCAGCTCCTCGCCCAACCCGCGCGCCGCGTGATCTCCCGCTCCCCACGCCAAATCCTCAGCGCCCAATCCCCTGCCCGCGCCCGCCGCACGCCGCGCCGGCTCTGCTCGCCGCCCACCACGGCCAGTCACGCGCTTCCGTCATGTCGCCCGCGCCCGCACCTCGCAGTCCAAGTCCCGCCTCTCCTCCCGCCTCTCTGCTGCCTACAAAAGGCCGCACTGAGGCCCCCCCCCTTGCGCGCCCAGACACCAGAACGCCGCCGCTACCACCATTACCGCCGTTGTGCCCAGCTCACCGTGGAGCTCACCTCTCCGGCCACCTCTTGCAAGAGCTGAGTCTCCCACCACCACCACAACACCCCACCGCAGCTCACTGCCCCACCCATCGTCGCCCAGAACCGCCAGAGCACCGCCAGCGCCGTCCGCGCCGCCGCCGCTCCTTGCTGCTCCGTGGACAGCTCACTCCGAGGCTCCTCCGTCCCAGCCAAGCTTCAAAACGGGTTCCCCTCGACGCCGCGAAGCTCATCGACCAGCCCACACCCTCCCCTCCTCGCCGGAGCACCGTCGCCGACGCTCCGCCCCGCCACCGTCCCTCTACTCCGTGCCAACGAGCCACCTCTAGCCACCCCCAACCCCGACCCCAACCCCGACCAAGGCCATCCCAAGGTAGCTTTCTGCTTCCTAGATCTCCTCGACCCTTTTTCCCTCGCCGCCGACGAGCCCCCTCACCGGAATCTGGCCGGCCACCATGCCAGTGCCGCCCAGGGACCACATTGCTTGATTGCAATCTTCCCAGGAGTCTGCACGCAAGTTTACAGGGACCCCTCTGTAAAAGAAAGTTTGAACTTTGAATTCAAAAACAGCGAACTCATAAAATTCATATAAAATTGGAGAAAAATCGAAAAAATACAAACTCAACTGTTCTGGAATCTTTAGTTGAAAATCTACAACTTTTGTTACATGCATTTCTTCAGTTGCTTGCTAAATCTTGATATAAATTAAATGGAAGGTTTAATAGACTTTAATTGTATCCACTGCTGTAGAAAAAGGCTAAACCTGAAAATTTTACAGTAGATTAGTTGCTTGATTTGTAGGCCAGTGTAAAAATACTAGGACCAGAACCCATCTCTGGCTAAACTTTTTGTTAAACCTTGTTTATGCCATGAAATAATAAAACTAAATTGTAACTGCTGTTATATTGTGTTTCTTGTAGTGAAACTTTCCCAGAGCCTAAATACCACAGAAAAAGTTTAGAATCTTTTTTCTTTCTGTAACCTATTTATATAATTTTGAGGTAGGAGAAATGCACTGATTCAAATAATTAGTTTCTGTGCTTGGAAAATGTTCAACTTTTTACTGTAGCACGCTTTAGAGTAGCTCTTGCAGTATAAAAAGTTTCATACTCAGAAAACCTGTAAAACATCCTGTAGAAATTAATCTTTATTAAAGTATGTGTATCTTGTCCTATTTATTATGCTTTGTATATTGCACAGTAAAATCTGAAAAATTTACAGTAACAGACATGTGGATAGATTAATTCCTTGTAAAATTTTTAGTGTCAATACTTGCATGGTTTGTCCTGTATAAAAATAACTAGGTTCTAGCAGTAGCTGTGTATTACTTGTTTCATAATTATTCTGCTGCGTGAAAATGTCTGAAATTTTTACAGTACTTTTGTCTTTGCATAATGTGCTCTAAATAAAAATTTCATCACTAGAAGTTACTTAGTCCAGACGTTGTGTTTAATCCATGTTGTGCTTAGAAAAATTAAGTTTCCAATATAACACAACCCCCTTTTGTTTAATGAAGTTAATAGTTTAAGTTATACTCTATTAACAATTGCCCAAAGAAATCTTAACTAAGTAACTTCACAACCAAATCGATGTTTTATGGACTACAACTTTATCGTGAAGGAAAATAATCATCCTATACCATCACTATAACTTACACTTGTGCATTCATATAGAATCGACTACTCTCGCCGACGGAACGTACGAGCTCGTGCCCGCGTCCGAGAGTGAGCAGCATGAAGCTCAAGTAAATCTAACTGAAGCTTTCGAAGACCCAAGCCCAAGTTCGGATGAGCCCCAAACTAGCTTTACCCAAGAAGGCAAGCCCCGGAGCATGAACCCTATTTTTTCTAAACTTATGCAACTTATTACAGAAAATCACTCGACTTTTACCGAATCCTATTAGCATAGCATTCTATCGAAATCCACCACTACCACACACTGCGGCCTTAGTTGCATGATCCTAGGTACCCATGTTCTGAACACTGGATGTAAGGTTCGATAGAATGCTATGCTAATAGGATTCGGTAAAAGTCGAGTGATTTTCTGTCACTCGCGAGAATATAGGAGTTGAATGTTTACTACATGCTGCAATCATAAGGTCGACGGACGGGGCTATGGTACGAGGTTTATGTTGATGATTGAGGTCCCGTCTGTTTAGAGAAAAATGCTAAGGCCGCAGTGTGTGGTAGTGGTGGTTAAGTCTTTGAACGTACTAACCACATGCCGAGAATACGGTAATCGGTAAGCTTAAGTACCTAATCGGACCGGCAAGTTGACAGCATCCCACCATCTCAACTTCGGTTCCATGCGCGCACATGGTAGGTACAGAGCCGGGCTCTGTAGCCTCGGATGGTGGCACTGATCCACAACCCCGGAAGAAAGGGGGAAAGTTGCACGTGTGACTCTGGGAGTAACCACGTGACGTGTGTTTAGGTTTCCCTTGCAAGGTTAAGAAATTCGATTCGAATCGTCCGTTTCTCGCGGTTATTGAGACTGCTTGACCCTTTTACCACATAGAGTAAGAAGAGGAACAATGATGATGATTAATCTTGTTGGATGAAAAATTAATCCTTCCACCATATATGATATTGGATAGTTGCTTACCTAGAATGGTTAAAGAAAAACTAGAACTTGGAGCTAAAATTTGAAAGTAAGGACCTACTTATATGTGCTTTTCGGAAAACAAACCCCTCAAGCCAAAAGCCTTGCATGTCTAGGAGTCGGCTAAGTATATTCCACTAGTCGAGTAAGCCTTGCTGAGTATTAGTATACTCAGCCTTGCTTGTGGCTTGTTTTCAGGTGAGACTTTCGAGGACATGATTGCTAGTTTGACTTGGCCGTGTACCCTTCCTCCTGGTTGGTCGGTGGAATGGGATACGCCCCCGGCCAACGGTGATAATGCCGAGTGATGTCTCGTACGGGCTTCATCAAGACATACGTATCATCGAGTAGTTATCGTTATTTTTCCGCTGCATTGAACTCTGAAGAACTTTATTATTTTGAACTCTGAAGTACCTTGTTGTACGAATTTGAACTCCTTTGTAATAATAATTTATGATGAACCCTGTGGTGTAAAATTGGTGGAATGTTGTATCCTCTGGGCTCACCTTCGTGTGAGTACATGTATGTGTGGTTTCGATCGGCAAAAACCGTGGTTGCATCGGGAGGTTACCCGACAGACCAGTGGATTATTCCGTTTGAAGTGCGAGTTAGCCCTGATTTCCCTTGTGGTGATGGTTAGCGCGCTTGAGCCGGATTAATTCAGGTGGTTCTGCCACAATCTCGTCCCGAGATTCGGGTAAATAACTTAGTGTTGAAGGTGCGTGTACCTTTGGGCGAATTTAGAAAAGTGCGGAAATTTTGGTTTAAATAGTTTTCAATTTCCCAAGTGGCTTCCTCTTCGGTGTGATGGTTCCATTGGATTTTATACATTTTAAACACTTTTCTTCTAGTGACTCTTTCCTTTTGATCAAGAACATTGATAGGATATTCAACATAAGAGAGGTCCGGTTCTACCAATATTTCCTTTTGTTCAACAATTTCAGTCGGAACTCGAATACACTTCTTGAGTTGAGAGACATGAAAGATATCATGGATGGCTGCAAGCGGAGGGGATAGTCGCACTCTATAGGCCACGGGTCCGCAAAATTCGGTGATTTGATAAGGATCAACATATCGGGGAGCTAACTTCCCTCTCACTCCAAACCATTGCACACCCTTGGTTGGTGAAAGCCGAAGGTAGACATGATCACCAACTTCAAATTGCAAATGCTTTCTGCTTTTATCAAAATAGCTCTTTTGTCTAGACTGTGCAACTCTTAGATTTTCTTGTATTACTCTGACTTTTTCCTCTACCTCGATTACCAAGTTTGGTCCAAATATTTTACGTTCTTCGGTTTGGGACTGTCAGACCCGGGTACAAGGGACTGTACACGTGGCCTACTTTTCCTAGGATAAGGGATCGGATATGACCCACGCCTTACATTTATGTTACTACTCGTAGCCTAGTAGAACTGCTCCTACAGTAGTCAAACTAGTCGGATACAGTAGGGAACTATCAGAAAACCACTCAGGGTAGGACTCTAGGGCATGTATCCGACTAGGACTTTCATGTAAACCTGTCCTCCCAGACTCTATAACAGCGAGCAGGACCCCCACCAAGGGGACCCGACCTGATCATCTAGGGAATCACCCACGAGATCACACAATCATCATCAAAGGCAATACAAAGCACACAGGACGTAGGGTATTACGCTCTTGCGGCCCGAACCTGTCTAAACCTTGTGTTCCTTTGCACCTTCGAGTTCCAGATCTCAGTGACACCCTACCTACAAACTCACCACCTCGGGGGTATCCCTCGGTGGGCGTGGCGGTAAAACACCGACAGCTGGCGCGCCAGGTAGGGGAGTTCATTGAGCATCCACCGGAGAATTCAATGGCATCCTTCAACTTCACCAGCGCCAACGGTTTGGGTGGCTTCAACAGCCACCTAGCCAACTCCAAGATGCCGGAGGCCTCTTCATCAATTGCAAGCAGCAACCTCTTCATCTTCGGCTTCTGGATCTGCGTCGCCAATGGTTTGGGTGGCTTCAACAACCACCTAATCAACTCCAGGAAGCCGGAGGCCTCTGCAGGAACTCAATGCAGCAATCCCGACTCCTTCATCGACGATATCGTCGAGTTGCTGCTCCCCGATCTACCCAGGCAGATCGAAATCACATCCGTTTTCAACGCGACTCCAAGTCGTGCTGCACCAGGACTCGGATCGGATTCAAACCGATCTGAGGAAGCGCCGCGATCCAAGTCCCTCCCCGACACGAAGGAGGACCTGGATCGCCTCTTCAAAATCCGGGACGAGGGAGCCACCGCGCGGCCGGATTCAGATTCAATTAAAGAGTACCCGTCAACTACAATTCCAGACCGAGGAGGACTCGAGGACGGGAGAGCCACTGCCTGTCGGGAGGTCACAGTTCTCGTTATCCACTCACAACCCGACGACTACTCCGAGTCATTTTCGGGTGGTCATCCGGGTTTAAATATAACACCCATGCCGCAAGGTTGTTTCCAGTACTAGAAGGGTCTAGAGCCCTTTGAGGTACTCGAATCCGACTCTCGCCTTGTGGCTCAATCCAACCTCCATCGAATCGACCCCAGGGAGCCGGAAAGTTTCGACTACTCCGCTCAACACCGACACGCTGCCGCGACAACCTCGACTACTCGACTCGCGTTGCAGTCATGACTACCTCGACAAACCGGCAGCGCCATCGACTTCTTCGACAACCCGTCTCGACAAGAAACTAGTCGAGACGGAGCCCCAAACAACTCGATGACTAGCTCTGCTCGATCAACAACTAGTCGGAATCAACTCCAACTAGTTGGCTCCATCAACAAATCGCTCACGATCAAGATTGGGTTGAGACGGTTCAACCCAGGACCCTCTCCGTAGTGGAAGAGGATTTGGGTCATTCTCCACCACTCAGAGAAGGAGAAGCCACCGCTTGTCAGGGGGCTATGGCTTTCGACAACCACTCGGATCCATCTACTCATGTGACCCAGTGTCTGGTAAGGGGATCAGATTGGTTGGGTAGGTTTGCGCAGCAGAAGGGCAAGAAACCCTCCAGGTCCCTCAAATCAAGTTCGCCACGATTCATTGCCACACTCGAGGAACTCCCTTTTCAAGAGGCAAACCCCTCCCCCCATCTGACGACGAAGAAGAGGGCCAAGTGGTGCGGCGCGCCAAACGCTTCGCCCACAATCGAGAAGTACTCATTATCCACGTTGACGAGGATTGTGAAGGCCTAGAGTGGGTCCAGCTAGACGACGATGACTACCTCCTTGACCCACTCGACGACGACGTGGACGAAACAATGGATAGGGAATCCTCATCCAACATCAAGGTGGACGACGCAGATAAGATCAAGAAGGAACATCGCAGGCTCATCAATGCGAAGCGCACCCAACGCAGGCACCGCACCGTCAAGACGAACCAGCAGGGAAGTCGTAAACTCCACGACTTCTCCACGGGTGACCTTGGAGCCATCATCAACGCTGGCCGGGACGCCCGCAACATCATCATTGCCAGGCGGCAGGAACGCCAAGAAGTGGAAGCCTACAGCACCACCCGCCATCAACACCCTCTCGAGTACTTGGGGACTACTCGGAAGCGCAAGCCAGAAGCCATGGAACAAATCACCCAAAGGAAAAAGACACCCACTTCCAAGAAACGACTCGACGAAGTCCTCCATGGGCAATGCCTGGACCACCCAAAGATCAAGCATTCTACCTTTGAGTGTCAAGCCCTAAGGAGGGCCCTTGGAGCTTCGTCAAGTCCACTACGAAAGGCGACGGGACTACCCGACTAATGATGTACTCATAAATTAAGTACCCGGCTCAAGGAGGTATTCTGAGGGTCTTTTTGGTGTTTCATTTGTTTAAACCATTGTTTTGGGAACATATCTCGAAACAAGAGGTTCCGTACACCCAAAAGCACCCCTTTTTACCACTTAGTCAGTGTCGCTATTTATGTTTCATCTACTTGGGTTAATCACGACTCCCTTGTTAAACTCAGGGAACCCTGTCACAGCCGAACCATGCGACTGCCAAGAGTAGTTGCCACGTTTGGCAATGACTAGTGGAACCCGTCAATTAATCAAATACTGCACCTACGTGATTATATATCATACACTTCCAGTAACGCACAGATTACTAGTTCCCGACTAGTTTACTGTGTTACTGAAGGGGCCTTGCTCCCAAACAGCCAGTAACACTTCGTTTACTAGTTTCCGACTAGTATTACGCATAGATTACTGAAGGAGCCTTGCTCCCGCACAACTTTGCCAATGGTTACGACAGAATTCAATTTTTTCGACTAGAAGCAGCATGAAGCAACTGTACCACCCACAGGGAAATCAACCGTGCAATCTACGACTCAATCGACGACTCAGAACCCCTCGAACTGAATCCCCCTCGGTCGGAGGTCCTCTACCACAAGTCGGAGAAGGATTTGGATCGTCTACCACAAGTCGAAGAAACATTTCGATGGTCAACGACAAGTCGGAGGAGAATTTGCATCGGCTACTACAAATCGAAGAAGGATTTGGACCGTCTACTTCAAATCAGAGAAGGACCAGCCAGCATCTATCGAATGGTTCCCATCCCCGCCGACTACTCGGACTTCATCAACAACGCCACACCTTTACCAAACGGCCACCATGGCCTGATGGCACCTCAATTTTGGTAGGGCGGACCAGGGCATCGGAAGGGTATGAGTCTTCCAAGCTACTCGGCTCAGCCCACCCTTTCTTCGCCTACGACTTGGTTGGGCGAGCCTGGGCATAGGAAGGGCACGAGTCCTCCAAGTTACCCGGCTTAGTCCACCCTTCTTTGCCTATAACTTGGTTGGGCGGGCCTGGGTATCGGAATGGCACGAGTCCTCTAAGGTACTCGGCTCAGCCCACCTTTTTGTGCTACAATCTTGGAAGGGTAGGCCAGGGTATCGGAAGGGCATTGAGCCCTCCAAGCTACCCGGTTTCGCTCACCTCTTTGCGCCAGCAACCTCGACAACTTGTTGGGCCTAGCACCACTCCAAGCAGGCACGACCCTCGACTCCTCAACGACTACTTCGCCATCGCTAGGGCACTCGGCGACTCGTCGACTAATACTTCGACTACACAACTAGCTCGAAGCAGGACTCACACAACCAGTGACTAGTTGGAATTGATTCCGACTAGTCGGCATCGTCAACAAACCGGCGCAGCTTCATAAACAAGCGACACGGCTTCATCGACAATCACCAATAAATCAAGATCGCCAATCACCCATGAGAAGACTGCGACCATATTCAAGGAGGTTGTACGGAGATCTTTAAGGAGTTTGTTTAACCATTGTCTCGAGTTTCATCTCGACACAAGGGCTTTTTTCCCAAAGAATTCGTTCAACCACTCGATCATGGGATCAAGGAGTTTACCCAAAATAGGGCATGTTCGTTCATCCTTACTTCAGTGCCGTACGACTTGTCTTGGCTCGCCCAAGGACTCCCTTAGGGCTAGCCGAGTCATCCTTGCTCAACGACTACTTCTGTATCAACGCAAGTACAGGATTGTGTTGTCACTTCCTCTGGGCCAACTGAGACTTGTCTTGGCCCGCCCAAGGAACTCATCGCCTCACGTGAAAGATCACATCATCAATCCCTTAGGGCCAACCGTGATGCTTTCGCAAGTCACCTTGTGAATTCTCATGGTCCGCCCAAGGATGTGACTAAAGCTACCAGCAAGATTTATTTCTCCCTCGCTAATTGACTTCTAGTCACCTTCACATACTTTGAGTACACTCCGTTCTACTAGTTTACGACCAGTACTATGAGTAGTGTACTGAAGGGGCCTCGCTCCCATAATTCCAGTACGCTCCGTTCTACTGGTTTACGACCAGTACTATGAGTAGTGTACTGAAGGGGCTTCGCTCCCATAATTCTAGTACACTCCGTTCTACTGGTTTACAACCAGTACTATGAGTAGTGTACTGAAGGGGCCTCGCTCCCATAGTTCCAGTTCGCGACTAGTACTATGAGTAGTGTACTGAAGGGGCTTAGCTCCCATAATTCCAATAACACTCCGTTTTACTAGTTCGCGACTAGTACTACATGTAGTTTACTGAAGAGTCTCGCTCCCATACTTCCAGTAACGTCCCACTTTCAATATTTCTCTGACTAGTACCCAGGGGACATGATCTGAACCATGCTGCTGGGCGAGTCGGATTCAACTCCGATTAGTTGGCTTCATCAACATTCGCCAACGACTACTCTGATTTTGCGAGACCGCTCGCCTACACGTTGCTGACTACAATGACTGCTCGTCGGATTCTACTCCGACTAGTTAGGTTCACCAACAACCGTTGGCAACTACTTGACTTCATGCAGAATGCACGACGACACACTTGGGACACTTCGACTACTCGTGTCGCCTACAAACTAGTTGGAATCGACTCTGCTCGGTGATATGCTGGCGACTGCTTCAGAACTAGTCGGAATCGACTCCGACTAGCCTGCTTCATCGACAGTTCAGGATTCAGCGGTGACTTGGCCAATACCTGGCTCGGGGGGCTGACACCACCGACTACTGGGCGCATTCTATGCGACCCATCTAGCTCCCAAGCTCGGGGCCTGGATACGACACGGCTCTCAGCAATGAAGATTGCATCCCACAACTCTTTGGACCCTTTATTCGAAAGCTTGGGGATTTGGATTCAAGGCTCGGGGGCTATGGGACATGTGTCATCAGCGACTTATTTTTCATATCTGTTGGAAGATAAGGATAGAAGACTCAAGATTAATTTGACCCTCAGCCTAATTTTGCGAGTCAATCTAAGGCTCGGGGGCTACTCCATATGGAGTGCGAATTTAATCGCACCCCATATAAAAGAAGACAACTACTCGGGGCATGAGCACCTCACAGCCTCAACGTAGCCAAGGAAGTACTCGGAGGACATCTTCAAGATGAAGTTCGGGAGAACTCGAAGACGCTTTCGGAAGTACACGGACGCCTGCAGTACTCGGCTACTAAGAGCTTGGGGGCTTGTCAGACCCGGGTACAAAGGACTGTACACGTGGCCTACTTTTCCTAGGATAAGGGATGGGACATGATCCACTCCCTACATCTGTGTAACTACTCATAGCCTAGTAGAACTGCTCCTACAGTAGTCAAACTAATCGGATACAGTAGGGAACTACCAGAAAACCACTCGGGGTAGGACTCTAGGGCATGTATCCGACTAGAACTTTCATGTAAACCTGTCCTCCCAGACTATATAAGGGCAGACAGGACCCCCACCAAGGGGACCCGACCAGATCATCCAGGGAATCACCCAGGAGATCACACAATCATCATCAAAGGCAATACAAACCACACAGGACGTAGGGTATTACGCTCTCGCGGCCCGAACCTATCTAAACCTTGTGTTCCTTCGGGGGTATCCCTCGGTGGGCGTGGCGGTAAAACACCGACAGGGACAAACTCAAAGGAGTTCGACACCTTTGACCATACAAGGCCTCAAACTATGCCATTTTCAAACTTGCTTAATAGCTATTGCTGTATGAGAACTCTGCTAGAGGTAAGCATTTGTCCCAACTTTTGTCATTATTGATGAAACAAGCTCTAAGCATGTCTTCAATAATTTGGTTGACTCTTTCGGTTTGCCCATCCGTTTGAGGATGGTAAGCTAAGCTTCGAATCAGTTTGGTGCCAAGAGTAGCTTGTAAGTGTTCCCAAATATGTGCTACAAACTGAGAACCACGGTCGGAAACAATTGTCTTGGGTACGCCATGTAGGCAAACAATGTTATCGAGGTAAATCTCGGCATACTTCTTGGCAGTATAGGTGGTGTGTACCGGAAGAAAATGTGCTATCTTTGTGAGTCTATCAATGACAACCCATATGGAATCGTGCTTTTGGGAGGTGTTGGGGAATCCAACAATGAAATCCATACTTATGTCTTCCTATTCCCATGATGGTATAGGCAAGGGTTGAAGTGTACCGGCTACTTTCAAGTGGCTAGCTTTAACCCTCTGACATGTGTCACATTCCGAGACATACTTGGCAATTTCCCTTTTCATTCTAGTCCACCAAAAGTTTTGCCTAAGATCTTGATACATTTTGCTACTACCCGGGTGAATAAAGAACTTGGAAAGATGTGCCTCGACAAGAATTTGTTTTTTGAACTCATGATTCCTTGGAATCACTTGCGAGATTCAAACCATAGAAGTCCATTCTTGTCTTGGCGAAAACATTTATATTTCTCCTCTCCTTGAGAGAGTTTTTGCTTGATGATTTTAACACCTTCATCATGTAATTGTGCCATGATGATTCGATCGTGGAGGGTTGGTTCAATGGAAATGTGGTTTAGAGTGCCTTGGGGAATCATTTCCAAATTGAGTTTCCTCATCTCATGACATAACATTCCATTATAGAATTCTGCGGACAAGCAATTGCAATGAGCCTTGCGGCTTAAATTATCTGCGACTATATTGGCCTTTCCTGGGTGATAGTGCACCTCAAGATCATAATCTTTGATCAATTCCAACCATCTTCTTTGTCTCATATTCAGATCAGCTTGGGTGAAGATATATTTGAGACTTTTGTGATCAGTGTAGATATTGCAATGGGTGCCCATAAGATAATGTCTCCAAATCTTTAAAGCATGAATGACAGCTGCTAGCTCGAGATCATGTGTTGGATAATTCTGTTCATGAGGTCGAAGAGATCGTGAAGCGTAGGCAATGACTCGGTTATCTTGCATAAGCGCACAACCAAGACAAGTGCCGGATGCGTCACAATAAACATCGAATGGCTTGGTGTTATTGGACTGAGCCAAGACGGGGGCTGTAGTCAAGTGTTCACGAAGAGTGTTGTCGTTGTCAAGATTGGTGATCAAGACTTAGACTAGTGAATTTCTTTTATGCGCGTACGGCCTCAGATGGTTGCGCGGGTGACACGGGGTTTAGACTAGTTCGGGCGTGGAAAAAGCCCTATGTCCAGTATGGGGAGCTGCTCGTGTTACCCACGCGGGTTCTGTAGTAGGGGTTACAGCAGGGCGAGAGAGGGAACCGGTCCCAAGTCTCTAAGGTGTGTAACGGGGTTCTAATGGAGCGGGCGTGTTCCTCTTTGCCGGGAAGAAGATAGCCTACGTGAGGAAGTGTGTGTGTGAGCGTGTGAGAGTCTGAAAGCCTCTCCCTCGTCTCCTGGCCTGGCATATGCGAGACGTGCGCGGGGTACACAGAGAGAGAAAGAGCGGAGGGGGAGAGGGAACACGGAGTCCAAGAAGAAGATTCGTGCTTCCCGGGCTCCGCAGTCGTCTTCCGTCTCCTTGCTTCACCGGGCGGCCTGCGATGATCTGGTCGCTGTTCTCCTCGGGAGCCGGTTACGGCGGGCGTGCGTGATGATGGCGGTGGCTTCCGTCCCGTCGGGGCTGACGGCTGCCATGACTGTCCCTGTAATGCTGCCGGCGGCGTGAGCGGCGCGGACGCCCTGTCCCTGTCGCCGGAATCGCGGGGTGTGAGGACGGGTAGGTGGAGCGCGGACGGTCAGGCGTGCTCCTGTGCCAGGCGACGTGGGTCATGATGGCCTCACAGCGAATCAGAGAAGACTGAGCCGTTGTACCGCGCGCGGCGCAGTCGTGGGCGGGTAGGTGTGACGGGTCACATCAGCGGCGCGGACGCCTTTCCGCACGCCCGAGCCGTAGAGCATTTAAGGCAAGGCTGCGCCCGAGTCTGATTTCCGTCCAGCGGGCCCACGTGAGCCCGACCCTAGGACCCTGGGTCGGGCGAGGCGGATCCTTGCGGCCCGACTACTTCTTCGACTGCTTTGACTACATCTCCGACTCCTTTGATACATCTCCGACTGCTTCGACTACATCTCCTACTGCTTCGACTACATCTCTGACTACTTTGACTACATCTCCGACTCCTTCGACTACATCTCCGTCTACTTCGACCACATCTCTAACTGCTTCAACTTTACCTCCGACTACTACGACTATATTTTCAACTACACTGCATCTTTGACAACTTCGACTGCATCTCCGACTGCTTCAGCTACATCTCTGACTACTACGACTATATCTTTGACTGCTTCAACTATACCTCCAACTACTATGACTACATCTTCGACTGTCAGTGTTTTACCACCACACCCACCGATGGATACCCCCGAGGTGGTGAGTTTGTAGGTAGGGTGTCGAAGGTGCAAGGAACACTAGGTCCTGTGTGGTTTGTATTTTCTTAGGTGGTGATCGGATCTTCTGTTTGGAGGGGGTCCCTATCTGCCCTTATATAGTTTGGGGGGACAGGTTTACATGGAAGTCCTAGTCGGGTACAAGCCCAGGAGTCCTACCCGAGTACTTTTTGGGTAGTTTTCTCCCGTGTCCGACTAGTTTAACTACTGTATGAGTAGTCCGACTACACTACAAGTAGTTACAACAGATGTAGGGCGTGGGCCATGTCCCATCCCTTATCCTAGGAAAAGTACGCCAAATGCACAGTCCTGTGGGCCCGGGTATGACAAGTCCCCGAGCTCTTCATAGTCGAGTACTGCAGGCGTCCGAGTACTTCTGAAGGCGTCTTTCTCTCGAACTCCAACTTGAAGGTGTCCTCCGAGTACTTCCTTGGCTGCATCGAGGCTGTGAGGTGCTCATACCCCGAGTAGTTGTCAAGTCTTCTTTTATATGGGATGCGATTAAACTCGCACTCCATATGGAGTTGCCCCCGAGCCTTAGGTTGACTCGTAGAATCAGGTTGAGGATCAATTTAATCTTGAGTCTTCTATCCTTATCTTCCAACAGATTTGAAAAATAAATCACTGATGACATGTGTCCTGCAGCCCCCGAGCCTTGAATCCAAATCCCCATGTTTTGGAATAAAGGATCCAATGAATCATGGCATGCAATACATGACAGTAGAGATTTGATGGTTATATAGGCAAATCAGTTCAGTAAATTTGAAAACCTGTTTTTTCAGGAAGCATTCTCTGAAAAAATGGTTAAACAAATAACTTCACCAAAAAATGCTCTAAATTACCACTCAAATCAAACCTTCGTTGCTGAGAGCCCCCGAGACTGGGAGCTAGATGAATCGCATAGGATATGCCTAAGAGTCGGTGGCGCCAGCCCCCGAGCCTAGGTATTGGTCAAGTTGCCGCTGAATCTTGAACTGTCAACAAAGCAGGCTAGTCGGAGTTGATTCCGACTAGTTTTGTAGGCGAGACGAGTAGTCGAAGTAGTCGCCAGCGTATCATCCAGTAGAGTCGATTCCGATTAGCTTGTAGGCGAAACGAGTAGTCGAAGTAGTCTCCAGCGTGTTGCCATGCAGTCTTCATGAAGTCCAGTAGTCGCGGACGCTTATTGATGAACCCAACTAGTCGAAGTCCAATCCGACGAGTAGTCGTTGTAGTCAGCGACGTGTAGTCGAACGTTCTCGCGAAGTCAGAGTAGTCGTTGGCGATTATTGATGAAGTCAACTAATCGGAGTTGAATCCAACTCACCCACCAGCACGGTCAAGATCAGGTCCCCTGCAAGGAAAACATAAAAGTATGTTATAACTGATACACATGAAACCATGTTGGGAGCAATGCCCTTGCAGTAAACTCCATGTATAACTAGAAGAAAACAAGTAAATGGAGTAATACTGAAAGTAAGGGAGCGAGGCACCTTCTGTAACATAGAGTACCAGTCGGAGACTTGTACTCTGAACATTACTAGAAGCATGGGATTAAAAACCCCATCAGTAACATAAAATACTAGTCGGTAACTAGTAATCAGAGCATTACTGGAAGTATAGGAGCGAGGCTCCTTTAGTAAATTTGCACGGATACCAGTCGTGAACCAGTAAACGGAGTTGTACTGGAAATATGGAGCGAGGCCCCTTCGGTAACATAGCATACTAGTCGAAAACTAGTAATCTGTTACTGGAACTATGGGAGCGAGGCCCCTACAGTAAACTCGCATGTAATACCAGTCGTGAACCAGTAAGTGGAGTTATACTGGAAGTATGGGAGCGAGGCCCCTTCAGTAACATAGCATACTAGTCAAAAACTAGTAATCGGTTATTGGAAGTACGGGAGCAAAGCCCCTTCAGTAACATAGGGTACTAGTCGGAAATTAGTAATCTGTTACTGGAACTATGGGAGTGAGGCCCCATCAGTAAACTCGCACGTAATACCAGTCGTCAACCAGTAAGTGGAGTTATACTGGAAGTATGGGAGCGAGGCCCCTTCAGTAACATAGCATACTAGTCGAAAACTAGTAATTTGTTACTGGAAGTACGGGAGCGAAGCCCCTTCAGTAAACTTGCATGGATACCAGTCGTGAACCAGTAAACGGAGTTATACTGGAAGTATGGGAGCGAGGCCCCTTCAGTAACATAGCATACTAGTCGAAAACTAGTAATCTGTTACTGGAAGTACGGGAGCAAAGCCCCATGAGTAACATAGAATACTAGTCGGAAACTAGTAATCTGAACATTACTAAAACTGTGGGAGCGAGGCCCCTTCAGTAAACTTGCACGGATACCGATGGTGAACCAGTAAGCGGAGTTATACTGGAAGTATGGGCGCGAGGCCCCTTCAGTAACATAGGATACTAGTCAGAAACTAGTAATCTCTTACTGGAACTATGGGAGCCAGGCGCCTTCAGTAAACTTGCACGGATACCAGTGGTGAACCAGTAAACGGATTTGTACTAGAAGTATGTGAAGGTGACTGGATGTCAATTAGCGAGGGAGAAATAAATCATGCTAGTAGTTTCAGTCGATTCCTTGGGCGGACCATGAGAATTCACATGTTGACTTATGAAAACATCACGGTTGGCCCGAAGGGATTGATGACGAGCTCCTTCATGTGGGGTGATCGGTTCCTTGGGCGAGCCAAGACAAGTCATATGTTGCCATGCAAAGATGTCTCGGTCGGCCCAAAGGAAGTGACAATGCAGTCCTGTACATGCGTTGTTATGAAAGTAGTCGTTGTGCGAAGATGACTCGGCTAGCCCCAAGGAACTCCTTGGGCGGGCCAAAACAAGTCGTATGTTGCCATGCGAAGATGTCTCGGTTAGCCCGAAGGAACTCCTTGGGCGGGCCAAAACAAGTCGAATGTTGCCATGCAAAGATGTCTCGGGTAGCCTGAAGGAATTCCTTGGGCGGGCCAAAATAGTTCATACAGCGCTGAAATATGGATGAACGAACAAGCCCTGTTTTGGGTAAACTCCTTGATCCCCTGACCGAATGGTTGAACGAATTCTTTGGAAAAAACCCCTTGTTTCGAGATAAAACTCAAAACAATGGTTAAAGAAATTCCCTAAAGATCTTCGTAAAACCTCCTTAAATCGGGCAAAGTCACTGATTCCTTGACCGAGTGGTTGAACCAATTCTTTGGGAAAAAACCCCTTGTTTTGAGATAAAACTCAAGACAATGGTTAAAGAATTTCCCTAAAGATCTTCGTAAAACCTCCTTGAATTGGGTGTTAGGCTTACCATGGGCAACCGGCTTGTTATGCCCAGCCCCCGAGCGTAGAAACCAGACGATTATGTATAGCTGTCGATCTTGATTCTTGGGTGATTGCCGACGAAGCCGTGTCGCTTGTTGATGAAGCCACGCCAGTTTGTTGATGAAACCCGACTAGTCGGAATTGACTCCAACTAGTCACTGGTAGAATGAGTCCCGCTTCCGGCTAGTTGTGTAGTCGAAATAGTTGTCGGCGGGTCGCCGAGTGCCCTCGTGAGGGCGAAGTAGTCATCGAGGAATCGAGGGTCCTGCCTGCTTGGAGCGGTTCTAGGCCCGATAGGTTGTCGAGGTTGGTGGCGCGAAAAAGTGGGCTAGGGTCGGGTAGCTTGGAGGACTCCGTGCCCATCCGATGCCCGAGCCCGCCCGACCTAGTTGAAAACGCAAAGAGGTAGGCTAAGCTGGGTAGCTTGGAGGACTCGTGCCCTTCCAATGCCCGGGCCCGCCCAACCAAGTTGGAGGCGCAGAAAGGTGGGCTGAGCTGGGTAGCTTGGAGGACTCGTGCCCTTCCAATGCCCGGGCCCGCCTGACCAAGTTGGGGGCGCAGAAAGGTGGGCTGAGCCGAGTAGCTTGGAGGACTCGTGCCCTTCCAATGCCCGAGCCCGCCTGACCAAGATGGAGGCGCAGAAAGGTGGGCTGAGCCAGGTAGCTTGGAAGACTCGTGCCCTTCCATTAGGCCCTGGTGGCCATTTGATAAGGGTAGTGCATCGTTGATGAAGTCCGAGTAGTCGGCGGGGACGGGAGCCCTTCGATGGATGCTGGCTAGTCCTCCTCCGACTTGTAGTAGACGATCCAAATCCTCCTCCAACTTGTAGTAGACGATCCAAATCCTCCTCTGACTTGTTGTAGACAATCCAAATCCTCCTCCGACTTGTAATAGACGATCCAAATCCTCCTCTGACTTGTCGAAGACGATCCAAATCCTCGTCTGACTTGTGGTAGACGATCCAAATCCTCCTCCGACTTGGCGAAGAACTTGTGGTACATGACCTCTGACCGAGGCAGATTCGGTTCGAGGGGTTACGGGTTGTGGATCAAGTCGTTGATTGCACGGTTGATTTCCATGCGGGTGGTACGGGTGCTTCAGGTCGGGAAAAACTGAATTCCGTTGAGACCGTTGGCGAGGTCGTACGGGAGCAAGGCTCCTTCAGTAAACTATGCGTAATACCAGTCGGAAACTAGTAAACAGAGTGTTATTGGAAGTTTTGGAGCGAGGCCCCTTTAGTAACATAGAAAACTAGTCGGGAACTAGTAATCTGGGTGTTACCGGTAGTTTGGGGGCATGGCCCCTTCAGTAACATAGAAAACTAGTCAGGAACTAGTAATCTGAGCGTTACTGAAAGTATTTGATAGACAATCGCGTAGGTGTTATTTCACTAATTAACGGGTTCCACTAATCATTATCAAACGAGGCAACCACTTTTGGCAGTCGCATGGTTCGTCTGTGACAGGGTTCCCTGAGTTTAGCAAGAGAGCCGTGATTAACCCGAATAATGAACATAAATAGCGACCTTGACTAAGTGGTAAAAAGGGGTGCTTTTAAGCGTACGGAACCCGTTGTTTCAGGTTATAATCCCAAAACAATGGTTTAAACAAATGCAACACCTAAAAGACCCTTAGAAAACCTCCTTGAGTCGGGTACTTAATTTATGAGTAAATCATTATTTGGGTAGTCCTGTCGCCTTTCTTCGAAGTTTGGACGGAGCTCCCAGGGCTCTCCGAAGGGTTTGACATTCAAACGCGGAATGCTTGCTCTACGGGTGCCATGGGCATTGCCCGTGGAGGGCTGCCTCGAATCATTCCTTCGAACTGAGAGTCTTCTTTCTGCGAGTGGATTGTTCCCTAGTTTCTGGCTTGCACTTCCGAGTTGTCTCTAGGTAGTCGAGAGGGAGTTGATAGCGGGTGGGGCTGTGGGCATCCACTTCTTCACGCTCCTGCTACCTGGCAATGATGACATTGTTGAAAGATTTGGAATAAGCACGGAAAAGATGGGGAGAACTTAGATCAGGAAGGTTCACGGCAAGATACCGTCCAGGAAATCGTGCATGAGAACATCGTTGAAAGAGTCTATGAAGTAGAGGATACCATCAATGAAGTCGGCAATGATACATTGGCTAATGATGAAGTAAGTGATGGTCTAGATTAGATGATACGTGATGGGGAGCCAGAATTCCTAGATGCGAGAAATCTGAAAAAGTTGGAGCAGATGAGAAAGGATGCCAAAACACCGCTGTATCAGGATTCTAGTGTAACTAAATTGGAAGCTGAGCTATTGCAGCTGGAGCAGAAATCAAGTCATGGTTTGACAGACAAGGGTTTCGACGATTCACTAAGTCTTCTGCAAAAGTTTCTTCCAACCCCGAATGAGTTGCCTGAAAACATGTACTAGGAGAAGCAAATGATTTGCCCAATGGGACTTGAAGTGCAAAAATTTCATGCGTGTCGCAATGATTGCGTATTGTATCCAGGCGATTACAAAGATTTGGACTCGTGTCCAGTGTGCAAAGCTTCCCGGTTGTTGGCGTTTGTTAAGCCTTTAGAATAATTCCACAAGCGCACAGAACACCACTATAGCATTTCAACCAGGAGTATTCTGGAGTATCATATTTCCCATGGGAAGCAGTTGAGCAATGGATACTAGTTCATTATTCATCTAAATGTTATCAACTATTTCCACATAAATTATATGAAAGGAAGGGAAAGATAACGACACGCATCCTCACCACAAGGATAACGATAGTCAAGAGATAAACGAGACATGAGCACATTTCCTATGATGGGTCATTCTCATGCCAAGATGCAGGAAATGTAGGCCAAGGTAGCACTGCTCGAGAGGTACAGTAGCAGCGAGGAAGACGGCTTACTATAGAACCCGAAGGCAGTGGGAATGTAAACTAGCATCACCTTTCATTAACTTTGGCGGCTGGAAGAGGAAGGACTTCAGAAAGGGGTGAGAGGGGAGTCCAACGACAACCTGCTACTACTGCTATGAATGCACCCGAATGTGGTGGACTACAAGGGACGGAAAGTGTTGTCACCACAAGCCGCCTACCACACTGTTCCGTGGGGTGGAGCACATCCCAAGGTAACTACCTAGCCTAGGTACCGCGCCTACACTATCAAGTCACTAACTTCCGCCTCGCGCTAAGGCTAGAAGAAACTCAAAATGGATAGAACTTGCTACCCACGCAGACAAGGGATCCTGTGAAAGGAAGGGAAGCTAGAGAACAACCCAGCTACTTATCTCTACAACTATTCTGGTACTAATCTAGACATTAGAAAGTACTGCGGAGTGTAAACATGGCATGGACACTATCACTATATTAAATAGGTAAAGTCTTACAAGAAAGTAAAGATACAATGGAACTCATACATAGTACTCTTGAAGACAACTCCGGAACCGAAGATAGCTCCTAACTCTAACTCCCGAACTATGCTTTTGTGGCAGAACCACCTGAATTAATCCGGCTCAAGCGCGCTAACCATCACCACAAGGGCAATCAGGGCTAACTCGCACTTCAAACGGAATAATCCACTGGTCTGTCGGGTAACCTCTCGATACAACTATTGTTTTTTTCTGATCGAAACCACACATACATGTACTCACACGAAGGTGAGCCCAGAAGATACAACATTCCACAAATTATACAACACAGGTTCATCACAGATTATTATTACAACGGAGTTCAAATTCGTAAACAAGGTACTTCAGAGTTCAAAATAAATGAGTTCTTCAGAGTTCAAAGCAGCGGAAAAATAACGATAACTACTCGACGGTACAAGATGTCTCGATGAAGCCCGTACGAGAAATCACTCGGCATTATAACCGTTAGCCGGGGGCGTATCCCATTCTACTGACCAACTAGGAGGAAGGGTACAAGGCCAAGTCAAACTAGCGATCATGTCCTCGAAAGTTTCACCTGAAAACAAGCCACAAGCAAGGCTGAGTATACTAATACTCAGCAAGGCTTACCCGACTAGTGGAATATACTTAGCCGACTCCTAGACATGCAAGGCTTTTGGCTTGAGGGGTTTGTTTTGCCGAAAAGCATATATGAGTAGGTCCTTACTTTCAAATTTTAGTTCCAAGTTCTAGCTTTCTTCAACCATTCTAGGTAAGCAACTATCCAATATCATACATGGTGGAAGAATTATTTTGCATCCAACAAGATTAATCATCATCATTGTTCCTCTTCATACTCTATGTGGTAAAAGGGTCAAGCAGTCTCAATAACCGCGAGAAACGGACGATTGGAATCAAATTTCATAACCTTGCAAGGGAAACCTAAACACACATCACGTGGTTACTCCAAGAGTCACACGTGCAACTTTTCCCTTCAATTCCCGCTTCACGGAACAGGCCCACCGCCCTCGACTACACGTCCCCATGGCCCGGCTGTGGCGGCACATGCACCCGCCATTAGCTAGATGTGAACAAATTCAAGACGGTGGGGAGTATATTCCGGCCTCGGTTCAATCCGGTACTTAAGCTTACCGATTACCATATTCTCGGCATGTGGTTAGTACATTCAACACTACCACACACTGCGGCCTTAGCATTTTTCACTAAATAGACGGGGCCTCAATCATCAACATAAACATCGTACCATAGCCCCATCCGTCGATCTTATGATTGCAGCGTGTAGTAAACATTCAACTCCTATATTCTCGCGAGTGACTGGAAATCACTCGACTTTTACCGAGTCCTATTAGCATAGCATTCCATCGAACCTTACATCTAGTGTTCAAAGAAAGGGTACCTAGGATCATGCGACTAAGTTTTCATTCAACTCCTATAAACTCAATGCACAAGTAAAGTAGAGTAACAAGTTGCATAAGTTTAGGAAAATAGGGTTCATGTCCGGGGCTTGCCTTCTTGGGTAAAGCTAGCTTGGGGCTTGTCTGAACTCAGGCTCGGGTCTTCGAGAGCTTCAGTTAGATTTACTTGAGCTTCACGCTGCTCACTCTCGGACGCGGGCACCAGCTCGTACGTTCCATCGGCGAGAGTAGTCGATTCTATATGAATGCACAAGTGTAAGTTATAGCGATGGTATAAGACGATTATTTTCCTTCACGACAAAGTTGCAATCCACAAAACATCGATTTGGTTGTGAAGTTACTTAGTTAAGTTTTGTTTGGGCAATTGTTAATAGTGTATAGCTTAAACTATTAACTTCATTAAATAAAAGAGGTTGTGTTATAATGGAAAATTAATTTTCTAAGCACAACATGGATTAAACACAACTTCTGAATTAGGTAACTTCTGGTGATGAAATGTTTATTTAGAGAACATTATGCAGAGACAAAAGCACTGTAAAAGTTTCAGACATTTTCACGCAGCAGAAAAATTATGAAAAAGGTAATACACAGCTACTACTAGAACTTAGTTATTTTTATACAGGACAAACCATTCAAGTATTGACACCAAAAATTTTACAGGGAATTAACCTATCCATATGTGTTTTACTATAAATTTTTCAGAGTTTACTGTGAAATATACAAAGCATAATAAATAGGACAAGATACACCTTGTTTAATAAAGATTAATTTCTACAGGATGTTTTACAGGGTTTCTGTGTATGAAACTTTTTATACAGCAAGAGTTACTCTAATGTGTGCTACAGCAAAAATTTGAACATTTTCCAAGCATAGAAAACTAATTATTTGAATTAGTGAAATTTTTCCTACCACAAAATTATATAAATAGGTTAGAGAGGGTAAAAAGGTTCTAATCTTTTCCTGTGGTATTTAGGCATCAATACAACAGCTTTGGAAAAGTTTCACCACAAGAATCACAATATAACAGCAGTTACAATTTAGTTTTATTACTTCATGTCATAAACAAGTCTTATTAAGAAGTTTAGCTAGAGATGGGTTCTGGCCCTAATATTTTTACACTGGCCTACAAATCAAGGAACTAATCTACTGTTAATTTTTTAGGTTTAGACTTTGTCTACAATAGGGGGTACTTTTTAAGTCTATTAAACCTAGCAAGCAGCTGAAGAAAAGCATGTAACAAAAGTTGTAGATTTTCATCTAAAGATTCAAGAACAGTTGAGTTTGTATTTTTTCGACTTTTCTACGATTTTACATGAATTTTACAATTTCACTGATTTTGAATCTAGGGTTAAAACTTTCTTTTACAGAGGGGTCCCTGGAAACTTGCGTGCAGACTCTTTTAAAAATCTCAATCGATGCAATTGGGTCCCTGGGCGGCGCTGGCATGGCGACCGGTCAGATTCCTGCGAGGGGGCTCGTCGGCAGTGAAGGAAAAAGGGTCGGGGAGATCCAAGGAGGTGAGAGCTACCTCGGGATGGTCTTGGTCAGGGTTGGGGGTGGCCGGAGGTGGCTCATCGGCGTGGAGCAGAGGGGCGGTGGCGGGGCGGAGCGTCGGCGACGGTGCTCCGGCGAGGAGGGGAGGGTGTGGGCTGGTCGATGAGCTTCGCGGCATCAAGGGGAACCCGTTTTGAAGCTTGGCTTGGACGGCGGAGCTTCAGAGTGAGCTGTCCACGGAGCAGCAAGGAGCGGCTGCGGCGCGGCGGCGCTAGCGGTGCTCCGGCGGTTCTGGGCGATGATGGGTGGGGCAGTGAGCTGCAGTGGGGTGTTGTGGTGGTGGTGGGAGACTGAGCTCTGGCAAGGGGTGGCCGGAGAGGTGAGCTCCACGGTGAGCTGGGCACGACAGCGGTAATGGTGGCGGCGGCGGCGTTCTGGAGTCTGGCGCGCGAGGCGGACTCAGTGCGTCCTTTTGTAGGCAGCAGAGAGGCGGGAGTAGGGCAGGACTTGACTGTGAGACGCGGGCGCGGGCGACACGACGGGAGCGCGTTACGGGCCGCGGGGGGCGGCGAGCAGAGCCAGCGCGGGGGGCGGCGAGCAGAGCCGGCGCGGCGTGCGGCGGGCGCGGGCACAGGGGATTGAGCGCTGAGGATTTGGTGTGGGGAGCGGGAGATCACGCGACGCGCGGGTTGGGCGACGAGCTGCAGCAGTTGTCTTGCCGGGCGGCGAGCGCGGCGACTGGCGGGACGCGGCGGAGACACGGGCACGGCATGACTTGCCCATTGGGTGCTGCGGGCGGCAATAGGGGCGCGTGTCACCAGCGCGCGCGTGGCGTGCGCAGACTGGGGAGGAACGCGGCGTGCGAGCGTGGCCAGGCATTGGCTTGGCGCCTAGCTCTGTCAGGCATCGCCGGCCAAGTGGCCTGCGGTGACTGCGCGACGGGTGAGGGTCGGGCGAAGCTGAGGGTCGGGCGAGTGAAAGGGTCGGGTGAAGCCGAGGGTCGGGCGAGTGAAAGGGTCGGGCGACGCGAGGGTCGGGCGAGTGAAAGGGTCAGGCGAGGCGGAGAAGAAGGGTCTGCAGTGAAAATAGAAGAAAAGGCAGGGACTGGTTTGCAATTTCAATTGTTTCTCAAATTTTTGTGTTGTGACTCAAAAATCCTTGAACACGAAAGTTGTTCAAAAAGAAAAGTAACACAAGTTTTATTTCAGGCCAAGGTTCATTTGAGTTGTAGTTTAGAAGTTATTTTAAACGGCTTGATTAAAGTACATGTACTTACGCACATATACACAACTATTTTCAATTCAAGGCAGAACCAATTTATAATTCATTTCCTTTAAATTTTTCACGGGCTAAATTTTTCGTGCCAAGCTAATGAGGCTTATTTCGTAATTTAAACACCTGAGGTGTTATAGCTTTGATTTACACGGGGAAGCGCCATCCAAAAGGGCGCCTCCCCAAGTGGGAGGGAAGTGGTGAAGGAAGATACAACTGAGAATGAGGGAGAGGGGTCCTATTTATAGCTTGGAGTTGCCTCGGGAGAGTGGAGATGCTCATGGAATCCAAATGGAATCTCCCCCTCCAAGCACTCTCCTGCTACCACCTAGCGTGAAGTGCAACCGCCTCTAGCCTCCTCACGTCGGTTACTTGCCGCCATAGCAAGACGAGGCGGTTCCGTGGAAAAGCTGGGCCGCCAGTCCAACCTAGGTCGGCCGGCCTAGGATTCTCCAATCTGGCCTTGATGCACCTGGATTTAGCTTCTGGAGGCCGTCAGCTTGTTGCCCGAATTGGATTTGATGGATTTTGCCAATGTAGTAGGCCGGCAGGCCTAGGTGAGGTTGGCCGGATTGGGATTTCCACCAAATCCATCCATCCAACTTCCATTCTATGGTGGATGGTCATCATGGATCAGCCACACCTGATTTCACCGAATTTGATTGAGTTTGCTCTGAGTTGTGGTCGTCTGATCCTTGGTGGAAGCCTTCCGGTCGTATCCTTTGTATTTGCTTGTTCCTCCAGTTCATATGGGTCCATTAGGGGATCCCTATTGATCTTGTGGCAAGGTATGATGTGCTTGGCAAAGGTGTAGGGCCGGCCGGCCTGCTACTTCTGCACGGCACAAGTCCGGAACTTCCGATTTGTATAACTTTTGCATCCGGACTCCAAATTGGGTGAACCAAAGATCCAATTCGATCATCTCGAGAAGCTCTTAAACATGGTAATGTCCAATTTGGCATTTGATAATGTTTATAATGGCATCATCTTATCTCCACGTTTCACCATTCTTGCATATGCTCCATCTAGTGTAATTTCCTGCATATTCTGAGCATAATCCTGAAAACATCTCGAACCACCAAAACTTGTGGATTTTTTTAGCTCAAAGCTAAATGCATAGAAATATATTTATACCCATTTTATTCACCGAGATGTTGTAATTAATGACCACCAACACACCCCCAAGCTTAGATCTTTGCTCGTCCTCGAGCAAAGCTTAGACTTAGGCCCGGCGGATCAGGAGTTGCATCAATGTCAATCACTCTGCAAGTGTCAAGTGTACAATCCAACATTCTACCTTTTCATGAATTGAAGAGGTTGGCAAAGTGTACCCGTACCTTTAACTCGTACCTGTGGGGCTTTTGGCCTTCTCACCTTGTTATTAACGGTTGAGAGACGGAACAGTCTCAATAGAGTGTCACCCAACAGAATCACGTTTCAGGATCAACTCTCGGAGGGTTGAGAAGTTTTCAAGTAAAACACCAAGTTCCACTAACGGTACTCTCAACTTGCTCAAATGGTTCTTTTTTTTCATTCCTCTCCAGGGCCCTTAGCCACTCTTTTTCCCTATACTCTATAAAGGCTTATGTGGAGCTCTAGGTAGGGATAAGGAAGGCTCTCTTATGCTATGTATGTTGTTAAGTCAAAAATTGGTCCTAGTGAAGATTATGACATATCGAATTCCGATCATTGGAAGAGAGGTTTTCAATGGTAAGGGAGAAAATGGACACATGCCAAGGAAAAAACACAAGTGCAAGATATGTGGTACAAATGATTCCAACATATCAAGTCTTGAGTTTTGGGCTCAAATATGGTCTTAAGTGTAACTCCTCATTTTTGAATTGATGATTCCCTTGAGACACTAGATACATGGAGCTCGTGAGTTTTTTTTTGCCCGATAGCTCCAAGGCTACCTCGGTTTTTTTCCTTTTTTTGAGATCTCCATGCCTCCTTTTGCAAAGTGAATTTTGGGGAAATTTGCGGAAGGTGGATGGATGAGTGGGGTATTTATTTGGAAAGACCATATTAGTGGATGGGTTAAGGAAACACAAAGGAAAGAAGTATGTTTTAGTTCTGGTGGGTGAATATCTGGCCAGGTGGATGCTAGAACCCGAATTGAAATTTAGCATGATAGGATGAGGAAAGGCTAGCAGGCAAAGGTAGACGCAAAGGAGAAAGATTGGTATCGCTACCCATAGGGAATCAAAGTTTGACAAAACTCAACATAGCAAAAGGTAGCATTTGTAAGGGGTTTAATCATCTAAAGCATTTGGCTCTGGTAGGAATTTCAAACCATCGGGGAACTTGTATAAAATTTAAATTTTTAAAAAGAAGAACTCCGAGATTTCCCTTATTAGGATCAAAAGCAGACTGAACTCATATCTTGACTATCTCACATTCTCACAACAATCTAGACTTGGTTTAAGGCACTTGCAACCCACAAGGTTAAAGAATATAGGTAGAATCACAACTCATGCCAACCAATTCAAATTTTCAAGGAGACTATCGAGTTGTAAACGAGATGCTTGCAAGAAACTAACAGAGCAACTATTCATCATCTCCTTTAAGCAAGGGTATAAACAAAGTTCTAGCATTATAGCATGGTAGTGAGTCTTATTTGTTGGAAGCAAATATTTTTGGTATTTTTCCTTATGCAATTTTTTTATGTTTTTTTTAAATTTTATTAAAGGAAAGGGAAACATAAATCCTTTTTTTGGCAATAACAGCAGGAAGCATGATAGGAATGTAATGCACGAGGCACTTGAGGCACTTACCTAGCGGATTCTCCCCCAAGCTTAGATCTTGCTGAAGATTAAGCTTCAATGGCCACCATAGTGCTCCTTGGTATTCATTGTTCCACCTTTTTCACCATGGATTCCTTCACGAATATGTCAAGGTTGCTTGTGTCAAGCATCAACAGGATCTCTTTCATTGTGAGTACTGCTCCACCCTTGGGCTGAAAATAGAATCTTCCTCCTTGCAACTGATGTTGAGGTGAGTTTTCTCAATCTGTACTCTTCGATCATCTTCGCCTTTTGCGGAACTGTCTCTCGAATTTGAGAGGGTGTCCATGTCCAACTCATGCGATGAAGTGTTGCGGAACTATCTCTTAGAATTGAGAGGGTATCCATGTCCAACGTGACAAGGTTGTTCGCATTCGCTGTGCTTATGATTGCCCTCCAGAAAGGGTTCTTTGGGAGCAGCTCCAAGTCTAGCACGCGAAGTCCATTGGATGAAGATATTCAGATGTGGGCACAAATCTTGTTCATTTAATGGTGAGCATGATACGAAAGACACGCTGCCAAGGGACTTGGTCACCGAATATCTTCTACTGTCCTCATGGAGGTGCGAACCTAATCGCGTCCACCAGCTCCAGGCACGTTGTAGTGGGGACAAGGGAGTATAGCTGTACTTATTCTTGATCTCGAGCAGTTTGTTGATAACTGCTTCATGATCACCCAAGGGGTTGTCAAGCTGTTGAGATCCTCTTGAGAGTGATATAGTGGGTATCCTGGATGCTTTTTTCTCTTCTCGGATAGTGTTGGGTAGGGCTGCGCTGTCGGTGATAGGTTTCCTTTTTCGCAGCACAAGAGGGACTAAGCCATAGTGCTGTCGAACTCACTGGGTTCCATCTTGGTTCCCAGAATCCAGAGAAGGCTGGTAGACTTTTTTGAAAAATCAACCTTTCTTGTGTGCATAGGGTGGTAAGACCGATTCGAACTCTCAGTGCACCAAGCATATCATGAGGAATCCATCTGGGTAACTTTTGGTTGCTTGGGTGTTGGCCTTAATCTAGTTCCCTGTGCAAATTCCTTTGAACTAAGGAGTGTTGACGTCAACATTCTTGAGTCTTTCCCGCAAAAGGTTATTGAACAACAAATACTCGAAGGTCCAATAGTTATCGGAATCTAACTTGATAAACAAGGGTTAGTTGCTCCTATGCTAGCCTCAAAGATTTAGTTAGCATGGACCTTATTTGCTGCCATAATTTTATGTTTTTTTATTTTCACCATTTGTCTTTCTCTCTCTTTTTTTTTGCAAATCTCAAGACAAAGTGTAAGGACAAACTGCAACAACACGAGGTATCTGATTATGAAAAGGGGGGGGGCTTTCGTAATGTACTCACCGCGATATGTCTCCTTATATGCCGCGCTATGTTGATGAAGTGTGACCTCTGGCCTTGCTTTATCTCCATAATGAATTGAACTTGAGGACCTCCCCGCTCGAATGAGCTTCCTGCATGGGTTAGTCCACACCAATACACATGCAACATCTGTGCACGTAATTTGCTCGCAGTTCATTAACCATTTTCAACCCCATGTCAAATTTGATTAAAGAAGGCTATTTAACCTAAGCACCACGCTTAATTGAAATGAGCCAATAAGCATACCGTAAACAAGTACACTTAAACCAGAGCATACGAGATATATGAAGCATGATCATGGAAGAGTTGAACTCATACGAAAATAAAAATGAGCAAAGTTATGGTGAACCTCGTGCGACTTTCTGGAAGGGCTCAACTTTAGGTCAAAAGCAGGACCTCTCACGTACCTAATTTCGATTGACGCCAGCAGCCTGAGGATGGAGAACCTATCAGACTTGCTACAGCATTGATTCCATCTTGCATCTCCTGATGATGTGGTACTTCCTCGTCTCGTGCATTGTGGTCGTTGATGATCTTTGTGTCTCATAGTTGCCCTTGAGACGATCATACTGAACAATCCGCACAATGAGCACCAATGTTCCTGCAGCTGCACAGAGGGTTTTCCAAGCATCCTAGACTAGGAATCATAGTCTAATCCCAAATCATGGTGGAGTGTAGTGTTTTTTTTATTTTTTTATAAATGGGAGATGGGGCGTGGAAACAAGTATTTTTTTGTTTTTTTACGGGGATGGAAAAAATGAGAAGTTTTGAATGAAAAAGTGAAAACAAAAGATAAATGATAAAATAATATCCAGCTCGTCGCTTCCCCAGCAACTGCGCCAGAAATGCTTGCTGGCGTTTGTTGAGTCATTAGAATAATACCACAAGCGCACCGAACACCATTGTAGCATTTCATCCAGGAGTATTCCGGAGTATCGTATTTCCCATGGGAAGTAGTTGAGCAATGGATACTAGTTCATCATTCATCTAAATGTTATCAACTATTTCCACATAAATGATATGGAAGGAAGGGAAAGATAACGGCACGCATCCTCACCACAAGGGTAACAATAGTCAAGAGATAAATGAGACAGGAGCACGGTTCCTATGATGGGCCATTCTCATGCCAAGATGCAGGAAATGTAGGCCAAGGTAGCATTGCTCGAGAGATACAGTAGCAGCGAGGGAGACAGCTTACTATAGAACCCGAAGGCAGTGGGAATGTAAACTAGCATCACCTTTCATTAACTTCGGTGGCTGGAAGAGGAAGGACTTCAGAAAGGGGTGAGAGAGGAGTCCAACGGCCACCTGCAACTACTGCTATGAAAGCACCCAAACGTGGTGGACTACAAGGGACGGACAGGGCTGTCACCACCTGCCGCCTACCACACTGTTCCGTGGGGTGGAACACAACCCAAGGTCACTGACTATCAACTCACTGACTTCTGCCTCGCACTACACTATCAAGTCACAGACTTCCGCTATCAAGTCACTGACTTCCGCCTCGCGCTAAGGCTAGAAGAAACCCCAAATGGATAGAACTTGCTACCTATGCAGACAAGGGATCCCGTGAAAGGAAGGGAAGCTAGAGAACAACCCAGCTACTTAGCTCTACAACTATTCTGGTACTAATCTAGACATTACAAAGTATTGCTCAATGTAAACATGGCGTGGACAATATCACTATATTAAATATGCAAAGTCATACAAGAAAGTAAAGATACAATGGAACTCATACCTTGTACTCCTGAAGACGACTCCAGAACCGAAGATAGCTCCTAACTCTAACGCCCGAACTAACCTTTGAATTACACGTGGAAGCGCCACCCAGAGGGGCGCCTCCCCAAGTGGTAGAGAAGTGGTGAAGGAAGGTACAGGTGAGAATAAGGGAGAGGGGTCCTATTTATAGCTTGGAGGTGCCTTGGGAGAGTGGAGATGCTCATGGAATCCAAAGGGAATCTCCCCCTCCGAGCACTCTCCTACTTCCACCTAGCGTGAAGTGCAACCGCCTCCAGCCTCCTCACGTCGGTTACTCGCCGCCACAACAAGATGAGGAGGTTCAGTGGAAAAGCTGGGCCGGCAGGCCCAACCTAGGATGGCCGGCCTAGGATTCTCCAATCTAGCCTAGATGCACCTGGATTTAGCTTCTGGAGGCCGTCAGCTTCTTGCCCGAACTGGATTTGATGGATTTCGCCAATGTAGTAGGCTGGCCAGCCTAGGTGAGGCCGCTGGCATGGGATTTCCACCAAATCCATCCATCCAACTTCCAATGTGTGGTGGATGGTCATCATGTATCAGCCAAACCTGATTTCACTGAATTTGATTGAGTTTGCTCCGAGTTGTGGCCGTCTGATTCTTGGTGGAAGCCTTCCGGTCGTATCCTTTGTATTTGCTTGTTCCTCCAGTTCATATGGATCAATTAGGGTGTCCCTATTGGTCTTGTGGCAAGGTATGAAGTGCTTGGCAAAGGTGTAGGGCCGGCCGGCCTGCTACTTCTGCACGGCACAAGTCCTGAACTTCCGATTTGTATAACTTTTGCATCCGGACTCCAAATTGGGTTAACCAAATATCCAATTCGATCATCTCGACATGCTCTTAAACATGGTAATGTCCCATTTGGCATTTGATAATGTTTATAATGGAATCATCTTATCTCCACGTTTCACCATTCTTGCATATGCTCCACCAAAACTTGTGGAAGTTGTTAGTTCAAAGCTAATAATTCATTGAAATATATTTATACCCATTTTACTCACCGAGATGTTGGTGGTCGATGTTGTAATTAACGACCACCAACAACAGTACAAGTGTTCCTCTGCAATGGTGGTGAAAGGTGACAGGAATAAATGACCTCCCATGAAGGTTGTGTGGTACTTCCCAATAATTCCTCATTTGAAGAGATGGTTTGCGAACGTAGAAACAACCAAGCTGATGAGGTGGCATGCTGAAGACTGTTTGGTTGGTGGAAAGCTTAGACACCCAGCGGATGGTTCACAGTGGAGGGTTGTCAATTCTGGATACAATACATTTGCAAGCGAGATCAGGAACATAAGGTTTGGGTTTAGTACTGATGGGATGAATCCCTTTAATATGGTTAGCAGCAAACACAACACTTGGTCTGTGACTCTTTGTATATACAACATTCCTCCATGGCTATGTATGAAGAGGATGTACCTTATGATGCCATTATTGATCCAAGGGCCAAAACAACCTGAAAATGATATAGATGTGTATTTGGAGCCATTGGTGTATGATCTCATGATACTGTGGAATGATGGTGTTAGGGTATGGGACGAGTACAAGCAAGAACACTTCACAATACGAGGATTGCGGATCATAACAAGCACGGAGCTACCCAGCCTCGGTAGCGTATGAGGACAAGTTACAAAATGATACTTATGCTAGATGGTTGACCAACAGTAAGAAAATGGTTTATATGGATCATCGTAGGTTTCTGTAGTAGTGGCCAGAGGCGGCGATAATCCTATTTTCACCGCTGGCCCGTGTTACAGGCCGGCAGTGATAACCCTATTTTCACCGCCGGCACCTAAACCGGCGGTGAAAATGGGTTTATGGCCGGCGGTGAAAATCATTCTATAGTAGTGCACAGGCTTTACTTAGATCCACTTTGTAAATTTATCGATGGTAAAAAATATGTGTGTGTAACCAACCAGGGCCACTTTGAAGGGCCCGAATGTGTCCAGCCCGCAGCAGGCAAAGTGCAAGGATGGCAAAATGGTACACAGCTTGGTTCGGGATGTGCAACTACTTAGAAAGAACCGGCATCTGATGCATCATTTGACAAGGCCCTTGGCATTAGCCAGGGCCATGGGCTAGTAAAATCCGAATCTGAATACTTTGCCAATGAGAGTTGATGAACCTGCATGGTTTCCACATATGACTGGGTGGATTCTACGAGGCAAGTCCATGCCCTCTTCTCAGCAGATATTGACGCTCATTAATTACCAAACTCGACTGTCGATTTGATCAAAAAATCATGAGAGCTAGCATTTCTTGCACACATATTTATTCAGAATAATGCAATTTCCACATGTCCCTTGGAATATAGTGCTATGTAGACATTCGAGCAGAAATAAAGGACAAACACACCCTTGAAGGCAAGGAGCAAAACACAGATGAATCAGCTCGCACCACCTTAGCCTTCCATGGATCAAAGGGCCCACTAAAGCATGCAAACCGAATTAGGATAGCGCAGTGCACGAACAACCGACTAAGGGCCCACAGATCAGCCTCCCTGCAAAGGTCAGTGGTCAGAGGCGGTTACTTTGGTTCGGCCAAACTAGGTGTGGGCCCTCTGGCCCCCATCTTCCACGTGGTAGCTCCTTAGCTCTTCCCAATGGCGGTTGTACATGCGCCCACCTATTATACCACCCAGGAACTGCCTTACCAAGGCTATAAATACAAGGGGAGGGGCTCCAAATGAAGACACACCTCGAGTTGCTCATTCTCTCTTTTCTCTCTTGTTTAGTCCATAGGCTAGTGGAGTTTAGGCTGAAGTAGCTCTCCTTCAGTTTCCATGAGTTGTTAGGAGTCTTCGGTATGGCTTTAGCTCTTACCTTCCTTTGTAATTCTCGGATATTCTTAATAGTGTTATCATCTAGATTTATATACTCGCATGGTTTATTTTCTGCGGTGTCAGATGTATGCTCCATGATTAGTTTATATTCATACTTTATACCTTGCATGATTAGATGAGTAAATCTAGTTCCACGGCACCGGTTCTAGTATTCAAATGTTTTCTCTAGTATGATGTATGTCGATCCGGAGGGTCGGGGCGTCGCGTAGGATACTAGAGTATCACTTATTAATGCAGGCATGGTATGGTGCCTGGGTCAATCATGTGTTGTGGGATGTCGCTTTATTCCACGATTTGTAGAGGTAGGCGGGAGGTGGTGACAGCCGTATTCTTCCTCTGTAATCCTCCACGTTCGGGTAGAGGGGTAAGAGGTCAATAAAGTAGCCGAGTTGCCTAGCGTGCGGCTCCTCTGCCAGCCATGTGCGGTTCTCCCGGTAGTGCCGGGAGCCTAGAGTTGAGGCTTAATCATGTGTATGTGTATATGTGTAAAATATAAGTTGTATGTTTAGCTAGGAGTACATAAGTCCCGAGTAGCTTTCTTCTTCCTTTCTCCCTACCTTGCCTATTTATGAGTTTGAGCTTGAGCTAACTTGTGTGTTACACTACGTCTATCCATATATTATACTTACCCTTGTTTGTAAAATTGAATATCCAATAAAGAATTAATCATCAGCTTATCTATTCTATAACCGTTTCCTTCACTGCGGAAATATAAATACGACACCTTGGGATGCTCTTGGGTAAAATGTTACAACGGTATTCCGTGTGCTTACGAATTTATCTGTGATGTAAGAAATACCAACAGCAGACACACCTGACCAGGGTCCACGAGGATGCCGACTGCCTATAAAGCTCGTTGCCTATGACTGTGACAACTCACTCTTTGTTATGATGGAGTTAACCCTAAGAGAATAGAGTGGATGATATGGAAAGAAGAAAGGAAAAAAACGAAAAGAGTTCAAATTTTTAATGTTAAACAATCTGAAGAGTGTCATACAGCAGATTTAGTCAAAGCAGAGGCTTGAAATTCAAATTCAAACAAAAAGTGTTAGAATTCTTAAGGGCACATGAAATAATAGATATGGCTAATTAGCCATGTTCAAGAGCCCTTAGTTTGAAATTCTGTTGAACAAGTCAATTTTGGTCAACATGAGAACGTTAGTACAAAGTGTGCACTTAGCAGTGGAACCAAATTTGGAACAAACAGAGACGGTTTTGGACATGTTTGAAGACTCCAGAGTTTGAAAGAAACACTAATTCAGCCAGTACTTTGAAAACAACAAAGTCTGAAACTGCAGTGGTACAGGGTCAACTTTGGACCTTAATAAAATCAGATTTTATGCACAAGTGTTGGACAACAAGTATACCACTGTGAAGCTGGATGTTTGGGATACACAACTGTGCCATTTGATAGAAACAATCAGCAAGAAATTCAAATTTGAATTCAAAGTCAGCCAGTTTGAACTGCAAATGCTAAAACTCTGAATTTCAGTTAAAATGACATGTTCAGGGCCAAATTTTAATGGATTAGAGGTCAACTTTGCTTTTGATAGAAATTGAAGTGTAGTAATGAAATTTGGAGGAAACAAGGGAGGAAAACTCGGGTTCAGTGGCAAAAGGGAAGGGTTTTGAGACTGACAGAGCCGAGCTCAAGCTTATCCGGCCACCGCTGTCAGATCCGGGACCACGGAAATGCTTACGTGGCATAGATAATTCTAGAATGAGGGATGGGGCATGTCCCATACCTTATATCTGTTGTAATGTACTCGAATACAAGCAGGACTAGTCGGTATAGAAGGAAACTGCTTGGTACGACAAGAGTAGGATTCCTAAGCTCGTATTGGACTAGGACACTGTTGACGGTCCTTAAGTATCATATCTAACCGTCAACTCCTGCAGAAAATAGTGGAATAACAAGCACCAACTTAGAGATAGATAGCAACAAGAACCGTCGGGTATCAAGATGACGTCTGAAACTAGAACGACGAGATAGCAGGCTTGGCCGGTAGGTGCGGCACAGGCACGCGAAGAGCAAGGCGCACATGACCGGTAAAGATATGGCCATCGAATCCTAGGCAGTCATGCTTAGGGAACACCGAGTCAACATGGCCTGGCTCTTGCGGTGAAAACAAAAGGAGAGGAGGGGTATGATAGGTAGGACCACAATTTCATAGGGAGAAACAACTAGAGAGTGGAGCGATCGGCTGGCCATTGTGCCAAGGAAGACGGATGGTAGTAAGGGATGCTCGGCTGGGCCGAGATTCCTATGAGTTGGGCCTAGGGTTTTTAGAGCGACGGTGCTAGTCGCCAGAGCTGACGTTGACGATAACGAAGTATCACCGGAAAATGCCGAAGTCGCGGCACGATTTTGTTTCGAGCGAGATTTGATCGGGGAGAAAGATTAGTGTTGGCGCTAAAATCGGCCAGACAGGAATCGGTCGATCGTCTTCAACGTCGGACACACGACCTGGGAGAATCTGCTTAGCTCCTATTCGGGTTATCGCCCTGGTACGGTTCGCGCGGCGTGCCAGTCAATCTGACCTGTTGATTGACAAGGAAATAAAGTATTAAATTCCAGGCGCTCCGATCGGCTGGAGTTCCGATCTGTCCTGAGGAGCGTGTCGGCGGCTAATCGGCCGATTTGCTGTAGAGATGATCGGCTATGGATCAGCCGATAATCGTGTAATAATTGTAAAGAAAACTGCTGGAGCGATCTAAACAATTACTACAGAGGCAACACTTGAAATAGATCTAATCGGCTGTGAGATGATAAGTCGAAGAAGAACGATGACGAAGTCGATTACTCTGATCTCAAGCTGGATAACTTGTGATAATACTAGAATAACAGGTAAAACTTGCAATTCTAGTAAATATCGATAACTGGTGAATAAATCCAAACGAAACCACAGCGATGCGCCCGTAGTTAAAGCTCGGATATTACTCGATAAGCGGAACCTACCAATTGGCCGGAGATCAAGTTGATGCAGCCCTGCCAATCCGTACGAACTCGTGGAAGAAGAAAAGTATTGGCGAAGTCGCCGACTTGAAAGTAAATTGCTGAAAAAGTAGAAGTATTGTTGTTGATTGATGTGTTGATATTTTGCAAGACCGTGATGACTCCTATTTATACCCTAAAACTAGGACTCCTGATCGATCACGACTTGTTACAACCTTATTTAAAAAAATAGGAAAACTACTATATCTATAATAACTTTTAAAGGAAACGGACTCCCGCAGAATCTTCCGCCGCCATCCCCTAATCCAATCAGGATTCTTTTCAATTGCTCCTTGACCGACTTAGCGTTGCCCTGTTGACCAACTTTTGACCAAGACCCTCCGAAATAGTCCCATCCTGTTGGCGCAAGCTGTATCACCAATCGGCCGATTTCCAACTGTTACCTCAATCGGCCGATTCCTTACCGTAGCCTTTAGATCTGCCGCATCGGCCGACCTTCTTTTCCCGACGCCGATTTAACACGTGTCAAAATCTGGCGTCAACACATGCCCCCCAGTTTCGGAGTAAAACATAACTTTTTCTTCGAAATTCTTTCTTTAATCCTTTCCTCCGAAACGGGCGCAGTTAAAACCTCCTTCCGTTCCGCGGCACAATGATTGCAATTTCCTCGGACCGAGCGCGCGAAACGACTGCTCCCCTGGAATTCGTGTAGACGGCGCGGTAGGAATACCATCTTTGCCCTTGCTCTCCCGATTTTTCTTAAGTACTCGCCTTCTCTGCCTACTCTTCCCCACAAATCTAGCATTCTCCCCCAGCGAACCACTGTTCGTCTTCCTCCAAGCTCTCTTTGATCTCCAAGCGCTTCCCCTCTTCCGGCGATCTCATCCGCGACCTGCTCCAACCCTCCAATGGCGTCACCATCGGTGACCGCTCGCTCCACGGAAGCTCTATCGGCAACTCCTTCAGCGGCGGTGGCCCAATCGGCGGCTTCCCTAGCGGTCCCATCGGCGACGATGATTTCCATCCCAGAGGTAAATGCTTGAAATTTTTTCCTTTTCGCTTTTCTACTACTTCAGTACTTTCCGGATCCTTTCTCAGTTTCTTCCCCTTTTCTCCCTTTTTATGCACTTAGGCACCGAATCACCATCCCCCTCTCAGAATCCCCTGACCTCATCTGCTTGGGCCCTATGGGGAACCCTGATCGAACAGACCTGATCAGTCTAGAAACTCATAGAATCCCATTCAAGCAGTCGCCCATGGACCTAGATCAGTGGGTAGGTACTTTTAGATCCTGGCCAAATGAAACCCCGGCTGGAGAGAATGGTACCAAAGAGTGGCCAGATCCTGGAGAGTTCAGTGGGATGAACAGAAAATCGGCCAGTGTATAGACCTATCCTTGTCTCAGATGGAAAGAAATGAACCTCTGGTCATGGCAGCTTCTTATTTTTGGTCCGATGCACTCAATGCATCCTTTTCGGACATGGACCTGTGGCAGAACCACCTGAATTAATCCGGCTCAAGTGTATTAACCATCACCATTAAGGCATCCTCGGTTAACCTTACACTTCAAACGGAGTAATCCACTGGTCTGTCGGGTATAACCTCCCGATACAACCACGGTGAACGGATCGAGCGCCGTACATACAAATGCTCATGCGACGATGAGCCCAGAGAATACCACATTCCAGCAAATATTACATCATTAGCATAAGTAAATATTACAGACCTAATTCTGAGTTTAGAAAACAAGTACTTCAATTAACATAAATAAGTTCTTCAGAGTTAAATTGCAGCGGAAATAAACAATGGAAACTACTCGACGATACAGGATGTCTCGATGAAGCCCGTACGAGACATCACTCGGCCTTATCTCCGTTGGACGGGGGCGCATCCCATTCCACCGACCAACCAGGGGGAAGAGTGCAGGGCCAAGTCAAGCTAGCAATCATGTCTTCAAAGGGTTCACCTGAAATCGAGTCACAAGCAAGACTGAGTATACTAATACTCAGCAAGACTTACCCGTGTAGTGGAAACTGCTCCACCGACTCTAGACATGCCAGGCTTTTTGGCTCAGGGGTTTGTTTTACCGAAAAGCATCTACAAGTGGGTCCTTACTTTCAACTTTTAGCTCAAGATTCTAGTCTCGTTAGCCAGTCTAGGTAAGCAGCTATCTAAAGCATACATGGTGAAGCATTAAATTTTCCATCCAACCAGTTCATTCATCATCATTGTTCCTCTTCTTACTCTGTGGGTAAAAATGGTTAAGCAGTCTCAATAGCCGTGAGAAACGGACGATTCGAATCGAATTTCTTAACCTTGCAAGGGAAACCCAAACACACGTCACGTGGTTACTCCCTAGAGTCACACGTGCAACTGTTCCCCTTTCTTTCCGGGTCGTGGATCGGGGCTACCCTCCGAGAGTACAAGAGCTCCACGCCACGGTTCGGCGCCGGGTCGTGACCACTCTCTGCACTCGCCATATGCACAAGGGACCGAAGTTCAAAGGGTAGGATGCCGTCCCCTTGCCGGGCCAATCAGGTACTTAAGCTTACCGATTCCCATAATCTCGGCATGTGTTTAGTACGTTCAAAGACTTAACCATCACTACCACACCCTGCGGCCTTAGCATTTTTCACTAGACAGACGGGCCTCAATCGTAACCATCGTTACATAACCCGTCCGTGTCCTTATGATTGCAGCGTGTAGTAGTCATTCAACTCCTATTTTCTCGCGAGTGACAGGAAATCACTCGACTTTTACCGGAGTCCTATTAGCACAGCATTCTATCGAACCTTACATCTAGTTTTCACGCAAGGGTTCCTGACATCATGCAACTAAGTTTTCATCCAACTCCTATAAACGTAATGCACAAGCAAAGAGTAATGAGTTGCATAATTTCGGAAAGAATGGGTTATGCTCCGGGGCTTGCCTTCGCAGTTCGCTTGGGGATCTTCCGAACTTGGGCTCGGGTCTTCAAAAGCTTCAGTTAGATTTGCTTGAGCTTCACGCTGCTCACTCTCGGACGCGGGCACCAGCTCGTAGGTTCCGTCGGCGAGAGTCGTCGATTCTACATGAGTTCACAAGTTTAAGTCGTGGAAATAGCACTTGATTACGATTTGAGAGTAATTACTACAAGGGATAGTTTCTGGTCATGAAATTTTGGATTTAGGCACATCAAGGAAGGGTGTGCTTACTGTAAAATTTTCAGCCAATTTTATGTAACAGATTAATTCTGAAAAATAGATTTCATTGTTGCTGTTAGATACTTGTTCTTTTTGTACAGATCAATTGGTGCAACAATTGTGGCTAAGATTTTTACAGAGCTCTCACTTGAGCATGCAGAAGCTACTGTAATTTTTGTAGGATTTATCATGCAGTATTTAGAGCATAGAAAATATGACATTCTACACCTAGGCTTTTTAAAGATTCATTTTTACAGGACCCTACACAGGGTTTTTGTCCATGAAACTTTTTACACAGCAACCACTACAACAGTGTAACTCCCAGTAATAATTTGGGGATTTTCCAAACTAAGGTACTATTTTCTTGATTTAATGTATGTTATTAGCACATAAATCAAATAAATAGGTTACTGTGAGATAAAAGGTCTCCTAATTTTTCTCTGGGTTTTAGTTACCAATACATTAGCATAGGAAAAATTTCAATGGGTGACTTACCACCTAACTGCAGGGATAAAATATTCTTCTTACACATGATATAAAACTAAGTTTAACAAACAGCAGAGCTAGAGATGGAATTTGGGTCTGATCTTTTTACACAATCCTAATCATCCAGCAGCTAATTCACTGCCCAAAATTCAGGGTCAGCATTGCTCTAGAACAGTGGGTATGAAATATGTCCATTAAAGCTTCTATTTAATGTAGAGCAAAATATTTTGAGATTATGAGAAAACTTTTGTAACAAAAGTGGTAGAGTTTGTTCTGAGGATTCCAGAACAGTTGACTTTGCATTTTTCTGAATTTTCTACGATTTTATACGAATTTTACAAGTTCACTGAATTTGAATCTAGGTTTGAAATTTTCTTTTACAACTAGGTCCTTGAATCTTGCGCTCAGACCCTTCTAAAGATTTAAATCCTTGCAATTGGGTCCTCGGCGGCTCGGGTGCGGCGGCCGGCCGAAATTCCGGCGAGGGGGCTCGCCGGCGGCGAGGGGCGGGGGTCGGGGAAGGTTCAGGGGTGCGAGGGCTACCTTGTGGGGGTGTTGTTCAGGTGGGGGACGGCCGGGAAGGGCTCGCCGGCGTTGGAGCAGAGGCGGCGGCGGCGCGGCTCGCGTCGACGGCGGTGCTCCGGCGGGCTTGGGGCGGCGTGGTCCGGTCGGTGAGCTTCAGTGACGCGTGGGGAAGCTACTCAGAGGCTCGGCTTGGACGGAGGGGGTCGGTGTCGTGCTGTCCACGGCGAGCAGGGGCGGCGGCGGCGATGGCAGCGCGGGCGGCGGCGCTCCGGTGGCTCTGGGTGGCGTTGGGCGGGTCGGCGAGCTGCGGTGAGGTGATGTAGTGGTGGCTGGGTGCTCAGTTTGGGCAGTGGGCGGCTGTGGAGGGCTGCCCACGGGCGGGTGGTGCTCGGCGGCGGCGATGGCGCGGCGAGGTGTTCTGGTGGCCGGGGGCTCGCGCGGGCGGTCGGGGCGGGGCTTTTATAGGGTCAGGAGGGGGCGTGGAGATGCCTGGGCGACGCGCGGGGCGGGGCACGGCAGCGGCGTGCACTGGGCGCGGCGGGCGGCGGCATAACGCCGGCGCGGCGTGCGGCGAGCGGGCGCGGCGACTGGGCGGCCGAGATACTGGCGTGGGCGCGAGGAGATAGTGCCGGGCGCGGAGTGGGGAAGCAGCAGCGGCAGCGGCTCGGGCGGAGGGCGGGCGCGACGACTGGTGGGGCGCGGGGGCCGGGGCGGCACGGCGGAGCGCGGAGACTGGCCGGGCGGGCGGCGGCCTGGGCGCGGCAGCGCACGCGCGGGCGGGGACTGGCCGCGCGGCGTCGGGGCGGGGCAAAGCCGGCCGTGGCGGGGTGGTGCGGCGGCCACTGGCCTGGCGCTCCGCGCCGGTCAGGCGACGCCGGCCACCTGGCGCGCGGCGGGCGGGCGAGCGCGCGCGGCGCGGCAGAGCAGAGGGGGAGACGCCAGGGACCGAAATGCAAAAATTCGAAAAAGTTCAGGGGGCTGGGTGCAAACAGGGCGTTTTCTCCTCTTTCTGATTTGAATTTCAAAAACTTTTGAACACGAAAGTTGTTCAAAATAAAAAGTTCTACAACTTTGGTTTCAGGCAAAATCTCATTTGGCTTATGGTTTTAAAGTTATTTTAAAAGTTTCAAATGTGCCCAAATGTGCCCAAATTAAATTTGAATTCTAACTGAACCCGTTTTAATTCTTTCCACCCTCTCATTAGTTGGTTTAACATAGAGTTAGGCTAATGACATTGATTTTGGAATTTTAATTACCAGGGTTGTCACAGGACCCATGACCCCGACTCTGGCCGATGTTCTGTTGTTGACCGGTCTTGATGTCTTCTCCGCCGATATCCCTTTCAACTATCTGTTCAAGCCATCACACCGGCTAGAGACCAAAGGAATCGGCGGGTGAAAGGATATATTAGCAAAAATATGAAGACCGGGACAGTTTCAGAGAGGGAGCATACTGCTTTTCTGATGATGTGGCTAGAAAAGCACTTTTTCTGTGGCAGAGCAGTTGGACCCTCCTCAAACACCCAAGCTTTAGCGGAGGCTTTGTCACAAAGATCGGCCCTCCCTCTTGGAAAACATCTGCTGGGATCAGCGTACTACCTGATGCACAAAATCGGCACCAAGCTGTCGAAGGGGGAGCCGATCGGGAACCCTGTCGATCCCTGGTGGTTTATCACCCTCTGGCTCAATTTATACATGAGCAAGGTCTCTCAGCAACGGATAGAGACCAAAACTTTTCCTAATATTGAGTCAGAGGAGAATCCATCCGTTCGACGTCGCTGCAGATCTTTTGGAGAAGCGGCATCGGCCTTCCCCGGCTGCCAGTTTACTGCTACCCGCACAGCTGAGTACTTCAGATGCTTTTATAATGGCCTTAGTGAAGAGACCGTCAGCTGGCATCCATATCAAGTAGTGTAGCCGATTTTCGAATTACCCATAAGCTACGACTTCTCCACCCATACTTTTGACAGAGAGCTTATGGATGTCTTGATCAAGCCGGGGATTCTGCCAGCCAATTTCTTCTCAGGAAAGGACTCTCCCACCTATGAGTTCTACAATCCATCGGCTGCAGCAAGGCAACTGGGTTTTGGCCAACTGCCAATTCGGGTCTACTTCGCCGGTCAAGCGAAATTCAGAGATGGACTGACTTCAAGTCTTGATTACAGTCGGCTGTGCGACCTAGTACCCGATTCCAGTACTATTGATCTGAATAATTGGTCAGTTGCCTCTTTTGCCACCCAGCAATTTAAATTATGGTGGGCAGAATGGAAGCAATACCTTTTCTGCAAATCTCCATCGATTTATTGCAACATTCTGGATCCAGAAAATATTGACCCAAATGCAGCAGTATGCCCTCTTTCCCAGCCGATTCCAATACTATTTCTTTCCATATTGTCATCTTGTTATTAATTCACGTTCATCTTCTCAGTCTGAAAGCCAGGTCCCTCCGATGCGGAGCCGAAGCGGCAGGCCGATAGATAATCACCATCAATACACGCCGTATCCACTTATCGGCTTCCATGCTCCAACTATCAAGGATATCTCTAATGGCCGATCGAAATGAGCACCGAAAAGGCCAATCTCGAAGATAACCAGCCGTCGAGTGCGAGCTTGCATCGGATCGGCCGATCAGACGGCAATAGCATCGGCTGAGACTCCCCGTATTGGATCGGCCGACCAGATGGCAGTGGCATCGGCCGAGACTCCCCGTATCGGATCGGCTGACCAGATGGCAGTGGCATCGGCCGAGACTCCAATCCTTTCACCTTTGCCGGTTGTCGAGATAGCCGATCCTCAAGTCACCGCCGAAGTCGGAGCAGCTGCAGCATCGCTATTAGTAGAAGCTGTTCAGGTAATCTTACTTATCCCATATATTCTTCAAATCTTCCACTGAAATTAACTCTCTTCCTCTGCCAGGCTGCACAAGCTATTCCACCGCAGTCTCCGCAGCAATCGGCTACGTCTCAAGTGGAAGCCGAAACTCCAGCAGCTCCTCTCGTCGAGGTAAATGACCTCTTACCTCGATCTCTTAATTTTCAGAGAACTTAACCGATCCTGATGTCAGGCCGATTTGGGCATGCTAACTACAACCCCACAACAGACATCGGCCGGGAGATCCACAGAGGCATGGCAAATTTCTCACACCATCTTATTTCAATTTCCCATAGCGTACTTACAGGATCTTCTTTTATGTCTTTTTCAGGAAGCTGGTCCAAGCGAAGCACTGATAATCGTTGAATCCTCTTCCTCCGACGAGTCAACTGCACTAGTCCCTGAGACAAGGGAGACGCTTCCACCGGTGCAGGCAAGAGAAATTCGTTTTAAGGAGGTAACAAACTTACCATTAGAATCGGCCGATTCCCATTTACTGCTTGCCTACCCTTTTTCTTTATTTCCTCACAGGAGCAAGACACCCCTAACAACAGCATCTTCTCCTTTGCCGTCTCCTTGCCCGATGACGAGGAAATTGCTTCACACCCAATTCCATCGAGCTCTACCTCCGATGATGTCCGCGCCAAGCTCAAAAGCATGCGCACTCTCCTTCAAGATGACATCAGCCGATTAGTTGAAGATGCTTCGCCGATTCGACGACTTTTCAACAAGATCAAGGGTCGAATCCCGGAAGAAGTGTCAAAAAACTTGGCCCATGCTGCCTATATAGAGCATATGCATATTCCGATTTCCAGGGCGCTGCGCCACATGGCCGATCGTGCCCAGATGGCAAAAACTCGGGAAGAGGTCGACTCGTACAAGCATCGGACTCAGGAGGTACACCACAAGATCAACTTCCTCGAAAGCTGCCGTCCGGACATCGTGGGCGCGATAGATCGGCTGAAACGGAGAAGAGCAGAGCTGGCCAAGGAGATGGAGCAGATAACCAAAGAGATAGCCGCTGAGGAAAAGAAACTCCAAGAACTCCCATCCATCATCAGTGAGCTGAAGCAAGAAAGACAGCATCTGGCCCGTGAAACGATAAGGCTTCGTCGTCGTGTGTCAGAAGTCCCAGGATCGGCCGATGATGATCAGAGAGTACTAGACTCGGCCGATCAAATTAGACGACAAGCTATTGTAGCCATAGATGCCTTCCTTGGGTTGTAAAGAACATCGTAAACATTTATTGCTCCTTCAATGTTACTGCGCCGATTTGGTTTTAAACTGTTTCTTCAGTCAGCTTTGCATTTATGTATGTATTTACTCCGATAGGACGTGTCTCACCATCCATCTACCTCTCCTTCCTTTATAAGTAGACCCTTCAACATCTCCAGAGGCATACACATAACTTATCTTCTCTTTCCCTCTTTACTGTCCCAAACTGAAAGGCAAGATGTCTTCTTCGTCCTCTTCATCTTCTTCCTCTGTCAACCAGGTATGAACTCTCCTCTGCCTTTCCCCTAAGCATCTTAATCGCTCTGATGTTGGGTAACCCCTTTTATCTCTGTTTAGCCAAAACGTCTCAGCCCTGGTCTAGAACGAGCGATTGAAATCATGCATTCAGAAGAGCCACTATCACAGGCAGACACAGATCTGATAAGAGCTCATGCTGAGGAACTCAGAGATCATGTCCCCGCTGTTGTCCAAGAATACTGGGACCTTATAGATGCTCACTTTTTGGTCCGTAAGCGACCATCTTCTGAAAAAAATCCTCCACTTCCTTGTAAAGCTAAGACCGAGGTTGCCATGCAGGATTTAGAGGAGAAGAAGACCCGCCTACTGATAGAACTTTGCAACCAGGCTGAAATTGGAACCACTACAGAGGACCCGAAGGAGAAAAGGCTCAGCCTTATGATAAAACTGGGTCGCATCGAGAGAGAAATCCAGCGTAGGCGTAATCAGTAGACATATTGGTATTTTTATTCTAAGGGCGACTTGTACCATGTCGGCCATGTACTCTGTCATTTTCTTCCAATAATGAATCCCAATGTTTTCTTCATCAGATGTGTAGAAGAAAACCGATGAGAAATCGGCCATATTATCTTGATATATTTTATTGCAAGTTATGCATCTACCCAAATGCTTGGATAGTACCTCTTCAGATAGTACCCCTTCGACTGTCTCCAGAATATATGCATTCCCAGGGGCACATCGGCCAATTCTGTACGACCCTTCCCAAGTGGGTGACCATTTACCGAATTTAGGATCTTTGGATCCTATCGGTAGCACCAACTTCCACACCAAATCTCCCTGAGAGAATTGTTTAACTTTGACCTTTTTGTCATACCATCTGGCCACCCTTTTCTTGTTTTCTTCTATACTAATCAGAGCTCTCAACCGTAAACCTGCCGAATCATCAAGTTCGTCTTTCATGAGGGAGGAATAGTCATTGGCCGTTAACTGATCTTGAAACGATATACGTCTTGACCCCGTCCTTATCTCCCAAGGCAAGACTGCTTCATGACCATAAACCAACTGATAAGGGGATATCTTAGTGGTTCCATGACAAGCCATCCTATAAGCCCATAAAGATTCAGCCAAAGACATATACCACTTTTTGGGTTGTTCTTCTATCTTCCTCTTGATTAGTTTGATTATCCCCTTATTGGACAATTCTGCTTGGCCATTGGCTTGAGTATAATATGGAGAAGAATTTAATAATTTAATCCCCATATCGGCGGCAAACTCTCCGAATTTTCCAGAAGTAAACATTGTTCCTTGGTCAGTTGTGATGGTTTGAGGAATACCAAATCGATAGATAATATGGCTTCTAACAAATTCAATCATATCGGCCGATGTCACGTTCCTTAAAGGAACTGCCTCCACCCACTTAGTAAAATAATCTGTAGCTACCAATATGAACTTATGCCCTTTGCTCGATGGAGGATGAATCTGTCCGATGAGATCTATTCCCCAACCTCTGAACGGCCACGGCTTAATTATTGGATTCATAGCCGATGCTGGCGCGCGCTGTACGTTGCCAAACTTCTGACAATCTTGGCATCCTTTGTAATACTTGAAACAATCTTCAAGAATAGTTGGCCAATAATACCCATTGTTCCGGATCATCCATTTCATTTTATGAGCCGATTGATGAGCTCCACACACGCCCTCATGGATTTCTCCCATCAGAACCTTTGCCTCTTCTGTTCCGAGGCACTTGAGAAGAATTCCATCAATTGTCCGGTAAAATAAATCATCCTCAAGCAACACATATTTTGTAGCTTGAAAACGTATTCGCCGATCCACTTTTTGGGATGGATCTTTCAAGTAATCAGCGATTTCCTTTCGCCAGTCATCGGCCGCGAGCTCTAGCATCATCGCTCCCTGAATCGGCCGATACCCGGAGGTATGTTGGGCCAGCCTGTTGGCCTCTTCATTATAATTTCTGGGGATATGCTCAATTATTGCAGACTTGAACTCTTTTAAAAGCTGAAGGCAATCTTCATAATAAATCCTCAAAATATCATCCTTGCACTCAGATCGCCCCGTTAATTGATCCACAATGAGCATGGAATCTCCAAAAATTTCGACTGCATCAGCTTTGACTTCCTTTAATAATTGTATGCCTTTCAGAACGGCTCGATATTCCGCCTGATTATAGTTGCGGAAGCTTCTATCGGCAGAGAGAAATTATAACTTGCCCCCCGAGGCGACACAAGAACAATGCCGATTCCTGATCCGACCCCACACGAAGAACCATCAAAATATAGAGTCCATGGAACTGGTTCAATGGCGGCAATTTCTGGTCCACAATGTTGAGCTACGAAATCGGCCATTACTTGTCCTTTGACAGCTTTGGCCGATTCTGTGACAACCCTGGTAAATTACATTTCTAAAATCAATGTCATTAGCCTAACCCTATGCTTAGCCAACTAATAAAAGGGTGAAAAGAATTAGAACGCGTTCAGTTGAAATTCAAATTGAATTTGGGCACATTTGGTTACTTTTGAAATTTCAAATTAACTTTCAAACCATAAGCCAAATGAGATGTTGCCTGAAACCAAACTTGTAGAACTTTTCATTCTGGACAACTTTCGTGTTCAAAAGTTTTTGAAATTCAAATTAGAAAGAGGAGAAAACGCCTTGTTTGCACCCAGCCCCCTGAAACTTTTCGAATTCTTGCATTCAGGCCCCTCGCGCTCCCTCTCTCTCCCCTCCCCGCCCGACCGCCGCGCGCCAGGTGGCCGACGACGCCCCGCCTCGCCGCCCGTCGCGCCCAACCGCCGCACCCCGCCGTGCCACCCCGGCTCCCGCGCCCCGCCCGTCGCTGCGTCTGCCCTCCGCCCGAGCCGCTGCAGCAGCTGCTCCCCCACTCCGCGCGCCACACTATCTCCTCTCTGCCACGCCACATCTCCGGCCGCCAGTAGCTCGCGCCCGCCCGCCGCACGCCGCGCCGGCGCCCTGCTGCCGCCCACCGTGGCCAGTGCGCGCCGTGCCGTGCCTCCGCCCCGCGCGTCGCCCAGGCCCTCCACACCCCCTCCTGCCCCTATAAAAGCCGCGCCCCGGCCGCCCGCGAGAGCCACGCACCCAGAACGCCTCGCCGTCGCCATTGCCGCCGCCGAGCGCCGCCCGCTCGTGGACAACCCTCCACCGCCGCCCCCTGCCCAAATTGAGCCTCCAGCCACCACTACATCACCCCACTGAAGCTCGCCGACCCACCCAACGCCGCCCAGGACCACCGGAGCGCCGCCGCCGCCGCCCCTGCGCGCCGTGGGCAGCTCGACCCCGACCTCCTCCGTCCAAGCCAAGCCCCTGAGCCGCTTCCCCACGCGCCACTGAAGCTCGCTGACCGGACCAGGCCGCCCCAAGCCCGCCGGAGCACCACCGTCGACGCGTGCCGCGCCGCCGCCGCCTCTGCTCCAACGTCGGCGAGCCATTCCCGGGCGTCTCCCACCTGAACAACACCCCCACGAGGTAGCCCTCGCACCCCTGAACATTCCCCGACCCTCACCCCTCGCCGCCGGCGAGCCCCTCACCGGAATTTCGGCCGGCCGCCGTACCCGAGCCGCCCGAGGACCCAATTGCAAGAATTTAAATCTTTAGAAGGGTCTGCACGTAAGATTCCAGGACCCAGTTGTAAAAGAAAGTTTCAAATCTAGATTCAAATTCAGTGAACTTGTAAAATTCGTATAAAATTGTAGAAAATTCAGAAAAATGCAAACTCAACTGTTCTGGAATCCTTAGAATAAACTCTACAACTTTTGTTACAAAAAGTTTCTCAGATTCTCCACATATTTTTCTCTACCTTAAATGGAAGCTTTAATGAACTTATTTTGTACCCATGGTTGTAGATCAACGCTGACCCTAAAATTTGGACAGTGAGTTAGTTGCTTAATGTTTAGGGCTGTGTAAAAAGACCAGGCCCAAATTCCATCTCTAGCTTTACTGTTTATTAAACTTAGTTTCATACCGTGATTAGGTAGAATATTTTTATCTCTGCTGTTAGTTTATGAATCACCTAATGAAACTTTTTATATGCTGGTGTAATGGTACCTAGATGCTAGAGAAAAATTGGGAGACTTTATATCTCACAGGAATCTAATTATTTGATTTATGTGCTAATAACCTACATTAAATCAAGGAAATAGTATCTTAGCTTGGAAAATTCTCAAATTTTTACAAAGAGATACGCTGTGGTAGTGGTTGCCGTGTAAAAAGTTGCATGGACAAAAACCCTCTGTAGTGTCCTGTAAAAATGAATCCTTGAATAACCTAGGTGTGTAATGTCATATTTTCTATGCTCCGAATACTGCATAATAAATCCTACAAAAATTACAGTAGGTCCTGCATGCTTAAATGAAAGCTCTGTAAAAATCTTAGACTCAGTTGTTGCACCATTTGTCCTGTACAAAAAGAACAAAAGTCTAACAGCAACTATGTAATATATTTTTCATAATTAATCTGCTACATGAAATTGTCTGAAAATTTTACAGTAAGCACATATTTCCCTGATGTGCCTAAATCCAAAGTTTTATGACCAGAAACTATCCACTATAGTAATTACACAATCATGTCGATTACCATTACCACGATTTAAACTTGTGCATTCATGTAGAATCGACGACTCTCGCCGACGGAACTTACGAGCTGGTGCCCGTGTCCGAGAGTGAGCAGCGTGAAGCTCAAGTGAATTTAACTGAAGCTCTTGAAGACCCGAGCCCAAGTTCGGAAGCCCCGGAGCATAACCTATTTCTTTCCTAATTATGCAACTCATTACTCTTTGCTTGTGCATTAAGTTTATAGGAGTTGAATGAAAACTTAGTTGCATGATGTTAGGAAACCATGCTTGAAAACTAGATGTAAGGTTCGATAGAATGCTGTGCTAATAGGACTCCGGTAAAAGCCGAGTGATTTCCTGTCACTCGCGAGAAAATAGGAGTTGAATGTCTACTACACGCTGCAATCATAAGGACACGGACGGGCTATGGAATGATGGTTACGCTTGAGGCCCGTCTGTCTAGTGAAAAATGCTAAGGCCGCAGGGTGTGGTAGTGATGGTTAAGTCTTTGAACGTACTAAACACATGCCGAGATTATGGGAATCGGTAAGCTTAAGTACCTGATTGGCCCGGCAAGGGGACGGCATCCTACCCTTTGAACTTCGGTCCCATGTGCATATGGCGAGTGCAGAGAGTGGTCACGACCCGGCGCCGAACCGTGGCGTGGGGCTCTTGTACTCTCGGAGGGTAGCCCCGATCCACGACCCGGAAAGAAAGGGGAAAAGTTGCACGTGTGACTCTAGGGAGTAACCACGTGACGTGTGTTTAGGTTTCCCTTGCAAGGTTAAGAAATTCGATTCGAATCGTCCATTTCTCACGGCTATTGAGACTGCTTAACCATTTTTACCCACAGAGTAAGAAGAGGAACAATGAGGATGAATGAACTGGTTGGATGAAAATTTAATGCTTCACCATGTATGCTTTTGGATAGCTGCTTATCTAGAATGGTTAACGGAACTAGAATCTTGAGCTAAAAGTTGAAAGTAAGGACCCACTTGTAGAAGCTTTCGGCAAAACAAACCCCTGAGCCAAAAGCCTTGCATATCTAGAGTCGGTGGAGTAGATTCCACTACTCGGGTAAGTCTTGCTGAGTATTAGTATACTCAGCCTTGCTTGTGGCTCGTTTTCAGGTGAGACCTTCGAAGATATGATTGCTAGCTTGACTTGGCCCTGCACTCTTCCCCCTGGTTGGTCGGTGGAATGGGATACGCCCCCGTCCAACGGAGATAACGCCGAGTGATGTCTCGTACGGGCTTCATCGAGACATCCTGTATCGTCGAGTAGCTTTCGTTGTTTGTATTTTCCGCTGCAACTTAAACTCTGAAGAACTTCTTAGTATGATCATTGAAGTACTTGGTTTCTAAACTCAAAACTTGGTCTGTAATATTTACTTATGCTAATGTTGTAATATTTGCTGGAATGTGGTATTCTCTGGGCTCATCGTCGCATGAGCGTGTGTGTGTATGGCATTCGATCCGCTCTACCGTGGTTGTATCGGGAGGTTATACCCGACAGACCAGTGGATTACTCCATTTGAAGTGTAAGGTTAACCGAGATTGCCTTAATGGTGATGGTTAATACACTTGATCCGGATTAATTCAGGTGGTTCTGTCACAGCTGGTATCAGAGCCGTAGCTGGTGCCACAGCTGGCAACAGCTGGTGCCAGAGCCAAAATACATACGCAAGAAAATGCGACAAGCCTTAAAAACTCGATTTACTAAAACTTGACTAGAAGGATGTGTTGCGAAATACGTTGGTACGTTAAGGATGGTGCCTAGTTCGTAAAGCCCTAAGGGATTATGGGAAAGTTTACTAGGTGGCTATCTAACTTCTATATATATTATCAACTGACTTCCAGCACATTACTTTCTGTCAAAACTTACTTTCATGCACAACCGACCTTAATTTCTGTAACGACGCACTCATCGCTAAGGTAAGAAGGTAAGGATCCTCAGCCAACTGAGAGAGCTTGGCCTTCCTGTCGGTGATGCGAACCGAACGCTGCCCTCAAGCAGTGGCTTACTTGAGGTGCTGCCAATATGCCAACTGTTAGTTGAACATATTGGGAGTAGAAGGTTTGGCGCAGGGTATGGCGATCGCTGTTCATACCCCCATCTCATGACGGTACCCCCGTGAATACGCTATCTCGATAGCGTATGTTAACGTCGTCCGTACGGCGGAAATTGTACAGATATCGTTTCTATAGGTAAACGGTAATGAATACGGACGCTTTCATGAGTGCTGGCATGAAAGGTTCATGAAATGTATATGCTTTGTCAATCTTCTGCAGGTACACTAACCGCGATTACGATAAGTTAAGGAACGATTAGAAAGACTCGACTAGCTATTATAGCGAGAGCCGTATTGTGTATGCCACCGAGACTATCTTCGTAAGACCAAAAGTATTTGGCAGTTATTTTATTTTGTGAGGACGAATAAGACGTGCATGCATTATAACCATATATATCGGAAAGTGAAAATACGTTGTATGAGAGTGGTAAGGTCCTCGCGTATCTAAGCATGGTTTGCATAAGGATTATCTAGAGAATCTGTCCCAAATCTGCCATGACTGAAAGGAGCGAATTATTGACCCAAGAAAATGACCTTTTCTGGAGAAGTTCATGTTGAAAGAATTGTTCCAAATTTCGTGTTCTATCCCCTGTTCAAAAATAAAAAATTCTGAACTTATGGATAGTAAGAAATAACAGAAACCTTGGAATGTCAGAAATCTGTCCCGAATAAGCACTTCTGCCCCTTAAATTTTTAGGCCCCCTTCCTACCGTTTTCTGCAAAAGAGTACAACACGAAACTTGTTCCAAATTTACCCAGGTAGCTGCTGTTAAAATTTGGTAAATTTTGGCTGGGTAGATTTTCCCTGGTGCACGAAACTCTAGCCCTCTGTTCACTGAAAATTCTGGGTAGACAGAGAGGTAAAACCTGAAAAGAAAGACCATCTTAGAGACCTATCTAGCTCTGGAGTTGACTAGCAAAGTTGTTCAAAAATACCTTAGGAGTGATCCGGTGAAATTTGAGAATTTTTGGATTAGAACTGTAGAAGTTATGGTTATCTTTGCACACTGTACAGAATCTGTCCCTGTGCTGTTCACAGTTTTTCCTTATCTCACTCCATTTGATCTTTTGTTCAGATGGCCGAGCCTGTTGCTATGATGGTGGATGAGGATGGACGCGTACACTCGCAGTGTCTCCACTGGGAGGGCTTCCCCTCTATTTTGTGGGATGTTCTGCGTACCGCGGGCTATCTAATTCCCCCACGTTACGCCGGACTGGAGTTTGCAGAGAATGGAGTTACCCAGTGCCGTATCAACGTGACTATCTTTCCGCACCCGTTACACCCGGAGTGGCCCGCCTTGGAGCTTGAGGCTGTTGGTCGCCGTTTGGCCGATACTTGGGAGCTTGCAGCCATGAGGGCGCTCACCACTTTTGTGCGCAGCGTCCCGAGGTTGTCACACTCGCTCCCATTGGATTGTTTCCTGCTGCCCAGGACAACGACCCCTTTTGGCTCAATAGGGTGCAGCACGCACAGTACTTGGTAGACTTTCACGCCCAGGAAACTATTCATACCTCCGTGCGGTGCATGAGTGCACTCTACCGACTTCAGACTCTCCAGAGTCAGGCGCTTGAGCAGCTCACTGATCTTGCTCAGGCCTACCACATGATGGCAGATACCAGGGATGAGCAGATTAAGGAGCTCAGTCAGGATCTTGAGGACAGAGATGCTCAGATTGGCCAACTTGAGGGCCAAATTCAGGAGCAGGACACTCTCATGGGTGAGAGAGATGCCACGATAACACAGTTGGAGGAACAGCTCCATGATCTGAGCTTTGAGTTGGAGGATGCTAATGAGCACATTCAGTGGCACCATGATCAGAATGACCATCCCCATGAGGAGGACATGGAGGAAGATGAGGAGGAGCCACAGGAGATTGATGGTATCTCCGGTATGGATTTCGAGGGTGAGGTACCACAGGCACCTCAGATGGGAGCTCACTCTCCTGCTCACAGCGAGTCGTCCGTCAACGACTTGGATGACTTCTAGATGACGACCTAGGAGGACTTTTGCACATACTCCTCGATAGGGTAGCCTAACTTTTGGCAAGTGTTGTAATAGGCTAACTAAGAGTTGAGTAACTCTTTTGTAATGGGTACACCTGAACCATGTGGATACCCTCAGCATGTAAGGAACGGCGATAAACCTGGGTGATTCGTTGTAAGTTGGTAAACGATGAAATCCACAATCGTTGAGAGTTGTCAGAATTTTTATCCATGTCTCCTTGCATTTCTTAGCTGAGTGTTGAATACCAAACTTGTGCTAAATTTTGTGATCGTGGTTCTCACAAAAATTCAGCATCATTGGACCTCGCTAGTTTAAGTTATAGGTGAAACAGTACCGATCAATCTGCTGAAGAACAGCTAAGACAGTAAGGCAAAGGACGAGCCTTTCGACCACCTTAGCTATAGTTCTAGCGCCGAAGTTAAATACCAAAGTGGTGCATTCCTAAATTCTCTGACTACTGCCAAAGTTTGAGATGTTTTGGATGGACCCACAGCAAGCTATGATTTTTCTCGTAGCAAACAGAGATTCTGTCCATACTTCTAGCTGTGATTTCGGAAGTCTATGACTACACCAATCATTTATGAATCAAGGAAGTAATATGGATCGCGTTAATAATGGTAACCTTTCACGTTTCAGATGGTTGGATCAACACGTGGCAACCCCGATGGTTTTGGTGCCGGTGGCAGCCGACCGCGACAATCGCCACCACCCCCGCCCAGTTTGGTGGAAGTGATGGCCGCTCAAACCGAGCTGCTGCGTCAGATCGTGCAAGGACAGCACCAGCAGAGGGGTGGGCACAATGCTCACCAACCCCAAGCTGCAGGATACACGGATTTCCTAGGGACCCAGCCGCCCTTGTTCCATAAAACAGAGGAACCCCTGGATGCAGACGCATGGATTCGCACCATCGAATCCAAGTTCACACTACTGGTGGCCCCATGCTCAGAGGCCAACAAAGCTCGTTTTGCCGCGCAACAGCTTCACGGTACCGCTCGACTGTGGTGGGACCACTATTCCGCGATGCTCCCGGCTGACCATGTGGTCGACTGGGATGAGTTCAAGACCGCGTTCCGAGCACATCATATCCCCGAGGGTCTCATGGAGAGGAAGTTGAACGAGTTCCTGGCACTCACCCAAGGCACCCGCACCGTACTGCAGTACGCCCAGGCGTTCAACAACCTATGCCAGTATGCGGGCTATCACGCTGATACGGATGCCAAGAAGCGTGATCGTTTCCGCCGAGGTCTGAACACCAAGCTTAAGGAACGTCTGAACCTAGCCAGGGCTGACACCTACAACGAATTGGTCAATATGGCCATTACCCAGGAAGACTGTATCATGGCACACCGGGCAGAGAAGAAGAGAAAGGCACCCGCTGGACCATCAAGTGCTCAACCACCAAGGTATCGCATCGTGCAAAATGCCGCGCCCACCGCTCCACCAAGGGCCCCTCAGCCAGGGAGATGGATTGCCAGACCCCCACAGCCGCCAGGCATGGTACGACCCCCGATGCCTCCACAGAACGGTCCGAGGCCTATTCTTCAACAGTCTCTTCGACCCAGCCCCGCGAATCGTTGCTTCAAATGCGGGAGTTCTAACCACTTTGCACGAGAATGCCCTCAGTCTGGGCAGCCCAACCAAGGTCAGGGATCCAACCCGAACACCAAGAACAGGGGCAAGAGACAAACCCTGCAAGTCAAGCAAGGACGGATTAACTTCACCACGCTTGCAGAGCTTCCAGAAGGAGCCCCAGTGATGTCGGGTACATTCTCTATCCATAACAAGCCTGCAGTTATATTATTTGATTCTGGTGCATCGCATAGTTTCATAAGTGCAAAATTCGGTGCAAAAGTAGGCTTGGATGTTTGTCACACCAAAGGGTCATATATGATATCAACACCGGGTGGTAAAATTGCTTCAAACCAAATGGTCAGACAAGTATCAGTCAAATTGGGTAGTAAAACCATCGACACAGACCTTGTCCTTTTACCTCTTGACGGCATGGACATTATTTTGGGAATGAACTGGATGACTATGCATGGAGTCACACTGGACCTTTCTTCCCGAGCCGTTGAGATAAATTCACCTAGTCACGGAGCCACTACCCTTTACCTACCATTCCTAGATTGCACGAATTCCTGTGCTTACAAGGTGGAAGGACTTAAGCTAGAAGATATTCCTGTCGTCAACGAGTATGCCGATGTCCTTTCGGATGACTTACCAGGAATGCCACCGGATAGGGATATTGAGTTCATCATTGAACTACAACCAGGCACTGCACCTATATCCAAAAGACCATATAGGATGCCCCCTAAAGAGTTGGCAGAGCTAAAAATTCAACTCCAAGAACTACTGGACAAAGGTTTCATTCGCCCTAGCGCGTCACCTTGGGGATGTCCAGCCCTATTCGTAAAGAAAAAGGATGACAGTTTAAGATTATGTGTGGACTACCGACCTCTCAATGCGGTAACTGTTAAAAATAAATACCCACTTCCCCGTATCGATGTACTCTTCGATCAATTAGCTGGAGCCAGAGTCTTTTCAAAGATTGATCTTCGTTCGGGATATCATCAAATCAAGATTCGCCCGTGCGATATTCCTAAGACTGCCTTCTCCACACGATATGGACTATATGAGTTTTTGGTCATGTCCTTTGGACTCACCAACGCCCCTGCCTATTTCATGTATCTCATGAATTCGGTATTCATGCCCGAACTGGACAAATTCGTCGTAGTGTTCATCGACGACATCCTTATCTATTCCAAGGATGAGGAAGAGCATGCAAAGCACCTGCACATTGTTCTTCAACGTCTAAGAGACCATCAGCTCTATGCTAAGTTTTCTAAGTGTGAATTCTGGTTGGATACTGTAAAGTTCTTAGGTCACACGATCTCCAGCGAAGGCATAGCTGTTGACCCCAGCAAGGTACAAGAGGTGATGGATTGGAAACCCCCTACCTCTGTTCATCAGATTCGCAGTTTTCTCGGCTTAGCCGGTTACTACCGCCGCTTCATCCCGGATTTCTCTCGAATTGCTAAGCCCATGACTGAACTATTAAAGAAGGAAGTAAAATTTGTATGGAATGAGAAATGTGAAGAAGCTTTCCACACTCTCAGAGAGCATCTGACTACTGCACCTGTGTTAGCTTAACCCGATAATACCAAGTCGTTTGATGTGTATTGTGACGCATCGGGTACTGGTCTAGGATGTGTGCTTATGCAAGAGAATCGAGTGATTGCATATGCCTCACGAGCCCTTCGGCCCCACGAACAGAATTATCCCACTCATGATCTTGAGCTTGCAGCCGTCATTCACGCTCTGAAGATATGGAGGCACTATCTCATGGGTACACAGTGCAATATCTACACGGATCATAAGAGTCTCAAGTATATCTTCACACAAGCCGATCTGAATATGAGACAACGAAGATGGCTAGAATTAATCAAGGATTATGACCTTGAAGTGCACTATCACCCCGGCAAGGCTAATGTAGTCGCAGATGCACTAAGCCGCAAGTCCCATTGCCATTGCTTATTCATGGAGTCCTACCATGAGACATTGTGTGCAGAAATGAGGAAGCTTAACATGGAAATGGTTTCCCAAGGCACTCTAGATCACATCTCAGTTGAGCCCACTCTTCACGACCAAATCGTCATGGCACAACAACATGATGAAGGAATTAAGATCATCAAACAAAAACTCTCTCTAGGTGAAGAGAAGTATAAATGTTTCCGCTAGGACCATAAGGGAGTTCTATGGTTCGAAAGTCGTATAGTCATTCCGAAGAATCATGAACTCCGCAAGCAAATTCTTGATGAGGCGCACCTTTCCAAATTCTCTATCCACCCCGGCGGTAGCAAAATGTATCAAGACCTAAGGCAAAACTTCTGGTGGACTAGAATGAAAAGAGAAATTGCTACGTATGTCTCAGAATGTGACACGTGCCAGAGAGTAAAAGCTAGCCACTTGAAGCTAGCCGGTACACTACAACCGTAACCTATACCATCCTGGAAATGGGAAGACATAAGTATGGACTTCGTCGTCGGACTACCAAACACTTCCCAGAAACATGATTCCATATGGGTTATCATTGATAGACTCACAAAGACGGCACATTTTCTTCCGGTACACACCACCTATTCTACCAAGAAATATGCCGAGATTTACCTCGATCGTATTGTTTGCCTACATGGAATACCTAAGACAATTATTTCCGATCGTGGTCCTCAAATTGTAGCACGTTTTTGGGAACAACTGCAGACATCTCTTGGTACCAAACTGATTCGCAGCTCAGCATACCATCCTCAGACTGACGGACAAACGGAAAGAGTAAACCAAATTCTTGAAGACATGCTGAGAGCTTGCGTCATTCACTATGACAAGAATTGGGACAAATGCCTACCCCTAGCAGAGTTCTCGTACAGCAACAGCTATCAAACGAGTTTGAAAATGGCACCGTTTGAGGCCCTGTACAGACGAAGGTGTCGAACTCCTCTGAGCTGGTCACAAACCGGAGAACGTAAAATAATTGGACCCGACCTGGTAATCGAGGCAGAGGAGAAAGTAAAAGTAATACAAGCAAATATTAAAGCCGCACAAGCCCGACAAAAGAGCTATTCTGACAAAAGGAGAAAGCCCCTAAAGTTCGAAGTTGGCGATCATGTCTATCTTCGAGTTTCGCCAACCAAGGGAGTGCAAAGATTCGGAATCAAAGGCAAACTAGCTCCCCGTTACGTTGGTCCTTACGAAATCATTGAGAGTTGCGGACCCGTAGCCTACAAATTACGATTGCCCCCTCAGCTCACGGCCACCCATGATGTCTTCCACGTATCTCAACTCAAGAAGTGTATTCGAGTCCCTACCGAGATTGTGGAACAACAAGAAATATCGTTAGAACCCGACCTCTCGTATGTCGAACACCCAGTTAAAATTTTGGATCAAAAAGAAAGAGAGACCAGGAGGAAAGTGATTAGAATGTATAAAGTACAATGGAATCACCACACGGAAGAAGAAGCCACCTGGGAAACCGAGAGCTAACTAAACCAAAATTTCCCTGGTTTTCTTATCTCAACCACTGGTATGTGCAACCCCTGTCCACACTAAGATTTACCGAATCTCGGGGCGAGATTCTTGTTAAGGGGGGAAGGCTGTGACAACCCTAGTAAATTACATTTCTAAAATCAATGTCATTAGCCTAACCCTATGCTTAGCCAACTAATAAAAGGGTGAAAAGAATTAGAACGCGTTCAGTTGAAATTCAAATTGAATTTGGGCACATTTGGTTACTTTTGAAATTTTAAATTAACTTTCAAACCATAAGCCAAATGAGATGTTGCCTGAAACAAAACTTGTAGAACTTTTCATTCTGGACAACTTTCGTGTTCAAAAGTTTTTGAAATTCAAATTAGAAAGAGGAGAAAACGCCCTGTTTGCACCCAGCCCCCTAAAACTTTTCGAATTCTTGCATTCAGGCCCCTCGCGCTCCCTCTCTCTCCCCTCCCCGCCCGACTGCCGCGCGCCAGGTGGCCGGCGACACCTGACCGGCGCGAGCGCCAGGCCAGTGGCCGCCGCGCCACTCCCCCACGCCCGGCTTTGCCCCTCCCCACGCCGCGCTGCCCAGTACACGCCCGCGCGTGCGCACGCCGCTGCCGCGCCCCGCCTCGCCGCCCGTCGCGCCCAACCGCCGCACCCCGCCGTGCCACCCCGGCTCCCGCGCCCCGCCCGTCGCTGCGTCTGCCCTCCGCCCGAGCCGCTGCAGCAGCTGCTCCCCCACTCCGCGCGCCACACTATCTCCTCTCTGCCACGCCACATCTCCGGCCGCCAGTAGCTCGCGCCCGCCCACCGCACGCCGCGCCGGCGCCCTGCTGCCGCCCGCCGTGGCCAGTGCGCGCCGTGCCGTGCCTCCGCCCCGCGCGTCGCCCAGGCCCTCCACACCCCCTCCTGCCCCTATAAAAGCTGCGCCCCGGCCGCCCGCGCGAGCCACGCACCCAGAACGCCTCGCCGTCGCCATTGCCGCCGCCGAGCACCGCCCGCTCGTGGACAACCCTCCACCGCCGCCCCCTGCCCAAATTGAGCCTCCAGCCACCACTACATCACCCCACTGAAGCTCGCCGACCCACCCAACGCCGCCCAGGACCACCGGAGCGCCACCGCCCGCGCTGCCGCCGCCGCCGCCGCCCCTGCTCGCCGTGGGCAGCTCGACCCCGACCTCCTCCGTCCAAGCCAAGCCCCTGAGCCGCTTCCCCACGCGCCACTGAAGCTCGCTGACCGCACCAGGCCGCCCCAACCCGCCGGAGCACCGCCGTCGATGCGTGCCGCGCCGCCGCCTCTGCTCCAACGCCGGCGAGCCATTCCCGGCCGTCCCCCACCTGAACAACACCACCACGAGGTAGCCCTCGCACCCCTGAACCTTCCCCGACCCTCACCCCTCGCCGCCGGCGAGCCCCTCGCCGGAATTTCGGCCGGCCGCCGTACCCGAGCCGCCCGAGGACCCAATTGCAAAAAATTAAATCTTTAGATGGGTCTGCACGTAAGATTCAAGGACCCAGTTGTAAAAGAAAAGTTTCAAATCTAGATTCAAATTCAGTGAACTTGTAAAATTCGTATAAAATCGTAGAAAATTCAGAAAAATGCAAACGCAACTGTTCTGGAATCCTTAGAATAAACTCTACAACTTTTGTTACAAAAAGTTTCTCAGATTCTCCACATATTTTGCTCTACCTTAAATGGAAGCTTTAATGAACTTATTTTGTACCCATGGTTGTAGATCAACGCTGACCCTAAAATTCGGACAGTGAGTTAGTTGCTTAATGTTTAGGGTTGTGTTAAAAGACCAGGCCCAAATTCCATCTCTAGCTTTACTGTTTATTAAACTTAGTTTCATACAATGATTAGGTAGAATATTTTTATCCCTGCTGTTAGGTTATGAATCACCTAATGAAACTTTTTCTATACTGGTGTAATGGTACCTAGATACTAGGGAAAAATTGGGAGACTTTATATCTCACAGGAACCTAATTATTTGATTTATGTGCTAATAACCTACATTAAATCAAGGAAATAGTATCTTAGCTTGGAAAATTCTCAACTTTTTACTAAGAGATACGCTGTGGTAGTGGTTGCTGTGTAAAAAGTTGCATGGACAAAAACCCTCTGTAGTGTCCTGTAAAAATGAATCCTTGAATAACCTAGGTGTGTAATGTCATATTTTCTATGCTCTGAATACTGCATAATAAATCCTACAACAATTACAGTAGCTCCTGCATGCTTAAATGAAAGCTCTGTAAAATTCTTAGACTCATTTGTTGCACCATTTGTCCTGTACAAAAAGAACAAAAGTCTAACAGCAACTATGTAATATATTTTTCATAATTAATCTGCCACATGAAATTGTCTGAAAATTTTACAGTAAGCACATATTTTCCTGATGTGGCTATATCCAAAGTTTCATGACCAGAAACTATCCACTATAGTAATTACACTTAAATCATGTCGATTACCATTACCACGATTTAAACTTGTGCATTCATGTAGAATCGACGACTCTCGCCGACGGAACTTACGAGCTGGTGCCCGCGTCCGAGAGTGAGCAGCGTGAAGCTCAAGTGAATTTAACTGAAGCTCTTGAAGACCCGAGCCCAAGTTCGGAAGAGCCCCAAGCTAACTGCGAAGGCAAGCCCCGGAGCATAACCTATTTCTTTCCTAATTATGCAACTCATTACTCTTTGCTTGTGCATTAAGTTTATAGGAGTTGAATGAAAACTTAGTTGCATGATGTTAGGAAACCATGCTTGAAAACTAGATGTAAGGTTCGATAGAATGCTGTGCTAATAGGACTCCGGTAAAAGCCGAGTGATTTCCTGTCACTCGCGAGAAAATAGGAGTTGAATGTCTACTACACGCTGCAATCATAAGGACACGGACGGGCTATGGAAAGATGGTTACGCTTGAGGCCCGTCTGTCTAATGAAAAATGCTAAGGCCGCAGAGTGTGGTAGTGATGGTTAAGTCTTTGAACGTACTAAACACATGTCGAGATTATGGGAATCGGCAAGCTTAAGTACCTGATTGGCCCGGCAAGGGGACGGCATCCTACCCTTTGAACTTTGGTCCCATGTGCATATGGCGAGTGCAGAGAGTGGTCACGACCCGGCGCCGAACCGTGGCGTGGGGCTCTTGTACTCTCGGAGGGTAGCCCCGATCCACGACCCGGAAAGAAAGGGGAAAAGTTGCACGTGTGACTCTAGGGAGTAACCACGTGACGTGTGTTTAGGTTTCCCTTGCAAGGTTAAGAAATTCGATTTGAATCGTCCGTTTCTCACCGCTATTGAGACTGCTTAACCATTTTTACCCACAGAGTAAGAAGAGGAACAATGAGGATGAATGAACTGGTTGGATGAAAATTTAATGCTTCACCATGTATGCTTTTGGATAGCTGCTTATCTAGAATGGTTAACGGAACTAGAATCTTGAGCTAAAAGTTGAAAGTAAGGACCCACTTGTAGAAGCTTTCGGCAAAACAAACCCCTGAGCCAAAAGCCTTGCATATCTAGAGTTGGTGGAGTAGATTCCACTACTCGGGTAAGTCTTGCTGAGTATTAGTATACTCAGCCTTGCTTGTGGCTCGTTTTCAGGTGAGACCTTCGAAGATATGATTGCTAGCTTGACTTGGCCCTGCACTCTTCCCCCTGGTTGGTCGATGGAATGGGATACGCCCCCGTCCATCGGAGATAACGCCGAGTGATGTCTCATACGGGCTTCATCGAGACATCCTATATCGTCGAGTAGCTTTCGTTGTTTGTATTTTCCGCTGCAACTTAAACTCTGAAGAACTTCTTAGTATGATCATTGAAGTACTTGGTTTCTAAACTCAAAACTTGGTCTGTAATATTTACTTATGCTAATGTTGTAATATTTGCTGGAATGTGGTATTCTCTGGGCTCATTGTCGCATGAGCGTTTGTATGTACGGCATTCGATCCGCTCTACCGTGGTTGTATCGGGAGGTTATACCCGACAGACTAGTGGACTACTCCGTTTGAAGTGTAAGGTTAACCGAGATTGCCTTAATGGTGATGGTTAATACACTTGAGCCGGATTAATTCAGGTGGTTCTGCCACAGATTCGTACCTTAAGTCGAATTCTGACAGAGCCAGGATCCATTTTCCAATCCGTCCTTTCAAAATCGGCAATGGTAGCATATACTTCACTACATCATCCTTGCATACGACTATGCATTCTGCCGATAACAAATAGTGCCTGAGCTTGGTACACGAGAAGTATAAACACAAGCATAGCCGCTCCACCGGAGAATATCTTGTTTCGGCGTCTAGGAGTCTTCTGCTGACGTAATATACCACTCGTTCTTTCCCCTTAAACTCCTGTACCAACACCGATCCAATAGCCTGTTCATCAGCCGATAAATATAGTTTGAACGGCTTACCAGGCTGTGGTGGGGCCAACACTGGAGGTGAAACTAGATATTGCTTGATATTTTCCAATGCTTTGCATTGTTCTTCTCCCCATATGAATTCCTGGTCGGGCTTTAATTTCAACAGAGGGGTAAAAGCCTGAATACGTCCTGACAGGTTGGATATAAAATCTTCTGATAAAATTGATCTTGCCGATGAGGGACTGTAGCTCAGTTTTATTTTGTGGGGCCACAACTTTGTTGATGGCATCTATGGTCTTGCGGTTGACTTCTATCCCGCGCTCGTGAACCATGAATCCTAAGAATTGCCCAGCCGATACACCAAATGCACACTTGTTTGGGTTCATCTTCAACCCATGCTTCCTTGTGCACTCCAGTACTTGTTGTAAATCGGCCGGATGTTCTTGGTGACCTTTTGACTTGACCACGACGTCATCTATATAAATTTCCACCGATGTACCAATGAGCTTGTGGAAGATGTAATTCATGGCCCCCTGCTACGTAGCACCGGCGTTCTTCAACCCAAAAGTCATAACAACCCATTCGAATAAACCAAGATGACCTGGGCACCTGAAAGCCGTTTTTGAGATATCTTCTTTGGCCATTAATATCTGATTGTACCCTGCATTTCCATCCATGAAACTTATAACTTTGTGTCCTGCGGCAGCATCTATCAAGATATCGGCCATTGGCATCGGATATCCATCCATTGGCGTAGCCTGATTTAAGTTCCTGAAATCGATGCACACGCGTAACTTTCCATTCTTCTTGTATACAGGCACAATATTAGAAATCCATTCGGCGTAGCGGCACTGCCGAATAAATCCTACTTCAATTAACTTTGTAATTTCAGCCGTTATATCAGGTAGAATCTTGGGGTTACACCGTCGTGCAGGTTGCTGATATGGCCGATATCCTAATTTTATAGGTAACCGATGTTCAACAATGGACCGGTCTAGACCTGGCATCTCATGATATTCCCAAGCAAAGCAATCCTTGAATTCTTTTAATAAATTTATCAGTTTACACTTATACTCAGGATCCAAATTAGCACTAATATACGTCGGCCTTGATTTGCTGCTATCTCCCAAATCTACCATCTCCAATAAATCGGCCGACGTAAATCCATGCCCAAGCTTCCCGTCTTCTCGGACGAGCTGATCCATCTATTCTGAATCTTTAGAGCCGACTGCTTGGATCGGCTGCAGACCGAAATCGGACACTTTCAGGAAGTCAGTGTCCCAAGTCCTGCCAGATATATATTTGACGTGCTCGCAGCTCCACTGTTGCGTGTCGGCCGCTGCAACGCTGTAGGCGGAATCGGCGGTGACTATCTGTGTGCTGTCGCCAACCCATTGCACGAGGCATTGATGCATTGTAGATGGGACACATCAGTTTGCATGTATCCAGTCACGACCAAGCAGCATGTTGTAGGATCCCTTGCCATTAATAACGAAAAAAGTGGTAGGAAGGGTCTTACTGCCGATGGTGAGGTCGACGCAGAGCGCTCCACGGGCGGGAGACACGTTGCCTTCGAAATCCTTTAGCATCATGTCCATCTTGGTGAGGTCTTCATCGCCCTTGCCTAGCTTGCGGAACATGGCATACGGCATGATGTTAACTACGGCACCTCCATCTACTAGTAACCTGGTGACGGGTCATCCGTTAACATAGCCTTTGAGAAACAGCGCTTTAAGATGTTGCCGTTTTTCTTCTTCTAGTTTCTCAAAAGTAGCCGTCATCGGCTCTAACACCAGTTGTGCCATTTGTTCTTCCATTCTTGTTGCTTTGTCTCGATCGTCAGGTGCCATGAATTCCATCGGCAATATGAACACCATGTTGATTTCGGCTGCCGATTCTTGATTGTTTGCTTCCTGATCGTTTTTCTTTGGACGCCAGACCCGAGACTTAACATTTCTTTTCTCTGGCACCTGCCTCTGTTCTTCTTATTGATGCTCCCACTGGCGTAGGCGTTGGATCCTCCATTTCTGGAATCTGGATAGGCCATCGGGACACCACCTGGGATTTACTGGTTTGGCCGATGATCTGGCGTATTCCCTATCTGGTTCCCTTCCTAGGGGATCCTCGTCCGACATCCTGTCATCGGCCATCTCTTCCAGCCGATCGTGCACGTTGATCCTGCCCCCCAGTCCATCCTGTTGGTTGGTCTTGCCTTTTGACCGATGGTACTGGTCAACTCTACCCCCCAGCCGATCATGCACCGAAACACGCTGTTCCTCTCGTCCGCGCCGATTTCTGCTGATCGGCTCTGATCCTCTATCCCTAGAGTGTGGCATCAGGCGATCGTTATAACTCAATCCATTACACTCCGGACAGTTATCGACAGACGGCAATCTGATGTCGTTCTCCCAGCAATGGATGAAGAACGGACATTGCCAGTGATCTTCATGCCGGCGTATCATCTCGTCGTGGTATCTTGATTGTTCTTGCTGCTGCCGATATTTACTGAGTAAGAACTGGGAGGTGACGGGCTTGCGTGGTCGTTCTGGCCCCCGCCTGCTCCTTTTGATTTCTTCCGTCGTGATCTGCCTCCTGGGATCGACGGCGCCGCCCCTTCTCGCCAATTCTGACGTCAGCACCTTGGTTTGGCGTGAATTTCCTCCAGTGTCAACCATGTTGGCCGGGAAGGGATGCTGATCTATCTTCATCGGCTTTGCCGATTTAGCTGGGGTTTCAAATTTAAGCCTCCCCTGTTCGATGGCCGATTGTATCTGCTGACGGAAGACTTTGCATTCATTCGTATCATGAGAAGTGGCATTGTGCCACTTGCAGTATTTCATCTTCTTGAGTTGATCGGCCGAAGGGATGGTGTGATGTTGAGATAGCTTAATCTGTCCTTCCTAGAGCAATAAATCGAAAACTTTATCGGCCTTTGATGTGTCAAAGCCGAATGTCTCTGGTTCTTTCTTTTCAAAAGGGCATGATATCGGTTTTTTCCCTTTCACCCATTCTGCCAGGCCGATTTCCTCCTCCCCATCGGATTCAGACCCTTCTAGGTATGCCACCTTCTTTTGGAAATTCCTCCGCTGTTCAAATGGACAGACTTCTTGCCCTGACAAACGGTGGACGATCTGGCTTAGGCTTTCAAACTCTTGCGCAGCATATCTTTCTTTGATTTGTGACAGGAGGCCTTGGAAAGCGATATCGGCCAACTGTGCATCGGTCAGAGCCAGACTGTAGCATTTGTTCCTGACTTCTCCGAACCTCTATATATATCCCATTACCGGTTCATCACTCCTCTGCCTGAGGCTGGTCAAATCCGAGAGCTTCATCTCGTGTACTCCTGCGTAGAAGTACTTGTGGAACTGCTTTTCCAAATCGGCCCATGTAACAATAGAATTTGGTGGCAAGGTGGTGAACCACTGGAAGGCCGATCCGGACAGAGACGATGAAAACAAACGCACCCTCAGAGCATCTTGCGTGGCAGCCTCCCCACACTGCATGATGAATCGGTTGATGTGCTCTACAGTGGATGTATCATCCGTTCCCGAAAACTTGGTGAAGTCGGGAACTTTGTAGCGGTGTGGGAACGGCAGCAAGTCATAGGCCGATGGGTATGGCGTCTTGTAGGTGTAAGTTTGCACCTTTGGCTTCAATCCAAACTGGTCTTGGATCACTTCTGCTATTCTTGCCGTCCAGTCGACCTGCTGCTGATGAACGACTGTTCGCGGCGCGGGCATGTGTTGAAGAGTTGGCACGACTGGGTGATGAATCGAAGCATGCGGCGAATTCTGCTGAGCAGCTGATAGTTGATGGCGAAGTGAATCCGCCGCCCCATCATATGTCATCATTGGCGCTGCGCCTCTGAACGCTTCTACAGCGCTTGCCCCCCTGCCGATTTCTGATGAGATCGGCTGATACTGAGGGACCGTCGGCCCGACGGCCGATTGGTGTGGCACCTGTATTGGATAACTCCCGTATCCATTCGTTGGCTCGGGCAAAACCGTTGTCGCCGATGTCCCCTAGGGTACTGAGCTTGTGGGCAGCGATTGCACAGAAGCAATCTGGACGGGTTGAAGCGGTGTCTGTGATGGGAGACATGGTGCACCGCTGTATCTTGGAGACGCTGGAGGCAACGGAGTGTTGTACCCTTCGCGTTGCGTCAATATCGGCTGAGGAGCCGATTGGGACGTGTATGGTAAGCTTCTGGCTAGCAACGTGGTTGGCGGGGCATACGTTGGTCCCTGATAGCCTTGGACTGCTCCGCTGGCCAGAGAACTGACGACGGCATTATACACCGTGTTGGTCATCACCGAGGATTGATCAATGAATGCCTGGTAGATGGACTGTTGGATCATATCGGACATCTTGCCCGAGTCCTCAGCAATGGTGATGTGGCAGGGAACTGGAATAGGAGCCTTCTTGACAGCCTCCCCGCTTCTGGTACGACCGAACGACTGAAGGTACATCTTCTTGTAATCTTCTAGATGTTTAGCTAATTCTTCCCTCTGGTCGTCCTTGAGATCCGCTTCTGTGACTTCAATGATGTTGCTATCGGAGACCTCTGCATTCTTCGACATATCAGATGTTGGATTGCTCCCACTGGGCGTGCCAAAAGTGTGTTGGCGCTAAAATCGGCCAGACAGGAATCGGCCGATGGTCTTCAGCGTTGGACACACGACCCGGGTTATCGCCTTGGTACGGTTCGCGCGGCGTGCCAGTCAATCTGACCTGTTGATTGACAAGGAAATAAAGTATTAAATTCCAGGCGCTCCGATCGGCTGGAGTACCGATCTGTCCTGAGGAGCGCGTCGGCGGCGAATCAGCCGATTTGCTGTAGAGATGATCGGCTATGGATCAGCCGATAATCGTGTAATAATTGTAAAGAAAACTGCTGGAGCGATCTAAACAATTACTACAGAGGCAACACTTGAAATAGATCTAATCGGCTGTGAGATGATATGTCGAAGAAGAACGATGACGAAGCCGATTACTCTGATCTCAAGCTGGATAACTGGTGATAATACTAGAATAACAGGTAAAACTTGCAATTCTAGTAAATATCGATAACTGGTGAATAAATCCAAACGAAACCACAGCGATGCGCCCGTAATTAAAGCTCGGATATTACTCGATAAGCGGAACCTACCAATTGGCCGGAGATCAAGTTGATGCAGCCCTGCCAATCCGTATGAACTCGTGAAAGAAGAAAAGTATTGGCGAAGTCGCCGACTTGAAAGTAAATTGCTGAAAAAGTAGAAGTATTGTTGTTGATTGATGTGTTGATATTTTGCAAGACACTGACGACTCCTATTTATACCCTAAAACTAGGACTCCTGGTCGATCACGACTTGTTACAACCTTATTTAAAAAACAGGAAAACTACTATATCTATAATAACTTTTAAAGGAAACGGACTCCCGCAGAATCTTCCGCCGCCGTCCCCTAATCCAATCAGGATTCTTTTCAATTGCTCCTTGACCGACTTAGCGTTGCCCTGTTGACCAACTTTTGACCAAGACCCTCCGAAATAGTCCCATCCTGTTGGCGCAAGCTGTATCACCAATCGGCCGATTTCCAACTGTTACCTCAATCGGCCGATTCCTTACCGTAGCCTTTAGATCTGCCGCATTGGCCGACCTTCTTTTCCCGACACCGATTTAACACGTGTCAAAATCTGGCGTCAACAATTAGAGAATGAGAAACTCGAATGGACATTATAGGGTGTTAGATATGACAAGTAAAAAGGGAGAATGGTAATATAACGGATCGGTCCGACTACGATGGGAATTTGAACTTCGGGAAGGAAGTCTACTTTTTGATGGCGGAACTCGTAAGACGACGAGATCAAAGTGGTGGTTGAGCTCAATAGCATGGTTCTAGGATCTAAGGCGTACTAGACGCAAAATAAGTTGAATCCAACTCGAGAGGAAAGAAAATGAATTTATTTTCCAAAACATATTTTTAAGCTTAAAATAAATCTAGAAAATTCTAGATAAATATTTTAAACCATGAAAAATATATCCAGAAGAATCCCAAAAAATTCTGAGGAAAACTCGGGAGGTAATTTGGGACACGAGGAATCCAAATAAAATACTTGGAATTTGAGAAACAGATTTTTAGAACTTTCAAATAAATGGATTTAGCTCTACGGAAAAAGAGAATAATTGCTAGAAAAATCTGGAAAATTCTCAAAAAATCCTAAAGATGGATGAAAACATTCTAAAATATACTCACATCATAAAATTAAATATTTTAGGGTGTGACAATAGCCCATATCCTTTTTCTCATGGTAACTTTGGAGAGAGAGAGTGGTCATGAAAATACATGGAGTTTTATTTTGTGGATGGGTGGATGAAGTGTTTGCTAACTTCTGGTGTAGAAGCATAGCGTATGGTGGAGGCGTTTATCTTAACCATGGGAGTATGAAATGTATCTCACAAAGGGTCACAACAGTTTGACGAAGCTTAATGAGAGAACAAGTTGCATAAGTGGAAGGTTTGCAATAAGGTCATCATATGGCTTTGGATAGGAATTTCATATCATCGAGGAACTTTATCTGTTTTTGTATTTTTGAAAATAAATACTCTGGATATGAAGCATCACGTAGGGGAAGATTATAGCAACTATATTCAACCATATCATAGCTCTCAAAAACTTAGATTTGGATCATGCTTTTTGCTACCCACGAGTTTCAAGCTCAAGGTTTGAACATTTAGCCAACAAACTCAAAACTAGGTAGAGCACTAAGTTGTAACTAGGCATATGAAGAAAATTAATAGAGCAACTATTCATCATCTCAACAAGAAAAACTAAACCATGCTTACTACACATATGAAAAAGCAAGAGATTATTTTTGATCTTTTCTAAGTTTTGCCAATTTTTATTTTGTTTCATGCAAAAGGTTTGAAAGCGGTCCTCTCATGGGGGTCCTCCCCCAAGCTAGCTTTAGGCTCACTGCTCTTGTTGGGGGTTGTACCCCCTCCAACGAAAGTAAGCCCTCCACTCCTCCTGCTGCTACAGCTGCCTCTTCTCCGTAGCGTCGATCCTCTCACCGGTGTGTCACTGCCATGCTTGGTTGGTATGGATGTGTTGGTCTAGCGACTCCTCGATGTTGTTGGCCTGAACCCTCAGCTCGCTGAGCTGCTGAGTGACGGAGCTGAATCCTTGACTCAAGGTCGTGCGCCATGCAAGGTGTGAGACCCCGCTGCTGCTGGAGCTGGTGGACCGACGCGCTGGGGCTTGCTGTGCCCACTCATCGGTACTCACACTTAATCATTGCCTTTACGGGGGAGATTTTGATCTTGTTGACCATGGCGTGTAGGATCATCAACTCATTATTGTGCACGGGCCGAACATCATTCCTTGGGAAGAGGGTGATGGCCAACCATTTTTGCATCACACGATGAGTTGGATTTTGAATATTATTGCACCGAGGTGCAAACTTACCATGGACAACTTGACCCGAAATCAAACCCCAAAATTCATGACGATTAAAACCGCAGCAAGCTTGTTCGAGAAACCGGCAAGCGCGTGCCAAAACCAAGGTCGTGACTCAAATTTTTCCAAGTAAGATAAAACTCATTTCCAAAGAGTCGAAAAGAAATACTGTCATCCACCTCCCGAAGAGTGCAAAGAAACTGGATGGTGAGGAGATGAGAACCATTATCCTCAACGGGCACAAAACCATCCCATCCAATCGCATGACAAACGCGAGCAAAGTCTATGTCGATACCTGTCTTCTCAAGGAGGTCCGGGTCGAAGTCTTTGGTGTGACCAAAGTTCCGCTGCTTGAGGATGGCGTAGGCTTGCCTCTCGCTGTTGTCTCGCAAGTCGAGGTAGGGTGCATCATCGTCATCTATCTCCATGTCCTCAGCTTACGGTTCGGCTTGCACTTCAGCTTGTTCCTCTTGTTCTTCTTCATAGTCCATCATGCTCGGGCTCGGTGTCGGTTCGGGGGTGTGGTGAGAGCTCGAGCCACCCTAAGAACGAGATGAGCTTGTGCCCGTCATCTTCTTCAATGCACCGGAAATCTTCCAACCCATGCCCTTCATGCTTGAAGAACAAGAACGGACAAGAACAACTTGAAATGTGTTATGTTAGTGAAACTGAATGGAAATGCTTACCCGAGAGTTGTTCCTCCAAATGTGGAATTATTATTGCAGCAAAGAAATGAGAAAGAGAGGTTTCTTGCACTTGAACTTGAGAAAAATTCCAATGAAATCGAGAGCAAAGTTTGAGAGAGGGAGTGAGTGAGTGGAATAATGTTGGAGTGCTTCACACCCCCATCTCGGCTTCTATTTAAAGAGCAAGAGCAGCAAATGGCCGGGAAGGTGCTGGGCACAACGGCTAGTAGCCATTGGAGGAAGTGGGGCCCAAGAGCCGTTAGGCCTAGGTTGGCCGATCCTAGGGTTCGGCCAAACCCTGGGGTGTGGCAGAACCACCCGAATTAACCCGGCTCAAGTGCACTAACCTTCATCCATAAAGATGAACCGGCTACCATGCACTTCAAACGGAATAATCCGACAGTCTGTCTGGTAAATCCCGATGCGACCACTTAATATTTCGATCGAAACAAAGCGTACACATAACTCGCACGAAGGCAAGTCCAGAGAATACAACCTTCCAAGCTTTTATCTCACCAGTCGGGAATCAATTATTACAAGTCGAGTTCACCACACAAGTACTTTTAAGTGCAACATAAAAATTTATTCAGAGTTTAACAGCAGCGGAAAGAAAAACACGATCATCTAGCATCGATCTGGATACCACGATGAAGCCCATACGCGGCATCACTCAGCAGAGTCATTGTTAGCCGGGGATGGATCCAATTCCACTGTCCAACCAGTCGAAAAAGTACTCGACCAAGCCAAACCAGCTACCATATCTTCAAAAGATACACCTAAAAACATTGCCACAAGCAAGGCTGAGTATACTAATACTCAGCAAGGCTTACCCAACTACTGGTATGTAAATACCGAATACTAAGCATGCATGGCTCTAGGGTTCTAGGGTTTCTTTTTGCTAAAAAGCAACAAAGAGTAAGTCCTTAATTTCATATTTTAGCTTTCAATATTCTAGTTCATTTAACTAGTCTAACTGAGCATCTATCTCTAAATAAACATGGTGGAAACATTTAATCATCCAACAAGTTTCATCACAGCCAAAGTTCCTCTTGTTATTCTATGTGGCAGAAGTATTAAGCAGTCTCAATTATCGTGAGAAACGGACAATTCGAATCGAATTTCTTAACCTTGCAAGGGAAACCTAAACACACGTCATGTGGTTACTCACAATCATACGTGCAACTTTTCCCCTTTATTCCCGTTTCATGGATTAGGGCCACCGCCCTCGAGTACATGAGCTCCACGAACCACGGACAACGCCGGGCCATAGCCGCTCTTGCACTCACCATTGGGCCCATGGGATAGTGTCAAGACGGTGGGAACCATTCCACGCACCGGTTCAATTAGGTACTTAAGCTTACAGATTACCATATTCTCGGCATGTGGTTAGTACGTTCAAACGCTTAACCACCACTACCACACACTGCGGCCTTAGCATTTTTCACTACTTAGACGGGGCCTCAACCATGAGTACTTTACCACAGCCCCGCCCGTCGACCTTATAGTTGCAATATGCGGTAAAACATTCAACTCCTATAATTCTCGTGAGTGGCAGAAAACCACTCGACTTTTACCGTACCTATTAGCAGAGCAACTACTCGAACTTCCTGTTCTAGTATTCATTACATTGGTGCCTAGGATCATGCAGCTAGGGTTACAATCAAGTCCTATGAACTTAAATGCACAAGTAAAAAGGAACAACAGTTGCATAAATTATAAACTGGGATCATGTATTGGGGCTTGCCTTTTTGAGCAAAACTAGTCGGCGGTTCTTCCGAACATTGGTTCGGGTCTTCAACGACTTCTGTTAGATTAACCTGAGCTTCGTGCTGCTCACTCTCGGACTCGGGCACCAGATTGTAGGTTCCATCAGCGAGAGTAGTCGAGTCTATATGAATGCACATGTATGAGTGGTTTTGAGGTACAAGATAAACAATTTTTTTCACCATAAAGTAGTCAAAACTTAAGTTAAGTAGTCGAGTACTTTATTTTCTTTTCCCTAGGTAGTCATTTATCGAGTACTTATCTGGATTAACTGACTTCATTAAGTGAGCGAGTGGTTTTGCATGTTGTAAACGGTCATTTTTAACAGTAAGCATTGGTTAACCAAAACTACTCTTAAAGGTAGTTTCTGGGTTGAGATTTTTATGCAGAGCTTGTTACTTAAGTACAACTCACTGTAAAATGTTTTAGCCATTTTTATTCAGCAGGCTAATCATGAAAGTTCATTAAACGGCTACTGCTAGGATAAAGATCTATTTGCACCGAACAAACTATGCAAGAACTGGTGCTCAACTTTTTACTGAACAAACCTACTCGCATGAGTAGTTCACTATAAACTTTTCAGATTTTTCTTATGCAAGAATAGAGGCTAACATTTTAGTTTAAAAGGATCTAGCCTATAACAAAAGTACTCGAAACATCTAGCTTTGCTTGGATTCAGAGCATGAAATTTTTATGAGAGACTATACTCCTAGTACAGAAGCTACCATCCAAAACTTATGAGCAGTTCTTTCCTGAAACTCTTGGAACAAATAAAAGACATTTAAACTTGATTTAAATCTATTACTAACATTATGTGGAAACAGCTCAAGATCATTTTGCTAAGTTGTAGATCTTAACATAAGGAGTCCAGAACATTTTAGTTTGCGTTCTTAGGATTTTTTCTGTGAGTTGTTTTGCATCTTCAAAGTTAATAGATTGGTTTTCAAAGTTCTAGTTTCAGGTTTACAGATGAGTCCCTGAGATTTACAGAAAGCTTCTCGAAAAGTTTGAAATCAAAACAAATGGGTCCTTTGCACAGGGGAACGACGACTGCCGGCCAAAATCCGGCGACTAGGGTTGCCGGTGGTGAGGGGTGAATGTGGGAGAAGCAAGAGGGAAACAAACCGCACCTGTTTGAGGTCTTGGGTGGGGAAGAGGTGGACCGAGGCGGCCTGCCCGTGGTGGCACAGAGCCGGCGGTGGGTGCGGTGGAGGAGGCGGCACTCCGGAGAGGAAGATGGCGTGGGGAACAGCTGTGCAGCCTCACGGTGCGGCGAAGAAGGTGATCGGAAGGTTGGTTTGGATAATGTGGGGGTGGATTGGTGCATCCACGCGCAGGTGACTGCTCGCCAGAGTTGGTGTTGGGGGCGACGAGCTCAGGGGCCTCTTGTGGGGCTTTTATAGGCGCGATGGGAGGGATGGTGGCCTGGGCTCGAGCCGTAGGGGAAGGCGAGACCAGGGGCAAAAACAGGGGCGCAACCATTTTGCTGGCACCGGCGGGGCTCGCCGTGGCGCCAGCAGCGCTCGCGGCAGAAGAAAGGCGCCGCGTGCAGACTTCCTGAGGGGGTAGCGCGAGATTTTGTGGGTCCGTGGAAGATTTCGGGTGCCCTGGCAGGCCCACTTGGCCGGGCAGCCTCAGCTGCGCCGTGTTGCGCCGGCCAGCTGGCCTTTCGGCGATGGGACAGGGCAGGGGAGGAGAGAGGAGGGAGAATATGATGGGACTTATGTGCAGGAAACAAAAACAGCGGGGCCTGGGTGAAAAAGAAGCTAAAACTCATTCTTCCCAAGATCAAAACAAAAACATTTGAATACCATTTTTGTTCAAATTTTCAAGATATACATTTTCTCTTTTATGACTATGTCCATTTGAGCAATGTATAAAAAGTTATTTTGAAATTCCGAAAACAAGTATTTAAATGACACGTCATTTCATGTGAATTTTTGCACTGTTAGCCTTTGAGTTCAACTAGACTTTTGTTGCTCGTATATGACAGATGTGCCATTAAATTTTCAGGGTCATTTGTGATCAACTTTGAAACTTATTAGGGTTTTTTTGCAAGAGTTCAAATGTTTATGCATATATACATATACACATATTCATTTGCTTGAAAGGTAGATTTTGATAGGTTGTTTCATACTTCTCTTGCTATTTTGTGACTGATTTCATGTAGTGGATCTTTGTTTAGTCTTTTAGACACTTAGGGTGTCACACTGGGTGGCCCCCTGGCTGACAGCCGGGGCCCGCTACCCCACAACGGCTCTCTTTCTTTGATGCTTTGGTGCCCGGCCACACTTTGCTCTGCAAAGAAGTTCAAAAATACTTTTCAAAGGATTTTCATGCTTAGAAATATTTTTTTAGGATTTTTGTTAAAATAGAAAAAGGGCTAGAAAAAAATTCCAGCATGCAAGAGAGTCTTGGAAAAATCAAATATGCAGTAAGATAAATACCAATTTACCTTTGGCAAGGGCTCGTCATTTTGAGTCTGACGGGCAAGACTTTTCTTTAGCGTGCTTACGATTTGGCGTCCCATCTTGGAGAAGTAGATGAAGATGCACTTTCCACGTTCCGCCACACCTTCTTTGTTCTCTTCCTTCTTGTTGGTGTGGTCGGTGGATTTTTGGTGAGACGTATGCACCCGTAGCTAGGCTTGAGTCAATTCTTATATTACTTGCCTATGCAACTCACCATGATTTCAAGCTGTATAAAATGGATGTGAAGAGTGCTGTCAGACCCGGGCACACGGGACTGTCCACGTGGTTTACTTCTCCTAGGATACGGGATGGGACATGGCCCACACCCAACATTTTTTGTAACTACTCGTAGTGCAGTAGGACTACTCGTATAGCAGTAAAACTTGTCGGACACGGTAGGAAACTACCCGGGCTCTTCGGGTGAGGGTGGCATAGTATTCCGCTGTTGATTTTAACTTTTCCAGGGGTAAAGTGATGACTCCATCCTTCAGTTGTCTTGAGCAGGCTTTGGGTCAGGTGGCACGAATGATCTAAACATTTTGAATAAAAGGAGAGTAGAAGGTCATCTTGGAATGGAAAAGGCAACGGAAAGAATCCAAAATGGTCGTGCTTAAGATGCAAGGGGATCGGAGGCACAATGTGGAGGATAGATAAAATCAAGGAGGTGATATGTTTAAAAAGATATATAGGAATTAATAAGAAAAATATTAAGGAGTGAAGGTAAGCAACATCACAAACAAATCAAGAGGAGGTGAGATGCGATTGCGGTTTTAGTAAAAACCAGAAAGGATAATTGACCAAGGGCCGAGTATCAAAATAAGTTATCAAAGGAAGAGTAAGTCAATAGATAAGGATGGGGGTTTTACATTTGCAAAACAAGGAAGTGCAAATGAAGAAGAAGGTCAGGTGAGAAAGGTGAGTTATCAAGGCGGATTGAGAAAAGAAAATGGTCAAGGAGCGAGAATATTTATCAGAAAGGTCAAGGGTAAGACAGGAATAAGTTGTATAGTAAAATAGACCTTAAGGAGTGACCATTGCTATCTAGGTTTACGTCCTACAGTCGATACAGCTATGATACCACTTCTGTCACACCCGGTTTTAGGACAAAACCGAATGCATAACTATATGTATGCCAGGATCAAGTTCCATATATATAGTGACATCATCAGTGAATAAGAGCAACAGTATCACGTAAAGAAACATAAATAAGGACTTACAAGACTATCAGAGATATGCGCTTATCATGGAAACGAAGGCTCCAAACTTCATAGGCAAACGATTGGGGGTTGCGTACGCCTAGAACTCTTCATCATCTTCAGTAGACTTCACACCTTTTTCTTCTGAGCAACAATTAGCAAGGGTGAGTACACTTATGGTTGGTACTCAGCAAGGCCACAAGAATAACCAAAATAACGATTTAAATCCATCTTTAAGTTTATTAATCATGTGAGGGTCCAGGCCGCTCTTGACCGTGAGCACGGCTGATATATCAGTTTTAGACACTCTGCAGAGGTTGTACACTTTCACCACAAGTCGCGTAAAAGTTCAAAATAACTTTGGACCCAACCATGTTGTGCTAGCTAGGCACAATGCCACACTTCCGAGGTGTGATTGCATAGGGACGCTACGAGGCCTTTACAAAGATTCCCTAATAAGAAGTAGTTCGCTAGAGTTTCGGTAGCGGCGTGAACCATAACCCTCCCTAATGGTCAGCACCTTAGCGAAGGCTGCTACCCCAAGAGGACCGGGCTATACCCCAATCACCGACCCCCTCCTTGCCCTTTCGGTAAGACTGCTTCAAACTAGAGTCTCTAATTATTTAGCCAAGACTAGAGCCATATAGTCCTCGTGGTTGTACTGTTTTCCTGGGTGGTTCTCCACATTCCAATTAATACATGGTATTCTTGTAAATAAGCATAGATAGAAGGATGGTTAGGGTCACTTGCCTTTTTCAAATGAAAAGCTACTCTTACTGCTCTTCAGCTCTTGCTTACTTGGAAACCTTGATCTTCAAGCTGCAACAGCGATCATTCTACTCGAAGCAAACATCGAGCACAAACATACAAAACAACAAACAAGTATAGCTAAGAACAATACACCAATCACAAAACAAAAGCTTTTAAAAGAGCGTGCTAAAGGATAAGGCTCGCTGCTACGGTTACAAGAGCACAAGAAACACGGAAAACGGAGCTAGGGTTGAAAAGACACAGCTATCGGAAGATTGGTATTATAAAAGAAACAAAAGAACTATGAGCTTTATTTATTTTGATTGGAAAACAAATGTAAAAGATATTCAAAACAAAATATCCTTGATTATAATTAACTTATATTATATTTTTATTTATAAAAGTGGAGTAGAACTTAGTCATATTTTATTTATGATTGTCTATGTACAAATTACACTAATTACCAATTAATTAGAAAGAAAACATGTGAGAGCATGGACGCTCCGCTGACGTCATGATTGTTGTGGGGATTCTCTTTCTTGTGCTTGTCCTTGCCGCCTGTGCCGCTTGCTGGCACTCGCGCACCTCTTGCCGCGTGGCCTCACCTTGGTTTGCACTCTCTTGACTTTGCTTGTAAAGCACTGTACCATTAGGCCAACCCTCGCTGGCGAGGATGGGAGCAGGTGAGCGTCTTGACGCCAGGTCACTGATCTTGGCTCGTCTTTGCCTTAGGGCATAACTTGGCCTGCCCTGACTATAAATAGCGGGGCCTGGTGCTTGATTGCTCACCAAGCTCGGCAAGCGATGTTCCTTGTGATGTGTGCTAGATTCAGGCCTCCTAGAGCCTAGGTCCGGTTCCCTCGAGCCAGAGCCGGATCCTTCATTGTTTGCTTTTAGAGAACGACCGCGAGCGGTGGAGCGCAATGAGGGGTGTTGACGGCCATTATACGCCATTTTGGCCGCCAACCATTGCAAATAATGATGGAACTTGAAGTAGTGCTAACATAAAGTTTTATTTAAACTAATAAGTTCCACGAGTTTTGTGTCCCAACATGTTTGGCAAGGAATGTAGGTAATATGGTGCACAAATACCATTATCGGTGAAGTAGCAATTGAGTCCATACGAATGAAGGTTTATTCAGACATTTCAACACAAATGACACATGTACATGGTGCAACAGTTACTCAAATCATATATTTGACTGCGCCATGTTGAAGAGCTCTTCGAGATGATCAAAATGGACACTTGGATCACCCAATTTGTAGTCCGGATGGAAAATTTATGCCTCCGGGAAGATCACCGACACGGCCATGCCAGGCCGGCCGGCCCCAACAAGGCCGGCCGGCCCTTCACCTTCCCAAAACACTTCCAGGCCATCATCACACCCTTGGGGACTCACCAATGGACCCTCAAACACTTGGGAGGCACGCCTAAAGTAAAGCTAAGGCTGGAAGGCCTCATATGCTCCCTCAAATGGGCTCCCGAAGTGGCCACTCGAAGTTGGGCTAATCATGGAAGGTTGGACCTGCACCTACATGCAAAGAAACACAAGTAGGATCAATGCCAACCATTGGATGGAAGTTAGGACAAATGGAGGGATGGATGAGCTTGTCACATGGATCAAAGGGCCCACCTTCCGCAAGGAAACGCGCACCGATGCCACCATAACCGCCATCAGGGAGTGATCAGAGTCGTCCAGGCGAAAGGTGGTGACAAATGGCAACAATCCCAGGCCGGCCGGCCGGCCTCCCACTAGCGCGCCACGCGTCCCCCTTTGGATGACGGTTACCTCAACCGTATTAATTGCATCCAAGCCAAGCAACCATCCAAGCACCATCCTCAAAGCATATAAATACATGCCTCCTCCTTCATTTCAAGACACTGAGAATTGAAGCAAGTCCAAGGTGAAGCATAGCGCTGCCCACATATCCTTAGAAAATAGGAAGGGAGGCGAGGTGAGAGTCCGGAAAGGAGCTGGAGTGTTGGCCCCTCTCCAACTTTGTATCTTCGAGGAATGGAGCTTTGGTTCGAGTAATTTCCTCCTCTTCCATCAGTAATATTGCTTTCTAGTTGTGGGATCCCTTGACGGCGTAAGTAGCAATTTCAACTTATTTGCGTGTGCTCTTTACCTTAGCTAGGTAGGAGTAAGTGACTTGATAGTTTAAGTGTGATGCTTAAACTTGGTTAGTTACCTTGGGTTGTGTTCCACCCCTCGGAACAGTGTGGTAGGCAGCAGGTGGTGATAGCCCTATCCGTCCCTCGAAGTCCACCATGTTCGGGTGTTTTCATAGCAGTAGTAGCAGGTTGCCGTTGGACTCCCCTCTCACCCCTTTCTGATGTCCTTCCTCTTCCAGCCGCCGAAGCAGCTAGAGTAGTCAAGTATTCTTGATAGGAGTTAGCAAGATGACGTTAGACCACCTCCACCTATCTTTCTTGGACCTCTTCACTCTCGGCATATCCCCTGGAGAAACCAGAGTTGCTACTAGTACACTTATTGTTCCTTGTGGATTCGATACCCTGGAATACTCCAAGGTGAAAGCTACACCGGCATCCGTATTTATTCTGTTAGGCTAAGGAATGCCAACAAGCTTTCTAGCGCCGTTGTCGGGGAAAGCTATCCTTGATAGGATCGTTAAGAATACCGCGTGTGCCGAAATATATGAAAACCCACCTGAAGAATCTTGAGAGCCTACAGAAAGAACAAAAACTTTTGTCCAAACTCCAACACCCTACCCACAAAAGATTGCCAAACAAAAACCTCTTGCCTGAGATCCTAAGTCCATGTTTGACGATGATGAATCGATAGTGGACGGTGATGTCTCATCATTACCAAGGGAAGTAAGTGATGCTTATAGAGAATCTGAGGTAGTGACTCCAGATCCTGAGGAAGAATCCTTGTCCGATACTGATCAAGTGAAGGAGGATTCATCATTCCATAACTTGGAGTTCCAATTCTCGGAGGACGGGTTTGAATTTTCTAAGGAGGAGTTCAAAGCTCCTTGTGGCAGAACAACCTGAATTAATCCAGCTCAAGCGCACTAACCATCACCACGAGGGCAATCAGGGCTAACTCGCACTTCAAACGGAATAATCCATTGGTCTGTCGGGTAACCTCCCGATACAACCACGGTTTTTGCCGATCGAAACCACACATACAAGTACTCACACGAAGGTGAGCCCAGAGGATACAACATTCCACAAATTTTACATCACAGGTTTCATCATAAATTATTATTACAACTGAGTTCAAAATTTGTAAAACAAGGTACTTCAGAGTTCAGTGCAGTGGAAAAATAACGATAAACTACTCGATGATACACGATGTCTCGATGAAGCCCGTATGAGACATCACTCGGCATTATCATCGTTGGCCAGGGGCGCATCCCATTCCACCGACCAACCAGGAGGAAGGGTACACGGCCAAGTCAAACTAGCGATCATATCCTCGAAAGTATCACCTGAAAACAAGCCACAAGCAAGGCTGAGTATACTAATACTCAGCAAGGCTTACTTGAGTATTGGTATATACTTAGCCGACTCCAAGACATGCAAGGCTTTTTCGCGTGAGGGGTTTGTTTTGCCGAAAAGAATATACAAGTAGGTCCTTACTTTCAAATTTTAGCTCCAGATTCTAATTTTCTTTAACCATTCTAGGTAAGCAACTATCCAATATCATACATGGTGAAAGAATTAATTTTTCATCCAACAAGATTAATCATCATCATTGTTCCTCTTCTTACTCTATGTGGTAAAAGGATCAAACAGTCTCAATAACCGTGAGAAACGGATGATTCGAATCGAATTTCTTAACCTTGCAAGGGTAACCTAAGCACACGTCACGTGGTTACTCACAGAGTCACACGTGCAACTTTTCCCCTTTCTTCCTAGGTTGTGGATCAGGGCCACCCTCCGAGACTACAGAGTCTAGCTGTGCACCCACCATGTGCGCGCATGGAACCGAAATTGAGAGGGTGGGATGCTATCCACTTGCCGGTCCGATTAGGTACTTAGGCTTACCGATTACCATATTCTTGGCATGTGGTTAGTACGTTCAAAGACTTAACCACCACTACCACACACTGCGGCCTTAGCATTTTTTTACTAAACAGACGGGGCCTCAATCACCAACATGAACATCGCACCATAGCCCCGTCCGTCGACCTTATGATTGCAGCATGTAGTAAACATTCAACAACTATATTCTCGCGAGTGACAGGAAATCACTCGACTTTTACCGAGTCCTATTAGCATAGCATTCTATCGAACCTTACATCTAGTGTTCAGAGCATGGGTACCTAGGATCATGCAACTAAGTTTTCATCCAACTCCTATAAACTTAATGCACAAGTAGAATAGAGTATTAAGTTGCATAATTTAGACAAATAGGGTTCATGCTCCGGGGCTTGCCTTCTTGGGTAAATTTAGCCTAGGGCTCGTCCGAACTTGGGTTCGGGTCTTCAAAACCTTCAGTTAGATTCACTTGAACTTCACGCTGCTCACTCTCAGACGTGGGCATCAGCTCGTACGTTCCGTCGGTGAGAGTAGTCGATTCTATATGAATGCACAAGTGTAAGTTGTAGTGATGGTATATGACGATTATTTTCCTTCACGATAAAGTTGCAGTCCACAAAACATAGTTGTGAAGTTACTTAGTTATGATCTTCTTGGGCAGTCATTAATAGAGTACATCTTAAACTAATTAACTCCATTAAACAAGAAAGGGGTTGTGTTATATTGGAAACTTAATTTTCTAAGCACAAGCATGGATTAAGCATAAACACTGATCTAGATAACTTCTAGTGATAAAACTTTTATTCAGAGTACATTATACAGAGATAAAACCACTATAAAAATTTTAGAAATTTCTATGAAGCAGAATAATTATGAAAAATATAATACACAGCTACTACTAGAACATAGTTATTTTTATACAGGACAAACCATGCATGTTTTGACGCTAAAACTTTTACAGATGGTTAACCTATCCACATATATGTTACTGTAAATTTTTCATATTTTATTGTGCATGATATAGAGCATAATAAGTAGGACAAGATACACTTATGTTAATAAAGATTAATTTCTATTGGACGTTCTACAGGGTTTCTGTGCATGAAAATTTTTATACTGCAAGAGCTACTCTAAAGTGTCCAACAGTAAAAAGTTGAACATTTTCCAAGCACAGACACTAATTATTTGAATTAGTGAATTTTTCCTACCACAAAATTATACAAATAGGTTACAGAAAGGAAAAAGGTTCTAAACTTTTTTTGTGGTATTTAGGCATCATTATAACAGCTCTGGAAAAGTTTCACAACATGAATCACAATATAACAGCAGGTACAAATTAGTTCTATTATTTCATGGCATGAAAAGAAAGTTTAGCTAGAGATGGGTTCTGGTCTTCATATTTTTACACTGGCCTACACATCAAGCAACCAATCTACTGTCCAAAAATCTGATTTAGAACTGGTTTACAACAGTGGGTACAATTAAAGTCTATTAAACTTTCCAGTTAATTTAGAGCAAGATTTAGCATGCAACTGAAGAAAAAGATGTAACAAAAGTTGTAGATTTTCTTCTAACGATCCCAGAACAGTTGAGTTTGTATTTTTCTGATTTTTCTATGATTTTATATGAATTTTACAAGTTCGCTGTTTTTGAATTCAAAGTTTAAACACAGGTTTCAGTTATGCCCCTAGAAACTTGCGTGCAGACTCTTTTAAAGATTTCAATTGTTGCAATTCGGTCCCTGGGCGGCGCTGGCATGGCGGCCAGCCAAATTCCGGCGAGGGGCCTCGTCGGCGGCGAGGGGAAAAGGGTCGGGGAGATCTAGGGAGGTGAGAGCTATCTTGGGGTGGCCTTGGTCGGGGTTGGGGGTGGCTCATCGGCGCGGAGCAGAGGGGCAGCGGCGGTTTGGAGCGTCGGCGATGGTGCTCCGGCGAGGAGGGGAGGGCGTGGGCTGGTCGATGAGCTTCGCGGCATCGAGGGGAACCCGTTTTGAGGCTTGGCTTGGACGGAGGAGCTTCGGAGTGGGCTGTCCGCGGAGCAGCAGGGGAGCGGCGGCGGCACAGGCGGTGCTAGCGGTGCTCCAGCGGTCCAGATGGTCAGGGAAGAGGCCGGTGAGCTTCAGTGGAGGGAGGGCAAGCTCGCTGGGTGATGGGTTTGGGCAGTGGGAGGCTGGAGGATGGGGCTCCACGGGCGGGTGGTGCACGGCAGCGGCAATGGCAGTGGCGGCGGCATTCTGGTGGGTTGAGGCGCGCGCGAGTGGCCTTGTGTCGCCTTTTATAGGTTGCAGGAGGGAGGGAGAGGACCGGGAAACACTGGGGAGGAGCGGCACGATGGGGACGCGTTACTGGTCGCGGTGGGCGGCGAGCAGAGCCGGCGTGGCGTGCGGCGGGTGCGAGCAGGGGATTGGGTGCCGGGGATTTGGTGTGGAGGACGGGGAGATCACGCGGCGCGCGGGTCGGGTGAGGAACTGCAGCAGCTGGCTTGCCGGCCGGCGAGCGCGGCCACTGGCGGGACGCGGCGGGGACACGGGCACGGCGTGGACTAGCCATTGGGCGCGGCGGGCGGTGAGCAGAGGCGCGCATCGCCGGCGTGCGCTTGGCGTGCGCGGACTGGGGAGGAGTGTGGCAGAACCACCTGAATTAATCCGGCTCAAGTGTATTAACCATCACCATTAAGGCATTCTCGGTTAACCTTACACTTCAAACGGAGTAACCCACTGGTCTGTCGGGTATAACCTCCCGATACAACCACGGTGAACGGATCGAGCGCCATACATACAAATGCTCATGCGACGATGAGCCCAGAGAATACCACATTCCAGCAAATATTACATCATTAGCATAAGTAAATATTACAGGCCAAGTTTTGAGTTTTAGAAATCAAGTACTTCAATTAACATAATAAGTTCTTCAGAGTTAAGTTGCAGCGGAAATAAACAACGGAAACTACTCGACGATACAGGATGTCTCGATGAAGCCCGTACGAGACATCACTCGGCCTTATTTCCGTTGGACGGGGGCGCATCCCATTCCACCGACCAACCAGGGGGAAGAGTGCAGGGCCAAGTCAAGCTAGCAATCATGTCTTCGAAGGGCTCACCTGAAAACGAGTCACAAGCAAGGCTGAGTATACTAATACTCAGCAAGACTTACCCGAGTAGTGGAATCTACTCCACCGACTCTAAACATGCCAGGCTTTTTGGCTCAGGGGTTTGTTTTGCCGAAAAGCATCTACAAGTGGGTCCTTACTTTCAGCTTTTAGCTCAAGATTCTAGTTTCGTTAGCCAGTCTAGATCAGCAGCTATCTAAAGCATACATGGTGAAGCATTACATTTTTCATCCAACCAGATTCATTCATCATCATTGTTCCTCTTCTTACTCTGTGGGTAAAAATGGTTAAGCAGTCTCAATAGCCGTGAGAAACGGACGATTCGAATCGAATTTCTTAACCTTGCAAGGGAAACCCAAACACACGTCACGTGGTTACTCCCTAGAGTCACACGTGCAACTTTTCCCCTTTCTTTCCGGGTCGTGGATCGGGGCTACCCTCCGAGAGTACAAGAGCTCCACGCCACGGTTCGGCGCCGGGTCGTGACCACTCTCTGCACTCGCCATATGCACATGGGACCGAAGTTCAAAGGGTAGGATGCCGTCCCCTTGCCGGGCCAATCAGGTACTTAAGCTTACCGATTCCCATAATCTCGGCATGTGTTTAGTACGTTCAAGGACTTAACCATCACTACCACACCCTGCGGCCTTAGCATTTTTCACTAGATAGACGGGCCTCAATCGTAACCATCGTTCCATAGCCCGTCCGTGTCCTTATGATTGCAGCGTGTAGTAGTCATTCAACTCCTATTATCTCGCGAGTGACAGGAAATCACTCGACTTTTACCGGAGTCCTATTAGCACAGCATTCTATCGAACCTTACGTCTAGTTTTCAAGCAAGGGTTCCTGGTATCATGCAACTAAGTTTTCATCCAACTCCTATAAACTTAATGCACAAGCAAGAGTAATGAGTTGCATAATTTCGGAAAGAATGGGTTATGCTCCGGGGCTTGCCTTCGCAGTTCGCTTGGGGATCTTCCGAACTTGTGCTCGGGTCTTCAAGAGCTTCAGTTAGATTCGCTTGAGCTTCACGCTGCTCACTCTCGGACGCGGGCACCAGCTCGTAGGTTCCGTCGGCGAGAGTCGTCGATTCTACATGAATGCACACGTTTAAGTCGTGGTAATGGTACTTGATACGATTTAAGAGTAATCACTCCAATGGATAGTTTCTGGTCATGAAATTTTGGATTTAGGCACATCAAGGAAAGATGTGCTTACTGTAAAATTTTCAGCCAATTTTATGTAACAGATTAATTATGAAAAATACATTACATAGTTGCTGTTAGATCCTTGTTCTTTTTGTACAGAACAATTGGTGCAACAAATGAGTCTAAGATTTTTACAGAGCTCTCACTTAAGCATGCAGAAGCTACTGTAATTTTTGTAGGATTTATCATGCATTATTCAGAGCATAGAAAATATGACATTCTACACCTAGGCTATTCAAAGATTCATTTTTACAGGACCCTACACAGGGTGTTTGTCCCTGGAACCTTTTACATAGCAACCCCTACCATAGTGTAACTCCTAGTAAAAATTTGAGAATTTTCCAAGCTAAGATACTATTTTCTTGATTTAAGGTATGTTATTAGCACATAAATCAAATAAATAGGTTACTGTGAGATAAAAAGTCTCCTAATTTTTTTCTGGCTTCTAGGTACTCATACATTATCATAGGAAACATTTCAATGGGTGACTCACAACCTAACTGCAGGGATAAAACATTCTACTTACACATGAGATAAAACTAAGTTTAACAAACAGTAAAGCTAGAGATGGAATTTGGGCCTGATCGTTTTACACAGTCCTGATCATCAAGCAACTGACTTACTGCCCAAAATTTAGGGTCAGCATTGCTCTAGAATAGTGGGTACAAAATAAGTCCATTAAAGCTTCTATTTAATGTAGAGCAAAATATTTTGAGATTCTGAGAAACCTTTTGTAACAAAAGTGGTAGAGTTTGTTCTGAGGATTCCAGAACAGTCGAGTTTGCATTTTTCTGAATTTTCTACGATTTTATACGAATTTTACAAGTTCACTGAATTTGAATCTAGGTTTGAAACTTTCTTTTACAACTAGGTCCTTGAATCTTACGCTCAGACCCTTCTAAAGATTTAAATTCTTGCAATTGGGTCCTCGGGCGGCTCGGGTACGGCGGCCGGCCGAAATTCCGGCGAGGGGGCTCCCCGGCGGCGAGGGGCGAGGGTCGGGGAAGGTTCAGGGGTGCGAGGGCTACCTTGTGGGGGTGTTGTTCAGGTGGGGGACGGCCGGGAAGGGCTCGCCGGCGTTGGAGCAGAGGCGGCGGCGGCGCGGCTCGCGTCGACGGCGGTGCTCCGGCGGGCTTGGGGCGGTGTGGTCCGGTCGGCGAGCTTCAGTGGCGCGTGGGGAAGTTACTCAGGGGCTCGGCTTGGACGGAGGGGGTCGGGGTCGTGCTGTCCACGGCGAGCAGGGGCGGCGGCGGCGGCGGCAGCGCGGGCGGCGGCGCTCCGGTGGCTCTGGGCGGCGTTGGGCGGGTCGGCGAGCTTCAGGGGGATGATGTAGTGGTGGCTGAAGCGTCAGTTTGGGCGGTGGGCGGCGGTGGAGAGCTGTCCACGGGCGGGCGGCGCTCGGCGGCGGCGATGGCGACGGCGAGGCGTTCTGGTGGCTGGGGCTCGCGCGGGCGGCCGGGGCGGGGCTTTTATAGGGGCAGGAGGGGGTGTGGAGGTGCCTGGGCGACGCGCGGGGCGGGGCACGGCAACGGCGTGCGCTGGCCACGGCGGGCGGCAGCAGGACGCCGGCGCGGCGTGCGGCGAGCGGGCGCGAGCTACTGGTGGCCGGGGATTTGGCGTGGCAGAGAGGAGATAGCGTGGCGCGCGGATTGGAGAAGGAGCTGTTGCAGCGGCGCGGGCGGAGGGCGGACGCAGCGACGGGCGGGGCGCGGGAGCCGGGGCGGCACGGCGGAGCGCGGGGACTAGGCGGCCGGGCGGCGGGCTGGGCGCGGCAGCACGCGCGGGTGCTGACTGGCCGCGCGGCGTGGGGGCGGGGCAAAGCCGGCCGTGGCGGGGTGGTGCGGCGGCCACTGGCCTGGCGCCTCGCGCCGGTCAGGCGACGCCGGCCACCTGGCGCGTGGCGGTCGGGCGCGCGCGCGCGTGCAGCAGAGGAGGGAGGGGTGAGGGAGGGACCGAAGTGCAAAAATTTGAAAAACTTCACGGGGCTGGGTGCAAACAGGGCGTTTTCTCCTCTTTCTGATTGGAATTTCAAAAACTTTTGAACACGAAAGTTGTTCAAAATAAAAAGTTCTACAACTTTGGTTTCAAGCAAAATCTCATTTGGCTTATGGTTTGAAAGTTAAATTCAAAAGTTCAAAAGTAACCAAATGTGCTCAATTTAAATTTGAATTCCAATTGAACTCGTTCAAATTCATTCCACCCTTTCATTAGTTGGTTTAATCATAGAGTTAGGCTAATGACATTGATTTTGGAAATGTAATTACCAGGGTTGTCACAGCCTCCCCCCCTTAACAAGAATCTCGCCCCGAGATTCGGTAATTCTTAGTGTGGGCGTGGGTGCACATACCAGTGGTTGAGGTATGAAACCCAGGGAAATGTTGGTTCAGGTAGCTCTCCGTTTCCCAGGTGGCTTCTTCTTCCGTGTGGTGATTCCATTGTATTTTATACATTCTAATCACTTTCCTCCTGGTCTCTCTTTCTTTTTGATCCAAAATCCTTACTGGGTGTTCGACATACGAGAGGTCGGGTTCCAACGATATTTCTTGTTGTTCCACAATCTCAGTAGGGACTCGAATACACTTCTTGAGTTGAGATACGTGGAAGACATCATGGGTGGCCGTGAGCTGAGGGGGCAGTCGTAATTTGTAGGCTACGGGTCCGCAGCTCTCAATGATTTCGTAGGGACCAATATAACGGGGAGCTAGTTTGCCTTTGATTCCAAATCTTCGCACTCCCTTGGTTGGTGAAACTCGAAGATAGACATGATCGCCAATTTCGAACTTTAGGGGCTTTCTCCTTTTGTCAGAATAGCTCTTTTGTCGGGCTTGTGCGGCTTTAAGATTTGCTTGTATTACTTTTACTTTCTCCTCTGCCTCGATTACCAGGTCGGGTCCAATTATTCTACGTTCTCCGGTTTGTGACCAGCTCAAAGGAGTTCGACACCTTCGTCCATACAGGGCCTCAAATGGTGCCATTTTCAAACTCGTCTGATAGCTGTTGTTGTACGAGAACTCTGCTAGGGGTAGGCATTTGTCCCAATTCTTGTCATAATGAATGACACAAGCTCTCAGCATGTCCTCAAGAATTTGGTTTACTCTTTCCGTTTGTCCATCGGTCTGAGGATGGTATGCTGAGCTGCGAATCAGCTTAGTGCCAAGAGACGTTTGCAGTTGTTCCCAAAAGCGTGCTACAAACTGAGGACCACGATCGGAGATAATTGTCTTAGGTATTCCATGTAGGCAAACAATACGATCGAGGTAAATCTCGGCATATTTCTTGGTAGAATAGGTGGTGTGTACCGGAAGAAAATGTGCCGTCTTCGTGAGTCTATCAACGATAACCCATATGGAATCATGTCTCTGGGACGTGTTTGGTAGTCCGACGATGAAGTCCATACTTATGTCTTCCCATTTCCATGATGGTATAGGTAACGGTTGAAGTGTACCGGCTACTTTTAAGTGGCTAGCTTTCACTCTCTGGCACGTGTCACATTCCGAGACATACGTGGCAATTTCCCTTTTCATTCTAGTCCACCAGAAGTTTTGCCTTAGGTCTTGATACATTTTGCTACTGCCGGGGTGGATAGAGAATTTGGAAAGGTGTGCCTCATCGAGAATTTTCTTGCGGAGTTCACGATTCTTCGGAACGACTATACGACTTTCGAACCATAGAACTCCCTTATGGTCCTGGCGGAAACATTTATACTTCTCCTCACCTAGAGAGAGTTTCTGTTTGATGATCTTAATTCCTTCATCCTGTAGTTGTGCCATGACGATTTGGTCGTGAAGAGTGGGCTCAACTGAGATGTGATTTAGAGTGCCTTGGGAAACCATTTCCAAGTTAAGCTTCCTCATGTCTGCACATAATGTCTCATGGTAGAACTCCATGGATAAGCAATGGCAATGGGACTTGCGGCTTAGTGCATCAGCGACTACGTTAGCCTTGCCGGGGTGATAGTGCACTTCAAGGTCATAATCCTTGATTAGTTCTAGCCATCTCCGTTGTCTCATATTCAGATCGGCTTGTGTGAAGATATACTTGAGACTCTTATGATCCGTGTAGATATTGCACTGTGTACCCATGAGATAGTGCCTCCATATCTTCAGAGCGTGAATGACGGCTGCAAGCTCAAGGTCATGCATGGGATAATTCTGTTCGTGGGGCCGAAGGGCTCGTGAGGCATATGCAATCACTCGATTCTCTTGCATAAGCACACATCCTAGACCAGTACCTGATGCGTCACAATACACATCGAATGACTTGGTATTATCGGGTTGAGCTAACACAGGTGCAGTAGTCAGATGCTCTCTGAGAGTGTGGAAAGCTTCTTCACATTTCTCGTCCCATACAAACTTTACTTCCTTCTTTAACAGTTCAGTCATGGGCTTAGCAATTCGAGAGAAATCCGGGATGAAGCGGCGGTAGTAACCGGCTAAGCCGAGAAAACTGCGAATCTGATGGACAGAGGTAGGGGGTTTCCAATCCATCACCTCTTGTACCTTGCTGGGGTCAACAGCTATGCCTTCGCTGGAGATCGTGTGACCTAGGAACTTTACAGTATCCAACCAGAATTCACACTTAGAAAACTTAGCATAGAGCTGATGGTCTCTGAGTCGCTGAAGAACAATGCGAAGGTGCTTGGCATGCTCTTCCTCATCCTTGGAATAGATAAGAATGTCGTCGATGAACACTACGACGAATTTGTCCAGTTCGGGCATGAATACCGAATTCATGAGATACATGAAGTAGGTAGGGGCATTGGTGAGTCCAAAGGACATGACCAAGAATTCATATAGTCCATATCGTGTGGAGAAGGCAGTCTTAGGAATATCGCATGGGCGAATCTTGATCTGATGATATCCCGAACGAAGATCAATCTTTGAGAAGACTCTGGCTCCAGCCAATTGATCGAAGAGTACATCGATGCGAGGAAGTGGGTATTTATTTTTAACTGTTACGGCATTGAGAGGTCGGTAGTCCACACATAATCTCAAACTGTCATCCTTCTTCTTTACGAATAGGGCTGAACATCCCCAAGGTGACGCGCTAGGGCGAATGAACCCTTTGTCCAGTAGTTCTTGGAGTTGAATTTTCAGCTCTGCCAATTCTTTAGGGGGCATCCTATATGGTCTTTTGGATATAGGTGCAGTGCCTGGTTGTAGTTCAATAACGAACTCAATGTCCCTATCCGGTGGCATTCCGGGTAAGTCATCCGGGAAAACATCGGCATACTCGTTTACCACAAGAATATCATCTAGCTTAAGTCCTTCCATCTTATAAGCACAGGAATTCGTGCAATCTAGGAACGGTAGGTAAAGGGTGGTGGCTCCGTGACTAGGTGAATTTATCTCAACGGCTCGGGAAGAAAGGTCCAGTGTGACTCCATGCATAGCCATCCAGTTCATTCCCAAAATAATGTCCATGCCGTCAAGGGGTAAAAGGACAAGGTCCGTGTCGATGGTTTTACTACCCAATTTGACTGGTACTTGTCTGATCATTTGGTTTGAAGCAATTTTACCACCCGGTGTTGATATCATATACGACCCTTTGGTGTGACGAACATCCAAGCCTACTTTTGCACCGAATTTTGCACTTATGAAACTATGCGATGCACCAGAATCAAATAATATAACTGCAGGCTTGTTATGGATAGAGAATGTACCCGACTTCACTGGGGCTCCTTCAGGAAGCTCTGCAAGCGTGGTGAAGTTAATCCGTCCTTGCTTGACTTGCAGGGTCTGTCTCTTGCCCCTGTTCTTGGTGTTCGGGTTGGATCCTTGACCTTGGTTGGGCTGTCCAGGCTGAGGGCATTCTCGTGCGAAGTGGCTGGAACTCCCGCATTTGAAACAGCGATTCGCGGGGCTAGGTCGAAGAGACTGTTGAAGAATGGGCCTCGGACCATTCTGTGAAGGCATCGGGGGTCGTACCATGCCTGGCTGCTGTGGGGGTCTGGCAATCCATCTTCCTGGCTGCGGGGCCCTTGGTGGAGCTGTGGGTGCGGTATTTTGCACGATGCGATACCTTGGTGGTTGGACACTTGATGGTCCTGCGGGTGCCTTTCTCTTCTTCTCTGCCCGGTGCGCCATGATACAGTCTTCCTGGGTAATGGCCATATTGACCAACTCGTTGTAGGTGTCAGCCCTGGCTAGGTTCAGACGTTCCTTGAGCTTGGTATTCAGACCTCGGCGGAAGCGATCACGCTTCTTGGCATCCGTATCAGCGTGATAGCCCGCATACTGGCATAAGTTGTTGAACGCCTGGGCGTACTACAGCACGGTGCGGGTGCCCTGGGTAAGTGCCAGAAACTCATTCAACTTCCTCTCCATGAGACCCTCGGGAATATGATGTGCCCGGAACGCGGTCTTGAATTCATTCCAGTCGACCACATGGTCAGCCGGGAGCATCGCAAAATAGTGGTCCCACCACAGTCGAGCGGTACCGCGAAGCTGTTGCGCGGCAAAACGAGCTTTGTTGGCTTCTGAGCATTGTGACAACCCTGGTAATTAAAATTCCAAAATCAATGTCATTAGCCTAACTCTATGTTAACCCAACTAATGAGAGGGTGGAAAGAATTAAAACGGGTTCAGTTGGAATTCAAATTTAATTTGGGCACATTTGGACACATTTGAAACTTTTAAATCTAACTTTCAAACCATAAGCCAAATGAGATTTTGCCTGAAACCAAAGTTGTAGAACTTTTTATTTTGAACAACTTTCGTGTTCAAAAGTTTTTGAAATTCAAATCAGAAGGAGGAGAAAACGCCCTGTTTGCACCCAGCCCCCTGAAACTTTTCGAATTCTTGCATCCAGGTCCCTCACCTCCCTCTCCTCTGCTGCACCGCGCGCTCGCCCAACAGCCGCACGCCACGTCGCCGGCGATTCCTGCCCCCACGCCGCGCCAAGCCAATGGCCGTCGCTCCCTGCCGCAGCGGCTTTGCCTCCCCCACGCCCACGCCTCTGCCCAACCCGAGTGCACCCAGCTGCGCGCGCCAGACCTCCGGCGTTCTGCTGCACCGCCGCGCCGCCCAGCCACTGGCCGCCGCCCAGGCGCCCAACGGCGTGCCCCCGCCGTGCCGCCCGGCCCAGCCCTGCCTGGACCCCTCCTCCCTCCCTTGCGCCTATAAAAAGCCGAACAGAGCCCCCCCTCGCGCGCCTAGAAAGCCACCGCGCCTCCATTGCCGCCGGCGCCCCCACCTCGCCGCGGTTCCCTTGCTCCGGCCCACCTCCGCCCGAGGCAAGCACTGAAACGGATTCCCCTCGACGCACTGAAGCTCCCCAGCCCGAGCCCCGCCGCCCTCCTCGCCGGAGCGCCGCCGTCCGCGCCGCACCTCCGCCGCCGCCCCTGCTCTCCGCGGCCAGCCCGCCACCGGCCATCCCAAGCCACTCCAAGACCACCAATAGGTGCGCCCTGGTTCCCTCTCCGTTCTCCCCCACCTTGCCCTCGCCGCCGGCGACCGAGCTCGCCGGAATTTGGCCGGACAGGACGACCCCGCCGTGAAATTGCGACCAGGGACTACATTGCAAACGCCCAAATCTTCCCAGGGGGTTTTCTGCTAGTTTTCAGGGACCCCTCTGTAAAGAAAGTTTTAACCAAATGCAAACTCAACTGTTATGGAATCCTTAGAAGAAACTCTACAACTTTTGTTACATAAAGTTCCTCAGATTCTCAATATATTTTGCTCTAGATTAAATGGAAGGTTTAATGGACTTCTTTTGTACCCACTGTTGTAGATCATTGCTGACCCTAATTTTTGGGCAGTGAGTTACTTGCTTAATATTTAGGGCTGTGTAAAAAGATCAGGACCAAAAGCCATCTCTAGATACACCTTTTGTCCAACCTTGTTATATGCCATAAAGTGTTAGAACTAATTTTTTCTGCTGTTCTGTGATGATCAATGACATGAAACTTTTTCTGTGTTGTTGTAGTAATACCTAGAGGCCACAGAAAAATTTAGAAACATTTTTACTATATGTAACCTGTTCGAATGAATTTGTGGTAGGAAAACTTCACTAATTCAAAATAATTAGTAAAGCGCTTATAAAATGTTCATCTTTTTGCTATGAAACACAATAGAGTAGATCAAGCTGTACAAAAGGTTTCATACATAGAAACCCTGTATAACATCCTGTAGAAAATAATCTTTAATAACATGAGTGTAGCTTGTCCCATTTATTATGCTCTAAATCATGTACAAAAGAATCTGAAAAATTTACAGTAGCACAAATATGGTTATAGCAACACCCTGTAAAATTTTTAGCATCAATACTTGCATGGTTTGTCCTGTATAAAAATAACTAGATTCTAGCGGTGGCTGTGTATTACATTTTTCATATTTAACATGCTACACAAAAATGTCTGAAATTTTTACAGTGACCTTATCTCTGCATAATGTACTTTGAATAAAAAAATTTTATTACCAGAAGCTAACTAGATTAGTATTTGTGTTCAACTCATTTTGGTGTTTAAATATAACACAACCCCTTCTTCTTTAATAAAGTTAAATAGATTAAGATAAGCTCTATTAACGATTGCCCAGGAAATGTTAAAGTAAATAACTTCACAGCAAAACTTATGTCTTATGAACCGCAACTTTATCGTGAAGGAAATCATGTCGTTTACCATCACCACTGCTCAAACTTGTGCATTCATGTAGAAACGACTACTCTCGCCGACGGGACGTACGAGTTGGTGCCCGAGTCCGAGAGTGAGCAGCAAGAAGCCCAGGAAAATCTAACTGAAGCAGCTGAGACCCGGGTCAACGTTCAGACGATCCCCGGACTAACTATTCACAAGAAGGCAAGCCCCGGAGCATAACCCATTCTTTCCAAAATTATGCAACTCATTACTCCTTGCTTGTGCATTAAGTTTGTAGGAGTTGGATGAAAAACTTAGTTGCATGATGTCAGAAACCCTTGCTTGAAAACTAGACGTAAGGTTCGATAGAATGCTGTGCTAATAGGACTCCGGTAAAAGTCGAGTGATTTCCTGTCACTCGCGAGAAAATAGGAGTTGAATGTCTACTACACGCTGCAATCATAAGGACACGGACGGGCCATGGAACGATGGTTACGATTGAGGCCCGTCTGTCTAGTGAAAAATGCTAAGGCCGCAGGGTGTGGTAGTGATGGTTAAGTCTTTGAACGTACTAAACACATGCCGAGATTATGGGAATCGGTAAGCTTAAGTACCTGATTGGCCCGGCAAGGGGACGGCATCCTACCCTTTGAACTTCGGTCCCACTATATGGCGAGTGCACGAGTGGTCACGACCCGGCGCCGAACCGTGGCATGGGGCTCGTGTACTCTCGGAGGGTAGCCCCGATCCACGACCCGGAAAGAAAGGGGAAAAGTTGCACGTGTGACTCTGTGAGTAACCACGTGACGTGTGTTTAGGTTTCCCTTGCAAGGTTAAGAAATTCGATTCGAATCGTCCGTTTCTCACGGCAACTGAGACTGCTTAACCATTTTTACCCACAGAGTAAGAAGAGGAACAATGATGATGAATAAACTGGTTGGATGGAAAATTTAATGCTTCACCATGTATGCTTTAGATAGCTGCTTACCTAGACTGGCTAACGAAACTAGAATCTTGAGCTAAAAGTCGAAAGTAAGGACCCACTTGTAGATGCTTTTCGGCAAAACAAACCCCTGAGCCAAAAAGCCCGGCATGTCTAGAGTCGGTGGAGTAGTTTCCACTACACGGGTAAGTCTTGCTGAGTATTAGTATACTCAGTCTTGCTTGTGACTCGTTTTCAGGTGAGCCCTTCGAAGACATGATTGCTAGTTGACTTGGCCTTCTACCCTCCCTCCTGGTTGGTCGGTGGAATGGGATGCGCCCCCGGCCAACGGTGATGGTGCCGAATGATGTCTCGTACGGGCTTCATCGAGACATCCTGTATCGTCGAGTAGCTATCGTTGTTTTATTTTCCGCTGCAACTTAAACTCTGAAGAACTTATTTATGATCATTGGAGTACTTGGTTTCTGAATTTAAAACTCGGTCTGTAATATTCACTTATGTTAATGTTGTAATATTTGTTGGAATGTGGTATTCTCTGGGCTCATCGTCGCGTGAGCATTTGTATGTATGGCGCTCGATCCGATCACCGTGGTTGTATCGGGAGGTTATACCCGACAGACCAATGGATTATTCCGTTTGAAGTGTAAGGTTAACCGAGATTGCCTTAATGGTGATGGTTAATACACTTGAGCCGGATTAATTCAGGTGGTTCTGCCACAAGCATGGGGCCACAAGTAGTGTGAACTTGGATTCGATAGTGCGAATCCATGCATCTGCGTCCAAGGGTTCCTCTGTCTTATGGAACAAGGGCGGCTGGGTCCCTAGGAAATCCGTGTATCCTGCAGCTTGGGGTTGGTGAGCATTGTGCCCACCCCTCTGCTGGTGTTGTCCTTGCACAATCTGTCGCAGCAGCTCGGTTTGAGCGGCCATCACTTCCACCAAACTGGGCGGGGGTGGTGGCGATTGTCGCGAGCGGCTGCCACCGGCACCAAAACCCTCGGGGTTGCCACGGGTTGATCCAACCATCTGAAACGTGAAAGGTTACCATTAGCAACGCGATCCATATTACTTCCTTGATTCATAAATAATTGGTGTAGTCATAGACTTCCGACGTCACAGCTAGAAGTATGGACAGAATCTCTGTTTTCTACGAGAAAAATCATAGCCTGCTGTGGGTCCATCCAAAACATCTCAAACTTTCGCAGTAGTCAGAGAATTTAGGAATGCACCACTTTGGTATTTAACTTCGGTGCTAGAACTATAGCTAAGGTGGTCGAAAGGCTCGTCCTTTGCCTTACTGTCTTTCAGCAGATTGATCGGTACGGTTCCGCCTATATCTCAAACTAGCGAGGTCCAATGATGCTGAATTTTTGTGAGAACCTAGATCACAAAATTTAGCACAAGTCTGGTATTCAACACTCAGCCAAGAAATGCAAGGAGACATGGGTAAAAATTCCGACAAGTCTCAGCGATTGTGGATTTCATCGTTTACCAAATTACAACGAAATCACCCAAGTTTATCGCCGTTCCTTACATGCTGAGGGTATCCACATGGTTCAGGTGTACCCAACATAAAAGAGTTACTCAACTCCTAGTTAGCCTATTACAACACTTGCCAAAAGTTAGGCTACCCTATCGAGGAGTATGTGCAAAAGTCCTCCTAGGTCGTCCTCTAGAAATCATCCAAGTCGTTGACGGACGACTCGCTGTGACCAGGAGAGTGAGCTCCCATCTGAGGTGCCTGTGGTACCTCACCCTCGAATTCCATACCGGAGATACCATCAATCTCCTGTGGCTCCTCCTCATCCTCCTCCATGTCCTCCTCATGGGGATGGTCATTCTGATCATGGTGCCACTGAATGTGCTCATTAGCATCCTCCAATTCAAGGCTCAGATCATGGAGCTGTTCCTCCAACTGTGCTATCGTGGCATCTCTCTCACCCATAAGAGTGTCCTGCTCCTGAATTTGGCCCTCAAGTTGGCCAATCTGCGCATCTCTGTCCTCAAGATCCTGACTGAGCTCCTTTATCTGCTCATCCCTGGTATCTGCCATCATATGGTAGGCCTGAGCAAGATCAGTGAGCTGCTCGAGTGCCTGACACTGGAGAGTCTGAAGCCGGTAGAGTGCACTCATGCACCGCACGGAGGTATGAATAGTTTCCTGGGCATGAAAGTCTACCAAATACTGTGCGTGCTGCACCCTGTTGAGCCAAAAGGGGTCGTTGTCCTGGGCAGGAAGAAACAATCCAATGGGAGTGAGTGTGACAACCTCGGGACGCTGCGCACAAAATGTGGTGAGCGCCCTCATGGCTGCAAGCTCCCAAGTATCAGCCAAACGGCGACCAACAGCCTCAAGCTCCAAGGCGGGCCACTCCGGGTGTAGCGGGTGCGGAAAGATAGTCACGTTGACACGGCACTGGGTAACTCCATTTTCTGCAAACTCCAGTCCGGCGTAACGTGGGGGAATTAGATAGCCCGCGGTACGCAGAACATCCCACAAAATAGAGGGAAAGCCCTCCCAGTGGAGACACTGCGAGTGTACGCGTCCATCCTCATCCACCATCATATCAACAGGCTCGGCCATCTGAACAAAAGATCAAATGGAGTGAGATAGTGAAAAACTGTGAACAGCAATAGGGCAGATTCTGTATAGTGTGCAAAAATAACCATAACTCCCACAGTTCTCATCCAAAAATTCTCAAATTTCACCAGATCACTCCTAAGGTATTTGTGAACAACTTTGCTAGTCAACTCCAGAGCTAATTAGGTCTCTAAGATGGTCTTTCCTTTCAGGTTTTACCTTACTGTCTACCCAGGATTTTCAGTGAACAGAGGGCTAGAGTTTCGTGCACCAGGGAAAATCTACCCATCCAAAATTTACCAAATTTTAACAGAAGCTACCTGGGTAAATTTGGAACAAGTTTTGTGTTGTGCTCTTTTGCAGAAAACTGCGGGAAGGGGGGCCTAAAAATTTAAGAGGCAGAAAGGCTTATTCTGGACAGAATTCTGATATTCCAAGGTTTCTGTTATTTCTTACTATCCATAAGTTCAGAATTTTTCATTTTTGAACAGAAGATAGAACACGAAATTTGGAACAATTTCTTCAACATGGACTTCTCCAGAAAAGGTCATTTTCTTGGGTCAATAAATCGCTCTTTTTGGTCATGGCAGATTTGTGACAGATTCGCTAGATAGTCCTTATGCAAACCACGCTTAGATACGCAAGAACCTTACCACTCTCATACAACGCATTCTTGATTTCAGATACGTATGTTTATGATGTATGCACGTCCTATTCGTCCTCACAAAATAAAATAATTGCCAAATAGCTTTGGTCTTACGAAGATAGTTTCGGTGGCATACACAATACGGCTCTCCTATAATAGCTAGCCGAGTCTTCCTACTCGTCCCTTAACTTATCGTAATCGCGGTTAGTGTACCTGCAGAAAATCGACAAAGCATATATATTTCATGAACCTTTCATGCCAGCACTCATGAAAGCGTCCGTATTCATTACCGTTTACTTATAGAAACGATATCTGTACAATTTCCGCCGTACAGACGACGTTAACATACGCTATCGAGATAGCGTATTCACGGGGGTACCGTCATGAGACGGGGGTATGAACAGCGATCGCCATACCCTACGCCAAACCTTCTACTCCCAATATGCTCAACTAACAGTTGGCATATTGGCAGCACCTCAAGTAAGCCACTGCTTGAGGGCAGCGTTCGGTTCGCATCACCGACAGGAAGGCCAAGCTCCCTCAGTTGGCTGAGGATCCTTACCTTCTTACCTTAGTGACGAGTGCGTCATTACAGAATTTAAGGTCGGTTGTGCATGAAAGTAAGTTTTGACAGAAGGTAATGTGCTGGAAGTCAGTTGATAATATATATAGAAGTTAGATAGCCACCTAGTAACTTTCCCATAATCCCTTAGGGCTTTACGAACTAGGCACCATCCTTAACGTACCAACGCATTTCGCAACACATCCTTCTAGTCAAGTTTTAGTAAAATGAGTTTTTAAGGCTTTTCGCATTCTCTGGCGTATGTATTTCGGCTCTGGTGTCCGCTGTTGCCAGCTGTGGCACCAGCTACGGCTCTGATACCAGCTGTGGCAGAACCACCTGAATTAATCCGGCTCAAGTGTATTAACCATCACCATTAAGGCATTCTCGGTTAACCTTACACTTCAAACGGAGTAACCCACTGGTCTGTCGGGTATAACCTCCCGATACAACCACGGTGAACGGATCGAGCGCCATACATACAAACGCTCATGCGACGACGAGCCCAGAGAATACCACATTCCAGCAAATATTACATCATTAGCATAAGTAAATATTACAGGCCAAGTTTTGAGTTTTAGAAATCAAGTACTTCAATTAACATAATAAGTTCTTCAGAGTTAAGTTGCAGCGGAAATAAACAACGGAAACTACTCGACGATACAGGATGTCTCGATGAAGCCCGTACGAGACATCACTCGGCCTTATTTCCGTTGGACGGGGGCGCATCCCATTCCACCGACCAACCAGGGGGAAGAGTGCAGGGCCAAGTCAAGCTAGCAATCATGTCTTCGAAGGGCTCACCTGAAAACGAGTCACAAGCAAGGCTGAGTATACTAATACTCAGCAAGACTTACCCGAGTAGTGGAATCTACTCCACCGACTCTAAACATGCCAGGCTTTTTGGCTCAGGGGTTTGTTTTGCCGAAAAGCATCTACAAGTGGGTCCTTACTTTCAGCTTTTAGCTCAAGATTCTAGTTTCGTTAGCCAGTCTAGATCAGCAGCTATCTAAAGCATACATGGTGAAGCATTACATTTTTCATCCAACCAGATTCATTCATCATCATTGTTCCTCTTCTTACTCTGCGGGTAAAAATGGTTAAGCAGTCTCAATAGCCGTGAGAAATGGACGATTCGAATCGAATTTCTTAACCTTGCAAGGGAAACCCAAACACACGTCACGTGGTTACTCCCTAGAGTCACACGTGCAACTTTTCCCCTTTCTTTCCGGGTCGTGGATCGGGGCTACCCTCCGAGAGTACAAGAGCTCCACGCCACGGTTCGGCGCCGGGTCGTGACCACTCTCTGCGCTCGCCATATGCACATGGGACCGAAGTTCAAAGGGTAGGATGCCGTCCCCTTGCCGGGCCAATCACGTACTTAAGCTTACCGATTCCCATAATCTCGGCATGTGTTTAGTACGTTCAAAGACTTAACCATCACTACCACACCCTGCGGCCTTAGCATTTTTCACTAGACAGACGGGCCTCAATCGTAACCATCGTTCCATAGCCCGTCCGTGTCCTTATGATTGCAGCGTGTAGTAGTCATTCAACTCCTATTATCTCGCGAGTGACAGGAAATCACTCGACTTTTACCGGAGTCCTATTAGCACAGCATTCTATCGAACCTTACGTCTAGTTTTCAAGCAAGGGTTCCTGGTATCATGCAACTAAGTTTTCATCCAACTCCTATAAACTTAATGCACAAGCAAGAGTAATGAGTTGCATAATTTCGGAAAGAATGGGTTATGCTCCGGGGCTTGCCTTCGCAGTTCGCTTGGGGATCTTCCGAACTTGTGCTCGGGTCTTCAAGAGCTTCAGTTAGATTCGCTTGAGCTTCACGCTGCTCACTCTCGGACGCGGGCACCAGCTCGTAGGTTCCGTCGGCGAGAGTCGTCGATTCTACATGAATGCACACGTTTAAGTCGTGGTAATGGTACTTGATACGATTTAAGAGTAATCACTCCAATGGATAGTTTCTGGTCACGAAATTTTGGATTTAGGCACATCAAGGAAAGATGTGCTTACTGTAAATTTGTCAGCCAATTTTATGTAACAGATTAATTATGAAAAATACATTACATAGTTGCTGTTAGATCCTTGTTCTTTTTGTACAGAACAATTGGTGCAACAAATGAGTCTAAGATTTTTACAGAGCTCTCACTTAAGCATGCAGAAGCTACTGTAATGTTTGTAGGATTTATCATGCATTATTCAGAGCATAGAAAATATGACATTCTACACCTAGGCTATTCAAAGATTCATTTTTACAGGACCCTACACAGGGTGTTTGTCCCTGGAACTATTTACATAGCAACCTCTACCATAGTGTAACTCCTAGTAAAAATTTGAGAATTTTCCAAGCTAAGATACTATTTTCTTGATTTAAGGTATGTTATTAGCACATAAATCAAATAAATAGGTTACTGTGAGATAAAAAGTCTCCTAATTTTTCTCTAGCTTCTAGGTACCAATACATTAGCATAGGAAAAATTTCAATGGGTGACTCACCACCTAACTGCAGGGATAAAACATTCTACTTACACATGAGATAAAACTAAGTTTAACAAACAGTAAAGCTAGAGATGGAATTTGGGCCTGATCTTTTTACACAGTCCTGACCATCAAGCAACTGACTTACTGCCCAAAATTTAGGGTCAGCATTGCTCTAGAACAGTGGGTACAAAATAAGTCCATTAAAGCTTCTATTTAATGTAGAGCAAAATATTTTGAGATTCTGAGAAACCTTTTGTAAGAAAAGTGGTAGAGTTTGTTCTGAGGATTCCAGAACAGTTGAGTTTGCATTTTTCTGAATTTTCTACGATTTTATACGAATTTTACAAGTTCACTGAATTTGAATCTAGGTTTGAAACTTTCTTTTACAACTAGGTCCTTGAATCTTACGCTCAGACCCTTCTAAAGATTTAAATTCTTGCAATTGGGTCCTCGGGCGGCTCGGGTACGGCGGCCGGCCGAAATTCCGGCGAGGGGGCTCGCCGGCGGCGAGGGGCGAGGGTCGGGGAAGGTTCAGGGGTGCGAGGGCTACCTTGTGGGGGTGTTGTTCAGGTGGGGGACGGCCGGGAAGGGCTCGCCGGCGTTGGAGCAGAGGCGGCGGCGGCGCGGCTCGCGTCGACGGCGGTGCTCCGGCGGGCTTGGGGCGGTGTGGTCCGGTCGGCGAGCTTCAGTGGCGCGTGGGGAAGCTACTCAGGGGCTCGGCTTGGACGGAGGGGGTCGGGGTCGTGCTGTCCACGGCGAGCAGGGGCGGCGGCGGCGGCGGCGCTCCGGTGGCTCTGGGCAGCGTTGGGCGGGTCGGCGAGCTTCAGGGGGATGATGTAGTGGTGGCTGAAGCGTCAGTTTGGGCGGTGGGCGGCGGTGGAGAGCTGTCCACGGGCGGGCGGCGCTCGGCGGCGGCGATGGCGACGGCGAGGCGTTCTGGTGGCTGGGGCTCGTGCGGGCGGCCGGGGCGGGGCTTTTATAGGGGCAGGAGGGGGTGTGGAGGTGCCTGGGCGACGCGCGGGGCGGGGCACGGCAACGGCGTGCGCTGGCCACGGCGCGCGGCAGCAGGACGCCGGCGCGGCGTGCGGCGAGCGGGCGCGAGCTACTGGTGGCCGGGGATTTGGCGTGGCAGAGAGGAGATAGCGTGGCGCGCGGATTGGAGAAGGAGCTGCTGCAGCGGCTCGGGCGGAGGGCGGACGCAGCGACGGGCGGGGCGCGGGAACCGGGGCGGAGGGCGGACGCAGCGACGGGCGGGGCGCGGGAACCGGGGCGGCACGGCGGAGCGCGGGGACTGGGCGGCCGGGCGGCGGGCTGGGCGCGGCAGCACGCGCGAGTGCGGACTGGCCGCGCGGCGTGGGGGCGGGGCAAAGCCGGCCGTTGCGGGGTGGTGCAGCGGCCACTGGCCTGGCGCCTCGCGCCGGTCAGGCGACGCCGGCCACCTGGCACGTGGCGGTCGGGCGCGCGCGCGGTGCAGCAGAGGAGGGAGGGGTGAGGGAGGGACCGAAGTGCAAAAATTTGAAAAACTTCAGGGGGCTGGGTGCAAACAGGGCGTTTTCTCCTCTTTCTGATTGGAATTTCAAAAACTTTTGAACACGAAAGTTGTTCAAAATAAAAAGTTCTACAACTTTGGTTTCAGGCAAAATCTCATTTGGCTTATGGTTTGAAAGTTAAATTCAAAAGTTCAAAAGTAACCAAATGTGCTCAATTTAAATTTGAATTCCAACTGAACTCGTTCAAATTCATTCCACCCTTTCATTAGTTGGTTTAATCATAGAGTTAGGCTAATGACATTGATTTTGGAAATGTAATTACAGGGGTTGTCATTAGGAGCATGGCATGGGGAGGAGCGCGTGCGAGCAGGGCGTGGCCAGGCATTGGTTTGGCGCCAAGCGCCGGTCAGGCATCGCCGGCCAAGTGACCAGTGGCGACTGCGCGGTGGGTGGAGGGTCGGGCGAAGCGGAGGGTCAGCGGCGACTGCGCGGCGGTGGGTCGGGCGGAATGGAGAAAGAAGGGTCTGCAGCGACTGCGCGGCGGAGGGTCGGCGGAATGGAGGAAGAAGGGTCTGCAGCGACTGCGCGTCGGAGGGTTGGGTGGGGCGGAGGGTCGGAAGGTCTGCAGTGGAAGGCGGAGGGTCGGGTGACGTGGAGAAGGGTCTGAAGTGAAAATAGAAGAAAAGGCAGGGGCTGGTTTGCAAAGTCAAGTGTTACTCAAATTTTTGTATTGCAACTCAAAAATCTCTGAACATGAAAGTTGTTCAAAATGAAAAGAACCACAAGTTTTGTTTCAGGCCAAAGTTCATTTGAGTTCTAGTGTAGAAGTTATAAAAAAAACTCAAAAAGTATGATTCGGAGGGCACGTCATTTCCTGGGCGAAAATTTGTATTCTCTCCTAGGCTTCAACTAGACTTTTGTTTATCATGTCAATAACGATGTGCCTATTCAATTTCGTAGCCATGTTAGCATCGATGTGAAAGTTATTTAATTTGTTTGATTAACGTACATGTACTTATGCACATATACACATCTATTTTTAATTCAAAGCAAAACCAATTTATAATTCATTTCTTTTAAACTTTTGTTAGTTATTTATGCATCGTGTTAAGCTAATGAGGCTTATTTCATAATTTAAACACTCGAGGTGTTACACACCTATCTCTACAAGTTCCTCAAAACTCCAAGAATCATATCAATGCTTTGATCTGTTCTGTGACCACGAGAAAAAACCTTTTCTTCTTGACCCAAAACAATGCAAGGACTTCTATGTCGAAGGCTTAGATTATAATACGCCTCACGAATACTATAGGCTAGAGCATGATTTCAAAACTGTCTGCTCTATGGATAGTCTTGAGGCAGCAAACTCCATGTCGGGTACGGAAGTCAATGATGAGCATGGAAATTTCATCTTGGAAGAGCCACAAGATCCATGCTCCTTCGAGGAGACACCATCTCTTCCCACCAATAGCACACACGTCGAGTCCAGCCATCTCATGCCCATCTATCAGAAAAATTTGAAAAGGGTGGTTGTGGATGATTTTGTCGATCATAAATATTGCAGCTAGCTATCAAGTGCTTAATCTGAAGATTGGTGCTGGAGGGAGCCACAACACCAAACTAGCTGCAACATTAAGAAGAGGCTCCCAAGGCCGAGCTTTTGACCATAAACAAGCACTACCGGGAGGTAACCCATATTTTAATTCGCTTTGCTCAATTTTTTTCGCACTTCTATTCAAAAAATGAAAAAAAAATCTTTACTTGTCAATAAAACAAAATCGAAAAGAGCTTCAAGAGATATTCTAGGACTTGCTCCCTTCAGGTATTCTTGTCACTAACCTTACAGGCTAGGACAAAAATGAACGAAGAGTTGGCACAACTGGATAAAGGACCCACTTCTAGGCTTTTATGGGAAAGATCAAAGGAGACCACAAACTCAGGCACTTAATTTTCGGCACCAAGTGTCACAAAATCTAAGCGTGGGGAGGACATAGTGTGAAGGACAAGGTACTTCCACGACTCCACAAATGAACATGACTCTCGGTACAATGGACAAAGCTTATGCAAGTCTTTAACGCTGGTTTGCACTTCTCTCCCCCCACTCGAGGTTATTTCATAATGTTCATATCATTTGATGAAGCCTTTTTTTTGCATGAAAAAATTAACCTTGTGCAACAAATTAACTTGACCGCAACTCAGCATCTCACATTTGGAAAGCATAAGTTTTATTCCATAATTAGTACTCAGTGCTTGTGGGGTCATCCATTTAGGAGGATCTTGCCTAAGAAGTGTGATATAATAAGATAGAAATATGTCTTTCCTTCTTAATTGAGTACTGCTTGGGGAGTTTTATTTTGAAAAAAAAATCAAAACCCTTAGTCTCACATTTCCTTAGTGGTTCAAAATTCCTACTACTGCCACAATGCTTCACATGATCAAACCGCTATACATACGCCGCCTACATAGTTGTGTTGAGTTTTGTCAAAACTTGTGCCCTTATGGAATAGTGACATTTCAAATCCGATCATTCATTACTTTTGTGTTTGTCCTTGATTGCTAGCATTTCCATGTCTGTTAATGCTGAATTCCACATTGGATTCTAGCATCCACCTTCACTAGATATTTCTCCATCAATCCAAGCCCAATTCTCCTTATTCATGTATCCTTGATTCCTATACACAAATATGGCCTTTAAAAATAAATACTCCAGTCATGTCCCACACTTCTCCCCCATATCTTTTAGAGAAAGGAGGCATGGAGTTATTGAGAGAAAAAACTAGCCTGTGTATAGGCAAAGAAGAAAAAAAAAAGAGATAGAGAGCTCCGTAGTCTCCAAAATCCTAAAGGGGGTCCATGACAAATAAGGAGTACCACTCAAGGCCATATTCTCTCAAAAGCACAATATATGGTTTGTTCACCACATTCCATTGCACTTGTGTTGTGTCCATTTGGTCCCCCATCCTTGATTATCCATTTCCCAATGATCGGAAGATGAAGTATCATAACTTTCACTAGGACAATTTTTGACTTAATAAAATACACAACACAAGTGGGCCTACATTTCCCCTACCCGAGCTCCACATAAGCCTATAGATTATAGGGAGAGACTGGCCAATGGTCTTAGCTAGGAATAAAGTTACCAGATGCGATTCAAGAGTTCCATCTGAGGAGTATATGAGCTAAGGAGTATATTTAAAAAAAATGATCAAAACTCCAAGTACGGTTGATTAAGAGGGAAGTCAAAACTTCATTTGAGTTGTTCCACTGTTCAACCGCTGAAGGCAGGCATTGTAGCCACTTCAAACCCCATAGGTATGAGAAATATTTTGGAATAAAGTTTATGTTAGCCATTACCTTGAGAACTTGTGCATCAAAGTCAACCTTAGTCTTTGTGTGGAGGTGTGTTGACGGCCATTATACGCCATTTTGGCCGCTAACCTGTGGCAGAACCGCTCGAACTAATCTGGCTTAATTGCGCTAACCATCACCATATGGGGCAATCCGGGCTAACACGCACTTAAAATGGAGTAAAAAGATAGTCTGTCGGGTAACATCCCGATGCAACCACTAGAATTTCGGTCAAAACAATGTATGCATACAACCCACACGAAGGTGAGCCCAGAGATTACAACAATATGCAATTTTTACATTCCAGAGTTCAACATGAATTATTATTACAAACCAAGTTTGAAAATATTCATAAAAGTACTTTCAGAGTTCAACAGTGCAGCAGAAAATAAGCGAAAGTTCTAATGATGATACTAGATATCATGATGAAGCCCGTACATGACATCATTTAGCATTATCATCATTGGCCGGGGGCATATCCCATTCCACCGAGTAACCAGGAGGAAGAGTACACGGCCAAGTCAAACTAGCAACCATGTCCTCAAAGATCTCACCTGAAAATAAAGCCACAAGCAAGGCTGAGTATACTAATACTAAGCAAGGCTTACCCGACTAGTGGTATATACTTAGCCGACTCCTAGACATGCAAGGCTTATAGGTGAGGGTTGTTTTCGCCAAAAAGCATCTAAGAGTGAGTCCTTGCTTTCAAGTTTTAGCATCAAGTTCTAGTTGATTAACCATTCTAGGTAAGCAACTATCCAAATCATGCATGGTGAAAAAACAAATTAATTGAGCATCCAACTAGATTAATCATCATTATTTTTCCTCTTCTTACTCTATGTGGTAAAAGGGTTAAGCAGTCTTAATGGCTGCGAGAAACGAACGATTCGAATCGTATTTTTTAACCTTGCAAGGGGAAACCTAAACATACGCATGGGGCCCGGACGAGTCACCCACACAACTTTTCCCCTTTCTTCCTGGGTTGTGGATCAGGGCAACCCCCCTCGAGTACAGAGGTCCACAAACCATGGAACGAGCTGGGCCGTGGCTGCTCTTGCACTCACCATGTGCTCATAAGAACGATGTCAAGAGGGTGAGGGTAAAGTCCACTCGCTGGTCCAATCAGGTACTTAAGGTTACCGATTACCATATTCTCGGCATCTGGTCAGTACGTTCAAAAACATAACCACCACTACCACACACCGTGACATTAGCATTTTCGCTAAACAGACGGGGCCTCAATCATCAACAGGAATATCGTAACATAGCCCCGTCCGTCGACCTTATGATTCCAACATAAGTAAAACAAGCAACTCCTATATCTCATGAGTAACAGAAAATCACTCGACTTTTAACGGAGTCCTATTAGCATGGCAATCTAGCGACCGGCACAAACTAGTGTTCATATCATAGGTACCTATGATCATGCAACTAGGGTTTCAATCAACTCCTAGAAACTTAATGCACAATAACATATATAAATAAAAGTTGCATAAGTTTAAAAGTAGGGTTATGCTCCAGGGCTTGCCTTCTTGAGCAAAGCTAGCCTTGGGCTCTTCCGAACTTTGGTTCGGGTCTTCCGCAACTTCAGTTAGATTAACTTGAGCTTCGCGCCGCTCAATCTCGGACTCAGGCACCAGCTTGTATGTTCCGTCAGCGAGAGCGGTAGTGTCTACATGTAATGCATATGCATGAGTTATTTTGATAGTAAAGATTAAATAAATATTTCATTATAAAGTTGTAAAGTATTTTATTTACATTTCCTTGGTCAGTCATTTATAGAGTATTAATTCACTTTACTTCCTGCATTAGGTGAGAAGGATGTTTTCATAAGTTAATAACATGCAGCCATTTTTCTTTTTCTCTATCCAACACAAGGCAACATGTGGCACTCTTTAAGTAAAGCTAGACATAGGTTCTGTTCTTGAACATTTTATGCAGAGCATATTTCTTAGTGGAAAAATTATTATAAAATTTTCAGCTCTTTTTATGCAGTATATTAAACACTAAAAATAAAATAAATAGCTACTGTTGGAACCTATACCCTTTTATGTAGGTTCCAATATGGAAGTGCTCATGCTCAAACTTTTAAAGAGTGTTTATTATCCTATATTTAATCTTCTATAAATTTATCATATTTTTATGAGCAACATACAGAGCATAGAAAATATAGTAATATAAATCTAAAATAATCAAGATTCATTTTTACTGACATATCTACTGAGCTTCTGAATTCCAAATTTTTCTAGCATGGTTACCTACTCAAAGGTAGTCTTTGGTTAAAATTTCTTACTTTTCTAAGCACCAGATTTAGTTACTTTGATTTAATGTTTTTTTTCTTAACTAAAAACATATAAGGAAATTAGACAGAAGTGAAAAGTTCCAAACTTTGTTCATAGCATTTATGCATCAAGGTTTGATATTTTTATACAAGTCTTAACAAGCAGAGACTAGCTTACAGTCCAAAAATCATCCATAGTACTATCCTAGATCAAGAGATACATTTATGGGCTATTTAAAACAAGATTAATTTTAGATCAAGTTATAGTTTGTAACTGGTCATTCTTCTATGAAAAATTGTAGGATTCATCAAGAGAGTCTCAATAAATTTTAGTTTGCATTTTTCTGATTTTTTTGTGATTTTAGATTGATTTTACAATTGACAGCCTATTGAAAACAAAAGTTAACTCGAGTTCTCGCAGATAGGTCCTTGGATCTAGAAGAAAGGACACTAAAAAAACTTGGCGATTGCAATGTAGTCCCTGGGCAGGGCTGCCATGGTTGAGGTGAAATTCCAGGCGAGGGAGGGCTCGCCAGCGGTGGGAAAGTGGTGGGAGAGCATGAGGACGGCGCGGGATACCTGTAGGTGGGCTCGGTTGGGGCAGGATATGGCCGGAGGAGGGTTGCCCGCGGAAGTAGTGGGGCGGCGGCGTGGAGGTGGCTCGCCGGCGGCCGTCCGGCGATGGAGGGGCGGTGTGGGGAGGTCGGGGAGCTTTAGGGGGCCTTGGGAAACTGATCTAGGGGCTTGACTCGAGTGGAGGTGGAGCGGAAGGTGGGGCTCGACGGCGAGGTTGAGCGGTGGTTCCAATGGCACGGTGGTGGTGGGTCGGACGCGCGTGAGCAGGGGCTGGGTGTGGCCAAGTCGAGGGAGGTGCGGCCGGGACAAGGCCGCGGCAAGGGCGCGGCGTCGCCGGCGCGTCGTGGCTCGGCCGTCGGGAATCTACAGCAGTGTGGTGCGCGCGCGTCGGGCATGGGTGGATTCGGGGCAGGGGAAGGCGATTCGGCCGCGGGCCTGTCGTGGCGCTGCCCTTTGGCATGTCTCGCCAGTAGGCATCGCCGGCCTGGTGGCTGGCGGCCGCTGCCCCTCGACGAGATAAAACAGTTGGGGGAGAGAGAGAAGGAGAGTGACGGAAGAGAGAGAAAGAGTGAAGGCCCGGGTTCAAATGAATTTTTCTCAAAAGTTTGCAAGATAACTTTGAAATCAGCCAACATGAAAGTGTTAGGGAGTTTGAAACTCTACGACTGTCATTTTGGATCAAAGTTCATTTGAGCTTTAGTTTAGAAGTTATTTTAAATTTCAGGCTACTAGGATTTGAATTCGTATTCATCTCATGTGTTTCAAATTTGAATTTGCAAATGGTGTATGAAGTACACTTTGTAAGGTACTAAAATATGAGCGTGTTTTTATGCTATATTTTTTTATGACAAGTTGAGCATGTATGGTTATGAACGTATTTATGAAAAAAGTTATATGCACACATACATGCACATGTATTCCTAAAAGAGATTGATGATTTGAATTGTTCTTGTTTATTATGCATGATGCTAAATTCATGATCCTTGCTTTAGCATTTTAAGTACCTAGGGTGTCACAGCCTACCCCCTTAAAAAGAATCTGATCTCGAGATTTAGATAATTAAACTTAGTGTGGGAAGTGCGTGCACCTATGGTTGAGTTTAGAAAACCGCGGAAATTCTGATTAAGATAGCTTCCTGTTTCCCATGTTTCCTCTTCTTCGGTATGATGACTCCATTGGATTTTATACATTTTAATAACTTTTCTTCTAGTGACCCTTTCTTTTTGATCAAGAAGCTTGATCGGAAATTCAACATAGGAGAAGTCCGGTTCTTCCAATATTTCCTTTTGTTCAACAATTTCAGTAGGAACTCGGATACACTTTTTGAGTTGAGAGACATGAAAGATATCATGGATGGCTGCAAGTTGTGGGGGTAGTCGCACTCGGTAGGCCACGGGTCCACAAATTTCCGTGATTTCATAAGGACCAACATATCGGGGAGCTAACTTCCCTCTCACTCCAAAGCTTTGCACACCCTTGGTTGGTGAAACCCGAAGGTAGACATGATCACCAACTTGAAATTGCAAAGGCTTTCTCCTTTTATCAAAATAGCTCTTTTGTCTAGACTGTGCAACTCTTAGATTCTCTTGTATTACTCTTACTTTTTCCTCTGCCTCGATTACCAAGTCTGGTCCAAATATTTTACGTTCTCCGGTTTGGGACCAACTCAAAGGAGTTCAACACCTTCGACCATACAAGGCCTCCAACAGTGCCATTTTCAAACTTGCTTGATAGCTATTGTTGTATGAGAATCTGCTAGAGGTAAGCATTTGTCCCAACTTTTGTCATAATGGATGACGCAAGCTCTAAGCATGTCTTTAAGAATTTGGTTCACTCTTTTGGTTTGCCCATCCGTTTGAGGATGATAAGCTGAGCTTCAAATCAGTTTGGTGCTAAGAGAAGTTGTAAGTGTTCCCAAAAACATGCTACGAATTGAGCACCACGACTTGAAATAATCATCTTGGGTACTCCATGTAAGCAAATGATGCGATCGAGGTAAATCTTGACATATTTCTTGGCAGTGTAGGTAGTGTGTATCGGAATAAAATGTGTCGTTTTCGTGAGTCTATCCACGATAACCCATATTGAATCGTGCTTTTGGGAGGTGTTGGGCAATCCAACAATGAAATCCATACTTATATCTTCCCATTTCCATGACGGTATAGGCAAAGGTTGAAGTGTACCAGCTACTTTCAAGTGGCTAGCTTTTACTCTCTGACATGTGTCACATTCTGAGACATATTTAGCAATTTCTCTTTTCATTCTAGTCCACCAGAAGTTTTGCCTAAGATCTTGATACATTTTGCTACTACCCGAATGAATAGAGAATTTGGAAAGGTAGGCTTCGTCAAGAATTTGCTTTTGGAGCTCATGATTTTTTGGAATGACTATGCGAATTTCAAATCATAGAACCCCATTATGGTCTTGGCAAAAACATATATACTTCTCCTCTCCTTGAGAGAGTTTTTGCTTGATGACTTTAACACCTTCATCATATAATTGTGCCATGATGATTCGATCGTGGAGGGTTGGTTCAAATGTGGTTTAGAGTGCCTTGGGCAACCATTTCCAAATTTAGTTTCCTCATCTACATTCCATTATAGAATTCTACGGACAAGCAATTGCAAAGATCCTTGCGGCTTAGCCCATCTACGACTACATTATTCCTGGGTGATAGTGCACCTCAAGATCATAATCTTTGATCAATGCCAACCATCTTTTTTGTCTGATATTCAGATCCGCTTGGGTGAAGATATATCTAAAACTTTTCTGATCAGTGTAGATATTGCATGAATGACCGCTGCTAACTCGAGATCATGTGTTGGATAATTCTGTTCATGAGGTCCAAGAGCTCGTGAAGCATAGGCAATGACTCGATTTTCTTGCATAAGCACACACCCAAAACTAGTACCAGATGCGTCACAATAAACATCGAATGTCTTGGTGTTATCAGGTTGAGCTAAGACTGGGGCTGTAGTCAGGTGTTCCCAAAGAGTGTGGAAAGCTTTTTCACATTTCTCGCTCCACAAAAACTTTACTTCTTTCTTCAATAGTTCAGTCATAGGCTTAGCAATTCTGGAGAAGTCCAGAATAAAGCAGCGATAATAACTAGCTAAACCAAGAAAACTGCGAATCTGATGGACGGAGGTGGGAGATTTCCATTCCATCACCTCTTGTACCTTGCTAGGATCAATGGCTATGCCTTCGCTGGAAATAATGAGGCCCAAAAATTTTACACTATCCAACCAGAATTCACACATGGAAAACTTAGCATAGAGCTGATAGTCTCTAAGACGCTGGAGAACAATGTGTAGGTGCTTAGCATGATCTTCCTCATTCTTGGAATAGATAAGGATGTCATCAATAAAAACCACGACAAACTTGTCAAGCTCGGGCATAATTATCGAATTCATGAGATACATGAAGTAGGCAGGAGCATTTGTGAGACCGAAAGACATGTCCAGATACTCATATAGCCCGTATCGTGTGGAAAGGCAGTCTTAGGGATATCACATGGAAGAATCTTGATCTGATGATAGCTAGAGCGAAGATCAATTTTTGAGAAGACTCTAGCTCCCACTAATTGATCGAAGAGAACATCAATGCGGGGAAGTGGATACTTATTTTTGATTGTCACCACATTCAGAGGTCAGTAGTCAACACACAGTCTCAAGCTATCATCCTTCTTCTTCACAAATAGGGCTGGGCAACCCTAAGGTGATGCACTAGGACGAATGAAGCCTTTGTCTAGAAGTTCTTGAAGTTGTATTTTCAGTTTGGCCAATTCTTTGGGCGGCCTTCTATAGGATTTCTTTTAGATAGGTGCAGTGACTGGCTGCGGTTCAATAATGAACTCAATATCCCTATTTGGTGGTATTGCTAGCAAGTCATCCGGAAAAACATCGGCATACTCGCACACCACCGGAATTTCCTCTATCTTGGATTCGATCTTGATGAAGGCACATGTATTTGTGCATTCTCAGAATGGAAAATAAAGAATAGAGGCTCCTTGGGTTGGGGAGTTGATTTCAACGGCCCTTGAAGGAATATCTAATGTCACCCCATGTCGAGTCATCCAGTCCATTTCTAAAATAATGTCCATGCCTTCAAGTGCCAAAAGGATAAGGTCGGTTTTGATAGTTTTACTACCCAACTTGATCGGTACGTGGCTTATGATTTGGTTGGAAGCCATTTTACCAGCCGGTGTTGATATCATGTATGACCCTTTTGTGTGACAAAAATCCAAGCCCACTTTTGCACCAAATTTTGCACTATTAAAACTATAGGATGCATCACAATCAAATAATATAATTGCAGGCTTATTGTGGATAGAGAATGTACCTGACATCACTGGTGCACCTTCTGGAAGATCAACAAGTGTAGTGAAATCGATCCTTCCCTGCTGAACTTGAACAATCTATCTTTTTCCCTTGTTCTTATTGTTCTGATTAGAACCTTGCTCATGATTTGCCTCCCTAGGCTGGGGCATTCTCGTGCAAACTGGCTAGAACTCCCACAATTAAAGCAACAATTTGTGTCGCTCGGATGAGCTGGCTGCTGAGCAATCGTCCTCGGGCAAGTTTGCTGAGGCATAGGGGGTCGTGCAACACCCTGCTGCTGTGGGGGCCTGATAACGCAACTGTCACACCCGGTTTTGGAAACGAACCGAATGCATCTCATATGTGCGCCAGGATCAAGTTCCACACATATGATAGACGATACAAGTGTATGCCCGAAACAATGTCATAACGAAAGAGAGTATTATAGTACTTTATTACATGACCGAAAGTCTTAATCTTTAGCAAATAAATAAACGTTTATAACTAGCAGCGGACTTCAACTTCACAGGCAGATGATTGGGAGACATAGGCCTAGAACTCCACAAAATCTTCAGGGAACTCCGGATAGTTATCTTGTTCTGAGCAGCATTGGTGTTAATAAAGCAAGCGTGACTACACTTATGGTTGGTACTCAGCAAGTGGAGTAAATTATATGATATGCAAGGCCAAAATCAAGGAAAAGCTGACATGGTTTGTCTGCGATAAGCATTTTTAGTTGACCAAGATTTATTTAGCAAGCATTAACTAAGTGTAAGTATATACCAACCCTTAAATAAATAAAAGAGATAAGTAACAACAATATAATTAAAGAACATCAATTTAGATCATCTTTAAGTGCAATTATCATGTGAGGGTCCAAGCCGCTCTTAACCGTGACCACGGCTGATATATCAGTTTTCACTCTGCAGAGGTTGTACACTTTACCCACAACTCGTGTTTCCCTTAATGCCCGAGTTTGCAAGGCCCTTAAACACTTCCAAGGTGACTGGCAGGGATTCACTATGAGGCCTTTACAAAGATTCCCTAACTTGCAACATTCCGCTAAGGTTTCAGGCCGCAATGGTCATAACTCTACCTAATGAGGAAGATGCCTTAACCAGGATCATATCTACACCTCAAGAGGACCGAGTTATACCCCATCAACGCACTCTCCTCTTTCCCTTTCGGTAAGACCATTACAAGCTAAAGTTTCTAATTAATTAGCTAAGACCAGAGCCACGTAGTATTGTGGTTGCACTGTTTTCCTGGGTCGTTCTCCAATTAATGCAATGATCTTATAATTATCACCATAAAGGTATTCCAGAACATGAAGTAAAACAAGTGTAGCGTGATTTCCAGGTTATCCAACCAAAGTCTAAGTAACAGCAACTAGCGTAACTACAACATAAAGTAAACAACCCAGGTTTAATCAAGGAAGTTCAACAGAAACTAGGCATATCCTTAGTTTGGGGTCCATCATATTATAGACACATGCATGCATATAAAGTAAATGTGTGTACTTAGAAGTTGTTAGGAGCGGAATATGATCAAGGACCACTTGCCTTCTTCAAAGCACTGCTGCTGCTCACGAGCGTCTTTAAATCCTTGCTCTTGTGGACCCTCGAACTGCGCACCGTCTATCGCAACACACAAGTATATACAAACAAACAAGTACAATAAATAAGAAACAGCACACCAAACAATATAAACAGAGAAAATCATCATTATAAAGCTACTGTACATGTCGCAAGGTTCGTGTGAGCGCGAGAATCGATGAAAACGGAGTTAAAACGGAGAAGTTATGGCTAAAACATGATTCCAGGGACTTATTTGTAGAAAATTTAAAACTAAAAGGGCTCTGGACAAAGAAACTGAGCGCTAAAATATAATTAAACCTTCAATCTAGGGTTTAAATTGTAAAACAGAGGGGCTAGGGATGGTAGGTTCTATTTTAGAAAAGGACAGAGGCTTAAACAAAAGAAAAAGGATCTACTCGTGAATACTTTAGAACTGCCGTGGACTGCGGGTTGATTTCGAATAAACTCAGGGTTTCTTTTGCAAAAAGACATAGGGTTTGACCGGTACAGGATTATTTGACTCGGGTTAGATTAGATCTAACCCGTTGGATCAGGATCCGCCGGCTGCGCGGGGCAAGGGCGGCATGAGCGGCGGCGCTGGCGCCGGAGGCGACGGCACACGGCGGCGGGCGGCGACGGACTCGCCGGACTTGGCCGTAAATGGCCATCCGGGCTCGGTTTCGACTGCAGGCTGCACGGGAAGGGCGCACAACGGCGGCGCGCGCCCGCGGAGCTTCGGCGAGGAATCGCGTGTGCGGGAAAGTGGGGAAGAGGGGAAAACAGTCCGAAGAGGACCCTTACCCCACGGCGGATACCTGGCGGTGGCTCACGGCGACAGAGGAGCAGCGAGGCGGCGACAGCGTCGGGCGGCCGAGATGCGGCAGCGGCGAGCTTGCGCGGCTAGGGTTTGCGATCGACGGCGGCGGCTGCGGGTTGATGGAAACGAGGGCGCGGGGCGGCGTCTTTATAGGGGCGGCCGAGGGGGCCTCGACGTGCAGGCCCGGGGCACCGCGTGAGTGGAGGCGGCGTGTCGCAGTCGGACTCGGGGTCGAGCCCGAGTCTGGCTCGAGCTCGGGGAAGGACCCGATGGGCGGGTCCCGCCTAGCAGAGAGAGGGAGAGGGATGAGGAGAGGGGTGCCGGGCTGGGCTGGGAGAGGAGAGGGCGACACGGTTGGGCTGGCTGGGCCGCGCGGGGGAGGAAAAAGGCCGGCTGGCCGGGCCCTGCGGGAGGAAAAGGAGAGAGAGAGAAAAGAAAAGGAGAGTGGGCCAGCTGGGCTGTGGGGAGAAGAAAAAGAAAAGGCGAGGAAGAGAAGGAAATAGGCTGGGCCCAAAGAGAATGAGAGGGAGAAAAAGAAATGCATCCAAATGCATTTGAATTTGAATTTGAAATTTAAATTCAAATTGAAGACAAGCAATAAAACAATGCAGTGCGACATAAAATGCACAAGACCTATATTTCCTTATATTTCTTTTTATGGTTAAGTAAATTATTATCAAATCAAGGTAAATGCTCTAAAATTAAAAGAACTTGAATAAAACCTTATGGATCCTGAAAATAATCTAGCAAAATTTATTTAGGTTCCTAATTTGAAAATTAGGGTGTTACATGCTGACAAAGGTTATTGAAAGCCTGGGCATACTGGAGTACAGTGCGGGTACCCTAAGCGAGAGCCAGGAATTCATTCAATTTCCTTTCCATCAGCCCTTATGGAATGTGATGGGCTCTGAAGGCATTCTTGAATTCGTCCCAAGTGATAACATGATGGCTGGGAGCATGGCGAAAAAGTTGTCCCACCAAAGGCGCGTAGTACCGCGATGTTGTTGCGCGGCAAAACAGACCTTATTTGCATCGGAACATGGAACCACAAGTTGGGAAAACTTGGACTCGATTGTCCAAATCCAAGCGTCCACATCCAAGGGCTCCTCCGTCTTGTGAAACAGAGGGGGCTGAGTGCCCAAGAAGTCCAGGTAGTCAGCATCCTGAGGTTGGTGGACATTGTGCCCACCACACTGCTACTACTAGAGCTGATGTGTTGGACAAGCTGGCGGAGCAACTCGGTTTGGGTTGCCATCACTTCCGCCAGATTGGGTGGGGGTGGTGGTGGTTGACGCGGTTGTGTCCTCTACCACTAGCACCAAACCCATCAGGGTTACCACGTGTTGCTCCAACTATCTAAAATGCGGAAGTTTTTCATTAACAAGGTGATTCACAATACTTCCAAAGTTCAATACGATAAGTCCACGGAGATGTAGAACTTGAAAGATCATAAGTAAACTATGGTCAGAACGCTGTTGGTTACGAGAAAATTCATAACTCCCATTCTGTTCATCCAAGTCCTTTCAAATTTTGACAGTAACTCGACAATTTACTATTCTACATCCTTGGTATTCACCTACAGCTCCGACTACTACGACTACATCTCTGACTGCTTCAACTAGACTTTCGACCACTTTGACTACATCTCCGACCGCTTCAACTACACCTTCGACTACTTCGACTACATCTTCAACTACTTCGACTACATCTCCGACTACTTCAACTACACCCCCACTATTACGACTACATCTTTGACTACTTCGACTACATCTCCGACTGCTCCAACTACATCTTTGACTACTAGGACTACATCTTTGACTGCTTCAACTACCTCTCTGACTGTTACGACTACATATTCGACTACTTCGACTACATCTGTGACTGCTTCAACTACTCCTCCGACTACTTCGACTACATCTCTGACTGCTTTGACTACATCTCCGACTGCTTCAACTACAACTCCGACTGCTTCGACTACATCTCCGACTGCTTCGACTACATCTCTGATTGCTCCGACTACATCTCTCACTGCTTCCACTACACCTCTGACTACTACGACTACATCTCCGACTACACTGCATTTTTGACTACTTTGACTGCATCTCCAACTGCTTCAACTACATGTCTAACTACTACAACTACATCTCTGACTGCTTCAATTACACCTCCGACTACGAGGACTACATTTTCGACCACTTCGACTACATCTTCGACAGCTTCTCTATTTTGGCAGTTTTTTAGCAGACCGAGCTATAGTATTTTGCCTATAACTCTGACTACAAAAGTCCAATGATGCTGAAAATTTATGAGCACTTAGATCAGGAAATTTATGACAACTTTGGTATCCATCACACAGCCTAGAAATGCAATTAAACATCGATTAAAATTCGGACAAGTTTCTTCAAAAGCAGATCCAACATTTACAACCAAAACACCAAGTCCTTAACCATGGCCTACACGATTAGGGTGTTCATACGGTCGAGCTGCACTCATTACAAAAGAGGCACTCAACTCTCTGTTAGCCTATTACATTACTTGCCAAAGGTTAGACTACACTATCGAGGAGTATGTGCAAAAATCCTCCAAGGTTATCATCTAGAAGTCATCGAGGTTGTTGACGGACGACTCGCTGCGCACGGGGGAGTGAGCTCCCTATGGTGGTGGTAGCGGGCTCCCAACCTCATAGTCAATCTTGGAGACAACCTCCATCTCCTGGGGCTCCTCATCACCATCCACATCCATCCCATCCAGGGGGGCATGCTGGGCTGCCTGTTGTGCATGGTGCATCTCAATATGCTCATTGGCATCCTCCAATTTCTACTAAGAGGGTCTAAAAATTTATATGGCAGAAGTGCTCAAAACAGGCAGAAAACAGAGGTGTGAAAGTTTCTAGTGTTGCCTACTGTGTACTAGTCCAAAAATTTACAGCAAGCAGAAGACAACGTTTGAAGAAACTTTCCTGTTGAACTTTTTTTACAGATAAGGTTATTTTATAATCTGAACTAATTCATCTATCCAGGTATGGAAGAAAGTGACAGATTTCTAGATAAGCCTTATGTGATTGATAATCGTGCACAAGTGTAAACCTTATCGTTCTTAACCATTTCTCAACCAATTTGATTCAGTTTCAATGTAACATGAGGCATGCACATCTTTTCCGTCCTCGCAAAATAAAATAATTGCCAAATAACTTTAGATTTACCGGGTTAGCACCGGTGGCATATATAGTACGTCTCTCCTTATATTAAATAGCTGAATTTGTCTAACCGTTCTTAGCTTAACGTAATCGCGGTTAGTGTACCTGCAGAAGATTGACAGAATATAAATTGAACCTTTCGTGCCAGCACTCACGGAAGCGTCCACATTCATTACCGTTCACTATAGAAACGACATCCGTACAATTCCCGCCATACGGACAACGGTAGCATATGCTACCGAGATAGCGTATTCACGGGGGTACCGTCACTTATTGAGATGGGGATATGAATAGCAATCGCCGTACCCTGCGCCAAACCTTTACTCCCAATATAATCAACGAATAGTTGGTATATTGGCAGCACCTCAAGTAAGCCACTGCTTGAGGGCAGCATTCGGTTCGCGTCATCGACGTGAGGGTCAAGCTCTCTCAGCTGACTGAGGATCCTTACCTTCTTACCTTAGCGATGAGTGCGTCATTATAGAAATTAAAGGTCGGTTGTACAAAAGTAAGTTTTGACATAAAGTAATGTATTAGAAGTCAATTATATATAAACATAAGTTAGATAGTCACCTAGTCATATTCCCATAATCCCCTAGGGCTTTACGAACTAGGCGTCATCCCTAACGAACCAACGTATTTTTCAAACATAATTTTTGTGGTCAAGTTTTATGAAAATATTTGTTTAAGGCTTGTTACATTATCTGGTGTATGCATTTAGGCTCTGATACCAGCTGTGGCAGAACCGCCAGAATGAATCAGGCTTAAGTGCACTAACCATCACCATAGAGGCAATCCAGGCTAACACGCACTTAAAACGGAGTAAAATGACAGTCTGTCAGGTAACATCCCGATGCAACCACTGGAATTTCGATCGAAACAATGCATACATATATCCCACACGAAGGTGAGCCTAGAGATTACAACAATACACAAATTTTACATCATAAAGTTCAACATGAACTATTATTACAAACCAAGTTCGAATTCATGCATAAACAAGTACTTTCAGAGTTTAATAGTGCAGCGGAAAATAAACGATAGTTCTACCGACGATACAAGATATCATGATGAAGCTCGTACATGACATCATTGAGCGTTATCATCATTGGCCGGGGACGTAACCCATTCCACCGACCAACCAGAAGGAAGAGTACATGGCCAAGTCAAACTAGCAACCATGTCCTCGAAGATCTCACCTGAAAATAAAGCCAAAAGCAAGGCTAAGTATACTAATACTCAGTAAGGCTTACCCGACTAGTGGTATATAGTTAGCCGACTCCTAGACATGCAAGGCTTTTGGCTAAGGGTAGTTTTTGCCAAAAAGCATCTAAGAGTGAGTCCTTGCTTTCAAGTTTTAGCATCGAGTTCTAGTTGATTACCATTCTAGGTAAGAAACTATCCAAATCACACATGGTGGAAAATAATTAACTGAGTATCCAACCAGATTAATCATCGTCATTGTTCTTCTTCTTACTCTACGTGGTAAAAGGGTTAAGCAGTCTCAATGGCCGCAAGAAACGAACGATTCGAATCGAATTTCTTAACCTTGCAAGAGAAACCTAAACACACGTCACGTGGTTACTCACAGAGTCACACGTGCAACTTTTCCCCTTTATTCCCATTTCACGGATCAGGGCAACCGTCCTCGAGTACAGAGGTCCACGAACCACGGTACGGCGTGGGGCCGTGGCTTCTCTTGCACTCACCATGTGCCCATGGGAATGGCGTCAAGACAGTGGGAGGTTTGTCCACGCACCGGTTCAATCAGGTACTTAAGCTTACCGATTACTATATTCTCAGCATGTGGTCATTACGTTCAAAAACTTAACCACCACTACCACAGACCACGACCTTAGCATTTTTGCTAAACAGACAGGGCCTCAATCATCAACAGGAATATCGTAACATAGCCCCGTCCGTTGACCTTATGATTCCAACATAAGTAAAACCAGAAACTCCTATATCTAGCGAGTGACAGGAAAACACTCAACTTTTACCGGAGTCCTATTAGCATGGCAATCTAGCGACCGACACATACTAGTGTTCATATCATTGGTACTAGGATCATGCAACTAGGGTTTCAATCAACTCCTACAAACTTAATGCACAATACCATATATAAATAAAAGTTGCATAAGTTTAAAAAAATAGGGGTTATGCTTCAGGGCTTGCCTTCGTGAGCAAAGCTAGCTTTGGGCTCTTCAGAACTTTGGTTCGGATCTTCAGCAACTTCAGTTAGATTTACTCTGGCACCAGCTTGTAGGTTCTGTCGGCGAGAGTCGTCGATTCTATATGAATGCATATGTATGAGTGGTTTTAATGGTACAAGATAAATAACTATTTCACTATAAAGTTGTAATTCAATAAAACTCAAGTTAAGTTGTAAAGCATTTCAGTTTCTTTTCCTTGGGCAGTCATTTATTGAGTAGTATCTAGATTAACTAACTTCATTAAGTAAGTGAGTGGTTTAAAACAAAACAACTCATAGATATATTTTCTTGTGCCGCAATTTTTATGCAGAGCACATTACTTAAGTACAAACTCACTATAAAATTTTCAGCCATTTTCATTCAGCAGATTAATCATGAAAAATACATTAAACAACTACTGCTATGATCAAGATCCATTTATGCAGAACAATCCATGCAAAAACTGGTGCTCAACATTTTACTGAGTAGTCCTAAAGTTATGGTGAGTCTACAATAAATTTTTCATGTTTTAGAGTGCAAGATACAGAGCATAGAAAATAAGTCAAGATAGATCTACATTAATCAAGATTTATTTCTACAAGCAGTTCCACAAAGTTTTTGTGTCTCAAACTTTTCCAACATGAACTTTTCCACAAAGTCTCTGGTTAAAATTTCTTTTTTTTTCTAAGCACCAGAACTAGTTACTTTGATTTATTGTAGTTTTTCTTAACTAAAAACATATGAGCAAGTTAGACAGAAGTAAAAAGTTTCAAACTTTGTTCATAGCATTTATGCATCAAGGTTACTCTACTGTAAAAGATTCAACCCTACATATCAGTAGAACAACATGAACAAATATCTCTACCAAATTAGCACATCAAACAAGATCCAACAAAAACTACTCGTAGAGCTTTGTTGTGGCCTTGATATTTTTACACAAGTCTTAACAAGAAGAGACTAGTTGACAGTCCAAAAATCATTCATAGTACTATCCTAGATCAAGAGATACATTTATGGGCTTTTTAAAACAAGATTAATTTTAGATCAAGTTTTAGTTTGTAACTGGTCATCCATCTATGCAAAAGTAGTCGAATTCATCAAGAGGATCACAACAAATTTTAGTTTGCATTTTTCTGATTTTTCTATGATTTTAGATTGATTTTACAAGTGACAATCTCTTTAAAGCAAAAGTACTCGAGTTCTCGCAGATAGGTCCCTAGATCTATCAGAATGGACCCTAAAAAGAACTTGACAATTGCAATGTAGTCCCTGGGCGGGGCTGGGTGTTTCCCGGCCGAAATCCGGCGAGGAAACTAGTCGGCGGCAAGGGGAGGGGGTGAAGCATGAGGAGGTCGAGGGAATCCTGTTGGTGAGCTCGGTTGGGGCTGGGGTGGCCAAAGTTGGGCTGCCAGCGGTGAGCAGGAGCTTCGGCAAGATGCGGGCGATGGGCGGCGGTAGTCCGGTGAGGGAGGGTGGCGTGGGGAAGTCGGGGAGAACCAGCAGGTCGAGGAAGACCCATTTAGAGCCTCGGTTTGGGTGGAGGAGGAGCAGAAAGTGGGGCTCGACGGCGAGGTCGAGTGGCGATGCTAATTGCGGGGTGGTGGTGGTACTCGGGTGCGTGTGAATAGGGGCTCGGTGCAGCCCTTTTATAGGCGCACAGGGAAGGGGAGGTGGAGCTGGGCGCGACACAACGGACGGAGGCGCAGCCGAGACAAAGTTGCAGCAAGGGCGCGGCGTCGCCGACGCGTCGTGGCTTGGTCGTCGGGAATCGGTGGCTGCGTGGCGCGTGCGAGTTGGTAGGGGTGGGATACGGGGCGCGGCAAATCGTAACATATGGTCTAGAAAGAATCAGATGCATCTCATATGTGCGCCAGGATCTCGTTCACACACATATGGTGGACGGAAAGTGTAATATATCAAAGACAATGCCCAAAAGTAACTAAATAAAGTATTTAACAATATTACACTCCGTATAAAAGAGACACAAATGTCTTTAACGTTAAACCGTTATACCCTATACGAAGTCTTCAACAACTCCGTCTTCCACAGGCGATGACTGGTGAACGCAGGACCTAGAACTCCTCGAAGTCGTCGAAGATCTCCTCTTCAAAGTTAACTTCTGAACAGCAGGGGGCAAGGGTGAGTACTCTTATGGTTGGTACTCAGCAAGTGGGGTGAAAATGCAAGGCTATCAAGGATAGGCTGAGGTTTGCAGCAGCGGTTGCTTTTAGTTGGTCACATATTTATTATCAAGCACCTATTAACTAGGTTTAGGTTTATACCAATCCCACTTTAGCAAAGTCATAACGGTACCATCAACTCAAGTATTAACCACGAACCACAATTTAATTAATCTTCAAGTTTAAATTATCATGTGAGGGTCCAAGCCACTCTTAACCGTGAGTACGGCTGTTATAACAGTTTGACACTCTGCAGAGGTTGTACACTTTACCCACAAATCGTGTTTCCCTGAGTCGCCCGGGTTTGCAAAGCCCTTAAACACTTCCGAGGTGAGTGGCGAGGGTACACTACGAAGCCTTTACAAAGACATGTCGAAAGCTAGGCAGCCCGCTAGAGTTTCAGTAGCGGCGTGGTCCATAAACCTCCCTAATGGTCAGCTCCTTAGCAAAGGCAGCTACCCCAAGAGGACCGGGCTATGACCCCTATCACCGACCCCCTCCTTGCCCTTTCGGTAAGGCCACCAGCAAACTACACATCTAATTAATTGGCTAAGGTCAGAGCCATATGACTTTGTGGTTGCACTGTTCACTTGGGTGGTTCTCCATGTTTCCATTAAACAAAGTCGATCTTGATATTACGCAATAAAACCACAATATGAAACGTGTTCAACATTAACATAAGAGTAAACCAATACCAATCCCCAAAGTTTGCAACTAAGCGTAACTACCCAACAAAATAGTAAACCCAGGTGTTTCAAGGATTGGGGTAAAAGACTAGGTATGTCCTTAGCATAGGTAATCCCATCAAGTTTATGCAAGCAAACAATAAAGTAAAGTGTATTTTCATGCAGTTATTGGGATCAAATAGAATATGCAGAGGGGGAAATCCACTTGCCTCCTTCAAATAGCTGCTGATTCTCTTCCTCGTAAGCTTGCTCTTGATTTGGCTCGAACGTCACGTTGTCTACGCGATCACACAAACAAGCATACACAACCAAATAAGAAACAATACAACAAACAGTACAACGGAAGGGTGAAAAGATGCTAAAGCATAATTAAACCTTAAACAGAGGGTCGGGGTGCAAAACTATAGGTTCTGGACGGCGGGTTCTAATTCTAGAAAAGTCAGGGGTCGGGATAGAAAAAGAAAGGGCTCAGCTCAAATTATTTTTCTACTGATCTGGACTGCGGGTTGATTCCTGGAAAACTTAGGGATCTTCCTGCAAAAGTTTCGGGATCGGCTAGGGTCGGATAAATCTGGTCCGTTGGATCAGAATCGGCGGCGGATCAGACGAATCGGCGGAGTAAGGGTCGGGCGAATCGGCCGAGTAAAGAAAAGGTCGGGTAAATCGGCCGGGTAAAGTGAAGATTGATTCTGGCCGTTAGATCTAGATCGAGCGGTAAAGGAAGGGTCGGCTCGTCAGAACAAAAGGGTCGGGCGAGGCGGAGTTTTAACTGGGCATCGGCGGCGAGCGTGTGCGGCGGCGGACGGCCGGAGCTTCACCGATTCCGGTGTTCCGGGGCTCAATTCAAGCTGGGTTCATGACGGGAAGTGAGTGGGTGGTACGGTGAAGGTGAGGGTGGGTACAGGTTGGCTGTGCGGCAGCTGTGAGCTGGCGGCCACGGCGGCGGGCGGAAACAGGGGTCCGGCGAACAATCTGGTGGGCGACGGAGCAAAAGAGAGAGGGGAATCTGGTTAGCTTAATGCTCACCAACTTGCGGAGCTCTGGCGAGAGTTGAAGACGGCGGAGCAGCTGCAGGTCGTCGAGTCGACGGAGAATCGGCGGCACGGGTCGGCGGCGTTCCTTCGAGGTGCAACTTCCCGCGGCGTACGACGATGTTGTGTTGAGGAAAGGATTTGAGTTTGGCGTGGGTTGCAAGGCGGGGCTTTGGCAGGAATTTATAGGGGCAGATCGGCCGAGATTAGGAAGGCGGTGCTGCGGAAATCGATCAGGACTCGGGATAAGCAGAAAGAAAGAGAACGGGGTACGAACAGCAGCTCGGAGTCGTTCTGGACTCTGGGTAAGGAAAGAAGAAAGAAGAAGAAGAAGAAGGCGCCGACAGGTGGGTCCTAGCTGTCGGTGGAAGCAAGGGTCGGCTGAGGGAAATCGGCCACTGGGTCGGCCGTGGAAAAAGAAAAGAGGGAGAAGAAAAGAATTGGGCCGGGCTGAAAGAAATAGGAGAAGAATGAAATAAAGACGCATGCACAAATTTTAATTTATGATTTTTATGAAAATATTTTTTTAGAAATTTTAGCTCCTATATTTTGGGTGTTACAAAACCTACCCCCCTTAAAGAGAATCTCGTCCTCGAGATTAGAAAGGATTAGGGAACAGCTGAGGGAATTCTGCAATCAGCTCATCCTCTCTTTCCCAAGTAGCTTCATCCTCTGAATGGTGACTCCACTGTACTCTGCACATTTTGATTACCTTGTTCCGTGTAACCCTCTGAGATGTTTCCAAGATTCTAATCGGATGCTCTGCATAAGTTAAATCTTCTTGCACATCAAGTTCCTCCAACGGTAATTGCTCCTCTAGCACTCTCAAACATTTCTTTAACTGTGATACATGGAACACATCATGGACATCTGACAATCTTGCTGGTAACTCCAATTGATATGCCACTTCACCTTTCCTTTCCAGAATTTGAAAAGGACCGATATAACGTGGTGACAACTTCCCTTTCACTTTGAATCTACGTAACCCTCTGATGGGTGATACCTTCAAATACACAAAATCTCCAACTTCAAATGTCAATTCCCTTCTTCGTGTATCGGCATAACTTTTCTGTCGTGACTGGGCAGCCTTGAGATTATCTCGGATTATCTGGACCTGTCTATCGGCTTCTTGAAGAATCTCTGGCCCAAAAACTTGACTTTCTCCAGTCTGATTCCAATATAATGATGTCCTGCATTTTCTTCCGTATAATGCTTCAAATGGGGCCATCTTGAGGCTTGCTTGTTAACTGTTGTTGTAGGAGAATTCTGCATATGGCATGCTTTTATCCCACCTACCTCCATGCTTTAGGGCACATGCTCTCAACATGTCTTCCAATACTTGATTTGTTCGCTCAGTCTGACCGTCTGTTTGCGGATGATATGCAGAACTGAAATTGAGCTTTGTATCCATGGATTCATGTAATTTCTGCCAGAAACGCGACGTGAACTGAGTACCTCGATCAGACACTATCTTCTTTGGAACACCGTGCAGACACACAATTCGTGACATGTACAGTTCTGCTAACTTGGCTCCAGTGTAGGTTGTTTTGACTGGGATGAAATGTGCGACTTTTGTCAATCTATCCACAATAACCCAGATTGAGTCGTAACCATCACGAGTACGAGGTAACCCTACAATGAAATCCATACCAATCTCTTCCCATTTCCATTCAGGTACTTTCAAAGGCTGGAGTAAACCTGCTGGTCTCTGGTGTTCTGCTTTCACTCTCTGACATACATCACACAAAGCTACATGAGTTGCTACGTCTCTTTTCAACCCATACCACCAGTACCTTTCTTTCAAGTCTTGATACATTTTGGTACTTCCAGGATGAATGGAGTAAGCGGAATCATGTGCTTCCTTCAAAATGAGTTCGCGAAGATGATCAGTTTCAGGTACACAGATCCTTATTCTGAACCAAACAGTTCCTTGTTCATCTTCGGTGAAATCCTTAGTCTTGCCTAAACCAATTTGAATCTTGATCTCTTTGATCTTAGCATCTGTCAACTGTCCTTTTCTGATCTCTTGTTCTAACGTCGGTTCTATCTCCATAATCATGGCTTCTGCTTGAGTGACAATTCCCAAATTTAAACGTGCCATCTCCCAACATAATTCTTGAGGCATCAATCGAGCAATCATCGTATTGGCTTGTCCTTTCCGGCTTAGGGCGTCTGCCACAACATTAGCCTTGCCAGGATGATACCGATTATCCAAATCATAGTCCTTGATTAATTCTAGCCATCTGCGTTGTCTTAGGTTAAGATCCTGTTGCGTAAAGATGTACTTCAGACTCTTATGATCCGTGAAGATCTGACAGTTGTTTCCGATCATGTAGTGCCTCCAAATCTTCAATGCGTGCACAACGGCAGCCAATTCCAAGTCATGGGTAGGATAGTTCTGCTCATGCTTTCTCAGCTGTCTTGAAGCATAGGCCACAACCTTGCCTTCTTGCATTAACACACATCCAAGACCCATCCGTGAAGCGTCGCAATACACATCAAACCCTTTGTGAATATCTGGCATTATCAACACAGGGGCCGTGGTCAATCTTGTTTTCAGTTCTTCAAAACACTTCTGGCATATAGCATCCCACTTAAACTCTTTTCCTTTCTCCAACAGAGAAGTCATAGGTTTCACAATCTTCGAGAATCCCTTAATAAATCTGCGGTAGTAGCCCGCAAGTCCGAGAAAACTTCTGATTTCAGGCACAGTCTTTGGTGGATTCCAATTCAGAACATCTTGAACTTTACTTGGGTCTACTGCAATTCCTCCATCTGTGATAACATGTCCGAGAAAAGAAACTTCTCTCAACCAAAAATCACATTTACTCAACTTGGCATATAACTGATTCTCTTGGAGTTTCTGTAACACTATCCTCAAGTGCTCTTCATGTTCTTCCTCGTTCTGCGAATACACCAAGATGTCATCAATGAACACAACCACAAACTTGTCAAGGTATTCCATGAAAACCTTGTTCATCAGGTACATGAAGTATGCTGGAGCGTTGGTCAATCCAAATGACATCACAGTAAAATCGTACAGACCATATCTGGTAGTGAAGGCTGTCTTGGGTATGTCCTCCGGTCGGATCCTTAGCTGATGGTATCCCGATCTCAGATCAATCTTGGAGAAAACTTTGGCACCTCTCATCTGATCAAACAAATCTTCAATCCTGGGCAGTGGGTACTTATTCTTGATCGTCACATCGTTCAGTGACCTGTAGTCTACGCACATCCTTCTGTTGCCATCTTTCTTATCGACAAAGATGACGGGTGCTCCCCACGGGGATGAGCTAGGACGGATAAATCCTTTAGCTAACATCTCTTCTATTTTTTTCTTTAGTTCACTTAGATCCTTAACATCCATTCTATAGGGTCTCTTAGAGATAGGTGCAGTACCAGGTAAAAGATCGATACTGAACTCAATGTCACGAACAGGTGGCATACCTGGTAAATCTTCCGGGAAAACGTCGGGATACTCACTGATAACTCTGATATCTTCCAGGGGCACTCCCTTCATTTGGTTCACTGTCCCAACTGCACTGGGCAAAGCTGATGCCGCAAACTCTATTTTATCTCCTTGAGGACTGGTCAAGAGCACTGATCTCTTGCGACACTGAATAACATCGTCACATCCTGATAACCAATCCATTCCGAGGATCACATCGATGCCGTTAGTCTTTAGGACTATTAGATTGGCTAGGAATTCTATCCCCATAATATTCATGCTGACCCTTGGGCATAAGTGACTGGCTTTCAATTCCTTGCCCGGGGAGCTTACTAGTAATATTTGCTTCATAGGGCTCATTGGTAAATTAAGTTTTGCAGCAAATTGCTCAGTAATGAATGAATGCGATGCTCCAGAATCAAATAAAACTGATGCAGGTTCCGAATTGACAAGGAACGTACCGAGCACAACGTCGGGAGCCTCTTCAGTTGTTTCTGCGGCCACATGGTTCACCTTTCTGCGCACGCAGTTCTGTTGTCCTTTGCTGCCCAGTGGTGTCTGGTTGCTGTTGCGTGGCTGCTGCTGCTGAGGAGTCTGCCTTTGTCCACTGTTCCTCTGATTCTGAGGAGTTTGCACATTACGCTTTGGGCAGTTGTTAGCGTAATGACCCAGTTCTCCACATTTGAAACATCCGTTAGGTTGGACAGGGGTGACTGGAGTGTTGGACCGTACTGGTGCACCTGTGGCGTAGCCTGGATGGTACGGTTGCGGGTTGGAGTTGCGCTGAGTCTGCTGGTTATAGCGTTGAGGCTGCTGTGGAGTTCTTTGATTCTGTTGACTCTGCTGAAATCCTCCACCTTGTCCTACAAAGCGTGACTGATATCCTTGGGGTGTGTTGTAGCGGGGTCGGGTGTTGCTGCTGGATTGTCCTTGGGACTGAAGTTTTCGCTTGTGTTCTCCGAGCTCCTTGCGCTCGCTCTCCAGACCAATGGCTTTGTCTAGTAAGGTCTAGAAGTTTGGGAAAGTGTGACTATGCAGCTGGTAGTTGAGCGGCCCTATCAGACCTTCCAAGAAGCGCTCCTGCCTCTTGGCGTCACTATCCACCTCATGGGGCGTGTAACGAGACAACTGAGTGAATTTGTCCCGGTACTCACTGACAGTCATGCTACCTTGCTTCAGGTTCAGGAACTCCTTCTGCTTGAGCTTCATTAGTCCTGCTGGGATATGGTGGCTGCGGAAGTTGGTTCTAAACTCCTCCCAGGTGATAGTGTTGGCATTGGCGTGGGCAGCAGTGAAAGCATCCCACCAATCAGCGGCTGCACCTTCCAGACGTCCTGCGGCATACAGGACCCTTTCACGGTCACTACATTGTGTGATGTCCAGCTTCTTAGTGATGACCTTCAACCAATCATCAGCGTCCAAGGGGTCCACAGAGTGAGAAAAGGTAGGAGGGTGGTGGCTCATGAATTCTCTGTGTTTGTCTCTAGGTGGCGGGTTTTGCTGTGGTGCTTGCTGATTCTGCTGAGCTTGTATGTTCTGGATGGTGGCAGTGAGGTTCTGCAACACCTGCATCTGTGCTGCCAAGAATTGCTCCATTGTTGGACTGGGCAGTGGTGGCAACTGACTTTGTCGGTTGACTATGCGAGCACGCCTAGAGCTAGGGTTATTCTGTCCCCCACCTGTCCTGGTGTTCACCATCTGACCGTTAGGGAATAATCCCAGGATAAGATAGGTGTACTAGAGATAGGTAGATAGAAAATAATATCTTTAACAAAATATGGATGAATAAGATTCCAACTGATATTAATGTATATATTATATCAATCAATTCTTATAGCACTCAAAGCAAACATTTGTTCTCAAGCAATCATTACATCGTCGTCCTCTCAGGTGAAAATGATTCTAACGAGAACTTTAAGAGATTCTAGCCTAAGAACCTAAGTGCCTATTCCTCGGGGCGAGTTATGGAGCCTGGTTCGCCGCGACGAAGCTTCTTGCGGGGTGGTGACAAAGCGGGGAAATGGGGTTCATCCATCTGTGTGGGTGGTGGCGCTCTTCCCTCAAGGCGAGCTGACTCGAGCAAGAGTGTTGAGGCGATCTTCATCATCTTCACCCAGAGTAATCATAGTTTCTTCAGTTCTACTGAGGCGGCGAGGAAGGTGACGATACTCCGTGTTCTGAAGCTCCTGGCGGTAGGTGTGGCAGATGGACCATAGTGCTCTCCTGGCGGCACTGCTGACGGCTGCGTCGTATGTAGCGTGGGGTGTGGTGGAGTCGTGTGCGGTGAGAGTCCTCAGGCCTCTGGCACTTTCCATCCTGATGTGGACGCGAGAGAGGTAGTAGTCGCCGAGCGCGGGGTCGGTGTAGTGATGCGTGTGGTAGTGAGGTCTCACGTGGTTGCCCAATTCTTGAAGAACACCTTGTAGTACTTGAGACAAGTGGCCGGGTTCTTTGTCCGAAGTGCGAACACAACAAAGTTGCCTCATCGCTGGAGTTTCATCACTCTGGTCGTTGTTGTCTTCATCGTTGTTGTTGTCCCCATCATCGTCCCTTCTAATACTTTCAAAGTTACTCGGGCTTCCTTCAGCGTCAGCCGGTGTTGGGGAGGGGGCTGGAGCAGGGACAACTAAGGGTGGTGGCGATCTCTCAATGACTGGTGATGCCGGCGGGGTGAACTGATTTCCTTCTTCATCAACTGCCATGGTACGGCCATCTTCACCATCCACGAAATAATAGACTTCCTCGGGTTCTTCCTCCGTAGCTTCCTCCTCTTCAACAGGGTCTGGGACTGGAGTAGGAGAAGTTGGTTCAGCTGGGGCAATGCGAACTTGGCGACCTCCGGTGCGCTTGCGAGTAGTTTGGTAAATTCTGACCATCTGGTAAGGGCGGGAGAAAAATTCAGGATATTTTTCTTTGAAAAGGAAAATGGTAGAAGGTTTATGTAAAACATAGGTTTTTATGTGGAAATATAACAGGAATTTTTGATGCTGATATGGCTTTCTAGAAGATGAATCCTTAGTTTCGACCATTTCTATCTAGGCTAGCGTCCTACAGTCAACATAGCTCTGATACCACTCCTGTCACACCCGATTCTAGAAAGAATCAGATGCATCTCATATGTGCGCCAGGATCTCGTTCACACACATATGGTGGACGGAAAGTGTAATATATCAAAGACAATGCCCAAAAGTAACTAAATAAAGTATTTAACAATATTACACTCCGTATAAAAGAGACACAAATGTCTTTAATGTTAAACCGTTATACCCTATACGAAGTCTTCAACAACTCCGTCTTCCACAGGCGATGACTGGTGAACGCAGGACCTAGAACTCCTCGAAGTCGTCGAAGATCTCCTCTTCAAAGTTAACTTCTGAACAGTAGGGGGCAAGGGTGAGTACTCTTATGGTTGGTACTCAGCAAGTGGGGTGAAAATGCAAGGCTATCAAGGATAGGCTGAGGTTTGCAGCAGCGGTTGCTTTTAGTTGGTCACATATTTATTATCAAGCACCTATTAACTAGGTTTAGGTTTATACCAATCCCACTTTAGCAAAGTCATAACGGTACCATCAACTCAAGTATTAACCACGAACCACAATTTAATTAATCTTCAAGTTTAAATTATCATGTGAGGGTCCAAGCCACTCTTAACCGTGAGTACGGCTGTTATAACAGTTTGACACTCTGCAGAGGTTGTACACTTTACCCACAAATCGTGTTTCCCTGAGTCGCCCGGGTTTGCAAAGCCCTTAAACACTTCCGAGGTGAGTGGCGAGGGTACACTACGAAGCCTTTACAAAGACATGTCGAAAGCTAGGCAGCCCGCTAGAGTTTCAGTAGCGGCGTGGTCCATAAACCTCCCTAATGGTCAGCTCCTTAGCAAAGGCAGCTACCCCAAGAGGACCGGGCTATGACCCCTATCACCGACCCCCTCCTTGCCCTTTCGGTAAGGCCACCAGCAAACTACACATCTAATTAATTGGCTAAGGTCAGAGCCATATGACTTTGTGGTTGCACTGTTCACTTGGGTGGTTCTCCATGTTTCCATTAAACAAAGTCGATCTTGATATTACGCAATAAAACCACAATATGAAACGTGTTCAACATTAACATAAGAGTAAACCAATACCAATCCCCAAAGTTTGCAACTAAGCGTAACTACCCAACAAAATAGTAAACCCAGGTGTTTCAAGGATTGGGGTAAAAGACTAGGTATGTCCTTAGCATAGGTAATCCCATCAAGTTTATGCAAGCAAACAATAAAGTAAAGTGTATTTTCATGCAGTTATTGGGATCAAATAGAATATGCAGAGGGGGAAATCCACTTGCCTCCTTCAAATAGCTGCTGATTCTCTTCCTCGTAAGCTTGCTCTTGATTTGGCTCGAACGTCACGTTGTCTACGCGATCACACAAACAAGCATACACAACCAAATAAGAAACAATACAACAAACAGTACAACGGAAGGGTGAAAAGATGCTAAAGCATAATTAAACCTTAAACAGAGGGTCGGGGTGCAAAACTATAGGTTCTGGACGGCGGGTTCTAATTCTAGAAAAGTCAGGGGTCGGGATAGAAAAAGAAAGGGCTCAGCTCAAATTATTTTTCTACTGATCTGGACTGCGGGTTGATTCCTGGAAAACTTAGGGATCTTCCTGCAAAAGTTTCGGGATCGGCTAGGGTCGGATAAATCTGGTCCGTTGGATCAGAATCGGCGGCGGATCAGACGAATCGGCGGAGTAAGGGTCGGGCGAATCGGCCGAGTAAAGAAAAGGTCGGGTAAATCGGCCGGGTAAAGTGAAGATTGATTCTGGCCGTTAGATCTAGATCGAGCGGTAAAGGAAGGGTCGGCTCGTCAGAACAAAAGGGTCGGGCGAGGCGGAGTTTTAACTGGGCATCGGCGGCGAGCGTGTGCGGCGGCGGACGGCCGGAGCTTCACCGATTCCGGTGTTCCGGGGCTCAATTCAAGCTGGGTTCATGACGGGAAGTGAGTGGGTGGTACGGTGAAGGTGAGGGTGGGTACAGGTTGGCTGTGCGGCAGCTGTGAGCTGGCGGCCACGGCGGCGGGCGGAAACAGGGGTCCGGCGAACAATCTGGTGGGCGACGGAGCAAAAGAGAGAGGGGAATCTGGTTAGCTTAATGCTCACCAACTTGCGGAGCTCTGGCGAGAGTTGAAGACGGCGGAGCAGCTGCAGGTCGTCGAGTCGACGGAGAATCGGCGGCACGGGTCGGCGGCGTTCCTTCGAGGTGCAACTTCCCGCGGCGTACGACGATGTTGTGTTGAGGAAAGGATTTGAGTTTGGCGTGGGTTGCAAGGCGGGGCTTTGGCAGGAATTTATAGGGGCAGATCGGCCGAGATTAGGAAGGCGGTGCTGCGGAAATCGATCAGGACTCGGGATAAGCAGAAAGAAAGAGAACGGGGTACGAACAGCAGCTCGGAGTCGTTCTGGACTCTGGGTAAGGAAAGAAGAAAGAAGAAGAAGAAGAAGGCGCCGACAGGTGGGTCCAAGGTGTCGGTGGAAGCAAGGGTCGGCTGAGGGAAATCGGCCACTGGGTCAGCCGTGGAAAAAGAAAAGAGGGAGAAGAAAAGAATTGGGCCGGGCTGAAAGAAATAGGAAAAGAATGAAATAAAGACGCATGCACAAATTTTAATTTATGATTTTTATGAAAATATTTTTTTAGAAATTTTAGCTCCTATATTTTGGGTGTTACAACATCAAATCTTGAGCACTTGAGTTTGGACAAAATTGTGTGTTCTGCGTTTGTTACTCTTGGAGATTTGGCTCCTAGACGGCTAGGTGTTGCCCGGTGAGCACCCAATAGTGTGGGCTGCCGCGGGAAGTTTGTAAAGGTCGGTTTCCACCTCTGCAATGGAAGGGAATCAAGATAGTGGAAAGCTAAGGTGTGCTTTGGTAGCGCCTTGGCGAGGAGCCTTCGCAAAGCTCCTCAACGGAGAGTATGAATCACTGAGCTTGTGTAGCACATGCAGTGAATCTGAACTTCGGTAAAAATCCTTGTACCGATTGTGTTTGATTTTGTCTTGTGGATTTGACAAGCTCTCCTTTGGACACTTGTGTTCTTAGAGACATTGTTGTCCTTGTAAGTGCAGGGACTATGTGGACCTGCTCCAGAAACTCCACTAAGCGTACTCTACATCTAGGGTTTGAACTTGTATCCATTTACTCACATCAAATTTATTGTGTTCACTCTGCTATGTGTGAACCCGGAACTTCCGGTTCATCTACTATCCTGCTCAAATCTGGAAGTTCCGGATCTATAAATTGAAAGTTCCAGTTTTAGCAGGCAGTGATTTTTATCCGCTGCATTTGAGTGAAAATTTGTAGGTTCGCCGATTCAACCCCCCCTAGGCAACATCACAGTCCTTTTAGGGATCCCCGGTATGTCTGAGGGTTTCCATGCGAAGATGTCCAGATTATTGCGTAGGAAGTCGGCGAGCACGGTTTCCTATTTGTTGGTCAGGTCGGCCCTTATCCAGATGTTGGCATTTTTTATGCCCAATGGAATATGTATTCCGCAAGCACAAAGAATCCACCGCTATAGCACTTCACCTTGGAGTATTCCAAGGTATTGTAAATTTTCATGGGGAAGCACTATGGTCTAGAGAATATCGAAGAAGCGAATGATAAACTTTACTAGAAATATCAATCGACTAATATAGTGGGGGTAAGCCAGATATGATAAGATAGGATAAATGGTCAAGCGATGACCGTCTGACATAGGAGACTCTAAACCTTTGAGTGGTAAGCAGCTGGGAGGACAACAAGTGAGAAAGACTCCTAAAATACTCCTAAACTATCGATCTAGCCTCACTAGGCTAATCCTTGCTTCTAACTTTATATCGGGAACCTAGAGCTTACTTCGGCGGCCAGAGAGAGAAAGGACTGCACAAAGGGAGAGAGGGGAGTCAAACGGCAAACAACAACTACTGCTATGAAAACACCCGAACGTGGTGGACTATGAGGGACAGACAAGGCTGTCACCACCTGCCGACTACCACACTGTTCCGTGGGGTGGAACACAAATCCTACCTGACACTAAGCCAGACACCACATTTGCACTTGGTGTTAGGATTTCTCTTGAGGCCTTGAAGAGAAATCCCCTTAAACCTAGGGAACTGACTTGAGCCCCCTAGTCCAGGCGAGAAAACCCGCAAGGTAACATCCCGATAAACAAGGCAGATAACAAAGCCTAGGCTAGAGGAAAGAGCTTCCACACACAAGTTAGATAACTTGGAAAGATAAATAAATGCGGAAAGTAAAGTTGACTTGAAAAGATAAAGAAGATAACTTATGTTGATAACTTCTCTAAGGAAAGGTACAAGAGCTATACCAAACTTTCGATGACGACTCCAGAATCCCGAGATAAGCTCGACTTGACTCTAACTCCCAGACTACTAAACCTAACTCTTGAAAGTGAAAGAGAGAAGAGAACTCCTTGGTGTGTGTTACAAGTGGGACGTGCTGGTCTATTTATACTACTTCAAGGACATTTCTTGCAGCGTCGCTTGTAATGTAAGCTGGTATGGCGGTTGAAGTAACTTCCACGCGAAGTTGGGCGCGTGGCACTGCAGTGGGATGCCGGCCAGCCTCTTCCAGGCAAGCCGGCTTGGGATTTGTTCCACTTGGCACCGCCTTCCTCTAGACGCCTCTGATTTCCTCCTAGTGTCAGTGGTAGTTGGCATCTTAGGTGTTTGCCCGAATCTTGCATGCAAGTCGGCCTTCCAATCCTTCGGTGAAGCCTTTCGGGTCTTTGGATCAAACCGACTTCAAATGCACGGCTTAGGATCAAGGTAAGTGTGTTTCCTTGCTCCTGGATCAATGATGTGGCAATCCGAGGGAGTGCTAGGGTGGCCGGCCAAGGTGAGGCTGGTAGGCCTGGGATTTTCCCCATTTTGACTCAATTTTCGTACACTTGTTCGTGCATTCGCAACTCATCCAAAACTTGTGGAAATTGATTAGTTTAAATAAAATATGTATGGAACATAGTGCACAACTCTATTTATTCCTGAGAATTTGACAGACAAAGTGTGTTTTAATGGCCGTCAACACACCCCCATGCTTAAACTCTTGCTCATCCTCGAGATAGGCTAAAGCTTAGGCTCGGCGGATCAGGAGTTGCGTCAATGTTCACACCCTATAGGTACCTTATGCACAACATATTACTCTAACCCGTATGTACTTTGAATAAGTTGGCTCGCACCTTGGTTTTGGAGTGTGGGGCTTATTTGCCTTTCATCCCTCATCTTGGGTGGTTGAGAGACTGAACAGTCTTCACCAGAATATTTCCTTCTTCATGTTCAAGTTCCTTTCTTGGACTTTTTAGGTTTTCAAATGAGGTTTGAGATTTCTCAATGGTGCTCTCAAGATTGCTCAAGGTGTATAGTCCTCACCATGGTCGGAGTTTTCCTACTCTAAGGCTGATATGTGGAGTTTCATGAGTAAGAAGAGTGTGGCATACCTTGGTTACCTTTGTTGCCGAGCCGAACAGTGGTTCACAAGAGGTTGGTACCCGATCAAATCCCGATCTTATGGAATGGATAATGTCCAGGGGAGAGGGAGAAAATGGACTCACACTTGGAAATTTTTGGTCTTTTATTTGTACTCCTCCTTTCTGAATTTTGGAGAGGTATGGGTCTTTATATTCTTCTTTTTGCTCATCATCATTTTTTTAAAGAAGATAACTCATACTCTCATGACAATGTAGGTCATTGGGATGGAGTATTTATTGGAGTAGACCTTTCTTGGATGGATAGGTTCACTATAGAGATGTGGGGTTTTGTTTGTGGATGGAGACTGTCTGGCGGGAATGGATGTCAATACCTGGAGTAGGTAATTGACATGCTAGACATTTTTTAGGCTAGCAGAACAATGGGTACGCAGAGGAGAAAGATCGACAGATGACAAATACCTTACTTGAACGGACTCACCATTCAGCACAGCTCACAACAGCTCAAGATAGCATGTAGTGACTTAAGTAATGAAGCATTATGGTTCTGGATAGGGTATTTAAACCAATTTCCATACTTTGTTTTTAAAGAAATTCCAAGAGGTCCCGTACTAGAGCATGCAGTTTTATTCCGATTTTAATCTCAAATCTCCCAACAACTTAGACTTGGAAATCAAGCTCATGCTCCCACAAACCATAAACTTTCAATGTTGACCACAACAAGTGCCAACAATTTCAAGTACTAGGAGAGTAAAAAGCTATATACGAGACACTTGAAGAGCATGGACAGAGCAACTATTCATCATTTCTGTAAGTAGAACTCACACGGATTTCCACACATATAAGTTGGGAGTTCTTTTATTCAAACATGACACATTTTTTGGATTTTTTTGAACGTATTATTCTTGCTACTAAAATTATTATTATTATTATTATTATTATTATTATTATTATTATTATTATTATTATTATTATTATTATTATTATTATTATAGAACTAGGGCACGGCAACTCTTGAAACGAACAGACGGGTTGGACAACTTACCTGGATACACCCCCAAGCTTAGATGAAGCTTAGTTCTGCTGGTTGGGGTCGTAATGTTGCTGGTGGTATTCATGCTGCTGGTAGCTAGGGTAGTGCTGCTGCTGCTATTGACTGGAACCAAGGCCCAGATGGTTGAAGACGCCTGAGATGTCGTAGTGCATGGACAAGGTCATCCCCCAGTTTCGTTGGGTGAGATCGGTGTTATGTGCTAGGTCCTGGCTGATCTACTCCTTCTGTTGGCCGATGACGTTGACATGGTCGGTGAGGTTCATGATGCTCCGAACGATCGATTTCTCGTAGTCATATCGTGCCGAGGTCCATGGACCCACCTGAGGACCATAGGAACTCTGCATACCTAGGGGGTAGTAGAATCCCTGACCGTAGCCGTACCCGGTACTGTCTCCAGCGGTGTTCGAGCCACCATGAGCATAATGCTCATAGGTTTCGTCAAAGCTCATATGTGCGGTAGAAGGTCCTTCCTACTGGGTAGTATCTACCTAGGGCTGCTGCTGCTGCGACGATCCTGCCTGGTGCTACTGTTGTTGCGATGGTCCTACCTGCTCTTGCTGGGTACTGAGTCGGGACTAGCCTCGTGTTACTGGACTAGCAACACTTTGGCGCGTCGGCTCCTTCTTCTCCATTTGCAAGGTTAGTCTCTTGTCCGAATAGAGAGAAAGTTCGGGCATGGGAGCTCAATCTCTTTATCATATCCTGGATAGCACATGAAGAGAGAGTTACTCGGCCCCTCGCGCCTGAGGTGCCCCTGCACGAAATGCTCTAGGCCAATTTTGAATTGAAATGCTTTTGTCGAAGGCAAGTAGGTGAGCTGGGCGTTTTCCAATGCACCGACATGCGTAGCAATGCGTGTCACCAAAGAGGTCTTGTTGACGGGGTTCTTGCCCACGATCATCTTTTGCTAATGAGCCAACACGCTCATGATGGGAGAGAACCTTATTTTGTGGGCCATGGAAAAGAGACACTACAGCTCGGGAGAGCTGCAGAGGCGCAGGTTGGAGCACGGGTGCACAACCATGCTAAGCCATTTTGCTAGCAGCCTAAGAGTTGGATTATGGATGGACACTATGCTATTATTACTGCTAATAGGTTCATCAGAAATTGAGTTCCACCAGGTGGAGCAATCATATTGATGGTCTTTAGCAAGGGCATTTCGATCAAGCAAGCACTTTTTATGAAAGCCGAGCACTTGGCTAAGTTGTTTGACTGTTAGCTCATATTGCTCATCAAAGAAATAGAAATAGATTTTAGTTGTTTAACTCGTTTCTTCAATACCAAGACACATAAGTAATTCCATGGTTAGGAGGTGCGAACCTGTCTCTATGATGTCGGCGAAGTTCTCCCAACCGGCATAGGCAAAAGCGGTTCATGTCCTGCTTCAGGCCCGTCTTGATGAGGAAGAGAGGCTTGAAAACCTTGACGTGGCCGAAGCTCTTCTTCTTCAGGAGTTGCAGTGCCTCCCGCTTGTAATCGTTCTGGGCTACGATCTGTTCGACCATAGTCAGGACACGAATGCGAAGATGGATGCGGTTCCTAGGCACCGGGAGTCGCGTCCTCTTGGGAAACACTAGTTCGGTGGCTCGAGTCCACCGACATGTTGTCCCGGGAGGACGCCGAACTCTGCGAGTGCCTAGAGGAACTGTCGGAGCTGATCTTCTTGAGCGTCTACTTGATGGGGTTCCACATGATTCCTTCGAGAAGTTAGTGCACAAATACCCGAGGGTCTAACAAGAAAGATTAGTCGATCATTAGTCATCCTTGTGGGATCCGAACCACCACAATCGTTCGTCGTTCAAGTGAGCCAAAGTTTTATTCGGAATGGGAAATATTTTTTGGTTTTCTTATTTAAGGTTATTACTAACTTACTAATCATTTCTGATTAGTACTAACCTTGATTAGCACTAATCACTAACTACTGATTTTTTTCTTCGGGTGAGCTAGCACTAAGCTCTTGTACTTAATTAACTCAAGAAGCTTGATTAAGTAAAAGAAACTTAGGAGAGGGAGAAGGGAACTCAAACTTAGAGAGGTGTTTGTGTACCAGAGCTAGTGGTGCGACGAGAGATGCCGGGAGCTTTGGGTTTTATAGGCGCGCGCAGGAGCCAGGCTGGACGGCTCATGAACAGCAACGGGAGCTCCACCTCAACCTTCTATGCGTAGACTTGCAGGTGATAATGCAGTGTTTGGTGGCGATGGGACGACATCGGCGAGGGAGAGGCCAGCCGGCCATAATGGGTCCGGTCAGCCTGGTGTTGCACCACCTCGCGCTCTGCTTTCTCCTGCAGACTCCTTACACATCATGTCATCTTCCTGCATGATTGGACGTGAATGGTGCAAGGGAGGCCAACCATCCTGGATGGGGTTAAATGGCCTGCATATGCACGCTTGCGAGTGCTTCCCCCTCTGATTGATGTTCTTGTCATGTTTGCCCTTCCGTGCAGCTGCACACTGGCCAGTGGATGACAAGTGGGGCCGGCCGGCTTGTAAACAGGCTAAAAATTTTTGTTCATTTTATGCAATGCAATTAAATCAAAAGCTCGAAATTTGAACATGCACTTCGTGGAAATTTAAACATGCCATGATGAAGTTGAAATAAACTATTGAAGGAAATAAACTATCCTATATGCAAATGCAAGAGATGGATAACTACCATGTTACCTCATGGCGAGAGCTCGGGTTTTGAGTCCTGAGCGGGACTCTCCGTACCTTGGGTTCGATTGTCGTCGCCGGATGGAGTTTTCGTTGGCGATGACACTTTCTTTTGCCACACTTTCTTTGTGGGCTTGCTTGTTTCGGTCTCTTTCTTCTCAAGCTCTAGAAATTTCTTACGCTGGATCCTTCGCTTCACGTTCCATTGGTTATGCACCTTGATCTCCTCTCAAATTCGAAGATTCTCCACGAATTCGATGAGGGCTTCGATGGATGGGGTTGATGGCTTCTCCGGCTCTCTCACGGACTTCTTCCGGTTGAATGTCTTGACTTGGGACCATTGTTCGGCCTTCGGTCTGAAGATGAATTTTTCTATCTGCCCATTGATGTTGAGTTGAATTTCTCCAGCTCAAGCATCAATGTGTGCAGAACGGCCTTCCCAATATGAGAAGGGTCTTGGTGTCGACTTCCATGTCGAGAATGACAAAATTAATGGGGATGAAGAAATTCCGTATTTTCACCAAAATATTCTCTGCAATTCCTGTGGGGTAACGAACCTATTGGTCCGCTAGCTGCAAACACATAAGAGTAGGAACAAGCACATGATGGTTAAGCTTATCATAAACTACCTTTGGCATGACGCTGACACTTGGTGGTGGGGCATCCTGGGTCCTTCTTATTCTCTAGGAGAGGATCGAGTATAGCTGCGCTACACTCTTCTGTAAGCTACACGACCTCGGTGGTTGGCAGGGACCTCTTGCTTCCAAGGATATCCTTGATATACTTGGCATACGTGGGAACCTACATAGCATCAAGAAGTGATATATTGACATATAGCTTCTTAATTACCTCGACGAACTTGCCGAATTGCTCGTCGGCCACCGGCCTCCTTCTCCGTTCCGAAAATGGTAAGGAAGTTGTATCGTGGTACTCTCGGGAAGTCCTTGGGACTTCCTCGGTGTCTTCCTAGGTAGCAGTGGTGTTGGACTCTTCGGCCTCCTCCTGCACTTCGTCTTCAGCATCAGCATCCCTGGCGGTTATGGTCTTCCGCCGTGTACCTTTGTCTTCCAGATGGGGTGGATCCTATGTGGTCTTTCCAGTTCGTGTGGACACAACTTTCACACTTTCCTTGGGGTTCGCTTCCGGTTGCCTGGGTAGCTTTCCCTCATTTTTGTTAGGGCAAGATGCGGCGAGGTGAGCTACTTGGGATTCTATCATTTTGTTGAAACTCAGCTGGTTTTTAATAACAGAACTAAAGCTCTCAATTTGAGCGGCCAGAGACTCCAAAATTTTATCATTAGCTTGAAACTTCTTACTAATGTTATCATTTATTTGTTCTTGTTGTACACTAAGTCCTTGAGTGAGGGCTGAAAATTGGTATTAAAGTTGTTACCTTGTTGTTTGCCGAATGGGAGGTTGGGCTTGGAGTTCCAACCTTGCTGAGGACGGTAGCCTGAGTTATTGGGATTGTTGTTCCCAATGAAGTTCACGTCCTCTTGAGTCGACGGGAAGGTGTAGTCCGAGTGCCCAGTGTTGCCTCATGTCTCACATGTGATCCGAGACTCCATGATCTGGTTTACCTCCTAGTGCGGAGATTCCAGCTTTTCTATGAGAAGATCCATCTTGGATGCTAGCATATCTACATCATCAATCTAGTGTACTCCTTTAAAGTGGGTTGGCTACCTATCTCCCTTCTAACTCTGGTTGGAGGCAATCTTGTCGATAAGCGCCTTAGCTCTTGCAACATCAAAGGAGAGGAATGCTCCTCCTGCTGTTGCATCTATGTGGTCTTGCGCTCGCTGACTCAGGCCATGGAAGGAGTTCTGAATGATGAGCCACTCCTCCATATCGTGGTGTGGGCATGCTTACTCCTGAAGACGTTCCCAGGCTTCTAGGATTGTTTCATTCTGGAGTTGTTGGAAACTGGAAATCCTGTTCCGAAGGGCGCTGGTTTTGCCCACCGGAAAGTACTTGGCCAGGAATGCAGTAGAACAGGCATCCCATGTGGTGAATGCATCCTTATTGGTGTAGAACCACGTCTTTGCTTTCCCAAGCAGAGAGAATGGGAATAGATGAAGTCGAACATTTCCCAATGTAGTGCCTTTGGGGTTGATTGTGCTGCTGACTTCCAGGAAGTTCTAAAGATGAGCGTTGGCATCCTCTAATGCCTTACCACAGAAAGGACTTGCTTGGACCATGTTGACAAGCCTAGTCTTCAGCTCAAAGCCTTCATTGCCTTGGTCGGTGTTTAATCCAGTAGGGATATGGCTGCTGGACGGGGCTGAGAACTGATGGAGTGTCTTCTGAGCCATGGGTGATGAAGTTGGTGTTGTTGAACCTTCGCCTAAAGAAAGACTTTTCTGAGGTGGGACGACTCTACGTCGGACAATTCGCCCAATTCTTTCTGGATTTGGGTTGAAGTTGTATGGTAGATCGAAACCGGTCGTGCACTGCTCTGCATATATCACAAAGAAAAAGAGAGCAATGGTAAGCCCGCTAAGATTAGCGGTGGTAAATCAATAAACTTTATCAAACTAATCAACGATATCTTTAGCACCAATTGTTTCCCCGGCAACAGCGCTCGAAATATTTTTTGGTGTTTCTTATGCCCAATAGAATATGTATTCCGCAATCGCACAAAATCCACCGCTGTAGCACTTCACCTTGGAGTATTCTAGGGTATCGTAAATTTCCACGGGAAGCACTATGGTCTAGAGAATATCAAAGAAGCGAATGATAAACTTTATAGAAAATATCAACCGACTAATATAGTGGGGGTAAGACAGATATCATAAGATAGGATAAATGGCCAAGTGATGATCATCTGACATAGGAGACTCTAAACCTTAGACGGTTAGCAGCTGGGAGAACAACGAGTGAGAAAGACTGATAAAATACTCTTAAACTATCGAGCTAGCCTCACTAGACTAAACCTTGCTTCTAACTTGATATCGGGAACCTAGAGCTTACTTCAGCGGCCAGAGAGAGGAAGGACTGCAGAAAGGGGTGAGAGAGGAGTCCAACGGCATACAGCAACTACTTCTATGAAAACACCCGAACGTGGTGGACCGCGAGGGATGGACAGGGCTGTCACCACCTGCCGACTACCACACTGTTCCGTGAGGTGGAACACACTTTCTAGCTAACACAAAGCCAGACACCATGTCTACACTTGGTGTTAAGATTTCTCTTGAGGCCTTCAAGAGAAATCCCCTTCAACCAAGGGAACTGACTTGAGCCCACTAGTCCAGGCGAGAAAACCCGCAAGGTAAGATCCCAATAAACAAGAGAGATCACAAAGCCTAAGCTAGAAGAAAGAGCTTCGGCACACAAGTTGGATAACATGGAAAGATAAATAAATGCGTGTTGACGCCAGATTTCGACACGTGGTGAATTGGCGTCAGGAGGAGAAGATTGGCCGATGCGGCAGATCTGAAGGCTACAGAAAGGAATCGGCCGATTGAAGTAACAGTTGGAAATCGGCCGATTGGTGGCCCAGCCTATGCCAACAGGATGGGATTATTTCAGAAGATCCTGGTCAAAAGCTGGTCAAAAGGGGCACACTAAGTCGGTCGAAGAGCAATTGAAGGAAATCTTGATTGATTAGGGAGCGGCGGCGGAAGATTCTGCGGGAGTCCGTTTCCTTTTTAAAGTCCGTATAGATATAGTAATTTAAATAAGGTTGTGACAAGTCGTGATCGACCAGGAGTCCTAGCTTTAGGGTATAAATAGGAGTCGTCAGGGTCTTGAAAAATATCAACATATCAATCAACAACAGTACTTCTACTTTTCAAGCAATTTACTTTCAAGTCGGCGACTTCGCCAATATTTTCTTCTTCCACGAGTTCGTACGGATTGGCAGGACTGCATCAACTTGATCTCCGGCCAATTGGTAGGTTCCGCTTACCGAGTAATATCCGAGCTTTAACTACGGGCGCATCGCTGTGGTTTCGTTTGGATTTATTCACCAGTTATCGATATTTACTAGAATTGCAAGTTTTACCTGTTATTCTAGTATTATCACCAGTTATCCAGCTTGAGATCAGAGTGATCGGCTTCGTCATTGTTTTTCTCCGATTTATCAACCCACAGCCGATTAGATCTATTTCAAGTGTTGTCCTTGCAGTAGTCGTCTAGATCGCTCCAGCAGTTTTCTTTACGATTACTACACGATCATCGGCTGATCCATAGCCGATCATCTCTACAGCAAATCAGCCGATTCGCTGCCGACGCGCTCCTCAGCATAGATCGGAATCCCAGCCGATCGACGCGCCTGAAATTTAATACTCTATTTCCTTGTCAATCAACAGGTCAGATTGACTGGCACGCCGCGCGAACCGCACCAGGGCAATAACCCGAACAGGAGCTAAGCAGATTCTCCCGGGTCGTGTGTTCGGCGCTGAAGACCCATCGGCCGATTCCTATCCGGCCGATTTTAGCGCCAACACACTTTCGGCACGCCCGGTGGGACCATGCAAGATCTGATATGACGAAGAACGCAGAAATCTCCGACAGCAACATCATTGAGGTCACAGAAGCGGATGTCAAGGACGACCAGAGGGAAGAATTGGCCAAACATCTGGAAGATTACAAGAAGATGTACCTCCAGTCGTTCAGTCGTACCAGAAGCGGGGAGGCAGTCAAGAAGGCTCCCATTCTAGCACCTCGCCACATCACCATTGCTGAGGACTCGGGCAAGATGTCAGAGATGATTCAACAGTCCGTGTATCAGGCATTCATCGACCAATCCTCGGTGATGACCAACACGGTGTATAACGCCGTCGTCAATTCTCTGGCCAGCGGAGCCGTTCAAGGCTATCAGGGACCGGCATATGCCCCCCCAACAACTCTGCCAGCCAGAAGCCTACCATACACATCCCAATTGGCTCCTTAGCCGATATTGACGCAACGCGAGGGGTACAACTCTCCACCACCCTCGGCGTCTCCAAGATACAGCGGTGCACCATGTCTCCCATCACAAACGCCGCTTCAACCCGTTCAGATGGCTTCTATGCAATCACTACCTACAAGCTCAGCGCCTTGGGGAACATCAGCCACAGCGTATTTTCCAGAGCCAGCGAACGGGCATGGAAGTTATTCGGTTCAGGTGCCATACCAATCGGCCGCCCGGCCGACGGTCTCCTAGTATCAGCCGATCTTATCAGAAATCAGCAGGGGGGCAAACACTGTGGAAGCATTCAGAGGCACGGCGCCAACAGTGACGTACGAAGGGGGTGCGGGCTCGTTTCGCCATCAACTATCGGCCACTCAGCAAAATTCGCCGATTCATCACCCGGTTGTACCAGCCCTTCAGCACATGCCCACGCCGAGGACAGCTGTTCATCAGCAGCAGGTGGACTGGACGGCAAGAATAGCAGAAGTAATCCAGGATCAGTTTGGATTGAAGCCGAAAGTTCAAACTTATACTTACAAGACACCGTATCCATCGGCCTATGACTCACTGCCATTCCCACACCGCTACAAAGTTTCTGATTTCACCAAGTTCTCAGGGACGGACGATACATCCACTTTGGAGCATATCAACCGATTCATCATCCAGTGCGGAGAAGCTGCCACGCAAGATGCTCTGAGGGTGCGTTTATTTTCATCGTCTCTCTCCGGATCGGCCTTCCAGTGGTTCACTACTTTACCGCCAAATTCTATCGTTACTTGGGCCGATCTGGAGAAACAATTCCACAAGTACTTCTATGCAGGAGAACACGAGATGAAGATCTCGGATTTGACTAGTCTCAGGTAGAGGAGCGATGAAACAGTAACGGGGTATATACAGAGGTTCAGAGAAATCAGGAACAAATGCTACAGTCTGGCTCTGATCGATGCACAGTTGGCCGATATCGCTTTCCAAAGCCTCTTTCCACAGATCAAAGAGAGATATGCTGCCCAAGAGTTTGAAAGCCTGAGCCAAATCGTCCACCGATTATCAGGGCAAGAGGTCCGACCGTTTGAACAGCGGAGGAACTTTCAAAAGAAGGTGGCATACTTGGAGGGATCTGATTCCGATGCAGAAGAAGAAATCGGCCTGGCAGAGTGGTTAAAAGGGAAAAAACCAATATCTTGCCCCTTTGGCAAGAAGGAGCCAGAGACATTCGGCTTTGACACGTCAAAGGCCGATAAAATTTTTGATCTACTGCTTCAGGAAGGGTAGATTAAGCTGTCTCAACATCACACCATCCCCACGGACGATCAAAATAAGAAGATGAAATACAGCAAGTGGCACAACGCTACTTCTCATGACACAAATGAATGTAAAGTCTTCCGCCAGCAGATACAATCGGCCATAGAGCAGGGGCGGCTTAAATTTGAAATTCCAACCAAATCGGCAAAGCCGATGAAGATAGATCAGCACCCTTTCCCGACCAACATGGTTAACGCTGGAGGAGACTCAAGTCAAACCAAGGTGCTGACGTCAGAATCGGCGAGAAGAGGCGGCGCCGTCGACCCCAGGAGGCAGATCACGACGGAAGAAATCAGAAGGAACAGGCGAGGGCCAGAACGACCACACAAGCCCGTCACCCCCCAACTCTTACTCAGTAAATATCGGCAGCAGCAAGAACAAGCAAGATACCGGGAAGAGGCGATACGCTGGCATGAAGATCACTGGCAATGTCCGTTCTTCATCCACTGCTGGGAGAACGACATCAGGTTGCCGTCTGCCGATAACTGTCCGGAGTGTAACGGATTAAGCCACAGCGATCACCCGAGGCCACACTCTAGGGATAGAGGGTCAGAGCCGATCAGCAGAAATCGGCGCGAGGAACGGCGCGTTTCGGTGCATGATCGGCTGGGGGGCAGAGTTGACCAGTACAACAGGTCAAAAAACAAGATCGACCAGCGAGATGGACTGGGGGGCAGGATCAGCGCACACGATCGGCTGGAAGAGATGGCCGATGACACGGTATCAGACGAAGATCCCCTAGGGAGGGAACCAGATTGGGAACACGCCAGATCATCGGCCAAACCAGTGAATCCCAGGTGGTGCCCCGATGGCCTATCCAGATCCCAGAAGCGAAGGATCCAACGCCTACGCCAGTGGGAGCATCAAGAAGAAGAACAAAGACTTGTGCCAGAGAGAAGGAATGTTAAATCTCAAAGTTTGGCGCCCAAAGAAAAACGATCAGGAAACGAACAACCAAGAATCGGCAGCCGAAATTGATATGGTATTCATACTGCCGATGGAGTTCATGGCGCCCAACGATCGAGATAAAGTAACAAGAACAGAGGAAGAACAAATGGCACAACTAGTATTAGAGCCGATGACGGCTACGTTTGAGAAACCAGAAGAAGAAAAACGGCAGCATCTCAAAGCGCTGTTTCTCAAGGGCTATGTCAACGGGAGACCCGTCACCAGATTACTGGTAGATGGAGGCGCGGCAGTTAACATCATGCCATACGCCATGTTCCGCAAGCTGGGCAAGGGCGATAATGACCTCACCAAGACGGACATGATGCTAAAGGATTTCGAAGGCAACGTATCACCCGCCCGCGAAGCGCTCTGCGTCGACCTCACCATCGGCAGTAAGACCCTCCCTACTACTTTCTTCGTTATTAATGGCAAGGGGTCCTATAATATGCTGCTTGGTCGCGACTGGATACACGCAAACTGCTGTGTCCCATCTACTATGCATCAATGCCTTGTGCAATGGGTCGGCGACAGTACAGAGATAGTCGCTGCCGATTCCATCTACAGCGTTGCAGCGGCCGACACGCAACAGTGGAGCTGCGAGCACGTCAAGTGTATATCTGGTAGGACTAGGGACACTGACTTCCTGAGAGTGTCCGATTTCGGTCTACAGCCGATCCAACCAGTCGGCTCTGAAGATTCAGAATAAATGGATCAGCTCGTCCGAGAAGATGGGAAGCTTGGGCATGGGTTTACGTCAGCCAATTTATTAGAGATGGTAGATTTGGGAGATAGCAGCAAATCAAGGCCGACGTACATTAGTGCCAATTTGGATTTTGAGTACAAATGTAAATTGATAAGTTTATTAAAAGAGTTCAGGGATTGCTTTGCTTGGGAATACCATGAGATGCTAGGACTAGACCGGTCTATTGTTGAACACCGGTTACCTATAAAATCAGGATATCGGCCATATCAGCAACCTGCACGAAGGTGTAACCCCAAGATTCTACCTGACATAAAGGCCGAGATTACAAAGTTGATTGAGGCAGGATTTATTCGGCAGTGCCGCTACGCCGAATGGATTTCAAACATTGTGCTTGTATACAAAAAGAATGGAAAATTGCGTGTGTGCATCGATTTCAGGAACTTAAATCAGGCTACACCGATGGATGGATATCCGATGCCGACGGCCGATATCTTGGTGGATGCTGCCGCAGGCCACAAAGTCATAAGTTTCATGGATGGGAATGCCGGGTACAATCAGATATTAATGGCCGAGGAAGATATTTCGAAAATGGCTTTTAGGTGCCCAGGCCATCTTGGTTTATTTGAATGGGTGGTTATGACTTTCGGCTTGAAGAACGCCGGTGCTACATATCAACGGGCCATGAACTACATCTTCCACAAGCTCATTGGTTCATCGGTGGAAATTTATATAGATGACGTCGTGGTCAAGTCAAAAGGTCACCAAGATTATCTGGCCGATTTACAGGAAGTGCTGGAGTGCACAAGGAAACATGGGCTGAAGATGAACCCAAACAAGTGTGCATTTGGTGTATCGGCCGGACAATTCTTAGGGTTTATGGTCCATGAGCACGGGATAGAAGTCAACCGCAAGACCATAGACGCCATCAAAAAAGTGGTGGCCCCACAAAATAAAACTGAACTGCAGTCCCTCATCGGCAAGGTCAATTTCATCAGAAGATTCATATCCAATCTATCAGGACGTATTCAGGCTTTTACCCCTCTGTTGAAATTAAAGCCCGACCAGGAATTCATATGGGGAGAAGGACAACGCAAGGCACTAGAGAATTTCAAGCAGTATCTGGTTTCACCTCCAGTATTAGTTCCACCACAGCCTGGTAAGCCGTTCAAGTTATATTTATCGGCTGATGAACAGGCTATCGGATCGGCGTAGGTACAGGAGTTTGAGGGGAAAGAACGAGTGGTATACTACGTCAACAGAAGACTTTTAGACGCCGAAACAAGATATTCCTCGGTGGAGCGACTATGCTTGTGCTTGTACTTTTCATGTACTAAGCTCAGGCACTATTTGCTGTCGGCAGAATGCACAGTCGTGTGCAAGGATGATGTGGTGAAGTATATGCTATCATTGCCGATTTTGAAAGGGCGGATTGGAAAATGGATCCTGGCTTTGTCAGAATTCGATTTAAGGTACGAATCGGCCAAAGTCGTCAAAGGTCAAGTGATGGCCGATTTCGTAGTTCAGCATTGTGGACCAGAAATTGCCACCGTTGAACCAGTTCCATGGACTATATATTTTGATGGTTCTTCGTGTGGGGTCGGATCAGGAATTGGCATTGTTCTTGTGTCGCCTCGGGGGGCAACTTATGATTTCTCTCTGCCGATAGAAGCCTTTGCAACTAATAACCAGGTGGAATATCGAGTTGTTCTAAAAGGCATCCAATTATTAAGGGAAGTCAGAGCTGATGCAGTCGAAATCTTTGGGGATTCCATGCTCATTGTGGATCAGTTGACGGGGCGATCTGAGTGCAAGGATGATATCTTGAGAATTTATCATGAGGATTGTCTTCAACTTTTAAAAGAGTTCAAGTCTGCAATAATTGAGCATATCCCCAGGAATTATAATGAAGAAGCCAACAGACTGGCCCAACATGCTTCTGGGTATCGGCCGATTCAGGGAGCGATGACGCTAGAGCTCGCAGCCGATGACTGGCGAAAGGATATCGCCGATTACTTGAGAAATCCATCCCAAAAGGTGGATCGGCGAACACGTTTTCAGGCTACAAAGTATGTGTTGCTTGAGGATGATTTATTTTATCGGACGATTGATGGAGTTCTTCTCAAATGCCTGGGGACAGAAGAGGCAAAGGTTCTGATGGGAGAAATTCATGAAGGCGTATGTGGAGCTCATCAATCGGCTCACAAAATGAAATGGATGATCAGGAACAATGGATATTACTGGCCGACCATCCTTGAAGATTGTTTCAAGTGCTACAAAGGATGCCAAGACTGTCAGAGGTTTGGCAATGTGCAGCGCGCACCAGCATCGGCTATGAATCCAATAATTAAGCCGTGGCCGTTCAGAGGTTGGGGAATAGATCTCATCGGACAGGTTCATCCTCCATCTAGCAAAGGGCATAAGTTCATATTGGTAGCTACAGATTATTTTACCAAGTGGGTGGAGGCAGTTCCTTTAAGGAACGTGACATCGGCCGATATGATTGAATTTGTTAAAAGCCGTATTATATATCGATTTGGTATTCCTCAACACATCACAACTGATCAAGGGACAATGTTCACTTCTGGAGAATTCGGAGAGTTCGCCGCCGATATGGGAATTAAATTATTAAATTCTTCTCCATACTATGCTCAAGCCAACGGCTAAGCAGAGTCGTCTAACAAGGGGATAATCAAGCTAATCAAGAGGAAGATAGAAGAGCAACCCAAGAAGTGGCATATGCCTTTGGCTGAATCTTTATGGGCATACAGGATGGCTTGTCATGGGGCCACTAAAATATCCTGTTATCATTTGGTTTATGGTCATGAGGCGGTCTTGCCATGGGAGGTAAGGACAGGGTCAAGACGTATATCGTTACAGGATCAATTAACGACCGATGACTATTCCTTTCTCATGAAAGACGAACTTGACGATTCGGCGGGTTTACGGTTGAGAGCCCTGATTAGCATAGAAGAAAACAAGAAAAGGGTGGCCAGATGGTATGACAATAAGGTCAAAGTTAAACAGTTCTCTCAGGGAGATCTGGTATGGAAGTTGGTGCTGCCGATAGGATCTAAGGATACCAAATTCGGTAAATGGTCACCCACTTGGGAAGGGCCGTATAGAATCGGCCGATGTGCCCCTGGGAATGCATACATTCTAGAGACAATAGAAGGGGAGGAATTCCCAAGAGCTTTAAACGGGCGATATCTGAAGAGGTACTATCCAAGCATTTGGGTAGATACATAGCTTGCAGCAAAATATGTCAAGATAACATGGCCGATTTCTCATCGGTTTCTGGCTACGCATCTGGTGAAAGAAACATTGGGATTCATTATTGAATGGAAATTACAGATTACATGGCCGACATGGTATAAGTCGCCCTTAGAATAAAAATACTGGTGTGTCTACTGATTACGCCTACGCTGGATTTCTCTCTCGATGCGACCCAGTTTTATCATAAGGGTGAGCCTTTTCTCTTTCAAGTCCTCTGCAGTGGCTCCAGTTTCAGCTTGGTTGCAGAGTTCTTTCAGCAGGCGGGTCTTCTCCTCTTCCAGATCTTCCATGGCGACTTCAGTTTTAGCTTTACAAGGAAGTGAAGAACTTTTTTCGGAAGATGGTCGCTTGCGGACCAAAAGATGAGCACTTATGAGGTCCGAATATTCCTGGACAGCGGCAGGGACATGATCTCTGAGTTCCTCAGCATGAGTTCTTATCAGATTTCTGTCTGCCTGTGATAATGGCTCTTCTGAATGCATGATTTCTATCGCTCGTTCTAGATCAGAGCTGAGACGGTTTGGCTAAAACAGAGATAAAAGGAGTTACCCAGTATCGGAGCGATTGAGATGCTTAAGAAAAAGGTAGAGGGGGAGTTCATACCTGGTTGACAGAGGAAGAGGATGAGGAGGACAAACAAGACATCTTGCCGTTCAGTTGGGACAGTAAAGGAAGGAGAGGAGATAAGTAATGCGTACGCTTCTAGAGATGGTGAACGGTCTGCGTATAAATGAAAAGGGGGTAGATGGATGGTGAGACACGTCCTATCAGAGTAAATACATACATAAATGCAAGGCAGACTGAAGGAGCAGTTCAAAACCAAATCGGCGCAGTGACATTAAAGGAGCAATAATATTTAACATATTTTTTACAGCCCAAGGAAAGCATCTATGGCTACAATCGCTCGTCGTCTAATTTGATCGGCCGAGTCTACTATTCTCTGATCATTGTCGGCCGATCCTGGTACTTCTGACACGCGGCGATGGAGCCTTATTGTTTCACGGGCCAGATGTTGTCTTTCTTGCTTCAGCTCGCCGATGATGGTTGGGAGTTCTTGGAGCTTCTTCTCTTCAGTGGCTATCTCTTTGGTTATCTGTTCCATCTCCTTGGCTAGTTCTGCTCTCCTCCGTTTTAGCCGATCTATTGCGCCGACGATGTCCGGACGGCAGTTCTCGAGGAAATTGATCCTGTGGTGTACTTCCTGAGTCCGATGCTTGTACGAGTCGACCTCCTCCTGAGTTTTGGCCATCTGAGCACGATCGGCCATACGTTGCAGCGCACTGGAAACCGGAATCTGCATACCCTCTATATAGGCAGCATATCCCAAGTTTTCCGACACTTCATCCGGGATGTGATCTTTGACCTCGTTGAAAAGTCATCGGATCGGCGATGCATCTTCCACCAATCGGCCGATGTCACCTTGGAGGAGAGTATGAATGCTTTCGAGCTTGGAGCGGACATCGTCGGAGGTAGAGCTCGATGGAACTGCGTGTGAGGCGATTTCTTCTTCATCGGCCAAGGAGACAGCAAAGGAAAAGATGCTATTGTTGGGGGTATCTTGCTCCTGTAAGAGAACAAAGTAAAGGGTAAGCAAGCGGTGAAAAGGAAATCGGCCGATTCTAATGGTAAGATTGTTACCACTTTGAAATGAATCTCTCTTGCCTGCGCCGGTGGAAGTGTTTCCCTTGTTTTGGGGACTGGTGCACTTGGTTCGCCAGAAGAAGAAGATTCGATCGTTATTAATGCTCCGCTTGGGCCAGCTTCCTGAGAAAGACATAAATTCCCGTGAAAATACTATGGGAAATTGAAACAAGATGGTAATAGAAATTTGCCATGCCTCTGTGGGTCTCCCGGCCGATGCCTGTTGTGGAGTTATAATCGGCGTACCCAAATCGACCTGCATAAAAATTGGTTAAGTTTTCTGAATATTAAGGATTCAGGGTAAGAGATCGTGTACCTTGGCAACAGGAGCTGTGGGAATCTCAGTCCCCACTTGAGACGTGGCCGATAGTTGCGGGGACTGTGGTGGGACAACTTGTGCAGCCTGGCAAAGGAATAGAATTGATGTCAGTAGAAGATTTGGAGAATATATGAGATAAATAAGATTACCTGAACAGCTTCTACTAATAGTGATGCTGCAGCGGCCCCTACTTCGGCGGTGACTTGGGGATCGTCCATCTCGACAGCCGGAAGGGGTAAAGGACCTGAGGTCTCGGCGGGTGTCACCTCTACTTGATCGGCCGATCCAACGCGGGGAGTCTCGGCCGATACCACTGCCGTCTTCCTGGCCGATCCGATGCGGGAGACTTCAGCCGATGCTATTGCCGTTTGATCGGCTGATCCAATGCGAGCTCGCACCCGACGGCTGGTTATCTTTGATGTTGGCCTTTTTGGTGCTCGCCTTGATCGGCCGGTAGAGATATCTCTGACAGTTGGAGCATGGAAGCCGATAAGTGGATACGGCGTGTATTGGTGATGGCTATCAATCGGCCGGCCGCATCGGCTCCACATCGGGGGAACATGGCTTTCAGACTGAAGGGATAAACATGAGTTAATGACAAGATGATAATATGATATTGGGATCGGCTAAGGAAAAAAGGACATACCGCTGCATTTGGGTCGATGTTCTCTGGGTCTAGAATGTTGTAGTAAGATGATGGAGATTTACAGAAAAGGTGTTGCTTCCATTCTGCCCACCATAATTTGAACTGCTGGGTGGCGAAAGAGGCAACTGACCAACCAATCAAGTCAATGGTGCTGGATTCGGGTACTAGATCGCACAGCCGACTGTACTCAAGGCTTGAAGTTAGTCCATCTCTGAATTTTGCCTGGCCGGCGAAATAGACTCGAATCGGCAGTTGGCCAAAACCCAGTTGCCTTGCCGCAGCCGATGGACAGTAAAATTCATAGGTGGGTGAGTCCTTTCCTGAGAAGAAGTTGGCCGGCAGGATCCCCGGCTTGATCAAGACGTCCATCAACTCTCTGTCAAAGGTATAGGTGGAGAAATCAAAACATACAGGCAACTCAAAAATCGTCTCTACTGCCTGATATGGGTGCCAGCTGATCATCTCGTCACTAAGGCCATTGTAGAAGCATCTGAAGTATTCAGCTGTGCGGGTGGCAGTGAATTGGCAGCCGGGAAAAGCCGATACCGCTTCTCCAAAGGACCTGCAGCGGCGACGGACCGATGGATTCTCCTCCGACTCGATGTTGGGAAAGGTCTTTGTCTCTATCCGCTGCTAAGAAACCTTGCTCATGTGTAAGTTGAGCCAGAGGGTGATGAACCACCAAGGACCGCCTGGGTTCCCTATCGGCTCCCCCTTCGACAGCTTGACGCCGATTTCATGCAACAGATGGTATGCCGATCCCAGCAAGTGTTTTCCAAGAGGGATGGCCGATCCTTGTGAAAGAGCTTCTGCCAAAGCTTGAGTGTTTGAAGAGGGGCCGACTGCTCTGCCACAGAAGAAATGTTTCTCCAGCCACATAATCAAGAAGGCAGTATGCTCCCTCTGCGAAACTGTCCCGGTTTTCATGTTTTTACTGATGTATCCTTTGCACCCGCCGATTCCTTTGGTCTCCAGCCGATGAGATGGCTTGAACAGATAATTGAAAGGGGTATCGGCGGAGGAAACATCTAGGCCGGTCAGCAGCAGGACATAGGCCAAGGTCGGGGTCATGGGTCCGTGTCCAAAAAGGAATGCGTTAAGTGCATCGGACCAGAAGTAAGAGGCTGCCATAACCAAAGGTTCGTTCCTTTCCATCTGAGACAGGGATAAGTCTATGCACTGGCCGATTTTGAGTTCTACCCATTGAACCTTCCAAGACCCGGCTACCCTCTGGTACCATTCTCTCCACCCGGGTGTTTCATTCGGCCAGGATCTGAAAGTGCCTACCCAATGATTTAAATCCATGGATGACTACTTAAAGGGGATCCTCTGGGTTTCTAAACTGATCAGATCCGTTGGATCAGGGCTCCCCATAGGGCCCAGACAGATGAGGTCAGGGGATTCTGAGAGAGGAATGGTGATTCGGTGCCTAAGTGCCTAAAAAAGGGAAAAAGGGAAGAAACTAAGAAAGGGTCCAGAAAATACTGAAGCAGTAGAAAGGAAAAAAGGGAAAAATTTTGAGCATTTACCTCTGGGATGGAAGCCATCGTCGCCGATGACACCACTGGGGAAGCCGTCGATTGGGCCGCCGCCGCCAAAGGAGTAGCCGATGGAGCCTCTGTAGATGGGGTGGTCGCCGATGGAGACGCCATTGGGGGTCAGAGCAGGCCGCGGATGAGATCGTTGAAAAAGGGGAAGCACTTGGAAATCGAAAGAGCTTGAAGGAAGACGAACAGTGATGTGACGGAGAGAACGCTAGATTCGTGGGGAAGGAAAGGCGGAGAAAGCCAGTACTTAAGAGAGATCAGGGGAGCAAGGGCAAAGATGGTATTTTTACCGCACCGTCTACACGAGTTCCAGTGGAGTGGTCGTTTCGCGCGCCCGGTTCGAGGGAATTGCAATCATTGTGCCGCGGAACGGAAGAAGATTTTTACTGTGCCCGTTTCGAAGGAGAGGATTAAAGAAAAGAGTTTTGAAGGAAAAGTTATATTTTACTCCGAAACTGGGGGGCATGTGTTGACGCCAGATTTCGACACGTGTTGAACCGGCGTCAGGAGGAGAAGATTGGCCGATGCGGCAGATCTGAAGGCTACAGAAAGGAATCGGCCGATTGAAGTAACAGTTGAAAATCGGCCGATTGGTGGCCCAGCCTATGCCAACAGGATGGGATTATTTCAGAAGATCCTGGTCAAAAGCTGGTCAAAGAGGGCACGCTAAGTCGGTCGAAGAGCAATTGAAGGAAATCTTGATTGATTAGCGAGCGGCGGTGGAAGATTCTGCGGGAGTCCGTTTCCTTTTTAAAGTCCGTATAGATATAGTAATTTAAATAAGGTTGTGACAAGTCGTGATCGACCAGGAGTCCTAGCTTTAGGGTATAAATAGGAGTCGTCAGGGTCTTGAAAAATATCAATATATCAATCAACAACAGTACTTCTATTTTTCCAGCAATTTACTTTCAAGTCGGCGACTTCGCCAATATTTTCTTCTTCCACGAGTTCATACGGATTGGCAGGACTGCATCAACTTGATCTCCGGCCAATTGGTAGGTTCCGCTTACCGAGTAATATCCGAGCTTTAACTACGGGCGCATCGCTGTGGTTTCGTTTGGATTTATTCACCAGTTATCGATATTTACTAGAATTGCAAGTTTTACCTGTTATTCTAGTATTATCACCAGTTATCCAGCTTGAGACCAGAGTGATCGGCTTCGTCATTGTTTTTCTTCGATTTATCATCCTACAGCTGATTAGATCTATTTCAAGTGTTGTTCTTGCAGTAGTCGTCTAGATCGCTCCAGCAGTTTTCTTTACGATTACTACACGATCATCGGCTGATCCATAGCCGATCATCTCTACAGCAAATCGACCGATTCGCTGCCGACGCGCTCCTCAGGACAGATCGGAATCCCAGCCGATCGACGCGCCTAAAATTTAATACTCTATTTCCTTGTCAATCAACAGGTCAGATTGACTGGCACGCCGCGCGAACCGCACCAGGGCAATAACCCGAACAGGAGCTAAGCTGATTCTCCCGGGTCGTGTGTTCAGCGCTGAGGACCCATCGGCCGATTCCTATCCGGCCGATTTTAGCGCCAACAATGCGGAAAGTAAAGATGACTTGAAAAGATAAAGAAGATAACTTATATTGATAACTTGTCAAAGGGAAAGATACAAAGAGCTATACCGGACTTCCGATGATGACTCCGCAATCCCGAGAGAAGCTCAACTCGACTCTAACTCCTAGACTACTAAACCTAACTCCAAAAAGTGAAAGAGAAGAGAACTCCTTGTTGTGTGTTACAAGTGGGATGTGTTGGTCTATTTATACTACTTCAAGGTCGTTCTTTCAGCATGGCTTGTAATGTAAGCTGGTATGGCGGTTGAAGTAACTTCGACGCGAAGTTGGGCACGTGGCACTACAGTGGGAGGCCGACTGGCCTCTCCTAGGCTGGCCGGCCTGGGATTTGTGCCACTTGGCACCGCCTTCCTCTCGTCACCTCTGATTTCCTCCTAGTGTCGGTGGCAATTGGCATCATAGGTGTTTGCCCGAATCTTGCATGCAAGTGGGCCCTCCAATCCATGGGTGAAGCCTTTCGGGTCTTTGGATCAAACTGACTTCAAGTGCATAGCTCAGGATCAAGGTAAGTGTATTTCCTTGCTCCTAGATCAGTGATGTGGCAATCCAAGGGAGTGCCAGATTAGCCGGCCTAGGTGAGGCCGGTTGGCCTGGGATTTTCCCCGTTTTGCCTCAATTTTTATACACTTGTTCCTGCATTCACAGCAAAACTTGTGGAACTTGATTAGTTTAAATAAAATATGTATGGAACATAGTGCACAACTCTATTTATTCCCGAGAAGTTGACGGACAAAGTGTGTTTTAATGGCCGTCAACACCAGACCTTCTTGTCGGTGTCCTCAGGATCGACCTGAACCGGCTTGGTGTCCTCCGTGGCCTTGAACATTCCCATAGAAGACTTGCTCTTCGTCGAGTCAGGGGCCGCCTCCGCGGTAGTGAGCTGGATGCTCTTGAGCTTGAGCAAACTGATGGCCGCTGCGGCCAGGTTGCAGCTCTCCTGCTCACAGAGGTGGGCCTGCTGGAGGCTACCCTCGACGGAGATGACTCCCTTTGGCCTAGGAATCTTGAGCTTGAGGTAGGTGTAGTTGGGGACAGCCATGAACTTGGTGTAGCACGGCCGCCCCAGGATCGCATGGTACGGCCCTAGGAAGTCAGCCACCTTGAAGGTGAGCATCTCAGTGCGAAAGTTTGCGTTGTTCCCGAAGGTAACAGGCAGGTCGACCTGCCCGAGTGGTACCGCCTACATGCTAGGAACTACCCCGTGAAATGGGGCGCGTGTTGGTCGGATGTGCGACTGCGCTAGGCCTATGGCGTAGTAGGTCTCGACGTACACGATGTTCAAACCACTCCCGCCATCCATCAGGACCTTGGTCAGCCTGATCTTGCCGACGATGGGGTCAATGATGAGACGGGAGCAGCCCGACTGCGGGATGTGGTCGGGGTGGTGCAAGATTTCTTGGCCCCTTAGTGGGTTTTGGTGTTAGATGACAAAGCACATGTATATTTAATCGTGTTATCCAGCATGTGTGCAAGTGCTAAGGGTGAATAAGCAAAGCGTATTACGAAGCATGACTCCTCAAAAAGGAAATGAAAAGCGGTGTTTCAAATTTACTTGAAGATTAAATTTTATTTTGAAATAGAGTATAGCAACGCCGTACTATCAAGAGGGACTTTGATACAGCTGTTGATGTGGTAGTTGTGCTCAAGAGAACCCATACAAATACTTTTGAGCCACAAAAACCACTTTGAAATGATATTCTTGAGAGTGTCCCTGGTGAGTCCAGAGACTCCAGGTCCGGAATATCTGGACACAAAGTCCGGAGTATCCGAACATATACCCGGAGTCTCCGGGTAACTGTTTCCCGTCCGTAAATTTCTCTAAGTCCGGAGTGTCCGGAGTATCCGGACATATACCCGGAGTATCCGGGTACCCTTTCGCCAATGGCTAGTTTTTGTGATTGGGGGTATAAATACCCCCCATACCCCTTCACTCTAGCTTGCTCTTGCTCATTTGGACCAGAAACGGCCTACAAGTAAAAGAGCTCTCTCACTCCCCCTTTTTCTTCATTCTTGAGTAATTTCCTTTAGGGATTCAAGTGAGATTGTTGCAAGAGCAAAGATTTGTGCTAGTGAGCTTCCATTCCATCTTTTGAGCACATTATCCTCGTCTAGCCGGTGGATTCAAGTTTGTTACTCTTGGAGCTTCAAGCTCCTAGATGGCTAGGCGTCGCTCGTGAGTGCTCAAGCAAGTTGTGAGCACCATGGAAAGTTTGTAATCGTCATTCCTCTCGGAGGAACACATAGTAAGTGACCTTGGGTTTGAGCGTTGGTCTCGCCCTTCGGAGAGGAGCATAGGGATTCTTGAGCACCGTCTCTTGAATCCTTCCTCAACGGAGATGTAGCTCCTTTGGGAGTGAACTTCGGGAAACAAATTCTGTCTCTCTCTTGTGCTCCTTACTTGTTTTATTGGTTATTTGCTTGTGAGACTATCTTCCTAGGGTTTGAGCTCGATCTACTTATTGCCAAGTTTCTAGTGTATTACAACCTGTAAGAATCTCTCTATAGGAACCCCTGGTACTTGCAAATCCTTTAGATTTACTTTCCTTGTTGATTTACCTAGCTTTTCTTGTCGTAGCATTCTTACCCGGAACCTTCAGATATTATCTCTCAAGACTCCGGACCCAGTGTTCGGAGTATCCGGATTCATATGGTACTGACCTTTTTCAAAGTGTTTAAAATTGCAGATTAGCCTATTCACCCCCCCCCCCTCCTGGCATCTTAAGGTCCTCTCAATTGGTATCAGAGCAGGTTTATCCATCCTAGATCTTAACTGCTCGGAGAAATAAGATGTCAGGTGATAATCCACCAAGGGATATTGTAGATCCAATCGGTGATGAAGACAAGAACAAGGAAAACATCTCGGGAGGAAAGTCCGAGGATAACAAGGAGTCCACAAAAAGTGGCTACAAAGCCAAGAAGAAAAAGGACTCATAAGGAAGATGAAGATGAGTTAGAAACAACCAATGATGAATGTCATTTCTAGAGTGGAAAGCATGGAAGGAGAAGGAGAAGCTGCAAAGAAAGAAAGGGAAATCCAACACCAAGATCATAATTGAGTCAAGTGATGACTCTGACACCGACTACAAGAGAAAATCCTCAAGCTCATCAAAAATGAAGAAAAGAGCCGACTATCACCGAGTGGCTCATGACTACACCTTTCAAATTCCAAGTGAACACAATGCCTCAATTCACATGGGAAAGCCACCTCACTATGATGGCACGGGCTATAATCAATGGAAGACAAAGATATTTGGTTACTTGAGTGCTATTCACAAGGACCTTTGGAAGATTGTGAAAGTTGGTTCTGACATTCCGGATGATGATGAGATTCCTACAACGGTTCAAGCTTATGTTTTGCAACGCAACTACCAAGATTTGAACATTCTTCACTCTTCCGTAAGTGCTTAAGAGTTTGACAAGATTGAAGATGCTCTCACCGCCAAGGATGCTTGAGATACACTCCAGGTGAATCATCAAGGATCAAGAAAAGTTCGTGAGTCAAGAATCAAGACATTAGAAGATGAACTAAGTCTTTTTTCCATGAAGAAAGATGAATCCATCAAAGAAATGTACAACCGGATGACGAAGATCACCAATCAAATCAAGTCACTTGATGGAGATAAATGGGGTGATCGTGAGATAGTGGACAAACTCTTGACCGTCTACATGGCTAGGGATGTTACATTACCTAGTTTGATAAGGGCCGAAAAAGGTTTCAAGTACTTCACCGCCGAGAATGTTCTTGGATGAATAGAAGCTCATCATGATCAATTGAAGAGAGTCAAGATCAATCAAGATTTGGCCGAACTTCAAGAGCAAGCGGCAAAGAACAATGGGTTGGCTCTCCAAGCACAATCAAAGGGCAAAGAAAAGGCTACTCAATCCTCAACGAACAACATGACTAGTGATAATGATAGTGATGAGCAAGATGATGAACAAATGGCCTTCTTTATCAAGAACTTTAGAAGAATCATGAGGAAGAGTAACTTCCGAAACTTTGGCAAGAACAAGCATTAATCAAGAAGAAGATCAAAGAAGCCTTGTTTTGGGTGCAAGAAAATTGGGCACTTCATTGCGGATTGTCCAGAAGAGAAGAATAAAAACCAAGATAACAAAGAGAGCTCATCCAAGAATGGCAAGCCAAGATACAAGAAGCAAGCCGGTGAAGCTCATCTTGGTCAAGAATGGGATTCAAATGAAGAAAGCAACTCCGACAATGAAGATGTTGCAACCATGGCATTTAAGACCTCTTCTTCTCATCAACCAAGCTTATTTGAAGATCTCACTGATGATGAAGATCAAGGCTCAATCATGTGCCTTATGGCAAAGAACATGAAGGTAACATCTCCAAGCTCATCGGATGATGAACTAGATGAGGAAGATGAAGTTGCTAGTCTTGTTAAACAATATGGCAGAAGAGCGGCAACTAAAATGATGAAACTAATAATGAAACTAGATGACCTAGATGAGACTCTTGAATCACAAGAAGAATTGTTTAGGCTTGAGAGAGAAAAATCCGAAGCTCTTGAAAAGAACCTTACCAATGAAAGGAAGGAAAACAAGAGGCTTGAGGACTCTCTAAAAACCAAGGATAGCATAATTCTTGAGGTAGAAGAGTCATTCACTAGTGAAAAGAGGAAAGTGAATGACTTAACTAAAAAACTCTCCTTAGTTGAAGACACTCATGCTAACTTGAAGAGTGACAATGAGAAAATTCAAGGAAGCTTAACAAGCTTGCAAGCCATTCACATGGCACTTGAAGTTAAGGTTAACACTCTTTTCGAAAGCTCCTCTAAAGCTTGTGAGTCATCAAAGTTATCTAGTCCTTCAAATAGTAATGGTTGTGCACGATGCTTTAATATTGATGTTCAAACTTGTGCTACTAACCATGTTGAAATGTATGCCATGAAGAAACAGATCACTAGACTCACTCAACTATTGCAAGATGAAGCACCCTCTCATGAGCAAGTTCCCAAGACAAATCCCTTACCAAGGGTAGGTGAGTTTGAAAAGCATACCAAGGGATTTGGATCAAAGTACATGAGCAAGTATGGCTTTGAGAAAGGTAAGGGACTTGGAAAGAATGAAGATGGTGCACCTCAAACCATCCCATATATCAAGAACAACATGAAGGCCGCCTTAGGAGGAAATGGAGGTCTAGTGAACATGACTACTTTCATCCGCAAGGGAGTTGGTAAGACCCAAGGGACAAGTCATGTCAAGTTTGTCAAGGGAGGCACAAGATGTGGTGAAGGTGCCAAAATTGTCGCATCTTCATTAAAGCAAGGCAAGTTCCAAGCTTCTAAGACACAAGAATCATCCTCTCAAATGTCTTTTTATGCGGATTATATGTTAACTAGGAACCACCATGGTAAAGTGGTTGCTATGTTTGTGGGTCACCTCTCATGGAACACTAAGGTGAAAATCCATGTGTGGGTACCCAAGGCGCTTGTGACTAACACTCAAGGACCCAAGTATTGTTGGGCAGCTAAAAGGAAGGAATAATCTTGTTTTGTAGGGATACTTCTCCGATGGATCCATATGGGTGATTGATAGTGGATGTACAAATCATATGACCGGAGAAGGAAGTATGTTTGAATCTTTGAAAGAATCCGATGGTGATCATTACATTACCTTTGCCGGAAATCAAAAGGGAAGAGTGCTTGGCACCGGTAACATTGATCTAAACTCAAAATTCTCTCTTTCAAAGGTTCTCTTTGTTGAGTCACTTCTCTTAGTTGAGTCACTTGGCTATAATTTGTTGTCCATATCACAACTTTGTGCCTCAGGTTTCAATTGTTTATTCACTAACGAGAGTGTGACCGTCATTAGGAGAAGCGATGGCTCCGTTGCCTTCAAGGGTGTGCTCAAGGGAAAGCTTTATCTAGTGGATTTTTCACAAGAAAAAGCCCAACTTGATACATGCTTGGTGGCAAAGTCTAGCTTGGGTTGGTTATGGCATCGCCGACTAGCCCACGTTGGGATGAGAAATCTCAACAAGCTTCTAAAGGGGGATCACATCTTAGCACTAACCAATGTCTCTTTTGAGAAAGATCGTATTTGTAGTGCTTGTCAAGCCGGAAAGCAAGTTGGTGTTCCTCATCCATCAAAGAGCATTGTCACCACCGTCAAGCCATTGGAACTACTACACATGTACTTATTTGGCTTGGTGGCTTATATAAGCATTGGTGGTAACAAATATGGTCTTGTCATTGTTGATGATTATTCTCGTTTCACTTGGGTATTCTTTTTGCATGACAAAAGTGTAGTGCAAGATACATTCAAGAAATTTGCAAAAAGAGCTCAAAATGAATTTGATACCAAGATCAAAAAAGTGAGAAGTGACAATGGCACTGAATTCAAGAACACCAACATTGAAGAATTCCTAGATGAAGAGGGCATTGATCATGAGTTCTCCATTCCATATACTCCACAACAAAACGGAATTGTTGAAAGGAAGAATAGAACTCTCATTGAGGTCGCAAGGACAATGCTTGATGAATACAAGGTCTCGGATCAATTTTGAGTGGAAGCAATCAACACGACGTGCCATGCCATCAACCGCCTTTATCTACACAAGATCTTGAACAAGACGGCCTACGAGCTTCTACTTGGTAAAAAGCCTAACATGTCTTACTTTAGAGTTTTTGGAAGTAAGTGCTTCATTCTTAACAAGAAGCTCAAAAACTATAAGTTTGCGCCTAAAGTTGATGAAGGTTTTCTTCTTGGTTATGCCTTGAATGCTCATGGCTATCGTGTCTTTAACAAAACCTCTAGGTGTGTTGAAGTTGCGTGTGACGTGACATTCGATGAATCTAATGGCTCTCAAGGGGAGCTAGTTGATAGTGTTGTAGGCATGGAAGAATCACAAAGCAAGCCAATCAAGAAGCTAGCCACTGGTGAAATATAGCCTCAAGAACAAGGAGATCAAGATGATGATGATGAGTTGATGTTCAAAGGGTCATCTACATCCACCTCCACCGCACAACCTAGAAACTCCGGCCATATGTCTGGAGACTCCGGATCCCCTGTCCCGAATATCAGGGCCGAGGACCGGACTATCCGGGTTAGAACCCTCAACTCCACATCAAGATCAATCTCAGGCTGAACAAGAATTTTAACCAATACAACATGAATCTCAAATTTCTCATCCAAGAGTTCATCAAAATATCCAAAAGGATCATCCCATAGATAACATCCTTGGAAGCATAAGTAAAGGGGTAACCACTCGTTCTCGTTTTGCTACTTTTTGTGAACATTACTCGTTTGTTTCTTCCTTGGAACCACTTAGGGTAGATGAAGCACTAGATGATCCGGATTGGGTGATGGCTATGCAAGAAGAATTGAACAACTTCACAAGGAATGAAGTCTGGTCCTTAGTAGAAAGACCCAAGCAAAATGTTATTGGAACCAAGTGGGTCTTTCGGAACAAACAAGATGTACATGGCGTGGTGACAAGGAACAAAGCAAGGATGGTTGCTCAAGGATTCACACAAATCGAAGATTTGGATTTTGGTGAGACTTATGCTTCCGTAGCTAGGCTTGTGTCAATTCGCATCTTGCTTGCCTTTGCTACTCACCATGATTTCAAGCTATACCAAATGGATGTGAAGAGTGCTTTTCTTAATGGACCAATCTCCGAATTGGTATATGTTGAGCAACCACCGGGTTTTGAAGATTCCAAATTTCCTAACCACGTCTACAAGCTCCATAAGGCGCTCTATGGGCTTAAGCAAGAGCATGGTATGAATGCCTTAAGGATTTTCTCTTAAGGAAAGGCTTTGAGATAGGCAAAGCCGATCCTACTCTTTTCACTCGCAAAGTTGATAAAGATATTTTTGTTTGCCAAATATATGTTGATGACATTATAATTGGTTCTACTAATCAATCTTGGTGCGAGAACTTTAGTAGGATCATGACGAAGAGATTTGAGGTGTCCATGATGGGCGAGTTGACTTTCTTTCTTGGATTTAAAATCAAGCAACTCAAGGAAGACACTTTCATTTGTCAAACCAAGTATACTAAAGATATGTTGAAAACATTTGACATGGAGAATGCCAAGCCCATCAAGACACCCATGCAAACTAATGGACATCTTGATCTAAATGAAGATGGAAAGGCCGTAGATCGAAAGGTATATCGCTCCATGATTGGATCCCTTCTTTACCTTTGTGCATCTTGGCCAGATATCATGCTTAGTGTGTGCATGTGTGCAAGGTTTCAAGCTAATCCTAAGGAATGTCATCTTATGGCTGTTAAGAGAATTCTAAGATATTTAGTTTACACTCCATACCTTGGCTTGTGGTATCCCAAGGGCCCCACTTTCAATCTACTTGGCTATTCCGATTCGGATTATGTCGGTTGCAAAGTAGATAGGAAGAGAACATCAGGAACTTGTCAATTCTTTGGTCGGTCCCTTGTGTCTTGGAGCTCTAAGAAACAAAATTTCGTTGCTCTATCCACTGTTGAAGCCAAGTGTGTTGCTGCAGGTGCTTGTTGTGCGCAACTACTTTGGATGAGATTTACTTTGAGCGACTTTGGTTGCAAGTTTAGTAAGATTCCACTCTTGTGTGACAACAAGAGTGCCATCAAGCTAGCAAACAACCAGTAAACCACTCAAGAACCAAACATATTGATATAAGACATCATTTCTTGAGAGACCATGAGACCAAAGGAGATATCGTTTTGAGTCATGTGAGCACCGATAAATAACTAGCCGATATCTTCACCAAACCACTTGATGAGCAAAGGTTTTGTACTTTGAGGAGTGAGCTAAATATCTTGGACTCTCGTAACTTATTTTTAAATCATGCACATGTTTGATTGCTATAGAGTAATTCCTTTTGAAAAACTTACTAGAATTGTTAGGAGTGTGATTTTCAAGAAAATTTGAATCTTTTCTTGCTTACTTGAGACTATTGTTCCCATTATTGATTGTTGGCTAGTCTCAAGCTAGTGAGCCTCTCACATCACTAGATCTCTCTATCAAAATTCAATCCTATCCTTCATTGAAATTAGGCTCAGTCTCAGGGGGAGCCGGAGACTCCGGACCAGAGTCCGGATACTCTGGGTTGTTAAATCCTAGTATATGGGGGGGGGGGGGGGGGCGGGTGAACTCCAATTCATTTTTTTGTTACCGCCGCCACCTCCTTTCACTCCTCCTTACTCTCTCTTGCCATTGAGGCGATTTGAAGCCTCCTACTATGAAAAATTCGTCAATCTTCAAGGGAAGGTGTGCCTCTCCTCCGGAAACTTCGGGGAGGCTTTGGATTTGGGGCTTTTTTCGCGCCCTCTCTCGTATCTCAAGGTATTCAAACTTTGAATCGCCCAATCTTCCAATGTAGTTGATATTGTTGAATATCCTTTAGGGCATTGTCTCCACTCATGTCTAGCAACTCATACCCCAAGTTTCATTCAAATCCCATGGTAGAATCTTTTGATTTCTTGAACCTAGGGTTTGGACCACGATGCCCGGAGACTCCGGATATTTGGGCCGGATACTCCGGACAGTTTGCCCGGAGTATCCGGACATATACCCGGACTCTCCGGATATCAAAGATTCTAGCCGTCATGTTTTTTTCCTGTTGCATCTAGATTGATCCTAATCGCTCAATCCTATGTCTAGGCTATGGGAAGAGAACGTGTGAGTGCTCCTACAGGGTAGAGAAGGCAAAAGCATTGCCATGATCCACAACTTCAAGTGCAAGAGGAATCCCCTCCAAGTTCTCCTCCGAGGGAGCCACGACCTAACCGTCGCCCCGGCAAGGAACCTGCTAGCAGCAGCCAAGCTCCATCTCATGCATCTCGGCAAGCTCCTTACATGATGCCAAGCATGGCCGTGCCTCCTCCATCCTGGGCAAATCCAACTAGAAAGGGAATTGCTTGGGAAATCTGCCCTCGCACACCTCCACATCTGCAAATAGAGTTTCAAGAAGATCAACGCCAATATCCTAGATGTCCGAAGCTCACCCGTCCTCATATTGTGCTAGGTTTTGCGGTTGAGATGGGGAGAAATTACTTCAAACAAACCGTGGCACTGATTAATGCGCACAAGGAGGACATGTATAAGTATGAGAAGTGTGAAGGATTGGAAAGGCATTTTTGGTGCCAACTCCATCAAGACTTCTACTCCTCCGTAGTCTTGCGCAAGGGAAGGCATCTATTGTCCCTTGCAAATACGTTGATTGGGCATACTTTGAGAAGCTCAACGATCCATTCTTCAATCAAGCGATTGCAAAGTGCAAGGAGTTTGGGCTCTATGACATCATGGGTTTTAGGCATGATTGGAATGAGGAGATGCTTGCTCAATTTCACTCATCTCTCTACTATGATGCAAGGAAGATTGCCTTCTTTTGGACAACCGAGGGAGTGAAGTATGGAGTGGATTACATGACTTTTTCTAGGCTTCTTGGACTTGGCTCTAATGATGAGAAGCGTGACCCCATTCATGTGGAGCATCAATTGAAGCCAAATCAACTACCGGCCCTCTTCTACAATCCGATCCTAGCCTAAGCCGGTAATGCAAGCACCTTCCAACCCTTCTACTACACGATGAATCAATTCTTTCATGCCACCATTGATGCTAAGGATAGAGATTCTACGGCACTTCGATACTTTGCTTGCCACCTTCTTGCTCTTGTCATGCCCGGTGGAAGACCCTTCTCAATCATGGATTTCATATGGAATGAGTTGAGAAGGACAATGAACGATCCACAGAAGTTTCTACCGTCTGCTCCATATCTCATGTATATGATAGAGAGGGTCACAAAGGTCACATTTCCTAAGGACTGCAAGCATGAGGCACTTCACCTTCATCCTCGCTCCGATGATGCACCGCGTGCACCTCCACTTCATGCCGGTGCTACAAGGAATCCAAGATTTGATCCCGCTCCATCCTACTCTGGTTCCTGTTCCTCCTCTCGCCATGGTCACCATGACTCATTCATAAAGAGGGCACTCAAGTGTATCTTCTACATGTGCAAGACAGCAACTCAAGAGATAAATGAAAACCGCCGTGATATTATTTAGATCAAGAGTCACTTAGGGCTTCCTGCGGACCCTTATCATGAGTTGCCAGAGTTTGATGATCCATTCGCTGAGTGGGATGCTGCGGATGAGGCCGCCATTGCCGCTGCTCATGCTCCACTTCCTCCATCTCACTCTCGTCGCTCTCCTCCTTGTGGTCAAGAGATCTTTGATGAAGAAGAGGAGACCGAGGAAGAAGAACCTCAAGACTACCGCGAGGTCCCCGACTTGGATGAAGACGAAGACACCTCCGCCGATGACGCCCAAGATGATGATGAGTAGAAGACTTCTTTGCTCTTTTCATTTCCTTTTTGGCACTTGATGACAAAGGGGGAGTGAAAATGACCATTTATGTACTCATTTGGGCTTGTATCGAACTATGTCGCTTTATCGCTTCTGTTGCGCTTGAACTCAATCTTGTAAGGACTATGTGGTGTGAGGAAACTTGTAATCTGTGCTACTCTTTGCTTAAAACTGTTTCGATGTTGCATTTGAAGTTGTTTTAAGGCTCAGCTGTTAGTATGATTCTTAGTTGATATGTGATGTTTAGTTGTCTCTGCGCTCTATGTGCAGCTAATCCGGATACTCTGGACATATGTCCGGATACTCCGGGGTTGAGCAGTAGGCTCATGATCCTTTGAGTGAATACCATGTCATATGCATCATAAATTATCTTGGCACACACTTGCTCACCCCATTGTAGAATGTATAAAGAGCTTTCATGTTTTCTTCATAATGTGCCAACCTTGACTTTTGAGAAGTCAATTTGAAATTCAAATTCATGGCATACATTAAGGGGGAGCTCTTTATATGCTTAAGTTTACATCTTTATGATTATCAAATGCGATACATGTGGGTTGTCATCAATCACCAAAAAGGGGAAGATTGAAAGATTTCTAGGTCCCTTAGTGGGTTTTGGTGTTAGATGACAAAGAACATGTATATAATCATGTTACCAAGCATGTGTGCGTGTGCTAAGGGTGAATAAGCAAAGCGTATTACGAAGCATGATTCCTCAAAAAGGAAATGAAAAGCAGTGTTTCAAATTTACTTGAAGATTAGATTTTATTTTGAAATTGAGTATGGGAACACCGTACTATCAAGAGGGACTTTGATCTACAGGTGTTGACGTGGTAGTTGTGCTCAAGAGAACCCATACAAATACTTGTGAGCTACAAAAACCACATTGAAATGATATTCTTCAGAGTGTCCCTGGTGAGTCTGGAGACTCCGGGTCTAGAATGTCCGGAAACAAAGTCCGGAGTATCCGGACATATACCTAGAGTCTCCGGATAACTATTCCCCGTCCGTAAATTTCTCTAAGTCCGGAGTGTCCGGAGTATCCGGACATATACCCGAAGTATCCGGGTTCCCTTTCGCCAATGGCTAGTTTTTGTGATTGGGGGTATAAATACCCCCCATACCCATTCACTCTGGCTTGCTCTTGCTCATTTTGACCAGAAACGGCCTACAAGTAAAAGATCTCTCTCACTCCCCCTTTTTCTTCATTCTTGAGTGATTTCCTTTGGGGATTCAAGTGAAATTGTTGCAAGAGCAAAGATTTGTGCTAGTGAGCTTCCATTCCATCTTTTGAGCACATTATCCTCGTCTAGCCGGTGGATTCAAGTTTGTTACTCTTGGAGCTTCAAGCTCCTAGATGGCTAGGCGTCGCTCGTGAGTGCTCAAGCAAGTTGTGAGCACCACGGAAAGTTTGTAATCATCATTCCTCTCGGAGGAACACATAGTAAGTGACCTTGGGTTTGAGCGTTGGTCTCGCCCTTGGGAGAGGAGCATAGGGATTCTTGAGCACCGTCTCTTGAATCCTTCCTCAACGGAGATGTAGCTCCTTTGGGAGTGAACTTCGGGAAACAAATTCTGTCTCTCTCTTGTGCTCCTTACTTGTTTTATTGGTTATTTGCTTGTGAGACTATCTTCCTAGGGTTTGAGCTCGATCTACTTATTGCCAAGTTTCTAGTGTATTACAACTTGTAAGAATCTCTCTATAGGAACCCCTGGTACTTGCAAATCCTTTAGATCTACTTTCCTTGTTGATTTACCTAGCTGTTCTTGTCGTAGCATTCTTACCCGGAACCTCCGAACATTATCTCCGGAGACTCCGGACCCAGTGTCCGGAGTATCTAGACACATATCCAGAGTATCCGGATTCATATGGTACTAGCCTTTTTCAAAGTGTTTAAAATTGCAGATTAGCCTATTCACCCTCCCCCCCCCCCCCCCCCCCGCTAGGCATCTTAAGGTCCATTCAGTGTAAGGTGATCGCCGCCTCCGACCACCTAAGGTAGGTCGGGGCGGCTTCCCGTGCTGATGTCGTGGTATTCACCTTCCTAGTCATCAGCCTTTGCCGACACTTAGATTCGTAAGCGGCCGGGCCCCCGAAGATCATGAGGCATCCCTCAGGCCTCAGGAAGGCATCTTCCTCTTTGCCTTCCTTGTTGGGCTTGCCCCGTTTGCCATTGGGGGCAGACGAGAGCTCGCCCTTGTGGTACCGCTTCATGAGGTCAGAGTCTTTGTCAAGAGGCTTGACGGGGAAACCGTGGTTCGGGCATGGTCCCTCCATAATCTTCTCGAAGTCGCCGTTGTTCTTTGCGACGCTAGGTCGGCCAGTCTTCTGCCGGCAGTTCCTCAGCTCCCACGAGTTTCCCGAGTGCACGTAGGTTCCCTGGAAGTTGCCGATGAGGACGTGCCTGAGGTTGCTCTAGGAATCGATGCACCCCGCAGGCCCGCTGGTAGGGGCTCCATCCAGGTGCGTGCGCTGTCGGCGAGGTAGAGGAGGAGGTACTGGATGATGAAGAGGTCGTCGTCCGGTCAGTCCTCGAGCCAAATACTAGGGTTGGTGTCCCCCGAGTACATGGTGACGTTTGACGGCGCCTTGAACCATGCCCGGAAGGGGGCTTGGTGAATGCACTCCCGAGCGCTCGCGGCCCACGACGCTTGAGGCTCGAGCTGAGCACACGGTCGGGGTTGTCGTGCCGTCGGTCGCGGTTCTCAGTGGCATGAGGGTTGATGTGTTCCTCCTCCTCATGCTCACGAACCAGGGCGCTGATGATGTCTCGGGCGTTGAGGTTGCCGCCGAGCCGGCTCCTTACTAGTGGCAGTGTCCGTCTTTGCGCCATTCCTGAGCATCAGCTGGTGGTGGTCACGGGCGGCAGCTGCGTGCGCTCTCGTTCTCCTCAGGCCCTTGCCCTAGCGTTGGTGTCTCCACGGCGCACGCTGGTTGCCGCCCGCCTGTTGGGACTCCGGTAGCTGCTGGGCTCTGCACGGCACTTGTTGTTGGAGCTATCGGCGTGTTGGCACACCGTGGCTTCCAGCATCACGTGGACCTCATCTACGACACGTTGTCCATCTGGGCCCACCTGAGAGGGTATCATCATCGTCATCGCCGCGGTTGAGGCGACGTTCTAGCTAACGTGTGGAAGGAACAACGTGCTATGGTTCGGGCCCTCCCGCGCGCCCCAGTGGCATGTGGCATCCCCTTTTGTTGTGTGCTGTTGGCGCGCTCGCGCTCCCGCTCCCACTCAAGGTCGGCCTCCCGGGCCTTGGCGCGCTCGAGTTTCTCCTGCTTGTAGGCCGCCTGCTGTAAGAGAGGGAGCAATCTGTCATCACCCAGCCCTCTGGCTGAGTCCACCCCCATCATGACTACCACGTTACACTGGAATGTTGGGTGGCAGTCATAGTCAGGGGAGGACTAAGAGCTTGAGTCATAGGTTTCCGTGTCGAGAAGGTCGTGGACCGACGTGAGGGCGTAGTCCGCCGTCCCAAAGAATTCCGCACGCGGAAGGAGAGCGTCATGTGCATCCGCTTCACATACTCCAGCTCGAAGAGGGTCGCCACGTTCCTCATCCTGAAGCGGAGAGGGATGGTGGGGTCCCAGAAATTGCTTTCTTGGGGCATGGGTTCATCTCTCGTCAGCTGGGAGAGAATGTTCGCTAGTGCGCAGAACGTGCGCTGGCATTCCTCAGGCTCGGGGTGAAGCCCGAGGTGCGTGTCGATGCACCATGCGAGGGCGTCAAGGTCCACCACGAGGGTGCTGCCCTCGGCGACAGCTGAACCCTCTACGGGTGGGATGGGCACCGCCTGTGCCTCGTCCCCCGCGCTGCTGAGGTAAAGGTTGTCAAGTCGGTCGGCCACAAACTCCAGGCTCTCGAAGCGGAGGGCCTGGTCGGGAGCAAAGCTAGGCACGTACCTAAGCCCGCCGGCGCTGTTCACAGCGAACTCAAGGCTCCTGAAGCGGATGGAGTCTCCGAGGACTCTGGCTGCCGTGTTGATGTTGTGGGCCACCATCGAGCCATCACGTGGCGGTGAGAGTGTGAGACTTCCCCTACCTGGCGTGCCAACTATCGGTGTTTCGATCATCAGCTAGTAATTTTGCGTCGCACTTCTCCATAGCTCTATGGCTAACACTCAAAGATAAGGGTTTAGACTGGTTCAGGCAACTACCCTACATTCATTATGGTGGTTTGCTTCGTGTTCCTTGAGTTTGAGTGCTGGTGCTTGCAACAGGGCGCTTGTAAGTGGTGTGCATGTGTGGGTGAAAAAGTGTTCAGAGAGAGAGAGAGAGAAAGAAGGCCTAGCTCCACCTTATATAGTCTTATGGGCTGGGCTAAAATGCAAGAGAAGGGGTGTGTCACCCCCTGGGGTCGGCTCCCTGTTGGAGAGGTCAGGAACCCTACACTTGTATGCCCCCCTTTGGTTGCATGTTCTCGTATCCCGATGTCGAGTCCTGTTCGCTCATTTCGCAGCACCGCCCGACATGGGTCTTGTCTACCATGCTCGTGGTAGGGCATGGCGCCATCGTACTTGTGTCACGCTCGCCCCGGTCCGTCAGGAGCGGGCCTCTCTGCCTTTAATAGGGTTGACCTCCCTCGCTGGGGTCGGGGTGCCAGGTGCCCCATCCCTGGCCGAGATCATATGCGGCAGGGCCTGCTAGCTTGGTGCGCCCGCCTCACCCAACACCCGGTGCCGGAGGGTGACCGAGTACGGCCCGTCCCGTCAAACTGACGGTAGTAGCGCAGCTGGCGTGCCAACGGGTCCGCCGCATCATGATGGCCCGGCTGACCAGGGATCCTCTCGCTAATTCTCCGGTCCTTGGGCGGCGCTCCTACCCTGGTTGTAGGGCGAGGGGCGCGCATGCACATCACGTTGAGGAGGGGCATTTAATGCCTCGCCATGCCTCCCCCAAGGGCCTGAGGGGTTGGGCATGATCGTTGGGCCGGCGCTGGCTTCTTGACCCCATGGGAATTGTCCCGGGTCAAGAAAGCGCCACGTGCCCAGAGATCACCCTCCGCGCCGTTTTCCCCACTGGTGGGCTGGCGCCGGCGCACCCCCACTCTTAGGCCCTTGAGCGTCTTTCTTTGGGGTAGCCATGGTAATTAATCGGTCACTATTTAAGTTCCACCTCAACTTGTGGGTCCCATAAGTAAAGTTTTTTATTCTAAATTTTTCCCTTCTCTTCTCTGGAGGGCCCACCTTTGCTCTCTATTCATTACTATGCGCGCCTCTTTTCCCGTGCGAGTATAGCGACGGAGAAGTTGCTAGCTGCTCTCTCACCTTCTTCTCTTGCTACCACATCGGCTGAAATGACAGTCAGCTGGCGACTTCGCAAGCCGTTGAGGCTGGCCTAAGAAGCTACCCAACGTATGGTTTCTTTGAATGGATCTGTAATAAATGTTGCCGTTTATTTTCCCTTTTCTCCCGTCATCTTCTCTCTCCATCCTCCTCTTGCTGCCTCGGGCGCGATTGCCACTTCTGCTCGATTTGCGTCTGAAGCAGGACAAGGAAGCGCTGGTGCTTGATGTTGATGTGGTGGAGCTCAGCTTGTTCTTAGCTTCCGTGAAGAATATGAGAGGAGCAGGTATTTGCTTGTAATATTATTTTAATCTTTAATGGCCAATCTAAATAATGGATTAATTCTAATATTAAAGAGTTAGTATGATGATTACTAAATATTATTGATTTAGAATTATGGGGTATTAATTCCCTCTTCTGTTCCTTAATTAAGTCACTCATGTATGTGTGTATTTGCGTAAAGGATGAACCATCACCTGTACGAGTTTTGCATGGCATCTGTCAACACATGAATATGTTAGTGCTAATTAGCCGGTGCTAATTGGCCGGTGCATTAAATCGCTCGGTTGTTGCATGGTGACCGATAACAAATGGACGCCTGTACATTTGCGTGGACGTGATTGAATGGACGTCTGCTACAGGTGGCCGGTTGCCTGTTCGTTGATAGGTGTCCCTTGGCAACAGGCATGACGTCTCCTCAGCATGTCTCCTCGCTAAGTATAAAAGCAAGCCGGCGCTTGTTCATTTGTTGCCGCACCAACGCAAGAACAGCACACACGCTCATTTCTCTGTTGCATCGAGAGAGAACATGGTAGCATAAGGCAAAGAGAGGAAGAAAGACTACACGGAAGGTTGCAACATGGAGCTAGTCAGCAAAGTGTGTTTGTATATTTTGTTGGAAACTTCCATGCTAGTTGAATTATATTGTGCTCTAAAAATCCGCATTATTGTGATTATTTTCTTACATTGCTTGCTTGCAGCTCGCAGGGACTCGAATTGAAGAGCGGCTTGGATTGGTGGAGAGTGGAAAAATTTGAGATGGATGGCGTGCTAGAGGGATTGCTGTAAGCTAGATCAGTGGACGCCTGAGCTTGCTAGCTTTGGTGAGGGCCGGCGACAGCCGGATGGCTAGATGCTGAAGCGGCCGCCGGATGCGATGCCGACGGCAATCGGCCACTCGTTGTGTATGCATTAGCACGGCCATGTACGGACGCAGGGATACGGACGGCGAGCGGCTACAACGGCCAGCGGTGCCATGGACGCAGCAGCGGGCCGACCAATGGACACGGTGACCCCTGGGGTATGGGCGGCGAGCGGCTAGGACTGCTGGCAGCTCGCCAGTATAGCCACGCCGGCGGCGACGATGGTGGACCGTGGGTCCCACTGATGGAAACGGGGTGCTTGCCCAAACACCGAAACAACGATTTCGTCCGACATCGGAGGGTGTGTAAATACGGTATTTCAATCAAGAAATCGTTTCTTCTTTTCGGAAAAAAAAAATTGGATGGGGACGGGCCCCAAACTGCTTCCGGTGAGGACCCGCCCCCAAATACTGCTGCGTGTACACGCTAGCGATCGGACGGCAGCAGCTGTTCACGGCCCCCATGCAGGCTCGGCTCGACGCATGGTGCTCGGCTTCCATACAAGCTAGACTTGCAAATCACTGCTTGGCTCACAAACAAGTCTGACGAAAGGTCGCAGCAACCTGAAACACATCATTCACGCGGCCGCTGCCGCCAAAGGCATCTACTCATCGCGCACGCGATCAAATCGCCGGCGACAGTTCCGACGGCAAGACTGCTCCTGCTCGTCCCTCTGTCATGGTCCAGCACTCCCATGACCAGGGACTCGAGGTGGTCGCACAATAATGCAATGGCCTTCGCGCCATAGATGACGGCCGCCAACAGACCCAGGAAGAAGGATCCCAGGATCAGACGGAGGTGGAGGATATTGTTGATGAGACCGTGATCATCGGTGGTTGTGGAACCAAATCAAACACAACACAGGTAAGGTCGTCATGGCCTAATTCATTAATCGTGATGGTTTTTCATATGTTTTAACATATCTGATCATGTGTTATTGCACATAACGCATCAATTGCCATGGAACTGCGCTACTTGTTCCAATGCCGATGGCAATGACAGTCCCCTTCCTTCCATTGCACCTCAGGTGGTTGATGAAGTTGTGAAAACTTTGATTGTTCCTGAAGTTGGAATGGCTTTCCAATCAGGGAAGAAAGTTTTGATATGTACAACACCTATGCCGGTCAAGTTGGGTTTAGTGTTAGAAAGAGCCATTCAAAGCTACGAGGAGATGGAACTTTAAGTCAGAAATATTTTGTTTGCAGTAACCAAGATCAGCAAGAGAGTGAGTCACACTACAAGAACAGATTGCGATGCCCGTGTTCAGCTTAGTGTCAGCACAGAGGGGATTTGGACAGTGCAAAAGGTTGTACTTGAGCACAATTATTACCTTGTTAGTCCAAATAAAAGAGAGAAGCTGAGGTCCCAACGAAGTGTTCAAGAGGTGGACAGCAAGCTAATTGGACAAATAAGGGAAGCAAGGATGCAGCCAGCTCAGGTGTATGAGTTTATGAAGGAGTTCTATGGAGGAGCTAACAAAATATCATTCTCACGGATGGATTGCAACAATGAGACTGGTCATGAGCGGAAGAAGTACTTAAAATCCAATGATGCACAAACTTTGCTGGAATACTTGAAGCAATACTTGAAGCATAAACAATTAGAGGATCCAACATTTTTCTACGCCATGCAAACAGATAAGGAAAATGGTCAGATAGCAAACAGATAAGGAAAATGGTTAGATAGCTAATTTTTTTGGCAGATGGTCAATCTATCATGGACTACGCATGTTTTGGTGATGTTGTGTCATTTGACACCACTTTTCAAACTAATAAGTTTGAAATGCCTTTTGCTCCAATCCTCGGAGCCAACCATCACAAGCAGACAATAATTTTTGGAGCTGCGTTGTTGTTTAATGAGACTATTGAATCATTTGTTTGGCTCCTTGAAACCTTTCTAACAGCAATGTCAGGCAAGCATCCTAGAACAATTTTCAAAGATCAAGACACGGCCATGGCAGGAGCAATTGCTTATGTCTTCCGAAACACAAGCCACCGCCTTTGTTTGTGGAACATTTATCTTAATGCTTCGAAATATCTCGGGCATATAATTCAGAAGCATCCTGAGAAATTTCTACCTGGCTTTAAGAGATGTGTCTATGAAGAGGTCGGAGCTTTACTTCCAAAAGAAATGGGATGAAGTACTGTGTGATTATGACCTTGAGGGCAATGAATGGATGTCAAACCTGTATGCTTTGAGGAGCAAAGAATACAGATATCGTTTTGAGTTCCTCAGGTGGTAATAGGAGCAAAGAATAAACGAGGGTCCATCTCCTTTGGAAAGGATAAAGGCAAGAACAAGAAGAACAAGAAGAAAAGTGATAAAAAGAATGGTATTGATTCTACCAATTCTAGCAATTTTTTCATCCTATGCTTGCATAGTTAAATTTATATATTTCACTACAGGAGAAGATTCAAAGAATGCTGCAGAAAATAGTTATGAAGGTGTTGTCCAGAGCAATTTATCGTAAGACATTTGACTTAGATTACATTCATTTTACATACCTTATTTGCTTATAGGCACTTTTTATGAATAATTTCACATTCTATGACACAGGATGTAAATGCTTGTAGCATTGGTGCTAACACTACAATGTCACACTTTGCAACTAATGCCTATGCACAACCTATTGAGTTGTGATCCCAATTCATCTACACACATATAAAGGCCGACCTCGGACGTAGTGAAGCGGAGGCCCATTGTGTTTGGCCTTCTGTACCCGGGGATGCCTGGGGGAGTACGGTGTGGATCATGTGTTGTTTAGGGTTACACCCTTATATTTACTTCTTGTAAGCCGTCGCTCGGGATAAGAGAGTTAGGTCAATTGTAAATCCCCGGCGTTTGTAACCACACTCGATATGGTGAAGTTTTGCTAGCTGGCGCCCGTGGTTTTTCCCTTCCGTGTTGGAAGGGTTTTCCACGTTAAATCCTCGCGTCCTCTGGGTTTGATATGTGTTTCTTCATCGTTTATTTGTCATCCGCCTGTAACACAACCTTGGACCATTGCTGCTTCGCTGATCGAAGACGGATTTGCTAATGCCTCTATACCACAGCTCAATATGTAAGGGAATTCTTCAGTCACGGGCATTCCCCGTATCAGAGGAGGATACACAAGTCTCGTGCTTGGGGTTGATCAAGCTGCCACACTACAGCCCCTGTGAAGAAGTTAAATTTTGACTGAAGAGTGTGGCAGAACCACCTGAATTAATCCGGCTCAAGCGCGCTAACCATCACCACGAGGGCAATCAGGGCTAACTCGCACTTCAAACGGAATGATCCATTGGTCTGTCGGGTAACCTCCCGATACAAACACGGTTTTTGCCGATCGAAACCACACATACATGTACTCACACGAAGGTGAGCCCAGAGGATACAACATTCCACAAGATTTTACACCACAGGGTTCATCACAACGGAGTTCAATTTTGTAAAACAAGTACTTCAGAGTTTGAAATAATTGAGTTCTTCAGAGTTCAATGCAGCGGAAAATAATAACGATAAACTACTCGACGATACAGGATGTCCCGATGAAGCCCGTACGAGACATCACTCGGCCTTATCATGCCGGGGGCGTATCCCATTCCACCGACCAACCAGGAGGAAGGGTACACGGCCAAGTCAAACTAGCAATCATGTCCTCGAAAGCTTCACCTGAAAATAAGCCACAAGCAAGGCTGAGTATACTAATACTCAGCAAGGCTTACCCGACTAGTGGAATATACTTAGTCGACTCCTGGACATGCAAGGCTTTTGGCTTGAGGCGTTTATTTTGCCGAAAAGCATATACAAGTAGGTCCTTACTTTTAAATTTTAGCTCCAAGTTCTAATTTTCTTTAACCATTCTAGGTAAGCAACTATCCAATATCATACATGGTGGAAGAATTAATTTGCATCCAACAAGATTAAACATCATCATTGTTCCTCTTCTTACTCTATGTGGTAAAAGGGTCAAGCAGTCTCAATAACCGCGAGAAACGAACGATTCGAATCGAATTTCTTAACCTTGCAAGGGAAACCTAAACACACGTCACGTGGATACTCCCAGAGTCACACGTGCAACTTTTCTCTTTCTTCCTGGGTTGTGGATCAGGGCCACCATCCGAGACTACAGAGCCCGGCTCCGTACCCACCATGTGCGCGCATGGAACCGAAGTTGAGATGGTGGGATGCTGTCCACTTGCCGGTCCGATTAGGTACTTAAGCTTACCGATTACCATATTCTCGGCATGTGGTTAGTACGTTCAAACGCTTAACCACCACTACCGCACAGTGCGGCCTTAGCATTTTTCACTAAACAGACGGGGCCTCAATCATCAACATAAACATCGTACCATAGCCCCGTCCGTCAACCTTATGATTGCAGCATGTAGTAAAAATTCAACTCCTAAATTCTCGCGAGTGACAGGGAATCACTCGACTTTTACCGGAGTCCTATTAGCATAGCATTCTATCGAACCTTATATCTAGTGTTCAGATTATAGGAACCTAAGTTCATGCAACTAAGTTTCCATTCAACTCCTATAAACTTAATGCACAACTAAAGTAGAGTAATAAATTGCATAAGTTTAGAAAAATAGGGTTCATGCGTCGGGGCTTGCCTTCTTGGGTAAAGTTAGCCTGGGGCTCGTCCGAACTTGGGCTCGGGTCTTCGAAGGCTTCAGTTAGATTTACTTGAGCTTCTCGCTGCTCACTCTCGGACGCAGGCACCAGCTCGTAAGTTCCGTCGGCGAGAGTAGTCGATTCTATATGAATGCACAAGTGTAAGTTATAGTGATGGTATATGACGATTATTTTCTTTTACGATAAGGTTGCAGTCCACAAAACATCAATTTGATTGTGAAGCTACTTAGTTAATATTTCTTTGGGCAATTGTTGATAGAGTATAACTTAAACTATTAACTTCATTAAACAAGAAGAGGTTGTGTTATATTGGAAACTTAATTTTCTAAGTACAACAAGGATTTAACATAACTTCTGGACAGGTAACTTCTGGTGATAAAATTTTTATTTAGAGCACATTATGTAGAGACAAAAGCACTGTAAAAATTTCAGACATTTTCACGCAGCAGAATAATTATGAAAAATGTAATATACAGCTACTGCTAGCACCTAGTTATTTTTCAGATATATCCATATATGTGTTACGGTAAATTTTTCAGATTTCACTGTGCAAGATACAAAGCATAATAACTAGGATAATATACACCTACTTTAATCAAGATTAATTCCTACAGGATGTTTTACAGGGTTTCTGTGTATGAAAGATTTTATACAGCAAGAGCTACTCTAAAGTGTGCCACAGTAAAAAGATGAACATTTTCCAAGCATAGAAACTAATTATTTGAATTAGTGCCTTTTTCCTACCACAAAATTATATAAATAGGTTAAAGATAGGAAAAACGTTCTATATTTTTTCTGTGGTATTTAGGCATCAAGATAACAGTTCTGGAAAAGTTTTACCACACGAATCACAATATAACCGCAGTTACAATTTAGTTTTATTATTTCATGGCATAAAGAAGTTTTATTAAAAAATTTAGCTAGATTTGGGTTCTGGTCCTAATATTATTTACACTGGACTACAAAACAAGCAACCAATCTACTGTTAAATTTTCAGGTTTAGCCTTTGCCTACAACAGTGGGTATAATTAAAGTCCATTAAACCTTCCATTTAATTTATAGCAAGATTTAGCAAGCAACATAAGAAATGCATGTAACAAAAGTTGTAGATTTTCATCTAAAGTTTCCAGAACAGTTGAGTTTGTATGTTTTCAATTTTTCTGCGATTTTATATGAATTTTACAAGTTCACTGATATTTAATCTAGGGTTAAAACTTTCTTTTACAGAGGGGCCCCTAGAAACTTGCGTCCAGATCCCTGGGAAGATTGCAATCAAAGCAATGTGGTCCCTGGCGGCGGCGAGGGGAAAAGGGTCGTGGAGATCTAGGGAGGTGAGAGCTACCTTGGGGTGGCCTTGGTCGGGGTTGGGGGTGGCCGGAGGTGGCTCGTCGGCACGGAGCAGTGGAGCGGCAGCGGGGCGGAGCGTCGGCGACGGTGCTCCGGCGAGGAGGGGAGGGAGTAGGCTAGTTGATGAGCTTCGCGGCGTCGAGGGAAACCCGTTTCGAGGCTTGGCTTGGACGGAGGAGCTTCAGAGTGGGCGTCCACGGAGCAGCAAGGGAGAGGCGGCGGCGCGGGCGGCGTTGGCGGTGCTCCGTCGGTTCTAGGTGACGATGGGTGGGGCAGTGAGCTGTGATGGGGTGCTGTGGTGGTGGTTGGAGACTCAGCTCTGGCAATGGGTGGCCGGAGAGGTGAGCTTCACGGTGAGCTGGGCACGACGGCGGTAATGGTGGCGACAACGGTGTTCTTTTATCTGGGCGTGCAAGGAGGGGCTCAGTGCGGCCTTTTGTAGGCAGCAGAGAGGCGGGAGGAGGGCGGGACTGGACTGCGAGGCGCGGGCGCGTGCAGCACGATGGGGGCGCGTTACTGGCCGCGGCGGGCGGCGAGCAGAGCCGGTGCGGCGTGCGGCGGGCGCGGGCAGGGGATTGGGCGCTGAGGATTTGGCGTGGGGAGCGGGAGATCACGAGGCGCACGGGTTGGGCGAGGAGCTGCAGCAGCTGGCTTGCCGGGCGGGCGAGCGCGGCGACCGGCGGGACGAGGCGGGGACACGGGCATGGCGCGGCTCGTCCATTGGGCGCGGCGGGCGGCGAGCAGAGGCGCCCGTGCGGCGGCGTGCGCGTAGCGTGCGCGGACTGGGGAGGAGCACGACGGGCGGAGGGGAGCGCAGCGTGCGGGCGATGCGTGCGGGCGCGGCCAGGCATTGGCTTGGCGCCTAGCGCCGGTCAGGCATCGCCGGCCAAGTGGCCTGTGGCGACTGCGCCTCGGCGGAGGGTCGGGCGAGGCGATGGGTCGGGCGAAGCGAAAGGGTCAGGCGAAGTGAAATGGTCGGGCGAACCGAAAGGGTCGGGCAAAGCGAAAGGGTCGGGCGGAACCAGAAGAAGGTTCTGCAGTGGAAATAGAAGAAAAGGCAGGGGCTGGTTTACAAATCCAAGTGTTTCTCAAATTTTTGTGTTGCAACTCAAAAATCCTTGAACATAAAAGTTGTTCAAAATGAAAAGTTACACAAGTTTTGTTTCAGGCCAAAGTTCATTTGAGTTCTAGTTTAGAAGTTATTTGAAAAACTCAAAAAGTACAATTCAGAGGGTACGTCATTTTCTAGGCAAAACTTAGCATTCACTCCTAAGCTTCAACTAGACTTTTGTTTAACATGTCAATAACGACGTGCCTATTCAATTTTTGTAGCCATGTTTGAATTGTTTGATTAAAGTACATGTACTTATGCACATATACACAACTATTTTCAAACCAACGCAAACCAATTTATAACTCATTTCTTTTAAACTTTTCTTAGTTATTTATGCATCGTGTCAAGCTAATGAGGCTTATTTCGTAATTTAAACACCTGAGGTGTTACAGCCTTCCCCCCTTAAAAAGAATCTCGCCCCGAGATTCGGACAATACGCTTAGTGTGGGCAGTGTGTGTACCTTCGGTAGAGTTGAGAAAACCCGGGAAATTTCAGTTTAGATAGCTTTCGGTTTCCCATGTGGCTTCTTCCTCAGTGTGATGATTCTATTGAATTTTCTACATTTTAATCACTTTCCTCCTAGTGCTTCTTTCTTTTTGATCCATGATTTTGATAGGATACTCGACATATGAGAGGTCGGGCTCTACCAATATTTACTGTTGTTCGACAACAACGGTAGGGACTCGGACACACTTCTTGAGTTGAGATACGTGAAAGACATGATGGATGGCTGCAAGCTGAGGGGGCAGTCGTATTCTATAGGCTACGGGTCCACAGCTATCGATGATTTCGTAGGGACCAACACAACGGGGAGCTAATTTTCCTTTGACTCCGAATCATTGTACACCCTTGGTTGGTGAAACTTGAAGGTAGACGTGGTCACCAACTTCAAATTTTAGTGGCTTTCTCCTTCTGTCGAAATAGCTCTTTTGCCTGGATTGTGCGGCTCCAAGGTTTTCTTGTATTACTCTCACTTTTTCTTCTGCCTCGATTACCAAGTCTGGTCCAAATATTTTGCGTTCTCCGGTCTGTGACCAACTCAAAGGGGTTCGACACCTTCGTCTGTATAAGGCCTCAAATGGTGCCATTTTCAAACTCGCTTGATAGCTATTGTTATATGAGAACTCTGCTAGGGATAGGCATTTGTCCCAACTCTTGTCATAGTGAATGACGCAAGCTCTAAGCATGTCTTCAAGAATTTGGTTCACTCTTTCAGTTTGTCCGTCAGTTTGAGGATGATAGGCTAAGCTTTGAATCAATTTAGTACCAAGAGAATCTTGCAATTGTTCCCAAAAGCGCGCTACAAATTGAGTACCACGATCGGATATAATAGTCTTTGGTACTCCATGTAGGCAAACGATACGATCGAGATAAATCTCGGCATATTTGTTGGCAGTATAGGTGGTGTGTACTGGAAGAAAATGTGCCGTCTTTGTGAGCCTATTAACGATAACCCATATGGAATCATGTTTCTGTGCGGTACTTGACAATCCAACAATAAAATCCATACTTATGTCTTCCCATTTCCATGAGGGTATAGGCAAAGGTTGAAGTGTACCGGCTACTTTCAAGTGGCTGGCTTTTACTCTCTGGCATGTGTCGCATTCTGAGACATATTTAGAGATTTCTCTTTTCATTCTAGTCCACCAGAAATTTTGCCTAAGGTCTTGATACATTTTGTTACTGCCGGGGTGAATAGAAAATTTGGAAAGGTGTGCCTCATCCAGAATTTGCTTACCGAGCTCATGATTCTTCGGAATGACTATGCAACTTTCGAACCATAGAACTCCCTTATGGTCCTGGCGGAAACATTTGTATTTCTCTTCTCCTAGAGAGAGTTTTTGTTTGATGATCTTAACTCCTTCATCGTGTAGTTGTGCCGTAACGATCTGGTCGTGAAGAGTGGGCTCGACTTAAATGTGATTCAGAATGCCTTGGGAAATTATTTCCAAACTAACCTTCCTCATTTCCGAACATAATGTCTCATTATAGATTTTCACTGATAGGCAATGGCAATGGGCCTTACGGCTTAGCGCATCCGCTACTACATTAGCCGTGCCGGGGTGATAGTGCACCTCGAGATCATAATCCTTGATTAATTCTAGCCATCTTCTCTGTCTCATATTCAGATCGGCTTGGGTGAAGATATATTTGAGACTCTTGTGATCGGTGTAGATATTACAATGGGTGCCCATGAGATAATGTCTCCATATTTTTAGAGCATGAATGACTGCTGCTAACTCGAGATCATGCGTCAGATAATTCTGCTCATGGGGCCGAAGGGCTCGTGAAGCATAAGCGATAACTCAATTTTCTTGCATAAGCACACAACCAAGACCAGTGCCAGATGCGTCACAGTAAACATCGAACGGCTTGGTGTTATCGGGTTGAGCTAACACAGGGGCTGTAGTCAAACATTGTCTGAGAGTGTGGAAAGCTTCTTCACACTTCTCATACCACACAAACTTTACTCCCTTTTTCAATAGTTCGGTTATAGGCTTAGCAATCCTGGAGAAATCCGGAATGAAACGGTGATAGTAACCGGATAAACCAAGAAAACTGTGAATCTGATGAACAGAGGTAGGAGGTTTCCAATCCATCACTTCTTGTACCTTGCTGGGGTCAACGGCTATGCCTTCGCTGGAAATAGTGTGAGCCGAGAACTTCACACTATCCAACCAGAATTCGCACTTAGAAAACTTAGCATAGAGCTGATGGTCTCTAAGACACTGAAGAACAATGTGCAGGTGCTTAGCGTGCTCTTTCTCATTCTTGGAATAGATAAGGATGTCGTCAATGAAAACTACGATGAATTTGTCCAGCTTGGGCATGAATACCGAATTCATGAGATACATGAAGTAGGAAGGGGCATTGGTGAGACCGAAGGACATGACCAAGAATTCATATAGTCCATATCATGTGAAAAAGGCGGTCTTAGGAATATCGCATGAACGAATCTTTATCTGATGATATCCAGATCGAAGATCAATCTTTGAGAAAACTCTAGCTCCAGATAATTGATCAAAGAGAACGTCGATCCGGGAAAGTGGGTATTTATTCTTAACGGTTACCACATTGAGAGGTCGGTAGTCCACACATAATCTTAAACTGTCATCCTTTTTCTTTACAAAAAGGGCTGGACATCCCCAAGGTGATGTGCTAGGACGAATGAAACCTTTGTCCAGTAGTTCTTGGAGTTGTGTTTTCAGTTCGGCCAATTCCTTAGGTGGCATCCTATTGGGTCTTTTGGAGAGAGGTGCGGTGCCTGGTTGCAGTTCAATAACGAACTCAATATCCCTATCGGGCGGCATTCCTGGTAAGTCATTCGGAAAAACATCGGCATACTCGCATACCATTGGAATGTCTTCTAGTTTGATTCCTTCCATCACGAAAGCACAAGAATTCATGCACTCCCGGAACGGTAGGTAAAGTGTATTGGCTCCGTGACTAGGTGAATTTATTTCAACAGCTCAAGAAGAAAGGTCCAGTGTGACTCCGTGTAGAACCATCCAATTCATACCCAAAATAACATCCATGCCATCAAGGGGTAAAAGAACAAGGTCCGTGTTGATGGTTTTACTACCCAATTTGATTGGTACTTGCCTTATCATTTGATTTGAAGCAATTTTACCACCCGGTGTTGATATCATATACGACCCTTTTGTGTGACAAACATCCAAGGATACTTTTGCACCAAACTTTGCACTAATGAAACTATGTGATGCACCAGAATCAAACAATATAACTGCAGGCTTGTTATGGATAGAGAATGTACCCGTCATCACTGGTGCTCCTTCAAGAAGTTCTGCAAGGGTGGTGAAATTGATCCGTCCTTGTTTGACCTGAAGGGTCTGCCTCTTGCCTTTGTTCTTATTGTTCTGGTTAGAGTCCTGATCCTGATTTGGCTGCCTGGGCTGAGGGCATTCACGAGCAAAATGACTGGAACTCCCGCACTTGAAACAACGATTGGTGATGCTCGGTCGATGAAACTACTGAGTAGAGGGCCTTGGTCCGGCTTGCTGAGGCATAGGGGGTCGTACAACACCTTGTTGCTGTGGGGGCCTGATAATCCAACGCCCTGGCTGAGGGGCCTTCTGTGGAGCTGTAGGCGCAACAGTTTGCACTAAGCGATACCTCGGTGGCTGAGTTCCCGAGGGTCCAACAGGTGCCTTCCTCTTCTTCTCGGAACGGTGAGCCATAATACAATCCTCTTGGGTAATTGCCATGTTAACCAGCTCATTATATGTATCGGCCTTGACAAGGTTCAGTCGCTCCTTGAGTTTGGTACTCAATCCTCTGCGGAAACGATCCCGCTTCTTAGCATCCGTGTCTGCGTGATAACCCGCGTACTGGCACAGGTTGTTGAAGGCCTGAGCATACTGAAGTACAGTGCGGGTACCCTGAGTGAGAGCCAGAAACTCATTTAGTTTTCTTTCCATAAGACCTTCTGGGATATGGTGTGCTCGGAACGCAGTTTTGAATTCGTCCCAGGTGACAACGTGATCAGCCGGGAGCATAGCAAAGTAATTGTCCCACCAAGGACGAGTTATACCGCGAAGTTGCTGAGCAGCATAGCGAGCCTTCTTTGCATCCAAACATGGGGCCACGAGTAGAGAAAGCTTGGACTCGATTGTGCGAATCCAAGCGTCCGCATCCAAGGGTTCCTTCGTCTTGTGAAACAATGGAGGCTAGGTCCCAAGGAAATCCGTGTAACCGGCAGCTTGAGGTTGGTGGACATTGTGTCCACCCCGCTGTGGGTGCTGTCCTTGCACGAGCTGGCGAAGCAACTCGGTTTGAGCGGCCATTACTTCCACCAAGCTGGGTGGTGGTGGTGCCTGTGGTTGGGATCCACTAGCACTAGCACCGAAACCATTCGGGTTTCCACGGGTTGCTCCAACCATCTGAAAGGTGAATGTTTATCATTAGCAACGAGATCCATATTGCTTCCATGATTCAAAAGGATTAGCGCGGAAAGTAGACTTCCGCGAGATCATGGATAGGATCGTGGACAGAATACTGTTCGCTAAAGAAAACTCATAGCTCCTGGTAGGTTCATCCAAAACAGCTCATATTTTGGAAGTGAGTAGGAAATTTAGAGATGTACAACTTTGGTATTCAGCTCAGATGCTGAATCAATGGCCAAGATGGTTGAAAGATTTATTCTTTGCTTCTCTGTCTCGGCTGTTTTTCAGCAGAATGAGTTATAGTATCTTGCCTATAACTCAAGCTAGCAACATCCAATAATGCTGAAATTTTGTGAGTTTTCAGGACATGAAATTCTTGACAACTTTGGTATTTACTTGCTGCTCAGAAGGATCATCTTCAAAGGGTAAAGGTTTTGACAAGATCATGCCATAGGATATGAACTAGAGGATGGAAGTTGAATAGTACTCGAAGCAACTTCAAAACTCCATAACTCCAATTTGTGTAATCCAGAAATTCTCAAACTTTACCAAAACATTCCTAAGGTATTTGTGAACAACTTTGCTAGCCAACTCCAGAGCTAGATCGGTCTCTAAGATGGTCTTTCTCTTAAGGTTTTACTTTACTGTCTACCCAGAAATTTCAGTGAACAGTGAGCCAATGCTTCATGCACCAGGGGAAAATCTACCTAGCTAAAAATTACCAAATTTTAACAGTATCTGCCTGAGTAAATTTACAACAAGTTTTTTGTTGAACACTTTTGCAGAAAACTGTAGTAAGGGGGCATAAAAATTTATGTGGCAGAACTGCTCATTTTGGACAGAAAACTGACATCTCAAGGTCTTTGTTGTTTCTCATTATCCATATGTCCAGAATTTTTCATATTTAGACAGGAGGTAGAATACAAATTTTGGAACAAAACTTTCAACATGAGTTTCTTCAGAAATGGTCATTTTCTAAGCTTAATAAATCCCTCTTTTCAGATAAGGCAGAAATGTAACAGATTTGCTAGATAATCCTTATGCAAAGACAATTGTGTGGGCGCATGAACCTTACCGCTCTCACACATCGTATTTTCAATTTCAGATTTATATGGTCATGATGCATGCATGTCCTATTCGTCCTCACAAAATAAAATAATTTCCAAATAGCTTTGGTCTTACGAAGTTAGTTTCGGTGGCATACACGATACGTCTCTCGCTATAATAGCTAGTCGAAAATTCTCTAACCGTTCTTTAACTTATCATAATCGCGGTTAGTGTACCTGCAGAAGATTGATATAGCAGATATATACCCATTGAACCTTTCATGCCAGCACTCATGAAAGCGTCCATATTCATTACCGTTCACTATAGAAACGACATCCGTACAATTCCCGCCGTACAGACGACGTTAACATACGCTATCAAGATAGCGTATTCACGGGGGTACCGTCTTGAGACGGGGGTATGAACAGCGTTCGCCATACCCTGCGCCAAACCTTCTACTCCCAATATAATCAACTAAAAGTTGATATATTGCAGCACCTCAAGTAAGCCACTGCTTGAGGGCAGCGTTCGGCTCGCATCACCGACAGGAAGGCCAAGCTCTCTCAAATGGCTGAGGATTCTTACCTTCTTACCTTAGCGATGAGTGCATCGTTACAGAATCTAAGGGTCGGTTGTGCATCAAAGTAAGTTTTGACAGAAAGTAATGTGCTGTAAGTTAGTGGATAATATTCGTAAGTTAGATAGCCACCTAGTAACATTCCCATAATCTCTTAGGGCTTTACGAACTAGGTACCATCCTTAGCGAACCATCGTATTTTTGCAAACGCATTTTTCTGGTCAAGTTTTATGAAAATAAGTTTTTAAGGCTTGTTGCATTCTCTGGCGTATGCATTTCGGCTCTGATACCAGCTGTGCAGAACCACCTGAATTAATCCGGCTCAAGCGCGCTAACCATCACCACGAGGGCAATCAAGGATAGCTCGCACTTCAAACGGAATAATCCATTGGTCTGTCGGGTAACCTCCCAATACAACCACGGTTTTTGCCGATCGAAACCACACATACATATACTCACACAAAGGTGAGCCCAGAGGATACAACATTCCACAAGATTTTACACCACAGGGTTCATCACAACGGAGTTCAATTTCGTAAAACAAGTACTTCAGAGTTCGAAATAATTGAGTTCTTCAGAGTTCAATGCAGCGGAAAATAATAACGATAAACTACTCGATGATACAGGATGTCCCGATGAAGCCCGTACAAGACATCACTCGGCCTTGTCACCGTTGGCCGGGGGCGTATCCCATTCCACCGACCAACCAGGAGGAAGGGTACATGGCCAAGTCAAACTAGCAATCGTGTCCTCGAAAGTTTCACCTGAAAATATGCCACAAGCAAGGCTGAGTATACTAATACTCAGCAAGGCTTACCCGACTAGTTGAATATACTTAGCCGACTCCTAGACATACAAGGCTATTGGCTTGAGGGGTTTGTTCTGCCGAAAAGCATATACAAGTAGGTCCTTACTTTCAAATTTTAGCTCCAAGTTCTAGTTTTCTTTAACCATTCTAGGTAAGTAACTATCCAATATCATACATGGTGGAAGAATTAATTTGCATCCAATAAGATTAAACATCATCGTTGTTCCTCTTCTTACTCTATGTGGTAAAAGGGTCAAGCAGTCTCAATAACCGTGAGAAACGGACGATTCGAATCGAATTTCTTAACCTTGCAAGGGAAACCTAAACACACGTCATGTGGTTACTCCCAGAGTCACACGTGCAAGTTTTCCCTTTCTTCCTAGGTTGTGGATCAGGGCCACCATCCGAGACTACAGAGCCCGGCTCTGTACCCACCATGTGCGCGCATGGAACCGAAGTTGAGATGGTGGGATGCTGTCCACTTGCCGGTCCGATTAGGTACTTAAGCTTGCCGATTACCATATTCTTGGCATGTGGTTAGTACGTTCAAACACTGCGGCCTTAGCATTTTTCACTAAACAGACGGGGCCTCAATCATCAACATAAACATCGTACCATAGCCTCGTCCGTCGATCTTATGATTGCGGCATGTAGTAAACATTCAACTCCTAAATTCTCGCGAGTGACAGGGAATCACTCGACTTTTACCGGAGTCCTATTAGCATAGCATTCTATCGAACCTTATATGTAGTGTTCAGAGCATAGGAACCTAAGTTCATGCAACTAAGTTTCCATTCAACTCCTATAAACTTAATGCACAACTAAAGTAGAGTAATAAATTGCATAAGTTTAGAAAAATAGGGTTCATGCTCCGGGGCTTGCCTTCTTGGGTAAAATTAGCCTGGGGCTCGTCCGAACTTGGGCTCGGGTCTTCGAAGGCTTCAGTTAGATTTACTTGAGCTTCTCGCTGCTCACTCTCGGACGCAGGCACCACCTCGTACGTTCCGTCGGCGAGAGTAGTTGATTCTATATGAATGCACTAGTGTAAGTTATAAGGTTGCAGTCCACAAAACATCAATTTGGTTGTGAAGCTACTTAGTTAAGATTTCTTTGGGCAATTGTTGATAGAGTATAACTTAAACTATTAACTTCATTAAACAAGAAGAGGTTATGTTATATTGGAAACTTAATTTTCTAAGTATAACATGGATTTAACACAACTTCTGGACTAGGTAACTTCTGGTGATGAAATTTTTATTTAGAGCACATTATGTAGAGACAAAAGCACTGTAAAAATTTCAGATATTTTGACGCAGCAGAATAATTATGAAAAATGTAATACACAGCCACTACTAGAACCTAGTTATTTTTATACAGAACAAACCATGCATGCTTTGAAGCTAAACCTTTTATATGTGTTACGGTAAATTTTTTAGATTTTACTGTGCAAGATACAAAGCATAATAAATAGGACAATATACACCTAGTTTAATAAAGATTAATATCTACAGAATGTTTTACAGGGTTTCTGTATATGAAACTTTTTATACAGCAATAGCTACTCTAAAATGTGCCACAGCAAAAAGATGAACATTTTCCAAGCACAGAAACTAATTATTTGAATCAGTGCCTTTTTCCTACCACAAAATTATATAAATAGGTTACAGAAAGGAAAAAGGTTCTAAACTTTTTCTGTGGTATTTAGGCATCAAGATAACAGTTCTGGAAAAGTTTTGCCACATGAATCACAATATAACGGCAGTTACAATTTAGTTTTATTATTTCATGGCATAAAGAAGTTTTATTAAAAAGTTTAGCTAGAATTGGGTTCTGGTCCTAATATTTTTTACACTGGACTACAAAACAATCAACCAATCTACTGTTAAATTTTCAGGTTTAGCCTTTGCCTACAACAGTGGGTATAATTAAAGTCCATTAAACCTTCCATTTAATTTATAGCAAGATTTAGCAAGCAACTGAAGAAATGCATGTAACAAAAGTTGTAGATTTTCATCTAAAGATTCCAGAACAGTTGAGTTTGTATGTTTCCAATTTTTCTACGATTTTATATGAATTTTACAAGTTCACTGATTTTTAATCTAGGGTTAAAACTTTCTTTTACAGAGGGGTCCCTGTTAACTTGCGTGCAGGCCCCTAGGAAGATTGCAATCAAAGCAATATGGTCCCTGGCGGCGCTGGCATGGCGGTCGGCCAGATTCCGGCGATGGGGCTCGTCGGCAGCTAGGTGAAAACGGTCGTGGAGATCAAAGGAGGTGAGAGCTACCTTGAGCTTCACGGCGTCGAGGGAAACCCGTTTCGAGGCTTGGCTTGGATGGAGGAGCTTCGGAGTGGGCCGTCCACGGAGCAGCAAGGGAGCGGCGGCGGCGCGGGCGGCGCTGGCGGTGCTCCGGCGGTTCTGGGCGACGATGGGTGGGGCAGTGAGCTGTGATGGGGTGTTGTGGTGGTGGTTGGAGACTCAGCTCTGGCAATGGGTGGCCGGAGAGGTGAGCTCCACGGTGAGCTGAGCACGACGGCGGTAATGGTGGCGGCGGCGGCGTTCTGGTGTCTGGGCGCGCGAGGAGGGGCTCAGTGCGGCCTTTTGTAGGTAGCAGAGAGGCGGGAGGAGGGCGGGACTGGACTGCGAGGCGCGGGCGCGTGCAGCACGACAGGGGCGCGTTACTGGCCGCGGCGGGCGGCGAGCAGAGCCGGCGCGGCGTGCGGCGGGCGCGGGCAGGGGATTGGGCGCTGAGGATTTGGCATGGGGAGCGGGAGATCACGCGGCGCGTGGGTTGGGCGAGGAGCTGCAACAGCTGGCTTGCCGGGCGGCGAGCGCGGCGACCGGCGGGACACGGTGGGGACACGGGCATGGCGCGGCTCGTCCATTGGGCGTGGCGGGCGGCGAGCAGAGGCGCGCGTGCGGCGGCGTCCGTGTGGCGTGCGCGGACTGGGGAGGAGCGCGGCGTGCGGAGGGGAGCGCGGCGGGCGGGCGCGGCGTGCGGGCGTGGCTAGGCATTGGCTTGGCGCCTAGCGCCGGTCAGGCATCGCCGGCCAAGTGGCCTGCGGCGACTGCGCGTCGGCGGAGGGTCGGGCGAAGCGAAAGGGTCGGGCGAAACGAAAGGGTCGGGCGAACGGCTGCGCGTCGGAGAGTCGGGCGGAACGAGAAGAAGGGTCTGTAGTGGAAATAGAAGAAAAGGCAGGGACTGGTTTGCAAATCCAAGTGTTTCTCAAATTTTTGTATTGCAACTCAAAAATCCTTGAACATGAAAGTTGTTCAAAATGAAAAGTTATACAAGTTTTGTTTTAGGAAAAAATTCATTTGAATTCTAGTTTAGAAGTTATTTGAAAAACTCAAAAAGTACAATTCAGAGGGTACGTCATTTTTTTGGCAAAACTTAGCATTCACTCCTAGTCTTCAACTAGACTTTTGTTTAACATGTCAATAACGACGTGCCTATTCCATTTTTGTAGCCATGTTTGCATCAATGTGAAAGTTATTTGAATTGTTGATTAAAGTACATGCACTTATGCACATATACACAACTATTTTCAAACCAACGCAAACCACTTTATAACTCATTTCTTTTAAACTTTTCTTAGTTATTTATGCATCGTGTCAAGCTAATGAGGCTTATTTCGTAATTTAAACACAAGGTGTTACAAAGAGCCAAATCAAGAAAATTTGTAACCCAGTAGTGATACAGCCAAAATTTATTTTTGTTGATGCTTATTTTTCATTTGCACTGTATTCGTTCAGATCATGACTTTGACAGCTATATATGACATGAGAACTCATCTATATTGCTTAAGAATAGTCAGCCATTTATGGGACCATATACATCAACCCTTGATCCTATCAACCTCTGTACATAAGTAATTTGTTCACTACAAACTACAATCCTGAACATATCTTCGACCAGCAGCTAAAGCAGACGTGCAGCTTAGCAGCCTGCTCACGGTGGATCTTCAATATTTACTTTGTGAATGGACAATCTTTACAACTTTTAGTAGTTCCAGCATAGTTGGCGTCCCTGGCCTGCTGGTTATGTAGCAAAATCAGCATAGTTGACGTATTCCAGCAAGCTTGCAAATTCGTGTCTTCCCTAAACCTGAATACACAGAGAAAATTAAACCTCATCATGTGTGTTCCAGTGCTCCTGCCTACGGTGAAACTTGCAAAATAAGCAAATGCAATAGCGACATGTCAATTCCAGTGCTCCATTTCCAGTTAACTGACAGACTACCAACTTCTTCAGAACTGAATGGCAACTAGATACTGAATGCCGACTGACCATTCAGAGAACCAGTGATTTTCTCATCCTGAATGGCCAATGAGGGGGATAGCGACAGAAGATGGAGAAAACCCAGGTGGGCAATGGAGGATGAGGGGCCGGGCGAGGGCACCAGTGGGCACGGTATCTATGGCGGACCACAGCGATGGCGGAGGACAATGGAGTCAACGGCGCCGATGGAGCAGGAATGTGGAGGTAAAACTTCGTGTAGCTAGACGCGATGGGGCACCAGCGGGTGAGTAAACTGCCGGTAGACCAAGGCGGCGGCGGCGGCGGCCGCGTGAATGATGTGTCGACCTTTCGTCAGACTTGTTTGTGAGCCAAGCAGTGATTTGCAAGTCTAGCTCGTTTGGCAGCCGAGCACCGTGAGCCGAGCCGAGCCTGCATGGGAACCGTGAACAGCTGCTGCCGTCCAATCGCTTGCGTGTACACGCGGCAGTATCTGGGTGGGTCCTCACCGGATGCAGTTTTGGGGGCCGTCCCCATCCAATTTTTTTCTTTTCTCTCTCGTTCCTTATTAACTCACCTGCAATGCTACCAAATTGCTTACGTGGCAGCCATATCAATACTATACAAACTATCCTATTAAAAGAAGGGTTGGTACTGCCCTTAGAAAAGTAAGAACAGTGGCTGAAGCGCTGCTTGACTCCTGGACTCATAACATCACGGGAGCACTGACTGTCCAGGTGATTCCGGAGTACTTGACCATTTGGAAGATGGTCCAGCCCATTCAGCTCACAGATGAAGAAGATAAGTTTCTCTGGCGCTGGACTACTGATCAGCAGTACTCAGCCTCCTCGTCATACAAAGCCCTCTTCATCCGACAATCTACACTACCTGGTGCAAAAATTCTCAGGAAAATAAGAGCTCCACCGAAATGCAAATTCTTTGGTTGGCTAGTTCTGCATGATCGCAGATGGACTGCACATTGGCGCTTCCGTCATAATTTGCAGGACCAGGATGTGTGTGCGCTTTGCGGGATTCTGAAACACTGGACCATCTGTTCGTTTGGTGCTCCTACAGCAGGGAGGTCTGGCCTCGGCTTTTGCTACAAGTAGGCTTACAGTCCCTGCAGGTTCCTGCTACAACCGAAACCAGGTTTGTTGATTGGTGGACTATATCTCGTAAACGTCTACCAAAAGACAACAGAAAAACCTTTAACACATTCGTCTTACTTGCCATCCGGTTGATTCGGAAGGAACGCAATGGTCGTGTTTTTTATCGAAAGGCATCAATGCCTTGGGTTCTGGCCGAATCAATACACTCTCAAGGCAGGCTTTGGGCTGCTGCAGGTTTTTTCTCAGCAGGGACTCTTCTCCCATGGCAGGTTTCTAGGTCGCAAAGTGCAGTCATGTAATAGCTTTTTCTCTTTTTTGGACTGTTGTTGAGCTGTCTAGTCCTTCTGTACCGTCGTGTTTTGCCTCTTTTCTCTCTTAATAAAATACGTGCCTTACATTCTCGGGCAAAAAAACAGAGGGTAATTTGATAAGTATTAGAAGTTAAAAGTGTGAAATTCATGGTCTTGGAGCTAGGGCTTCAAATTTCGAGACAAGTTTAAGAGAATAAAATGGGCTTTACAATTTGAACTATTTTCTTAACAATGCCAAATTAGCTAGCTATATGACAGTTTCATTCAACATTTTGTTTATGTGATGGAGACCAGTTGAAGGATATTACAAAACTGTACGTCTAGTAGATCCGTATATTAAATTAAGAGAACGTGATATAACTAATCTACGCAACATATTATACAGTTCGATCTTTATACGCGATGTTTTTCAATATAGGTACCAGCTGGCTACAAGATGGCTAGTGTGCCGTACAGTATATAATTTGTACTGTTTTGTATTACTAGTGGACGTGCATGTACCACAGCCACGTGTTTAAAGTTAAATTATTTAAAAATAATTGGATTGCATCCAACTACTACTAAAAAATCTTATTAATAAATGACAAAGTTTCGTTGCACCAAGTAATTCCATATATGGGAGCTATACGGGTGTCTACAAGATGGGAAAGGAATGCTTTAGGTTCCATAAATAACCAAGATTTTACTTTATTTCCTTCAATCAATTTCAACCAACAATAAGTGCAAATCAAAATTATAGATGTTTAACAAATGCACTAATTATATAATTATATTATATAATAATATAATAAGATATAACAAAGCAAAGTTGGATTACACCGTAATCGTAAAGATTACTAAAATAGTAAAGACCCTGACCATAGTAATTTTGAAAGATTTTATATGCTAATTGATGGAATTACATTCAATTGCGAGCATGATGATTCTTAGTTGATCTACACGAATTATAGCCTGATGTGCTGGCTTGGCGTACCAGTCTAGACGCATTGGCTCAACCTTGACATACATATCAACTGCAAATTGCTGGAAGAGCCGACCAGCATGAAAGAACACATTGAATTGACCTTCACGAATATGTAGCTTGAAACAATAGTACTCTCTCACGCTGACGTGACGCCAGGATCCTCCACTAGATGCCAATAGGAGACAGAGTTGTAAGGTGAAACCATATTATTATTTAATATTACCATATAACATTATATAATTATATAATTATATAATATAATATATATAAAATAAATGGAGAGTGTCTTCACACCGATGCCATCAAGCTCATCATCGGGGTTATCCTTATTCTCACTCTGCTCATCCATATCATGGTCTTCCCCATTAAAATCATAATACACTGAATGCCGGTGTTTTGCCTTCTTAAGAGGCTACAGCTGAACCGTACATGATTCCTCATCAGCAAGATCATTTGTGGATGAGATATTATATGTTTATGTTTACTCTCTAAAAGAACAGTAAATAATTATTATTACTATGCACTATTATTTGAATTTGAATAATAATAATAATTGAAAAATACTAAACAAACCTTGCTTCTTACGCTTCGTATACTTTCTCTTCGGCTTAGCAGGAGGTAGATCCTGATATTCGATCTTTTTATCCTCCCATCCAGTCTCACCACCAGGGAAAAACAAAGGGTAGGCCAATGGATCGTAGCAACCATAGTACACCCTGACATAGTGAGGTCGATCCTCACTGCCATATATTATTATGCTGCGAGAAAACCTCTGTTGAGGGTCATTACCGTCCACCCATATAGCAGCGACTTGATCCATCCCAAGCACATTATATCTCCTCTGATCAACAGATGTACTTGTATTAAGTTCAATGTTGTACTCTGCAATATTCGACACCGAACCGAGATTCTTGAATAGAAGCACATATGGGTTGTCCTGCAGAACTCTCAAAATCAACCGGATCATTGAAGTATCAAGCTTAGGCGACCTTTTGACCCTATGTGCAATGGTGTCATCAGTGTCATAAAAGTATAGCCGCATATGGCAAGGCCCTCTCCCACAGGAACAAGCTGATCCAACCAATGGTATATCTGACCGTGTGCTTTAAAACAATACACACCAGTACCTCTTGCAGTCACGAGATTATGATCAATGGAAACTTCAAAGCTTGTGGATGAGAAGTGACTGTTAAAATACTGAATGTGCTCCCGAAAATATTTTGCATCCCTGTCGGTCTGACCGGCAAACAAGCGGCGTAGTTCAGCATCTCTGGAATATATATGTTAACCTTCCCTTTCCTGCATCAGAATGCTAGCCCTTCACCTGGGAACCTCTTTGCATGGCAGAATTCACAGTTTTTGGCCCTTTTCAGAACATGGTGCTTCTTTGGAAGATCCTTATACACTGCATCATATCGATCCGAACCTCTGCAACCAATATCAGGATCCACAGCATACTCATACTGGAACTCTGCCACCGTGTTCTAGAGAAATAAAGAAATTAGTTATTTATCAAACAAAATATATTAATGTTGGTAAGTTCATTAAGATTAACAGCTAACCCTGGTGATGAAATACGCGTGCTTCATCATCCTCTATATCAGCGGGTCCATAATCCTCTAGGTTCATTTGATCTAAATCATTTTCTATTAAATACAAATAGCAAATCACTTCATTGTTCATTAATTATCAAATAAGAATAGACAGCCATGCTAAAGCAATAATCAAACCTTCTACTCCATGCATCGGATCATCTGGTCCCCATAATTCCGAGTCAAACTGATCCTCTCGATCCACATTTCTAATGTGCGCCCTAGTTAATGGAGGAGACTGTTGTTGCGTTAATGCGGATTGTAAGGTCCCAGTAACAGGCGTATTTATTTGTTCATCTGAAATTGTAGACCAAATATTCTAGTCCACATATAAAAAATATGACAGTTATTTTCATACTGGATTATAGATTATATTACCTTGATTGGGTATGTTTTTTTCCTTTCGGCATTCATTAGCTTTCAATACCTTCGCATGCTTTGCTAAATCTATCATTTAAAGATATCTTCTTCTAGCATACTCCCTTTTCAGCTCCTCAGGAGTAATGTCATCCTCAACTCCTGATGCTCTGGTACAAAATGGCGTGACAGAGGTACCATCTATTCCATCTACACACATAAATATTTACGCAAATATAATAATTTAAGAAATACTCCTTATATCTATACTTCGTTGGATGTAAAAATAATGAAGCTTCAAGAAATGCAATAACCTTGGTTGGATGCAACGCTGGCCACAAGATCAGATAAATTGACAGTCCTTTTTGCTCGCCTTTTGGCATTTCTCTCAGCCTTCTGATCATGTGTCATATTATAGTAACTTTTGCTGCATCTTTCTTTGTTTTTCTTCCTCTGCTGCATGACAACTGGTTCAAAAAATGTTAGAACGTTATTCAAATAAATAAATTAATACCATGTATAAGACCTGGCTTCAATAACACCAGAATCATTGAGATGAAACCATTAATCATCAAAATCATCTGTGGTCCTCCCGTTTAACTCAGAAGTCAGCTGCAGAATAACTTTATTGGAATATTTGCTTCATTAATCACACAGGCAACACCTACATATAGTCAAGTCAATGCATTTTGAGTTAGCAGACACACACACACTGATCGGTCAGGTTTAAAATCAATAATACCGAGGTTCTCTGTATTATTCTTAACAGCTTCTCTCTTAGCCTTTTTTCTGCTGGTAACTTTCTCACCTCTTTGCATTCAACTCCGCTTTTTTATCAGCTAACATGCTTGCAAACTTCTCTCTTGCCCTTTGCCGCTTAGCTTCCCTTTGATCAGTGGAATCACCTACAATTGTAAAACAATCATGAATAGATCATTTGTTTATTCATCACAACCATGAAGCACAAAGCTTATAATTAGCATGCACTAAACTAAAGCTGCGCATTCATTCATTCGATGTATTTGTGATATCTCCAAATGGTCGACGGCCATCCATTGCTATGAAAAATATTCAACTGATCATGGATCATGGATCTTTGTTAACACAGACATCGAATGGAAGGAAGAATGTTACCTAACAAAACGATGTGGGACGCCGGTGGTCACCAGATCGACGGACGCTGGTAGCCAACATAGAAGAGCCAAAGTCCATCAGAGATGCACAGAAACTTACAGGAAGAATCGCAGCTCTGAACAGATTCATACCTCGCTCCGCAAATCGAAGCTTGTCATTCTTTAAAGTCCTTCGCAACGCCAATAAGTTTGATTGGGGACAAGAACAAAGGGAGGCCTTCAACTCCCTCAGGGACTATCTCACTAAGATGACCAAAATGACAGCACCAGACCCGAAAAATACACTCCTACTGTACATTTCGGCCTCACACTCAGCAATCAACGCAGCCCTAGTGGTGGAAAGAGAGATCGAAGGATCCCTCAGACAAGTGCCGGTATATTTTGTCTCAGAGGCACTCTCAGGCTCGAAACTTTTTTACTCAGAGCTAGAGGAAATCACATATGTTGTCATCGTGTCCTCCAGGAAGCTTCGTCACTACTTCGAAGCTTAGAAAATTATGGTGGTCTCCAATCAACCATTATATGATCTCTTCAGCAATAGAGAAGCTTTGAGCCGAATCAGCAAATGGGCCTTAGAGCTCTCTTAATTCTACATAGATTTCGAAAGAAGAACAACCATGAAATCTCAAGTCCTCGTAGACTTCATTGCAGATTGGACATCACCAACCTTCGAGGAACAAGCACCCATAGAACCCTGGGTCATATACTGCGATGGGGCATGGTGCAAAGACAGTGTCGCTGTTTCAGCTATCATTGAGTCACCTTCGGGAGTGAAAATAAGATATGAAGCTTACTTGAACTTCACCAAGCCAGACCCGAGCACAAACAACACTACTGAGTACGAAGCACTATTGTTGGGTCTGCGTAAGATGAAGGCCCTTGGTCACCAAAATCTCACAGTGAGATCAGACTCAAAGGTCATCTCAGATCACATCGAGAAAGAATCTGATGCCCAAAGCCCCGAAATGATAAACTATTTAGAGGCTTTTAGAGCAATGGAGAAACACTTCAATGGTTTCTCAGTCGAGCACATTCTCAGAGCACAAAACAACGAAGCTGACAAGTTGGCAAAAGCAGCAGCAAGAAAATAGTCATTGCCACCAGACGTTTTCTATGAAGAAATCACCACACCTTCGATACGGCAAAAGAAAGAAAAGCAAATCAACTCTATTTTTAGTGAAGATTGGAGATCCCCAATAATGGCCTACCTTCGAGGCCACTTTGAGCCAACTGATGAAATAGCTGAAAAAATAATGGCCCAACGAGCAAGAGGTTACTCCATATCCGAAGCTAAACTCTACAAGTCCGGCGTCACAGCACCATGGCTAAAATGCATCCCCATAGCATAGGGCAAAGACGTGCTGAATGAGATACACTCAGGACTCTATGGTTCCCACATCGGGGTGAGACCCCTAGTGGCTAAAGCATTCAGGCAGGGATTCTTTTGGCCTTCGGTGCTAATAGATGCAGAGCAAATTGTCAGAACCCGCGAAGCTTGCCAGATGATGGGGACAAAATCCAATAGACCTTCACAACCCTCGCAGCTCATACCTCCCGCATGGCCCCTTCAAAGATGGGGGATGGACCTTATCGGCCCTCTACCCACAGCACAAGGAAACTACAAATACGTTGTAGTAGCAGTAGAGTACTTCACCAAGTGGATAGAAGCTAAGCCACTGATCCACATAACCTCTGAAGCTGTCAGAAAGTTCTTTTGGAAAACATCATATGCAGATTTGGGGTACCATAAGAACTAACTGTTGATAATGGCAAGCAATTTGACTCACAGCTTTTCAAGGAATTCTGCCACAGCATTGGCACGAAGGTCATGTTCGCTTCTGTCTATCACCCACAATCCAACGGGGCAGTCGAAAGAGCAAATAGGCTAATATTCTCCAGCATCAAAAAATGCCTCTTCGACCAAAAAAAGGGAAAATGGGTATATGAACTCCCGAAGGTTATATGGTCACACAATACCTCTGAGTCTAGAACAACAAGGTTCACTCCATTCAGATTACTCTACGGAGCAGAAGCTATGAGCCTAGAAGAGCTCAAAAACCAAAGTCTACGGGCCCAGTCACAATAGAACAAAACACATCCTTTGAACGCAGCTGACCTAATCGAGCTCGATATCTTACAAGCAGCAAATAACCTAAGTAAGTACCAACAAGAAACAAAACAAATTGAGGGACAAAAAAAGCTAGTCAGGAGATACATATAAGAGGAAGCCCAACGCCGAAACCATCGAAAAACTACACTCAAAGTGGGACGGTCCATTCCTCGTGGTAAGAAGCAACAGGCCAGGCTCCTTCTACTTGGCAGACAGCAAAGGTCATAAGCTGTAGCATTCTTGGAATGTAGACAGCCTAAAGAAAGACTACATCTAAGAACCCTGTAACAAGCCTGGGTTGTAGAACTATAAACAGACCGTGACTTGGTAGTCTACATTATTTTGTTTTCCTTGTAAAGTTTTAAGGACCGTACTCTTTTTCTCACAAAGGGGACCCCACATCGGGGGTGAGGTTTTTTATGAGGCGGAATATATGTAATAACTCTAAAAATGAATAAGGAGTTACTTTCACCAAATATTTGTTCAGGGTCGAAGCAGCAGTGCTGTGAATATCGATCATCGCCTCATGAAGGCTACAACTATGTAAGTAAGCAAAGTTCGCATGCCTCGCAAACTTCGCATACTTATCTAAGAAGTACAACAAGCACTAAAAAGCCAAGGGGCTATTGAACCTAAAGGTATCGAAGCCAAAATACCTTCGGCTAAAACATAAAAAGTGCAACAAGCACTAAAAAAGCTAAGGGCCTATCGAACCTAAAGGTATCAAAGCCAAAACACCTTCGGCTAAAGTATAAAAAGTGCAACAAGCACTGAAAAAGGCCAAGCAGCTATCGAACCTAAAGGTATCGAAGCCAAAACACCTTCGACCAAGGAAAAAGAAAAAGTGCAGTAAGAACTAAAAAGCCAAGGGGCTATCGAACCGAAGGGTATCGAAGCCAAAACACCTTCGGCTCCCTCATGGGTCGAAGTAACAAAAACAGTTGCGAACATCGACTGTCGCATCTCAAAGGTCACAAATATGTAAGGTAGCAAATCTCGCATGCCTCGCAAGCTTTGCATACTCATCTAAAAGTGCAACAAGCACAAAAAGCCAAGCGGCTATCAACCCCAAAGAGTTCCAAAGTCAAAAGACCTTCAGCCTAGAAAAATAAAAAATGCAATGAGCATTAAAATGCAAATACGGTCATTTATCAACGAAGGCTAGGGAGGGGGGGGGGGAGAAATTTTTCTTCAACCCAAAATTCTTTTAACCTTCATTGCAACATCGGCCGACAACCAAAATGTTTCACCACAGGACTGCGTAACCCTCACCGACTAGAGACTTGGGAGGGGGGTGGACGCTTTTCTTTTACTAACCAAAACAAACGACAAGCCTCTGTTGCGGCAAAAGGCCATAACACAAAACATAGTTTCCCAATACAACCTCTGAGTCACAAAGACTAGGGAGGGGGGAGACATTTTTCAAACATAAAGAATCAGTCTTTATGCCTTGAAGGACACAATCATACAAAGCTGCATACACAAATCATTCTTTCACCAACACACAAAACTTACAGTTCATAGGAAAACATCTTTGATTACGCAAGTTACATGATTGCGCGTCACTCAGTACCTTGATCGAATATGCATGCTTGCAAAAACTCGCTCACACTAACTCCGGGATGAGAGAAACTTTATCTCTCCCAAGCAGAGACGGGCACGATGACCCCGCTACAACCTATGCTCATCGGAGGTACGTCAAGCGCGGGCCTCACAGACACGAGCGCCTGGCCAAAAGGTGGGAATATTTACAAAAAGTGTTTCTTTCAATCATGGACCACAAAGTTTCTCAAAGAAACTAAATATACACCTTTGAATCCTTGTCACCACCATCTTCATTACCCTTCATTCTGGTGCTCCCAGTGACCTCTGCAACCTTCGTCGACTTGTCCTTAGCCTTCCTTTCAGCCTCCAGCCTCTTTGCCTACACAGAGTCAATAAGAAAACAAAAACATATAGGACATACCTCTTCCAGCCGGCTTTGCACCACGTTACGAACAACCTCTCGTCCGGCAACTTTCTAAAACCTTTGAATAAAATCCTTCTTTACAACTTGAATGTTTGAAATATTTTGACTAGGATCCGAGTACGATGGAAAAACATAGTCGCGAGAGCTCAAGCGACTCAAGTCCTGACAACCTTTGCGATCCAACATTGCAAGAATGCTTTCACAAGAGATGACGGCCGAGTTGTCAGAGGCCATATTTAATATGCCCTCCAATGAAGAGAACTCTTTTAGGATCCAATTGAGTAAACCTGAAGCTCCCCCCTCAGGATCTTGAGGTAAAGGCTTGGGTTCAGCTCCGAATGTTCCCAGAGCCTTTTTATACTCAAGATAAATCTGATCGCTCTTCTCGACAAACTCTCTAATGGCCTCGTCCATTAAGGTTCGATTTTCATCGGCCTCCTTCAACAATTTCTTGATCAACTGATCTTTGCTCGCACCTTCAGCCTTAAGCCGCTTAGTCTCCTGCTCTAGGGCATTAACCTTCACAGCATCCTTCTCCACGGTGGTGCGAAGGTTTTCCAAAATTTGATCGTTCTCATCAATGGTTTTTTGCATTTTTTGAATAATGTTTTCCTGGTCATTAACTTTCTTGGTCAAACCCTTGACTTGATCATTACACAGAATCCGCAGGTCTTCCAGAGTCTTATTCTGTTCCTTTAGCCTTTGCTTTATCATAACCAGGCGAAGGTTCTCAGCAGACCTATTCAATTGAGCCTCGCCATCCTTCTTGCCGCTCTAAGTCGCAGCTCGGCTCGTCAGCAAAGCCTATACAAAAACCAAATTGGTACTCAGCATATACCAAAAGACAACACGGAAATACCAGTAGAAGGAGCACCACCTTCAAGCACAAAGATGTAGTAATGCGCCCCAAAGACTTAGTCCCATATACAACCAAGTTCTTACAAAACTCTGCAAAATGCAATGCATTAGGCAAGGACACACGCACAATAGAAACAAGAATGAATCAAAAGCCTCGAGAAACAACCATCAACATCGAAGTATTCAAGCTCCTCCGAGAAGCCCCCGGCCTGGGCAGAGGTCCCAGCCTGCGCAGACCCCTGAGCGCCAAGACCTCCAAGCACGCCACCAAGTTCAGTCATAAGATTCGCAACATCTACTTCAAGGGTATAGGGAAGGTATGGGTCAATATCAGGCCCCTGAAAAGAAAGATGATGAGTCACCAAAATTTTACCTAGCTCCATAAAGCTTTGAGGAACAGCCTCATCCATCAGCTTCACCTCCTTCGGAACAGTTTCACCATCATCGCCAACTCCAAACGAGCTCGTTGGCATGGCCTCCCTTGTTGGAGAGGATCAAACCTTCTTCAAGAGCCTCGGCTCGACATCCTTAGAAATACCTTCGGAAGGAACCTTCGGGGCCTCCTCATCGCTCTCCTCGTCAACCAAGTTCACCATATGAGTTGGCGCACTTGGCTTCCAATGGAGGTCCAGAATCACCGCGCCAACGCTATCTGGATCTGCATGCAAAGAGCCAAATTGCTCAACATCAATCTCTATATGCCTTCCCTACTCCCAACAACCCAAGGAGCACTACGTTCAGTTGCCTTCAAAGCTTTCATAAAAGCAGGACTTCCCATATCACTTTCAGCAATCTTGAAAGAATACTTACTTGCACCAGCATCCTTCTTCTTCGGAACCCCCATCTGACCTGACGGCAACAACTTAGCAGAGGGCACATTCGGAGGTTTCCCCAATGTGATCTGCCTTGAGGAACCAACAACCGCCGATGATGTTTCTTTCTTCCCCTTCTTAGCTGCAGGCTCCAAGCCCACATTCCCCGCCCCTCTTCCCCTCTTAACAGGCTCCGGAGGTGCTTCACGAGCTTCATATTTGACGCCCATCTCATAGAAGCAGCGTTTAATACGGCTACCATGGGAACAACAATCCAAAAAGGCCTTGTGTTCCATTTTGTTGTAGACCCCAAGCAGCGCGATAGCTTCGCGCTCAACCTCAGCCGCCACCACCTCATCACTAGAATTAGCGAGTCGCTCAAGACCAAACTAGGGACAAGAAATAGGGTGCGTCAAATTACCAAGCTTAACCTTTGAGAAGGACTTGGCTGCCCAACCATAGGTCAATGGCCAGATCTTAGCAGCTAGATACTCCTCCACAAGATCACGGCCACCAATAGCCGCCGCCGCCGCCACCCTGAATGCGGCAGTACACTCCTGGAATTCCAAAGTTTTGTCAAAATCTGGTTGATTGACATGCTGAAAAGGTAGAACCTTCGATGCAAGAGGAAAAATCATCTCTTGAGGATCATCTGAGCCAGCAAAACCAATCTTGCAATAAAAACCAATACAGAGCCCAGTCATCGTCCCACTTGTTCTTCTGACAATAAGAAATCTCAACATGATCCAGCTACAAAACCTTGTTGTTTCTCCTCGGAACAAAGGTACAACAGCCGCTTTGTTCTGTAAATCCCATCCTCACCTTCGAAAGAGATCTTCTGACCCTGGGGATGCAGCTCATAAAATCTGCAAAAGGTGTCCAGAGAAACCGGAGCACTGAAGGTCCTCACTGCCCAGTAAAATTTCGACAACTGAATGATTGCATTCGGTGTCAAATGATGCATCTTGACATTATATTTTGCAAGGATCTCAGGAAAAGAAGCATCGAGCGGAAAGCGTAACCCAGCGTAAAAAAGTCACGAAATACAACAGTTTCACCTTCGAGCGGAGTAGGGGTATCCTCATTCCCTGGAGGCTGACACTCCCCAGCCTGAAAGTAGCCCTTGTCAACACAAAAATTAATAAGGTTTTGCGAAACCAAGGATCTCCCAAATCGAAGGGTCACTTTGGGTTTTTCACGACCGATCAAATCAGAAAGATCAGCGTCCACTTGAGACAGGTCTTCCTCGTCCCCCGATAGCCGAACCAAATCCTCTGCCGCTGCACTAGCTTTGCTACCTTCAATGAGCTTAGTAGTTTCTTTCAAGGGAGCCATCCCTAGAAAATAACAAAAAAACTAAGACAAAGAACCACAGCCTAAGAAAATAGAAATGAAAACCTTCGATTCACTCACAAAGATCAAGTAAAACTCTCACGAAGGAAGCAGCAAATCAACTCACAACACGTGGCACTGAGAAAATGAAATGCGAAGGCTACTAGCTAATGAGAGAGCGAAAGCGACTCACCCCCAACCCCTGCTTATATAGGAGGGCAAAAGGAACAGTAAACAACCGGCGGTAAACTTGAGAGGAAGCCCAAACAACGCCCAATAAAAACATGACACATAAGCAAACATAACCTTCAGCTTGTGCCAACCTCCAACGATCGGGGAGACATTTTTCTCAGAGGATGGCTGGCAATCCTTGTTTGAGGGTTTGGACCGTCGGAGTCGGCCCTCGCTTGCGAGGGGCTGCTGTTGAGGATTGCCACCCCCGAGAAGGTCTCGCCGAAGGATAGGCCGAAGGTCTCGAGGAACCTTCGGGCAATCTAAAAGTCATTACACGGTTTTTTTGATTTTGTCTCGCAGGACTGGCCCTTTCAGTGATGGTCGAAGGTTCGCGCCTGGCTTAACGCGCGAAGGTTACATCATGACCTTCGCGCGAGGGTGGATCAACCGCGCAGACCTATGGCAAACGCGTCGGAGGTAAACGCTGACTTCTGGATGACAAAGGAATCAGTTACACAACCTTCGACGGCGCGAAGGCCCTAGACGAAAGATCAAGGGTTCCGCGGAACCTTCGATATCACATGAAGAGTGTGATCACCTTGTAGTGAACAATTTGTATACATCATCGTCTCGATATGACCTAAAATCCAGAATATCCCACGAATATTTTGGGTAGGTAGGGTATTGCTGGGATTATGTAACTAAGGTAGGGAGTATAAATACCCTTACCTTTTACTGTAATCAGGATGACTTTTTAAGATTTTGAAAGTGCATACAAGGTTATTTCGTTGAGTCAGAACACCATTTTCATTTTTCTATCTGGGGAAATATCCTGCGAACCCAACAGGGGCCACCGGCGGAGGCAGGACGCGGTCGAGATCTGACTCCCCACACGATTTTGATTTCCGCCTTCGGGGGCTGGGCTGTACAATATAGAGTCGGACTTGATCGGGTACCGTGGGAGGGTGAGGGGAGGTCGCGGTGATAAAAATAATTCGTTTTTGGCACAAACATCCTCTGACTCGCGATTTATATGGGTCTAACCTTTCACCCACCTCCGTCAATCCTAACAGGTGGATCCATCTCGAGGGATGCGGCGGACCCAATTTAAATGAGAAATATTTTCAATTCATTTTTATCTTTATAGTATATAAGATAAACTCTAGCTCGCTTGTTTCCTTGTATGGGTTTAAACTTTTTAAGGAAAAGAAAACGCACCCTATCCAAAAGGAAACGGCTAAGAAATCCTCATCTTCCCACAAACGAGTCGTCCAAGCGAACAAAGAGTAAGGGAGGACTGAAACTGAAGCAGCCAAATTGAGATAAGAGGCGGAGGAGGAAGGAGCGCGCTCTGGACAAGATGATGTCGCCGGTGTCCACCAACCTGCTCCCCTCCGCCGCCGCGGTATCCCTTCTCCCTCACCGCGTCTCCCTTCAGCTCTCCTGTGCCACTGGGTGGAGGAGCAGAAGCCGCCGCCTGGCGGTGGTGCGCGCGGCCACGGCGGAGGCGGCGGCGCCCGCCTACACCTCCGACTCCCTCATCCTCTACTTCAAGGCGGAGGGCACCATGGAAGAGAGGGTCATTCCCAAGATCACCGAAACACTCGAGGTTTCAATTCGCCCTTGTTTCTCACTGTTTTAGTGTTTTGTTTTTTCAAATTACTTAGCAGGAAGAAATACAATAACGTCAGATTGATGGAGGAATTAATATTCTTTCTCATATTGTAGGCTATGGAGGGGGTCAAGGACCTTGAGGTGCTCATGGAAGAAGGCATTGCAAGTGTAGTGGTACGTCAGCTTTTCTTGGCACCGCTCGTTCAATTACTGCTCCCACTAGGCAGAAGTTAGTGCGCTTGTATGTGTGCATAGGTTTTCTGTGGCGCATTATGTGCAGTCCGGCTCGAACTGTTGTTGCAATCATGTGCAGAAACGGTTTCATATTTCTCTTCAGAAAAGGAAAATCGTATAGTATAATCCGTCATTTGAAGATGGAACATAGTTTGCGGAAAACATGGATTTACATAGGAGAAAAAATTAGGTGCCATGGAGATGTTTGTCTTCCAGCCTTCAGAGTTAAAAGTAACAGTCAAATCAATTTGTAGAACTGCTTCACTGAAAGTCAAGAATCTCAAAATTAAACTTTGCAATCTCAAAATTCAAAGCAAGGATCTCTAAAAATTCCCGACGATGTTCGTCACAGATAGAACATTTATTCAGGTACAGCAAAATAAATCACTTCTTTCTTCTAAGCAATGGAGTAATTGAATAGGAATTTATTGTATCATACTGGTTACTGATTGTTTGACTATGGCATTTTGCTGCACGCGGACAATTTTATGTATTCCATTTCCTCAGGAATTCATCTGTTGTGTTGCTAGAAATCTGCATTTTTGTTATGCTTACCATTAAACTGTATTGCTTTTTTTGAGTGCGAGAAACATGACTAATAAGAATATTAGTATTGGACTTGAGACAAAATCACACAACCAGACGAGCAATTTCATGGACCATAAATGACGTTTGACCATTTTTGGAGCACATTGAGGTACAATAGCCATCATGGTAATGAAGAAAAAAAAAACTTACGCTGTTGAGATCCAGTACGCAAACTGCAGCAACAAATCCTTTTATGATTGATAAAAACTAATCTTCATGTAAAAACTTCATCGGGAAGCTTTTATCTGACATGATTTCCTCGCCATTTTACTTTTTGTTGCCTTTCATTCATATGTTAAGCATATATATCAGACTCTCAGTTCTGCCTGAAAAGGACATGAAGACCCAGTTTGTAGCTAAAACAGTACCAAGCACCACGTACATCAAAACTGCAAGTAAATTGATGTACAGTATCTGCTCAGATGTTTCAGTGCAATGGATATTCTCGAAATACAGTAGATACTGGTTCATCTGTAATATGCTGCAGTCAATTCTGTGTTACATTTCCAAAGCTAACTGTCACGATGATGACCATAGAATGGCCAGTTTTAACTGATACATTTCTGTTTATGTGTTTCTTTATTAATATGATGTTATATACTGTTGTTCTTGATGTACAACCATGGTATCTCGTCTTCTTTCAGTTAACAAAGGAGACAACAGTACAAGCTACCGGAGTGGCCTCGCACCTAGTGGAAGCCATCCAGGGAGCTGGGTTCAAGCTGCAAACACTAAGCCTCAGCTTCGATGATTTCGATGAGGCAAAAACGGGAGTTGGAGGTGGTGTTCAACCCAGCGAGTGAGTTAATTTGTGTTGTCTTGTGCTGTGCCAAATTGATATAACTCACTCTCAGCGCTGATAGTTCCTTCCTTCAGATTTTGTTTAGTTTCTGTACCATCCTGGCATCCTGCCCCTTGCCTTGCAAATTGTCAAGAAAGTTATGATTCTTTTCTGTACTTTTGTTTTATCTTGAATCTCAGCTGTTGTTCAAGTTTACATACGGAAGGTTAATTTTTCAGGTCCAATTAGATTGGCTAAGCTGGTCTGTTTTGCTGCTTGTTAATGTAAGCCATCTTTGTTCATTTGAAAGCTCTATCTTTCCTATCTTTTGCAGCTTTTGGGCCCGGCCCGAACAGCCTGCGCTTCCTATCCTTTCGGGTTGTGGGCATAAATTGGAATACCTTATGTTTGGCACTGGACCTTGGCCTGTTTTAAATTACAGAGTATGTACCCACTAGTGCTGAAAGTTCTCCATTTGTGTCCGTCTGTGAATGGCCCAAACAGCCTCACATCCTTTCGGGTCGCGGATTACTCCTAGATCCACATTGGACCTTGGCCTGTTTAAATTATAGAGTGAGTATCAACTAATGCTGAAAATTTTCCATTTGTATCCGACTGTGAAGAAGGCAGGCAGTCGGGCCTTGATGGCCAGGCTAGATCTGTTTAGCAGAATTGCGAGGTCTTATCCGGTGAAAGCTCAAATTCAGCTGATGTTGAACTATGTGTTTCATTGGAATGTACTCCCTATCTTTCCATCAAGAATCGCTAGATAGAAGTTCGAATTTGTGGACGAAAGTTCAAAACAAACAGAAGCGAAGTGGAACAACAAGGTATATTCATAACCTTTCCTATCTGATGGCGCACACAATTTCGCAATTTTTTCCAAGAAGAGGCTGAAAAAGATCGAGGATCAAAGAAGATAGACCTCGGTGGACTAGGGCATTTGATTATCACCTTATATTGTTCAATGCATATTGTGCATTATCCCTGTAGAAGCAATTACTAGTGCCGATGTCAATGGAGTCACGGATAATCATGCAGGGGCGGATTTAGTGTGGGTGCAAGGGACTAGAGACCCCTACCCCCATGCACAACATAGAGCCCACCAACCAAAAAAAAGAAATTTTCAACCATGAATGAAGAAGAGGGAGAAGAAAAGGAGAAAGAAGAAGAAAAGGAGAGGAGCGAGGAAGAAGAAGGGGAAAATAAGCTCCCCTAGATTTAGATCCGAGATGGGCACATATGTGGGTTTATTTGGAGCCAGCAAGGATGTGGTGTTCTTCAGTAGTGTGCTACTGTGCTAAATTTTTGGAATAAGTCCATTTGACTCATTAACCCTTAAATTTGTCTAAATTAGACCCCTAACTTCAAAAACATTTAGTTTGGGTGCCCAAACTTTGGATTCAATCTACTTTCAGCCCTTTAACCTATGGTAGCGGTTTCTTAATTTAATTAAGGGAAAATATTTGCAATAAATATAATGTAAAAACAAGAGCTCGTGAAAAAAATTCTATAAGCTTAAGATTCAATAAATTTTAAAAATAAAAAATCTTTATAAATTTCAAATAAATCCATATATACGCTGTCATACAAGAAAGCTCATTATGGATTTATTCAAATATTTGTGCTAAAGATTTTACTCAAAAGTTATACACCCTTTTTTCAGAATTATTGAATCTTTTATTTGAAGCATGCAGAAATTGTTTCAGAAGCTCTAGCTAATTTTGTGGGACTCCTTGTTTCCCAAAATACGTCCAGGATGGTTTCTTAAATTTTACAAGGTGTTTGAGTATTCTTTTTCTCACATTTAAATATATTTTTGTTTAAATTGAAAAACTGTGGTTACATCAGCCCCAGACTGCTTTGACTGCGTAGAGGCCAAAACTAGACGGAATTAAAAGTTAAAGAGTACCCAAACTAAAAGTATTAGTGTTGACGGTCAAAATTAGAAAAATTTAAGAGTTGTGAAAGTACTGTGACACCGTAAGAGGGGTGAATTAGGGGTTATGAAAACTATAGCTTCAAACACATATAAAAATCTATTCCAAAAAATATCTAGATATGCACTAGGTTTTTTGTATTGGTATCTCCACTATACAAAAGTTTTGCACTCCAGGTTCCAATCCTACGAGACAATTATAGAAAAGGTAAACGTGAAAACTAAGTGCAAGAAGTAATGCAGAATCTAAATAAGATGGAGAATGCAAACTCCCGGTATAATAACTTTTTTATTGAGGTATCAGAAATCTCTTGCTTTTCCATGATCCTCGTTGGAGCACCTCACGAGGGAATACCCGCGCAAGGACCAAACTTCCGGTTATGTAACTCCGCGGATAGCTGATGGACCTTCCCCATGCGCAGGTGGGTCTCCACCTTGCTCTCCTGGATGCTCCTCACCATCTTCAATAAGTAGAGCTTTTGGCAAATTGTCAAGGGCCACTCCTCCCTTGCACAAGCACCGACGGCCACTCTACTAACTCAGTTGGAGAGCCTCACAAGACTTACAAGTCCTTTATTTACAACTCTTGGTGCGCGCAAGCACCAGTAATAGAGAGGTGTGCAAACCTCGCCTAACTCTAGGCTAATACCTGAAGCAATGCGCTAAAAGGTCTAAACTAGTACTAATCAAGCTCTAAGATTTTTGCTAATTGCCTTAATCTGGTGGACAGAGCATTTGAATATGCGCGGGAACCAAACCTATAGTTTTTCCGAGCTTTAAAACTCTTGAAATGGAGAGCCACAAATTAGAAATGGGGTAGAAAATTCTGCGATCATCGACTGATTCGGTATCTTCACAGTGCCTCACCGAGCGAGTTGGTGGTACTGTGCAAGGTACAGTACCTGGGCCCCATGTGCCTCCGGCTGATTCAGTGAAGGCTTCAGTGGATAGGACCGAATGAGTCGGTGTTTCTTCCAGCATCACTAACTGACTGATTCGGTCGTGGTCTTCATGAACATGCATGATGACTAAATGAGTTGGTCATTGCAGAGACTTTTTCCTCTTTATCAATACCACCGACTGGTCTGGTGGTACTCTTGGTCCCTTGATCACTGATTGATTCATTGCTTCTTCTAGCCCTCACCAAATGAATCGGTCAAATACGTCGGTGACATTCTTCACTTAATTTAACTTTGTTTCTTTGCGGGTCTTTTCTTCCTTGATCTGTGCCACCATTTGGACGCCTTAAAAAAAGTTATCTCTGGACATATACTATGATTTGGATGCTATAGAATTCTCTAAGTCTTTTCTTTTTACTACCATTTAGATAGCTTCAATTTTATCCTTGGAACATATAAACACCTACCAAGATATATCTCGATAAAAAATATTAGTCCCAATAATTATGTTGTTATTTAATCACCAAAATAACAAACGATGGCTTAAAGGGCTATTTTCCTTACAAGTTGGTATTCCTCATATTTTTTTAGCTACTTCAGTTGTTAAAAAGTCTCCAATACTTATATCGTGTAACAAGCATGCATTTTTCCAGCAGGGATCGGGAAGAGTAGTGACATGTAGATTGGAATGAAGCTCCCCATCATTGTTATCTGCAGAGCTTGTTCAAGATCGAACAAATTGTAGTTGATTGGCATATCCACAGTACATGTAGGCGTTAGGAGATGTACACTTCCATTTAACGACATATACTAGTCTAATTTCACCCTCTATCCCTACATTCCGTTCCATAGATCCTGGATGTTAGACTTTCATCCTTTTCTCGGCAAAGTCCTGCATACACAAATCATCTAACACGTTAGCCCCGCGCACAGCATAATAGCATCCTAACATATTAGCATGTCTACGCATGTGCAGGTAATGCACTCTTCCCTTTTAATCTTGTTCATTCGTTTTGTATTAGATTTTTTTACGGTCAGAATATATACAAAACAAGGTATCGGTATATTTTTTTGATAAAAGGTATCGGTTTATTGGTTTACTCATGCATGCATAAGCATCTTATCACCTGCATTTCTTTATTACTCGTGTTCGCCGGTCATGGGATTGTGACATGTTTGGATCAGTATATGGTAAGTCAGAATTGATCATTTTCACCATTTTTCTTGCTTGTTCCAATGAAATCTTGATTGGCTGATACGCAAATCGTCTCTTTATGTGCAGATTGCTTTCAGGTGTTGTCTCTTTATTTCTCAGGTGGGGCACCTTTTTGTTTCCTTTTTATTTGGCATATTATGGCCTATTATTTAAACGGTTTGGATAGCCACCAGAACAGATAGCCACCCTATGTATTGCCACAACCGATAGTGACGGTTTCCATCGTGGCTCCGTTATTAGGAACGAGCAATGTCTCTGAGATTCGTCACATCAGCGAAACGCACGGTGCGGAGGTGAGAGAACAAGAAGAGAGAAAAAAAGTGTCATCTCATGCCAAAGCAAACATCTCTACGAAGAACATAAAAATCTTAGTCACAGAAAGATAACTAAATCTTTTCAAAAGAAGAAAGATAACTAAGGTTCAACTCAATGTAAGAACTAGTGCTTTGCTTGTCTATAAGCTGACAACGCCACATTATTTTTGTGCCTTAACATTGTGCTAGCCGGATACATTTCTTGCTAGTGTAGAAGCAGTACGCCGATTGTATGTATGTGTGCGCGCGCTCAACAACGGGACTGCACCAATGGTAACTCGATGGACCAGTTGCAATTGGATACAAACCAATTGCATCTGGACCCAACCGAGTTGCAACTGTGCAACTGCACCAATTCCAACTCGACGGGCTAGTTGCAATTGATCTAGTCGCGCGGTTGCAACTGGTTCGCGCATAGTTGCAACTGAATTGAGTCTGGTTGCAATTGTTTTACGCCTAATTGCAATTGGTCCGTCGAGTTGCAATTTGGTGCAGTCGCGCAGTTGCAACTGGGTTAGATCCAGTTGCAATGACTACTATAGGTTTATTTTCACTGCTGGCCCTAAACCTATTTTCACTACCGGTTTTAGATGCCGACGGTGAAAGGTCGGCGGTGAAAATACCCATTTTTACCGCTAGTTTTTGAACCGGCAATGAAAGCATGTTATCACCACCGGTCTATAACAAGGGCCGGCAGTGAAAATGAGGTTATCAACGTCGGTCCTTGTTACGGGCTGACAGTGAAAATAAATTATCACTACCATAGGGTTATCACCGCGGGACCGTAACACGGGTTGGCTGTGATAATCATTTTCTGCTGCTTATTCTAGCACCATTATTATCAAAATTAAATCGTATTTCAATAATTTCATACAATTCACATGGGTACAGAATTTCTGCAAATCATTCTCATAATAAACACATCACATCAAATCTTACATAGTAAATATAATTCACTCTCACAAAGTGTTATATTCATACACCGATTACAAACCACAAGTCCTTACATCAAACATAGTCCATACCATGAGTTATACATAATACGATGCACAAATTTAAAACAAAATACTTCAAGCTAGATAAGGCAGAACTCTGCACCCGGATTCGCTGCGTGGCCCCCGATAAAGCCAGCAAGCTCCTCTTGAAGTGCAATGATATCACTTAGTAGCAACTCTGAAGTTTGAAACGCTGCACGCTGCAGCAAAGAATGAGAACATAAAGAATATATTAATATACTGAATATTTTTTAGATTAGAGATAATCAAGTTACCCTAAATGCTGCGACAAAGAATGAGAATCAAAAAAATGTATTAAAACACTAAACATAACTAACCTGACCTCAACTGGCAGACATATCATCTCCGGTGTGAATGTGTATAAAATGCATCACATAGAACCTGCAATAATCATTGCCCGAAGGTTGCTTTAGGATATATTTGGCATCACGTATAATGAAATCCTTCCAGAAAGGTCTATATACTCTATCGCCTTTTTTAGTACTTCGCAAAGGCCCTATGTGACAATAGGAACAACGAATATAATTATATATGTGTATTTGGCGAAGTAATAATAACGAAAGGTTGATTGCCTTTATTTACTTGTTTAACTTGTCGATGCAAGGCTGGATTAAACCTTGACTCAGTCTTTTGGAATCGTAAATGGTGATCTTGCTCTTGTCTAGGTTGATCTCAATAAGAATATGATGGTTACTGCATTTACGACGTCCAAAATGAAGGTTACTCTTATGATTATCAAACGAAAATATATAGGAGTTCTCTTATAATTGTCAAACGGAAATATATAGGAGTAGGGATACACATACTGATGGTTGTAGGGTAGAAAAATCAATTTCTTGTCTGGCATATCAAGTAAGGCATCACACACAGCATCGACGGTGCTCCTAAATGCAACTGTAGCTTCTTATATAGAAGTACGATCCAAAAAGCCTAAATCATTAATTCCTTCTTCCTTGCATTTATGTGCCTCCATCCTACAAAAGAAGAAAGTTAGACATGTTAAACATAACCATTAAAACAAATGTTGTGATTCACTAATGACACTTACAGACACCACAAGGCAAGGATGTGTGCATCGAGGGCAGACAGCTGGTAGAACTCATAAAGATACTCGAATTTGACCCACAATATGCTTGAACCCTTGTGAAAATGTTCCTGCTTGTATCTTGCCCCGAACATCTCACTATCCTGACTTTTGTACCACTGATGTAACTGTTGCAACCTCATTAATAGAAGTGGCACTTTGTTTGGATGCACCGGGTTATACCCCAACTTAAATGGCCATTCCAATGGCGGCGGAGCAATACCAGGACCCTCCTCAATTTTTTTAAGATCTTCCTCTGTTAAGTTGTTCTTTTCTCGAAATTGGGCCCTTGCCCTATATTCAACATGAGCATGATATTTGGCATTGCCCCCTTCTTGCATAGACAATTTCGAGGTAGTTCGTTCAAAATCTGACAGCAGACCTCGTAGATTCCCTATCTGTGGAACCATAGCCATCTTCAAAAAATGATCTATTGCAGCTTCGTTGGCCAGCTGTTTTTCTTTTTCTTTCATGAGCGATGCTCTGCTACCACTCAATTTTCTCTTTGCAGGTGCTTTGGAAGCTTCCTTTTGAGATGATCCAATTCTATTAGATGAATTAAACTTTTGAGTCTTTGGTGGTGGCGACGAACTTTGCTCCCTTTGAGGCAGCGGGCTTGTATCCCTTTGAGGTAGCGAGCTTGTGTCCCTTTGAGGCAGCGGGCCTGTGCCCCTTTGAGGCAACGGATTTGGATCCTCTCTTTCATCTGCATCATCATCGTCAGAATCTGACTCTAAATCAAATGATATGTAGCGCTTGCGCCACGCCACAATGCAGCCCATGTTCTCTCCTAGTAACTTCTTATCGTCTTGTCCCAGTATATCCAACTCAACTGTACGATGGTACCTCCTCTTAACTATTGTATCAATACTAACCTTAGCGTAGCCTAAAGGTAATGGATGACCATGCTTTATGACATCTTTCCCAGGCCAAGCTTGACCTGTTGCCACCTTGTTCTTAAAGATCTTATCCCGGACTTATAGCTTGCAAGGTGTTGGGTTCGTGATTTCATCCACAGGATAAGTGCCATTTTGTTCTTCTTCAAGAAGCACAGTGCTTCCATAGCTACTACGAATCCCCGTTGGACTCGTTAATGTAGGGGCAGCTTGATCTGGTGCAACAGGAAGTCTGCTCAATTTTTCCTCAAACACCGCTTGTAACCTGTCGCTATGTTGAGTTACTTCCTGATGCATAGCTTGAAGGAGTTCATACCACTATGACTCTCGTTCGGCTTTTTTCCTCGACCAGCTTCTATATGTGTCTTTATCAGCTTCAAAAGAAACACCCCATGGAACCAATCCGGTCCCTCCTGTACGACTCGGGTGCTCTTTCCTTCCTAAGATCCGGGTCAGCTGTCATTCTCTCTGTCTGGAGTAAAAATACCTTGTTCAACTTCCTCGTGGGCCGACTGAATTCTATACCCTAGGTCCTCGGCTGAAGGACTACGGTAGCTTAGGGAACCATCAGGGTTGTAGGAAGCCCCCTCCCAAGAAGATATCTCACAGAGCGTCGATCCCACCCGTCTATCTGTAGCGTAACACCACTTCGGATTAGCTGCTTCTGCTGTTGCTCCCATTCTGGTGAATTTCCTCAAGTACCCATGAGATCCAGCTCTATGAGGATTATCATTTTGGGAGGAATTGGCCTTATTTTTCTCACTAAGTGCTTGCTGAGCCTCAGACAGCTTAAAACTCACGAATTCATCCCAGTATTGCTGCTGGTTTGGAAAGTACTTCCAATCTGGCTCGGTTCCTTTCATCACATGCCCTCTATACAAATCACCTTTCCAATTTCTGAATGAGTTGCAAATGATAAACATTGCCCGCTTCCTCGCTACCTGCTTGGAACTCTTAGGGATAAAAATACTTTTCTTTCAGTTTATCCCAACATATTTCCTTAAACTGAGTCTGGAACCGTTGTCTTATCCTTCGCATTCCATACCCGGTACTTGATGGGAATGTTATTCTTTACTATCACCCCACAGGTGGACTTGTATGGCCCCATTACACCTATAGGATCAATAGGTTCTCCGAGTTCATCGAGCTCATTGATAAGAGTTCTTGGGCATCTTGGTGGGTCCTCGCTTACCCCTATGGCTTGGTTCTGAAGACGACTCACTGACATTTGGAGCTACCTGCTGCCCAAAGCCAATAAGAAAATTTAAAGATATGTACAATATTGAGGTCTACCGATATGTATAATCTAGAGAGCTGAAAGAAAAGAAAAGAGCCAATTACCTCGGCATCTTGGTCCAGGTTGAGGTATGCAGAAGGGCTACCATCCTCGCGCCTTTCTGCTTCCTGATTTTCATCCTCGCGCCTTTCTGCTTCCTGGTTTTCACCCTCAGCCTCAACATTGACTACTGCATCCTTGTTGACACATTTCCTACGACTAGAGCCGAATCGTCCCAATCGTCCCATTATCCCTATATATGAGTAAGTAGAGGCTGATGAGATGACCACCTGGAAAGAACACTATCAGGTATGACAACAAAGAAAGAAAAGGAAACAAACATGAAAAAAATAATGCTTTGTAGAAAGGAAGATATAGTTCAATACATTATACATTTAGTCCAGAAACTTATATCAGTTGGCCGAAAAGATCAATTATATCTAACCATGGAGAAAAAATAGAACTTCCAAATTAATTTGTATTGATCTGCTACTGCGATGGTCAGAAGAACAATTTCTGATAAATCATAACTAATTGGACACAGTGGGAATATTGTTAATCACTGTACCATAACTAATCGGCATGCGTACCATAACTAATCCATTTCCACAACCATCACTACACATGTATACACATAAATAGATTATGCAGTTCTGTTATCTAGAAAAGACTATGCAGTTCCATTTACTATAAATATTACATAAATAGAAAGAAGTACCTTGATTAATCTTAAATAAAACAAAATTTAGCTAATAAATAAATTACATAAAATTGATCCATGATTTAGAAATATTACAAAATTAAGTTACTATTACATCAAAACAAAGATAAGTAGGTTCATTATCTTCAATTGACGATGAGGGCTTCGTTATGATCTAGTCGCACAAAAGCAAGCTCATCACCCTCTTCATAGAAAGGTAGGTCCACATCCACTCCGAGAGGAGGCATGTCAAGATAGACGTTTCCTTCATCCTCACTTCTATTTCCAACACCGACGATCTTCCTTTTTCCCTGGAGTACCACATGTTTGCCCTCGTTAGCTAGGTCCTTTGCATAGAAGATCTGGACTACATCTTTAGCCCATACGAATGGTTCGTCTCGGTACCCGATGTTGGTGACGTCAACGACCGTCATACCATACTTGTCCGTGAAGACCCGCTAGGAAGTCTAACCCACTGACACCGAAAAAGAGGGATCTTTAGTGGTCCATATTCTAGCACCCAAATTTCTTCTATGAAACCATAATATGTTTCCAAACGACGATTGTTGTCGTAACCATCGATACACACACTGTTGTTTTGATTGATGCTCTTTTCATGTTGATTTTTTGTGTAAAATGTGTATGCATTTATGTCATAGCCTTGGTATTGCAACGCAGTACTGGATGGTACGATTGCCAACAAATCAAGCTCACGACAACCGGTATCAACTCCCATCAACTTCTGGTGTAGCTAGTCACCAAAGGTTAACCTATGTTGTTTTGCTTGCCATGCCTCTGACCTGCCAGGGTTTTTCCTTAGTAGTTATTCCTAATGCATATCAATATATGGCGAAACTACGACCGCCTATTGAAGAACAGCAAAATGTGCTTGCTTGAAAGCAATAAGGTCGTCAATATGGAGTGATTTCTCATCAATCATACCTCTACCAATTACCCTTCCTTCATGACGAGATATTGGAATGCCAATTCGATTGACACCCAGATATTAAGTGAAGAACTCAATTGACTCCTCCGTAGACCATCCTTGTACATGCATCCTTCTGGCCTGTATCTGTTTTGAACATACTTCCTTAGAACGCTCATCATCCGCTCGAACGGGAACATCTGATGCAAGAAAATTGGTCCGAGTGTTTTTATCTAGGCGACAAGGTGGACAAGGAGATGCACCAAGATATCAAGAAATGTTGGAGGGAAATGCATCTCAAGCCTATTTATCGCATGGACCAAGTCTTCCTGAAGCTTGTCTAGCGTTTCCAAATCTATGACCTTGTGTGAGATTGAGTTGAAGAATGAGCACAACTTTATGATCGGGTCTCGAACCTTTACAAGGAGAACACCCCTAATTGCAACTGGGAGCAATTGGGTCATGATAACATGGCAGTCGTGGGCCTTCATGCAGCTCATGTTGAACTTCAATTCTTTTGTGTTCACTAGCCCCTTGATGTTTGAGGAGTATCCCGTAGGCACTTTGAGCTCATCGAAGAAACTACAGATCTTCTCTTTCTCATCCTATCGCAAGGTCCATGATGCAACTGGAAGCTTCTTTTTCCCATCAGCTTGAATTATTGGATGTAGCTCCGTCCTAACATTCATCTCTTGCAGGTCCTGTCTAGTTTCAAGTGAGTCTTTACCTTTCCCCTTATGGGCCATTAAGATTCCGAGCGTACTCTCGCACACATTCTTAGTTAGGTGCATACCATCAAGTGCATGGCGAACAATCATGAACTGCTAATAACGAAGTCTCCATAGCAAAGATTTTTTTTCCACAAAGATGTGCCAGGTGCGGGTACACTTCCGGCGTCCTTGCCAAAGACAACATTAAGTCTGCTCACTGCTTTAAATATTTCCCTCCCATCACGAATCTCCGAAGCTGAGCTATCTTCTCTTGTCCCGTCAAAGGATTGCTTGTTTCGGCGATATGGGTGATGTTTGGGAAGAAACCTATGATGACCCATATCAACTATCTTCTTACCGTTGGTCAACCATCTAGCATCATTATCATCCAAGCACACCACACATCCTTTATATCCTTTTGTAACTTGTCCTGATATGCTACCAAGGCTGGGTAGGTCCGTGATTGTTACGAACAACAATCCTCGTGTCATGAAGTGTTCCCGCTTGTACTTGTCCCATACCCTAACACCGTCATTCCACATTATCATGAGATCATCCACCAATGGCTCCAAATACACATCTATATCATTTCCAGGTTGTTTTGGCCCTAGGATCAATAATGGCATCATAAGGTACGTCCTCTTCATGCACAGCCATGGCAGAATATTGTATATACAAAGGGTCACGGACCAAGAACTGTGTTTGCTGCTAACCATATTAAAGGGATTCATCCCATTAGTACTCAACCCAAACCTTATGTTTCTGATCTTGTTTGCAAATGTACTGTATCTAGAATTGACAGCCCTCCACTGTGAACCATCTGCTGGGTGTCTAAGCTTTCCATCAACCAAACAGTCTTCAGCATGGCACTTTATAAGCTTGGATGTTTCTAAGTTCGCAAACCATCTTTTCAAACGAGGAATTATTGGGAAGTACCACACAACCTTCATGGGAGGTCTTTTATTCCTGTCACTTTTCACCACCATGGCAGAGGAATACTTGTACCGGGAAGCTTTGCGCACTGGACATGAGTCCAAATCTTTGTAATTGCCTCGATACAATATTCACTCATTGCGACACACATGAATTTTTTGCTCCTCAAGTCCCATTGGGCAAATCATTTGCTTGGCCTGGTACGTGTTTTCAGGCAACTCATTCGGGGTTGGAAGCAACTTTTGCAAAAGACATAGCAAATCGTCAAAACCCTTGTCCGTCAAACCATTACTTGATTTCAGCTCCAGCAACAATAGGTCAGCTTCCAATTTAGTCACCCTAGAACCCTGATACAACGGTGTTTTTGCATCATTTCCCATCTGCTCCAACTTCTTTAGATTTCTCTTATCCAGGAATTCTGGATCCCCATCACGTATCATCTGATCTAGATCATCACTTACTTCATCATCAGCCAATGTATCATTGCTGACTACGCTAATGGTTTTCTCAACTCTTTCATGGACTCTTTCAATGATGTTCTCATGCACGATTTCCTAGACCGGATCCTGTCGTGAAGCTTCCTGATGTAAGTTCTCCCCATCTTCTCCGTGCTTATTCCAAATCTTATAGTTTGCCATAAAACCCCTAACCAATAGATGACAACGGATTTGCTCGATGTTGCGAAACTTTTTCTGATTGCGGAAATCAACACATGGGCAGTACACATGATCATCAGCTTGTAACTTATTGATGAAATATGCTCATGCGGTCTTCACAAAAGAAGCAACACCATCCACAAAGTTGGGATCAGGAGGCTTCGAACAAAACATCCATCCTTGATCCATCTATAAATGACATATTAATGCAAAATTATATCAAAATCAATACAATGCAATAAGATATGAATAGCATGTGCATCTAGGTACCAACCTTAAAAAAAGAGAGTTATGCAATTCCTTCAAAATTTGGAAGCCATCTTGGATTTTGATATAAATTTCACATCTAGCATGAAAAAAGAGCCTCCTCCATCAAATTCAAACTACAAATTCGAAATCTACCCAATGAAACAAGCAAAGAATTGAATAGGTTGCTAGCTACCAAGCAAAAAGCAAGTGGATAATGTCCATACATCAAAATTCATTAGCCTCCTTATGCGTTTTGATGTAAATTTTGCCTCTAGTACCATGAACAAAGCCTCTAGTCCATCAAATTCAAAATCTAGCCAATGAAACAAGCAAAGAATTGAACGGGTTGCTAGCTACCAATCATAAAACAAGTGGGTGATGTCCATACTTCAAATTCACTAGCCTCCTTATGCATTTTGATGTGGATTTTGTCTCTATCATAAAGTTCCAAAGGCACAAAGTACTTGAATAAGAAATAAAACTTAAGCACCTTTGATAAACATGTAAAGATTTCATCTCCTTCTAGGTGTTGTATTCAAATTTTTATTTCATTGACTCAGGTACGAATTTGAATCAAACCTAGGAAGGGAACTGATAAGGTGGTCGCAAACCTCAGTGTCATGTTGGATGGGCGGAGGAGGCCGACAGGTGGAGCCGGCCGGCCGGCCTGTCCTTGTGGCACGAAGTTCAGGTTCATATGCCACGCGAACAGGCTCGATCCCAGTGTCCTATTGCAACCTGCATATGATCAATTTGGCACGGGTGTAGGCCGCCTGGCCTGGCGCAGGCCTCCCGGCTCAGGTTTGTCTCCTTTCATGCTCGATTTTGTCCAGAGACTTGCTGGTGTACTGCTTTTCTTAGTTCTCTATGCACTTGACAGAAGTTCAGAACAAGGGTGTGGTTGGCACACAAGTGTGCACCAACCACTAGAGATATGGCATGAAACAAAGCAAACTCTTTTTATTCAAATCAAATGGAGGTGCTGCTGAAAACAAAAGATTGGAAAACAAAATTGAAAGGAAAATTCAGCACCTAAACCTAATCTAAACTATTCTAGCCACCCATCTAGCCCCTCGGGTCCGGGGCCCTGTAAAGGTCCTCGTTCCCGGTTGCCTTGGCAAGACGCTTGATCTTGGAACAAACGGCCTTGCGAAGGGTGTCAACCTTGTCATCGAGATCCATCCTCTCAATGTCCGGCTCGGCCACACGCTCATGCATATTATTCAACTTTAATTTGAGCGGGGCAAGTTGCTCTCTCAACTCCTTATTCTCATTGCCCTCCTCCTCCTTCTTGCTGTTGTCCGAGTAGGTCCGGATTTCTGGAGGGCCATGGATCGGTGGTGGCGAATGATCATATGCAGGTTGAGAGCACCTTCCCACGACCCAAAGGGGGTGAGAGCACCTTCCCAATGCCAACCTTCTGTCGACACACGCGATGGCAACTTGGGCTCCACCATCTGCAGGGCAGCGACTTGTGCAATGCGTCCTCTCAAAGAGAATGGCATATGACGCTTGCCAATTGCCTTCCTCGGGGACAAAACTCCTCTGGTCGGGCGTGTCGGCATCTTCGTGCGACTGCGTGCATTTGCCTCCATATCTAGGCTCCTTGTGGGGGACCTGCCTCGAGATGGAAGTGAGCGGTGCGAAGGTGAGGCCGGCCAGCCTCTCCCAGGCCGGCCGTCCTGAGGCTGTGGCCTCTAGCTAGGCAGCGAAGAGAGGACGTCGGCCATCGCAAAAGGGTGGATGATGCGCACGCTGCTCGACGAGGCTCGACATTGATTGGATTTTGAGGGTGCCGAAGAGAAAACGTTTGCCTTGGCGACCAATTTTGGTGTCGTGGGGGTGGATTGCGAGGCCATGGCAAAGGATGTCAGGAAATTCAGAAGGGTTGAGGTTGAAGAGGGTGAGTGGGCTTTGGAGGAAGAAGAGGCCGAGGCCTTTCGATTTAAAATGACGGTTCTCTCCATGATTCTCTCGAAACTGTGAAAATGATCTCGGATAAGATAGGTATGAATTTGAATGTTTGAATTCAGGCTTGGGGACAGGCCGAGGTCCCGGTCCTCTGGAAGGATCTCCTCTTTGCTTCTCCTTCTGGTATTTTGTTGCACAACAGGCTAGAAGGGGAAAAGAGAAGAAAGGAAAGAAACTAGCCTAAGATATGGCACGTTTAAGGTCTAGCGATGACCATAGACAAGGGCTCTAGCTCGGATAACTCGTAAACATCTCTCTCTTCGAGTTCCGGTATTTCGGGCTCGAGGAATATTTTCAATCTATGGCCATTGGCCTTGAAAACGTTCCCGTCATTGTCCTGGAGGGTTATAGCACCGTGATCGGCAGCATTAGTTACTAAGTAAGGCCCTTCTAAGCATGTCATGACCAAACAAACAAATGCGAGAGTTAAAGAGCAGTACCTTATCTCCCGCCTTTAATTGCTTGATCTTGATTTGCTTTATCATGCCATCGCTTTGTTCGCTCCTTGTAGAGCTTAGAGCTGTGGTAGGCCTTCTCCCTCCATTCATCCAATTCAGCTAGTTGGATTTGTCTCTTGACTCCAGCTGATTGGAGATCCATATTCCACCTCTTGATCGACCAGTGGGATTTAAACTCAAGTTCAACTAGAAAATGGCAAGTTTTGCCATAAACCAGTTGGTACAGTGTCATTCCTATCGGGGTCTTGAATGCTGTTCGATATGCCCATAGTGCCTCAGGTAACTTGCCCTTCCATCCTTGCCCCATGGCATTAACTGTCTTCTGCAAAATGTTCTTGATTTGTTTGTTGGACGTTTCTACTTGACCACTCATCTGGGGATGGTATGGAGTTTCAACTCGGTGATCTACTCCCAACTCGGTGAGACACTTCCTGAATGTTCTATCAATGAAGTGTGAGCCTTTATCACTGATCACGACTCTAGGAACTCCAAAGCGATGAAATATGGGTTCCTGGAACATTTTCTTCACGTTCCTCGAGTTGGCTGCAACGTAGGAAAGTGCTTCAACCCATTTGGACACGTAGTCCACTGCCACCAAGATATATTCACACTGCTCTGACATAGGGAAAGGACCCATGAAGTCGATTCCCCATACGTCGAAGATCTCCACTTGAAGGTTGCTCTTCAGTGGCATAGCATCTCGGTAGTTGATGTTCCCGTGTTTCTAACATCTTGAGCATCGCCGCCCAAACTCTTTGGTGTCTTCATACATGTTTGGCTAGAAGAATCCACTCTGCCAAACTTTAGGATGGGTCCGGAATGCTCCGTAGTGCACTCCATATGGTGAGGAGTGACAACGCTCTAGAATCTTGTGGGTCTCACATAGTGGGATGCAGCAGCGGAGTAAAGCATTAGCACAGACTTTGAACAGGTAGGGGTCATCCCAAAGGTGATATCTGCTGAGGTGAATTAACTTCTTTCTGTCTTCTCATGGAGGTATATACCCAGTCACCATGAAATTTACTAAGTTGGCATACCATGGGATAGATGTAGTGACCTTCAGAAGAGTATCATCTCTCAAGTAGTCATCAATTGGTAAATCTGATCCTTTGACTCGCATCCTTGAGAGATGATCAGCCACACAGTTATCTGCTCCTTTCTTAGCTCTGATTTCCAAATCAAATTCTTGTAAGAGCAGAATCCAATGCATGAGTTGTGTCTTGGCATCATTCTTGGTTAGGAGGAACTTCAGTGCAGCATGATCCGTGTGTACTATCACTTTGGCACCAACCAGGTAGGATCTGAACTAGTCAATGGCGAACACCACTGCTAAAAGTTCCTTCTCCGTTGTTGCATAGTTCAACTGGGGTCCGGTCAATGTCTTACTGGCATATGATATGGCATAATGCTGCTTGTCTCTGCATTGACCTAGCACTGCCCCGACGGCGTAGTCACTTGCATCGCACATGATCTCGAATGGAAGATTCCAATGTGGTATGACGGGTGCGGACACTAGTGCCTTCTTAAGGGTGTAGAAGGCTATGAGGCAATCCTCATCGAAGTTGAATGGGGTCTCTTTGCCAAGAAGACTTGTCAAAGGCCTGGCTATATGGGAGAAGTCCTTGATGAACCTCCGATAAAAGCCCGCGTGCCCCAGAAAACTCCGAACTCCCTTGACGTTTGTCGGGGGTGGCAGCTGTTTGATCACCTCGATTTTTGCACAATCCACTTCTATCCCTTTTTCTGACACTTTATGTCCAAGGACAATCCCTTCTTTGACCATGAAGTGACACTTCTCTCATTTAAGGACTAAGTGTGTTTCTTGGCATCTCTTGAGAACTTTGTCTAAATTCGTAAGGCACTCCTCAAAGCTCTTGCCATAGACTGAGAAGTCATCCATGAATACTTCCATGATATTCTCGATTAGGTAGGAGAAGATCGCCATCATACACTTTTGAAATGAAGCAGGTGCGTTGCAAAGACCAAACGACATTTGCCTGTAGGCGAACATGCCATAGGGACAGGTGAAGGTAGTCTTACTCTGATCATCTGGACAAATAGGAATTTGATGATAACTAGAGCATCCGTCAAGGTAGTATAAGAATGAGTGCTTCACCAACCGTTCAAGCATCTCATCAATGAAGGGGAGAGGAAAGTGATCTTTCCGGGTAGCCTTGTTGAGCATCCGGTAATCGATACACATCCGCCATCCAGTAACTGTCCTCTGAGGTATGAGCTCATTTCTCTCATTCTAGACTACTGTGATGCCTCCCTTCTTGAACTGGGCTGACCCACTCACGTCTTGAATGGGGTAGATGACGCTCACGTGCAGTAGCTTCAGAACCTCTTTCTTTACTACCTCCCATATGGCATCATTAAGCCATCGCTGATGCTCTTTTGACGGCTTATGGTCCAGTTCCATTGGAATGCGATGGGTGCATAGGTTGGGGCTGATGCCCTTCAAGTCTTGCAGAGAATACCCAATGATGGATCAGTACTTCTCCAAGACTGCAATGAGCTGCCAAGTCTCACTCTGTCTCAGCTTATCACTGATGACGACTGGCGTGCTTCTGTTGTTGTGGAGGAAAGCATACTTCAGACTAGAAGGCAGCGGCTTCAATTCAAGAAGAGGAGTTGCGGTTTCTCTTCTTCGTTGAGCTTACTCTGGCCGTTCGGATCTGTTTCCTGGGTGAAGTGAATGGCATCTTCTTCAATATTGGGCTGAGTTGTCCCCTCTTGAATGATTCTCACCGCCTCCTCCACTAGGTCTTGCTCCGGTCTAGCTTCTGCAATGGTGTTGCGTGAATGAACTAGGCTCACCGGGACTCTGTCTTTCACAACCTTAACCTCGAGCCTTGCTCAGTCTTTGTTGGGGTTGACAATTGGCTCCATTGGCTGCCCAGTCAAGACGAACTCTTCATCTTCAGGGATATCGAAGATGTGAAAATCCAAGAATGCCTTGTTACATCCCATCTTCAAGGGCGTAACGCGGAGGATTCCTATACTCTTCATGATCTGGCCATCGATCCACTTTAGGTGCTTACGAGAGAAAGTCAGGGGTTCTTCTGATGCAATGTGATCTGCCAAAGTCTTGGACATCACATTCACCCCAACTTTCGGGTCGTAAAAGACTTCTTGCGGTGCAACGTCCCCAATAGTGCAAAGGAGTATTCTAAATTGCGGTAGATCTGTATGATACTACTGCTTGATTCCACTTCCTCTATCCATTCCTTGCTCATAATCATAGTAAGACCTTGAATCTGCGGTGTGGCGTCTGGAATGAACGCCTCAGATCTTGAGGATATGCACTTGTGCTCCTTGGACAAGTTTGATGTGTTGCCAAGTTCCATATACTCTTCTTCTGTGAAGAGATTAGGGATGAATATTGGCATATCTTCAATGAGTGGGTCATGATCTGTGGACTTGCTTGGTTCGGTAATCTCCTCTATGTATGGTGGAGGTGGAGAGGATGCAGCTGATATGATGTGAACTTGCTGATTCTCCTTGGGTTGATCAGTTGGCTCGGGTGGATCGTCGAAGATTCCCGTGTACTGAGTGCTGTCAAGGACTTTCTCCAGAATAGTCCGTACTTCAGCCACTGTCTTGTAGATGACGGATCCCTCGGAGGCGACATTCATGAAATGTGCGCTCTCCGGCTTCAACCCACAAATGAAGTGATGCATTAGCATATCTTCAGAAATACTGTGAGGTGGTCCAGAAGTTGCCATCTACATGAATCTTGCCCACGCTGCTCCAAGTGACTCTTCGCCTTGCTTGAATGTCAGCAGTTGAATGCGAAGCGCCATCACTTTGGTAATAGGGAAAAAGAATAAGCAAAACTCATCCTTCAGTATGATCCAATCTCCTCCAACTCTCCCTGCCTTCCGGTTGTACCAAACTTTCGACTCCCCTGTCAGAGAGAACGGGAATTGCTTCCACCATAGGGTGTTTTGATTCAAACTGGGTATGGTGAGAAGGGAGCAATTCTCCTCAAATTCTTGCAGGTGAGCATAGGGACATTCGTGCTTCCTACCAGAAAAGGACTGTGCGCAAACCATGGCTATGAGATTGCGATGGATATCATAACCATCAGATAATATGTGGTGGCAAGATGGTGGCGGTTCAAAATACTCGCGAGATGGAACTGTTGGATAACTAGGAGTAAACTCCATGTGGTGTGTGGAAAGGTTATGGGAAGTGTACGGCTGAAAAAGCTCTAAAACTAGTGTTGTTACCATTCCCCGACAACGGCGTCAGGAAGCTTGTTGGCACTCCTTATCATATACGAACTAATCCGCAAGCGCAAGGATACCGATGTAGCTTTCACCAGGGAGTTTACCTGGGATATCGAATCTAAGGAACGATGAGCGCGGCCAGACCTAGCACTATTCAACCAGACCCAACAGGGGAGAAGAGGTAAGAGGGTAGAGGGCTTAACTTCAGTTAGCCAACTCGTTACCCAGATAACTTGCTATTCACTAACTATATCTGCTTCGGGGGTTGGAAGAGGAAGGAATGCAAAAAGAGGTGAGAGGAGAGTCCAACGACAACCTGCTACTACTGCTATGAAAACACACGAACGTGGTGGAGTACGAGGGACGCACAGGGCTACCACCACCTGCCAACTACCACACTATTCCATGGGGTGGAACACAACCCGAGGTAACTAACCAAGCCTAGCACCACGCCTAAACTATTGAGTCATTGACTTCCGCCTCACATTAAGGCTAGAAGAAACCCCAAATGGATAGAACTTGCTAACCACGCAGACAAGGGACCCCGCAAATCAACAAAAGTAAATAAACAAATTACTGAAGATAAAGAGAAGAACTAGCGAGATACTGAAGATAAACGAGGAACTTACTTAGATAAGCTTTATTCCTCCGAGGTGGCTAGAGAGTTGAACTAGGACCGAAGAAACCCGGCTCCTCTCCTAGCTTGGCTCTCACCCAAGCTCTCACCTCACTCTCTCCATATTCTACACTGGAGTAGAGTGACAAAACCAAGAACTTAACTTCTCTCCAAGGATGGTGTGTTGTGAATGGGGTGTGGGCAGCTATTTATAGCTTCTCAAGGTCGGTACTCGCTGCTTAGCTTGTCTTGTAAGCAGGTATGACGGTTAACGTAGCTTGTACACGAAGATGAATACGTGGCGTTGCAGGTCCAGACCGGTTGGTCTCACGTAGGCCGGCTGGCCTAGGGAAGCTGCCACGTGTAACCACCTTTCTTGTGGACCCTCCTGATCGCTCCTGCCGGTCGGTAGCAGTTCCGTCTCTTCGAGGCTTGGAAGTTAGAGGCCGGCTGGCCTGGATGAGGCTGGTCGGCCTAGCTCTAGCTCTTCTCAGCCCTCTGACGCACCGGCGTGTCGATCAACATATGCAAGTGCCTCAGGAAGGAGGTTTTGAGCCTGAAGACCCTGGTAGTGACTGCAGGTGGGCCCATCAATCTATGGCTCAAGCCTTTCGATCGTAGGATATTTTACTTGAAGATGTGCCGGTCAGGATTGATTGGATTTGTTGTTGTGGCCTTGCAGGTGAAGTTTCGCATGTGTTTGGCTTAGTGCTAGGCCGGCCGGTCTAGGGGAGGCCGGTCGGTCTGGCTTTTCTCCTAAATTGGCTGAAATTTGTGTAGTGAGTTCCTGAAATCAAATAATCACCAAAACTAGTGGAACTCATCAGGATAAATGATTAAAGCATGATTATGGCCATAAAAGTATGAAATCTGAAGAAATGTTGGTGGTAAAAATCATAGAAATCGACTGCCAACAGTGATGAGTTTGTACACCACTTAAACTTTGTTGATTCAAATTCAGTGTGATCAGCCAAGTGATTTTTGAGACCTTTGATTACATATAACGGATATTACCTCTTGTTCGGTGATGCAATTTTGAAGTTAAAAAGATTATTACGGTCAATTCATAATTAAAATACTGCTCTAAGGTTTTAAAATTACTTAAGGTCATCATAGATTGGCCAAAAATAAAATTTAAAATAAAGAAATGAATATTAGTTACACAAAATAAAAATTACTTCTTGGGGATTGTTGAAAAATTAATATTACTTACGGAAAATAAAGAAAATGCTTCTGGCGAATAATTGTCCAAATACACAAGGAATAATGTTTAGAGGTAAACTAGAGGAGTAACCTTGTATGAAATTAATTTGTTTTTCATAATTCGGTTTACATATACAAACATCTAAGACTAAGCATTTCATGTTTCAATGACCAATTACTCCTTACTCTGTAATCTATAAAATATATTGAGTCAGATTACTTTGTGTTATTATGCATAAGTATTCCTTGTTTGAATGGTAATTACTCCTGGGCGTATCCCACTGTGAAAGCGTCAAAGTTTGAACCAGTCACGCAAATAAATTTGAGAGATGAATGCACGAGTCCACCAAAATGGGTGGCATTCTTTTTTTCCGGCTTGACCTTAGCCTAGTTTGATACCTTCAGTTAGCGGATCTGCATGTAGAGCTGTGTCTTTCAACGAACATGGACGTTCCTTCCATACATATAACTCTCTGAATCTCTCTCGCTGAAATCTCTCTCTCTCTCCAATGCATGCAAGTGTTAACTCCCTCTGAATTCTCTCATACAATCAATATACTCATCAAACTAACAAAATTACTACCCTAACATTATTATTGGGCGTCAAGGTCGCTGACAACGGGCTATCCACGATCTTATCCAAACCATGTGTGTCAGGATGCACAAGTTTGCAGACAACATCATAGACATGCTCGATGCTGCGCGGGGCCCAGCTACGTCCGAGCAGAGCCGCAGCTCTATTCGACCAAAATGACCCGTGTAGGGATAAATATTAGCTGCACGTGGTAGTAAAATTTTTATTTCCCAACCAAATCAAACAATGTTGTTTGCCATTTTTTACTTCGCAAATGTTCAGCGTTTTAGTATTTTGTTATAACGCACCTGCGTGCATTTTGTATGAAGAATTCACCCACCCTCTTATTTGCAACTATGACAGTTCTAATTGTAACTGAATTGTATCCAGTTGCAACAGGTTCGCGTCTAGTTGCAACCGGGTCAGTCTGAGTTGCAACCGGTTCGCGAGTTGCAACTGGTTTGCGTCCAGTTGCAACCGCAGGGTGGGTGCACTTTGTACATAGAATGCACCTTGTTGCATTTTAGCCTTATCATGTGTGTCTATATATATATATATATATATATATCTATATATATATACTTTCTTTTCTTTTTTGAAAGGAACTTTTATACATACTTTCATTTCAGTAGTACGTGCAACTGGTTGGGTGACCCAGTGGCGTTGCGTGTGCGCGTGAGGGAATATTGGAAGGTGACCGCGTATTCGCTCGGTATGTTCTCGTGAGTCACCTTTTGGCCTATTCTTGTTTCTTTTCTCCGTTTCTGCGCCCCTTCCGTTTCGGCTTTTAGGGGCTTGGATGCACCTGAAATAATCCCGTCGAGTGGAGGGAGTTATCTCCTATTTAATTGGAGCAACGGTGAACTCATTCCATGCCCACGACGTGCTCCAAACTATACACGACAACTGATCACTTATCAATCAATTGTACAAATCCGGGATGATGACCTCTTGGACATGAATCTCGCTGTTCATTCCCCAGCTGCATGCTATGCCAACGTCTGTGCGAACAAAAATACCCATCACCTGAAACATTGTAAGAGTAGCTTGTTGATTACACTCCAATCGACGTCTTATATATGAAAAGACCGTGCAGAATTAAAAGAAGGGAAAAATTAACATATATGGGTTTGTAGAGTCATCAATTTATGGTTTGCATTATAACCTTGCTGTCTGGATGTCTATTACATTTTCTAATTTCTAATATGCACTACTACAAAAAACGATTCATAGGAATGCCCTATTTTTTTTAGGGGCGGTCCAAAAGATAACCCGCTCTTACAAATAGAGCGGGGTTACTGTAGCCCTGGAAATGCATTTTTAGGGGTGGGTGATGGCATCACCCGCCCCTAAAAATATATTTATAGGGGTGGGTGATAGCATGACATATTTTTTTTATACACTTAAATGACATATTTTTTATCTATAGTTCACAATTACCACAGTGTAGAAGTTTCACTTTTTTTATTTGTTTTGCTATATGTAAAGATTTAAATGAATTTTTAGAATATCCCATAGAGTCATAAGTCCTTAGCCTATACGAACTAATCTGCAAACGCACGAATACCGATGTAGGTTTCACCAGGGACTTTACCTGGGATATCGAATCCAAGGAACCTTAAGTGCAACCAGACCAAGAACTAGTTCAACCGGTCCCACCAGAGGAAGAGAGATACTTGATTGGAGGGCCTAACGACGGTTAGCCTACTCATTACCCAGAAGACTTGCTACTAAACTAACTTGATCTGCTTTGGCGGCTGGAAGAGGAAGGACTACAGAAAGGGGAGTCCAATGGCAACCTGCTACTACTGCTTCTATGAAAGCACTCGAATGTGGTGGACTACAAGGGATGGACAGGGCTGTCACCACCTGCCGCCTACCACACTGTTCCGCGGGGTGGAACACAACCCGAGGTAACTAACCAAGTCTAAGCACCACGCCTAAACTATCGAGTCACTTACTCCTACCTCCCGGCAAGTTAAAGAGCATTCTCAAATAGGTAGAACTTGCTACCTACACAGACTAGGGATCCCGCAGATCAACGAAAGAAAGTAAACAAGTAACTGAAGTAAAGAGAAAGACTAGCGAAATACCGACAAGAGACAAGGAACTTCACTCCAAGTATGCTTCATTCCTTCGAGGCTACAAAGTTGGAGGTGAGCCGAGGAACTCGGCTCGACTCCGGGCTCTTACCTCGCACTCATTGTGACAACCCTGGTAATTAAAATTCCGAAATCAATGTCATTAGCCTAACTCTATGTGTTAAACCAACTAATGAGAGGGTGGAAAGAATTTAAAACGGGTTCAGTTGGAATTCAAATTAAATTTGGGCACAATTGGGCACATTTGAAACTTTTAAAATAACTTTAAAACCATAAGCCAAATGAAATTTTGCCTGAAACCAAAGTTGTAGAACTTTTTATTTTGAACAACTTTCGTGTTCAAAAGTTTTTGAAATTCAAATCAGAAAGAGGAGAAAACGCCCTGTTTGCACCCAGCCCCCTGAACTTTTTCGAATTTTTGCATTTCGGTCCCTGGCATCTCCCCCCCCCCCTCTGCTCTGCCGCGCCGCGCGCACGCGCCCGCCCGCCGCGCGCCAGGTGGCCGGCGTCGCCTGACCGGCGCGGAGCGCCAGGCCAGTGGCCGCCGCGCCACCCCGCCACGGCCGGCTTTCCCCCGCCCCGACGCCGCGCCGCCCAGTCCCCGCGCGCGCGTGCTGCCGCGCCCCGGCCGCCGCCCACCCGGCCAGTACCCGCGCTCCGCCGTGCCGCCCCGGCCCCCGCGCCCCACCAGTCGCCGCGCCTGCCCTCCGCCCGAGCCGCTGCAGCAGCTGCTCCCCACTCCGCGCCCGGCGCTATCTCGCCACGCCCACGCCACAATCGCGGCCGCCCAGTCACCGCGCCCGCTCGCCGCACGCCGCGCCGGCGTTCTGCCGCCGCCCGCCGCGCCCAGTGCACGCCGCTGCCGTGCCCCGCCCCGCGCGTCACCCAGGCATCTCCACGTTCTCCCTCCTGTCCCTATAACACCCCCCGCCCCGACCGCCCGCGCGAAACCCCGCCACCAGAACGCCTCGCCGCGCCATCGCCGCCGCCGAGCACCACCCGCCCGTGGGCAGCCCTCCACAGCCGCCCACTGCCCAAACCGAGCACCCAGCCACCACTACATCACCCCACCGCAGCTCACCGACCCGCCCAACGCCACCCAGAGCCACCGGAGCACCGCCGCCCGCGCTGCCGTCGCCGCCGCCGCTCCTGCTCGCCGTAGACAGCACGACCCCGACCCCCTCCGTCCAAGCCGAGCCCCGGAGTAGCTTCCCCACGCACCAGTGAAGCTCACCGACCGGACCACGCCGCCCCAAGCCCGCCGGAGCACCACCGTCGACGCGAGCCGCGCCGCCGCCGCCTCTGCTCCAACGCCGGCGAGCCCTTCCCGGCCGTCCCCCACCTGAACAACACCCCCACGAGGTAGCCCTCGCACCCCTGAACCTTCCCCGACCCCCGCCCCTCGCCGCCGGCGAGCCCCCTCGCCGGAATTTCGGCCGGCCGCCGCACCCGAGCCGCCGAGGACCCAATTGCAAGGATTTAAATCTTTAGAAGGGTCTGAGCGTAAGATTCAAGGACCTAGTTGTAAAAGAAAATTTCAAACCTAGATTCAAATTCAGTGAACTTGTAAAATTCGTATAAAATCGTAGAAAATTCAGAAAAATGCAAACTCAACTGTTCTGGAATCCTAAGAACAAACTCTACCACTTTTGTTACAAAAATTTTCTCAGGATCTCAAAATATTTTGCTCTACATTAAATAGAAGCTTTAATGGACATATTTTATACCCACTGTTCTAGAACAATGCTGACCCTGAATTTTGGTCAGTGAACTAGTTGCTGGATGATTAGGACTGTGTAAAAAGATCAGGCACAAATTCCATCTCTAGCTCTGCTGTTTGTTAAACTTAGTTTTAATTCATGTGTAAATGGAATGTTTTATCCCTGTAGTTAGGTGGTGAGCCACCCCTTGAAATTTTTCCTATGCTAATGTATTGGTAACTAGAAGCCAGAGAAAAATTAGGAGACTTTTTTTTCTCAGAGTAACCTATTTATTTGATTTATGTGCTAATAACATACGTTAAATCAAGAAAATAGTATCTTAGCTTGGAAAATCCCCAAATTATTACTGGGAGTTACACTTTGGTAGAAGTTGCTGGGTAAAAAGTTTCATGGACAAAAACCCTATGTAGGGCCCTGTAAAAATGAATCTTTGAAAAGCCTAGGTGTAGAATGTTATATTTTCTATGATCTAAATACTGCATGATAAATCCTACAAAAATTACAGTAGCTTCTGCATGCTCAAGTGAGAGCTCTGTAAAAATCTTAGCCACAATTGTTGCACCAATTGATCTGTACAAAAAGAACAAGTATCTAACAGCAACAATGATATCTATTTTTCAGAATTAATCTGCTACATAAAATTGGCTGAAAATTTTACAGTAAGCACATCTTTCCTTGAGGTGTCTAAATCCAAAATTTCATGACCAGAAACTATCCCTTGTAGTAATTACTCTCAAATCGTAATCAAGTGCTATTTCCACGACTTAAACTGTGCACTCATGTAGAATCGACGACTCTCGCCGACGGAACCTACGAGCTGGTGCCCGCGTCCGAGAGTGAACAGCGCGAAGCTCAAGCAAATCTAACTGAAGCTTTTGAAGACCCGAGCCCAAGTTCGGAAGATCCCCAAGCGAACTGCGAAGGCAAGCCCCGGAGCATAACCCATTCTTTCCGAAATGATGCAACTCTTTACTCCTTGCTTGTGCATTAAGTTTATAGGAGTTGGATGAAAACTTAGTTGCATGATGTCAGGAACCCTTGTTTGAAAACTAGATGTAAGGTTCGTTAGAATGCTGTGCTAATAGGACTCCGGTAAAAGTCGAGTGATTTCCTGTCACTCGCGAGAAAATAGGAGTTGAATGACTACTACACACTGCAATCATAAGGACACGGACGGGTTATGTAACGATGGTTACGATTGAGGCCCGTCTGTCTAGTGAAAAATGCTAAGGCCGCAGGGTGTGGTAGTGATGGTTAAGTCTTGAACGTACTAAACACATGCCGAGATTATGGGAATCGGTAAGCTTAAGTACCTGATTGGCCCGGCAAGGGGACGGCATCCTACCCTTTGAACTTCGGTCCCATGTGCATATGGCGAGTGCAGAGAGTGGTCACGACCCGGCGCCGAACCGTGGCGTGGGGCTCTTGTACTCTCGGAGGGTAGCCCCGATCCACGACCCGGAAAGAAAGGGGAAAAGTTGCACGTGTGACTCTAGGGAGTAACCACGTGACGTGTGTTTGGGTCTCCCTTGCAAGGTTAAGAAATTCGATTCGAATCGTCCGTTTCTCACGGCTATTGAGACTGCTTAACCATTTTTACCCACAGAGTAAGAAGAGGAACAATGATGATGAATGAACTGGTTGGATGGAAAACTTAATGTTTCACCATGTGTGCATCAGATAGCTGCTTACCTAGACTGGCTAACGAAACTAAAATCTTGAGCTAAAAGTTGAAAGTAAGGACCCACTTGTAGATGCTTTTCGGCAAAACAAACCCCTGAGCCAAAAAGCCTGGCATGTCTAGAGTCGGTGGAGTAGTTCCCACCACTCGGGTAAGTCTTGCTGAGTATTAGTATACTCAGCCTTGCTTGTGGCTCGTTTTCAGGTGAGCCCTTCGAAGATATGACTGCTAGCTTGACTTGGCCCTGCACTCTTCCCCCTGGTTGGTCGGTGGAATGGGATGCGCCCCCGTCCAACGGAGATAAGGCCGAGTGATTGTCTCGTACGGGCTTCATCGAGACATCCTGTACCGTCGAGTAGTTTCCGTTGTTTATTTCCGCTGCAATTTAACTCTGAAGAACTTATTTATGTTAATTGAAGTACTTGTTTTCTAAACTCAGAACTAGGCCTGTAATATTTACTTATGCTAATGATGTAATATTTGCTGGAATGTGGTATTCTCTGGGCTCATCGTCGCATGAGCATTTGTATGTACGGCGCTCGATCCGTTCACCGTGGTTGTATCGGGAGGTTATACCCGACAGACCAGTGGATTACTCCGTTTGAAGTGTAAGGTTAACCGAGGATGCCTTAATGGTGATGGTTAATACACTTGAGCCGGATTAATTCAGGTGGTTCTGCCACAGCTGGTATCAGAGCCGTAGCTGGTGCCACAGCTGGCAACAGCGGACACCAGAGCCGAAATACATACGCCAGAGAATGCGACAAGCCGTAAAAACCTATTTTCATATAACTTGACTAGAAGGTGTGTTGCAAAATACGTTGGTACGTTAAGGATGGTGCCTAGTTCGTAAAGCCCTAAGGGATTATGGGAAAGTTACTAGGTGGCTATCTAACTTCTATATGTATTATCAACTGACTTCCAGCACATTATTTTCTGTCAAAACTTACTTTCACGCACAACCGACCTTAAATTCTGTAACGACGCACTCGTCGCTAAGGTAAGAAGGTAAGGATCCTCAGCCAACTGAGGGAGCTTGGCCTTCCTGTCGGTGATGCGAACCGAACGCTGCCCTCAAGCAGTGGCTTACTTGAGGTGCTGCCAATATGACAACTGTTAGTTGGACATATTGGGAGTAGAAGGTTCGGCGCAGGGTATGGCGATCGCTGTTCATACCCCCGTCTCATGACGGTACCCCCGTGAATACACTATCTCGATAGCGTATGTTAACGTCGTCTGTACGGCGGGAATTGTACAGATATCGTTTCTATAAGTAAACGGTAATGAATACGGACGCTTTCATGAGTGCTGGCATGAAAGGTTCATGAAATGTATATGCTTGTCGATTTTCTGCAGGTACACTAACCGCGATTACGATAAGTTAAGGAACGAGTAGAAAGACTCGACTAGCTATTATAGCGAGAGCCGTATTGTGTAAGCCACCGGAACTATCTTCGTAAGACCAAAGCTATTTGGCGATTATTTTATTTTGTGAGGACGAATAGGACGTGCATACATCATGAACATGTGTATCTGAAATCAGAAAATGCGTTGTGTGAGAGTGGAAAGGTTCTTGCGTATCTAAGTATGGTTGCATAAGGATTATCTAGAGAAAACTGCCCCAAATCTGCCACGACCGAAAAGAGCGAATTATTGACCAAAGAAAACGACCATTTCTGATAAAGTTCATGTTGAAGAAATTGTTCCAAATCTTGTGCCCTATCTTCTGTTCAAAAATGAAAAATTCTGAACTTATGGATAATAAGAAATAACAGAAACCTCGAAATGTCAGAATTCTGTCCGGAATAAGCACTTCTGCCTCTTAAATTTTTAGGCCCCCTTCCTGCGGTTTTCTGCAAAAGAGTACAACACAAAACTTGTTCCAAATTTATCCCAGAAGCTGCTGTTAAAATTTGGTAAATTTTGGCTGGGTAGATTTTCCCTGGTGCACGAAATATTGGCCCCCTGTTCACTGAAAATTCTGGGTAGACCGAGAAGTAAGACCTTAAGGGAACAGCCATCTTAGAGCCTAATCCAGCCAAAGTGTTGAATAGAAAAGTTGTTCACAAATACCTTAGGAGTGACCTGGTGAAATTTGAGAATTTTTGGACGAGAACTGTGGGAGTTATGATTATTTTTGCACACTATACAGAATCTGTCCTTGTGCTGCTCACAGTTTTCGCTATCTCACTCCATTTGATCTTTTGTTCAGATGGCTGAGCCCGTTGAGATGATGGTGAATGAGGATGGACGCGTGCACTCGCAGTGCCTCCACTGGGAGGGCTTTCCCTCTATTTTGTGGGATGTTCTGCGTACCGCGGGCTATCTAATTCCCCCACGTTACGCCGGACTGGAGTTTGCAGAAAATGGAGTTACCCAGTGCCGTGTCAACGTGACTATCTTTCCGCACCCGCTACACCCGGAGTGGCCCGCCTTGGAGCTTGAGGCTGTTGGTCGCCGTTTGGCCGATACTTGGGAGCTTGCAGCCATGAGGGCGCTCACCACATTTTGTGCGCAGCGTCCCGAGGTTGTCACACTCACTCCCATTGGATTGTTTCCTGCTGCCCAGGACAACGACCCCTTTTGGCTCAACAGGGTGCAGCACGCACAGTATTTGGTAGACTTCCATGCCCAGGAGACTATCCATACCTCCGTGCGGTGCATGAGTGCACTCTACCGGCTTCAGACTCTCCAGAGTCAGGCACTCGAGCAGCTCACTGATCTTGCTCAGGCCTACCATATGATGGCAGATACCAGGGATGAGCAGATAAAGGAGCTCAGTCAGGATCTTGAGGACAGAGATGCTCAGATTGGCCAACTTGAGGGCCAAATCCAGGAGCAGGACACTCTCATGGGTGAGAGAGATACCACGATAGCACAGTTGGAGGAGCAGCTCCATGATCTGAACCTTGAGTTGGAGGATGCTAATGAGCATATTCAGTGGCATCATGATCAGAATGACCATCCCCATGAGGACGACATGGAGGAGGATGAGGAGGAGCCACAGGAGATCGATGGTATCTCAGGTATGGATTTCGAGGGTGAGGTACCACAGGCACCTCAGATGGGAGCCCACTCTCCGGCTCACAGCGAGTCGTCTGTCAACGACTTGGATGATTTCTAGAGGACGACCTAGGATGACTTTTTGCACATACTCCTCGATAGGGTAGCCTAACCTTTGGCAAGTGTTGTAATAGGCTAACTAGGAGTTGAGTAACTCTTTTGTGTTGGGTATATCTGAACCATGCGGATACCCACAACATGTAAGGAACGGCGATAAACTTGGTGATTTCGTTGTAAGTTGGTAAACGATGGAATCCACAATCGCTGAGACTTGTCGGAATTTTTACCCATGTCTCCTTGCATTTCTTGGCTGAGTGTTGAATGCCAGACTTGTGCTAAATTTTGTGATCTAGGTTCTCACAAAAATTTGGCTTCATTGGACCTCGCTAGTTTAAGATATAGGCGAAACAGTACCGATCAAGCTGCTGAAAAACAGCTAAGACAGCAAGGCAAAGGAAGAGCTTTTTCGACCATCTTAGCCATAGTTCTAGCACCGAAGTAAATACCAAAGTGGGGCAGTCCTAAATTCTCTGACTACCACAAATGTTTGAGATGTTTTGGATGGACCCACAGCAGGCTATGATTTTTCTCGTAGCAAACAGAGATTCTGTCCATACTTCTAGCTCAGACTTCGGAAGTCTATGACTACACCAATTATTTATGAATCAAGGAAGTAATATGGATCGCGTTGCTAATGGTAACCTTTCACGTTTCAGATGGTTGGATCAACACGTGGCAACCCCGAGGGTTTTGGTGCCGGTGGCAGCCGCTCGCGACAATCGCCACCACCCCCGCCCAGTTTGGTGGAAGTGATGGCCGCTCAAACCGAGCTGCTGCGTCAGATTGTGCAAGGGCAACACCAGCAGAGAGGAGGGCACAATGCTCACCAACCACAAGCTGCAGGATACACGGATTTCCTGGGGACCCAGCCTCCCTTGTTCCATAAGACCGAGGAACCCCTGGACGCAGATGCATGGATTCGCACCATAGAATCCAAGTTCACACTACTTGTGGCCCCATGCTCAGAGGCCAACAAGGCCCGTTTTGCCGCGCAACAGCTTCGCGGTACCGCTCGACTGTGTTGGACCACTATTTTGCGATGCTCCCGGCTGACCATGTGGTCGACTGGAATGAATTCAAGACCGCGTTCCGGGCACATCATATCCCCGAGGGTCTCATGGAGAGAAAGTTGAATGAGTTCCTGGCACTCACCCAAGGCACCCGCACCGTGTTGCAGTACGCCCAGGCGTTCAACAACCTATGCCAATATGCAGGCTATCACGCTGATACGGATGCCAAGAAGCGTGATCGTTTCCGCCGAGGTCTGAATACCAAGCTCAAGGAACGTCTGAACCTAGCCAGGGCTGACACCTACAATGAGTTGGTCAATATGGCCATTACCCAGGAGGACTGTATCATGGCGCACCGGGCAGAGAAGAAGAGAAAGGCACCCGCAGGACCGTCAAGTGTCCAACCACCAAGGTATCGCATCGTGCAAAATACCGCACCTACAGCTCCACCAAAGGCCCCGCAGCCAGGTAGATGGATTGCCAGACCCCCACAGCAGCCAGGCATGGTACGACCCCCGATGCCTCCACAGAATGGTCCGAGGCCCATTCTTCAGCAGTCTCTTCGACCTAGCCCCGCAAATCGCTGTTTCAAATGCGGGAGTTCCAGCCACTTCGCACGCGAATGCCCTCAGCCTGGACAGCCCAACCAAAGTCAAGGATCCAACCCGAACGCTAAGAACAGGGGCAAGAGACAAACCCTGCAAGTCAAGCAAGGACGGATTAACTTCACCACGCTTGCAGAGCTTCCAGAAGGAGCCCCAGTAATGTCGGGTACACTCTCTATCCATAACAAGCCTGCCGTTATATTATTTGATTCTGGTGCATCGCATAGTTTCATAAGTGCAAAATTCGGTGCAAAAGTAGGCTTGGATATTTGTCACACAAAAGGGTCATATATGATATCAACACCGGGTGGTAAAATTGCTTCAAACCAAATGGTCAGACAAGTACCAGTCAAATTGGGTAGTAAAACCATCGACACGGACCTTGTCCTTTTACCCCTTGACGGCATGGACATTATTTTGGGAATGAACTGGATGGCTATGCATGGAGTCACACTGGACCTTTCTTCCCGAGCCGTTGAGATAAATTCACCTAGTCACGGAGCCACTACCCTTTACCTACCATTCATAGATTGCACGAATTCCTGTGCTTATAAGATGGAAGGACTTAAGCTAGATGAGATTCTTGTGGTGAACGAGTATGCCGATGTTTTCCCGGATGACTTACCAGGAATGCCACCGGATAGGGATATTGAGTTCGCTATTGAACTACAACCAGGCACTGCACCTATATCCAAGAGACCATATAGGATGCCCCCTAAGGAATTGGCCGAGCTGAAAATTCAACTCCAAGAACTACTGGACAAGGGTTTTATTCGCCCTAGCGCGTCACCTTGGGGATGTCCAGCCCTATTCGTAAAGAAGAAGGATGACAGTTTAAGATTATGTGTGGACTACCGACCTCTCAATGCGGTAACTGTTAAAAATAAATACCCCCTTCCTCGCATCGACGTACTCTTCGATCAATTAGCTGGAGCCAGAGTCTTCTCAAAGATTGATCTTCGTTCGGGATATCATCAGATCAAGATTCGCCCGTGCGATGTCCCTAAGACTGCCTTCTCCACACGATATGGACTATATGAGTTTTTGGTCATGTCCTTTGGACTCACCAATGCCCCTGCCTACTTCATGTATCTCATGAATTCGGTATTCATGCCCGAACTTGACAAATTCGTCGTAGTGTTCATCGACGACATTCTTATCTATTCCAAGGATGAGGAAGAGCATGCCAAGCACCTTCGCATTGTTCTTCAGCGACTCAGAAACCATCAGCTCTATGCTAAGTTTTCTAAGTGTGAATTCTGGTTGGATACTGTAAAGTTCTTAGGTCACACGATCTCCAGCGAAGGCATAGCTGTTGACCCCAGCAAGGTACAAGAGGTGATGGATTGGAAACCCCCTACCTCTGTTCATCAGATTCGCAGTTTTCTCGGCTTAGCCGGTTACTACCGTCGCTTCATCCCGGATTTCTCTCGAATCGCTAAGCCCATGACGGAACTATTGAAGAAGGAAGTAAAGTTTGTATGGAATGAGAAGTGTGAGGAAGCCTTCCACACTCTCAGAGAGCATCTGACTACGGCACCTGTGTTAGCTCAACCCGATAATACCAAGTCATTCGATGTGTATTGTGACGCATCAGGTACTGGTCTAGGATGTGTGCTTATGCAAGAGAATCGAGTGATTGCATATGCCTCACGAGCCCTTCGGCCCCACGAACAGAATTATCCCACGCATGACCTTGAGCTCGCAGCCGTCATTCACGTCCTGAAGATATGGAGGCACTATCTCATGGGTACACAGTGCAATATCTACACGGATCATAAGAGTCTCAAGTATATCTTCACACAAGCCGATCTGAATATGAGACAACGGAGATGGCTAGAACTAATCAAGGATTATGACCTTGAAGTGCACTATCACCCCGGCAAGGCTAATGTAGTCGCGGATGCACTAAGCCGCAAGTCCCATTGCCATTGCCTATCCATGGAGTCCTACCATGAGACATTATGTGCAGACATGAGGAAGCTTAACTTGGAAATAGTTTCCCAAGGCACTCTAGATCACATCTCAGTTGAGCCCACTCTTCACGACCAAATCGTCATGGCACAACTACATGATGAAGGAATCAAGATCATCAAACAAAAACTCTCTCTAGGTGAGGAGAAGTATAAGTGTTTCCGCCAGGACCATAAGGGAGTTCTATGGTTCGAAAGTCGTATAGTCGTTCCGAAGAATCGTGAACTCCGCAAGCAAATTCTTGATGAGGCACACCTCTCCAAATTCTCTATCCACCCCGGCAGTAGCAAAATGTATCAGGACCTAAGGCAAAACTTCTGGTGGACTAGAATGAGAAGGGAAATTGCTACGTATGTCTCGGAATGTGACACATGCCAGAGAGTAAAAGCTAGCCACTTAAAGGTGGCCGGTACACTTCAACCGTTACCTATACCATCATGGAAATGGGAAGACATAAGTATGGACTTCATCGTGGGATTACCAAACACTTCCCAGAAACATGATTCCATATGGGTTATCGTTGATAGACTCACGAAGACGGCACATTTTCTTCCGGTGCACACCACCTATTCTACCAAGAAATATGCCGATATTTACCTCGATCGTATTGTTTGCCTGCATGGAATACCTAAGACAATCATTTCCGATCGTGGTCCCCAGTTTGTAGCACGCTTTTGGGAACAACTGCAAACGTCTCTTGGTACTAAGCTGATTCGCAGCTCAGCATACCATCCGCAGACCGATGGACAAACGGAGAGAGTAAACCAAATTCTTGAGGACATGCTGAGAGCTTGTGTCATTCATTATGACAAGAAATGGGACAAATGCCTACCCCTGGCAGAGTTCTCATACAACAACAGCTACCAAACGAGTTTGAAAATGGCACCATTTGAGGCCCTGTACGGACGAAGGTGTCGAACCCCTTTGAGCTGGTCACAAACCGGAGAACGTAAAATAATTGGACCCGACCTGGTAATCGAGGCAGAGGAGAAAGTAAAAGTAATACAAGCAAATCTTAGAGCCGCACAAGCCCGACAAAAGAGCTATTCTGACAAAAGGAGAAAGCCTCTAAAGTTCGAAGTTGGCGATCATGTCTATCTTCGGGTTTCACCAACCAAGGGAGTGCGAAGATTTGGAATCAAAGGCAAACTAGCTCCCCGTTATATTGGTCCTTACGAAATCATGGAGAGCTGCGGACCCGTAGCCTACAAATTACGACTGCCCCCTCAGCTCACGGCCACCCATGATGTCTTCCACGTATCTCAACTCAAGAAGTGTATTCGAGTCCCTACCGAGGTTGTGGAACGACAAGAAATATCGTTGGAACCCGATCTCTCGTATGTCGAACACCCAATTAAGATTCTGGATCAAAAGGAAAGAGAGACCAGGAAGAAAGTGATTAGAATGTATAAGATACAATGGAATCGCCACACGGAAGAAGAAGCCACCTGGGAAACGGAAAGCTACCTGAACCAACATTTCCCTGGGTTTCTGGTCTCAACCACTGGTATGTGCACCCACGCCCACACTAAGAATTACCGAATCTCGGGGCGAGATTCTTGTTAAGGGGGGAAGGCTGTGACAACCCTGGTAATTAAAATTCCGAAATCAATGTCATTAGCCTAACTCTATGTGTTAAACCAACTAATGAGAGGGTGGAAAGAATTTAAAACGGGTTCAGTTGGAATTCAAATTAAATTTGGGCACAATTGGGCACATTTGAAACTTTTAAAATAACTTTAAAACCATAAGCCAAATGAAATTTTGCCTGAAACCAAAGTTGTAGAACTTTTTATTTTGAACAACTTTCGTGTTCAAAAGTTTTTGAAATTCAAATCAGAAAGAGGAGAAAACGCCCTGTTTGCACCCAGCCCCCTGAACTTTTTCGAATTTTTGCATTTCGGTCCCTGGCATCTCCCCCCCCCCCCCCTCTGCTCTGCCGCGCCGCGCGCACGCGCCCGCCCGCCGCGCGCCAGGTGGCCGGCGTCGCCTGACCGGCGCGGAGCGCCAGGCCAGTGGCCGCCGCGCCACCCCGCCACGGCCGGCTTTCCCCCGCCCCGACGCCGCGCCGCCCAGTCCCCGCGCGCGCGTGCTGCCGCGCCCCGGCCGCCGCCCACCCGGCCAGTACCCGCGCTCCGCCGTGCCGCCCCGGCCCCCGCGCCCCACCAGTCGCCGCGCCTGCCCTCCGCCCGAGCCGCTGCAGCAGCTGCTCCCCACTCCGCGCCCGGCGCTATCTCGCCACGCCCACGCCACAATCGCGGCCGCCCAGTCACCGCGCCCGCTCGCCGCACGCCGCGCCGGCGTTCTGCCGCCGCCCGCCGCGCCCAGTGCACGCCGCTGCCGTGCCCCGCCCCGCGCGTCACCCAGGCATCTCCACGTTCTCCCTCCTGTCCCTATAACACCCCCGCCCCGACCGCCCGCGCGAAACCCCGCCACCAGAACGCCTCGCCGCGCCATCGCCGCCGCCGAGCACCACCCGCCCGTGGGCAGCCCTCCACAGCCGCCCACTGCCCAAACCGAGCACCCAGCCACCACTACATCACCCCACCGCAGCTCACCGACCCGCCCAACGCCACCCAGAGCCACCGGAGCACCGCCGCCCGCGCTGCCGTCGCCGCCGCCGCTCCTGCTCGCCGTAGACAGCACGACCCCGACCCCCTCCGTCCAAGCCGAGCCCCGGAGTAGCTTCCCCACGCACTAGTGAAGCTCACCGACCGGACCACGCCGCCCCAAGCCCGCCGGAGCACCGCCGTCGACGCGAGCCGCGCCGCCGCCGCCTCTGCTCCAACGCCGGCGAGCCCTTCCCGGCCGTCCCCCACCTGAACAACACCCCCACGAGGTAGCCCTCGCACCCCTGAACCTTCCCCGACCCCCGCCCCTCGCCGCCGGCGAGCCCCCTCGCCGGAATTTCGGCCGGCCGCCGCACCCGAGCCGCCGAGGACCCAATTGCAAGGATTTAAATCTTTAGAAGGGTCTGAGCGTAAGATTCAAGGACCTAGTTGTAAAAGAAAATTTCAAACCTAGATTCAAATTCAGTGAACTTGTAAAATTCGTATAAAATCGTAGAAAATTCAGAAAAATGCAAACTCAACTGTTCTGGAATCCTAAGAACAAACTCTACCACTTTTGTTACAAAAATTTTCTCAGGATCTCAAAATATTTTGCTCTACATTAAATAGAAGCTTTAATGGACATATTTTATACCCACTGTTCTAGAACAATGCTGACCCTGAATTTTGGTCAGTGAACTAGTTGCTGGATGATTAGGACTGTGTAAAAAGATCAGGCACAAATTCCATCTCTAGCTCTGCTGTTTGTTAAACTTAGTTTTAATTCATGTGTAAATGGAATGTTTTATCCCTGTAGTTAGGTGGTGAGCCACCCCTTGAAATTTTTCCTATGCTAATGTATTGGTAACTAGAAGCCAGAGAAAAATTAGGAGACTTTTTTTTCTCAGAGTAACCTATTTATTTGATTTATGTGCTAATAACATACGTTAAATCAAGAAAATAGTATCTTAGCTTGGAAAATCCCCAAATTATTACTGGGAGTTACACTTTGGTAGAGGTTGCTGGGTAAAAAGTTTCATGGACAAAAACCCTATGTAGGGCCCTGTAAAAATGAATCTTTGAAAAGCCTAGGTGTAGAATGTTATATTTTCTATGATCTAAATACTGCATGATAAATCCTACAAAAATTACAGTAGCTTCTGCATGCTCAAGTGAGAGCTCTGTAAAAATCTTAGCCACAATTGTTGCACCAATTGATCTGTACAAAAAGAACAAGTATCTAACAGCAACAATGATATCTATTTTTCAGAATTAATCTGCTACATAAAATTGGCTGAAAATTTTACAGTAAGCACATCTTTCCTTGAGGTGTCTAAATCCAAAATTTCATGACCAGAAACTATCCCTTGTAGTAATTACTCTCAAATCGTAATCAAGTGCTATTTCCACGACTTAAACTGTGCACTCATGTAGAATCGACGACTCTCGCCGACGGAACCTACGAGCTGGTGCCCGCGTCCGAGAGTGAACAGCGCGAAGCTCAAGCAAATCTAACTGAAGCTTTTGAAGACCCGAGCCCAAGTTCGGAAGATCCCCAAGCGAACTGCGAAGGCAAGCCCCGGAGCATAACCCATTCTTTCCGAAATGATGCAACTCTTTACTCCTTGCTTGTGCATTAAGTTTATAGGAGTTGGATGAAAACTTAGTTGCATGATGTCAGGAACCCTTGTTTGAAAACTAGATGTAAGGTTCGTTAGAATGCTGTGCTAATAGGACTCCGGTAAAAGTCGAGTGATTTCCTGTCACTCGCGAGAAAATAGGAGTTGAATGACTACTACACACTGCAATCATAAGGACACGGACGGGTTATGTAACGATGGTTACGATTGAGGCCCGTCTGTCTAGTGAAAAATGCTAAGGCCGCAGGGTGTGGTAGTGATGGTTAAGTCTTGAACGTACTAAACACATGCCGAGATTATGGGAATCGGTAAGCTTAAGTACCTGATTGGCCCGGCAAGGGGACGGCATCCTACCCTTTGAACTTCGGTCCCATGTGCATATGGCGAGTGCAGAGAGTGGTCACGACCCGGCGCCGAACCGTGGCGTGGGGCTCTTGTACTCTCGGAGGGTAGCCCCGATCCACGACCCGGAAAGAAAGGGGAAAAGTTGCACGTGTGACTCTAGGGAGTAACCACGTGACGTGTGTTTGGGTCTCCCTTGCAAGGTTAAGAAATTCGATTCGAATCGTCCGTTTCTCACGGCTATTGAGACTGCTTAACCATTTTTACCCACAGAGTAAGAAGAGGAACAATGATGATGAATGAACTGGTTGGATGGAAAACTTAATGTTTCACCATGTGTGCATCAGATAGCTGCTTACCTAGACTGGCTAACGAAACTAAAATCTTGAGCTAAAAGTTGAAAGTAAGGACCCACTTGTAGATGCTTTTCGGCAAAACAAACCCCTGAGCCAAAAAGCCTGGCATGTCTAGAGTCGGTGGAGTAGTTCCCACCACTCGGGTAAGTCTTGCTGAGTATTAGTATACTCAGCCTTGCTTGTGGCTCGTTTTCAGGTGAGCCCTTCGAAGATATGACTGCTAGCTTGACTTGGCCCTGCACTCTTCCCCCTGGTTGGTCGGTGGAATGGGATGCGCCCCCGTCCAACGGAGATAAGGCCGAGTGATTGTCTCGTACGGGCTTCATCGAGACATCCTGTACCGTCGAGTAGTTTCCGTTGTTTATTTCCGCTGCAATTTAACTCTGAAGAACTTATTTATGTTAATTGAAGTACTTGTTTTCTAAACTCAGAACTAGGCCTGTAATATTTACTTATGCTAATGATGTAATATTTGCTAGAATGTGGTATTCTCTGGGCTCATCGTCGCATGAGCATTTGTATGTACGGCGCTCGATCCGTTCACCGTGGTTGTATCGGGAGGTTATACCCGACAGACCAGTGGATTACTCCGTTTGAAGTGTAAGGTTAACCGAGGATGCCTTAATGGTGATGGTTAATACACTTGAGCCGGATTAATTCAGGTGGTTCTGCCACACTCATCCCTATTCTACTCTGAGGCTAGACAAGCTTTGCTTGAGACTCTTCTTCTCTCCAAATGGTGTGTGTTGGAATTGAGGTATGGGCATTTATTTATAGCTCTCCAAGGTCGGTTCACGGATAGATGCTAAGCTTGTATGCTGTCTTGATGGTTAAGGAAACTGCCAGTCGAAGGGGGTCGCGTGACGTGCAAGTTTGAGGCCGGCCGGCCTAAGATTGTTGCCACTTGACACCGCCTTTGGCGTGGACGTCCCAGATGACTTCCTGATGGCGGTTATGGCTGCACATCAGCCGTTTCTTCAGTTGCAAGGACGGTCAGCCTTGACTAAGCCGGTCAGCCTGGTCCAGAAGTGTCTCGGCCCTCCATTCCACCGCCTTGTTGATTGACGCGTGAGATTCACCCAAAGAGGCGGTTTGGAGCTTGAAGTTGTGTTGAGTCGCTGCATGTGGACCCATGGATCTAAGGCACATGCCTTTCGATCGTTGGATGCATTTCTTTGTGAGGTGCCGGTCAGGATTGCTTGGGGATGTATTTCTCTGCATGCAGGTGAAAGCTGAGCCGTGTTGGCTACAGTGCCAGGCCGGTCGGCTTGGGATTTCTCCCAAACTAGCCCAAATTTGTACCATGAGTTCCTGCAGTCACATATGCACCAAAACTAGTGGAACTCATTAGTTTAAATAAATTTAGCTTGGTGTAGGTGTTGTAATCATGAATTCTGAAGTAATGTTGGTGGTCAAAATCATCGAAAATCGACTGCCAACAATAGAAAGGAAGAGTTTTCTAAGAGGTGATCTTGGATCTCTCTTCCTTCCATCAGAGTTTTGTGTGCAAAAGAACCTCCAGTGGCAATGTCGAGGTCTAGGGCAGATTTCATGTCTAATCCCGAGCAAAAGATTTCCAATGAAATATCATCAGGTATAGACAAGTCTAGGCTAGATGCCAAAAGGCGCGAGAATCTAGCCCATGCTGCCCTATGGACTCCTCTAATTGCTCAAAGCTGAGGATGTCAGTCGGTAGGGATTCTATGTGTTTTCTAAGGGAGAACGAGTAGCAAAAGTCAACTCGGAGTTTTCGCCAATCACCGCTCATACTCCCTATCGTGCGGGTGTACCATTGCTCCGCGCTCTGTGAGAGAGAAAGGAAACAACTTCCACCGCAAAATTTCCTGTGTCATGCCTAGGATTACTAAGCATGAGGAGAGTTCCTCGAACTCTTGCAAATGATCGTAGGGATCTCCGTTAATTGCTCCAGAGAAGGGTCAATTTTGAACCATGGCTATAAAGCTAGGGTGCAATTTGTAGCCAGATGAAAGTATTGATTTTGATGATTGTGGTGGCTCATAGAATTCGTCCTTAGGAGCGGAGAGCTGTTGGACAGGTAGCTGCTCCATGGATAGCAGGGGTAGACATAGAATCAAAGAAAAAAAATTAAAAGGATACAAGGACGAACTAGGTCCGAAGAGAATATAGCAACCGCTCCCCGGCAATGGCGCTAGACAAATAAATCTGCAAGCGCACAGATACCGTTGTAGCTTTCGCCCAGGAGTATTCCGGGGTATCTATCCACTGAGGAACGTGTGTATATTCTCTAAGGTTCAGGTTCGTCCAAGGACACCACACAGGCTAGAGGCAAGGGGCAGAGAGGATTCTTAGGCTAAGAATCAAAGGTAAGATATAACTGTCCTAGTTGTTCGCGTCGGGCTACTAGCTTCCCACAAGACAAAACCTAGTGAGCTCCGGTAATATGGCACCGGGATATACCCGAATAGAGAGAATTACGCTGGATAGACAAGGCTGTCACCACCTACTACCAACCTCATCTAACTATGGGATATACCACAACCAACAGGTAAAGTCTAGTCTAGACACTACGTCTACACTATCTTTTATGAACTCTAGCCTTAGCTTAGCACCCTCTAAACTAGTGAACTATTGATCCGGTAAACAACTAAGGAACTAGAACTATTACTTAACTAAGAAACTAAGCACAGAACAAGTCATGAACACTTACTTTGATTGATAAGCATCCATCGAGGTACAAGCTAGAGGACCCCGACACTTCCCCGACTTCCCCTCACTCTGTCCCTATCTCCTTACACTTGTAGAAATGATCCTAGAGCTCAAATATGAAAGTGGAAGAGCAAAAGAGTTGTGTGTGTTGTGTGTGTCTCTATTCTAGCCCACTCCCCTCATATTTATAGGGGTGTACAAGGGGGTTCCTAGCCGGCAATCTCATGGAGCCTTGCAGAACCGCCTTCTAGAGTTCAACAGGAGTCTACGCGTGGAACCTGGTGGCGAGGTGGCCTAGTGGCCGTTCGGCCGAACCAGTGGATCGGCCGAACCCTGGCCACCATCTTTGGCGATCGACTTTGGCCAAGAGGCTGGTAGGTGGGCCCTAAGGTTGGTTCTGGGTGACTTGGCGCAGTTCTACGTCGGTTGCATGCTCTTGTGGGCCCTTTGATCCATGGGAGGCTGAACGATACATTCTGATTGGTTGGACTGTGTTGCCTTGGATTGAGAGTGTGTTTAGGTTGTTATGTGGGTCATTCAATCCTCGTGCTTGCTCATGATTGGTCGGTGTTTTGTGCCGTGGATTTGAAGGTGTGTTTTCCCTCCATTTCTGCTCAAATTCCTGCATAGCTATATTTTCCTGGGGATATGTGGAATTGGCATTATTTTGGATAAATATGCATGCAAGGAATGTTTGTTCTCATGATTTTAGATCAAATTGACGGTCAAAACCGGTCCGTAATGAGCGTTAACAACCTTCAAGTTCTTCCTTTCTAGGCCTTGGTCGTCGGCGTTTACTCCTTTTTGTCCAAGGCACCTACACGGATCATACAATTCGGCAAGTCATCTCATGGTGTATATGACAATCTATAGTAAATGCTAGGATGTAATTAATCACGTAGTCATTACCTGACTTGGATACGGTTCCTAATCCGGATCGACCTCCGATCTTGAACGGCTTTCTCTTGGAGGAAAAGGGTGTGGATATAACGGATCCTGCCACACACCTTCTACCCAAGCCCCATGCCTAATCCTAGGACCTTCATTGTCATCAGATTGGACACCGTCATCGGCATCATCATCTCCAGATTGGGCAACAACGTCGACCTCATCATCTCACGCCATCTGGGAAGCAATTTGCTCGACTTTGTTCATTTGTGGTGCTCCATCCTCTCTATGCGGGGATGATGACGACGGTTGATCCATTTACAAGTTCTACATATTTCAATAGGAACATATTTGAATACAAAATTTCAATAGAATCATATTTGAATACAAAATTTGAATAGAAATATATCTGAATAAAATTATGAATAGAAACATAACAACAAGATTAAATATAAGAAAGGAAATATTTATGAGTTGACATGAATATGAAAGTTAAAAGACAGACCTCATAATTTCACAACAAGATTACACTCACTAATCAAATGAATTCACATTCACTTTTCAGATATAAAAAATAACACATTCACTAGTTCAATAAGTCACTACCTATTTCACATTCACTAATGTCTCCGAGTGTGTTTAAGAGAGTGTGTGTGTTGTGTGCATTGATAATTTCACTAATTTCAATAATCAGCAAGTCCAAAACAATAACAATTTCGCTAATTCACTAACTCACATTCACTAACACTTTCACTAATTCACTAACTCACATTCACGAATTCTCCTACCAAAAAATAACACTTTTGCTAATTCACATTCTCAATAATCCAAAATTTCATTCACAAGTCCTCATATACATGAATACAATCATTGACTAAAAAAAATAAAAAAGACCTTGCGGGAGCTCGAGCGTCGTGGAGGAGAGGAGGGAGGGGATGGCCGCCGTCGAGGGGAGGAGGAGGGGGCTGCTCGCACGGCATAGAGAGGAGGACGCGCGGTGGAGGTGGCGGCGTGGGGTGCTCAGGCGCCGGCTAGGCCGTAGCGGAGGAGGGCAGCGCACAGAGGAGGGCCGTGGGCGCCATCGACGCGGGGAGGTGGAGCCGGAGGGAGCTCGGGCGCCGGCTACGCCGAGCGCGGTGGAGAAGGCCTGCGCGGGTAGGTGGCGGGGTGCATGAGGAGGGGTGCTGGCGCGGGCACGGAGGTGGGTGCGTCGGCGGAGCGGAGACAAGGGCAAAATCCGGCAGCCTAACGACATCCGATTCGAAATGGGAAATTTTTGCTAAGTCCCGCCTTCCCTCTCCTATGTATAGGAGGCCATTTGAAGGGGTGGGTGACGCCTCCACCCGCCCCTACAAATGATTTGTATGGGCAGGTTGGGGCATCACCGGCTCCTAAAAATGATTTGTAGGGGCGGGTGGGGGCGTCGCCCGCCCCTGAAAATAATTTTCATTTTTTTCTATTAATCCATTTGATTTAGAAAAAATAGCAAAACACATAAAAAAGTGAAATTTGTACCCTTAGGGATATTGTGACCTACAGAACTAGAAAAAATATGACGACCACATTTCAGCGTATATAATGGTTACGAGTGTGGAAACCACAATGTGTGGCTGTACCACACATCTATCTCATAGAACTCAAGGCATACTTTGTGATTTCCACACTCTTAATCTACTGAAATGGTGGTGCGAATTTTACTTTTTTTTGATGTATTTTGCTATTTTTCTTGAATTAAATGAATTTAGAGAATAATTTTCAGGGGTGGGTTGGGGCCTCACCGGTCCCTACAAATACATTTTCAGGGGCGGTGGCGGCATCACCTGCCACTAGAAATAAATTTTTAGGGGCGGGTGGGGGCGTCACTCGCCCCTAAAAATATAGTTTTCAATTTTTTTCTGTAAATCCATTTAATTTAGGAAAAATAGCAAAACACATCAAACACAAAGTGAAATTTGTACCCTAAGGATATTGTGACCTATAGAACTAGAAAAAAAAATATGACTTGACAACCACATTTCAACGTATATAATGATTTTTTTATTTTGATTTATTTTGTAGTGTGCGAGTGTTTTATTAAATACAACTACAAAAAAGCATATACTTCTCTCTCCTATATGGATATAAGAAATTCATCAATAACTAATGAGGCTAGAACATAAAAATAGTTTACAAGGTCTCATATACATAACTCATTCAGAATACAATGATACACGGGATATTAGAGATATTACAAGAATCCAAAAATAATTTACTAGCTACATATTTAAGCGGTAACAATTCGCGATTCTCAGTCCTTGCGTACGTCGTTTCTTATGCTTGCTTCTATAATTCTCAACTTCTATGGCAACTATGTGAAGATGTTCATTTCATCGTATTGATTATATTATTCCACATCGTCGATACCATCAACTCCTATGATATGTTGTTTTCCAGGGACGACAACGTGCTTTGTCTTCTTTGCGGGATCAGCTATGTATAGTACCTGTGCGACCTGTGAAACAAACCCATGGATCATCTTTGTAACCGACATTGTTGAGGCCAATAATCGTGAGCCCATAGCCATCCACCTCAACACCTCTTGGGTGTTTGACCCAACAGCACCGAAAGAGTGGGACTTGTATATTGGAACCATAGTGCACTTCCCATGCATATATCATCTATGACGCCATAGTATGTGGTACGTTAGCCTGTTCTCTCGTCTAAGGCCTCAATACGGACACCACTGTTCTGAGACACAGTCTTCTTGTCCTTTGCGGCAGTATAAAATAGATATCCATTAATATCATACCCTTGCCATGACATGACCTGGCTAGATGGGCCAGCAGCCAATCTTTTGATCATTTGTTCTTCCACGGTCTCCCCATCTGGTAGATCAAGGCCCTTCAACCATGTAGTCAATCGACACTTTTGCTCTCTCATGATCCAATCATCCGAGCGGCCATTACTTTCTGCACGAATCATGCTCAAGTGTTCATAGACTAAAAGTGTCATTATCTTGAGGTGCTGCAAGATGCTATAGTGTGCTTGTTGCACACCTTTGAAATCCATATCGATGAAGGTTTTCTTCCCAACTTTGCCAACCCCTTCCAACATCCCCAAAAAGCGTGGAACAGGCAAAACAATACCTACTTTATCCTTTAGGTAACCAAGGCAACACTCGATAATTTCCTCAGTACTGTATCCCTCTATCATGGATCCCTCACGGTATGCACGATTCAGTATGTACCGGTTTGGAATGGACATGAAACGCTCATATGTACATTTCATGTAGGTAAAGCAGACCAAGTGCCAGTATCTGGTCAACCATATGAATCATTAGGCGTTCTGTTATATCAAAAAACTAAAAGGGAAGCACATCTCGAGCTGTGCCATAGTCTCCCCGATAAATTCTTGGAGATCTTGCAATTTCATCTTCGTTGATCATCTTTTGAGAAATCTTGTTGAAGAAGTAACACTACCGGGTGATTACCATCTTTATATATACTGGCTTGATCGCTCTGATTGCAATAGGGAGGAACACCGTCAGCAACACATGAAAATCATGACAGTTATAGCCGCATAGCGAGAGGTCTTTCATCGAAACTAGTTTTCTTAAGTTGGATGAGAAATGACTTGGGACTCTGATCCCCCGTAAGCTCTCGCACATTGCCTTCTTCTCATCATGTGTCAAGTTGTAGCTGGCCGGGGGAAGTTCATATCTTCCATTCCTTTATCCACAGGGCGAAGATCTTCTCTTATCTTCATGGCTACCAGGTCTTGACGTGATTTCTAGGTATCCATTGTCTTGGCTAATGTCTCTAGAAGGAGCCCAATTTTGTTACCAAACATATTCTTCTTCAGGTGCATACCATTGATTGCATGGCGGACCTCTAGATCCTCCCAATACAGTAAGTACTTGTAGAAGATGGACTGTTTCTTGAATGGTACGCCTTTGATAGGTGCCTTATATCTGTTTCTCTTCTTCCCATCCTTCGTCATCTTCCCATAGGTGACCCGGATGGTCTTGACCATTTCGGAAATATAGTGCCCGTCTCGTTTTATTGGACCAGAATGTAACTCAGGCTTGTCATAAAAAAAGTTGTAGAACTTCTTACTTTGGTACCGATGTCCTTCCACCAAGAAGCGCCTGTACCCAAGGTAAACTACCTTTCTAGAACCTTCCAGGAAAGATGATACGGTGTCATCCACGCAGACCGTGCATCCCGTCCTACCTTTCACCTATCCCGAAAGGACAAACAAAGCCTAGTAATCATGGATGGTGATGAAGATAATGGCTCTTAGATTAAAGGGCTGCCGTGTAAAACCATCAACGATATTGATACCCTCCTTCAATAGAGTTTCCATCTCATGCATTAGAGGCTCAAGAAAAACATCAATATCGATGCCAGGATGCTTGGGGCCTTGTATAAGGATCGATAGGAAAAGATACTTTCTCTTTTGGCACAAGCAAGTAGGCTGGTTGTACGTCATCAAGATCACTGGCCATATGCTATGAGTCCTAGTTCTATCACCGAACGGATTCATTCCAGATAATACTGCTCATCGAACTTCTTCCATTAGCGAGCATCAGCTAGATGTCGGATCTTTCTGTCGCCCTTCTTGCGCTTGTCCAAATCCCACCATCGCATCAGTTCAGCATCCTTTTGGTTGGAGAAGAAATGCCTCGGGCGGTCGGCAACTGGGAGGTACCACATAACCATGGCAGGAATTCTGCTCTGCTTCTCAGAAATGCCTAAAGTAGTGTCCGCTGGCTCAACAGAGGCAACACTATTTCTTGCACCCTTCCTCTTCCTTTTATTCCCATCACCTGGCCCTTGAATGTCGCCACCACAATAACCGGCATTATTTCTGTATCGACTGGCAGAACAAATAGGGCATTTGTCCAAGTTTTTGAAAGAATCCCCATGATACAAAATACAATAATTTGGACATGCATGAATTCTTTCCACACCCATCGTGAACGGACTGACAAACTTCTTTGCTCGATAGGTGTTGGTAGGCACTTTATTTGGCTTTGGAAGCAACCAAGCCAACATACGCAAGAGATCATTAAAACTACTGTTTGACCAACTCTGCTTAGCCTTTAGAGTCAATAGCTCAAGTATGAAACGAAGCATGGTCTAGTATTTCGGATATCTCTTTGATCGCTCGTATATATTTTCCTCCGCTGATTTTTTCACTGTCTCGAGGTTTGCTAACCCCTTTGCAGTACCTACTAATAGCTCTGCTTTGGTGTGGCGCAACAACTGCCTAAGGAAATCATCGTCATCAAGTTCGTCGTCACTACCATCATCACTACCACCATCGATGGGCCCCTCGCTGACACCATCACCATCATCATCCTTGACATCCGCACAAAATTCATCATAAGCATCAAACAATCTATCAAACTCGACATTTTCTATCATTTCATCGAGTCTATTCTCCGTCGGAGGGGGGCTTTCTGTCCATGAGACGTCCAGATCATGTAATTCTCAACAAAACCACCCACAAACACATGCGATCTGATTGTAGTTGTCGCTAAATACTCTCATATTCTTGCATATTTTGCACGGGCAAGGTATCCTTTGTGTCTTCTTATTTCTTGCGTGGTTTTCCGCAGCTTGAATGAATTTATTAAGTTCTCCACGGAAATAGGCATCCATCCTTCGTGCTTTGTACATCCATATCCTATCCATCTCTGAACATCAACAAATATATAACTTTATATACACCTAGATATGCATGTGTGCAAATATTGTCCTCCTACTAAAGTAACATAACTTCATCCAAAAGTTTGAGGCAAATAGAGCCCCAAATAGCCATAAAATATATTTTTATATATGCGTAGATATTGGAAAAAGTCAATTTAATATGTAAAAACTATAAAAAATCAAAACCCAACTTATTATTGAACAACTAAATTTTATTAAAAATAACTATAATGCATTTGTGTAAATATTAAAAAACAATGCTTCTTCTCTCTCCTCCATGGAACTAGAAATTTGTTTACTTAGGAACGAGGCTAAAACATAAAGATTGGGCCCAAATGATTACATAATCTTGTTCTCCTACTAAAATAACCTAACTTCATCCAAAAGTTTTAGGCAAATGAAGCCCAAAATGGTAAATTCACACCATGGAAATCTAGATATAGCTAGAGGTAATAGAGCTCCATTTGTGCCTTAAAACTTTGCAAAAAGCTTAGAAAAGATATGGGAGTAGCATCAACTTACCTCCTAAAGCCCCACCTCCAAGGAAATCAAGTTTAAAAGCTTCCCTCCCCTTTTTTCTATTTTTAGATTTTCGGGCAGCACCTCCCCCGAGCAAACACTGTGTTGTCGGGCGGAGGAAGAAGGGCACCTAGAATTTTATGGGTATTTTCAGGGGTGGGTGATGGCGTCACCCGCCCCTAAAAATCCATTTATAGGGGTGGGTGGCGCCATCACCCGCCCCTGAAAAGGGGCCTCATTTTCAGGGGTGGGTGATGGCTTCACCCGCCCGTAAAGATTCATTTCCAGGTGCGGGTCAGCTGATACAGTAACTACACTCCTTTTGTAGGAACAGGTTACATTTTGACCTTCCCTAGAAAAAAATGGGGTGTTGCTACAAATCATATTTTATAGTGTTACCCACCCTTAAAAGTAGCATTTCTAGTAGCGAGAAGTAGGGGCGGGTGTGGTCCCTAAAAATACGTTTTTACCCGCCCCTGAAAACCTTTTTTTAGTAGTGATGATAGTGTAGTTATCTAAAGTATATGCACTTACCTGTATTGGACTTGTGGAATAAGTGGCAATATGCATGGTGAACTTTCATAGATAAACTTAACTAACATCACTAGCTAAGCTTTATTGATGCACCTAGATAAAAAAAGAGATACATTTAAGAAATATTTTCCCTACTTTTTATAAGGCATGCATCGTTAAATGTCAAATTAAAACTTCATCATCTTGGCCAACAATTAGTTTAACAGTTTAGAAATGTTTTGGTATAAAAATATACCAATAGGTAAATATTATGAGTACATATGTTTTCTTAAGCCACGTCTTATATTTTAAAGTGGAGGTGAGGATATGTACACATGTTTTCACAGAACATGACAAAGTATTCTTCATCTACAAACATACACATATGACACAAAGAAAAGTTAGTTTTGTTGTGTAAAAAAAGTCAGCAAGAAAAACTATAAATTTGGAAATACCTCGTGGTATAGTAACGTGAGTTCAAGTCCTAGTGCTCACCTCATATTACATGTGCACACTTTTTCAAAACTAAAATGAAAATATCACATCATATTAGTGTTGATGCCACTTAAGAATATCAAATTGTAAACAGCAAGCGATGGATTAGCTGTAAGTTGTAACTTTACTCTTAGAGTATTCAGCCAAGGTTTATCAACATGTGGATCGACAACAAACTGGCTAAGGTTTTCTATCTATTCTAACATATTAATCCCAACATGAAGTGATGACTGCATATAAGAGGAATCATATGAACATAGGTTGATCACATCCACAAATACAAATGAGATAACATAACAAAGGTAACAACAGCATATCACCTTCTAGTTGAAGTTCTAGCCACCTCCAATCTACCTCCCGAGTATTGACCGTTGTACTAGTAAGGGTGGTGAAGGACCTAAAAATTAGGGCCTGACTCTTATTTTATAAAATTTTGAGCTAAACATATATAATAGCGAAGTTGAAATGTAAATGGAGCTCTAGGGTCATGATCCATTACCACCCCTATCTACTACACACTGGAATCCTGTGAGATGTTCAAAAGGCACTGAAAGTTGTATATCTTTTCGAGCTGATCTTTTTAGACACCAAATTCACCTCGATCGGAGTTTGAACGTGGAAGATATGACATGTGCAATATCTTCAGCTCCTGCAGGAATTTGACTTCCAATCTTGAGTTTCATTTGGCTTGATCATGAGATTAACCTGTCTAATCATCAAATGCTTCATCCCTAAGTCTTTTGGAATGAAGGTTCATCGAACGCGAACATGTTTGGATGCTGAATTGAGCTAGGTATTGGCCTGTAGGCTCTAGGCCGATCAGCGGACCATGTTCTGAGACCTTCTGGTGCTCGTCTTTCTCTTTTGGGCTCCTTGAATTATCCAAAGTTCAGGCCCAAATCAAGATCGTACAAAAAACCACATATATATGTTGTATTTCCTACCTTTTGCAACATAGGGTTATTTGGTATGCCAATTGGTGGGTTAATATAAGAATTAGTCCAATAATATCATAAAACAATACCAAAAAATGTCGTTAACGAGCGTCAACAATTACCTCTTTGTGTAGTAGCTCACGTTCATGGCACATCTTATTCGTGTCGGCTTCTAACTCTCATATGTGGAGGTTTTTACTCATATCCCCATGCCATTCATGGTAGTCGAACACACAATATTAATCCCATGCCTTGCGTATAGTCCACTTGTCATCCAATCAAATACTAATTGCTGGTTGCAAAATCTATTTTTTTAACCCTTGTTGTCTAAAAAATTATAAATTTGTAAATCTCATAAAACCTTCAATTTTTGTATAGATTTGTCTCCAATCGAGTCTGTATGAATAAGTTATATGAATTTTTTTTCTCGACCATGCTAGAGCACGTTTTTCACGAAGAGGGAGAAGTTATATGAATTTTTAAAAAATCAAAATTCAAACTATGAATACAGTAAACTATCCATGCCATCTTGAAATAACCATTTGCATAGATAATAAGTATCCATTCTGATGAGTAAGAGACAACACAGGTAGTCATGGAGGTATATATCCACATCCACTACTAGTAACACATTGGGCCCTTATTGATGTCGACTCGTTTGTGATCTTGCAATGATGCGTTGTGACAGTTCTTATTTATCGGCACAAATGAGCCAACAGGGATAAGTGTTCTTAGTAGTATATATTTGGTAGAAAAATAGGAGCTGGCACTATGCGCAGCAGTGATGCGTTGTCTGTAGTGTATCGGTTCTAATTTTACTAACACGGATTAGTCAGCAGAGTCTGTAAAGACGAGTGTTTTAGTAGTATTTAGTAGCTAGTAAAGTACGTGCTAGCACTATGTGTAATAATGTCATAACTATGCATCTTGCATGGTTTGTAAAGTTGTCATCTTTGGTTGGTTTGATTTTACATCATACACAAAAAGCCATCAGAGCTATAGAAAGTAATGGAATGACCTCGAAGGTACCCACGTGGTCATAACTCACAAGCCATGCAATTTTTGAAGCAAATTATGCCTTTCGTAGGATTTGTACGTGCAACCTTTTCCCTCATACAAATCTTCCTTTCCATCTCTCACCATCACAAATTGTTGATTGCTCTATAATATAGTCCTGTTTGGATCCATAGGTTATTTTTTAGCCCCCCACTTAAATAGCCCAAATAACTCTAGAGGAGCCAAACAAGAGAGCTATTTTTGAGCTATTTGCAAATAGCTCATCCCAAAAAACTAGCCCCTCCAAGGGGTGCTATTTGGGGCTATTTCGGGTGGGATCCACCGATTCTCTATTTCTCTCTCTTGTTAAAGTGGTAGCCAAATGATTGGAAAAGTACTTTAGGAGCTAAATAGAGCTAAATAGCTCTTGGATCCAAACATGTCAAGGGCTATTTCATTGAAGGACTATTTTCTTAGAATAAATTTTAGCCCTCAAAATAACCCTTGGCTATTCCTCCAAACAGGGCCTATATTTACATTTTCCCTTGATATCCAAAATTTTGATGAATATATGGATTTGTAGTGAACTTGTAAGAAAACAATTATTGTCATTTTCAAATAAAGTTGTAGGTATCTGCAGTTAGACTTTGGCAAAAAAGAAACTATTATTAGGCTGGACACTAATACTTATTGAGCACTTTATGTGTAGTGCCATTATTATCTCGCTGTGCAATCAATATATATACTATGTTCCTGATCACTATGTTCTTACTTACATGCATACTGCAGTTGGCAAATCCATAAGTACTCTAGACTATGCCCAGCATGGCATGCACCATGCAGCAGCAGCAGCTATCAATCTAATGGAAAAGACAACGACCAGCACGCAGGGGTATACCCACGCTACTCGTGACAAAGCCTGCAGTTGTACCCTAGCTAGCGTGTGGTGGTGTGGCTGTTGCATGCCTAAGGCGACGAGAGCACCGATCGATGCATACAGCAGCCGCGCGCCAGGATCACGCGCGACGGACGATGACGAGGCCTCGCGCGCGCCGCGAGCGAGCCATGCCAGGCCATATGCATACACGCACGTGAACACAGCAGGTCGGTTCGGTCGGTACACACAGCAGCTAGAGCTCCCGAGCATGGCAGCCGGCCACTGGGCGCGGACCGTGACCGTGACCGAGGCTGCCAGCGGGCTCGAGAGCAGACGCGAGCAAGCGCGTGCTCCGCATCCGCATGCAGATGCGAGCCGAGGCACGCAGCCACCTAGCAGCAGCAGGTAGCAACGGCGGTAGCGAGCGAGGCGAGGTGGCCGTGGGCGAGATCACGAGAGCCCTGTAGTATGCGAGCGAGCATGGGATCAGGAGGAAGGCGCCAAAGCCCCGCGCTCACGAGACGCGTTGCCGTCTACCGCGAGCCTTATTCCCGGCGCGCGTACGTACGCTTGTGAGCCCCCTAGCTTGTATACATGTGCATGCTGTGTTATGTGCTCTCCGATCCTCGCTCCCCCGTGCGCGTGCGTGGCCGCCCAGCTGGAAGTAAAATGTATGTATGTAGAGTTTTTTTTGTTCCTGCTCCTGGCAGAGCTAGCTAGCAGGATAGATGCTGCAACCTTTGTTTTCTTCTCGTATTTCTTTCACTAGAGTTTGTATACCAATATCAGATGACACGATGTACGTGTTCCCCCACTCAAGATTTGCCTTGGGTCGTCGGCCCGTGATGTTTAATCATCAGTAGATGTTTATTGATATGCAAGGACAGAGCTAGCATAGGAGGATAAACTCTCGCAGGACAGAAGCTGGAAAGTGGGAGAGCTGCGTGCAGCGATCAATGCAGGTGATGTGGTGGCTCCCAACCCCTCTTGTCACATGCGTTGGCCACGGCATGGATACACTGAGGCGCCAAGTGTTGCCATTATAGTAATGGGGAGAGAATGTAGGAGCCATTTGTTTAGGGGGAAGAATGAGGCGAGGAATTTGATGTTTTGTAACCACCCTGAATCGGTCGGGGGTCATGTGATGAAAAAGTACATTCCTTTGTACTTTTGCTAGCGTGCGTGTGTGCGCGTGTGAACCCCATTTGGTTTGCATAACTGCAACACTGCGGTAGCTGCAAGCTGAGAGTTGGCCTGATGTGGATGAACAACAATGACGCTTTGCTCATTGCAATCAAACTAGCTCCCCATTCACATCTACGGAATATCGCGCGCGTTTTGAACTATGCTAATATATATATAACCTAGCTTAGCAAATACTAGCTATATGCTAGCTAGCACAAAATAACGGATTAGAGTTTTTTTTAGGGTAAAAAATAACGGATGAGTTGTACACGCTACTGACCGTATGGAATGGAATTATTAGTAGCGAATAATTAAACCGCGTCAGGAATTCGTATGTACAGCCAGCCTGAAGATTTTAACGTCTCCAGATCTTTTTGATTATCTGTATATATACACTACAATTTTAATTCAATGATTGTGCATATCAGCTGGTTGCGTGCTAACGGTAACAAACATTAATTGTGTGGCTGTATTTAGCCTTGTACTAGCTGTATCCCAACAAGATTTTACTTTGGGTGCAGTCAACAATTTTTTTTCAAAAAAAAATGCAATCATTCATCATTATTTAGCCTTAGCAGATTGTAAAAGACTTCCATGTATAACCGTCACCCGACTCTCATGCCAGGGGGTCATGTGTGGAGCAACGCTTTTAAATAGCACCGGCCCCTCGCCTTAGCAGACTCGTTCAACCCACAGAGAAAGCAAGGACAGAGCGAGATAGAGAGGGGAAGAGTCTTCCGGGAGAGGGAGATGGTGTCCAGGGAGCAGAAGGGAGGTGTTTTGCATGAGAAGCTGCAGATCCTCCGAAGCGTTACTCATTCTCATGCGGTAATTTTCATCTTCGTTCTCACGTGTTTGTCAAGATTGTTTTGTGCTCTATTTCATACATTCTTCGTTCTTCTGGACGAATGAAACAATCGAGCTCCTTGCTGCGTGTACTGTGTTAGGGGTTTGCACCTCAGAATAAGGGCTGATGATCTAGTTGACTTGAATAGTTTATCTTTTGGTTGTTGATTTCTTGCATATGTATGATAGATACATATCGATTAGTCGGTTGTTGATTTCTTTCGAAGTAATAAAGCTAACTTCTTGAGAATCGACATAAACCTTCGTAAATCAGGCCAAAGTTCCATTATGTCTGAACCTATAAACAGCCTCAAAATTTGCTAGCCAATGAAATATGTCAAAACAACAAATAAGTTGTGTAAGACATGGATTGTTCTTCTTTCACATCATTTCAACTTTGACCCAGAAACTGAAGTTGTTTAAGACATGTGGCATGCAGGGAGACAACATGTCCATAATCGCTGACGCCTCATCATACATCAAAGATCTGAAGCAGAAAATCGCAAAGCTGAACCAAGAGATCGCATTCGCAGAACACGCCAATGTTTGCATACCATTGGTGGGTGTTGAGGTCGTAGAGAACGGTTTCCTGATCAATGTGTTCATGGACAAGTGTAGCCCAGGACTGCTTGGTTCCATTCTTGAGGCATTTGATGAGATTGGGCTAAGCGTGCTTGAGGCCAGGGCTACCTGCGCTGGATCATTTCGTCTTCAAGCTGTAGGAGAGGTGGGAATTCTCAAACGCCACATACACACTACGGTCTACCTTATGTTTCCCTCATCCATTATTGATAATCATGACAGGAATTAAAGAGCATATATGCATCAGCCTGTTTTTCTGTTGAAATAATACTCATTTCGGTTTGTATGCTCATTATTGAAATTGCTGCAGGAAGAAGCTGGGGATCCAATCGATGCACATGCAGTGGAGCAAGCTGTGATTCAAGCAATCAAGAACTGTCCTTCAAAGTAATCAACCTAGAGCTGTTTGATCGATTTTAATTTGTTGCTGTTGGAATTAGTGCTAGGAGCACAAGATTTTCCGTCAAAACTCCAAGTTATACCTATTTGTTATCATCCTTTTGAAGAGAGCAAAGTATATTCTCTTCCTGCAAGTTTCCATCTTGCATGTTATGCTAGTTAGGGGCATCTTATGGTAATGTCAATATATATTGTTGCTACATCAATTCAGCTTGCGTATCTGAGTTTTGTTTTTGCGAAAACGTATCTGAGTTTTATAGTGTAACTAAAAGAATCGATCATTCGCAAAGCTTGATGGACATGGCATGTCCTCCATCATCCTTCTCGCCCAAATTTTTTCATGTGTGCATGCAGGTAGAAAGATGTACAGGTGGTAGCTAAGTCAGGTTTACTTGGTCAAGTTTCTTAGCTAAATAGGGATACGTCAAGGAGAACATTACTACATGGGAGCTAGTACGAATGTAGTTAGTTTAGCCTATACATAATAGCGGCTTCTAGAATATAATGATACTACTTACATCTTTTCTTGTGTTTTTTGTATGTGTGGTAGCATTTCTGATTGTATGTTGCGGTTTTGCCTTTCCTCGAACAATCTAGATTGTATGATTTATTGAGGTTTTTCCTTCTAGAACTTATATATGTCCGCCTACTCGTCTTCTGGGACAAAATTGAGAATGTGATGTCTGATATTTTTTGAAGCCTCGTAGGTTACTTAATTACCTTCAATGCGTAATTAAACCTAAAAAGACATGTATAGATTAAAAAAATCAGAAAAAAAATGATTCGAAACACGATGACTACTGGCAGTTGGTTTGGCTGGTACCTCTTCACGGGTAAAGAGGAAACAAAAACCAGCCAGCGGCAGTCCCTCTTGGCTACCATTTCAGTCCGTGTCTGCCCCTGCTGTCTGCATTTGCCTTGTGGCAGCCCAAGCTGCCAGCATTGGCCTGTTGCAAAAAGACTCCTCGCTTCAGCAAGAGCCAACACCGACACCTCGGCAGCAGCTACTCATTATGCCAGAATACAGCACAGAAGACACCCCATTCAGTGACATATAATAAGCAGTGTCACCTATATGACATCAGTGACACGTCATAACCACACGCGTCACCTATATGTCTGCTTCCCTTGGTTGGAACAACATGCGTCACCGATGTGCGTACATCGGAGACATGGTTTACAAAAAAGTGTCACCAATGTTCACGCCACTTATAGGTGACGCATCATGTTCATCCGCGTCACCGATGTATAACAATATAGGTGACACGGTTGAATTAAAACACGTCACCTATATTGACTATATTATCGGTGACACTCCTTGTCCATCCGCATCACCTATATTATTACACATCGGTGACACGGATCTATTAAACGCGTCACTGATGAGTATATCCTGGACCCGAACTTTTTATAAAATCTGATTGAAAGTCCTCTCGAGTCCACCCTTATCCACAAGGTCACTCTCACACCCCCCTTCTCTATCTTTCTCTCTCGCCCTTTGCGTGGCCGCCGACACCTCCCCACCGCAGATCCACCCCGCTGTCGACCTTGGCACCACCAGCTCGGCAGCTCCTCCGATCCTGGCTCTCACCTTTCTCAGATCCCCCGTTCCTCCCCTCCTGCCACCAACCCAAACCCTACCCCTTAGCCTCACCAGATCCACCCCGACCCGGTACCCCGTGGCACGAGGGAGGAGGAGCAGTGGCGCCCGCGGAGGCAGCGGCGATGCGGAGCTCCATCGCGACCTACAGGGAGAGCCTCTCTCAGCTCACGTTCGAGGTCGATGACGCCACAGCCGATGAGGCCCCTGCGCCCTCGGCCCTCGTGGCGAGGGGAGGGGACCTCTCTACCATGCCACCATCGTCGGGGAGGCGCCTCCATTACTCCCGGCCCAGGCCTGGCACCGGCACTGGCTCCGACGGCCATCCTCGCTGCTCAGTTTAGGCACGTCTTGGTGTAGCACTGGCCCGATCTTCCGATAGGTATAATAGATTCGATTGGTGGAGAACTTGATGTTGGCGATCCGGGCTTCTAATTAGACACGATTCGAACCCCTGCAACTGTTACACCGCTGCTCTGTTGGTTATCAACCAAGCACAACTCGATTGACCTCGCCATGAAGGCTTTTCCCTGCAAGCGAATCGAAGAACAAAAGCAAGAAAGGATAAACACGCAATCTGAAATTGCAGATGTGTATGAAGCAAAGATGAATATGGAGTTCAAAATATGAACACAAAATGACTAATCGCTACAATGGTGAAGAATAAGAATGGGGGCCCTGATTCACACCAAAAGGACTCGACGACATAGTTACAATGAAAGATGTCTGTTTCTCAATGAAAAACTAGAACCAAACAAAATCCAAACTCCAATGTGGCGGTGACTACTGAATATATGAGGCTTATGTCGTGAATGACCCCCCTGGATGCGCCCCTATGGGCTCCAACACAATACACGACCCAACGGCCTAAAAGATGGTGGCGCAGCACCCTGATAGATTCTGGATGTCCAGTTGTTTTGACGATTCCCGTTGACTAAGATGGAATTTTGATATGGGACCAGTTCCATTGGAAGCTCAATAAAATTATCTTTCCATCCATATAAATAACGTCCAAAATGGTGTTCATGGGAAAATAAATATGAAAGGATCTGGGCCTACCGGTTTTTGTGGGAAAATAAAAAACTAGTACCTTTGCGTATTTAAAAGAGAGAATTTGGAAGAGAATACATGGGTGAAAAGAAAAGCTTCTGTCTAGGGTAGGGAAGGAAGTACTAATCAAAGCAGTAGCTCATGCAATTCCAACATTTGCACTCGGGTGTTTTGACATTACAAAAGAAATGTGTGATCAGATCCGTATGATGATACGCAGATATTGGTGGAGTAATCAGGAGGAGAAGAAAAAACTGCACTGGGGAGAAGCTGACTTGGCCGAAAGGGAAAGGAGGATTGGGGTTTTGAGATATCCACATTTTTAATCAAGCAATGCTTGCTAAACAAGGTTGGCGGCTGGTGTAAAATCCAAACTCACTATGTGCCCAGGTACTGCGAGCAAAGTACTTTCCGATGGGGACACTACTGGAAAACGATTTGCAGGAGCATCCCATTTTTTCTAGGGGCGGCCCAAAAGGTAACCTGCTTCTACAAAAGGAGTGGGGTTACTCTAGCATCTGACCCGCCCCTGAAATTGCATTTTTAGGGGTGGATGTGTCAGACTCGGAGCTACGGGACTGCGCATGTCCCATATCTTATATCTATTGTAAAATACGCGTATACGAGTAGGACTAGTCGGTACAGAAGTAAACTACCTGAGTAGTACTCGGGTAGGACTCCTAAGCTAGTATCGGGCTAGGATTCCATGTAACCCTGTCCCGCCGAGTATAGCAGGGACCCCTCCAAACAACAACCACCAATAACCAATCTAAGACAATACAAACCACCATACAGAAGGTAGGGTAGTACGCGTATCATGGCCCCAACCTGTCTAAACCTTGTATTGCTTGCACCTTCGAGTTCCCGATCTTGGCGACACCCTACCTACATATCTACTACCATGGGGTATCCCTCGGTAGGCTTGGCGGCTAAACACCGACAGCTGGCGCGCTAGGTAGGGTGCTCATCGAAGATACTCTAGCGAGCTCGATGGCATCGTTCAACCTCACCGTCGCGCTGGAAGAGGGCGCGACTTTCACCTTCGGCTTCTAGGTCTGCATCACCAATGGATCTGGTAGCTTCGACGGCCACCTCGCCAACCCCAGGAGCCGGAGGCATCAACGCCAACATCTAGCCGCGACATTGACGAACTCACCGACAATCTCGGCGAAATCGAAATTTCCGATCTAATCGGAAATTGCAAGAGCGAATCCAGGTCCAACTCGGCTCCTGCTCATGATGGGTCCTAACTCGAGTCTCGAGTCTCAGTTTGATTCCCTATCAGGATTGGAAAAGGACTTGAATGATCTATTTCAACTCGGACTCCGACCTCAGCTCACGCCGCAACATCGACATGCTGCTACTACTTCAACTTTGCGAGGACGCTCGGCGACCGGCCGATGACTACTTTGACTACTCTTCTCGACTAGAAAACCAGTCGGGAGTGAGCCTCACAATGTCAATAACTACTCGGAACAAGTTCCAACTAGTCGGCTTCATCAACAAACTCTCGCGGCTCCGGCAACAACCGCCATGGCTTCATCGACAATCGTCCACAAATCAAGCTAAGGGACTTATACCTTCCTCGACTTGTTCTCTGCAAGATCAGCTTCTTATTCGTGTATGTCTCTCGACGGGCAATGAAACCCTCCAGAGCTACACTTCACTGCCTAATTTTTGCGCAACGTGGTTTCTCTTTGTCGCATGATGGCTACTTATGTATGCTCGTTGTCCTCTCTTTTTGGTCGCTAATATGCTCGGGTAGTAATCTGGCTTAATCCGTGAAGCCTCGATTCTTCGGCCCTGACCTAATCAACAAATACACTGTATGAGCGAAGGCTAGAACGGGATCAGGTGAGTAAATGTAAGAGGTGCGCTACTCAGGGGATTTAAATGGCCTAAATCAAGAGCTCCACATGAAAACTTCATTTTTACACCGAATAAATTTCGGTATTTTCGCATTATTACCGAATAAATTTTGGTATCTTGGCATTATGCTACATAATGTATGTATTGTCTTTTTTTAGATCAACCTTCGGTGACGACTCTCCAGGACACTCGGCACATCTCCAATGGCTCCGCTAGTTCCCAAGCTTGGGGGTTGCATCCCAAAAACTACTCAACATGGCACCTACGACTCATCTGGATCTTAAGCTAGGGGGTTGGTGTGGCAGAACCGCCCAAATTAACCCAGCTCAAGTGCACTAACCATCATCCATAAAGATGAATCGGCTACTATGCACTTCAAATGGAGTAATCGGACAGTCTGTCGGGTAAATCCCGATGCGACCACTTAAAAAAAAATTTCGATCGAAACAAAGTGTACACATAACTCGCACGAAGGCAAGTCTAGAGATTACAACATTCCACAGATTTTATCTTCACAAGTCGGAGATCAATTATTACAAGTTGAAATCACCACTCGAGTACTTTTAATTTCAACATAAAACTTCATTTAGAGTTTAACAGCAGCGGAAAGAGAAACATGATCATCTAGCGTCGATCTGGATACCACGATGAAGCCCATACGTGGCATCACTCGGCAGAGTCATTGTTGGCCGGGGACGGATCCCATTCCACTAACCAACCAGTCGGCAAAGTACTCGGCCAGACCAAACCAGCTATCATATCTTCAAAAGACACACCTGAAAATATTGCCACAAGCAAGGCTGAGTATACTAATACTCAGCAAGGCTAACCCGACTAGTGGTAGGCAAATACCGACCACTAAGCATGCATGGCTCTAAGGTTCTATGGTTTTCTTTTTGCTGAAAAGCAACAAAGAGTAAGTTCTTAACTTCATATTTTAGCTTTCAATATTCTAGTTCATTTAACCAGTCTAAGTGAGTATCTATCTCTAATCAAACATGGTGGAAAACATTTAATCATCCACCAAGTTTCATCATACTCTATGTGGCAGAAGTATTAAGCAGTCTAAATTACCGTGAGAAACAGACGATTCAAATCAAATTTCATAACCTTGCAAGGGAAACCTAAACACACGTCACGTGGTTACTCATAGAGTCACACGTGCAACTTTTCCCCTTTATTCCCGTTTCATGGATCAGGGCCACCGGCCCCAAGTACAAGAGGTCCAAAAACCACGGACGGCGCCGGACCATGACCCCTCTTTCACTCACCATTGGGCCCATGGGACAGCGTCAAGACGGTGGAATCTGTCCACGCACCGGTTCAATCAGTACTTAAGCTTACCGATTACCATATTCTTGACATGTGGTTAGTAATTTCAAACGCTTAACCACCACTACCACATGGGCCTCAACCAGGAGTACTTTACCACAGCCCCATCTGTCACCCTTATAGTTGCAGTATGCGGTAAAACATTCAACTCCTATAATTCTCGCGAGTGGTAGGAAACCACTCGACTTTTACCGTACCTATTAGCAGAGCAACTACTCGACTTCCTGTTCTAGTAGTCATGCTAGGGTTCCAATCAACTCCTATGAACTTAAATGCATAGGTAAAAAGGAACAACGATTGCATAAATTAAATACTGGGATCATGCACCTAGGCTTGCCTTCTTGTGTAAAACTAGTCGGGGTTTCCTCCGAACGTTGGTCCGGGTCTTCAGCGACTGCTGTTACATTAACCTGAGCTTCGTGCTGCTCACTCTCAGACTCGGGCACCAGATTGTAGATCCCGTCGGCAAGAGTAGTCGAATCTATATGAATGCACATGTATGAGTGGTTTTACTGGTACAAGATTGCATTATAAAGTAGTCAAAACTTAAGTTTAGTAGTCGAGTACTTCATTTTCTTTTCCCTTGGCAGTCTTTTATCGAGTACTTATCTGGATTAACTGACTTCATTAAGTGAGCGAGTGGTTTTGCATGTTGTATACGGTCATTTCCCACAGGAAGCATTGATTAACCAAAACTAGTCGTAAAGGTAGTTTCTGGGTTGGGATTTTTATGCAGAGCTTGTTACTTAAGTACAACTTTACTATAAAAGTTTTAGCCATTTTTATTCAGTAGGTTAATCATGAAAAGTTCATTACATGGCTACTGCTAGGATCAAGATCTATTTGCACAGAACAAACCATGCATGAACTGGTGTTCAACTTTTTACTGAACAAAACTACTCGCATGAGTAGTTTACTGCACATTTTGCAGACTTTTCTTATGCAAGAAATAGAGGTTAACATTTTAGTTTAAAAGGGATCTAGCCAATAACAAAAGTACTCGAACCCACTGGTTGTGCTTGGATTCAGAGCAAGATATTTTTATGAAAGACTGAAGTCTTAGCACTGAAGCTACCATCAACATTTCATGAGAAGTTCTCACTTGAAACTCTTGGAATAATTAAACGACATTTAAACTTGATTTAAATCTATAGCTAAAATCATATGGAAATAGTTCAAGTTCCTTTTACCAAGTTGTAGATCTTAACTTAAGGAGTCCAGGACCTCTTAGTTTGTGTTTTTATGATCTTTCTGTGAGTTGTTTTGCATCTTCCAAGTTAACATATTGGTTTTCAAAGTTCTTGTTCCTGGTTTACAGATGAGTCCCTGAGATCTACAGAAAGCTTCTCAAAAAGATTGAAATCGAAGCAAATGGGTCCTTTGCACAGGGGAACGGCTACTGCCAGCCCAAATCCGGCAACCAGGGTTGCCGGTGGTGAGGGGTGAAGGTGGGAGAGGCAAGAGAGGAACAAACCGCACCTGTTTGTGGCCTTAGGTGAGGAAGGGGTGGGCCGAGGCGTCTTGTCGACGGTAGCACAAAGCCGGCGATAGGGGCGGATGGTGGTGGCAGCGGTCCGGTGAGGAAGATGGCGCGGAGACCGGCTGTGCAGCTTTGGGGTGAAGTGGAGAAGGTGGTGGAAGGGTGGGTTTGGGCAATGTGGGCGCGGAGTGGTGTGTCCACGCACGGGTGGCGACTCGCCGGAGTTAGAGGTTGGGGGCGACGATCTCAGGGGCCTCTAGTGGGGCTTTTATAGGCGCGAGGGGAGGGATGCTGGCCTGGGCTCGAGCTGCAGGGGAAGCTAGACTAAGGCAAAAACTGGGGGCGTAGCCGCCTTGCAGGCGCCGGCGGGGGCTCGCCGTGGTGCCAGCAGTGCCCGCGACAGAGGAAAAACGCCGCGTGGAGACTTTCTGAGGGGGTAGCGCGAGATTTTGTGGGTCCTTGGCAGATTTTCGATGCGCTGGCAGGCCCACTTGGCCGGGCGGCCCCAGCTGCGCCGTGGAGCACCGGCCAGCTGGTCTGCCAGCGATGGGACAGGGCAGGGGAGGAGAGAGGAGGGTGAAGATGATGGGACTTAAGTGCGGTAAACAAAAACAGTGTGCGCCTAGATAAAAAAGGAGCTAAAACTCATTCTTCCTAGGGTCAAAACAAAAACTTTTGAATACCACTTTTGTTCAAATTTCCAAGAAAAACATTTTCTCTTTTATGACCTTGTTCATTTGAGCAATGTATAAAAAGTTAGTTTGAAATTCCGAAAATAAATATTTAAATGACACGTCATTTCATGTGAATTTTTGCACTGTTAGCCTTTGAGTTCAACTAGACTTTTGTTGCTCTGGTTATGACAGATGTGCCATTAAATTTTTAGAGTCAGTTGTGATCAACATTGAAAATTACAAGAGTTTGGTTGCAAGAATTCAAATGTTTATACATATATACAGATACACATATTCATTTGGCTGAAATGTATATTTGATAGGTTGTTTCATACTTCTCTTGCTCTTTTGTGACTGATTTCATGGTTTGGAACTTTGTTTAGTCTTTTAGACACCTAGGGTGTCACAGCCAACCCCCCTTAAAAAGAATCTCATCCCGAGATTCGGATAAAAACTATGTGCGGAAAGTGTGTACCTTGGATGGAACCAAGAAAACCAGGAAACTTTTGATTGAGATAACTTTCCGTTTCCCAAGTGGCTTCTTCTTCAGTGTGATGGTTCCACTGGATTTTATACATTTTAATCACCATTCTTCGGGTACTTCTTTCTTTCTGGTCAAGGATTCTGATGGGTTGCTCAACATAAGAGAGATCTGGTTCCACCATGATTTCTTGTTGTTCAACAATTTTGGTAGGAACTCTGACACATTTCTTTAGTTGAGAGATATGAAAAAATATCATGAATGGCTGCAAGCTGCGAAGGAAGTTGCAATCTATAGACCACGGGTCCACATTCTTCAATGATTTCATACGGACCAACATAACGAGGGGCTAACTTTCCTTTCACTCCAAATCGTTGCACACCCTTGGTTGGTGAAACCCAATGGTAGACATGATCACCAACGTCAAATTTCAAGCATTTTCTCCTCTTGTCAAAATAGTTCTTTTGTCTAGATTGGGCTGCTTTAAGATTTCCTTGGATAACTTTCACTTTTTCTTCTGCTCTACTACCAAGTCTGGTCCAAAGATTTTGCGCTCTCCAGTTTGTGACCAGCTCAATGGAGTTCGACACCTTTGTCCATACAATGCTTTGAATGGTGCCATCTTCAGGCTTGCTTGATAGCTGTTGTTATAGGAGTACTCTGCTAAAGGTAAATATTTGTCCCAATTATTGTCATACCGAATGACACAAGCTCTAAGCATGTCTTCGAGAATTTGATTTACTCTTTCAGTTTGGCCGCCAGTCTGAGGATAATAAGTTGAGCTTCGGATTAGTTTGGTACCAAGAGATTCCTGAAATTGTTCCCAAAAGCGTGCTACGAACTGAGTGCCGTGATCCGAAATGATTGTCTTTGGTACACCGTGTAGACAAACAATTCGATCCAGATATATCTCAGCGTATCTATTGGCATTATAAGTGGTGTGTACGGGAATAAAGTGAGCGGTCTTTGTAAGCCTATCTACAACAACCCATATAGAATCGTGTTTCTGAGATGTATTGGGCAAACCAACAATGATGTCCATACTAATATCTTCCCATTTCCAGGATGGTATTGGCAGAGGTTGAAGTGAACCAGCTACTTTTAAGTGGCTAGCTTTTAAGTGTCATACTCTGGTACATATTGGGCAATTTCCCTCTTCATCCTGGTCCACCAAAAATTTTGCTTGAGATCCTGATAAATTTTGCTACTGCCTGGATGAATAGAGAATTTGGAAAGATGTGCTTCATCAAGAATCTGCTTTCGGAGTTCATGATTTTTCGAACGACAATGCGACTTTCGAACCAAAAAATTCCCTTGTGATCCTGATGAAAACATTTGTACTTCTCCTCTCCTTGAGATAGTTTCTGCTCAATGATCTTAACACCCTCATCATGTAATTGTGCCATGATGATACGGTCATGAAGAGTGGGTTCAATAGAGATATGATTCAAAGTTCCTTGAGGAATCATTTCCAACCTAAGTTTCCGTATTTCAGAGCATAACGTCTCATTGTATGATGCGGCAGATAGGCAATTGCAGTGAGCTTTGCAGCTGAGTGCATCCGCGACTACATTAGCTTTGCCTGGATGGTAGTACACCGCAAGATCATAATCCTTGATTAATTCCAACCATCGTCTTTGTCTCATATTCAGGTCGGCTTGTGTGACTATATATTTGAGACTCTTATGATCAGTATAGATATTGCAATGAGTGCCTATAAGGTAGTGCCTCCAAATCTTGAGAGCGTGAATGACAGCTGCTAACTCAAGATCATATGTTGGGTAATTCTTTTCATGGGGCCGAAGTGCTCGTGAAGCATAGGCAATAACCCGATTGTCTTGCATAAGTACATAACCCAAACCCGTACCAGAAGTGTCACGGTAAACGTCAAAGAGTTTGGAATTGTCAGGTTGAGCTAAAACTGGGGCTGTAGCCAAGTGTTCACGAAGAGTGTGGAAAGCTTTTTCACAATCTTCATCCCACACATATTTCACTCCTTTCTTTAATAGTTCGATCATAGGCTGAGCAATTCTGGCGATAATATTCATCTAAACAAAGAAAACTACAAATCTGATGAACGGACGTGGGAGTTTTCCAATCCATCACCTCCTGAACTTTACTGGGGTCAACTGAGATACCATTACTGGAGATAGTATGGCCCAAAAATTTCACACTATCCAACCAGAATTCACATTTGGAGAACTTAGCATATAACTGATGGTCTCTGAGGCGTTAGAGAACAATGTGCAAATGTTTAGCATGGTCCTCCTCGTCCTTGGAAAAAATAAGAATGTCGTCGATGAAAACCACGACAAACTTGTCAAGCTCCGGCATAAAAACCAAATTCATAAGATACATGAAGTAGGCAAGAGCATTTGTGAGACCAAAAGACATGACTAAGTACTCATATAGTCCATATCTAGTGGAGAAAGCGGTCTTTGGAATATCACATGGTCGAATCTTGATTTGATGATATCTAGAACAAAGATCAATCTTGGAAAAGATTTTTGCTCCAGACAATTGATCGAAAAAGAACATCAATGCGAGGAAGTGGATATTTGTTTTTGATAGTCACCGCATTGAGAGGCCGGTAGTCTACACATAACCTCAAAATATTATCTTTCTTCTTCACAAATAGGGTTGGGCTACCACAAGGTGAGGCACTTGGATGAATATAACCTTTGTTTAGAAGTTCTTGCAACTGTATTTTTAGTTCTGCTAATTCCTTGGGTGGCATTCGATAGGGTCGTTTAGAGATAGGTGCAGTGCCTGGCTGCACTTCAATGACAAACTCTATATCTCGATCTGGTGGCATGCCGGGTAAGTCATCCGGGAAAACATCGGCATACTCGCGTACCACCAGAATTTCTTCTAATTCGGAGTGGACCTTAATGAGAGCACATGAACTTGTGCATTCTCGGAAGGGCACAAATAAAGTGGTAGCTCCTTGGGTCGGGGAATTGATTTCAACGGCTCGGGAGGCAAGATCTAAGGTTACTCCATGCCGCGTCATCCAATCTACTCCCAAAATGATATCGATGTCTTCAAGTGCCAAGAGGATCAAGTCGGTGTTGATGACTTTGCTACCCAATTTAATTGGCATGTTTCTTATGAGTTGATTTGGAGCAATTTTACCACCCGGTGTAGCTATCATATACGACTTTCTCGTGTGACAGAAATCCAAACCCACTTTTGCACTGAATTTTGCACTAATGAAACTATGTGATGCACCAGTGTCAAATAATATAATAGCGGGCTTGCGATGGATAGAAAATATACCCGTCATTACTGGTGCGCCATCAGGAAGTTCTGCCAGAGTGGTGAAATTGATCCACCCTCGCTTGACCTGAATAGTCTGCTTCTTGCCTTGGTTTCTGTTGTTGGTACTGGAGCGTTGGCCTTGAGCTTGCTATTTGGAGTGAGGGCAATCTCGAACAAAATGAGTAGAAGTCCCACAGTTGAAACATCGGTTGGTGTTGATCTGGCGGGGTGGCTGTTGTGTATTCAGCCTTCGACCATTTGGCTGTGGAGCAGGGGGTCTTGCCACACCCTGTTGCTGAAGGGGCCTGATAATCCAACGTGCTGGCTGAGGGGTATTCTGAAGAGCTTTAGGTGCTGCATTTTGCACTAAATGATACCTCGGTGGCTGAGCACTCGAGGGTCCAGCTGGAGCCTTCCTCTTCTTTTCTGCATGATGGGCCAAAATGCAATTCTCCTAGGTGATTGCCAAATTAACCAGCTCTTTGTAGGTGTCCGTTCTGATGGGATTCAGTCATTCCTTGAGCTTGGTATTAAGACCTCTGCAGAAACAATCACGTTTCTTGGTATCCGTGTCAGCATGATAACCCGCATACTAAGCAAGGTTGTTGAACGCCTGAGCGTACTGAAGTACGGTGCATGTACCTTGTGTAAGAGCCAGAAATTCATTCAACTTCCTTTCCATGAGACCTTCAGGGATATGGTGGGCTCGGAATGCATTCTTGAATTCGTCCCAAGTGTCTGCCGGAAGCATGGCAAGGTAGTTGTCCCACCATATACACGCAGTATCGCGAAGCTGCTGCGCGGCAGAACGAGCTTTGTTGGCTTCAGAACATGGCAGTGTCAATAAAGAAAACTTGGATTCAAAGGTACGAATTCAAGCGTCCGCATCCAATGGTTCCTCCGTCTTGTTAAACAGAGGGGGCTGCGTCCCAAAGAAATTTGGGTAACCAGTAACTAGAGGTTGGGGTGTATTGTGCACACCCCGCTGCTGATGGTGGTGTTGCTGCCCCTAAACAAGTTGTCGTAGCAATTTGGTTTGAGCGGCCATCACCACCACCATACTAGGTGGCGGTGGTGGGGGCTGCGTCTGCTGCGACCTGCTGCCGCTCGCTTCGAATCCATCAGGATTGCCACGTGTTGCCCCAACCATCTGAAACATGGAAGTTTAATATCAGCAAAGGCCTCATATTTCTCCCATGATTCAAAAAGATAGTACGGGAAAAATATAGAACTTGATAGGCTTGATACAAACGGGTGTGCAATCTATGGCTGGTTAGGAGACATTTCCTAGCCCACGTTCTGTTTATCTGGACCTTTACAAAGGTTGGTGGTGATTAGGAAATTTAGTGGCTTAAAACTGTGGCATTCAAAACACCTCCGACTACTCCATCTCCGCCTGCATTTCCGACTACCAGGACTACTAATCCGACTACTATGGCTGCGTCACCGACTACTTTGTCTGCATTTCCATATGCTAGGACCACAACTACGACTGCTATGGCTCTCTCATCTACTAGACTACCATACGGCTTCTTCGACTACATTGCCGACTGCTTTGACAACATCTACTACTCCTTCGCCTACATCTTTGACTACTTGAACTGTACCATTATCTGCTACGGCAATAGTTCAACTACACTGTATCTTCGACTACCTCAGCTGCACATCCGACTGCTTCCACCTTGTCTCCGACTACTACGACTATACCTCCGACTGCTTCAGTCGCACCTCTGTTTAGTACGATTACAACTTCGTCTACACTGCATCTCTGGCTGCTTCGACTGCCTCTGTTACACTTCCGTTTATTACGACTACATTATGGCCTTTTTGACTGCATCACCAACTAGTACGACTACTTTTTCGATACGTCAATTACTTTTTCGGCTGCTTGAGTGACAGTTCCGACTACTATATCTGCAGAATTGACCACTTTGACTACATCTATGATTTCCATCTGCTTGCCAATATATACGTATATCTAGTCCTTCACCAAATCCAACCTAATTCAAGTTTTCTAGCTTCTAGGTACAGTCCTTGTATCAGGTGGTACTCAACTCTAAGCTAGCCTATTACTACCTGCACAAAAGTTAGGCTACACTAAGAGGAGTATATACAAAAGTACTCCGCAGTTGTCGCCTAGTAGTTGTCAAGATTGTTGACAGATGACTCGCTGCGCGCAGGGAAGTGAGCTCCCAACTGTGCGGGCTGTGGGACTACTACATCGTAATCAAGGTCAGAGACACCCAATATCTCCTCGGGCTCTTCATCACTATCAATGTCCATCACATCCGGTGGAACGTGAAGGGCTGCCTGCTGTGCGTGATGCATGTCGATATGTTCATTGGCATCCTCCAAATCAATGTTGAGGTCATGGATCTGCTCTTCCAAGAACTCGATCATAGCCTCATGCTCACCTACGGTGGTTTCTAGTGTCTGCACTTGGCCTTCAAGCTGGCCGATTCCAGCATCTCGATCACCAACCTCCTCAACTAAGTCTTGCATCTGCTCGTCCCTCAAATTAACTGCCCACTGGAAGCACTGAGCAAGGTCTATCACCTGTGCCATCCCTTTACTCTGAAGTGCTTGTAGTCGGTATAATGCATTCATGCACCAGGCTGAAAAGAGTATGGTCTCGACTTGAATTTGATCTGCCAAGTTGCCTAGATGTGCAAACCTGTCCAGCTATAGAGGGTCACTCTCATTGACTGCCGGAAACAGCCCAGCTGGAGCCAAAATCACCTCCAATGGGTGTTGCTCACAAAATGTGGCGAGCGCCTTCATTGCTGCTGCCTCCCACGAGTCAATGAGGCGGTGTCCGACTACTTCTGTCTTAATGGCGAGCCATGCAGGGTTGAGTGGGTGCTGGGGAATGGTCATGTGCACACGGCACCAACGGACAGCCGTCTCCATGAATTCCTGGCCCCCATAAAGAGGCGGATTCGGGTAACCAGCGGTGCTAAACACACCCCACAGGATGGAGGGGAAGCCCTCCCAATTTAGGCACGCTCGGTGTGCATGTCCTTCCTCATCAACCACCATAATAACTGGATCGGCCATCTAATTCACAAGCTTAAAAGGTGAGATAACGCAAAACTGATGCTCAATCAAATAAACAAATTCTGGATAGTGCACAAAACTGAGCATAACTTCTGTAGGTGATATGCAACCAGTTGTAAAAGTTACCAAAGCACTTTGCTGGTCAAACCCAAAGCTAGATCATACTCTAAGATAACTATATCCTTAGATTGGACTAAAAACAACAAGAACTTAGTTGAACTTTGGTTAATGATATAGCTATTTTGGGTGGACTTTTGTACAGTTCATCCATACTCAATTTCTTTATTTAAATTTAAAGATATGCAGCATGCACGTCCTTTTCGTCCTCACAACTTCACAGTGGCCATTAACTTGACCTTACGGAGTTAATTCGGTGGCTTTAATTAGTACGTCTCTCCCTATAAAAACTAGTCGAGCTCTCTCTGTTCTTAACCTATCGTTCCCTAGTACTCGTGGTTAGTGTTCCCGATGGAACTCTCAGAGGTATCCTAATTCATTTTGCCACCTAGACATATTCCCATAGGGCTTTACGAACAGATATAATCCTCAATGAGTCCAACGCATTTTTCAAATAGGAGTTTTATGGTCAAGTTTTAGAAAACTTATTTTTAAGGTTTGTTGCATACTCTGGTGTACGCTTTTTGCTCTAATATCAGCTATGCCAGAACCGCCCGTCTCAGGTGCACTAACCATCATCCATAAAGATGAACAAGCTACTATGCACTTCAAACGTAGTAATCCAACAGTCTTTTGGGTAAATCCCGATGCGACCACATAAGATTTTGATCGAAACAAAGTGTGTCCAGAGATTACAACATTACATAGATTTTATCTTCACAAGTTGGACATCAATTATTACAAGTTGAAATCACCACTCGAGTACTTTTCAGTTCAACATAAAACTTCATTCAGAGTTTAATAGCAACGGAAAGAGAAACACGATCATCTAGCGTTGATCTGGATACCACGATGAAGCCCATACGTGGCATCACTCGGCAGAGTCATTGTTGGCCGGGAACGGATCCCATTCTAGTGACCAACCAATCAGCAAAGTACTCGGCCAGGCCAAACCAGCTATCATATCTTCAAAAGACACACCTGAAAACATTGCCACAAGCAAGGCTGAGTATACTAATACTCAGCAAGGCTAACCCGACTAGTGGTATGAAAATACCGACCACTAAGCATGCATGGCTCTAAGGTTCTAGGGTTTTCTTTTTGCTGAAAAGCAAAAAAGAGTAAGTCCTTAACTTCATATTTTAGCTTTCAATATTCTAGTTCATTTAACCAGTCTATGTGAGTATCTATCTCTAATCAAACATGGTGGAAAACATTTAATCATCCAACAAGTTTCATCATAGCCATAGTTCCTCTTGTTACTCTATGTGGCAGAAGTATTAAGTAGTCTAAATTACCGTGAGAAACGGACGATTCGAATCGAATTTCTTAACTTTGCAAGGGAAACCTAAACACACGTCACGTGGTTACTCATAGATTCACACGTGTAACTTTTCTCCTTTATTCCCGTTTCATGGATCAGGGCCATCGGCCTCGAGTACAAGAGGTCCACGAACCACGGACGATGCCGGGCCATGGCCCCTCTTGCACTCACCATTGGGCCCATGGGACAGCGTCAAGACAGTGGAATCTGTCCCCACACCGGTTCAATCAGGTACTTAAGCTTACCGATTATCATATTCTCGGCATGTAGTTAGTACTTTCAAACGCTTAACCACCACTACCACACACTGCGGCCTTTAACATTTTTCACTAGTCAAACGGGGCCTCAACCATGAGTATTTTACCACAGCCCCACCTACTAGCCTTATAGTTGCAATATGCGGTAAAACATTCAAGTCCTATAATTTTTGCGAGTGGCCGGAAACCACTCGACTTGTACCGTACCTATTAGCAGAGCAACTACTCGACTTCCTGTTCTAGTAGTCATTACATTGGTGCCTAGGATCATGCAGATAGGGTTCCAATAAACTCCTATGAACTTAAATGCACAGGTAAACAGGAATAATAGTTGCATAAATTAAATACTGGGATCATGCACCGGGGCTTGCCTTCTTGTGTAAAACTAGTCGGGGTTCCTCCGAACGTTGGTCTGGGTCTTCAGCGACTGCTGTTAGATTAACCTGAGCTTCGTGTTGCTCACTCTCGGACTCGGGCACCAGATTGTAGATTCCGTCGGCGAGAGTAGTCGAATCTATATGAAGGCACATGTATGAGTGGTTTTACTAGTAAAAGATTGCATTATAAAGTAGTCAAAAGTTAAGTTTAGTAGTCGAGTACTTGATCTTCTTTTCCCTAGGCAGTCATTTATCGAGTACTTATCTGAATTAACTGACTTGATTAAGTGAGCGAGTGGTTTTGCATGTTTTAAATGGTAATTTCCCACAGGAAGCATTGGTGAACCAAAACTACTCGTAGAGGTAGTTTCTGGGTTGAGATTTTTATGCAGAGCTTGTTACTTAAGTACAACCTTACTGTAAAAGTTTTAGCCATTTTTATTCAGCAGGTTAATCATGAAAAGTTTATTACATGGCTACTGCTAGGATCAAGATCTATTTGCACAGAACAAACTATGCATGAACTGGTGTTCAACTTTTTACTGAACAAAACTACTCGCATGAGTAGTTTACTGCACATTTTGCAGATTTTTCTTATGCAAGAAATAGAGGTTAACATTTTAGTTTAAAAGGGATCTAGCCTATAACAAAAGTACTCGAACCCACTGGTTGTGCTTGGATTCAGAGCATGAGATTTTTATGAAAGACTAAACTCTTAGTACTGAAGCTACCATCAATATTTCATGAGCAGTTCTTACTTGAAACTCTTGCAACTTTTAAAAGACAATTAAACTTGATTTAAATATATAGCTAAAATCATGTGGAAACAGTTCAAGTTCCTTTTACCAAGTTGTAGATCTTAACTTAAGGAGTCCAGAACCTCTTAGTTTGTGTTTATAAGATGTTTCTTTGAGTTGTTCAAAATTCTTGTTCCTGGTTAACAGATTGGTTTCCAAAATTCTTGTTCCTTGTTTATAGATGAGTCCCTAAGATTTACCGAAAGCTTCTCAAAAAGATTGAAATCGAAGCAAATGAGTCCTTTGCACAGGGGAACGGCTACTGCCAGCCAAAATCCGGCGAACAGGGTTGCCGGTGGTGAGGGGTGAAGGTGGGAGAGGCAAGAGGGGAACAAACCGCACCTTTTTGAGGCCTTAGGTGAGGAAGGGGTGGACCGAGACGGCTTGCCGACGGTGGCATAGAGCTGGCGGCAAGGGCGGATGGTGGTGGCGGCGGTCCAGTGAGGAAGATGGCGCGGAGACCGGCTGTGCAGCTTCGGGGTGAAGCGGAGAAGGTGGTGGAAGGGTGGGTTTGGGCAATGTTGTGGCGGAGTGGTGTGTCCACGCACGGGTGGCGTCTCGCCGGAGTTGGAGGTTGGGGACGACGATCTCAGGGGCCTTTGGTGGGGCTTCTATAGGCGCGAGGGGAGGGATGGTGGCCTGGGCTCAAGCGGCAGGGGAAGCTAGACCAGGGGCAAAACTGGGAGCGCTGCCGCCTCGCTAGCGCCGGCGGGGGGTCGCCGTGGCGCCAGCAGCGCCCGAGGCAGAGGAAAAACGCCGCGTGGAGGCTTCCTGAGGGGGTAGCGGGAGATTTTGTGGGTCCTTGGAAGATTTTCGATGCGCTGGCAGGCCCATTTGGCCGGGCGGCCCCAGCTGCACTGTGGAGCGCCGGCCAGTTGGTCTGCCGACGATGGGACAGGGCACGGGAGGAGAGAGGAGAGAGAAGATGATGGGACTTAAGTGCAGTAAACAAAAACAGCGGGAGCCTGGGTGAAAAAGGAGCTAAAACTCATTCTTCCCAGGGTGGAAACAAAAAATTTTGAACACCAGTTTTGTTCAACTTTCCAAGAAAAACATTTTCTCTTTTATGACCTTGTTCATTGGAGCAATGTATAAAAAGTTATTTTGTAATTCTGGAAACAAGTATTTAAATGACATGTCATTTCATGTAAATTTTTGCACTGTTAGCCTTTGAGTTCAACTAGACTTTTGTTGCTCTACAAGGCATGCCAGGTTCATTTGGATCCTTTCTTCCAAACCTTTGGGATTTGGATTGAAGGCTCAGGAGCTGCGGGACACGTGTCAGCGATGGCTTATTTCTCAAAAATATTTGGAAGATAAGAAGACTTTGATTCTTTAATTCAACCTAAGGCTCGTGGGCTAGTCCATATGGAGTGCGATTTTTATCGCACCCCATATAAAAGAAGACTTAAAACTACTCAGGGCATGAGCACCTCACAGCCTCGAGGCAGCCAAGGAAGTACTCGGAGGATGCCTTCAAGACGGAGTTTCAGAAGAAACCGAGATGACTTCAGAAGTACTTGGAAGCCTGCAGTACTCAGCTACGAAGAACTCGGGGTCTTGTCCAACACGGGGCCACGGGACTATGCACATGGCATAGAATATTCTAGGATAAGGGATGGGCATGTCCTATACCTTATATCTGTTGTAAAGTACTCGTATACGAGTAGGACTAGTCAATATAGAAGGAAACAACCTGTTTAGTACTCGAGTAGGACTCCTAAGCTATTATCAGGCTAGGATTCCATGTAACCCTGTCCCCTCGGAGTATATGGGGCAAGGACCCCTCCAAACAACAACCACCAATAACCAATCTAAGGCAATACAAACCACCATACAAGACATAGGGAACTACACACATCACGGCCCGAACCTATTTAAATCTTGTGTTGCTTTCACCTTCGAGTTCCTGATCTCGGCGACACACTACCTACAAATCTACTACCTTGGGGTATCCCTCGATAGGCTTGGCAGTTAAACACTGACAGGTTGATGGCGTCACCCACTCCTAGAAATGGCCACCATTTCCAAGGGCAGGTGATGCCATCACCCGCCCCTGATAATGACATTTTTAGGGTCGAGTGATGGCGCCACCCACCCCTGAAAATGGTGGCAATTTCTTGAGGTGGGTGGTGGCGCCACCCGCCCCTAAAATGCATTTTTAGGGGGCGGGTGATGGCATGATCTGCTCTTAAAAATGATTTTCAAGGATGGGTGATGGCATGACCTACCCCTAAAAATGGTCTCCCGCAAATAAATTCATAACTTTTCCATATGATCCCGGATAAAGTCAAACTTTATATCAAAATTGTAGAGGTTGACAAGACCTAAAATTTTGTAGTTGATAACGTTTTCATTTAATATCATTAATAGTTCAAAAAGTTATTATAACTTCTATAATTTAAAAATCTAGAAGTTTTGATATTTTTTCAAACAACCTCGGATGTAGAGTAGCTCCATATCTAAGTTGTAGTGGTAATATATAAAATTTTATGGTTTATATATTATTCATTTAAGACCTTTTAAAATCACAAGATCATTTAATAGTTGTACCCTACACATGGCTATGACTATACAATATCTCATACAACTCAAGTCATACTTTGAGGTTTCCACAATCTTAACCTTTATAGATACTGAAATATAATTGGCATATTTTTTTCTGTGTCTATAGTTACGGACCAGTTTCGACTGTAAAATACTGCATAAATATGGAACAAAAGCACACGCGAACACTAGAATAGGGCGTTTATCTAACGAATTCCATATATGCTGGTCGAAATATGTGTGCAGGTGTATTTTAGCTAAAAATGCATGAAAATAGAAGCAAGATCCAAGCAAAGCAACTCTGGCCAATCACGCGTAAGCACACGGATCGAGGGGCTCACAAACCAGTCCAAACCACCATCAAAACGTGCCATGCACGCACACATGCATCTGGGACCCACCTGAAAGACACTCAGCCAAAGGTGGTGGCCTAAGGCAGTGGCCTTCGGTCGGCCGAATCTTTGGTTCGACCGAACTAGGGGCCCACTGACCCCCATTTTCCATATGGCGATGCCTCAGCTCTCCTCCAAGTCGATGCTACACGAATCCACCTACCAAACCTCCTACAAACCGACCTACTCACCCCTATAAATACTAGAGGGGGGTAGAATTAGGACACACATTCACATTGCTCTCTTGCTCTCTCACTCTCATAAATGAGCTCTAGGCTCACTCTAGGGGTGTAGCGCTGCCTCGGTGGTGTTAGAAAATAGGGAGAGAGTGGGGGGAAGTCGGGGAAGTGCCGGGTTTGTCGATACTCTTCTCCAGTTTGTACCTTGATGAATGCTTATCAATCAAAGTAAGTGTTTGTGATTTCCTTTGTGCTCTAGTTTCTTAGTTAAGTAATAGTTCTATTTCCTTAGTTGCTTACTGGATCATCGTTCACTAGTTTAGTGGATGCTCTAGTCTAAGACTCCTAATAGAGACTGATGTTCTTGGCTAAGGCTAGAGTTAGTAAAAGATGGTGTAGACCTGATGTCTAGACTAGACTTTACCTTTGGTTGTGGTATATCCCACGGTTAGTTGAGGTAGGTAGCTGGTGGTGATAGCCCTGTTCACCCTCCGTAATCCTCCCTATCCGGGTATAGCGCAGAGCCGTATTACTGGAGTGATCAGGTTTTGTCCAGGAAGAAGCTTGTAGCCCGAAGTAAACAATTAGGATAGTTCTATCTTATTTTGATTCTTAGCCTTAGGAATCCTCTCTAACCCTTTCCTCTAGTTAGTATGGTGTCCTTGGACGATCCTAAACTTTAGAGAATATACTCATATTTCTCAATGGATACGATACCCTGGAATACTCCTGGGTGAAAGCTACAATGGTATCTGTACGCTTGCGGATTTATCTGTGACTTTAAAAATACCAACAAGTCTTCTGACGCCGTTGCCGGGGAACGGTTGCCAGTGTTATCATATGAAGCCACGCCGGGAACCTGTGGCAAAACCACATGAATTTATCCGGATCAAGTTCGCTAACCATCACTAATCAGGCAACTCGGCTAACACGTACCTGAAATGGAGTAATTCGATGGTCTGTCGCGTAATATCCCGATGCAACCACTAGAATTTCGATTGAAACAAAGCATACAAATTACCCACATGAAGGTGAGCCTACAGATTACAACAAACCACAATTTTACAACATAGAGTGCAACAAAAATTATTATTACAAACCGAGTTCCAATACTTAAACAATTACTTCAGAGTTCAAGTGCAGCGGAAAATAAAACGGTAGTCTAAACGACGATACAAGATGCCATGATGAAGCCCGTACATGACATCATTCTGCGTTATCATTATTGGCCGGGGACGCTGTGACACCCTGGGTGTCTAAAAGGCTAAACAAAGATCCATAGCATGAAATCAGGCATAAAAGAGCAAGAAATGTATAAAACAACCTATTAAAATCTACCTTTCAAGCAAATGTATATGTGTATATGTATATATGCATATGCATGTGAACCCTTGCAAACAAACCCTTGTAACTTTTAAATTTGATCACAAATGACCCTAAAAATTTAATGGCACATCTGTCATAACAAGAGCAACAAAAGTCTAGTTGAACTCAAGGGATAAAAGTACAAAAATTCACATGAAATGACATGTCATTTAAATACTAGTTTTTGGAAATTGAAAATAACTTTTTGTACATTGCTCAAATGAACATAGTCATGAAAGAGAAAATGTATACCTTGAAAAGTTGAGCAAACATGGTATTCAAATATTTTTTATTTGACCTTGGGAGGAATGAGTTTTAGCTCCCTTTTCACCCAGGCCCCTGCTGTTTTTGCTTTCTGCACTTAAGTCCCTCACTTTCTCCCTCCTCTCTCCTCCCTCTGCCCTATCCCATCGCCGGCAGGCCAGCTGGCCGGCACACCCCGGCGCAACCGTGCCCTCCCGGCCACGTGGGCCCGCCAGCACCTTGGAGATCCCCCGTTGGCCCACAAAATCCCGCTCTCCCCCTCATGAACCCTCCACGCGGCGGCATTTTTCTGCCGCGGGCGCTGCTGGCGCCACGGCGAGACTCGCCAGTGACAGCGAGGCAGCCGCGCCCTCGGATTTGGACCCCCAGGCCGCGCCTTCCCCAACAGCTCATGCCCAGGTCGCCATCCTCCCTCCCGCGCCTATAAAAGCCGCACCCGAGGCCCCTAGAGCTCACCGCCCCCAACCCAACTCTGGCGAGCCGCCACTCGCGCGTGGACGCGCCACTCCGCCCCCACATTGCCCAAACCAACCCTCCCATCAGCTTCTCCGCCTCACACCAAAGCTGCACAGCCGGTCCCCGCGCCCTCGCCCTCATCGGAGCGCCGCCGCCACCACCCACAACCGCCGCCGGCTCTGTGCAACGCCGGTGAGCCACCTTGGTCCACCACTTCCCCACCCAAGGCCACAATCAGGTGCGGTTTGGTCCCCTCTTGCCTCTCGCACCTTCGCCCCTCACCGCCGGCGGCCCTGGTCGCCGGAATTTGGCTGGCCACCGCCGTTCCCCTGCACAGAGAACCCAATTTCTTCGATTTCAATATTTCTAGGGAGATTTTCATAAAATTTTAGGGACCCATTTGTAAACCAGAAGCTAGAAAAATCCTAAAAATACAAACTAAAATGTTCTGGACTCCTTAAGTTAGGATCTACAACTTTGTGAAAAGGATCTTGGACTGTTTCCACGTAATTTTAACTGTAGATTTAAATCAATTTTAAATATCTTTCAATTGTTCCAAGAGTTTCAGGAAAGAACTGCTCATGAGATTTGGATGGTAGCTCCTTTACTAAGAGTATAGTCTTTCATAAAAATTTCATGCACTGAATCCAATCACAACTAGATGTTTTGAGCATATTTTATTATATACTAGATCCAAGTGTTGCATTTTTTATTCTTACATTTGTAGTACTTGTTTTGAGCTACAATTTTTTTGACACACTAGTACTACTAGATAGAAGCTATAGTAAAAATTTGGACAAGAAATCTTCAGTAGAACTTACTAAATCTTTTATTCCTTGTTTAGCTAAACAAAATCCAAACCTATAGCTTCTTTACTAGAAAAATTGTGTATTTTTATACATGAGTATACACTTAAAGTTTTGATGCTAGGGAAAAAGTTTGAGAGTCAGCTACTGAATAGAACTCTCTATGAAATTTATTCATATTGGGTATAGATCTAGTTAAACTAGAATTTTTGCCTCTGATTCTTGCATATAAAAAATCTACAAAATTTAAAGTAGGCTACTCATGCAAGTAAGTTTGTTCAGTAAAAGTTTGAGACCCAATACTTCTATACTTTGTCCTGTAAAAATAAAAGTTTGTTTCTGCAGTAAATAGTTAGATTATTTTGTGTGTAGAGTTCATATACTGTTTAGCTATGATCTTTACACAGTAGCTTTAGAATAGTGAAATGTACCTTGTATCAAAATCCTAGAATTAGAAACTTATTCTAAGAGTAAGGTTTATTAAAAACCAAATATATATATACAAGCTAAAGAGCAAAATTGATAAATGACCCAACTCACTTCATGAATGTAACTATGTTAAGGTATATTCTATAAATGATTGCCCAAATTATCTTAACTAAGAAATTTCACAACAAAATCTATGTTTTGTTGGATTACAACTTTATAGTGAAGGAAATGATTAAACTTGTCCACTCAATAACTCCGACATGTTTGCATCCATATAGAAACGACCGAACTCGCCGACGGAACGTACACACTGGTGCCGGAGCCCGAGAACGAATCCTGTTAAGCTCAAGTAAACGTGACTTGAGTCATCAAAGACCCGAACCAAAGTTCGGAAGATCAGCTGACTAACCCTTCCTAAGAAGGCAAGCCGCGGTGCATGATCCCAGTATTTCAATTGATTCAACTACTGTTCCTTTTTACCTGTGCATTTAAGTTCATAGGAGTTGATTGGAACCCTAGCTGCATGATCTTAGGCACCTATGTAATGAATACTAGAACTGGAGTTCGAGTAGATGATCTGCTAATAGGTTCGGTAAAAGTCGAGTGATTTCCTGTCACTCGTGAGAATTATAGGAGTGGAATGATTTTACTACATACTGCAACTATAAGGTTGACAGGCGGGGCTGTGGTACGATGCTCATGGTTGAGGCCCCATCTGAGTAGAGAAAATGCTAAGGCCGCAGTGTGTGGTAGTGGTGGTTAAGCGTTTGAACGTACTAACCACATGTCGAAAATATGGTACTCGATAAGCTTAAGTACCTGATTGGCCCGACAAGTGGACTTTACTTTCACCCTACTTGAACGAAGTTCAGATGCGTATACACATGCGAGTGCATAGCGTGGCTCTGTAGTCGGGGAGGGTGACCCTGATCCACAACCTGGAAAGAAAGGGGAAAAGTCGCTTGGGGTGACCCTTCGGTGCTCCAGGCGTGTGTGTTATGTTTACCTTGCAAGGTTAAGAAATTCGATTCGAATCGTCCGTTTCTCGCGGTAATTGAGACTGCTTAATACTTTTGCCACATAGAGTAACAAGAGGAACCCTAGCTATGATGAAACTTAATGGATGAATAAATTGTTTTCCACCATGTTTGGTTAGAGATAGATGCTCACTTAGAATGGTTAAATGAACTAGAATATTGAAAGCTAAAATGTGAAATTAAGGACTTACTCTTTGTTGCTTTTCAGCAAAAGGAAAACCTAGAGCCTTAGAGCCATGCATGCTTAGGAGTCAGTTATTTACATACCAATAGTCGGGTAAGCCTTGCTGAGTATTAGTATACTCAGCCTTGCTTGTGGCATTGTTTTGAGGTGCGTCTTTTGAAGAAATGATAGCTGGTTTGACTTTGCCTTGTACCTTGCCGCCTGGTTGGTCCGTGGATTGGGATCCGTCCCCTGCCAACGATGACTCTGCCGAGTGATGCCACGTTCGGGCTTCATCGTGGTATCTGAATCGACAATAGATGATCATGTTTTCTTTCAGTTGCTTTTAAACTTTGAATAAAGTTTTTATGTTTGAACTCTGAAGTACTTGATTTATGAACTCGGCTTGTAATAAATAATTATCAGTCTTGTGAGGTAAAAGCTATGGAATGTTGTAATCTCTGGACTTGCCTTCATTCGAGTTAACTGTAGGCTTTGTTTCGATCGAAATATTCAGTGGTTGTATCGGGAATTACCCGACAGACTATCGGATTACTCCGTTTGAAGGGCATGGTAGCCATTTCATCTTTATGGATGATGGTTAGTGCAATTGAGCCGGATTAATTCGAGCGGTTCTGCCACATGCGCACATGGCCTACATCTTACAAGATAAGGGGTGGGGCATGGCCCACGCCGTACACCAGTTGTAACTACTCATAGCGTAGTAGAACTAATCATACAGTACTAAAACTAGTCGGAGACAGTAGGAAACTACCGAACACCACTCGGGTAGGACTCTAGGGCTCATATCCGACTAGGACTTCCATGTAACCCTGTCCCCCCAGACTATATAAGGGCGGACAGGGTCCCTCCTCAAGCAGGAGCATGAGGGACAACTCGTGCTTCATGCCACAGATCCCCCATCAGATCACCCAATCACCACTTAAGGCAATACAAACAACGCATGACATAGGGTATTACGCTCACGGCGGCCCGAACCTGTCTAAACTGTGTTCCTTGTACCTTCGAGTTCCTAATCTTGATGACACCCTACCTACAAACTCACCACCTTGGGGGTATCCCTCGGTGGGCGTGGCGGTAAAACACTGACAGCTGGTGTGCTAGGTAGGGGTGTTGATCGAGCGTCCACCGGAGAACTCGATGGCATCATTCAATTTCACCAGCATTGTGCTTGATGAGGGCCCGGCGTTCGCCTTCGGCTCCTGGTTCTGCATCGCAGACAATCGTGGTGGCTTAAACAACCACCTCGCTGAAACCAAGGAGCCGACAACATCTGCTCCAGCATCCTGCCGCGACATTGGCGACCACGCCAATGATCTCGGTGGAATTTGACTTCCGATCTAATCAAAAACCGTGAGGGCGAGTCTGGATCCAACCCAGCTCCTACACGTGATCAACTCAAATTCAACTGATGCAACAACGACGATGCGTTGTCGCCGCCGAACCTGATGACGCGGCTCGACTTTAGATAGTGTCGTAGCGCCAACGCGCTGCTGCACCGGCTACAACTACTTCGACAAATCTGCATCGCCAACGATTACTTCAACTACTCATCTCGACTAGAAACTAGTCGGGGATGAGCCTTAAACTACTTGGCGACTAGCTCTGCACGGTCAACAACTAGTCGGGATCAACTCCGACTAGTCGGCTTCATCAACAAACCGTCGCGGCTCCATCGACGACTGCTGCGGTTTCGTCGACAATCGTCCACGAGTGGGCTTGTTTCGACTACTCCGACTACTTGTTTCGGCGAGAAAACTAGTCGGGAGTGGGCTTCACACCATCAACAACTAGTCAGAATCAACTCCGACTAGTCGGATTTATCAACAAACCATCGCGGTTCCATCGACGGCCGCTGCGGCTCGTCGACAATCATCCATGAATCAAGCTAAGCCACCTATACCTTTTCAGACTTGTTCTTCATAGGATCAGATACTTTTTTCGCAACGCGCATTCTCTTCACAGGCCATGTCATGCCTATTCCTTATTGCCTACACGGTTCGCCCTGCAACACGGGCGGTTGGGTTACACCCTATGAGTGCGCACCACGAGCGTTCTCTTTTTTTCGCGCAGCACCGACTGCTCTAGTTTTCTCTCAACGGTTAATACAATACCCGGGTAGCGTATGTTTTAATTCGTGAAACCTCGACTCTTCTGTATGCCTATACTCCTACGCGTGCATGCGGCCACGCTCCCTATGCCATGGTTTATGGCAATCAGGGATCAGTGGAAGTTGTTATCCTTCTCTCTAATAGAGTTGGCGAAGCAATGGTACACGCGCGTCGTAAGAGGCACGAACGGAGATTGGAATGATCTTGGAGACTAGTTCTGTCTCGCATTCTTTCTGCTCTCTTGTGTCTGTGCCTAGCAAGCGTAAATTTGGACTTTCTGCTAGAGTGAGAAGGAATCTATCGGTGCAGCTTGGGCCAGATTTTTTTTCATTAGCTCAATCTGGTCCTGATTTGTCTTTACCCGATCACTTGTTACTTCAACATCTCTACAAGGGACTTAGCAAGGAGAATGCACGGTACCTCAACATCACTGCCGGAGGATCGTCCGCACACAAGACTCCAGCTGAAGGAAGGGAAATCCTTGACAAAATCATGGAAAACACCTCCTTTGTTTGCAAGCATGAGCCTCCTTGGGTAGATCCCGAGGTACACCATGAGGAAATCATAGCAGCCGAGTCTGAATCCATAGACATCCAATCCTTAGATTCAATTCCTAAATCCTCTCCTAAACCTAAACTTGAAACACCGAAGGAAGAGGAACCTCAACTTTCGGAATTTTTGCATAGTTTTCAAGGAAGATCTTTTTAAAGACTTCGGAAATACCTCGAACTATTTCTGCCAGAAGAGACCACCAGTCCCCATCACTCCATCTAAGCTATGCGAGAAGAAATTTCTTCGAGAAACCATCAAGAAGCTGACAACTTTAATGAGCGACGAATGGTTAAGAGAAGGAGAGTCGTCTTCGAAGCCACTTCAAATTTTCCATCCTTCTTCTCTCATTCAGTGTCGCATAAGGGACCAAAATGTGGAAGCTCTCTATAACCCTACCTTCGGAGCTAATATCATGTCAAATAATTTCGCGCTGGCCTTCCTAGGCAGCGAAGCTCTAGCTCCGACGAGCAGAACTCTCAGGAGACCTTCAGGCTCTCTAGTCGGAAGCTATGGGGTGATCTCAAATGTGTCCTTATGGCACAAAGACATTAAGGCAAGCCTGGATTACCACCTTTTCGAAGTTCCCAACTTTGACATCTTGATCGGTCATCCCATTGAGAAGCTTGTTATGGATGTACCAGATTTGGGGAGCCTTAGTATCAGACTGGGGAAGGAATCTCTATCTGTACAATTACTTGAGCAACAAATTCTTTAGCAGAGAACTCCCCTATCACCGAGCCGATTGAGGAAGTGTTGGATGTATCTCCTTTTGACTCACCGGAATCAGCTCTTGAAAAAGAAGCTGAAAACTTTACTCAATAGGAGAATGATTCCGATGAGGTCCTTGAACTTCCATAGTTTGAAACTCCAACACGACCCCCTGTCGAGCTGAAACCTCTACCTTCTGGGCTTCGATACGCTTTTCTGAACAATGATGTAGAATCTCCAATGATCATTAATGATAAACTCTCAGAAGAAGAGATCACAAAACTCATCGCCATCATAGAAAAGCATCGGGCTGTTCTTGGCTACGCTCTCCAGGATCTCAATGGTATCAGCCCTACTCTTTGCACTCATCGCATTCCTATCGATCATACTATGGCACCTTCTAGGGAACCTCAAAGAAAGTTGAACAATGCGATGCGAGAGGTTGTGAAGAAGGAGGTCCTAAAGCTCCTACACGCTGGGATCATTTTTCCCATCCCATATAGCGAGTGGGTAAGTCCGTTCAGGTAGTGCCTATGAAAGGAGGTATGACGGTCGTGGAAAACAGCAAGAACGAGCTGATTCTGTAGCGAATCGTCACGGGATGGAGAATGTGCATTGACTACAAAAAACTCAACAAGGAAACAAAGAAGAATCACTTCCCGCTACCCTTCATCGACGAGATGCTAGAACGGTTAGCGAAACACTCCTTTTGTTGACTTGATGGCTACTCTAGCTACCATCAGATTCCCATCCATCCCGACGACCAAAGTAAGACCAACTTCACGTGCCCCTACGGAACCTATGCTTATCGAGGGATGTCATTCGGGCTGTGCAATGCACCCGCATCGTTCCAGAGGTGCATGATGTCCATCTTCTCGGCTATGATCGAAGAAATCATGGAAGTCTTCATGGACGACTTCTCGATTTATGGTAAGACCTTTGATCATTGTCTTGAAAACTTGGATAGGGTCTTGCAGCGATGCCAAGAGAAGGACTTGGTGCTAAACTAGGAAAAGTGCCACTTCATGGTCCGAGAAGGCATCGTTCTTTTACATTTAGTGTTCGAGAGAGGGATAGAGGTGGATAAGGCGAACATTGAAGTCATTGAACAACTACCTCCTCCTAACAATGTGAAAGGGATCTGAAGTTTCTTAGGCCACGCAGAGTTGTACCGACAATACTAGACCCCTTACAAATCTACTACCTAAGGACATTCCCTTCCCCTTCCAAAACTCTCAAGAAGGCGCTCATCTGAGCTCCAATCATCCAACCCCCAAATTGGAAGCTACCCTTTGAGATCATGTGTGATGCTAGTGATTATGCGGTCGGGGGCATACTTGGGAAAAGCAAAGATAGGAAGCACCACGCGATCGCTTATGCTAGCAAGACACTAAAAGGAGCTCAACTTAACTATGCCACTACAGAAAAAAAAAAGCTCCTAGCAGTTGTCTTTGCAATAGATAATAGAAGTTTAGATCTTACTTAGTGGGAGCAAAGGTCATTGTTTATACAGACCATGCTGTTCTAAAATACCTCCTCACTAAGAAGGATGCTAAACCAAGGCTCATCAAATGTATCCTTCTACTCCAAGAGTTTGACTTGGAAATTAGGGATAAAAAGGGAGTAGAAAACTCGGTGGCTGACCATTTATCGCGTATGAATATCACAAAGACGCAGCACCTTCCGATAAATGTCTTCCTCTGGGATGACATGCTACTCAAGGTGATGGCTTCAAACCCCTGGTATGCAAATATTGTAAATTTTATGGTTTCAGGGTATGTACCACCAGGAGAGAACAAAAAGAAGCTGGCCTATGAAAGTAGATGCCATCTATGGGATGAGTCGTATCTATATAGAGTATGTTAGATGGACTAGTACGAAGGTGTGTTCCCATAGCAAAAGGGATCAATATTATCAAGAAATGCCATGCAAGACCATATGGAGGTCACTATGGTATATTTTGCACCCAAGCAAAGATCTAGCAGAGTGGTTTCTATTGGCCCACAATGTATGAAGATACCAAGGATTTCATTCGGATGTGTCAGAGATGCCAGAAGCATGGGGGAATCTCAGCTCGCGTTGCCATGCCACTGACATACAATCTTCAAGTCGAACTCTTTGAAGTATGGGGCATTGACTACATGGGACCCTTTCCAATGTCCCACAACTACGAGTATATCTTGGTCGCTGTGGACTACGTCTCCAAATGGGTGGAAGCTATGCCATGCAGGGCTACCGATAGCAAGCACACCCAAAAAATTGTTCCAAGAGGTGATCATTCCAAGATTTGGAACACCAAGGATGGTAATAAGTGATGGAGGGTCGCATTTCATCGATACAACCTTCCGAAACTTCCTAAATGAACTAGCGACTATGCACAATATTGCAACCCCTTACCATCCTTAGACATGCGGTCAAGCAGAAACATTTAACAAGCAAATCAAGAATATTCTGCAAAAGACCGTTAATGAGATGGGTGTTGGTGGTTGTTATCTCGATAATCGACCACCACATTGTTGGAATAAAATGGAGTTCATAACAAGAAACATGTCTATTTTTAACTAATAATGTTCCATGAGTTTTGTTGAGTATTTGGTGCAGGGATGTACCAGACCAAAATTCAGCCCAAACCGAGAAAACTCTGGTTCGACCGAACACAAGTGGTTCAGCCGAACCCAAGTTGAGCCCAAATCAGCCCAGCTTCGCACACATGCAAGGAAACACAAAGAGAACGCATCACATAAGTTGGTTCAGTGACGGTTTGATCCCAGGGCTGCATGGAAATAGGCATGGATCCATGGCCCACAAAAGAGAGAAAATGAACCAAAATTACCAGCCAGCCACCTCAGGAATGCATCACCAACCGTCCAAGTGAAATGTCAGTGGAATGGAGGATGCCGAGGCCCTGGGTGGGGTTTGGCCGAACTCCATGTGCTTCGGCCGAACCACACTTGTCTCCCTCGCATGCTCAACCGCCTCAGACAGAGTCACACCAACCTCAAGAAGCGTTCTGGAGTGTTGGATGGCCAAGTCGGTGGAACAAGTGGTTCGGCCGATGCCCCCTTGTTTTGCCGAACCAGGCCCACAACAAACCGACCTCATCTTATGCCTATAAGTACCCCCAAGCATCCTAAACACTATAAATAGAGGGGTTGGTTGAGTTAGGCTACTTCACTTCTACTTTAGTTTTGGTTGAGCTAGAAATCAACACACACACACACACAACAAGAGGACCTATCTACTTCACTTCTACTTTAGTTGAGTTAGGCTAGTAGTAGTTGGGAGTTATAGTCGAGTCGAGCTTAGCCTCGGGGTTTCGGAGTCATCTTGGGGAGTTCTGGTATAAGCTCTTCCTTTACTCGTTTGTAAGACTTTGATCTTTCACTATAAAGTTATCTTCTTTCTATCTTGAGTTGATTACCTTCAGCACTTACTTCATTATTAGTGCAACTATCTAGTTTAGACTAAGTTAGGTTAGATTGGCACTAGAACGAGTGTTGTAGTCCCGTGTATGCGGGTTTCACATTCTTTCTCTTAGGCTCTTTTCCTTAGAGCTTCGGGGAGAGGGTGCCCTCTTGTTTGGAATCCTAGGAGAGTATTAAGTTATATATATAGGCGTGGTGCCTAGAGTTATCGCTTAACTTGATTTGCACCCAACCCCACGGATAGTAGTGGTAGCCGGTAGGTGGTGACAGCCCTGTCCAGCCTATGTATTCCACCACGTCAGAGCGGTTGGTGCTGTAGGACTTAGGAGTAGACCGCACAAGCTCCCCTTCTCATCCTTTTTTGGAGCTTGACCCGTCCGGGCGCCCGAAGCATACTTGGACAAGCTGCAACAGTTTCTCTTCCCTATCTCTGCTTCCACTTATACATCTCTACTAGAGTTGGCTCAAGTACATAAGAAGTATCTAGGAATCTATCTCGTCTCGTTGTTCTCCCACTACTCAAGTCGCTCACTTATTTATTTTATCAAGATATCCTCGTGTGAAACAGCTATCATTTTTCTATCATTACCTTAACCTTGCTAAGTTGTTGTTCACTAAAGTTTTGATATATTCTTCATTATTATTTACCGACTGCCTTGGCCATTACTGCTTCCCCATGGAAAATATAAATTACAATACTCTAGAATACTCCCGGGTGAAGTGCTACAGCAGTGATTCTGTGCGCTTGCAGAATTAATGTTGAATTATATCTGTAGACTATAAGAAATACCAACAATGGGCAAGGCATGAAGACCGAAGCTAGCCGATGCTTTATGGGCATACCGTACAACGTACAAGGCTCGTATCGGTATGTCACCCTATTAGCACATTTATGGGAAAACATATTATTTACCCGTTGAGCTGGAGCACAGAGCACACTGGACAATCCGAAAATGGAATATGGATCTTGACCAAGCCAGAAAACACAGGAAGATGCAGATCTCAGAATTGGAGGAATGGAGAGATAAAGCCTATCATAGTGCCACAATATACAAAGAAAGAACTAAGTGATGGCACGATTGGAGGCTAAAGCCAAAGGTCTTTAACCCGGGGGATAAGGTATTACTTTTATATTTCAGGGTAAAGTTGTTCGGTCAAGGGAAGCTATGGACCAAGTGGCTAGGACCGTACCTTGTCGTCGACACATCAACTCATGGCGCCATAATGATCCAAGACGATGAAGGTAACATCCATAAGGTAAATGATCATCGCTTGAAACTTATGCTAGACTATGATAGAGCCACTAATGAAGATATAGACGTGATTGACCTGGTTAATCATGAATATATGCTTTATTGAGGGCCATAGCTATAAGTCAATACCGACAACAAGGCACATGTATATACCTTCTAGACCTCCCCTTGTGCTAACCAGAAAAGACCGAGGGCCAGCTGGGTGTTGGCGTTTCTTACGCCCAATAGAATTGATATACCGCAAGCGCACAGAATTGACGTCGTAGCATTTCACCTTGGAGTATTCTAGGGTATCATAAATTTCCTCGGGGAAGCACTCTGGTCTAGAGAATATCGAAGAAGTGAATGATAAACTTTACAGGAAATATCAACCGACTAATATAGTGGGGGTAAGCCAGATGTGATAAGATAGGATAAATGGCCAAGCGATGATCATCTGACACAAGAGACTCTAAACCTTAGAGCGCTAAGCAGCTGGGAGGACAACGAGCAAGAAAGACTCCTAAAACACTTCTAAACTAACGAGCTAGCCTCACTAGACTAAACCTTGCTCCTAACTAGTTATTGGGAACCTAGAGCTTAGTTCGGCGGCCAGAGAGAGGAAGGACTGCAGAAAGGGGTGAGAGGGGAGTCCAATAGCACACAACAACTACTGCTATGAAAACTTCCGAATGTGGTGGACTACGAGGGACAGACAGGGATGCCACCACCTGCCGACTACCACACTGTTCCATGGGGTGGAACACACTTCAAGCTAACACTAAGCCAAGACACCACATCTGCACTCGTTGTTAGGATTTCTCTTAAGGCCTTCAAGAGAAATCCCCCTCAACCTAGAGAACTAACTTGATATCCCTAGTCCGGGCGAGAATACCCACAAGGTAAGATCCTGATAAACACAAAGAACACAAAGCCTAAGCTAGAGAAAGAAACTTCCGCACACAAGCTGGATAACTTGGAAAGTTAAATGAATGTGGAAAGTAAAGCTGACTCGATAAAATAAAGAAGATAAATTATATTGATAAAATGTCAAAGGGAAAGATACAAGAGCTATACCAAACTTCCGATGACAACTTCGGAATCCTAAGACAAGCTCAACTCGACTCTAACTCCCAGACTACTAAACCTAACTCTAGAAAGTGAAATGAGAGAAGAGAACTCCTTCATGTGTCTCTACAAGTGATGGATGCCCCTCTATTTATACTGTAGGAGGGCTGAGGTTGACGTCAGTGAAGCAGTTGTGGAAGTTGTGTAATTCCTAAGCTGGCCGGCCTCATCTAGGCCGGCATCTGGGCCGGGCGGCCTAGGATGGTGGCCACGTGTCACCGTCCTTCTCCTAGATGTTTCTGATGCACTCCTGGTGATTGTGGAAGTTGTGTTTGTCCAAAGCAGAGCAGTTGGAGGCCGGCCGGCCTTGTCAAGGTTGGTTGGCCCGGCTCTAGCTCGGCTCGTCCCTCTGTTGCACCGACTTGATGATCAACGCTTGCATGTTGTCCAAGGAGGCGGTTTGTTGGTGTTTGCCCGAGTCATGCCTGCAGGTGGGCCCTTCAATCCAAGGTGAGTGCCTTTCGTGTCATTGGATCAATTCGTCTTCAAATGCACGGCTTAGGGGCAATGTGGGTGTGTTTCCTTGCCCCTGGATTAGTGATGTGGCATTTGGGTCCAGCGCCAGGCCGGCCTAGGGTAGGCCGGTCGGCTTGGGATTTTTCCCAATTCGCCTCATTTTTGGTTCACCTGCTCCTGCATTCACGACTCATCCACAACTTGTTGCCCTTGTTAGAGATAGGCAAATTATGTATGGAACATAGCGTAAAGCTCTGAATTATTCCCAAGAAGTTGACGGTCACGACGTGTTTTAATGGTCGTCAACACACCCTCAAGCTTAGACTTTTTCTCATTTTCGAGCAAAGCTAACACTTAGGCTCGGCGGATCAAGAGTTGTGTCAATGTGCACACCCTGCAGGTACCTTGTGCTCAACATATTACTCTAACCCGTATGTACTTTGAATAAGTCGACTCATACCTTGGTTTCCGGAGTGTGGGGCTTATCCGCATTCCATCCCTCATCTTGAGCGATTAAGAGACCGAATAGTCTTCACCAGAGTATTTCTTGCTTCCTGTTCATGTTCCTATCTCGGATTTGCAAGTTTTTCAAAAGAGGTTGTTGACACAGAAAAGGGCGATCGGCTTCATGCGTGATAAACGCTAAACTAAGCAAGACTAGGAAAAACCTAACCTCACAAAGATTAACAAATATCTATAACTAGTGAAAAAACAGATCGAGAAAGAAGCGATGCGCCATCAATCAAAGATCTAATTTGCTCGATAAACACGGAACTTACCAACAAGCTGGAGGTCGAAGCTATGCAGCCCTGCTAACCGGAAGAACACATTGAAAGAAGAAAAAGCTATAGAACTAGAGTTTGGCGAAGTCGCCAACAGTAAAGAAAAGGGTTTGTTGTATTGATTGTGCGATCTTTGATTTCAAGCCCGTGGGCCAATATTTTATAGCCTAAGCGAACAAACCCTAATCGATTACACCACAATATCACTTGACTAAATAGAAAACAGACTTTCTATAACTAATCAACTAGCACGCAACTCAGACTCCACATGATAACTTGCTGACGTAAACCATCAGCGCCAATTCTGCTCCATCGGACAGATTGTCCCGCTTCCATCGGCTATCTTCCACGCCTCAGCATCGGCAGGACACGTGTCAAAAAATGGTGTCAACACATGCCCCCAGTTTTGGAATAAAATATTTTTGTTGCAAAATTCTATCCAGTCATGACTGGCTTTCTGATCCCGTGCGCAGACGACCCCTCGGTCCTCATCATACTAATCAATCTTTTCAACTTATTCCACACCTCCTCGATTTTTGGAATGAGTCCTGATGCGCGTACCTGACCCTTCCACTTCCCTATCAACTGTAGCAGTGCGATACTTTGAGTCCTCCAACTAGTATTCGATCCGTACTCCCCTCTGCGGCTATAAATACGGGCTCAAGGCGAAAGGAATCAAGCCACATCTGCTGTCGTTCCATCTTCCTCAATTTTCTCCCAAGCCATTCTCAAATCGAGATCATGGCTAGCAACAAGCGACCGGTAGAAGGTCCATCCGGCGCTAATCAATACCTCCATACTCATCTCCACCGCCAAGGGTGAGAGAATCTTTGTCTTTGCACATCGTCGTGTTTATGCCACTGATCTTCTCAACCTTGCAGGGGCATCTCCATTGCCGGCGAAGCTTCCAGTGTCGTCCACGGTGCACCGCCCGCAGCCCTACGAGCTCTTCCATTGGCTCCACCGACTCCTATGACGGGGACGACGCACGACACTTCCTTCGTTAGAGGAATCAGGCTCGCAACTTCTACTCCGAGGCAACTCGCGAGGCTGGACGCCTAGAGTTCTGCCTTGGAGGCCACCGAAGCGGCATTGTCAGCTACTAAGGGTGAAACCTCTGCCGCCCACTTGATGCTGGCTGATGCCGACGCCAGACTTGCAGGTATGGTTTTCTTCGAACAAAATCTCCCCCCTTTGATAATCCTCCATATCTTGATTGCTTTCTTCTTTTATTTTGGAAGCCCTCAAAGCCCAACTCCAGACCCTACATCTGGCGGCGAACAACGCCACCACCACGGTGAATGCCAGGGGCGCTCTGCTCGCCGACAGCCTACAAGACATCCCCAACAGCGCTAGGAGATTACTGGCCATGGAGTATGCCAGGGGGCCGGAGTCGCTCTAGCTATGGTGTAGACTAAACTCGGGCACGAGCTCTAAACTCTGCATCCCGTCTTCCCTAAAGGAGATGACCGAGCAGGCTTTGAAGAGCTCGTTGATGAGCTTGATGAAGCCGTCGGGGCCATCAGGATTGAAGTCGACGTCGAGGGTGTAGTCAATAGGGTCTTCCTTGGCGGGTAGATTGTACCCGATAGACAGTGGATGTACCATCTTTTCCCTTTATGTTTATCTATTGCGCCTTTGTTCTGTATCGGCTTGTTAAGATGATTGATGTTTCCCTACAGATATCCTTTAGCAGCCGATACCTCAAATGTTGCTCCAAAAAAATTTGATGATGTAATTTTTTGCACTAAGGGTGACACATATTGCGTCGGTCATACCCAATTATGTTCAAACATCATCGGCTTAATCGAGCACTCCTGCCTTGCTCATGGTTGTACTCTTACCCTCATATTACACTAAAGGCGATACCCCTCGTATGGGCTATAATCTTGAACCAATTGTTCTCCGCAAATGATTGGCTCAAGCGTCTACCCGTATGCTAGGATAATATTTTTGTAAGTATTTACCATTTAAAGCTCGCGCTAACTATTCTCCTTCGAGCATTGCCAGGAACACACTGATTTATCCGATAAGGACCCTCCCATGCAGGGGACCCTTTGCCGTACTTCTGATCTCTAGACCCTATCGGCAAAATTCATTTCCAAACCAAGTCTCCTTGGGTAAACTCTTTAACCTTGACCTTTTTATCATACAATCTGGCCACCCGTGCTTTATTTGCTTCAACATTTATCAAAGCTCTAAGAAAATAGGAAGTCAAATCCTCCAAGCCATCTTTCATCAAGCCTGTACACTCATCGGCTGTCAGCTCATTTTGTAAAGAAACACGTCTCAAGCTAGTTTTTATTTCCCGACGAAGAACAGCCTGATGCCCATAAACCAACTGGTAAGGAGACACCTTTGTAGATCCATGACAAGCCATCCGATACGCCCACAAAGCCTCATTTAGAGAAGTATGACATTGCCTCGGCTGCTCTTCAATCTTCCGTTTGATCAACTTGATGATACTTTTATTAGATGCTTCCGCTTGTCCATTGGCTTGAGCATAATAAGGAGATGAATTCAACAATTTAATCCCCATACTGGAAGCAAATTCTTTAAATTCTCCTGAAGTGAACATAGTACCCTGATTGGTCTTGATAGTTTGAGGAATACCAAATCGATAGATTATATGTTCTTTAACAAAATCAATCATGTTTCTGGTGGTCACTGTTTTTAACGGGATTGCTTCAACCCACTTGGTGAAGTAATCTGTCTCTACCAATATGAACTTATGGTTCTTGCTTGATAATGGATAGATTTGGCTGATCAAATCGATGCGTCACCCCTTGAAAGGCCACGGCTTTATGATAGGGTTCATAGCCGATGCAGGAGCCCTCTTGACATTACCAAACTTTTGACAATCTTGACATCCTTTATAATATTCAAAGCAATCTTCAAGAATCGTCTGCCAGAAATATCCATTTCTCCTTATCATCCATTTCATTTTGAAAGCCGATTGATGTGCTCCGCACACACCTTCGTCTATCTCACTGATGTAGCACTGGCCCGATCTTCCGATAGGTATTGGTCGATTCGATTGGTGGAGACTCGACGTTGGCGATACGGGCTTCTAATAAGACACGATTCGAAGTCCTGCAACCGTTACACCGCTGCTCCTTGGTTATCAACCAAGCACAACTTGATTGACCTCGCCGAGAAGGCTATCCTGCAAGCGAATCGAAGAACACAAGCAAGAGAGGGTAAACACGCAATCTGAAATTGCAGATGTGTACAAAGCAAATCACGAGATGGGGTTCAAGTTCGAATCACAAAAGGACTAATCGCCACAGTGGTGAAGAACAAGAACAGGGGCCCTTAATTCACAGCAAAAGTACTCGACGTCACAGTTACAATGAACAAGATTTGTTTCTCAATGGAAAGCTAGACTAAACAAAACCTAATCAGCGGCGTTTACTAAGTTTATGATAGCAAAGGGGGCGTCCTAGGGTTAGGGGTGACTAGGGAGGGGCGCCCACAACATGGGCTTAAGGCCCGACACGATACAAAGCCTGAAAAGGCCCAGATTGATCCAGGAACCTTCTGGAGCTAGGACCAGAACCAAAAGAAGCGCCTCGTCGTCAGCTTTCCAATGCATCCAAGATCACCTCATTTGGACGTCGTATGAGGGAGATATCTCTGTTTCGGTGCAGGGCTGTCGGCTGAATCCGAACCGAACTCGCAGTCCAAGTTGGCGACGACTTGTAGCTCGTTGATGAGGCCGGCTCGTACATGTCCAGCGTGGTGATGTCCTCATCACTCACCCATCAAGCTTTTAGATTCCTTGATTCTGATGCATTTAAGCAAGACACCATAAAGCGTTCGATAATATAGATCTTCTTCTAGTAGTACAAACTTAGTAGCTTTCAATCTTATCTATTTGGAGACTTTCTATGATGGGTCTTTCAAATAATCGATGATCTCTTTCCTCCAATCATCAGCCAATATCTCCAAAGCCGAGACATCACATATCGGCAGATAACTAGAAGCACTCTATGCAAGCCTGTTAGCCTCTTCATTATACATCTTGGGGATGTGTTCGTTAGAAACCATCTTCAATTCTCTTAATAACTCAAGACATTCTTTATGGTAAACCCTTAGAATTTCATTATTGCAATCATATTTCCCGATCAACTGATTGACTACATGCATAGAATCCTCAAAAATCTCAACAGCATCGGCTTTAATTTCCCTCAGCAATTTTATCCCCTTGATCACGGCCTCATATTCTGCCTGATTATTGGATGACGTTTCAGGAATCGGTAGGAAAAATTAAAAGCTTGTCCGCAAAGGTGATATAAGAACTATACCGATACCGCAACCCTTTCCATAAGATGACCCGTCAAAAATTTATGTCCACGGAGCAGGCTCCACGACAGTAACCTCTGAGCCACAATGCTGAGTAACAAAATCGGCCATAACTTGCCCTTTAACGGCTTTATCCGATTCATACCGCAAATCAAAATCCGATAGAGCCAGGATCCACTTCCCAATTCTCCCATTTAGAATCGGCAATGATAGCATGTATTTGACGACATCGTCCCTACACACGACAACGCATTTAGCTGATAATAAATAATGCCTGAGCTTAGTGCATGAAAAATATAAGCACAAACATAATCTCTTGACTGGAGAATACGTGGTCTCTGCATCCAAGAGTCTTCTGCTGACATAATAAATCACACATTCTTTCCCTTCGAATTCTTGAATAAGGGCCGATCCAATGGCATGCTCATCAGCCGATAAGTATAACTTAAATGGCATGTGCCTCTGGGGTGGAACCAACACTGGTGGGGTCACCAAGTCTTGTTTTATGTCCTCAAGAGCTTTCTATTGTTCCTTTCCCTAGACGAACTCCTGATCGGCCTTCAGCTTCAACAATGGGCTAAACGACTAAATCCTTCTGGATAGATTAGATATAAATCTTCGAATAAAATTAATCTTGCTGATTAAGGACTGAAGCTGTTTCTTGTTTTCTGGAGCAACCACTTTATTGATAGAACCAATATTCTTCTGTCCAATTTTGATTCCTCTTTCATGAACCATGAAACCTAGGAATTGAATAGCCGATACACTAAAAGAGCATTCGTTCGGATTCATCTTCAACCCATGTTTTCTGGTGCACTCCAACGCGTTGTGCAAATCGTCCAAATGCTCACGAAACCCCCTGGACTTGACCACAATGTCATCAATATAAATCTCCAATCTTACCGATGATATCACAAAATATATAATTCATAGCTCTTTGATACGTTGCGCAGCCTTTTTCAAATCAAAATTCATGACGACCCACTCATATAAACCAACATGTCCAGGGCATCTAAATGTGGTCTTTGGAATATCTTCTTCTGCCATGAAGATTTGATTGTATCCCGCATTTCCATCCATAAAGCTGATGATTTTATGTCCCGAAGCAGCATCTACCAGTACATCGGCCACTGGCATTGGATAGCCATCCATTGGCGTAGCGTTGTTCAAGTTCCTAAAATCAATGCACACGCGTAATTCGTCATTCTTTTTGTATACGGGAACCACATTGGAGATCCATTCAGCATATCGGCATTGTCAGATAAATTTAGCTTCAAGTGACCTAGTAACCTCAGTCTTGATGTCAGGCAGCACTTTTGGTTTACATCGCCTAGCACCCTGTTGATACGGCCGATATCCTGGCTTAGTTGGCAACCGATGTTCAACAATCGATCGGTCTAATCCTGGCATTTCATAATATTCCCAAGCAAAACAATCAACTCTTGCTTACATTCAGGATCTAACTTGGCACTAATAAATGTTGGCCTAGGTCTATCACCATCTCCAATGTCAACTTGTTCCAACTCATCAGCAGATGTGAATCCATGCCCAAGCTTGCCTTCATCATCTAGCAGGAAATCATTCATTAAGATGATTCTTCAGAGCCGACTGCTTGTATCGGCTTTATACCGAAATCGGCCATCTTCAGGAAATATCCTTCCCAAACTTTGCTTGAAATGCTCTCCACTCCATCATATCCCCAAACTTGAGGATCGGCCGTTGGAATGCTGAGCGACAAATCTGCGCGTACCACTTCGACAGCAGTTGACGTGGATCCAATTCCAGCCCAAAGAAAGTAGTGGGAAGAGTCTTACTACCAATCATCAATTCAACGTTGATGGCCCCCCGGGCCAGTGAAGCCTTACCTTCAAAGTCCTTGAGTATCATGTCGGTCTTGATCAAGTCTTCCTCGCCTTTCTCAAGCTTTCGATATGTAGCATACGGCATCAAGTTGATGGCAGCACCACCATCAACAATCATCTTGGTCATTGGCCGACCGTCTATATATCCCTTGATGTACACAGGCCTCAGGTGCCAACGCTCTTTGTCCTCTGGCTTGTCAAATGCAGCTTGCACCGGATCTAGAGTTAATTGGGCCATTGCCCGCTCTTCTTCTTCATCATCGGATGGAGCTTTGAACTCCATCGGCAAGATGAAGACCATGTTAACCGATGTTGACGGTTGAGACTTATCGGCTATTTTCTTGACGCGCCACACCTGGAAATTCACCATCTTCTTTCGTTGATCGAGTTCCTCCTCGTGTTCACTATGGCGCAGTCTCTGGATTCTCCTCTTTTGAGGCTTGGTCAACCCTCAAGGGCACCATTGGGGATAAGTCTCAGGATCATAGCCATAGTTGCGTTGATGCTCAATTTCACGATTGAGAGGCCCTTCGTCAGGAACCCGATCATTGGCTTCGTCCTCCAATTGATCCTGGGCCTCAAACCTGCGTCCCAGCCGATCATGTACGGGGACACGTCTTTTTTTGTGTTCACCTATGCTGATCGGCCTACGACCTCTATCATCATGACACTACCTCTTAAAAGTATGGTAATCGACATGTGGTCTGCTGCATTTAGGGCAGTTATCAGCAGAAGGGAGCCTCCATCCTTCTTTCCAATAGAAAATGAAGAAGGGACACCGCCAGTGGTCCTCATCGTGTCTAATCCTTTCTTCCTGGAAATGCCTTTCTCTATCTTACCGACGCCGATACTTGCTTATCAGCATGCTGGACGTGATAGTTGTGCACGGTCCTCTAGAACTATGCCCTTGTTCGTGTCGGCTCTGTTTCTCAAGTCCTTTAGCCGATACCTGGACACTTGGGTCCACTACTCCTAACTGCCTGGCTCGCTCAGAAGTCAGCACTTTAGCCTTCCCTTTGCTGACTTCCACCATGTTTGTAGGAGAAGGATGCCCGTGTATCTTCATCGGCTTTGCAGGATTATCAAACTTAATTCTCCCTTGCCCGATAGCCGATTGGATCAGCTGATGGAAAGCTTTGCACTCATTAGTGTTGTGGGATACGACATTGTGCCATTTGCAGTACTTGTGGTTCTTTAATTCTTCGGCCGTCGGGATCATATGATTGGGAGACAATTTGATTTGTCCCTCCTGTAACAGCAAGTCGAAGATCTTGTCGGCCTTGTTGACATCAAACCCTTACCTCTCGGCATCCTTTTTGGAGAACGGGCATGAAACCGGCTTTTTGTTTTTGGTCCACTCTGCCAAGCCGATTTCGGCCTCTCCCTTAGAATCAGAAGAGTATTCAACGTTATTAGCTTTCTTTTGAAAGGTGTTCCCTCTAGGATTTTGTACGCGGAGTTCAACATTCGACAACCTCTGAGCAAGATGACTCAAGCTGTCAAACTCTTGCGAGGAAAATGTCGATGTTTTACCACCACGCCCACTCGGGGATACCCTCGAGGTGGTGTGTTTGTAGGTAGCGTGTCGCCGAGATCAGGAACTCGAAGGTGCAAGAAACACAAAGTTTAGACAGGTTCGGGCCACCCAGAGCGTAACACCCTACGTCCTGTGTGTGGTTTGTATTGCCTTAGGTGTTGATTGTGGTGATCTTGTGTGATTTTGCATGAGGCACGAGTTGTCCCTCATGGTCCTATTCGAGGAGGGTCCCTGCCCGCCGTTATATAGTCTGGGGGGACAGAATTACATGGGAATCGTAGCCAGATATGAGCTTAGGAGTCCTACCCAAGTACTACTCGGGTAGTTTCCTTCTATTCCAACTAGTTCTACTACTGCTCCAGTAGTTCTACTACAGTACAAGTAGTTACGACTGATGTAGGGCGTGGGCCATGTCCCATCCCTTATCCTAGAAGATGTACGCCTTGTGCACAGTCCCGTGGGCCCAGGTCTGACAGAAAAGCTCTTCTTGATGTGAGGTAATAATCCCTGAAAAGCTAATTTAGCCATCTGGCTATCCCTAAGAGACAAACTGTAGCATCGGCTCCTAATGTCTCTAAATCTTTGGAAAAAATAAGGAACTGGCTCGTCGTTCCTCTGTTTCACAGCCGTCAGGTTTGTAAGCTTCATTTCTTGAACTCCGGCGAAGAAGTATTTGTGGAACTATTTTTCTAGATCGGCCCACATGATGATGGAGTTAGCTGGCAACGAAGAAAACCACGTGAAAGCCGATCGAGATAGAGAGAGTGGGAAAAGATGAATCTTCAATGCATCATTGCCGAAAGCTTCCCCCCACTAGACCAAGAACTTGCTGATGTGCTCAATCGTTGTCACATTATCCTGGCTAGAGAACTTGGTGAAATCTGGGACTCGGTACCGGTGAGGCATAGCAATCTGATCATAAGCTTCAGGGTAGGGCCGCCGGTGCATGTACGTTGGTTCCTTAGGCTTCAAGCCAAATTGATTTCTCATCACATCAGCCATCTTGCTAGCCCAATCAATGTTCTGGAGGCCATTATTCTATTGCTGGACCACTGGCTGCAGCTGCTGCACCGAGAGCTGAAGTTGATGAGCTAAATGCGGTTAACCTAGTGCTTGCTGTTGGTAGCCTCCTTGTTGACCCGCCTAATTTGCCGTTGGCTGAGTAGCCGAGGGCCTTGCTGATAACCATTTGCCTGTGGCTGGTATAGAACCATCGACTGTGAGGCCGATGCTGACGAGTGGGGTCCACTGGTCTGTAGTTGGGTGGAAAGTGCTTGTGGCTGTGTACCCTGAACCAAGCCACCTGTACTTGGAGCCTGCGGATTCTGAACAGATGCCTCTGTGCTAGACGGGATCATATATTCAGGAGGCATCCCTAGAGACGAGTCGGGGATGAAACCAGCAGGGATGTTGAAAGAGCCACTATGCACCAATGCTGCCATCATCGGCGAAGAAGGCGTGAACACCGGAGCTGTTCGGACTGGAGACGCCATCGGCTGGTATGTATGTGTCTGGAGTATGTATGGTGGCACCGGGTAGCTTTCGGCGCCCGGCAACACCGTGCTGAGTGGTGGTGGTTGGGTGCCTAAGCCTGCCATGGCAGCGTTCCCAGCTCTTGCTGCTGCTGCGGCCGATGACTCTGGCTGAGAGTAACACGGCCCTTTGTAACCCATTTTGCAAGCCGCTAGCCATAGCTTCCCTAACGACATTCTAAATGGAATTTCTCAGGATGTTCGACTATTTAATCATTGCATGATGCATAGCTTGATCGAACATCTCTTGGAACTTGGCCGAGTATTCGGTGACTGTAATTTCTCGCTGCTTTGGGAAGGCAGCTTCCTGTATGGCCTCTCCTCTTTTGGTGATACTGAAGGCTCCGAGGCAGGCCTGCAGCTTCTCGGTGACGTTGAGATCTTCCTCGGTGACATTGAGGATGTTATCATGAATGGACATGAGGTGCGCTACGCTAGTGATAAACAAAAACTTCCACTGCATAAACCAGGAAAACTTGTGTTATAGATCACAGAATTACTACTAGACGCGCGGGTGCGGAACTTCTGTAGCGCGTCGGGGTAGTGTGCAGTCGGTCACCGGTGCAAAACCTTCTCACGTGCGGCTTGTTCTCGTGCAGCAGATTCTAGGTCCACGAGGGCAACCGTGGGCATGGGCGTATGAACAGGCGGCTGCCAACATGCATGGAATTAGGGTTAGCCCCTCCATGCGCCCCCACCCCTTCTTTTATAGGCGCCCACTAATGGGCTTCCTAATCGAGGCCCATTAGTGCACCTAAGCCCAATCTAATTCGGATCATATCCTCATTAGGCTTCCAGCCCCTTAAGTGTGTGGCCCTATGGGCTCACGCATGAACAGATATGGCCTGAGTACTCCTACTCGACCAATAGTTGACAGTGGCCTCTAGCAAGATTTGTCAAATCCTATGCGCGCACAAAGATCATATCAGATGAGCCGTCACAATCTCATATACATGCTATTCCCTTTGCCTCATTATATTTGGTCTAGCTCCAAGCTGACCTCTCTTTCTCAATGTCGTGATCCGGAATTCTTGGTTAACACTTAACCCTAGCACGGCCATGCATTTCTTGATCCGATCACTCGAGGGGCCTAGAGATATCTTTCTCAAGTAGAGAGGGGCAAATCCCATCTTGACTGACCATGTCTTACAGCATGCTTCTTGACAAACCTGAGAACCACCTTTATGACTACCCAGTTACGGAGTAGCGTTTGATGGCTCCTAAGTAAGTCGGTTCACATCTTGAGTACATGCGACAATCTCAGGTCTAAGAACACAGCATGTACATTGTGTAATGAGAAATCACTATTTCTCGAGTTGGGTCGGTCCAGCCTCATGTCATACATGCGCCCACATTATTAGTTTAACATCTCGATGTCTATGACTTGTGAAACACGGTCATCAACTAATACATGTGCTAGTCTACATACATGAACTCCGACTAGGAACAACTTTAGAATAACCATACAAGTAAAGAGTCTCACAAATAATTCACATAATTGCCAATCAATACAAGTTGCCTTTCATGGATATTCAATAAACACATAATACATCATGGATACAACGAAATATGATCATCTCTATGATTACCTCTAGGGCATATTTCTAATAGTCTCCCACTTTCACTAGAGTCTAATCTAGAAGATATCTAATACCCATAGCTCTTGTGTGCGCTTCATGCTTAGGCTGTGGAAGAGGCTTTGTCAAAGGATCAGCAACATTCAAATCCGTGTGTATCTTGCATATCTTGATCTCACCCCGTCTGACGAATTCTCGTATGAGGTGAAACTTCTGAAATACATGTTTGTTCTTCTAGTGATTCCTTGGCTCCTTAGCCTGCGCTATTGCCCCTCTGTTGTCACAGTAGAGGTTCAATGAGGACGCATTCGGAAACACACCAAGCTCAATGAGGAACTTCCTCATCCAAACACCTTCCTTTGCAGCTTCCGAAGCTGCAATGTACTCGGCTTCCGTTATAGAATCAGCCACGGTAACCTGCTTGGAAGCTGCAATGTACTCGGCTTCCATTGTAGAATCAGCCACGGTATCCTTCTTGGAACTTTTCCAACTTATAGCACCACCATTCAATGTGAACACAAATCCTGATTACGACTTTGAATCATCTTTGTCGGTTTGGAAGCTAGCATCAGTGTAACCCACTATAGTTAGCTCCTCCTCACCTCCATAGACTAGGAACAAATCTTTAGTCCTTCTAAAGTACTTAAGAATGTTTTTCACCGTTGTCCAGTGACTCTCACCTGGATCAGACTGGTACCTGCTCGTAGCACTTAGAGCATATGAGACATCTGGGCGTGTACTTATCATGGTGTACATGATGGATTCAATTGCTGAAGCGTATGGAACCTTACTCATTCGATCCAGCTCATCGTCGAAGGACACTAAGTCTTGCTAAGATGTATTCCATGTGACATAGGCAAGAACCCTTTCTTTGATTGTTCCATGCTGAAATGTTTCAACACCTTGTCAATGTAAGTATCTTGGCTTAATCCAATAAGCCTCCTCGATCTATCTCTATAGATTCTTATGCCCAGAGTGTATGCGGCTTCCCCTAAGTCCTTCATAGAAAAACTATTTTTCCGTGAAGTCTTTACGGATTCCAGCATAGGAATATCATTCCCAATCAGCAATATGTCATCTACATACAGAATCAGAAATGCAACAAAGCTCCCACTTTCCTTCTTGTAAACACAAGCTTCTTCTACGTTCTGATGAAAACCAAACCCTTTGACTACTTCATCAAAACGAATATTCCAACTCCGAGATGCTTGCTTCAACCCATAAATGGATATTTGAAGTTTGCATACCTTTCAAGCATTGGTCGGATCGACAAAACCTTCGGGTTGTATCATATACACGTCCTCATCCAGATTTCCATTCAGGAAAGCTGTTTTGAGATCCGTCTGCTGTGGCAGAACCGCCTAAATTAACCTGGCTCAAGTGCACTAACCATCATCCTTGAAGATGAACGGGCTACCATGCACTTCAAACGGATTAATCTGACAGTCTGTCGGGTAGATCCCGATGTGACCACTTAATGTTTCGATCGAAACAAAGCATACACATAACTCGCATGAAGGCAAGTCCAGAGAATACAACAATCCACAAATTTTAAAAGCACAAGTCAGTCATTAATTAATACAAGCCGAAAGATACCACTCGAGTACTTTTAAAGTTCAACATACAAACTTTATTCAGAGTTTTACTGCAGCGGAAAGGAAAACACGATTAACTATCATCGGCAGGGTCATTACTAGTCAGGGAAGAATCCCATTCCACTGTCCAACCAGTCGGCAAAGCACTCGGCCAGCCAAACTAGCTACCATATCTTCCACAGACATACCTGAAAACATTGCCACAAGCAAGGCTGAGTATACTTCAAGGCTTGCCCGACTAGTGGTATGTAAATACCGACTACTAATCATGCAAGGCTCTAAGGTTCTAGGATTTTCTTTTTTCTGAAAAGCAACAAAGAGTAGGTCCTTAATTTCATATTTTAGCTTTCCATATTCTAGTTCATTTAAGCAGTCTAGATGAGCATCTAATTCTAATCAAACATGGTGGAAAATAATTAATCATCCAACAAGTTTCATCATAAGCATAGTTCCTCTTGTTACTCTATGTGGCAGAAGTATTAAGAAATCTCAATCACCGTGAGAAATGGACGATTCGAATCGAATTTCTTAACCTTGCAAGGGAAACCTTAACACATGTCACATGGTTACTCCAAGAGTCACACGTGCAACTTTTCCCCTTTATTCCTGGTTTATGGATCAGGGCCACCAGCCTCGAGTACAAGAGGTCCATGAACCACGGATGATGCCGGAACATGACCCCTCTTCCACTCACCATTGGCCCATGGGATAGAGTCAAGATGGTGTAGCCTGTCCATGCACTGATTCAATCGAGTACTTAAGCTTACCGATTACCATATTCTCGGCATGTGGTTAGTACTTTCAAATGCTTAACCACCACTACCACACACTGCAACCTTAGCATTTTTCACTACTCAGACGGGGCTTCAACCATGAGTGCTTTACCACAGCCCCGCCTCCCAACCTTATAGTTGCAGTATGCGGTAAACACTCAACTCCTATAATTCTCGCGAGTAGCAGGAAACTACTCGACTTTTACCGTACCTATTAGCATAGCATCTACTCGATCTTCCTGTTCTAGTAGTCATTACAAAGGTAAGGGTTCCAATCAACTCCTATGAACTTTAAATGCACAGTCAAAAAGGAACATCGGTTGCATAATTTAAAAACTGGGATCATGCACCGGGTCTTGCCTTCTTGTGAAAAACTAGCCAGAGGCTGCTCCAAACGTTGGTCCGGGTTTTCGGCGGCTGCTGCTGGATTACCCTGAGCTTCTTGCTACTCACACTTGGACTCAGGCACTAGACTGTAGATCCCATCGGCGAGAGTAGTCGAGTCTATATGCATGCACAAGTATGAGTGGTTTTACTGGTACAAGATTGCTTTATAAAGTAGTCAAAACTTCATTTAAGTAGTTGAGTACTTTATTTTCTTTCTTTCCTGGGCAATCATTTATCGAGTACTTATTTGGATTATCTAACTTCATTGAGTGAGCGGGTGGTTGTGCATGTTGTACGGCCATTTTTAACAGGGAGCACTGGTTAACCGAAGCTACTCGCAGAGGTAGTTTCTGGGTTGCAGAACTACTCGTAAAAGTAGTTCCAGAGTTGGGATTTTTACGTAGAGTTTGTTACATAAGTGTAAACATACTGTAAAAGCTTCAGGCATTTATATTTAACAGGTTACTCATAACAAAGCTTATTAAACAACTATTGCTATGAGCAAGATCTACTTGCAAAGAACAACCATGCAAGAATTGATGCTCAACTTTCTACTGATCAAACCTACTCGCATGAGTAGTTTACTCCACATTTTTGTAGATTTTCTTGTGCAACAAACAGAGGTGACCAATTTAGATTAACTGGATTTACCAAATTACAAAAGTACTCAAAACCACTGGCTGTGCTTGGATTTAGAGTATGAAATTTTTATGAAAGGCTAAACTCTTAGCGCTAAAGCTACCATCCAAGTTTCATGAGCAGATCTTTTCTGAAACTCTTGGGAACAAATAAAAGCCATTTAAACTTGATTTAAATCCACATCTAAAAACATGTGGAAACAGATCCAAAGTCCTATTACAATGTTGTAGATCTACTCTTAAGAATTCCAGAACATCATAGCTCGTATTTTTAGGATTTTCTATGAGTTGTTATGCATCTTTAAAGTTAGTAGATGGGTTTTCAAGTTCTTGTTCCAGGTTCACCGATGGGTCCCTGAGATTTACATAAAACTTCTCAGAAGATTGAAATCGACGAAGATGGATCCTTTGTACAGGGAAAACGGCTACTACTGGCCAAAATCCGGCGACTAGGGTGGCCGAGGGTGAGGGGTGAAGGTGGGGGATGCAAGAGAGGAACAAACCGCACCTGTTTGAGGTCTTGGGTGGGGAAGGGATGGACCGAGGCGGCCTGCCGACGGTGGCACAGAGCCGGCGGCGGGGCGGATGGTGGGGGCGACGGTCCGGTGAGGGAAATGGCGCGGGGAACGGCTGCGCAGCTTCTGGGTGAGGTGGAGAAGGTGGGGGAAGGGTTGTTTTGGGCAATGCGGGGGTGGATTGGTGCATCCACGCACGGGTGACTGCTCGCTGGAGTTGGAGGTTGGGGGCGACGAATAGAGGTGCCTCGGGGTGAGCTTTTATAGGCGCGGGATGGGGAATGGCGGCCCGTGCTTGAGCCGCAGGGGGAAGACAAGAAAGGGGGCAAAACCGGGGGTGGATGGTCCAGCTGGGGCCGGCAGGGACTCGCCGTGGCGCCAGCAGCGCCTGCGACAGAGGAATGTCGCCGCGTGGCGAGTTCCGGAGGGGATAGCGCAAGATTTGGTGGGGCTTCCAAAGATTTCCGATGTGTTCGTAGGACCACATGACCGGCGGGCTCGGTCGCGCCGGTTTGCTGGCCTGCCGGCGATGGGACAGGGCCATTGAGGAGAGAGGAGGGAGAAGATGATGGGACTGATTTGCAGTAAACAAAAACATCGGGGGCCTGGGTGAAAAAGAAGCTAAAACTCATTCTTTCCAGGGTCAAAACAAATACCTTTGAATACGAAAATTGTTCATCTTTTCAAGACAAACATTTTCTCTGCTATGACTAAGTTCAGCTGAGCAATGCATAAAAAGTTATTTTGAAATTCCGAAAACATGTATTTAAACAACACGTCATTTCATGTGAATTTTTGCACTGTTAGCCTTTGAGTTCAACTAGACTTTTGTTGCTCCTGTTATGACTAACGTGTCATTAAATTTTCAGAGTCATTTGTTATAAATTTTTAAGGTTACAAGGGTTTTCTTGCACGGGTTCAATTGTTTATGCATAAACACATATATACACATATTCATTTGCCTGCAAGGTATTTTTGAATAGGTTGTTTTATACTTCTCTTGCTCACTTGTGACTGATTTCATTGTTTGGTTCTTTGCTAAATCTTTTATACCTAGGGTGTCACAGCCTACCCCCCTTAAAAAGAATCTCGCCCCGAGATTCGGATAAAAACTAAGTGCGGAAAGATGTGTACCCTGGATGGAACTAAGTAAACTAGGAAACTTTTGATTAAGATAACTTTCTGTCTCCCATGTGGCTTCTTCTTCAGTGTGATGATTCCACTGAATTTTATACATTTTAACAACCGCTCTTCGGGTACTTCTTTCCTTCTGGTCAAGGATTTTGATAGCTTGCTCAATATAAGAGAGGTCTGGTTCTACCAAGATTTCTTGTTGTTCCACAATTTCGGTAGGAATTCTGACACATTTCTTTAATTGAGAGATATGAAAAATGTCATGAATGGTTGCAAGCTACGAAGGAAGTCGCAACCTATAGGCCACGGGTCCACATTCTTCAATGATTTCATACGGTCCAACATACCGAGGGGCTAGCTTTCCTTTCACTCCAAATTGCTGCACACCCCTGGTTGGTGAAACCCAAAGGTAAACATGATCCCCAACATCAAATTTCAAGGGTTTTCTGCTCTTGTCAAAGTAACTCTTTTGTCTAGATTGGGCTAATTTAAGGTTTCCTGGGATAACTTTCACTTTTTCTTCTGCCTCTACTACCAATTCTGGTCCAAAGATTTTGCGCTCTCCGGTTTGTGACCAACTCAAAGGAGTTCGACACCTTCGTCCATACAATGCTTCGAATGGTGCCATTTTTATGCTTGCTTGATAGCTGTTATTATAGGAGAACTCTGCTAAAGGTAAACATTTGTCCCAATTCTTGTCATACTGAATGACACAAGCTCTAAGCATGTCTTCGAGAATTTGATTTACCCTTTTGGTTTGGCCTCGGTCTGAGGATGATAAGCTGAGCTTCGGATTAATTTGGTACCAAGAGATTCTTGCAATTGTTCCCAAAAGCGTGCTACGAACTGAGCGCCACGATCAGATATGATTGTCTTAGGTACACCGTGTAGACAAACAATTCGGTCCAGATATATCTCAGCGTATTTTTGGCATTATAAGTGGTGTGCACGGGAATAAAATGAGCGGTCTTCGTGAGCCTATCCACAATAACCCATATGGAGTCATGTTTTTGAGATGTATTGGGCAAACCAACAATGAAGTCCATACTGATATCTTCCCATTTCCAGGATGGTATTGGCAGAGGTTGAAGTGTACCAGCTACTTTTAGGTGGCTACCTTTCACTCGCTGACAAGTGTCACACTCTGCTACATATTGGGCAATTTCCCTTTTCATCCTGGTCCACTAAAAATTTTTCTTGAGATCTTGGTTCATTTTGCTACTGCCTAGATGAATAGAGAATTTGGAAAGATGTGCTTCATCAAGAATCTGTTTTCGGAGTTCGTGATCTTTCGGAACGACAATGCGATTTCCAAACCATAAAATTCCATTGTGATCCTGATGAAAACATTTGTACTTCTCCACTCCCTGAGATAGTTTCTGCTTGATGATCTTAACACCCTCATCGTGTATTTGTGCCGTGACGATACGGTCATGAAGAGTGGGTTCAATAGAGATATGATTCAAAGTTCCTTGAGGAATCATTTCCAATCTAAGTTTCCGCATTTCAGAGCATAACGTCTCATTGTATGATGCGGCAAATAGGCAATTGCAATGAGCTTTGCGGCTGAGTGCATCCGCTACTACATTAGCTTTGCCTGGATGATAGTGCACCTCAAGATCATAATCTTTGATTAATTCCAACCATCTTCTTTGTCTCATATTCAGGTCGGCTTGTGTGAAAATATATTTGAGACTCTAATGATCGGTGTACATATTGCAATTGGTGCCCATTAGGTAGTGCCTCCAAATCTTGAGAGCGTGAATGACAGCTGCTAACTCAAGATCATGTGTTGGGTAATTCTTTTCATGTGGCCGAGTGCTCTAGAAGCATAGGCAATAACCCGGTTGTCTTGCATAAGTACACATCCCAAACTAGTACCAAAAGCGTCACAGTAAACGTCGAATGGTTTGGTAGTGTCGGGTTGAGCTAAGACTGGGGCTCAAGTGTTTACGAAGAGTGTGGAAAGCTTTTTCACAATCTTCGTCCCACACAAATTTTTCTCCCTTCTTCAACAGTTCGGTCATAGGTTTTGCAATTCTGGAAAAGTCTGGAATGAAACGGCAATAATAACCAGCTAAACCAAGGAAACTATGTATCTGATGAATAGACGTGGGAGCTTTCCAATCCATCACCTCTTAAACTTTACTGGGGTCAACTGAGATACCATTACCGGAGATAGTATGGCCATAAAATTTCACACTATCCAACCAAAATTCACATTTAGAGAACTTAGCATATAACTGATGGTCACTGAGGCGTTGGAGAACAATGTGCAAATGTTTAGCATGGTCCTCCTCGTCCTTGGAATAAATAAGAATGTCGTCGATGAAGACCACGACAAACTTGCCAAGCTCCGGCATAAAAACCGAATTCATGAGATACATGAAGTAGGCAGGAGCATTTGTGAGACCAAAAGACATGACTAAGTACTCATATAGTCCATATCGAGTGGAGAAAGCGGTCTTTGGAATATCACAAGGTCGAATCTTGATTTAATGATACCCAGAACGAAGATCAATCTTGGAAAAGATTTTTGCTCCAGACAATTGATCAAAAAGAACATCAATGCGAGGAAGTGGATATTTGTTTTTGATAGTCACCGCATTGAGATGTCGGTAGTCTACACATAACCTCAAACTATTATCTTTCTTCTTCACAAAAAGGGCTGGGCAACCCCAAGGTGAGGCACTGGGATGAATATAGCCTTTGTCTAGAAGTTCTTGCAATTGTATTTTCAATTTTGCTAATTCTTTGGGTGGCATTCGATAGGGTCATTTAGAGGTAGGTGCAGTGCCTGGCTGTAGTTCAATGACAAACTCTAGTCTCGATCAGGTGGCATGTCAGGTAAGTCATCTGGGAAAACATCGGCATACTCGCGTAATACCGGGATTTCTTCTAATTCTGAATGGACCTTAGTAAGAGCACATGAATTTGTGCATTCTCGGAAAGGCAAATATAGAGTGGTGGTTCCTTGGGTCGAGGAATTGATTTCAACGGCTCGGGAGGCAAGATCTAAGGTTACTCCATGCCGAGTCATCCAATCTACTCCCAAAATAACATCGATGTCTTCAAGTGCCAAGAGGATCAAATTTGTGTCGATGACTTTGCTACCCAATTTAATTGGCACGTTTCTTATTGGTTGATTGGAAGCTATTTTACCTCCCGGTGTAGCTATCATATACGACTTTCCTATGTGACAGAAATCCAAACCCACTTTTGCACTGAATTTTGCACTAATGAAACTATGTGATGCACCAGAGTCAAATAATATAGCAGCGGGCTTGCGGTGGATAGAAAATGTACCCGTCATGACTGGTGCGCCATCAGGAAGTTCTGCCAGAGTGGTAAAATTTATCCGCCCACGCTTGACCTGAACAGTCTGCTTCTTGCCTTGGTTTTTGTGGTTGGTAGTGGAGCCTTGGCCTTGAGCTTGTTGTTTGCGCTGAGGGCAATCTCGAACAAAGTGAGTGGAACTCCCATAGTTGAAGCATCGGTTGTTGTTGTTCTCGCGGGGTGGCTGCTGTCTATTCGGCCTGGGACCATTTTGCTATGGAGCAGGGGGTCTTGCCACACTCTGTTGCTAAGGGGGTCTGATAATCCAACGCCCTGGCTAAGGGTCATTCTGAAGAGCTTTAGGTGCTGCATTCTGCACTAGTCGATACCTCGGTGGCTGAGCACTTGAGGGTCCAGTTGGAGCCTTCCTCTTCTTCTCTGCACGATGGGCTAAAATGCAATCCTCCTGGGTGATTGCCAAATTAACCAGCTCGTTGTAGGTGTCGGTTCTGATAGGGTTAAGTTGCTCCTTGATCTTTGTATTCAGACCTCGATGGAAATGATCACGCTTCTTGTATCAGTGTTAGCGTGATATCCCGCATACTGATCAAGGTTGTTGAACGCCTGAGCGTACCGAAGTACGGTGCGGGTACCTTGTGTAAGCCCTAGAAACTCATTCAGCTTCCTTTCCATGAGACCCTCAGGGATATGGTGGGCTCGAAATGCACTCTTGAATTCATCCTAAGTTACAACATGATCTGCCGGAAGCATAGCAAGGTAGCTGTCCCACCATATACGCGCAGTACCGCGAACCTGCTGCGCGGCAAATCGAGCTTTGTTGGCCTCAGTACATGGTAGTGTCAATAATGCAAACTTGGATTCAATGGTATGAATCCAGGCGTACGCATTCAAAGGTTCCTCCGTCTTGTTAAACATAGGGGGCTGCGTCCCAAAGAAATCCGAGTAACTAGCAACTTGAGGTTAGGGTGCATGGTGCACACCCCGCTGCTGATGGTGGTGGTGCTGCCCCTAGACAAGTTGTTGTAGCAATTCGGTTTGAGCAGCCATCACCTCCACCAGACTGGGTGGTGGTGGGGGGGGGGGGGGTCGGCGTCGGCTGCGACCTGCTGCCGCTCGCTCTGAATCCATCAGGGTTGCCATGAGTTGCCCCAAGCATCTGAAACATTGAGGTTTAATATCAGCAAAGGCTTCATAAATCTCCCATGATTCAAAAAGATAGTACGGGAAAAAAAATATAAATCTTGATAGGCCTGTTACAAACTGTGTGCACTCTGTGGCTGGTTAGGAGACAATTCCTAGCTCACGTTCTGTTTATCTAAAACCTTCCAAAGGTTGGTAGTGACTAGAAAATGTAGTGACCGAAAACCGTGGCATTCAAAACACCTCCGACTACTCCATCTCCGACTGCATTTCCGACTACCAGGACTACCAATCCGACTACTATGGCTCCCTCATCGACTACATCGACTAACATATGGCTTTTTCGACTACATTGCCGACTGCTTCGACAACATCTACTACTCCTTCGTCTACATCTTCGACTGCTTGAACTGTACCATCATCGGCTATGGCTACAGTTTAACTACACTGTGTACGAGTACCTCAACTGCATATCTGATTGCTTCCACCTTGTCTCCTGCTACTACAACTATACCTCCGACTGCTTCAGTCGCACCTCTGTCTAGTACGACTATAACTTCGACTACACTGAATAGATGACCGCTTCGACTACTTAAGTTATACTTTCGTTTACTGCAACTACACCATGGCCTACTTTTACTGTATCTACGACTTGTCCGATTACTTTTTCGATACAACGATTACTTTTCTGGCTGCTTGAGTCACACTTCCGATTACTCTATCTGCAATTTTGACCACTTTGACTACTTCTCTGATTTACAACTGCTTGTCAACATATACATCCATTCTTTCCCTAAAGTCTACCTACTTCGAGTGCTCTTAGCTTCTAGGCTACACTCCTGGTAACTGGCGGTCCTCAACTCTAAGCTAGCCTATTACTACTTGCACAAAAGTTAGGCCACACTAAGAGGAGTGTAAACAAAAGTACTCCAAAGTTGTCTCCTAGTAGTCGTCAAGATTGTTGACAAACGACTCGCTGCGCGCCAGGGAGTGAGCTCCCATTGCTGTTGAAGCTTGAAGACCAAGGTTTCCAAGTAAGCAAGAGCTGAAGAGCAGTAAGAGTAGCTTTTCGTTGGAAAAAGGCAAGTGACCCTAACCATCCTTCTATCTATGCTTATTTACAAGAATACCATGTATTAATTGGAACATGGAGAACCACCCAGGAAAACGGTACAACCACGAGGACCATATGGCTCTGGTCTTGGCTAAATAATTAGAGACTCTAGTTTGAAGCAGTCTTACCGAAAGGGCAAGGAGGGGGTCAGTGATTGGGGTATAGCCCGGTCCTCTTGGGGTAGCAGCCTTCGCTAAGGTGCTGACCATTAGGGAGGGTTATGGTTCACGCCGCTACCGAAACTCTAGCGGGCTACTTCTTATTAGGGAATCTTTGTAAAGGCCTTGTAGCGTCCCTATGCAATCACACCTCGGAAGTGTGGTATTGTGCCTAGCTAGCACAGCATGGTTGGGTCCAAAGTTCTTTTGAACTTTTACGCGACTTGTGGTGAAAGTGTACAACCTCTGCAGAGTGTCTAAAACTGATATATCAGCCGTGCTCACGGTCAAGAGCGGCCTGGACCCTCACATGATTAATAAACTTAAAGATGGATTTAAATCGTTACTCTGGTTATATCTTGTGGCCTTGCTGAGTACCAACCATAAGTGTACTCACCCTTGCTAACTGCTGCTCAGAAGAAGAAGGTGTGAAGTCTACTAAAGATGATGAAGAGTTCTAGGCGTACGCAACCCTCAGTCGTTTGCTTGTGAAGTTTGAAGCCTTCGTTTCCATGATAAGCGCATATCTCTGATAGTCTTTTAAGTCCTTATTTATGTTTCTTTACGTGATACTATTGCTGTTATTCACTGATGATGTCACTATATGTATGAAACTTGATCCTGGCATACATATAGTTATGCATTCGGTGTTGTCCTTAAACTGGGTGTGACACTTTAGCATCACCGCTAGAAGACAGGTAGATCGGTAAGCAACTCTTTGCTAATCATATCACATATGACTCTTGTTGTTGGGTGACATCTCTATGTCTCAGCTCCCAACCTTTATGCCCCAAGGTCCTTAACCGTTAAGATGACCTAGTTTAAGTTTACCAACCCTTTATGCGTGTAAGTATCCGATACAAACTCATCAAGTCAAGGAAAACTAGTGGCACCCCAATTTCATAGACCCACCACTAATTGTACATGACACGTGATGGAGCAAGGTTTAGTTGGGAGGGCATTTAAACTTAAACAATGTGAGGGATCGATCGGTCTACTTCTACCGTCTGCAGAAAACACATTATCGCAAGTAAAAGTAAAACGATAAGAACAGCAAACACATAGTTTTGAATCAATATGGCCCATATTCACATGGTGATCTCCATCTCCATAGAATCTGTCCACCATGATGAGCTCCATCTCCATGTTCCATGTGCGCCATCCTTCAAGTGACGAGTCCTCCAAGAACTATAACTACCAAATTCTAGTTACAGTGTCGGATCGGATCATCACAGGTTGGCACGCAGGCCATTACACAAATTGGCAAGACATTTGGCTCCTGCCGTATTGCATTACTCACGACACGCAGGTCATGACAATTACATACATGCATCATATACACATAAGGGCCATACTGATCACACATGATCCTGCAAAAACAAGTTAGGCGCAACAACGTCTAAACTTCGAACGCCCAAAACTCCATCTTCGAAGCCATTTTTGGGAAATCTAATTTCAGCGAAAATGCTGAAGGGTTGAATTTCATGTGTAAAATTTTCTGTAGACGAATTTTCATGTAAAATTCGCCTCAATCCGAGTTCGTATGCAAAAGTTATGCCTGTTTTACCGAACAGCATGTTTCTGCAACTTCCTCAACCCGGTAACAGATCCAATCTGCCATCCCACGCATCATATGCATTTGGTGATTCATCCTAGGTTTCAATTCAATCAGTCTCATTGATCTCCGCCTGCTTTGACCGTGTTTACGTGTATCACTTAACTTCGATGGCGGATACCCGACCGGTAGGAGTATGTCGTTACACAACCATCGCAGCGAGGACACGAAACAGGATTAGGGTTTCATCTACATCCACGCATATCTCCATATGCACACATTCGAACCTATAATGAAGCAGCTACGGCTCTGATAACACTGAAGGGATAGGAGGTGGGCTACGCTAGCAATAAACAAAAATTTCCACCACATAAATCAGGGAAACTGATGTTATAGATCCCAGAATTACCACTAGACGCGCGGGTGCGGAACTTCTGTAGTGCGTCGGGGTAGTGCAGTCGGTCACCAGCAGTACAGTTGCAACACCTCCTCACGTGCGGCTCGTCCTCATGCAACAGATGCAGCACCTCCAAGGTATCCACACGTACGGGGAACAAGCATCGCATTCCGGACTGCTAGATCTACAAGGGCAACCGTGGGCGCGGGCGTGGGAACAAGCGGCTGCCAACAGGCGTGGAATTTGGGTTAGCCCCTCCATGCTCCCCCACCCCTTCTTTTATAGGCGCCCACTAATGGGCTTCCTAATCAAAGCCCATTAGTGAACCTAAGCCGAGTCTAATTCGGATCATATCCTCATTAGGCTTCCAGCCCCTTAAGTGTGTGACCCTATGGGCTCACGCGCGAACAGACATGGCCCGAGTACTCCTAGTAGACCAGTAGTTGACAGCGGCCTCTAGCAAGACATGTCAACTCCTATGCGCACACAAAGATCATATCAGATGAGCCGTCACAATCTCATATACATGCTATTCCGTTTGCCTCACAATATTTGGTCTAGCTCCAAGCTGACCTCTCTTTTTCGATGCTGTGATCCAGAATTCTTGGTTAACACTTAACCCTAGCACAGCCATGCATTTCTTGATCCGATCACTCAAGGGGCCCAGAGATATCTCTCTCAAGCAGAGAGGGCCAAATCCCATCTTGACGGACCATGTCTCATAGCACGCTTCTTGACAAACCCGAGAACCACCTTTATGACTACCCAGATATGGAGCAGGGTTTGATGGCTCCTAAGTAGGTCGGTTCACATCTTGAGTACATGCAACAATATCAGGTCTAAGGACACATTGTATACAATCTGTAATGAAAAATCACTATTTCTTGAGTTGGGTCAGTCCAGCATCATGTCATACATGCGCCCACATTATTAGTTTGACATCTCATGTCTATGACTTGTGGAACACGGTCATCAACTAAAACATGTGCTAGTCTAGTATTCATGTGTGTCCATACATGAACTACGACTAGGAACAACTTTAGAATAACCATACAAGTAAAGAGTCTCACAAACAATTCACATAGTTGTCAATCAATACAAGTTGCCTTTCATGGATATTCAATGAACACATAATACATCATGGATACAACGAAATATGATCATCTCTATGATTACCTCTAGGGCATATTTCTAATATGATCATTCTTCTATTGCCTTCTCCAACTGTTGCTTCTGGGCGACGTTGTGATCTTCCTTATGACCTTGAGGATGTTGTCGTCGGTCACCTCAGCTGGCTTGCCTCGGGGCCTTCAGTGTCACTAAAAGAGGAGAAGCCATACAGAAGAATGCCTTCCCAAAGCCGTGAGAAATCACAGTCACTAAAAACTCGGCTGTGCTCCAAGAGATGTTCGACCAAGCCATGCATCACACAATGATCAACCAATCGAACGTCTTGATGAATTCAATTTAGAATGCCATCAGGGAAACTATGGCCGGCGGCTTGCAAATGGGATACAAAGGGTCGTGTTACTGTCAACTAGAGTCATCGATCGTAGCAGCAGCTAGAGCTAGGAACGCTGCTATGGCAGGTTTCAACACCCAACCAACACCACTCAGCACGGTGATGCCGAGTATCGGAAGCAACCCCATGCCACCACACATGTTCCAGAAGCAGACGCATCAGCCAATGGCATCTCTAGTTCAGACAGCACCGGTGTTTACGCCCACTTCGCCGATGATAGCACCATCGACACATGGTGGCAACTTCAACATCCCTGCTGGTTTCATCCCCAACCTATCTCTAGGGATGCCTCCTGAGAACATGGTCCTGACCAGCACAGAGGCATCGGTTCAGACTTAGCCGGTTCCAAGTGCAGGTGGCTCGGCACAAGATATGCAGCTACAAGCATCTTCCACCCAGCTGCCAGTCTCTCCACTCCAGCATCGGTTTCACAGCCGATGGTCCTATACCAGTTGCAAGAAAGTGGTTATCAGCAAGGCCCCTTGGCTCCTCAGCCGATGGCGAATCGTATGGATCAGCAAGGAGGCTACCAACAGCAAGTAACCGTCAAACCGCAACTAGTTCATCAACTTCAGCCCTTGGTGCAGCAGCTGCACGTGGTGATCCAGCAACAAGACAATGGCCTCCAGAGTATTGATTGGGCCAGCAAGATAGCCGCTGTGATGAGAAATCAATTTGGCTTGAAACCTAAAGAGCCAATGTACTTGTACCGAAGGCCCTACCCTGAGGCCTATGATCAGATTGCAATGCCTCACCGGTACTGAGTGCTAGATTTCACCAAATTCTCCGAACAGGATAATGTGATAACGATTGAACACATCAGTAAATTCCTGGTGTGGAGAGGCATCTGGCGACGATGATCTGAAGATTCATCTGTTCCCGCTCTCTTTGTCTGGATCGGCCTTTACGTGAGTTTCTTCACTGCCAGCTAACTCCATCATCACGTGGGCCGATCTGGAAAAACAATTCCACAAATACTTCTTCACCAGGTTCAAGAGATGAAGCTCATAGATATGACGTCCTTGAAGCAGAGGAACGATGAGCCAGTCCCTAATTTCATCCAAAGATTCAGAGACATCAGAAGCCGATGCTATAGCTTGTCTCTCAGCGATAGCTAGATAGCTGAATTGACTTTTCAAGGGTTACTGCCTCACATCAAGGAGAGGTTTTCCTCATAAGAGTTTGATAGCTTGAGTCATCTAGCTTAGAGGCTGTCAAATGTTGAGGTCCGTGTGCAGAATCCTAGGGGGAACACCTTTTAGAAGAAGATTAATAACGTCGAGTACTCTTTTGATTCTGAAGGAGAGGCTAAAATTGGCTTGGCAGAGTGGACCAAAAAGAAAGAGCCGGTTTCATGCCCATTCGCCAAGAAGGATACCAAGAGGTATGAGTTCGACGTTAACAAGGCCGATAAGATCTTTGACCTCTTATTACAGGAGGGACAGATCAAATTGTCTCCCAATCATATGATCCCAATGTCCAAAGAGTTAAAGATCCGCAAATACTGCAAATCGCACAATGCAGTGTTCAACAACACCAATGAGTGCGAAGCCTTCCGTCAGCAGATCCAATTGGCTATCGAGCAAGGGAGAATCAAGTTTGATAATCCTGTGAAGCCGATGAAGATAGACGGGCACCCTTTTCCTAAAAACATTGTGGAGGTCAGCGAGGGTAAGTCTAAAGTACTAACTTCCGAGAGAGCCAAGCAGTCAGGAGTAGTGGACCCAAGAATACAAGTATTGGTTGAAGGATTGAAGAATCAGAGCCGACACGAGCAAGGGCAAAGTTCTAGAGGACCACGCTGAAATGTCATGTCCAGCATGCTGATAAGCAACTATCAACATCGGTAGGATAGAGAAAGATGTCTCGAGGAAGAAAGGAGTCGACGTGATGAGGACCATTGGCGATGTCCCTTCTTCATTTTTCAGCTAGAACGAAGGATTGAGGTTCCCGTCTGCTGACAACTGCCGTGAATGCAGCAGATCACGCGATGACGTCATGTATATGAACAACAACAACGGTTTTCGTCCACAAGGAGGTCAGGGGTGGAATCAGTCATGCCCCTAGTACCAAGGAGGTAACCGTAATTCAAGTTCATTTAATCCTTACCAACCTTCCTTGAGGGATCTAGTCCCAGGCCAAGCAAAAATCAACAAATCATTACAAAAGAAGCCTGCCGCCAACGACAAATCCTTGGAGACAATTCAAGCGAAGATGGATGGCATCTCCTCTGCAATCAAGAACCAGCTGAGCTTCAACAAAACACTTGAAACTCAATCAGCTCAGCTAGCTGCTGCTGTTCCCTCTGCTGAGATAGGGAAGATCCTGGGACAACCCGAATCTTCCATGGAGAACATCAATGCGGTAACAACAAGAGGAGGTAAAACCACTCATGACCCTCCTTATCTTGACCATGCCAGCAGGGAGAAGGAGAACAAGATGGCAGAAAGCCGCCCAACAGTGATGACACTGACAAGGTGCATGGAGGGAAAATGGCTCCACATGAATTCTATGACACTCAATTGCTGTTGTTCCCTACCAAAATCAAGAGGCTGGCACTGGATGAGCAATCTTTGTGGATATAATTCAGCGCATCAACATCAGTGTACCCTTGCTGGAAGCGATGCAAGTACCAACCTATGGTCGCTATCTCAAGGACATACCCTCCAACAAGCGGCCGTTACCCACTACCGAGGTAATCAAGCTCACCAAGGCGTGTAGTGCAGCTATACTACCATAGCTTTCTGAGAAGAAGAAGAATCCAAGATGTCCCACTATCAGTTGTTCAATTGGGACACATAACTTCGATCAGGCTCTATGTGACTTGGGGCCAGTGTTAGTGTCATGCCCAAGGCAGTATTTGATCAACTAAACTACTCAAGTATAACTCCAACACTAGTGCAGTTGCAACTGGCTGACTCCTCTATTCGGTACCCAGAAAGCATCGCAGAGGATATTCCAGTAAGGGTGCGGGATTGCTTCATTTCCATCAACTTTGTGGTGCTAGACATGGATGATCACAAGGAAACAACACTTATCCTTGGTCGGCCATTCCTTAGCACAACAGATCCTCATATCGATGTTGGGGTTGGAGAAATCCGACTCCACATCAATGGCAAGGAAGAAACGTTTGACTTTCGTCCAAGGAGGGAACAATGCGCAATGATCCGGATCAAATATCAGCCAAATCCTCAGAATATCATTGAAGTCGAAGTAACACCTCTTAAAGAGGATAATCTAATCACCTTCGTGAGGAAATTCATGAAAGGTGAATGAAGGAGAACAAAGAGAAAGGAGCCAAGGAGTTACAACCCTGCTCCAAAGAACATGGATCCATCACCCACACCACCTACAACATCAAAGAAGAACAAGAAGGTGTGGCGAAAGAAGAAGACGTCGTCGTCCTCGACCTCCTCTCCAGGTATGGACGACTGGACCTCGAGTTAAACAGGTATGGAGAGGGTCCTGTTCCTCGGACCTTAAACCAAGAGCTAGCTTGGGGGAGGTTTTCCGCCAAGTAAATTGTATCTTTACTGCTTCTAATAAAAATATAAAAACCATAAAAACAATAAAAAATACTTTTTTGCTTAATTTTCCCTTCCATATGCCCTTCCATATGCGCGGTAACGAATGCTCTAGCTTTCCTAAGTTGAAAGGATGAATAATTGCAATACTCTTGCTCGTCTGTTTTGCCTAAGTCCTAAGCATAGTGTTTCCTGAGTTTGAGTCTGTTGGCTGTTTAAACCTTTGCCATGAACCCGAAAATCTCGTGGGTTGCACATGCTTCATCCAAGTCTAGGTTGTTGTGAGTATAGATATGGAAGATAGAGCTTTATAATCTCGTCCTTAGGAAGACATGATATCTGGAGTCTTTGTTTTCAAAAATAAAGGGAAGACAAGTTCCTCAATGATGCTACAAGTCCTACCAGAGCCATATTTTATACATTGAAAAACTCCTACACATTTGGTACTTTCTATTCCATTGAGCTTTGCCAAATTGTTGTGACCCTAGTGAGATGCTTTTCATATCCTCTTGATCAAGATCACGCACACCCCACACCCATTGCGAAATTCCTACACCGGGAATTAGCATGCCCATCCATCCACCAAATAAATGCTCCATGTGTTATGTGATCTCTCTCCAAGTATCCTTGAAAAAAAGGATATATAGTTACCCCAAAGAAAAATAAAGGCATGCTAAGAAGCATGACCCAAAAAAACAAGAAAGAGAGAAGAATAAAGGGGATAGCTATGTACAAAAAAAATATAATCCAGGAGAGAGGGGGCACACAAAAGAGGAGTAATCATACCCTTATCCATCCACACATCTGCACAACTTAATCTTGGGTTTATGAATTGTTTCTCCATGGATCCACTCTTTGTCTTGGCGATATATGAAATGCAGGTATGTTTCATCCATTCCATACCTTGGGCCCTACTGTGGCAGAACCACCTGAATTAATCCGGCTCAAGTGTATTAACCATCACCATTAGGGCAATCTCGGTTAACCTTACACTTCAAATGGAGTAATCCACTGGTCTGTCGGGTAACCTCCCGATACAACCACGGTAAAGCGGATCGAAGCCATACATACAAATGCCCATGCGAAGATGAGCCCAGAGAATACCACATTCCAGCAGATATTACAAAATTATCATAAGTGAATATTACAAACCATGTTTGAATTTAGTAAACAGAGTACTTTAGTGATCATAACCAATAAGTTCTTCAGAGTTTAAGTTGCAGCGGAAATAAAACAACGAAAGCTACTCGACGATAAGGATGTCTCGATGAAGCCCGTACGAGACATCACTCGGCATTATCTCCATTGGCCGGGGGCGTATCCCACTCCACCGACCAACCAGGAGGAAGGGTACACGGCCAAGTCAAGCTAGCAATCAAATCTTCGAAGGTCTCACCTGAAAACAAGCCACAAGCAAGGCTAAGTATACTAATACTCAGCAAGGCTTACCCGACTAGTGGGGTATACTTAGCTGACTCCTAGACATGCAAGGCTTTTGGCTTGAGGGATTTGTTTTGCCGAAAAGCATATACGAGTGGGTCCTTACTTTCAACTTTTAGCTCAAGATTCTAGTTTCATTAACCATTCTAGGTAAGCAGCTATCCAATATCATTCATGGTGAAGCATTAAATTTCATCCAACAAGTTTATTCATCATCATTGTTCCTCTTCTTACTCTGTGGGTAAAAGGGGTTAAGCAGTCTCAATAGCCGTGAGAAACGGACGATTCGAATCGAATTTCTTAACTTTGCAAGGGAAACCTAAACACACGTCACGTGGTTACTCACAGAGTCACACGTGCAACTTTTCCCTTCAATTCCCGCTTCACGGAACAGGCCCACCGCCCTCGACTACACCTTCCCACAGACCTCGGTACGTCGGGCCGTGGCGGCCGATGCACCCGCCATTAGCTAGATGTGAACAAATTCAAGACAGTGGGGAGTATATTCCGTCAATCCGGTACTTAAACTTACTGATTACCATATTCTCGGCATGTGGTTAGTACGTTCAAAGACTTAACCACCACTACCACACACTGCGGCCTTAGCATTTTTCACTAAATAGACGGGGCCTCAATCATCAACATAAACATCGTACCATAGCCCCGTCCGTCGTCCTTATGATTGCAGCATGTAGTAAACAATCAACTCCTAATTTCTCGCGAGTGACAGGAAATCACTCGACTTTTACCGAGTCCTATTAGCATAGCATTCTATCGAACCTGGCATCTAGTGTTCAGAGCATGGGTACCTAGGATCATGCAACTAAGTTTTCATCCAACTCCTATAAACGTAATGCACAAGTAAAGTAGAGTAATAAGTTGTATAAGTTTAGAAACTAGGGTTCATGCTCCGGGGCTTGCCTTCTTGTGAACAGTTAGCTTGCCTTCTTGTGAACTCGGATCTTCAAGAGCTTCAGTTAGATTTACTTGAGCTTCACGCTGCTCACTCTCGGACGCGGGTACCAGCTCGTACGTTCCGTCGGCGAGAGTCGTCGATTCTATATGAATGCACCAATATAAGTTATAGTGAGGGTATATGACGATCATGTTCACTCACGTCAAAGTTGTAGTTCACAAAATAGCGATTAGGTTGTGATGTTACTTAGTTGAGATTTCTGTGGGCAATTGTTAATAGAGTAGAAAAGTACAATAAGCAACTTCGTTAAGCAAGGTGGGGTGGGTGTTCATGGGAACTTATGTTCCTCATGGAAACATGATTTAAGTGTAACTACTATAGAGAGTAGTTTCTGGTCATGAAATCTTGGATCTAGGCACATCAGGGAAAGATAAGTTTACTGTAAAATTTTCAGATATTTTCATGCAGCAGATTAATTATGAAAAATATAATACATGGTTGCTGCTAGACTCTTGTTCTTTTCGTACAGAACAAATGGTGCAAAAACTGAGACTAAGATTTTTACAGGGCTTTCATTTAGTCATGCAGGAGCTACTGTAATTTGTGTAGGATTTATTATGCATTTTTCAGAGCATAGTAAATATGACATTACACACCTAGGTTATTCAAGGATTTATTTTTACAGGATCCTACACAGGGTTGTTGTCCATGAAACTTTTTACACAGCATCCCCTACCACTGAGTATAGTTTAGTAAAAATATGAGAATTTTCCAAGCTAAGATACTATTTTCTTGATTTAATGTATGTTATTAGCAACTAAATCAAATAAATAGGTTCCTGTGAGATAAAAAGTCTCTAAATTTTTCTATGGCATATAGGTACCATTATACAAGTACAGCAAAAGTTCCATTAGGTGATTCATAACCTAACTGCAGGGACAATTAATTCTATCCAAACATGGTATGAAGCTAAGTTTAATAAACAGTGTAGATAGAGATGGAATTTGGGCCTGATCTTTTTACATTGGCTTATATAACAAGTAAATCTCCTAGTGCAAAATTTTCAGTACCAGCACTTGTCTACAACAATGGTTGTGAATAAATGTCATTAAACAGCCTATGTAAATTAGAGCATAAATTAGCTAGAATCTGAGGAGATGCATGTAACAAAAGTTGTGGAGTTTATCCTAAAGGTTCCAGAACAGTTCAGTTTGCATTTTTCTGAATTCTCTACGATTTTATATGAATTTTACAAGTTCACTGATTTTGAATCTAGGTTTGAATCTTTCTTTTACAACTGGATCCTTGAATCTTACGTGCAGACCCTTCTAAAGATTTCAATTACTGCAATTGGGTCCTCGGGCGGCTCGGGTATGGTGGCCGGCCAAAATTCCGGCGAGGGCTACCTCGTGGGGGTCTTGTTCGGGTGGGGGACGGCCGGGAGTAGCTCGCCGGCGTTGGAGCAGGGGCGGCGGTACGCGTCGACGGCGGTGCTCTGGCGGGCTTGGGGCGGTCTGGTCTGGACGGGGAGCTTCAGTGGCGCGTGGGGAAGCGGCTCCGGTACTTGGCTTGGGCGGAGGGGGTCGGGGTCGAGCTGTCCGCGGTGACCAGGGGCGGCGGCGGCGGCGACAGCGCGGGTGGCGGTGCTCCGGCGGTCCTGGGCGGCGTTGAGCTGGTCGGTGAGCTCCAGTGGGATGATGTGGTGGTGGCTGGAGGTTCAATTTGGGCAGGGGGCGGCTGTAGAGGGCTGTCCACGAGCGGGTGGAGCTCGGCGGCGACAATGGCGGTGGCGGGCGTTCTCTGGTGGCTGGCAGCTCGCGCGGGCGGCCTGGGGCGGCTTTTATAGGGGCAGGAGGGAGGTAGGGGTGCCGGGCGACGCGCGGGGGTGGAGGCACGGCAATGGCGCGGGGTTGGTCGCGGTGGGCGGCTTGGTTCACCGGCGTGGCGTGCGGAGGGCGGAGGCGCGCGACTGGCGGCCGGGGATTTTGCGTGGGGAGCGAGGAGATAGCGCGGCACGGGATTGGGGGACAGCTGCAGCAGCGGCTCGGGCGGAAGGCGAGCTCAGCGACGGGCGGGTCACGGCGGACGGTGCGGCACGGCGCGGCGCGGCCGTTGGGCGCGGCGGGCGGCGAGCAGAGGCTGGGCAGCGTGGCGCGCGCGGCGAGCGCGGACTGGGCAGCGCGGCGGTGGGGGGGGGGGGGCAAAGCCGGGCTTGGGGGCGAGGGTCGGCGGTGGCGGCTTGCGCCGGTCAGGCATCGCCGGCCACCTGGCCAGGCTGTCGGGCGGGGAGGGGAGAGAGAGAAGGGACGAAGGGCCTTTGCGAGAATTTGAAAATTTCTAGGGGGCTGGTTGCAAACAGGACATTTTCTCCACTTTCTAATTTGAATTCAAAAACTTTTGAACATGAAAGTTGTTCAGAATAAAAAGTTCTACAAGTTTGGTTTCAGGCAACACCTCATTTGGCTTGTGGTTTGAAAGTTAATTTAAAAATTCAAAGGTATTCATATGTGCCCAATTTAAATTTGAATTTCAACTTAACTTGTTCTAATTCTTTTCACCCTTTTATTTGTTGGTTAAGCATAGGGTTTGGCTAATGACATTGATTTAGAAATATAATTTATCAGGGTTGTTACAGCCTTCCCCCCTTAACAAGAATCTCGCCCCGAGATTCGGTAAATCTTAGTGTGGACAGGGGTGCACATACCAGTGGTTGAGATAAGAAAACCAGGGAAATTTTGGTTTAGGTAGCTCTCAGTTTCCCAGGTGGCTTCTTCTTTAGTGTGATGATTCCATTGAACTTTATACATTTGAATCACTTTCCTCCTGGTCCCTCTTTCTTTTCGATCCAAAATTTTAACCGGGTGTTCGACATACGAGAGGTCGGGTTCTACCAATATTTCTTGTTGTTCCACAATCTTGGTAGGGACTCGAATACACTTCTTGAGTTGAGATACGTGGAAGACATCATGGGTGGCCGTGAGCTGAGGGGGCAGTCGTAATTTGTAGGCTACGGGTCCGCAGCTCTCAATGATTTCGTAAGGACCAACATAACGGGGAGCTAGTTTGCCTTTGATTCCGAATCTTTGCACTCCCTTGATTGGTGAAACTCGAAGATAGACATGATCGCCAACTTCGAATTTTAGGGGCTTTCTCCTTTTGTCGGAATAGCTCTTTTGCCGGGCTTGTGCGGCTTTAAGATTTGCTTGTATTACTTTTACTTTCTCCTCTGCCTCGATTACCAGGTCGGGTCCAATTATTTTACGTTCTCCGGTTTGTGACCAGCTCAAAGGAGTTCGACACCTTCGTCCGTACAGGGCCTCAAATGGTGCCATTTTCAAACTCATTTGATAGCTATTGTTGTACGAGAACTCTGCTAGGGGTAGACATTTGTCCCAATTCTTGTCATAGTGAATGACGCAAGCTCTCAGCATGTCTTCAAGAATTTGGTTTACTCTTTCCGTTTGTCCGTCAGTCTGAGGATGGTATGCTGAGCTGCGAATCAGTTCAGTACCAAGAGACGTTTGCAGTTGTTCCCAAAAGCGTGGTACAAACTGAGTAGCACGATCAGAAATAATTGTCTTAGGTATTCCATGTAGGCAAACAATACGATCGAGGTAAATCTCGGCATATTTCTTGGTGGTATAGGTGGTGTGTTCCGGAAGAAAATGTGCCGTCTTTGTGAGTCTATCAACGATAACCCATATGGAATCATGTTTCTGGGAAGTGTTTGGTAGTCCAACGATGAAGTCCATACTTATGCCTTCCCATTTCCAGGATGGTATAGGTAACGGTTGAAGTGTACCGGCTACTTTCAAGTGGCTAGCTTTTACTCTCTGGCACGTGTCACATTCTGAGACATACGTAGCAATTTCTCTTTTCATTCTAGTCCACCAGAAGTTTTGCCTTAGGTCTTGATACATTTTGTTACTGCCGGGGTGGATAGAGAATTTGGAAAGGTGTGCCTCATCGAGAATTTGCTTGCGGAGTTCATGATTCTTCGGAATGACTATACGACTTTCGAACCATAGAACTCCCTTATGGTCCTGGCGGAAACATTTATACTTCTCCTCACCTAGAGAGAGTTTTTGTTTGATGATCTTAATTCCTTCATCATGTAGTTGTGCCATGACGATTTGGTCGTGAAGAGTGGGCTCAACTGAGATGTGATTTAGAGTGCCTTGGGAAACCATTTCCATGTTAAGATTCCTCATTTCTGCACACAATGTCTCATTGTAGGATTCCATGGATAAGCAATGGCAATGGGATTTGCGGCTTAGTTCATCCGCGACTACATTAGCCTTGCCGGGGTGATAGTGCACTTCAAGGTCATAATCCTTGATTAATTCTAGCCATCTTCGTTGTCTCATATTCAGATCGGCTTGTGTGAAGATATACTTGAGACTCTTATGATCAGTGTAGATATTGCACTGTGTACCCATGAGATAGTGCCTCCATATTTTCAGAGCGTGAATGACCGCTGCAAGCTCAAGATCATGAGTGGGGTAATTCTGCTCGTGGGGCCGAAGGGCTCGTGAGGCTTATGCAATCACTCGATTCTCTTGCATAAGAACACATCCTAGACCAGTACCCAATGCGTCATAATACACATCGAACGACTTGGTATTATCGGGTTGAGCTAACACAGGTGCAGTAGTCAGATGCTCTCTAAGAGTGTGGAAAGCTTCTTCACATTTCTCATTCCATACAAACTTTACTTCCTTCTTTAACAGTTCAGTCATGGGCTTAGAAATTCGAGAGAAATCCGGGATGAAGCGACGGTAGTAACCGGCTAGGCCGAGAAAACTGCGAATCTGATGAACAAAGGTAGGGGGTTTCCAATCCATCACCTCTTGTACCTTGCTGGGGTCAACCGCTATGCCTTCGCTGGAGATCGTGTGACCCAAGAACTTTACAGTATCCAACCAGAATTCACACTTAGAAAACTTAGCATAGAGCTGATGGTCTCTTAGACGCTGAAGAACAATGTGCAGGTGCTTAGCGTGCTCTTCCTCATCCTTGGAATAGATAAGGATGTCGTCGATGAACACTACGACGAATTTGTCAAGTTCGGGCATGAATACCGAATTCATGAGATACATGAAGTAGGCGGGGGCATTGGTGAGTCCGAAGGACATGACCAAGAATTCATATAGTCCATATCGTGTGGAAAAGGCAGTCTTCGGAATATCACATGGGCGAATCTTGATCTGATGATATCCCGAACGAAGATCAATTTTTGAGAAGACTCTGGCTCCAGCTAATTGATCGAAGAGTACATCGATATGAGGAAGTGGGTATTTATTTTTAACAGTTACCGCATTGAGAGGTCAGTAGTCCACACATAGTCTTAAACTGTCATCCTTTTTCTTTACAAAAAGGGCCGGACATCCCCAAGGTGACGCGCTAGGGCGAATGAAACCTTTGTCCAGTAGTTCTTGGAGTTGTGTTTTCAGTTCGGCCAATTCCTTAGGTGGCATCCTATAGGGTCTTTTGGAGATACGTGCAGTGCCTGGCTGCAGTTCAATAATGAACTCAATGTCCCTATCTGGTGGCATTCCGGGTAAGTCATCCGGAAAGACATCGGCATACTCACATACCACTGGAATATTCTCTAGGTTGATCCCTTCCATCACGAAAGCACAAGAATTTGTGCACTCCCGTAACGGTAGGTAAAGGGTAGTGGCTCCGTGACTAGGTGAATTTATCTCAACGGCTCGGGAAGAAAGGTCCAGTGTGACTCCATGCATAGTCATCCAGTTCATTCTTAAAATAATATCCATGCCGTCAAGGGGTAAAAGAACAAGGTCTGTGTTGATGACTTTACTTCCCAATTTTATCGGTACCAGCCTTATTATTTGGTTGGAAGCAATTTTTCCACCCGGTGTTGAGATCATATACGACCCTTTTGTGTGACAAACATTCAAGCCTACTTTTGCACCAAACCTTGCACGAATGACACTATGTGATGCACCAGAATCAAACAATATATCTGCAGGCTTGTTGTTAAATAGAGGATGTGCGTGTCATTAAGGGTGCACCTTTAGGGAGCGCTTCAAGCTGATCAATCTGTCCTTTGCTCTTGTTCCTTTGTCTTTTACGCTTGTTCTGATAGGTTTGGCTAGAACCTTGGCCCTGATTTGGCTGCCTAGGCTGAGGGCATTCTCGAGCAAAATGGTTAGCACTGCTACAAATGAAGCAACGGTTTTTGTCACTTGGACGACCGGGTTGTTTGTTATCTGAAGATATTGCTACTGGCATACCTAATGAACCTCCCTTGGGTGTGGTGCATTTGGCATGGTCTATCTTTTCCGGAACAGGTGAGCGAGTTTGTGTTCGAAGGACTGTGCCGGCGTCAGTAGTTTTGCTAACTTGACGTCGGCCTCGTGGGATGAATTCTATGCAGGTAATTTCCCATCCAGCCAAGTCTATGCCGCATGGGTCATGCTTGAGAGTCCGACACTTTACTTGGTGATCCTTAAGTTTCATCGGAAGTTGTGATGGGGGCAATAAGGAGTCTGAGTAAACGTCTATTGTGTCCATCATCTTGTTATTGAGCTCTGGATAGCTAGCAACCTGAGGATGGTGGACATTGCACCCATCCCCTTGATGGTGTTGTTGCTGCAGGCATTGAAAAATCGCTTCCTGCCCCTTGACAAGCTGATGAAGCAACTCGATTTGAGCGGCCATTACTTCCACTAAACTAGGTGGTGGCTGTGGTTGGGATCCACCAGCACTAGCATCGAAACCATCCGGGTTTCCACGGGTTGCTCCAACCATCTGAAAAGGCGAATGTTCTTCATTAGCAACGTGATCCATATTGCTTCCATGACTCAAAAAGATCTAACGTGGAATAGTAGACTTCCAAAAGGTCATGGATGGAATCATGGGCATAAAAACTGTCTGCCATAAGAATTTTATAACTCCTGGTAGGTTCATCCAAAGTTTCTCATCTTTTGGCAGTGGATAGGGAATTTAGAGATGTACCACTTTGGTATTCAGCCAAGATGCTAAATCGATGGCTAGGATGGTCAAACGATTCAGTCTTTGCTTCGTTGATTTGACTGTTTTTCAGCAGAACGAGTTATAGTATCTAGCCTATAACTTAAACTTAGCAAGATCCAATGGGGTTGAAATTTTGTGAGAACCTAGATCACAGAATTTAGGACAAGTTTGGTATTCAACACTCAGCCCAGAAATGTAGAGAGACATGGGTAAAAATTCCGACAAGTCTCAGCGATTGTGGATTTCATTGTTTACCAACTTACAACGAAATCACCCAAGTTTATCGCCGTTCCTTACATGCTGAGGGTATCCACATGGTTCAGGTGTACCCATCACAAAAGGGTTACTCAACTCCTAGTTAGCCTATTACAACACTTGCCAAAAGTTAGGCTACCCTATCGAGGAGTATGTGCAAAAGTCCTTCTAGGTCATCATCTAGAAGTCATCCAAGTCGTTGACGGACGACTCGCTGTGAGCAGGAGAGTGAGCTCCCATCTGAGGTGCCTGCAGTGCCTCACCCTCAAAGTCCATTCCCGAAATACCATCAATCTCCTGTGGCTCCTCCTCATCTTCCTCCATAGCCACCACGCCAGGAGGGGCATTCTGATCATGGTGCCACTGAATGTGCTCATTAGCATCCTCCAACTCAAGGTCCAGATCATGGAGCTGCTCCTCCAAGTGTACTATCATGTCATCTCTCTCACCCATGAGAGTGTCGTGCTCCTGAATTTGGCTCTCAAGTTGGCCAATCTGAGCATCTCTGTCCTCAAGATCCTTACTGAGCTCCTTAATCTGCTCATCCCTGGTATCTGCCATCATGTGGTAGGCCTGTGCAAGATCAGTGAGCTGCTCAAGCGCCTGACTCTGGAGAGTCTGCAGTCGGTACAACGCATTCATGCATCGTACGGAGGTCTGGATAGTCTCCTGGGCGTGAAAGTCTACCAGGTACTGTGAATGCTGCACCCTGTCAAGCCAAAAAGGGTCGTTGTCCTGGGCAGCAGGAAACAAACCAATGGGAGCGAGAGTGACAACCTCGGGACGCTGCGCACAAAAAGTGGTGAGCGCCCTCATGGCTGCAAGCTCCCAAGTATCGGCCAAACGGCGACCAACAGCCTCAACCTCCAAGGCGGGCCACTCCGGGTGTAGCGGGTGCGGAAAAATGGTCACGTTGACACGGCACTGGGTAACTCCATTCTCTGCAAACTCCAGTCCGGCGTAACGTGGGGGAATTGGATAGCCCACGGTGCTCAACACGTCCCACAAAATAGAGGGAAAGCCCTCCCAGTGGAGACACTGTGAGTGAACGCGTCCATCCTCATCCACCATCATGGCAGCTGTCTCGGCCATCTGAATAAAAGATCAAATGGAGTGAGACCAAGAAAAAGTGTGAAAAGCACAGGGACAGATTCTGTATAGAGTGCAAAAATAACCATAACTTCCACAGTTCATATCCAAAAATTCTTAAATTTCACCAGAACACTCCTAAGGTATTTGTGCACCACTTTTCTATTCAACACTTTGGCTGGATTAGGCTCTAAGATGGCTGTTCCCTTAAGGTCTCACTTCTCTGTCTACCCAGAAATTTCAGTGAACAGTGGGCCAATATTTTGTGCACCAGGGAAAATCTACCCAGCCAAAATTTACCAAATTTTAACAGCAGGTACCTGGGTAAATTTGGAAAAAGTTTTGTGTTGTACTCCTTTGCAGAAAACTGTAGGAAGGGGGCCTAAAAATTTAAGGGGCAGAAGTGCTTATTCTGGACAGAAATCTGATATTCCATGGTTTCTGTTATTTCTTATTATCCATAAGTTCAGAATTTTTAATTTTTGAACAGGAGATAGAACACAAAATTTGGAACAATTCTTTCAACATGAACTTTACCAGAAAAGGTCATTTTCTCTGATCAATAAATCTCTCTTTTTGGTCACGGCAGATTTGTGACAGATTCGCTAGATAGTCCTTATGCAAAATCGCGCTTAGATACGCAAGAACCATACCACTCTCATTCAACGCATTTTCAATTTCAGATATATATGGTCATGATGCATGCACGTCCTATTCGTCCTCACAAAATAAAATAATTGCCAAATAACTTTTGGTCTTATGAAGTTAGTTTCGGTGGCATACACAATACGGCTCTCCCTATAATAGCTAGTCGAGAAAACTCTAACCGTTCTTAACTTATCGTAATCGCGGTTAGTGTACCTGCAGAAGATTTATAGAGCACATATATTTCATGAACCTTTCATGCCAGCACTCATGAAAGCGTCCGTATTCATTACCGTTTACTTATAGAAACAATATCTGTAGAATTTCCGCCGTACAGACGACGTTAACATACGCTATCGAGATAGCGTATTCACGGGGGTACCGTCATGAGACGGGGGTATGAACAGCGATCGCCATACCCTGCGCCAAACCTTCTACTCCCAATATATTCAACTAACTGTTGGCATATTGGCAGCACCTCAAGTAAGCCACTGCTTGAGGGCAGCGTTCGGTTCGCATCACCGACAGGAAGGCCAAGCTCTCTCAGTTGGCTGAGGATTCTTACCTTCTTACCTTAGCGATGAGTGCGTCGTTACAGAATTTAAGGTCGGTTGTGCATGAAAGTAAGTTTTGACAGAAAGTAATGTGCTGGAAGTCAGTTGATAATATATAGAGGTTAGATAGCCACCTAGTAACTTTCCCATAATCCCTTAGGGCTTTACGAACTAGGCACCATCCTTAACGCACCAACGTATTTCGTAACACATCCTTCTAGTCAAGTTTTAGGAAAACGAGTTTTTAAAGCTTGTCGCATTCTCTGGCGTATGCATTTCGGCTCTGGTGCCAGCTGTTACCAGCTGTGGCACCAGCTACGGCTCTGATACCAGCTGTGGCAGAATTACCTGAATTAATCCGGCTCAAGTGTATTAACCATCACCATTAGGGCAATCTCGGTTAACCTTACACTTCAAACGGAATAATCCACTGGTTTGTCGGGTAACCTCCCGATACAACCACGGTAGAGCGGATCGAAGCCATACATACACATGCTCATGCGAAGATGAGCCCAGAGAATACCACATTCCAGCAGATATTACAAAATTATCATAAGTGATTATTACAACCCATGTTTGAGTTTAGTAACCAAGTACTTCAGTGATCATATCCAATAAGTTCTTCAGAGTTTAAGTTGCAGCGGAATTAAAACAACGAAAGCTACTCGACGATAAGGATGTCTCGATGAAGCCCGTACGAGACATCACTCGGCATTATCTCCATTGGCCGGGGGCGTATCCCACTCCACCGACCAACCAGGAGGAAGGGTACACGGCCAAGTCAAGCTAGCAATCAAATCTTCGAAGGTCTCACCTGAAAACAAGCCACAAGCAAGGCTGAGTATACTAATACTCAGCAAGGCTTACCCGACTAGTGGGGTATACTTAGCCGACTCCTAGACATGCAAGGCTTTTGGCTTGAGGGATTTGTTTTGCCGAAAAGCATATACGAGTGGGTCCTTACTTTCAACTTTTAGCTCAAGATTCTAGTTTCATTAACCATTCTAGGTAAGCAGCTATCCAATATCATTCTGGTGAAGCATTAAATTTCATCCAACAAGTTTATTCATCATCATTGTTCCTCTTCTTACTTTGTGGGTAAAAGGGGTTAAGCAGTCTCAATAGCCGTGAGAAACGGACGATTCGAATTGAATTTCTTAACCTTGCAAGGGAAACCTGAACACACGTCACGTGGTTACTCACAGAGTCACACGTGCAACTTTTCCCTTCAATTCCCGCTTCACGGAACAGGCCCACCGCCCTCGACTACACCTCCCCACAGACGGTACGTCGGGCCGTGGCGGCCGATGCACCCGCCATTAGCTAGATGTGAACGAATTCAAGACAGTGGGGAGTATATTCCGGCCTCGGTTCAATCCGGTACTTAAGCTTACCGATTACCATATTCTCGGCATGTGGTTAGTACGTTCAATGACTTAACCACCACTACCACACACTGCGGCCTTAGCATTTTTCACTAAATAGACGGGGCCTCAATCATCAACATAAACATCGTACCATAGCCCCGTCCGTCGTCCTTATGATTGCAGCATGTAGTAAACAATCAACCCCAAATTTCTCGCGAGTGACAGGAAATCACTCGACTTTTACCGAGTCCTATTAGCATAGCATTCTATCGAACCTGGCATCTAGTGTTCAGAGCATGGGTACCTAGGATCATGCAACTAAGTTTTCATCCAACTCCTATAAACGTAATGCACAAGTAAAGTAGAGTAATAAGTTGCATAAGTTTAGAAACTAGGGTTCATGCTCCGAGGCTTGCCTTCTTGTGAACAGTTAGCTTGGGGCTCTTCCGAACTTGGGCTCGGGTCTTCAAAAGCTTCAGTTAGATTTACTTGAGCTTCACGCTGCTCACTCTCGGACGCGGGTACCAGCTCGTACGTTCCGTCGGCGAGAGTCGTCGATTCTATATGAATGCACCAAAATAAGTTATAGTGAGGGTATATGACAATCATGTTCACTCACGTCAAAGTTGTAGTTCACAAAATAGTGATTAGGTTGTGATGTTACTTAGTTGAGATTTCTGTGGGCAATTGTTAATAGAGTAGAAAAGTACAATAAGCAACTTCGTTAAGCAAGGTGGGGTGGGTGTTCATGGGAACTTATGTTCCTCATGGAAACATGATTTAAGTGTAACTACTACAGAGAGTAGTTTCTGGTCATGAAATCTTGGATCTAGGCACATCAGGGAAAGATAAGTTTACTGTAAAACTTTCAGATATTTTCATGCAGCAGATTAATTATGAAAAATATAATACATGGTTGCTGCTAGACTCGTGTTCTTTTTGTACAGAACAAATGGTGCAAAAACTGAGGCTAAGATTTTTACAGGGCTTTCACTTAATCATGCAGGAGCTACTGTAATTTTTATAGGATTTATTATGCAGTTTTCAGAGCATAGTAAATATGACATTACACACCTAGGTTATTCAAGGATTTATTTTTACAGGATCCTACACAGGGTTTTTGTCCATGAAACGTTTTACACAGCATCCTCTACCACTGAGTATCTTTTAGTAAAAATATGAGAATTTTCCAAGCTAAGATACTATTTTCTTGATTTAATGTATGTTATTAGCACCTAAATCAAATAAATAGGTTCCTGTCAGATAAAAAGTCTCTAAATTTTTCTATGGCATTTAGGTACCATTATACAAGTACAGCAAAAGTTCCATTAGGTGATTCATAACCTAACTGCATGGACAATTAATTCTATCCAAACATGGTATGAAGCTAAGTTTAATAAACAGTGTAGATAGAGATGGAATTTGGGCCTGATCTTTTTACATTGGCTTATATAACAAGTAAATCTCCTACTGCAAAATTTTCAGGACCAGCACTTGTCTACAACAATGGTTGTGAATAAATGTCATTAAACAGCCTATGTAAATTAGAGCATAAATTAGCTAGAATCTGAGGAGATGCATGTAACAAAAGTTGTGGAGTTTATCCTAAAGGTTCCAGAACAGTTGAGTTTGCATTTTTCTGAATTTTCTATGATTTTATATGAATTTTACAAGTTCACTGATTTTGCATCTAGGTTTGAATTTTTCTTTTACAACTGGGTCCTTGAATCTTACGTGCAGACCCTTCTAAAGATTTCAATTACTGCAATTGGGTCCTCAGGCAGCTCGGGTACGGTGGCCGGCCAAAATTCCGGCGAGGGGCTCGCTGGCGGCGAGGAGTGAGGGCCGGGGAAGGATCAGGGGTGCGAGGGCTACCTCGTGGGGGTCTTGTTCGGGTGGGGGACGGCCGGGAGTAGCTCGCCGGCGTTGGAGCAGGGGCGGCGGCGGTGGCGGTACGCGTCGATGGCGGTGCTCCGGCGGGCTTGGGGCGGTCTGGTCTGGACAGGGAGCTTCAGTGGCGCGTGGGGAAGCTGCTCCGGTACTTGGCTTGGGCGGAGGGGGTCGGGGTCGAGCTGTCCGCGGTGACCAGGGGCGGCGGCGGCGGCGACAGCGCGGGCGGCGGTGCTCCGGCGGTCCTGGGCGGCGTTGAGCGGGTCGGTGAGCTCCGGTGGGATGATGTGGTGGTGGCTGGAGGTTCAATTTGGGCAGGGGCGGCTGTAGAGGGCTGTCCACGAGCGGGTGGAGCTCGGCGGCGACAATGGCGGTGGCGGGCGTTCTCTGGTGGCTGGCAGCTCGCGCGGGTGGCCTGGGGCGGCTTTTATAGGGGCAGGAGGGAGGTAGGGGTGCCAGGCGACGCGCGGGGGTGGAGTTACAGCAATGGCGCGGGGTTGGTCGCGGTGGGCGGCTTGGTTCACCGGCGCGGCGTGCGGAGGGCGTTGGCGCGCGACTGGCGGCCGGGGATTTTGCATGGGGAGCGAGGAGATAGCGCGGCACGGGATTGGGGGACAGCTGCAGCAGCGGCTCGGGCGGAAGGCGAGCTCAGCGACGGGCGGGTCGCGGCGGGCAGTGCGGCACGGCGCGGCGCGGCCGTTGGGCGCGGCGGGCGGCGAGCAGAGGCAGGGCAGCGCGGCGGTGGGGGGGGGGGGGCAAAGCCGGGCTTGGGGGCGAGGGCCGGCGGCCACTGGCCTGGCGGCTTGCGCCGGTCAGGCATCGCCGGCCACCTGGCCGGGCTGTCAGGTGGGGAGGGGAGAGAGAGAAGGGACGAAGGGCCTATTTGCGAGAATTTAAAAATTTCCAGGGGGCTGGTTGCAAACAGGACGTTTTCTCCACTTTCTAATTTGAATTTCAAAAACTTTTGAATGAAAGTTGTTCAGAATAAAAAGTTCTACAAGTTTGGTTTCAGGCAACACCTCATTTGGCTTGTGGTTTGAAAGTTAATTTAAAAATTCAAAGGTATTCATATGTGCCCAATTTAAATTTGAATTTCAACTTAACTTGTTCTAATTATTTTCACCCTTTATTTGTTGGTTAAGCATAGGGTTGGGCTAATGACATTGATTTACAAATGTAATTTATCAGGGTTGTTACACCTACAAAAGCTATAGATATGAGGAGGAAAAGATTGCACTGGTAAGGATTCATACACCTTGAGCGATCCGAGAGATTCATTCGAGGAACTTGGTCTTGTTTTCAAAATTCCAAAGAAGACCTTCAGATGGATTGTTGAACATAAAGAAGGTAAGTATTGCTCTATCGACCGTTCTAACTTTCAACAGCTCAAGACGAGGACAAGCTAAGAAGCCCCATAGATGACTAAGGTAACAAGGAGATCATCTATGCCTCAAGGACATCATCTATGCCTCAAGACATGGTGCAATGACAGGTAATGGGTAATAGCAATCTTCTGATCAACAACCTTAAGTCTTGCTTTACTCAGAACGAGCAAAGGATAGCTTGAGGGATCTTGTTGACACTCGTTACGGACCAATTTTGACCATCAGTTTGATTAGAAAATTGGAAGAACTAGCATTCTTCACCCGCATATTGATCTAAGAATAATGCTATTTCCACATGTCCCTTGGTAATTAGTGCTATGCAGGAAATTGAGCGGAAATGGAGGGAAAACACACCGTTCAGCCTCACATGGATCAAAGGGCCCACCAGAGCAAGGAACCGCCTTAGGACAGCGCCAAGCTTTGCACAGGAGTAACCAGGGCCCACCTGTCAACCACTTAGCAAAGGCCGAGGTTGGTTGTGGCCAAGCCTAGTTCGGCCGAACCAGAACCAGCTCCACCGCCTTACCTCTTCGACGTGTGACATCCCAATTGGCTCCCTAGGTCGGTTCTGCAGAGCTTCAGCTTGTTACACAGCAAGAGCACCCTATGCGCACACCTATAAATATGAGGGGAGGGGCTCCAAATGAAGACACACCTCAAGTTGCTCTCTCTCAAGTTCCTCTCTTGCTTAGTCCTTAGGATAGTGGAGTTTAGGTGAAGTAGCTCTTCTTCGGGTTCCCGAGGTTGCCTAGGAGTGTTCTGTATGGGTTTTGCTCTTCCTCTCCTTTGTAATGTTCAGAATTCTTTAATAGAGTTATCTTCTAGATTTATATATTCGCATAGTTTATATTCTGCGGTGTTAGATATGTATGCTATGACTAGTTTATACATGTACTTTATGCCTTGCATGATTAGACGACTAAATCTAGTGCCACGGCAATGGTTTCGGTATTCTTATGGTTGCTCTAGTATGATGTTTGTCCATCCGGAGGGTGGGGGCTCCGCGCGGGATACTAGAGTATCACTCTTTAATGTAGATGTGGTGTCTGGGTTAATTAGTGTTGTCGGATGCGGCTCTATCCCATTGTTAGTTGAGGTAGGTGGCAGGTGGTGAAGGCCCTGTCCGTCCAGCATAATCCTCCTCGTTCGGGTAGTTGTGGTAGGAGGTCCATATAGTAGCCGAGTGGACTGGTGGCTCCTATGACAGTCTTGTGCGGTTCTCCCGATAGTGCTTGGGAGCCTAGAGCTAAGGATAATCATGCATATGTGTATGAGTGTATAGTATGAGCTGTATGATTAGATAGAAGTACATAAGTCCCAAGGTAGCTTTAATCTTCTTTTCTCCCTGCCTAATATTTTTGTTTGAGCTTGATCTGCAGTAACTTGTGTGTCACACTACCTCATTATCCATATATTATCTTACCCCTGTTTATACAAATGAATATCCAAGTAAGAATTTATCATCAACTTACCTATTCCATAAGCGCCGCCTTCCCTGCGTAAATATAAATACGACACTCGAGATTACTCACGGGTAAAATGCTACAACGGTATTCTGTGTGCTTGCAGATTTATCTGTGACGTAAGAAATACCACACGGCGTTTCCTGGCATCGCTGCCGAGGATTAACCATCCTGGTGATGACGCTACAAAATCCCAACAGTAAACGTCGAAGCAAATAAAGCATGGGTGGCTAGATGGTATGATAAAAAGGTTAAGGCTAAAGAATTTTCCCAAGGGGAATTGGTTTAGAAATTGATTCTACCGATAGGGTCTAGAGATCATAAGAATGGAAAATGGTCCCCTACATGGGAGGGTCGTTATCAGATAAATTAGTGTGTTCCTAGCAATGCCTACATCCTGGAAACGCTCGAAGGGGAAAAGTTTGCATGAGCTTTAAATGGTAATATTTGAAAAAATATTATTCTAGCATATGGGTGGATGCTTGAGCCAACCATGTGCGGGAAGTATTGGTTCAAGAAGTATAGCCGATACAAGATGTGTCGCCTACAGTGTAATGAGAAGGCAGAAATGCTCAACTAAGCCGATAATGCTTGAGAGTAATCAGATGTGGCTGACGCGATATGTGTCGCCCTTAGTGCAAAAAACAAATTACATTATCAAGTTCGTTTGGAGCGGCGTTTTAGGTATCGACTACTGAAGGATACGTGCAGGAGAACATTGATCATAGTGACAAGCTGATATGGAACAAAAGTGCATAAGTTGAGCATAGAAGGAAAAGATAGTACATCCAATATATATCGGGTACAATCTACTCGCCAAGGAAGACCATATTGACTACACCCTCGACGTCGACATCAACACCGATGGCCCCGGTGGCTTAATCAAGCTCGTCAACGAGCTCTTCGAAGCCTGCTCGGTCTTTTCCTTCAGGTAAGATGGGGTGCAGAGTTCGGAGCTCGTGCCCAAGTTGAGTCTACACCACAGCCAGAGCAACTGTTGCCCCCTGACGGACTCCGTGACTGGCAATCTCCCTGGCGCTGTTGGGGATGTGTTGCAGGCGGTCGACGAGCAGAGTACCTGTTGACGGCCATTAAAACACATTGTGACCGTCAACTTCTTCGGGAATAAACAGAGCTTTGCACTATGTTCCATACATAATTTACTTATTTCTAACAAGTTCCACAAGTTTTGGATCAGTTGTGAATCTAGGAATAGATGAACCAAAAATGAGGCAAGTTGGGGGAAATCCCAGGCTGACCTACGGATACCCTAAGGTAGGTGATTATTGGTGAGGGATCGCCGGATCTGGAACTTGAAGGTAAACGCGAGGACACAAGACACGGATTTAGACAGGTTTCGGCCGCCAGAATAGCGTAATACCCTATATCCTGTTGGGGGTGTTGTATATTGCGCCCTGCGCTTGGGTGTTGAGTTGCCTGTTAGCTGCTCTGTTCTCTGCCTATCTAGGTACCCCTGCCCTTCTTTATATATCCCAGGGGGTGGGGTTCCTAATAGGATTACATGGTATGAGTCCTAGTAGGATTACAGGATAGAGTCCTAGTAGGAGTCCGACTTCTCTTCCCCCGCGGGTAGCTTCCTTGCGGTACCAAGGGGATCTATCCCTGACACAGCCTCCCCTAGGCCAGCCAGCTTGGCACTGAACCCAAATGCCACGTCACTGATCCACGGGGAAGGAAGCACACCCACAATGCCCCTGAGCCATGCACTTCAAGTCGGTTTGATCCAATCACCCGAAAGGCTTCACCCATGGATTGAAGGCCCCACTTGCATGCAAGACTCGAGCAAATATCTAAGGTGCCACCTCCACCGACACCAGGAGAGCATCAGGATCATCTAGGAGAAAAGTGGTGCCACGGGGCCACCATTCCAGGTCGGGCGGCCTCTTCTTTCGCGCCAAGATAGAGATGCCACCTTGGCAGTTATCACAACCACCTCCAGGACTCAATCCAAGCCGCAAGATCGAAGTCAGTGCAGATCGAAGGCCGGCTGGCCTCCCCTAGGCAGGCCAGCGAGAAAGTCACGCAACTTCCACAACCGTTTCACCGACTCTATCCTCAGCCCTCCTACACTATAAATAGAGGGGCATCCATCACTAGTAAAGACACACCAAGGTGTTCTCTTCTCTCTTTTCACTTTCTAGAGTTAGGTTTATTAGTCTGGGAGTTAGAGTCGAGTCGAGCTTGTCTCGGGATAACGGAGTCGTCATCAAAAGTCTGGTATAGCTCTTTTATCTTTCCCTTTGACAGTTATCAATATAATTTATCTTCTTTACATTTCAACTCAGCTTTACTTTCTGCATTTATTATCCTTTCCAAGTTATCCAACTTCTGTGCGGAAGTACCTTTCCTCTAGCTTAGGCTTTGTTACCTTTCTTGTTTCTAGGGATCTTACCTTGCGGGTTTTCTCGCCCGGACTAGGGAGCTCAAGTCAGTCCCCTAGGTTGAGGGGGATTTCTCTTGAACGCATCGAGAGAAATCCTAACACCGAGTGAGACGTGGTGTCTGAGCTTAGTGTTAGCTAGGGAGTGTGTTCCACCCCACGGTACCGTTATGGTAGGCGGTAAGTTGTGACAGCCTTGTCCATCCCTTAGAGTCCACCATATTCGGGTGCTTCCATAGCAATAGTAGCAGGTTGCCGTTGGACTCCCCTCTCACCCCTTTCTGCAGTCCTTCCTCTTCCAGCCGCTGAAGTAAGATCTAAATTCCCGATAACTAGTTAGGAGCAAGGTTTAGTGTAGTGAGGCTAGCTCGATAGTCTAGAAGTGTTTTAAGAGACTTTCTCGCTCGTTGTCCTCCCAGCTGCTTACCTCTCTAAGGTTTAGAGTCTCCTGTGTCAGACGGTCATCACTTGGCCATTATCTTATTCTATCTGGTTACCCCTGCTAGTTAGTCGGTTGATATCTCTAGTAAAGTTTATCATTCGATTCTTCGGTACTCTTTAACCATAGTGCTTCCCCGAGGAAATTCACGATACCCTGGGAATACTCCAAGGTGAAATGCTATAGCAGTAATTTTGTGCGCTTGCACGATATCAATTCTATTGTAGCATAAAAAAAGTATCAAGCATTTCTAGCGCCGTTGCTGGGGAAGCAATTGGCTAAAGATATCATCGAATAGTTTGATAAAGTTAGATTTGTCGTGGCCCTATCCCTACTGGATTGAACACCAACCAAGGCACTGAAGGCTTTGAGCTGAAGACTGGACTTGTCAACATGGTCCAAGCAAGTCCCTTCTTTGGTAAGGCATCGGAGGATGCCAACGCTCACCTTCGGAACTTTGCTTGGAAGGCACTGAAGTGAGTAGCATAATCAACCCAAAGGCACTACAATGGATAATATTTGTCTCCGTCTATTCCCATTCTCTTTGCTTGGAAAAGCAAAGATGTGGTTCTACACCAACATGGAAGCATTCAACAGTTGGAATGCCTGCTCCAATGCCTTCCTGGCCATGTACTTCCCGGTGGGCAGAACCAACGCCCTTCGGAACAGGATTTTCAGTTTTCAACAACTCTAGGATGAGACAATCCCGGAAGCCTGGGAACGTCTCCAGGAATAAATTGCACCATGCCCACACCACGGCATGGAAGAATGGCTTATCATTCAGAACTTCTTCCATGGCCTGAGCCAGTGAGCGCAGGATCATATGGACGCAGCAGCAAAGGGAGCATTCCTCTCTCTCGATGTTGCAGGAGCTAAAGCGCTCATTGACAAAATTGCCTCCAACCAGAGTTGAAAGGGAGATAGGCAGTCGGCCCGTGCAAAAGGAGTACACCAAATCGATGGTGTAGATATGCTGGCAGCCAAGATGGATCTAAACATGAAAAAGCTGGAATCTCCGCACCAGGAGGTTAACGAGATCATGGAGTCTCGGATCACATGTGAGACATGTGGCGATACTGGGCACTCAAACAACAACTGCCCGATGACTCAAGAGGACGTGAATTTTATTGGGAATGGTAACCCCATGTTGGCGCTAAAAATCGTCCGGGAATCGGCCGATGACCTTTAGCGTCGGACACACGACCCGGGAGAATCTGCTTAACTCCTGTTCGGGTGATTGCCGTGGTGCAGTTCGCGCGGCGTGCCAGTCAATTTGACCTGTTGATTGACAAGGAAATAAACGTATTAAACTCCGGGGTTCCGATCAGCTAGAGTTCCGATCTGTCCCGAAAAGCGTATCAGCGAATCGGCCGATTTGCTATGAAGATGACCGGCTATGGACCAGCCGATGATCATGTAACGATTGCCAAGAAACTACTAGAGTAACTTAAACAATTGTTACAGAGGCAACACTTGAAATAGATCTAATCGGCTATACGATGGTAAATAAGGAGAATTAATGATGAAGCCGACAGTTCGATCTCAAGCTGGATAACTGGTGATAAAACTAGAACAATAGGTAAAACCTATAATTCTAGTAAATATCGATAATTGGTGAATAATTCTAAACGAAACAACGGCGATGCACCCGAAGTTAAAGCTTAGATGTTATTCAATAAACGGAACCTACCAATTCGCCGGAGATCGTGTCGATGCAGCCCTGCCAATCCGTACGAACTCATGAAAGAAAAGGAAGTATTGGCGAAGTCGTCGACTTGAAAGTAAAGTACGATGAAAAACTAGATTGTTTGTATTGATTGATGTGTTCTTCTTCTACAAAACTCTGACTGCTCCTATTTATACCCTAGGACTAAGATTCCTGATCTATTACGACCCGTTACAAACTTGATTTAAATAAAAACTACTATATCTATAATACTTTCCTAAAGGAAATGGGCTCCCGCAGAATCTTCTGCCGCCATCTCCTAGTTCAATCCGGACTCTTTCCATTGCTTCACGACCGAGTCAGCGTTGTTCTTTGACCAACATCAGGTCATCTTTGACTGGGATCCTCTATTGGGATTCCATTGGCTTCATCCCCTATCTGTTGGCGCAAGCTGCATCGCCAATCGGCTGATCCCTAACTATAGCCTCAATCGGCCGATTCCCAACTGTAGCTTTTAAATCTACCGCATCGGCCAGTCTTTTCCTTTTCTGACGCCGATTCAACACGTGTCGAAATGTGGCGTCAACACATGCCCCCCACAGTTTCGGAGTAAAACATGACTTTTACTTTGAAATTCTTTTTTAATCTCTCCTCCAAAACAAACGCAGCAAAAATCTCCTTCCGTTTCGTGATCTTCTACATGATGATTGCAATCTTTTCGAACCGGGCGCCTGAGACAACTGTTCCCCTGGAATTCGTGTAGACAGCGCAGCAAAAATCCCGCCTTTACCGTTTCTCTCTCGAACTGTCTTTAAGTACCGACGTTCTCCGCCGCTTCTTCTCCACGAGCTTAGTAATCTCCTCCCCAGCGAATCACTTTCCATCTTCTCCTAGCACCCTCTCGGTTTCCAACCGTATTCTCCGGCGATCTTTCTCTCATCTACAATATGCTTCATCCCTGCAATGGCGGCGCCGTCAGCAACTCCACCAACCACGGAGGTTCTGCCAGCAACTCCATCGGCGATGATGAGCTTCATCCTGGAGATAAACATCCGAAACTTCCTCTTTTACTTTTTACTGCCCAGACGCCTTTTAGATCTATTCTTAGTTCTTCCCCCTTTTTACCTTTTTTAGGTATTTAGACACCAAATCACTATTCCCCTTTTCGAAGCTCCTGGTCTCATCTGCTTAGGTCCTATGGGGAATCCAGACCTGACTGACTTGATCAACTTAGAAAACCATAGAATCCCCTTCAAGCAATCACCTATGGATTTGGGTCAGTGGACAGGCGCTTTTAGATCTTGGCCGAATGAAACCCCCGGCTGGAAAGAGTGGTACCAGAGAATGGCCAACTTGAAGAGAGTTCAATGGGATGAATTAAAAATCAGCCAGTGCATCAATCTCTCTTTGTCCCAGATGGAGAAAAATGAACCCCTGGTAATGGCGGCCTCCTATTTCTGATCCGACGCGCTCAACGCGTTTCTCTTTGGGCACGGACCCATGACTCCAACTCTGGCCGATGTCCTGATGCTGATCGGCCTTGACATTTCCTCCCCTGATACACCCTTTGATTATCTGACCAAACCAACCCATCAGCTAGAGACGAAAGGAATCGGCGGGTGGAAAGGGTACATCAACAGAAACATGAGGACCAGGACGATTTCGGAGAGAGAACATACAGCGTTCTTGATGATGTGGCTAGAGAAGCACTTCTTCTGCGGCAGAGTGGTCGGTCCTTCCTCCAATACACAAGCTCTAGCAGAAGCCCTGTCAATAGGATCCACCATCCCCCTTGGGAAGCATCTGTTAGGATCGGCCTACCACATGATGCACCAAATCGGCGTCAAATTGTCAAAAGGAGAGCCGATTGGTAACCCTGGTGGCCCCTGGTGGTTCATCACCCTCTGGCTTAACTTGCACATGAGTAAGGTCTCCCAGCAGCAGATAGAGACCAAAACATTCCCCAACATTGAGTTAGAGGAGAACCCCACCATACAACGACTGTGCATTTCTTTCGGCGAAGCGGCATCAGTTTTTTCTGGTTGCCAGTTCACTGCTACCCGAACAGCCGAGTATTTCAAATGTTTTTCAACGGCTTTAGTGAAGAAATCACTAGTTGGTACCCGTACCAGATGATAGAGACGCTTTTTGAGCTTCCCGTCTGCTATGATTCATCATCCAACTCCTTTGATGATAATCTCATGGATATTTTGATCAAGCCAGGGATTTTACTGGCAAACGTCTTCTCTGGGAAAGATTTTCCAACTTATGAATTTTACAACCCATCAGCTGCAGCACGGCAATTCGGCCTTGGTCAGCTGCCGATTCAAGTTTATTTTGCTGGTCGTGCAAAATTCCGATATGAACTCACCAAGAGCCTCGACTATAGTCGGCTGTGCAATTTAGTGCCAGACTCCAGTACCATTGATCTAAACAATTGGATAGTGGCTCCCTTTGCCGTCCAACCATTCAAATTATGGTGGGCAGAATGGAAGCAGCATCTCTTCTGTTGATCTCCTTCAACATATTGTAATAATCTGGATGCCGACAACATCGACTCAAATGCAGCGGTACTGCCCTTCTCCCAGCCGATTTCGATGTTATCCCTTTTTATGCTACAAATTTGTCACTAACTCTCATTTCCTTTTTCAGTCCGAAGATCAACTTCCTCTGATGCGGAGCTGAAGTGGTAGGCTGATAGAGAGTAACCGCCCATACACACCATTCCCACTCATCGGCCACCACGCCCCAACTATCAAAGACATCACCAGCGGCCGATGGAAGCAAACACCGAAGAGGCCCTCTTTAAAGAAGACGAGCCGCCGAGTGCGTGCCCATATAGAATCGGCTGATCAATCGGCGGCAGCATCGGCTGAACCTTCAACTGCACCAACTTTGCTGATTACTGAGGAAATCGATCTCCAAACTGCTACAGAAGTTGGAGCAGCTGCTGCATCATTGCTGGTAGAAGTTGTTCAGGTAATTTCACACACTTCACATACTTCTAAGTATTCTATCAATATTAACTTCTTCTTTTTGCCAAGCTGCGCAAATCACCCCAGTGCAGTCTCTGCAGCAATCGGCTACATCTCAGGCGGAAACCGAAACGCCAGCAATTCCCTTCACCGAGGTAGAGAGTTTCTTAACTCAATTTCGTGATACTCAACCAAAAACTAACCAATTTTTTATGCAGGCTACTCTGAGCGCTTCGATTGCTCCTCCCCAACAAACATCAGCCGAAGGACTCACGGAGGTACGGCAGGCATCATACACCATCAGACTTAATCACTTGCATTATGCTTATAAAATCTGTTTTCATACCTTTCCAGGAGGCTGGCCCGAGCAGAGCGCTGATAGTCGTCGAATCCTCTTCTTCTGACGAGCGAATCGGGCCAGTTCCTGAGATGAGGGCGGCACTTCTGCCGACGCAGGCACGAGAAATCCGTTTCAAAGAGGTAAGGAACTTGCCACCCAAATCAGCCAATTTCCCCTTATCGTCGGCTAATTCTTATTTTTATCTCTTTTATTCTCTCGCAGGAGCAGGATACTCCCAACAATAGTCTTTTTTCTTTCGCGGTTGCCCTTTCTGATGATGAAGAGATTGCTTCACACCAAGTCACAACGAGCTCAATCCCTGATAACATCCGTGCCAAGCTCGAGAGCATACGGACCCTCCTGCAAGACGACATCGGCCGATTAGTGGGAGATGCCTCGCCGATTCGGCAACTCCTTAGTGAAATCAAAGGCCGAATTCCAGAAGAGGTGAGGCTTTGGATCCTGCTGCATATATAGAGTCAATGCAGACTTTAGTGTTAAGGGCCTTGCGCCATATGGCCGATCGCGCCAAACTAGCGAAAGCCCACGAGGAGGAAGACTCCTACAAACATCGAGCTCAAGAGGTGCATCGGCGAATCAGCTTCCTTGAGAACTCTCGTCCAGATGTCGTCAGCGCCATAGACCGCCTTAAATGGCGAAGGGCAGAGATAGCCAAGGAGACGGAGCAGGTGACCAAGGCCATAGCTGCTGAAGAGAAAAGACTTCAAGACCTCCCATCTGTCATCGCCGAGGTGAAGCAGGAGAGGCAGAACCTGGCCCACGAAGCAATAAAAATCCATCGTCATATGCCAGAAATCCCTGAATCGGCCGATGATGACCAAAGAATTGTAGACTCGGCCGATCAAGTTAGGCAACGAGCGATTGCGGCTATTGATGCCTTCCTTGGGTGAACTGTAAAAATCCTGTAAACATTTAATGTCTTCCTGCCGTTGACGCGCAGATTAAAACTTGGACCATCCTTTTTGGCAACATTTAATGTCTTCTTGCCGTTGATGCGCAGATCCAAACTTGGACCATCCTTTTTGGAAGTTTTTCATTTGTTTACCCTTTTATTCTGATGGGACGCATCCTACCATCCCTTCACCCTCTTCCTTCTATAAGTATGAGATCCCGTATCGTTTCCAAAGGCGTCCGTATTGCCCGTCTTCTTCTCCTCTAACGACTTGATTTCCATCCTCCCAGACTAGATGCCAAGATGTCTTCTTCGTCTTCTTCCTTCTCCGTCAACCAAGTACGAAATCTTCCTTTGTTCCCTTTCTTGACATTTTAATCAATCTGTGGTGGTTGTTTGCTCCCCTTTTAGCCAAAACGTCTTAGCCCCAGTCTGGAACGAGCGATTGAAGTCATGCATTTAGACGGACCACTGTCGCAGGCAGACAGAGATCTGATCAGGGCTCATCGCGAAGAACTCAGAGATCATGTCCCCGCTGACGTCCAGAAGATCTGGGACCATATAGACACCAACTGCTCCAGGCGGCCGCCAATTGAAAGGAGTCATCCACTTCCTCGCCTAGTCGCCCTTGAAGATGCTGCGGCGGGGACATCCCAACCACCTCTCGACAGGAGCCATCCACTCCCTCGCCAGTCGAGGTTGAAGCCACCATGGAGGATCTGGAGGAAAAGAGCATCCGCCTCTTGATAAAATTAGGCCGGATCGAGAGAGAGATTAAGAAAAAGCGTGATCAATAAATATGTTGGTACTTTTGTTCTAACGGCGACTTGTACCATGTCGGCCATGTACCCTGCTATTCTTACCGAATAATAAATCGGTCAGACTAAATCAAATGTTTCATCCTTAATGTGATGTCATCTTCACATCGGCTATATAGACGGGAGCCAATAGGAGTTAGCCATGTTGTTTTGATGCACTCTATCGTAAGTTATGCACCCACCCATATACTTGGATAGTACCTCTTCAGATATCTCCTGCTTAAGGCTCTTGTGAATTCTTCCCCTTTGATAGTTTCTTGTATATATGCATTTCCCGGAGCACATCGGCCGATTTTATACGGCCCCTCCCAAGTGGGCGACCATTTACCGAATTTGGGATCCTTAGACCGTATCGGCAACACCAACTTCCATACCAAATCTCCTTGCGAGAATTGTTTAACTTTGACCTTCTTGTCGTACCACCTGGCCACCCTTTTCTTGTTTTCTTCGATGCTAATCAGGGCCCTCAACCGCTGACTCGCCAAATCGTCGAGCTCTCCCTTCATTAGGAGGGAATAGTCATCGGCTGTCAACTGATCTTGAAGCAATGTGCGCCTTGACCCCATCCTTAACTCCCAAGGCAATACTGCCTCGTCACCATATACCAACTGATAAGGAGATATCTTAGTGGCCCCGTGGGAAGCCATCCTATAAGCCCATAGAGATTCAGTTAAAGACATGTGCCACTTCTTGGGTTGTTCCTCTATCTTCCTCTTGATCAACTTGATTATCCCCTTATTGGATGATTCGGCCTGACCGTTGGCTTGAGCATAGTACGGAGAAGAATTCAACAATTTAATCCCCATATCGGCGGCGAATTCGTCGAACTCCCCTGAGGTGAACATCATTCCCTGATCAGTTGTGATAGTTTGAGGGATGCCAAACCAATAAACAATGTGGTTTTTCACAAAATCGATCATATCGGCCGATGTCACGGTCTTCAACAGAACTGCCTCCACCCATTTGCTGAAATAATCAGTGGCTACTAATATAAACTTGTGCCCTTTGCTTGATGAAGGGTAAATCTGTCCGATGAGATCTATTCCCCAACCTCTAAACGGCCATGGTTTGATTATCGGATTCATAGCCGAGGCTGGCGCGCGTTGCACATTGCCAAACTTCTGACAGTCTTGACAACCTTTATAATATTTAAAACAATCCTCGAGAATCGTCAGCCAATAATACCCATTGTTTCTGATCATCCACTTCATCTTGTGAGCCGATTGATGAGCTCCGCATACGCCTTCGTGGATTTCTCCCATCAGGACCTTTGCTTCTTCCATTCCCAGGCATTTGAGAAGAACCCCATCAATCATCCGGTAAAACAAATAATCTTCAAGCAATACATATTTCGTGGCCTGGCGCACTCGCCGATCCACTTTCTGGGACGGATCTTTCAAGTAATCGACAATCTCCTTTCGCCAATCATCGGCCGCAAGTTCCAGAATCATGGCCCCTTGAATCGGCCGGTACCCGAACGCGTGTTGGGCAAGTCTATTGGCCTCTTCATTGTAATTTCTTGGAATGTGCTCAATAACCGTAGACTTGAAATCCTTTAACAGCTGGAGGCAATCCTCGTAGTAAATCCTTAAGATATCATCTTTGCATTCAGATCTCCCTGTTAATTGATCTACAATGAGCATGGAATCTCCAAAAATTTCTACCGCATCAGCTTTGACTTCCCTTAACAATTGGATACCTTTTAGGATGGCTCGGTATTCCGCCTGGTTGTTGGTCATGGATGCCTCTATCGGCAGAGAGAAATCATAGCTTGCCCCCCGAGGCGATACAAGAACGATGCTGATTCCCGATCCGGCTCCACACGAGGAACCATCGAAGTATAGAGTCCATGGAACTGGTTCAACGATAGCAATTTCCGGTCCACAATGCTGAGCCACGAAATCGGCCATGACTTGACCCTTGATAGCCTTGGCCGATTCGTACCTTACATCAAACTCTGACAGAGCTAGGATCCACATTCCAATCCGTCCTTTCAAAATTGGCAGTGATAGCATATATTTTACCACATCATCCTTGCATACAACTATGCACTCTGCCGATAACAAATAGTGCCTGAGCTTGGTACACGAGAAGTATAGACACAGGCACAGCCGTTCCACCAGGGAATATCTCATTTCGGCGTCCAGGAGTCTTCTGCTGACATAATATACCACCCGTTATTTTCCTTCAAACTCCTGTACCAGCGCCGATCCGATAGACAGCTCATCGGCCGATAAGTATAGTTTGAACGGCTTATCAGGTTGTGGCGGGACTAACACAGGTGGTGAAATTAGATATTGCTTGATATCTTCTAACGCTTTGTGTTGTTCTTCCCCCTACACGAATTCCTGATCGGGCTTCAATTTCAACAAAGGAGTGAAAGCTTGAATACGCCCGGACAAATTGGATATGAATCTTCTGATAAAGTTGACCTTGCCAATTAGGGACTGCAGCTCAGTTTTATTCTGCGGGGCCACATCCTTATTGATGGCAGCTATGGTCTTCCGGTTGACTTCTATCCCGCGCTCATGGACCATGAATCCTAAGAATTGTCCGGCCGACACACCGAATGCACACTTGTTCGGGTTCATTTTTAACCCATGCTTCCTTGTGCACTCGAACACCTCTTGTAAATCGGCCAGATGTTCCTGATGACCTTTTGACTTGACTACAACATCGTCGATGTAGATTTCCACCGATATACCAATAAGCTTGTGAAAGATATAATTCATAGCCCGTTGGTATGTAGCGCCGGCGTTCTTCAATCCAAAGGTCATTACCACCCACTCGAATAAACCGAGGTGGCCCGGACACCTGAAAGCCATTTTTGAAATATCTTCTTCGGCCATTAATATTTGATTGTACCCAGCGTTGCCGTCCATGAAACTGATGACTTTATGTCCCGTGGAAGCATCTATCAAAATGTCGGCTGTCAGTATTGGGTACCCGTCCATTGGTGTAGCCTGATTTAGGTTCCTGAAGTCGATGCATACGCGCAACTTTCCGTTTTTCTTGTATACGGGTACAATATTAGAAATCCATTCGGCGTAATGGCGCTGCCGAATAAATCTTGCTTCAATCAATTTTGTGATCTCGGCCTTTATATCAGGTAGAATTTTAGGGTTGCATCATCGTGCAGGCTGCTGATATGGCCGATATCCTGGTTTTATAGGCAACCGGTGTTCGACAATGGATCGGTCTAGACCAGGCATCTCATGGTATTCCCAAGCAAAGCAATCTTTGAATTCCTTTAATAAACTTATCAATCTACATTTGTAGTCGGGATCCAAGCTAGCACTAATATACGTCGGCCTTGGCTTGCTATCATCTCCTAAATCCACCATCTCCAATGAATCAGCCGACGTAAATCCATGCCCAAGCTTCCCGTCTTCTCGGACGAACTCATCCATCTAATCTGAATCTTCAGAGTCGACTGCTTGGATCGGCTGTAGGACAAAATCGGACACTTTCAGGAAATCAGTGTCCCAAGTCCTACCGGATATACACTTGATGTGTTCACAGCTCCACTGTTGCGTATCGGCCGCCGCAACACTATAGGCGGAATCGGCGGTGACTATCTCGGTACTGTTGCCGACCCACTGTACGAGGCATTGGTGCATTGTAGACGGGATGCAGCAATTCGCATGTATCCAATCGCGACCGAGCAACATGTTGTAGGACCCCTTACCATTAATAATAAAGAAGGTAGTGGGAAGGGTCTTACTGCCAATGGTGAGGTCGACGCAGAGCGCTCCGCGGGCAGGAGACACGTTGCCTTCAAAGTCTTTGAGCATCATGTCCGTCTTGGTCAGATCTTCATCGCTTTTGCCCAACTTCCGGAACATGGCATATGGCATGATATTGACTGCAGCGCCTCCGTCCACTAGTAGCCTGGTAACGGGTCGTCCGTTAACGTGTCCTTTGAGAAATAGAGCCTTGAGATGTTGCCATTTTTCGTCTTCCGATTTCTCAAAAGTGGGTGTCATCGGCTCCAAAACCAACTGCACCATCTGCTCCTCCATCCTTGTCGCTTTGTCTGGATCGGCGGGCGCCATGAACTCCATCGGCAAGATGAACACCATGTTGACATCAGCTGCCGATTCTTGATTGTCGCCCTCCTCGTTGTTGTTTCTTTTGGGGCGCCAGACCCGAGACCTGTCGTTTTTCTTATCCACCACCTGCCTCTGCTCTTCCTCTTGTTGTTCCCATTGGCGCAGACGTTGGATCCTTCGTTTTTGAGATTTGGACAGTCCATCAAGGCACCACTTGGGGTTCACTGGTTTGGCCGGTGGTTTGGCGTGCTCCCAGTCTGGTTCCCTTCCTAGGGGGTTCTCATCAGACACCCTAGCATCGGCCATTTCTTCTAGTCGATCGTGTATGCTGGTTCTGCCCCCCAGTCGCTTCTGCTGGTTGATCCTGCCCCTCGGCCGGTCGTACCGGTCGACTCTGCCCCCCAGCCGATCATGCACTGAAAGGTGCCGACCCACTTGTTCGCGCCAGTTTCTGCTGATCGGCTTTGATGCTCTGTCTCTGGAACGTGACCTTTTGAGCGGGCGATCGTTGCGATTTGGTCCACTACACTCAGGGCAATTATCAGCTGATGGTAATCTGAGGTCATTTTCCCAGCAATGGATGAAGAACGGACATCGCCAATGATCTTCGTGTCGGCGTATCATCTATTCGCGGTGCCTGGATCTTTCCTGCTGCCGCTGATATTTGTTGAGTAAGAATTGGGAAGTGACGGGTCTACGCGATCGTTCTGATCCTTCGCCCTCGTCTTCAACCCGTCTTTTCCCCTTAACATCGTCCACTGTAACCTGCTTTCTGGGGTCCACGGCGCCGCTTCTTTTAGCCGATTCCGACGTTAGCACCTAGGTTTGAAGCGAGTTTTTTCCCATGTCAACCATGTTAGCAGGGAAAGGATGCTGATCAATTTTCATCGGCTTTGTTGGCTTTGCCGGGACTTCAAATTTAAGTCTGCCTTGCTCAATGGCCAGTTGTATCTGCTGACGAAAGATTTTGCACTCATTTGTGTCTTGAGACGTGGCGTTGTGCCACTTGCAATATTTCATCTTTTTGAGCTGATCGGCCGACGGAATGGTGTGGTGAGGTGAGAGCTTGATCTGCCCCTCTTGGAGAAGTAAGTCAAAGATTTTATCGGCCTTCGACGTATCAAAGCCGAACGCCTCTGGTTCCTTCTTCCCGAAAGGACACGATATCGGCTTCTTCCCTTTGAACCATTCTGCTAGGCCGATTTCTTCTTCTTCCTCGGATTCAGACCCTTCCAAATATGCCACCTTTTTCTGGAAATTCCTCCACTGATCAAACGGACATACTTTTTGACCGGCCAATCGGTGAACGATCTGACTTAAACTTTCAAACTCTTGTGAGGCGTACCTCTCCTTGATATGTGGCAGGAGGCCTTGGAAGGCGATGTCGGCCAACTAAGCGTCGGTCAGGGCTAGGGTATAGCATTTGTTTCTGACCTCTCTGAACCTCTGTATGTAGCTAGTTACTGGTTCGTCGCTCCTTTGCCTGAGGCTGGTCAAATCTGAAAGCTTCATCTCGTGGACTCCCGCGTAGAAGTACTTATGGAATTGCTTTTCCAGATCGGCCCAAGTAACGATGGAGTTGGGTGGTAGGGTAGTGAACCACTGGAAGGCTGACCCAGATAGAGATGACGAGAACAGACGCACCCGCAGAGCATCTTGTGTGGCGGCCTCCCCGCATTGGATGATGAATCCATTTATGTGCTCCACAGTTGAGGTGTCATCCAGCCCCAAAAATTTGGTGAAGTCAGGAACTTTGTACCGATGGGGGAACGATAGTAGATCGTAGGAAAGTGGGTATGGCATTTTGTACGTATAAGTTTGTACTTTCGGCTTTAACCCGAATTGGTCTTGAATTACCTCCGCTATTCTTGCTCTCCAATCCACTTGCTGCTGATGAACAACTAGTCGGGGCATCGGCACATGTTGGTGGATCGGCGGCGGGACGGTCGGGTGATGGATCAAAGCGTGTGGCGGATTCTGCTGCATCGTGGCCGTCTGAGCCATTGACAGCTGGTGGCGTAGCGAATCTGCTGCCCCATCATACGGCATCATTGGCGCCGCACTTCTGAATGTTTCCGCAGCATCTGCCCCCCTGCCGATTTCTGACGTGGCTGGTTGATACTGAGGGACCGTCGGCCGGACGGCCGAATGGAACGGTGCCTGGATCGGAGAGCTCCAATGTCCGGTTGATTGATTTGAAAAAGCCGCCGTTGCTGGTGCCCCCCAAGGTACTGAGTTTGAGGGCAGCGATTGCACGGAAGCAATCTGGACAGGCTGAAGCGGTGCTTGCGATCGAAAACATGGTGCATCGTTATATCCTGGAGGCATTGAAGGCAACGAAGTGTTGTATCCTTCGTGTTGCGTCGATATCGGCTGAGGAGCCGAGTGTGACGTGCCTGGTAAGCTTCAAGCTGGAGCTACAATAAGTGGGGCGTATGCTGGCCCCTGATATCCCTGAGCTACTCCGCTGACCAGAGAACTAATGACGGCGTTGTACACCGTGTTGGTCATTACTGAGGATTGGTCGATGAAAGCCTGATAGACGGACTGTTGAATCATATCGGACATCTTGCCCGAATCCTCAGCGATGGTGATGTGGTGGGGAACTGGAAGAGGAGCTTTCTTGACGGTCCCCGCTTCTGGTGCGACTGAAAGATTGCAGATAAACCCTCTTGTAGTCTTCTAGGTGTCTTGCTAGTTCTTCTTTCTGGTCGTCCTTGAGATCTGCCTCTGTAACCTCAATGATGTTGTTCTCAGAGATTTCCATGGCCTTTGACATGTTGGATATTGAGGGCGTCCCACAAGGCATGCCAAAAGTGTGTTGGCGCTAAAAATCGGCCGGGAATTGGCCGATGACCTTCAACGTCGGACACACGACCCGGGAGAATCTTCTTAACTCCTGTTCGGGTGATTGACCTAGTGCAGTTCGCGCGGCGTGCCAGTCAATCTGACCTGTTCATTGACAAGGAAATAAACGTATGAAACTCTGGGGTTCCGATCGGCTAGAGTTCCGATCTATCCCGAAAAGCGTATCAGCGAATCGGCCGATTTGCTATGAAGATGACCGGCTATGGACCAGCCGATGATCACGTAACGATTGCCGAGAAACTACTGGAGTAACTTAAACAATTGTTACAGAGGCAACACTTGAAATAGATCTAATCGGCTAAACGATGGTAAATAAGGAGAATTAATGATGAAGCCGACAGTTCGATCTCAAGCCGGATAACTAGTGATAAAACTAGAACAATAGGTAAAACCTATAATTCTAGTAAATATCGATAACTGGTGAATAAATCTAAACGAAACAACGGCGATGCACCCGAAGTTAAAGCTTAGATGTTATTCGATAAACGGAACCTACCAATTGGCCGAAGATCGTGTCGATGCAGCCCTGCCAATCCGTATGAACTCGTGAAAGAAAAAGAAGTATTGGCGAAGTCGCCGACTTGAAAGTAAAGTACGATGAAAAATTAGATTGTTTGTATTGATTGATGTGTTCTTCTTCTACAAAACCTTGACTGCTCCTATTTATACCCTAGGACTAAGATTCCTGATCTTTTACGACCCGTTACAAACTTGATTAAAATAAAAACCACTATATCTATAATACTTTCCTAAAGGAAACAGGCTCCCGCAGAATCTTCTGCCGCCATCTCCTAGTTCAATCCGGACTCTTTCCATTGCTTCACGACCGAGTCAGCGTTGTTCTTTGACCAACATCAGGTCATCTTTGACTGCGATCCTCTGTTGGGATTCCATTGGCTTCATCCCCTATCTATTGGCGCAAGCTGCATCGCCAATCGGCTGATCCCTAACTGTAGCCTCAATCAGCCGATTCCCAACTGTAGCCTTTAAATCTGCCGCATCGGCCAGTCTCTTCCTTTCCTGACGCCGATTCAACACGTGTCAAAAACTGGCGTCAACACCCCAATAATTCAGGCTAACGTCCTCAACAAGGTTGGAACTCCAAGCCCGACCTCCCCTTCGGCCAACAGCAAGGTAACCATTTTAATAACAGTTTTCAGCCTTCACTTAAAGACTTAGAGTACAGCCAGAAACAAATACATGATAACATTAGTAGGAAATTTCATGTTAATGATAAAATTTTGGAGTCTCTGCCGCACAACTAGACGGTTTTAACTCTGTTATTAAAAATCAGCTGAGTTTCAATAAAATGATAGAAACGCAAGTAGCTCAGTTGGCCTCATCTTGCCCTAACCATAAAACGGGAAAGCTACCCGGGCAACCGGAAGTGAACCCAAAGGAAAGTATGAATTCGGTTACTACGTGGGCTGGAAAGTCCACGCAGGTTCCACCCTATCCGCAGGATGCAGGTAAACATCGGAAGACCCTAACCGCCAGGAATACTGATGCTGAAGACGAAGTGCAGGAGGAGGCCGATAAGTCCATCACTGCTACCTAGGGAGAAACCGAGTAAGTCCCAAGGGCTACCCGAGAGTACCACGATACAACCACTTACCGTTTCCGGAATAGAGAAGGAGGCCGGTCGCTGACGAGCAATTCGACCAGTTTGTCGATATAATTAGGAAGCTTTATGTCAACATACCGCTTCTTGGTGCTATGTAGGTTCCCACGTATGCCAAGTATCTCAAGGATATCCTTGGAAACAAGAGGGCCATGCCAACCACTAAGGTCGTATAGCTTACGGAGGAGTGTAGCGCAGCTATTCTCGATCCTCTCTTCGGAGAAGAAAGACCCAGGATGCCCCACCATCACATGTTCCATCGAAGCCCAACACTTTAACCACGCTCTTTGCGATCTGGGGGCAAGCGTCAGTGTCATGCCAAAGGTAGTTTCTGACAAACTTAACCATCATGCACTTGCTCGTACTGCTATGTGCTTGCAGCTAGCGGATCAATCGGTTCGTTACCCCGTGGGAATTGCCGAGAATATTCCCGTGAAAATATAGAATTTCTTCGTCCCCGTTGATTTTGTCATTCTCGACATGGAAGTCGACACCAAGACCCCACTCGTTTTTGGGAAGGCTATTCTTGAGCATGGCAAATGCACACATTGATGTGGGAGCTGTTGAAATTCAGCTCAACATCAATGGGCAGAAGGAGAGATTCGCCTTCAGACCGAAGGTCGAACAATGCTCTCAAGTCAAAACATTCAACCGGAAGAAATCCGTGTCATACCCGGGCCCACGGGACTATGCACATATCGTACATTTCCTAGGATAAGGGATGGGACATGGCCCACGCCCTACATCTGTTGTAACTACTCGTAGCGCAGTAGGACTACTCATACAATAGTAAAAATTGTCGAAGCTGATAGGAAACTACACGAAAAGTACTCGGGTAGGATTCCTAGGATTTTATCCGACTAGGACTTCCATGTAACCCTAACCCCCAAACTATATAAGGGCAGACAGAGACCCCCTCCAAAGAGGAGATCACCTGATCACCACCTAAGGCAATACAAACCACACAGGACGTACGGTATTACGCTCTCGGTGGCCCGAACCTGCCTAAACTTTGTGTTCCTTGCACCTTCGAGTTCCTGATCTCGGTGACACCCTACCTACAAACGCACCACCTCAGGAGAATCCCTCGATGGGAGTGGTGGTAAAACACCGACAGCTAGCGCGCCAGGTAGGGGTGTTCATCGAGCATCCACCGGAGAATTCTATGGCGTCCTTCAACTTCACCATCGTCGTGCTTGATGAGGGAACAACTTTCATCTTCGGCTCCTGGGTCTGCATCACCAATGGCTTGGGTGGCATCAACAGCCACCTAGGAAGCCGGAGGCCTCTACATCAACTCGAAGCAGTGACCTTGACAAGTTCATCGACAACCTCGGTGAGTTGTTGCTCCCCGATCTGGTCCTGCAGATCGAAAAGATGTCCGTTTTCGACGCGACTTCCACTCATGATGCATCAGAACTAGTCGGATCGGACAAAAACCGATCTGAGGGGACCACACAATCTAAGTCCCTCTCCGACTTGGAGGAGGACTTAGATCTGCTGCTCAAGCTCAAAGACGTGGGAGCCGCCGCTTGTCGGGGCCCCGATTTTTGACAACTACTCGGACTCCAACGAAGAGTACTCGTCATTTAGTACTACACCTTCAAGCCAGAGCCGAGGACCAAGTCATTATTGGGCAACCATCTTGGTTTAACCATAACATCTATGCCGCAAGGCCATTTCGTGTACTGGAAAGGCTTAGAGCCCTCCAAACTACTTGACTACGATTCCTGCCTTGTGCCCTTCACGCAGGAACAGCCCTTCCAGGAAGGCACACCTCTCTCTCCCATCGCAGAAGAGGGAGACAGTAGCACAGAGCTACTCGAGTATAGCCATACGGCTAACAACTCGTCGGATCATCAAGTCTACATGGCCTCGCTTCGCAACGTGGATGATGACGAGCTGGGTCCCGAGTACGACGACGAACAACTCGCGGACGTGTCTACTGACGAGCCCACGGAAGATGGCCCCCCAGGACTAGAACGAGGAGCACCGAAGGACCCGGTGGTTGAAGAACGCCAAGCGTGCCCAGCACAGGCGGAACGCAGAAAAATGCGCCTGCAGCCCAATCTACCAAAGGAACCTCAACAACGCTTTTGCAGAGCCGCGGATTGAGAGTATCGTACACCGATTGGCGCCATTGTAGAAGCAGCACTCCTAGCCCAACAATTACCACCCAAGCTGCAATATGTAACCCAGCGCACGCTCATGCAACTCGATGGGCAGCATCTGTGACACCCTAGGTGTCTAAAAGATTAACTAAAGATCCAAACCATGAAAACAATCACAAATGAGCAAGAGAAGTATGAAACAACCTATCAAATATACCTTGTAGGCAAATGAAATTTTGTATATGTATGTGTGCATAAAACAATTGAACCCATACAAGCAAACTCTGTAACTTTCAAAATTGATCACATTTGAACCAGTAATTTTAACGGCACCTTTGTCATAACAAGAACAACAAAAGTCTAGTTGAACTCAAAGGCTAACAGTGCAAAAATTTACATTAAATAACGTGTTATTTAAATGCTTGATTTTGTAATTTCAAAATAACTTTTAAACTGTAGCATAATTGAACTTTGGGCTAAAACAAAAGTTGTAGAGTTTCAAGTTCCTTGGACCTTTCGTGTTTAGATTTTTTCAAGTTCCTGTTTGAAATTTTAGGAAAATTCAATTTGAGTCCCGGCCCTTTCTCTCTCCCTCCCTCTGCCTTCGCTCCCCTCCCCTGTTCGGCTCTAGCCGTCATTGAGGCGCCGCCAGGCGGCAGGGCATCCCTGCGACAGCGAGCCGCGCCAAGGCACAAACCCCAAACAGGCCCGACCAGCCACCGACCGAGCCAGCTGCAGGCGATTTGCCCCTCCCCGTATCCCGCCCCAGCCAGCCCGTGCGCGCCACGCAACCGACGATACCCGACCGTCGAGCCACGACGCGCCAGCGAAGCCGCGCCCTTGCCGCGACCTTGTCCCGGCTACGCCCCCCCTCCCTCCGTTCTGTCGCGCCCAGCTCCTTCGCCATTCCCTCTCCAGCGCCTATAAAAGCCACCCCGAGGCACCTCAGTTCGTCGCCCCCAACCTCCGACTCTGGCCAGTCACCCCCTGCACGCGAACGCACCACTCCACCCCCACATTTCCCAGAACAACCATTCGCTCACCTTCTCCACCTCACCCCGAAGCTGCACAGCCATTCCCCGAACCGTTTCCCTCACAGGACTATCGCCCCCGCCATCCGCCTCCGCCGGCGGCTCTGTGCCACCGTCGGCAAGCTGCCTCGGTCCATCCCTTCCCCACTCAAGACCACAAACTGGTGCGGTTTGTTCCTCTCTTGCATCTTCTACCTTCACCCCTCACCATCGGCAACCCTAGTCGCCAGATTTTGGCCGACAGTAGCCATTTTCCCTGTACCAAGGACCCATCTACGTAGATTTCAATCTTCTTAGAAGCTTTCTGTAAATCTCAAGGACTCATCTGTAAACCTAGAACAAGAACTCAAAAACCAATCTATTAACTTTAAATATGCAAAATAACTCACAGAAAAATCCTAAAAATACAAGCTAAGATGTTCTGGAATACTTAAGTCGAGATCTACAACTTTGTAAATAGGACCTTGAATCTGTTTCAACATGATTTTAGATGTGGATTTAAATCAAGTTTAAATGGCTTTTAATTATTCCACGAGATTCAAGAAAGAACTACTCATGAAACTTGGATGGTAGCCTTAGTGCTAAGAGTTTATCCTTTCATAAAAATTTCATACTCTAAATCCAAGCACAACCAGTAGTTTCGAGTGCTTTTGTTATAAGCTAGATCCCTTTTAATCTAAAATGTTAACCTCTGGTTCTTGCTTCGGAAAAATCTACAAAAATGTGCAGTAAACTACTCATTTAAGTAGGTTTGATCAGTAAGGAGTTGAGCACCAGTTTCTTGCATGGTTTGTTCTGTGCAAAATAGATCTTGAACCTAGCAGTAGCCATGTAATAAGCTTTTCATGATAACTTGCTGAATAAAATAACTAACTTTTATAGTAAGGTTATAATTAAGTAACAAGATCTAAATAAAAATCTCAACTTAGGAGCTACCTTTATGAGTGGTTTTTCAACCCAGAAACTACCCCTGCGAGTAGTTTGGGTCAACCAATGTTCCCTTTTAAAAATGGCCGTACAACATGCACAACCACCCGCTCACTTAACCGAGTTAGTTAATACAGGTAAGTACTCGATAAATGACTGCCCAGGAAAAGGTAAATAAAGTACTTGACTACTTAACTTAAGTCTGACTACTTTTTAAAGCAATCTTGTACCAGTAAAACCACTCATACTTGTGCATTCATATAGACTCGACTACTCTCGCCGACGGGATCTACAATCTGGTGCCTGAGTCCGAGAGTGAGCAGCAAGAAGCTCAGGGTAATCCAGCAGCAGCCGCTGAAGACCCGGACCAACGTTCGGAGGAGCCCCCGACTAGTTTTTCACAAGAAGGCAAGCCCCGGTGCATGATCCCAATTTTTTTTAAATTTATGCAACTGTTGTTCCTTTTTGCTTGTGCATTTAAAGTTCATAGGAGTTGATTGGAACCCTAGCTGCATGATCATAGGTATGTTTATAATGACTACTAGAACAGGAAGATTGTGGCAGAACCACCTGAATTAATCTGGCTCAAGCACGCTAACCATCACCACAAGGGCAATCAGGGCTAACTCGCACTTCAAACGGAATAATCCACTGGTCTGTCGGGTAACCTCCTGATACAACCACGGTTTTTGCCGATCGAAACCACACATACATGTACTCACACGAAGGTGAGCCCAGAGGATACAACATTCCACAAATTTTACATCACAGGTTCATCATAAATTATTATTACAACTGAGTCTGGATTCGTAAACAAGGTACTTCAGAGTTCAAAATAATTGAGTTCTTCAGAGTTCAATGCAACGGAAAAAAATAACGATACTACTCGACGATATAGGATGTCTCGATGAAGACCGTACGAGACATCACTCAGCCTTATCATCGTTGGCCGGGGGCGTATCCCATTCCACCGACCAACCAGGAGAAAGGGTACACGGCCAAGTCAAACTAGCAATCATATCCTCGAAAGTATCACCTGAAAATAAGCCACCAGCAAGGCTGAGTATACTAATACTCAGCAAGGCTTACCCGACTGGTGGAATATACTTAGCCGACTGCTAGACATGCAAGGCTTTTGGCTTGAGGGGTTTGTTTTGCCGAAAAGCATATATATGTAGGTCCTTACTTTCAAATTTTAGCTCCAAGTTCTAGTTTTCTTTAACCATTCTAGGCAAGCAACTATCCAATATCATACATGCTGGAAGAATTAATTTGCATCCAACAAAATTAATCATCATCATTGTTCCTCTTCTTACTCTATGTGGTAAAAGGGTCAAGCAGTCTCAATAACCGCGAGAAACGGATGATTCGAATCGAATTTCTTAACCTTGCAAGGGAAACCTAAACACACGTCACGTGGTTACTCAAAGAGTCACACGTGCAACTTTTCCCTTCAATTCCCGCTTCACGGAACAGGCACACCGCCCTTGCCTACACGTCCCCATGGACCCGGCCATGGCGGCACATGCACCCGCCATTAGCTAGATGTGAACGAATTCAAGACGGTGGGGAGTATATTCTGGCCTCGGTTCAATCCGGTACTTAAGCTTACCGATTACCATATTCTCGGCATGTGGTTAGTACGTTCAAAGACATAACCACCACTACCACACACTGCGGCCTTAGAATTTTTCACTAAACAGACGGGGCCTCAATCATCAACATAAACATCGTACCATAGCCTCGTCCGTCGACCTTATGATTGCAGCATGTAGTTACCATTCAATTCCTATATTCTCGCGAGTGACAGGAAATCACTCGGCTTTTACCGGAGTCCTATTAGCATAGCATTCTATCAAACCTTACATCTAGTTTTCAGAGCATGGGTACCTAGGATCATGCGACTAAGTTTCCATTCAACTCCTATAAACTTAATGCACAAGTAAAGTAGAGTAATAAGTTGCATAAGTTTAGAAAAATAGGGTTCATGCTTTGGGGCTTGCCTTCTTGGGTAAGGTTAGTTTTGGGGCTCGTCCGAACTCGGGTTCGGGTCTTCGAAAGCTTCAGTTAGATTCAATTGGGCTTCACGCTACTCACTCTCGGACGCAGGCACCAGCTCGTACGTTCCATCGGCGAGAGTAGTCGATTCTATATGAATGCACAAGTGTAAGTTGTAGTGATGATATATGATGATTATTTTCCTTCACAATAAAGTTGCAGTCCAGAAAACATCGATTTTGTTGCGAAGTTACTTAGTTAAGATCTCTTTGGGCAATTGTTAATAGAGTATAACTTAAACTATTAACTGCATTAAACAAGAAGGGGTTGTGTTATATTCGAAACTAAATTTTCTAAGAACAACATGGATTAAACACAACTTTTGGAGCACATTATGCAGAGAAAAGCAATGTAAAAATTTAAGACATTGTCACGCAGCAGAATAATTATGAAAAATGTAATACACAGCCACTACTAGAACCTAGTTATTTTTATAGAGAACAAACCATTCATGTATTGATGCTAAAACCTTTACATGGTATTAATCTATCCATGCATGTGTTACTGTAAATTGTTCAGATTTTATTGTGCACGATACAAGGCATAATACATAGGACAAGATACACTTATGTTAATAAATATTAATTTCTACAGGATGTTTTACTGGGTTTCTGTGTATGAAACTTTGTATACAGCAAGAGATACTATAAAGTGTCCTACAGTAAAAAGTTGAACATTTTCCAAGCACAGAAACTAATTATATTTATTTAGTTCATTTTTCCCACCACAAAATTTTATAACTAAGTTACAGGTAGGAAAATTTTATAATTAAGTCACAGGCATCAATATAACAGCTCTGGAAAAATTTCACGACATGAATCACAATATAACAGCCTTTACAAATTAGTTCTATTATTTCATGTCATAAACAAGGTTTAAAAAAAATTTTAGCTAGAGATGGGTTTTGGTCCTAATATTTTTTGCACTGGCCTACACATCAAGCAACCAATCTACTTTCCAAAAATCAGGTTCAGAACTGGTCTACAACAGTGGGTTTATTTAAAGTCTATTTAACCTTCCATTTAATTAAGAGCAAGATATAGCAAACATCTGAAGAAATGCATGTAACCAAAGTTGTAGATTTTCTTATAACGATTCCAGAACAGTTGAGTTTGCATTTTTTCCGATTTTTCTGCAATTTTATACAAAATTTACAAGTTCCCTATTTTTGAATTTAAAGTTTAAACACAGGTTTACAGATATGCCCCTAGAAACTTGCGTGCAGACTCTTTTAAAGATTTCAATCGTTGCAATTGGGTCCCTGGTCGGCGCTGGCACGGCGGCCGTCCAGATTCCGGCGAGGGGGCTCGTCGGCGGTGAGGGGAAAAAGGGTCATGGAGATCCAGGGAGGTGAGAGCTACCTTGGGATGGCCTTGGTCGGGGTTGGGGGTGGTTGGAGGTGGCTCGTCGGCGCGGAGCAAAGGGGCGGCGGTGGGGCGGAGCGTCGGCAATGGTGCTCCAGCGAGGAGGGGAGGGTGTGGGCTGGTCGATGAGCTTCGCGGCGTCGAGGGAAACCCGTTTCGAGGCTTGGCCTGGACGTAGGAGCTTCGGAGTGGGCTGTCCGCGGAGCAGCACGGGAGCAGCGGCGGCGCGTGCGGCGCTGGCGGTGCTCCGGCGGTCGAGATGGCCGGGAAAGAGGCCAGTGAGCTTCAGTGGAGGGAGGGCAAGCTCGCTGGGCGATGGGTTTTGGCAGCGGGAGGCTGGAGGATGGTACTCCACGGGCGAGTGGTGCACGACGGCGGCAATGGCAGCAGCGGCGGTGTTCTAGGGTTGAGGCGCGCGCGAGTGGCCTTCTGTCGCCTTTTATAGGCTGCAGGAGGGAGGGAGAGAACCGGGCGATGCTGGGGAGGGGTGGCATGACGGGGGCGCGTTACTGGTCGCGGTGGGCGGCGAGCAGAGCCGGCGCGGCGTGCGGCCAGCGTGGGCAGGGGATTGGGCGCTGAGGATTTGGCATGGGGAGCGCGAGTTGGGCGAGGAGCTGTAGAACCTGGCTGGCCGGGCGGCGAGCGCGGTGACTGGCGGGACGCGGCGGGGACACGGGCACGGCGCGGCTTGTCCATTGGGCGCGGCGGGCAGCGAGCAGAGGCGCGCGTTGCTAGCGTGCGCATGGCATGCGCGGACTGGGGAGGAGCGCGGCGTGGGGAGGAGCACGGCGTGCAGGTGCGGCCAGGCATTGGCTTGGCGCCTAGCACCGGTCAGCCATCGCCGGCCAAGTGGCCTGCGGTGACTGCGCGGCGGGCGGAGGGTCGGGCGAAGCCGAGGGTCGGGCGAGCGAAGGGTCGGGCGAAGTGAAGGGTCGGGTGAGCGAAGGGTCGGGCGAAGCAACTGCGCGTCAGAGGATCGGGCGGAGCGAAGAAAGAAGGGTCTGCAGTGAAAACAGAAGAAAAGGTAGGGGCTGGTTTGCAAATCCAAGTGTTTCTCAAATTTTCGTGTTGCAACTCAAAAATCTCTGAACATGAAAGTTGTTCAAAATGAAAAGTTACACAAGTTTTGTTTCAGGCCAAAGTTCATTTGAGTTCTAGTTTACAAGTTATTTTAAAAACTCAAAAAGTATGGTTCGGAGGGCACGTCATTTCCTTTGCAAAAATTTGTATTCTCTCCTAGGCTTCAACTAGACTTTTGATTATCAAGTAAATAATGATATGCCTATTCGGTTTCGTAGCGATGTTAGCATCGATGTGAAAATTATTTAATTTTTTTGATTAACGTACATGTACTTATGCACATATACCCAACTATTTTCAATTCAAAGCAAAATCAATTTATAATTTGTTTCTTTTAAACTTTTCTCAATTATTTATGCATCATGTTAAGCTAATGAGGCTTATTTCATAATTTAAACACCTGAGGTGTTACAAAGATCAAGTAGATGCTATGGTAATAAGTACGGTAAAAGTCGAGTAGTTTCCTACTACTCGCGAGAACTATAGGAGTTGATTGATTTACCGCATACTGCAACTATATGGTTGGCAGACGGGGCTGTGGTAAGTACTCATGGTTTAGGCCCCTTCTGAGTAGTGAAGAATACTAAGGCCGCAGTGTGTGGTAGCAGTGGTTAAGCGTTTGAAAGTAGTAACCACATGCCAAGAATATGGTAATCGGTAAGCTTAAGTACTCGATTGAACCGGTGCATGGACAGGCCCTACCGTCTTGACGCTGTCCCATGGGCCCAATGGTGAGTGCAAGAGGTGTCATGACCCGGTGTTGTCTGTGGTTCGTGGACTTCTTGCACTCGAGGCCGGTGGCCCTGATCCATAAAACGGGGATAGAAGGGAAAAGTTGCACGTGTGGCTCTCGGAGTAACCACGTGACGTGTGTTTAGGTTTCCCTGGCAAGGTTAAGAAATTCGATTCAAATCATCTGTTTCTCGCGGTGACTGAGACTGCTTAACACTCTTGCCACATAGTGTAACAAAAGAAACTATGGATATGATGAAACTTGTTGGATGATTAAATGTTTTCCACCATGTTTGCTTAGAGATAGATGCTCATCTAGACTGGTTAAATGAACTAGAATATTGAAAGCTAAAATATGAAATTAAGGACCTACTCTTTGTTGTTTTTCAGAAAAAAGGAAAACCCTAGAACCTTAAAGCCTTGCATGATTAGTAGTCGGTATTTCCATACCACTAGTCGGGTAAGCCTTGCTAAGTATTAGTATACTCAGTCTTGCTTGTGGCAATATTTTCAGGTATGTCTGTTGAAGATATGGTTTCTGGTTTGGCTTGGCTAAGTGCTTTGCCGATTGGTTGGACAGTGGAATGGGATCCTTCGCCGACTAGTAATGACCCTGCCGACGATAGTTGATCGTGTTTTTCTTTCCGCTGCAGTAAAACTCTGAATAGGTATGTATGTTGAACTTTAAATGTACTCGAGTGGTATTTTCGACTTGTAATATTTCATGTCTGACTGGTGCTTATAAAATCTGTTGAATGTTGTAATCTCTAGACTTGCCTTCGTGCGAGTTATTTGTATGCTTGGTTTCGATCGAAATATTGATTGGTTGCATCAGGATCTACCCGACAGACTATCGGATTAATCCGTTTGAAGTGCATGGTGGCCGGTTCATCTACAAGGATGATGGTTAGTGCACTTGAGCCGGGTTAGTTCGGGCGGTTCTGCCACAACAAGTATTAGAGCGAAAAGCATACGCCAGAGTCTGCAACAAACCTTAAAAATGAGTTTTCTAAAACTTGACCCCGAAACTACTATTCGAAAAGTGCGTTGGACTCGTTAAGGATTATCTTCAGTTCGTAAAGCCCTATGGAAATATGTATAGGTGGCAATATGTATTAGGATACCTATGAGAGTTTCTGCGGGAACACTAACTGCGAGTATAATAGGTTAAGAACGAAGAGAGCTCGAGTAGTTGTTATAGGGAGAGACGTACTAATTAAGCCACCGAATTAACTCCATAAGGTCAAGTTGATGGCCACTGAGAAGTTGTGAGGACGGAAAGGATGTGCATGCTGCATATCTTTAAAGTTAAATAAAGAAATTGAATTATTGATGAACTGTGCAAAAATCCACCTAAAATAGTTAAACCATTAACCAAAGTTCAACTAATTCCTGTGTTTTAGTCCAATCTAAGGATATAGCTATCTTAGAGTATGATTCAGCCTTGGGTTTGGCCAGTAAAGTGGGCATGAGTGCTTTAGGAATGCTCCGGTTACTTTTGCGATTGCATATGCTTAGTTTTGTGCACTGTCAAGATTTGTTTATTTGAATGAGCATCAATTTTCGTTATCTCACCTTTTAAGCTTGTGAAGCAGATGGCCGAGACAGTCCTTATGGTGGTTGATGAGGAGGGCCATGCACACTCAGCGTGTCTGCATTGGGAGGGTTTCCCCTCCATCTTGTGGGGTGTGTTGAGCACCACTGGTTACCCAAACCCGCCTCTTTATGTGGGGCAAGAGTTTATGGAGACGGGTGTCCGTCGGTGCCAAGTGCGCATGACCATTCCCCAGCACCCACTCAACTCTGTGTGGCTTGCTATTCAGACAGAAGTAGTCGGGCACCGCCTCATTGATTCATGGGAGGCTACAGCCATGAACGCTCTAACCACATTTTGTGAGCAGCACCCCTTGGAGGTGATTCTGGCTCCAGCGGGTCTATTTCCGGCAGTCAACGAGAGTGATCCGCTATTGCTGGACAGGTTTGCTCATCTGGGTCACTTGGCCGATCAAATTCCAGTCGAGACTATCATCTTTTCAGCCCGGTGCATGAATGCACTATACCGACTACAAAACACTTCAAAGTAAAGGGATGGAACAGGTGATAGACCTGGCGCAGTCCTTTCAGTGGGCAGTTAACCTAAGGGATAAGTAGATGCAAGATTTAGTTGCGGAGATTGGTGATAGAGACACTAGAATTGGCTAGCTTGAAGGCCAAGTGCAGACTCTAGAAACCACTGTGGGGGAGTGCGAGGCAATGATCGAGTTCTTGGAAGAACAGATCCATGACCTAAACATCGATTTGGAGGATGCCAATGAACATATCGACATGCATCACGCACAGCAGGCCGCCCTTCACGTTCCACCGGACGTGATGGACATTGACATTGAGGAAGAACCCAAGGAAATAGAGGGTGTATCTGACCTTGACTACGATAAGGTAGTCCCGCAGCCGGCACAGATGGGAGCTCACTCCCTGGCGCGCAGCGAGTCGTCTGTCAACAATCTTGACGACTACTAGGAGACAACTTTGGAGTACTTTTGTTTACACTCCTCTTAGTGTAGCCTAACTTATGTGCAGGTAGTAATAGGCTAGCTTAGAGTTGAGGACCGCCAGTTACCAGGAGTGTAGCCTAGAAGCTAAGAGCACTCGAAGTAGGTAGACTTTAGGGAAAGAATGGATGTATTTGTTGACAAGCAGTTGGAAATCAGAGAAGAAGTAGTCAAGGTGGTCAAAATTGCAGATAGAGTAATCGGAAGTGTCACTCAAGCAGCCGGAAAAGTAATCGTTGTATCGAAAAAGTAATCGAACGAGTCGTAGATACAGTAGAAGTAGGCCATGGTGTAGTCGTAGTAAACGAAAGTATAACTTAAGTAGTCGAAGCACTCATCTATTCAGTGTAGTCGAAGTTATAGTCGTACTAGACAGAGGTGCGACTGAAGCAGTCGGAGGTATAGTTGTAGTAGCAGGAGACAAGGCGGAAGCAATCAGATATGCAGTTGAGGTACTCATACACAGTGTAGTTAAACTGTAGCCATAGCCGATGATGGTACAGTTCAAGCAGTCGAAGATGTAGACGAAGGAGTAGTAGATGTTGTCGAAGCAGTCGGCAATGTAGTTGAAAAAGCCGTATGTTAGTCGATGTAGTCGATGAGGGCGCCATAGTAGTCAGATTGGTAGTCCTGGTAGTCGGAAATGCAGTCGGAGATGGAGTAGTCGGAGGTGTTTTGAATGCCACGATTTTCGGTCGCTACATTTTCTAGTCACTACCAACCTTTGGAAGGTTTTAGATAAACAGAACGTGAGCTAGGAATTGTCTCCTAACCAGCCGCAGAGTGCACACAATTTATAATAGGCCTATCAAGATTTATATTTTTTTTCCCGTACTATCTTTTTGAATCATGGGAGATTTATGAAGCCTTTGCTGATATTAAACCTCAATGTTTCAGATGGTTGGGGCAACTCGTGGCAACCCTGATGGATTCAGAGCGAGCGGCAGCAAGTCGCAGCCGACGCCGACCCCACCACTACCACCCAGTCTGGTGGAGGTGATGGCCGCTCAAACCGAATTGCTACAACAACTTGTCCAGGGGCAGCACCACCACCATCAGCAGCGGGGTGTGCACCATGCACCCCAAGCTCAAGTTGCTGGTTACTCGGATTTCTTTGGGACGCAGCCCCCTCTGTTTAACAAGACGGAGGAACCTTTGGATGCGGACGCCTGGATTCGTACCATTGAATCCAAGTTTGCATTATTGACACTACCATGTTCTGAGGCCAACAAAGCTCGATTTGCTGCGCAGCAGCTTCGCGGTACTGCGCGTATATGGTGGGATAGCTATTCTGCCATGCTTCCGGCAAATCATATTGTTACTTGGGATGAATTCAAGAGTGCATTCCGAGCCCACCATATCTCTGAAGGTCTCATGGAAAGCAAGCTGAATGAGTTTCTAGCGCTTATACAAGGTACCCGCACCGTACTTCAATATGCCCAGGCATTCCACAACCTTGCTCAGTATGCGCGTTATCATGCTGACACGGATACCAAGAAGCGTGATCGTTTCCGCAGAGGTCTGAATACCAAGCTCAAGGAGCGACTTAATCCTATCAGAACCAACACATACAACGAGCTGGTCAATTTGGCAATCACCCAGGAGGATTGCATCTTGGCCCATCGTGCAGAGAAGAAGAGGAAGGCTCCAGCCGGACCCTCGAGTGCTCAGCCATGGAGGTATCGAATAGTGCAGAATGTAGCACCTAAAGCTCTTCAGAATGCCCCTCAGCCAGGGCGTTGGATTATCAGGCCCCCTTAGCAACAGAGTGTAGCAAGACCCCCTGCTCCGCAACAAAATAGTCCAAGGCAGAATACCCAGCAGCCACCCCGCCAGAACAACAACAATCGATGCTTCAACTGTGGGAGTTCTACTCACTTTGTTCGAGATTGCCCTCAGTCCAAATAGCAAGCTCAAGGCCAAGGCTCCAGTACCAACCACAGAAACCAAGGCAAGAAGCAGACTGTTCAGGTCAAGCGAGGGTGGATAAATTTCACCACTCTGGCAGAACTTCCTGATGGCGCGCTGGTCATGACGGGTACATTTTCTATCCACCGCAAGCCCGCTGTTATATTATTTGACTCTGGTGCATCACATAGTTTCATTAGTGCAAAATTCAGTGCAAAAGTGGGTTTGGATTCCTGTCACACGAGAAAGTCGTATATGATAGCTACACCGGGTGGTAAAATTGCTTCCAATCAACTCATAAGAAACGTACCAATTAAATTGGGTAGCAAAGTCATCGACACCGATTTGATCCTCTTGGCACTTGACAACATCGATGTTATTTTGGGAGTAGATTGGATGACTCGGCATGGAGTAACCTTAGATCTTGCCTCTCGAGCCGTTGAAACCAATTCCCCGACCCAAGGAAGTACCACTCTATATTTGCCTTTCCAAGAATGAACAAATGCATGTGCTCTTACTAAGGTCCATTCAGAACTAGAAGAAATCCCGATAGTACGCGAGTATGCCGATGTTTTCCCAGATGACTTACCCGGCATGCCACCTGATCGAGACATAGAGTTTGTCATTGAACTGCAGCTAGGCACAACACCTATCTCTAAACGACCCTATCGAATGCCACCCAAAGAATTAGTAGAATTGAAAATACAGTTGCAAGAACTTCTATACAAAGGCTATATTCGTCCCAGTGCCTCACCTTGGGGTTGCCTAGCTCTTTTTGTGAAGAAGAAAGATAATAGTTTGAGGTTATGTGTAGACTACCGACCTCTCAATGTGGTGACTATCAAAAACAAATATCCACTTCCTCGCATTGATGTTCTTTTCGATCAGTTATCTGGTGCAAAAATCTTTTCCAAGATTGATCTTCATTCTGGATATCATCAAATCAAGATTCGACCATGTGATATTCCAAAGACCGCTTTCTCCACTCGATATGGGCTATATAAGTACTTAGTCATATCTTTTGGTCTCACAAATGCTCCTACCTATTTCATGTATCTCATGAATTCGGTTTTTATGTCGGAGCTTGACAAGTTTGTAGTGGTCTTCATCGACGACATTCTTGTTTATTCCAAGGACGAGGAGGACCATGCTAAACATTTGCACATTGTTCTCCAACATCTCAAAGACCATCAGTTATATGCTAAGTTCTCCAAATGTGAATTTTGGTTGGATAGTGTGAAATTTTTGAGCCCTACTATCTCCAGTAATGGTATCTCAGTTGACCCCGGTAAAGTTCAAGAGGTGATGGATTGCAAAGCTCCCACATCTGTTCATCAAATTCGTAGTTTTCTTGGCTTAGCTGGTTATTATCGCCGCTTCATTCCGGATTTCTCCAGAATTGCTAAGCCTATGACCGAACTGTTGAAGAAGGGAGAAAAATTTGTGTGGGACCAAGGTTGTGAAAAAGCTTTCCACACTCTTCGTAAACTCTTGACTACAGCCCCAGTCTTAGATCAACCTGACACTACCAAACCATTCGACGTTTACAGTGACGCTTCTGGTACTGGTTTGGGTTGTGTACTTATGCAAGACAACCGGGTTATTGCCTATGCTTCACGAGCACTTCAGCCCCATGAAAAGAACTACCCAACACATGATCTAGAGTTAGCAGCCGTCATTCATGCTCTTAAGATCTGGAGGCACTATCTTATGGGCATTGCAATATTTACACCGATCATAAGAGTCTTAAGTATATCTTCACACAAGCTGATATGAATATGAGACAAAGACGATGGTTGGAATTAATCAAGGATTATGATATTGAGGTGCACTACCATCCAGGCAAAGCTAATGTAGTCGCGGATGCACTCAGCCGCAAAGCTCATTGCAATTGCCTATCTGCCACACCATACAATGAGACGTTATGCTCTGAAATTCGGAAACTTAGGTTGGAAATAACTCCTCTAGGAACTTTGAATCACATCTCTATTGAACCCACTCTTCATGACCGTATCATCACGGCACAATTACACGATGAGGGTGTTAAGATCATCAAGCAGAAACTATCTGAAGGAGAGGAGAAGTACAAATATTTTCATCAGAATCACAAAGGAATTTTATGGTTTGGAAGTCGCATTGTTGTTCCGAAAGATCGCAAACTCTGAAAATAGATTCTTGATGAAGCACATCTTTCCAAATTCTCTATTTATCTAGGCAGTAGCAAAATGTACCAGGATCTCAAGCAAAATTTTTGGTGGACCAGGATGAAGAGGGAAATTGCCCAATATGTTGCAAAGTGTGACACTTGTCAGCGAGTGAAAGCTAGCCACCTAAAAATAACTGGTACACTTCAACTTCTGCCAATACCATCCTGGAAATGGGAAGATATCAGTATGGACTTCATCGTTGGTTTGCCCAGTACATCTCAGAAACACGACTCTATATGGGTTATTGTAGATAGGCTTACAAAGACCGCTCATTTTATCCCCGTTCACACCACTTATAAGGCCAAGAGATACGCTGAGATATATATGGATCGAATTGTTTGTCTACACGGGGTACCAAAGACAATCATTTCTGATCGCGGCACTCAGTTCGTAGCACGCTTTTGGAAACAATTGCAAGAATCCCTTGGTACCAAATTAATCCGAAGTTCAACTTATCATCCTCAGACCGACGGCCAAACAGAAAGAGTAAATCAAATTCTCGAAGACATGCTTAGAGCTTGTGTCATTCAGTGTGACAAGAATTGGGACAAATGTTTACTTTTAGCAGAGTTCACCTATAACAACAGCTATCAAGCAAGCCTGAAGATGGCACCCTTCGAAGCATTGTATGGACGAAGGTGTCGAACTCCGTTGAGCTGGTCACAAACTGGAGAGCGCCAAATCTTTGGACCAGACTTGGTAGTAGAGGCAGAAGAAAAAGTGAAAGTTATCCACGGAAATCTTAGAGCCGCCCAATCTAGACAAAAGAGTTATTTTGACAAGATGAGAAAACCCTTGAAATTTGACGTTGGTGATCATGTTTACCTTCGGGATTCACCAACTAGGGGTGTGCAACGATTTGGAGTGAAAGGAAAGTTAGCCCCTCGGTATGTTGGTCCGTAGGAAATCATTGAAGAATGTGGCCCCGTGGCCTATAGGTTGCGACTTCCTTCGCAGCTTGCAGCCATCCATGATGTTTTTCATGTCTCTCAACTAAATAAATGTGTCAGAATTCCTACAAAAATTGTGGAACAACAAGAAATCACGATGGAACCAGATCTCTCTTATGTTGAGCAACCCATCAAAATCCTTGACCAAAAGGAAAGAAGTACCCGAAGAGCGGTGGTTAAAATGTATAAAATCCAGTGGAACCATCACACTGAAGAAGAAGCCACATGGGAGACAAAAAAATTTCTTAATCAAAAGTTTCCTGGTCTTCTCAATTCCATCCAAGGTACACACCTTCTGCACTTAGTTTTCATCCGAATCTCGGGACGAGATTCTTTTTAAGGGGGATAGGCTGTGACACCCTAGGTGTCTAAAAGATTAAATAAAGATCCAAACTATGCAAAAAGTCACAAATGAGCAAGAGAAGTATGAAACAACCTATCAAATATACCTTGCAGGCAAATGAAATTGTGTATATGTAAGTGTGCATAAAATAATTGAACCTGTACAAGCAAATTCTTGTAACTTTCAAAACTGATCACATTTGAACCTGTAAGTTTAATGGCACCTTTGTCATAACAAGAACAACAAAAGTCTTGTTGAACTCAAAGGCTAACAGTGCAAAAATTCACATGAAATAATGTGCCATTTAAATGTTTGTTTTTTGTAATTTCAAAATAACTTTTAAACCGTAGCATAAATGAACTTTGGGCTAAAACAAAAGTTGTAGATTTTCAAGTTCCCTACAACTTTTGTGTTTAGAGTTTTTCAAGTTCCTGTTTGAAATTTTAGGAAAATTCAATTTGAGTCCCGGTCCTTTCTCTCTCCCTCACTTTACCTTCTCTCCCCTCCCCTGTTCGGCTCCAGCCGGCAGTGAGGCGCCGCCACGCGGCAGGGCATCCCTGCGACGGCGAGCCGCGCCAAGGAGCGAACCCCAAACGGGCCCGACCATCCACCGATCGAGCCTGCTACAGGCGATTTGCCCCTCCCCATATCCTGCCCCGGGCAGCCCGCGCGCGCCACGTAGCCAATGATGCTCGACGGTCAAGCCACGATGCGCCGACGAAGCCGCGCCCTTGCCATGACCTTGTCTCGGCTGCGCTCCCCCTCCGTCCTTTCTGTCGCGCCCAGCTCCTCCGCCATTCCCCCTCCAGTGCCTATAAAAGCCACCCCGAGGCACCTTAGTTCGTCGCCCCCAACCTCCAACTCCGGCGAGTCACCCCCTGCGCGTGGACGCACCACTCCGCCCCCACATTACCCAGAACAACCATTCCCCTACCTTCTCCAACTCACCCCGAAGCTGCACAGCCATTCGCCGTGCTGTTTCCCTCATCGGACCATCAACCCCGCCATCTGCCCCCGCCGCCGGCTCTGTGCCACCGTCGACAGGCCGCCTCGGTCCATCCCTTCCCCACCCAAGACCTCAAAAAGGTGCGGTTTGTTCCTCTCTTGCATCTCCCACCTTCACCCCTCACCATCGGCAACCCTAGTCGCCCGATTTTGGCCGGCAATAGCCGTTTTCCCTATACCAAGGACCCATCTACGTAGATTTCAATCTTCTGAGAAGCTTTCTGTAAATCTCAACGACTCATCTGTAAACCTGGAACAAGAACTCGAAAACCAATCTATTAACTTTAAAGATGCAAAATAACTCACAGAAAAATCCTAAAAATACAAGCTAAGATGTTCTGAAATCCTTATGTGGAGATCTACAACTTTGTAAACAGGACCTTGGATTGGTTTCCACATGATTTTAGATGTGGATTTAAATCAAGTTTAAATGGCTTTTAATTGTTCCAAGAGATTCAAGAAAGAACTACTCATGAAACTTGGATGGTAGCCTTAGTGCTAAGAATTTAGCCTTTCATAAAAATTTCATACTCTAAATCCAAGCACAACCAGTGGTTTCGAGTGCTTTTGTTGTAAGCTAGATCCCTTTTAATCTAAAATGTTCCTGTAATTCTTGCTTAGGAAAAATCCACAAAAATGTGCAGTAAACAACGCATTCGAGCAGGTTTGATCAGTAAGGAGTTGAGCACCAGTTTCTTGCATGGTTTGTTCTGTGCAAAAAAGATCTTGAATCTAGCAGTAGCTGTGTAATAAGCTTTTCATGATAACTTGCTGAATAAAAATAAATAACACTTTTACAGTAATATTTTAATTAAGTAACAAGTTCTACATAAAAATCTCAACTCAGGAGCTAGCTTTACGAGTGGTTTTTCAACACAGAAACTACCCCTGTCAGTAGTTTGGGTCAACCAATGCTCCCTTTTAAAAATGGCCATACAACATGCACAACCACCCGCTCACTTAATTGAGTCAATTAATATAGGTAAGTACACGATAAATGACTACCCAGGAAAAAGTAAATAAAGTACTTGACTACTTAACTTAAGTTTGACTACTTTATAAAGCAATCTTGTACAAGTAAAACCACTCATACTTGTGCATTCATATAGACTCGACTACTCTCGCCGATGGGATCTACAATCTTGTGCCTGAGTCCGAGAGTGAGCAGCAAGAAGCTCAGGGTAATCCAGCAGCAGCCGCTGAAGACTCGGACCAACGTTCGGAGGAGCCGGGGTGCATGATCCCCGGTGCATGATCCCAGTTTTTTTAAATTTATGAAACTACTGTTCCTTTTTGCCTGTGCATTTAAAGTTCATAGGAGTTGATTGGAACCCTAGCTGCATGATCATAGGTACCTTTGTAATGACTACTAGAATAGGAAGATCGATTAGATGCTATGCTAATAGGTACGGTAAAAGTTGAGTAGTTTCCTGCTACTCGCGAGAACTATAGGAGTTGATTGATTTACCGCATAATGCAACTATAAGGTTGGCAGGCGGGGCTGTGGTAAGTACTCATGGTTTAGGCCCTTCTGAGTAGTGAAAAATACTAAGGCCGCTGTGTCTGGTAGCAGTGGTTAAGCGTTTGAAAGTACTAACCACATGCCGAGAATATGATAATCGGTAAGCTTAAGTACTCGATTGAACCGGTGCATGGACAGGCTCTACCATCTTGACGCTATCCCATGGGCCCAATGGTGAGTGCAAGAGGGGTCATGACCCAGCGTTGTCTGTGGTTCATCGACTTCTTGTACTCGAGGCCGATGGCCCTTATCCATAAAACGGGGATAAAGGGGAAAAGTTGCACGTGTGACTCTCGTAGTAACCACGTGATGTGTGTTTAGGTTTACCTTGCAAGGTTAAGAAATTCGATTCGAATCGTCCGTTTCTCGCGGTGACTGAGACTGGTTAACACTCTTGCCACATATAGTAAAAAGAGGAACTATGGATATGATGAAACTTGTTGGATGATTAAATGTTTTCCACCATGTTGGCTTAGAGATAGATGCTAATCAAGACTGGTTAAATGAACTAGAATATTGAAAGCTAAAATATGAAATTAAGGACCTACCCTTTGTTGTTTTTGAGCAAAAAGGAAAACCCTAGAACCTTAAAGCCTCGCATGATTAGTAGTCGGTATTTCCATACCACTAGTCGGGTAAGCCTTGCTGAGTATTAGTATACTCAACCTTGCTTGTGGCAATGTTTTCAGGTATGTCTGTTGATGATATGGTTGCTTGTTTGGCTTGGCCGAGTGCTTTGCCGACTGGTTGGACAGTGGAATGGGATCCTTCCCCGACTAGTAATGAACCTGCCGATGATAGTTGATCATGTTTTTCTTTCCGCTGCAGTAAAACTCTGAATAAAGTTTGTATGTTGAACTTTAAAAGTACTCAAGTGGCATTTTTGACTTGTAATAATTCATGTCCGACTGGTGCTTATAAAATCTGTTGAATGTTGTAATCTCCGTACTTGCCTTCGTGCGACTTATGTGTATGCTTGGTTTCGATCGAAATATTGAGTGGTTGCATCGGGATCTACCCGACAGACTGTCGGATTAATCCGTTTGAAGTGCATGGTGGCCGGTTCATCTACAAGGATGATGGTTAGTGCACTTGAGCCGCGTTAATTCGGGCGGTTCTGCCACAGCATCCACTGTCTTCCACTCAGAACTTGCCCTCGAGATCTGAGCGCCATGGAGACATTGCACTGATCAGTCGCACCCCGGGAGGAGGCCCCTGGAACTAGAGGAACGACAGTCGCCAGCGCAACGAGAGCCACCAGTCCGCGCGTGGCAACGCCGAACAAGAAGTACAACAATCCACTCGCCAACCTCGCAACCAGCATGGTGCAAGGCCTCAAGGCCAGGCACCACTTGAGGTCAGCCTTCACGACGCTCCCACAATCAATCTCAGGTAGAAGATCAATGACGGCCGTGACACGCGGCATATCATTGAGGCAAGGAGAAGGGACAGTCCCGATAGGTACCACGATGATGATGACAACGACCACTTTCCCACCTTCACCTCCAACATCACTAAAAAATTCTATCCCAAGGAGTTCAAACCAGTCAGAATGCCCAAGTACGATGACAAGCAGGACCCGCGCCAGTGGAAAAGATGCTACTCCGTTGCCATCGAGGTTTCAGGGGGATCCAACTCCACCAAAGCTCTCTACTTCCCGGTAGCTTTGGAATCCGTGCCCCTCACTTGGCTTGAAAGCCTCAAGCCAAACTCTGTCGACTCTTGGGAGGACCTCAAACGGGTCTTCATCGACAACTTCTAGGGATCCATGATCAGAGCAGGCACTTGCCACGATCTCTCCCAGGTCAAGGAAGAGATGAACGAGACACTAAGGTCCTACACCCGGCGTTTCTTCGAGATGTGCGCCACCATCGCCAACATCACCGACGAGGACGTCATCCGCTGCTTCTAGAACGTGCTCTTCTTGAAGCACACATTCCACGACTTCGAACGCAATCGCCCGACTACCATAGTGGAGCTACGTGATATGATGGCATGGTGGGCTGACCAAGAGGACGGGGAGAATGAGCACTTCCCCAAGCGCACCAACGACAAGCAGGGCAACGGCAATAGCCACTTCGACAAGGGCCAGTGGAACCACTCGGGGAACCCCCAAAAGTGCAATCCAGACCAAAAAGTCGCGGCTGTTGAGCGCAATCCACGCGGCAAGAAGGCGGGGAACAATGACGCACAATTTGAGAAAGTCTTGCACAAACAATGCCCGATGCACTCGAAGTCACGACACACGCTCTTCGAGTGCGTCAGCCTCTGCAAGTCACTCAACACCCCACCCCTTTCCCAAGCAAAAAAGCGAATGGACCAGGAGGACGACGACAAAGGCGACAAGTCGGGGGCTCAAGATTTCCAGGTCCCGAAGAACGTCGTCAATGTCATCTTTGGCGGAGATAGCGGATTCCTCTCCAAGCGCGCGCAGAAGTTGACCCTGCCCGAAATCCTTTCTGTAGAGCCTGCCACGCAAAAGCCTTTGAGATACAGCGAGGTTGTCGGTGTTTTACTGCCATGCCCACCGAGGGATATCCCCGAGGTGGTGAGTTTGTAGGTAGGGTGTCGCCAAGATCAGGAACTCGAAGGTGCAAAGGAACGCAAGGTTTTAGACAGGTTTGGGCTGTTGAGAGCATAATACCCTACGTCCTGTGTGGTTTGTATTGCCTTTGATGATGATTGTCCCCGAGGGGTCCCTGTCCACCTTTATATAGTCTGGGAGGATAGTGTGGCAGAACCACCTGAATTAATCCGGCTCAAGTGTATTAACCATCACCATTAGGGCAATCTCGGTTAACCTTACACTTCAAACGGAGTAATCCATTGGTCTGTCGGGAAACCTCCCGATACAACCACGGTAAAGCGGATCGAATGCCATACATACAAATGCTCATGCGACGATGAGCCCAGAGAATACCACATTCCAGCAGATATTACAAAAATTATCATAGGTGAATATTACAAACCAAGTTTGAGTTTAGTAACCAAGTACTTCAGTGATCATAACTAATAAGTTCTTCAGAGTTTAAATGGCAGCGGAATTAAAATAACGAAAGCTACTCGACGATACAGGATGTCTCGGTGAAGCCCGTACGAGACATCACTCGGCGTTATCTCCATTGGCCGGGGGCGTATCCCATTCCACCGACCAACCAGGGGGAAGAGTGCAGGGCCAAGTCAAGCTAGCAATCATATCTTCGAAGGTCTCACCTGAAAACGAGCCACAAGCAAGGCTGAGTATACTAATACTCAGCAAGACTTACCCGTGTAGTGGAATCTACTCCACCGACTCTAGACATGCAAGGCTTTTTGGCTCAGGGGTTTGTTTTGCCGAAAAGCAGGGTCCTTACTTTCAACTTTTAGCTCAAGATTCTAGTTTCATTAACCATTCTAGATAAGCAGCTATCCAATATCATTCATGGTGAAGCATTAAATTTCATCCAACAAGTTTATTCATCATCATTGTTCCTCTTCTTACTCTGTGGGTAAAAGTGATTAAGCAGTCTCAATAGCCGTGAGAAACGGATGATTCGAATCGAATTTCTTAACCTTGCAAGGGAAACCTAAACACACGTCACGTGGTTACTCCCAGAGTCACACGTGCAACTTTTCCCCTTTCTTTCCAGGTCGTGGATCGGAGCTACCCTCCGAGAGTACAAGAGCCCCACGCCACGGTTCGCCGCCGGGTCGTGACCACTCTCTGCACTCGCCATATGCACATGGGACCGAAGTTCAAACGGTAGGTTGTCGTCCACTTGCCGGGCCAATCAGGTACTTAAACTTACCGATTACCATATTCTCGGCATGTGGTTAGTACGTTCAAAGACTTAAACACCACTACCACACACTGCGGCCTTAGCATTTTTCACTAAACAGACGGGCTTCAATCGCAAACATCGTACCATAGCCCGTCCGTTGTCCTTATGATTGCAGCGTGTAGTAAACATTCAACTCCTATTTTCTCGTGAGTGACCGGAAATCACTCGGCTTTTACCGGAGTCCTATTAGCACAGCATTCTATCGAACCTTACATCTAGTTTTCCAAGCATGGGTTCCTAACATCATGCAACTAAGTTTTCATTCAACTCCTATAAACTTAATGCACAAGCAAAAGAGTAGTGAGTTGCATAATTTAGGAAAGGAATTGGGTTATGCTCCGGGGCTTGCCTTCTTGTGCAAAGTTAGTCCGGGGATCATCTGAATGTTGACCCGGGTCTTCAACTGCTTCAGTTAAATTCGCCTGGGCTTCTCGCTGCTCACCCTCGGACTCGGGCACCAGCTCGTAAGTTCCGTCGGCGAGAGTAGTCGTTTCTACATGAATGCACAGGTTTAAGTAGTGGTGATGGTAAACGACATGATTTCCTTCACGATAAAGTTGCAGTTTGTAAAGCATGAGTTTGTCGTGAAGTGAGTTACTTTATCATTCGTGGGCAATCGTTAATAGAGTAGAATAGTACAATGAGTAACTTCGTTAAGCAAGGTGGGGTGGGTGTTCATGGGAACTTATGTTCCTCATGGAAACATGATTTAAGTGTAACTACTACAGTGGGTAGTTTCTGGTCATGAAACCTTGGATCTAGGTATGAAACTAAGTTTAATAACCTAACTGCAGGGATAAAAATATTTAGCCACTTATGGTATGAAACTAAGTTTAATAAACAGTGTAGATAGAGATGGAATTTGGGCCTGATCTTTTTACATAGTCCTAAACATCAAGCAACTAACTCACTGCCCAAAATTTAGGGTCAGCATTGATCTACAACAGTGGGTACAAAAGAAGTCCATTAAAACTTCCATTTAATGTAGAGCAACATATATTGAGAATCTGAGAAACTTTTCGTAACAAAGGTTGTAGAGTTTCTTCTAAGGATTCCAGAACAGTTTAGTTTGCATTTTTTCTGAATTTTCTACGATTTTATACGAATTTTACAAGTTCACTGAATTTGAATCTAGATTTGAAACTTTCTTTTACAACTGGGTCCTTGAATCTTACGTGCAGACCCTTCTAAAGATTTCAGTTACTGCAATTGGGTCCTCGGACGGCTCGGGTACGGTGGCCGGCCGAAATTCCGGCGAGGGGGCTCGCCGGCGGCGAGGGGTGAGGGTCGGGGAAGGATCAGGGGTGCGAGGGCTACCTCGTGGGGGTCTTGTTCGGGTGGGGGACGACCGGGAGTAGCTCGCCGGCGTTGGAGCAGGGGCAGCGGCGGCGGCGGCACACGTCGACGGCGGTGCTCCGGCGGGCTTGGGGCGGTCTGGTCCGGACGGGGAGCTTCAGTGGCGCGTGGGGAAGCTGCTCGGGTGCTTCGCTTGGGCGGAGGAGGTCGGAGTCGAGCTGTCCGCGGTGAGCAGGGGCGGCGGCGGCGGCGACAGCGCAGGCGGCGGCGCTCCGGTGGTCCTGGGCGGTGTTGAGCGGGTCGGCGAGCTTCGGTGGGATGATGTGGTGGTGGCTGGAGCTTCAATTTGGGCAGGGGGCGGCTGTGGATGGCTGTCCACGAGCAGGTGGAGCTCGGCGGCGGCAATGGCGGCGGCGAGCGTCCGCTGGCTGCTGGTGGCTCGCGCGGGCGGCCTGGGGCGACTTTTATAGGGGCAGGAGGGGGTGGGGGTGCCGGGCGACGCGCAGGGGTGGAGACACGGCAGGGGCGTGCCACTGGCCACAGTGGGCGGCTCGGTTCGCCGGCGCGGTGTGCGGCGGGCGGGAGCGCGTGACTGGCGGCCGGGGATTTGCGTGGGGGAGCGAGAGATAGCGCAGCACGGGGATTGGAGGGACAGCTGCAGCAGCGGCTCGGGCGGGCGGCAAGCGCAGCGACGGGCGGGTCGCGGCTGGCGTGGCGCGCGCGGCGAGCGCGGACTGGGCAGCGCGGCGGCGGGGGGCAAAGCCGGGCTTGGGGGCGAGGGATGGCGGCCACTGGCCTGGCGGCTCGCGTCGGTCAGGCGTCGCCGGCCACCTGGCCGTGCTGTCGGGCGGGGAGGGGAGAGAGAGGAGGGGCGAAGGACCTTTTTGCGAGAATTTGTAAAGTTCCAGGGGGCTGGGTGCAAACAGGATGTTTTCTCCACTTTCTAATTTGAATTTCAAAAACTTTTGAACATGAAAGTTGTTCAGAATAAAAAGTTCTACATGTTTGGTTTCAGGCGACATCTCTTTTGGCTTATGGTTTGAAAGTTAATTTAAAAATTCCAAGGTATTCAAATGTGCCAAATTCAAATTTGAATTTCAACTTAACTTGTTCTAACCCTTTTATTAGTTGGTCAAGCATAGGGTTGGGCTAATGACATTGCTTTTAGAATTGCAATTTATCAGGGTTGTTACAGCCTTCCCCCCTTAACAAGAATCTCGCCCCGAGATTCGGTAGATCTTAGTGTGAACAGGGGTGCACCTACCAGTGGTTGAGATAAGAAAACCAGGGAAATTTTGGTTTAGGTAGCTCTCGGTTTCCCAGGTGGCTTCTTCTTCAGTGTGATGATTCCATTGAACTTTATACATTTTAATCACTTTCCTCCTGGTCCCTCTTTCTTTTCGATCCAAAATTCTAACCGGGTGTTCGACATACGAGAGGTCGGGTTCTAACAATATTTCTTGTTGTTCCACAATCTCGGTAGGGACTCGAATACACTTCTTGAGTTGAGATACGTGGAAGACATCATGGGTGGCCGTGAGCTGAGGGGGCAGTCGTAATTTGTAGGCTACGGGTCCACAATTCTCAATGATTTCGTAAGGACCAACATAACGGGGAGCTAGTTTGCCTTTGATTCCGAATCTTTGCACTCCCTTGGTTGGTGAAACTCGAAGATAGACATGATCGCCAACTTCGAATTTTAGGGGCTTTCTCCTTTTATCGGAATAGCTCTTTTGTCGGGCTTGTGCGGCCTTAAGATTTGCTTGTATTACTTTTACTTTCTCCTCTGCCTCGATTACCAGGTCGGGTCCAATTATTTTACGTTCTCCGGTTTGTTACCAGCTCAAAGGAGTTCGACACCTTCGTCCGTACAGGGCCTCAAATGGTGCCATTTTCAAACTCGTTTGATAGCTATTGTTGTACGAGAACTATGCTAGGGGTAGGCATTTGTCCCAATTCTTGTCATAGTGAATGACGCAAGCTCTCAGCATGTCGTCAAGAATTTGGTTTACTCTTTCTGTTTGTCCGTCAGTCTGAGGATGGTATGCTGAGCTGCGAATCAGTTTAGTACCAAGAGACGTTTGCAGTTGTTCCCAAAAGCGTGCTACAAACTGAGTACCACGATCAGAAATAATTGTCTTAGGTATTCCATGTAAGCAAACAATACGATCGAGGTAAATCTCGGCATATTTCTTGGCAGAATAGGTGGTGTGTACCGGAAGGAAATGTGCCGTCTTTGTGAGTCTATCAACGATAACCCATATGAAATCATGTTTCTGGGATGTGTTTGGTAGTCCAACGATGAAGTCCATACTTATGTCTTCCCATTTCCAGGATGGTATAGGTAACGGTTGAAGTGTACCGGCTACTTTCAAGTGGCTAGCTTTTACTCTCTGGCACGTGTCACATTCTGAGACATACGTAGCAATTTCTCTTTTCATTCTAGTCCACCAGAAGTTTTGTCTTAGGTCTTGATACATTTTGTTACTGCCGGGGTGGATAGAGAATTTGGAAAGGTGTGCCTCATCGAGAATTTGCTTGCGGAGTTCATGATTCTTCGGAACGACTATACGACTTTCGAACCATAGAACTCCCTTATGGTCCTGGCGGAAACATTTATACTTCTCCTCACCTAGAGAGAGTTTTTGTTTGATGATCTTAATTCCTTCATCGTGTAGTTGTGCCATGACGATTTGGTCGTGAAGAGTGGGCTCAACTGAGATGTGATTTAGAGTGCCTTGGGAAACCATTTCCATGTTAAGCTTCCTCATTTCTGCACACAATGTCTCATTGTAGGATTCCATGGATAAGCAATGGCAATGGGACTTGCGGCTTAGTGCATCCGCGACTACATTAGCCTTGCCGGGGTGATCGTGCACTTCAAGGTCATAATCCTTGATTAATTCTAGCCATCTTCGTTGTCTCATATTCAGATCGGCTTGTGTGAAGATATACTTGAGACTCTTATGATCAGTGTAGATATTGCACTGTGTACCCATGAGATAGTGCCTCCATATTTTCAGAACGTGAATGACAGCTGCAAGCTCAAGATCATGAGTGGGATAATTCTGTTCGTGGGGCCGAAGGGCTCGTGAGGCATATGCAATCACTCGATTCTCTTGCATAAGCACACATCCTAGACCAGTACCCGATGCGTCACAATACACATCGAACGACTTGGTATTATCGGGTTGAGCTAACACAGGTGCAGTAGTCAAATGCTCTCTGAGGGTGTGGAAAGCTTCTTCACATTTCTCATTCCATACAAACTTTACTTCCTTCTTTAACAGTTCAGTCATGGGCTTAGCAATTCGGGAGAAATCCGGGATGAAACGACGGTAGTAACCGGCTAAGCCGAGAAAACTACAGATCTGATGAACAGTGGTAGGGGGTTTCCAATCCATCACCTCTTGTACCTTGCTGGGGTCAACAGCTATGCCCTCGCTGGAGATCGTGTGACCCAAGAACTTTACAGTATCCAACCAGAATTCACACTTAGAAAACTTAGCATAGAGCTGATGATCTCTGAGTCGCTGAAGAACAGTGCGAAGGTGCTTGGCATGCTCTTCCTCATCCTTGGAATAGATAAGGATGTCGTCGATGAACACTACGACGAATTTGTCAAGTTCGGGCATGAATACCGAATTCATGAGATACATGAAGTAGGTAGGGGCATTTGTGAGTCCAAAGGACATGACCAAGAATTCATATAGTCCATATCGTGTGGAGAAGGCAGTCTTAGGAATATCGCACGGGCGAATCTTGATCTGATGATATCCCGAATGAAGATCAATTTTTGAGAAGACTCTGGCTCCATCTAATTGATTGAAGAGTACATCGATACGAGGAAGTGGGTATTTATTCTTAATGGTTACTGTGTTGAGAGGCCGGTAGTCAACGCATAACCTCAAACTGTCATCCTTCTTCTTTACGAATAGGGCTGGACATCCCCAAGGTGACGCGCTAGGGCGAATGAAACCTTTGTCCAGCAGTTCTTGGAGTTGAATTTTCAGCTCTGCCAATTCTTTAGGGTGCATCCTATATGGTCTTTTGGATATAGGTGCAGTGCCCGGTTGCAGTTCGATGATGAACTCAATATCCCTATCCGGTGGCATTCCTGGTAAGTCATCCGGAAAAACGTCGGCATACTCGTTTACCACAGGAATATCCTCCAGCTTAAGTCCTTCCATCTTGTAAGCACAGGAATTCGTGCAATCTAGGAATGGTAGGTAAAGGGTGGTGGCTCCGTGACTATGTGAATTTATTTCCACAGCTCGGGACGAGGGGTCTAGTGTGACTTTGTGCAAAACCATCCAATTCATACCCAAAATAAGATCTATGCTGTCAAGGGGTAAGAGAACCAAGTTTGTGTTGATGGTTTTACTACCCAACTTGACTGGTACTTGTCTGATCATTTGATTCGAAGCAATTTTACCACCCGGTATTGATATCATATATGACCCTTTTGTGTGACAAACATCCAAGCCTACTTTTGCACCGAATTTTGTACTTATGAAACTATGCGATGCACCAGAATCAAACAATATAACTGCAGGCTTGTTATGGATAGAGAATGTACCCGACATTACTGGGGCTCCTTCAGGAAGCTCTGCAAGCGTGGTGAAGTTAATCCGTCCTTGCTTGACCTGCAGGGTCTGTCTCTTGCCCCTGTTCTTGTTGTTCGGGTTGGATCCCTGACCTTGGTTGGGCGGCCCAGACTGAGGGCATGCTCGTGCAAAGTGGTTGGAACTCCCGCATTTGAAACAACGATTCGCGGGGCTAGGTTGAAGAGACTGTTGAAGAGTGGGCCTCGGACCATTCTGTGGAGGCATCGAGGGTCGTACCATGCCTGGCTGCTGTGGGGGTCTGGCAATCCATCTTCCTGGCTGAAGGGCCCTTGGTGGAGCTGCGGGTGCGGCATTCTGCACGATGCGATACCTTGGTGGCTGAGCACTTGAAGGTCCAGCGGGTGCCTTTCTCTTCTTCTCTGCCCGGTGTGCCATGATACAGTCTTCCTGGGTAATGGCCATATTGACCAATTCGTTGTAGGTGTCAGCCCTGACTAGGTTCAGACGCTCCTTGAGCTTGGTGCTTAGTCCTCTGCGGAAACGGTCAGGCTTCTTAGTGTCCGTATCAGCGTGATAGCCCGCATACTAGCATAGATTGTTGAACGCCTGGGCGTACTGCAGCACGGTGCGGGTGCCCTGGGTGAGTGCCAGGAACTCATTCAACTTCCTCTCCATGAGACCCTCGGGGATATGATGTGCCCGGAATGCGGCCTTGAATTCGTCCCAGTCGACCACATGATCAGCCGGGAGCATCGCAAAATAGTGGTCCCACCACAGACGAGCGGTACCGCAAAGCTATTGCGCGGCAAAACGAACCTTGTTGGCCTCAGAGCATGGGGCCACAAGTAGTGTGAACTTGGATTCGATGGTGCGAATCCATGCGTCTGCGTCCAAGGGTTCCTCGGTCTTATGGAACAAGGGTGGTTGGGTCCCCAGAAAATCCGTATATCCTGCAGCTTGGGGGTGGGGGACATTTTGCCCACCCCGCTGGGGGTGTTGCTGTCCGTGCAGCAGCTGACGCAGCAGCTCGGTTTGAGCGGCCATCACTTCCACCAAACTGGGCGGGGGTGGTGGCGATTGTCGCGGTCTGCTGCCACCGGCACCAAAACCCTCGGGGTTGCCACGTGTTGATCCAACCATCTGAAACGTGAAAGGTTACCATTAGCAACGCGATCCACATTACTTCCTCGATTCATAACTGATTGGTGTAGTCATAGACTTCCGAAATCACAGCTAGAAGTATGGATAGAATTTTTGTTTGCTACGAGAAAAATCATAGCTTGCTGTGGGTCCACCCAAAACATCTCATACTTTTGTAGTAGTTAGAGAACTTAGGGATGCACCACTTTGGTATTTAACTCAGGTGCTCGAACTATAGCTAAGATGGTTGAAAGGCTCGTCCTTTGCCTTACTGTCTCAGCTGTTTTTCAGCAGATCGATAGGTGATGTTTTGCCTATAACTCAAACTAGCGAGGTCCAATGATGCTGAATTTCTGTGAGGACCACGATCACAAAATTCCTGACAGGTTTGGTATTCAACTCACAGCTCAGAAATGTAAGGAGACATGGATAAAATTTCCGACAAGTTTCAGCGATTGTGGATTTCATCGTTTACCAACTTACAATGAAATCACCCAAGTTTATCGCCGTTCCTTACATGCTGAGGGTATCCACATGGTTCAGGTGTACCCATCACAAAAGAGTTACTCAACTCCTAGTTAGCCTATTACAATACTTGCCAAAAGTTAGGCTATCCTACCGAGGAGTATGTGCAAAAGTCCTCCTAGGTCGTCATCTAGAAGTCATCCAAGTCGTTGACGGACGACTCGCTGTGAGCAGGAGAGTGAGCTCCCATCTGAGGTGCCTGTGGTACCTCACCCTCGAAATCCATACCGGAGATACCATCAATCTCCTGTGGCTCCTCCTCATCTTCCTCCATGTCCTCCTCATGGGGATGGTCATTCTGATCATGGTGCCACTGAATGTGCTCATTAGCATCCTCCAACTCAAGGCTCAGATCATGGAGCTGCTCCTCCAACTGTGCTATCGTGGCATCTCTCTCACCCATGAGAGTGTCCTACTCCTGAATTTGGCCCTCAAGTTGGCCAATCCGAGCATCTCTGTCCTCAAGACCCTTACTGAGCTCCTTAATCTGCTCATCCCTGGTATCTGCCATCATGTGGTAGGTCTATGCAAGATCAGTGAGCTGCTCAAGCGCCTGACTCTGGAGAGTCAGAAGTTGGTAGAGTGCATTCATGCACCGCACGGAGGTATCGATGGTCTCCTGGGCATGAAAGTCCACCAAGTACTGTGAGTGTTGCACCCTGTTGAGCCAAAAGGGGTCGTTGTCCTGGGCAGGAGGAAACAAACCAATGGGAGCGAGTGTGACAACCTCGGGACGCTGCGCACAAAAAGTGGTGAGCGCCCTCATGGCTGCAAGCTCCCAAGTATCGGCCAAACGGCGACCAACAGCCTCAATCTCCAAGGCGGGCCACTCCGGGTGTAGCGGGTGCGGAAAAACGGTCACGTTGACACGGCACTAGGTAACTCCATTCTCTGCAAACTCCAGTCCGGCGTAACGTGGGGGAATTAGATAGCCCGCGGTGCGCAGAACATCCCACAAAATAGACGGAAAGCCCTCCCAGTGGAGACACTGTGAGTGAACGCGTCCATCCTCATCCACCATCATAGCAACAGGCTCGGCCATCTGAACAAAAGATCAAATGGGTGAGGCCAAGAAAAAGTGTGAAAAGCACAGGGACAGATTCTGTATAGAGTACAAAAATAGCCATAACTTCCACAGTTCATATCCAAAAATTCTCAAATTTCACCAGAACACTCCTAAGGTATTTGTGCACCACTTTGCTAGTCAACTTCAGACCTAGATAAGTCTCTAAGATGGTTTTTCTTTTCAGGTTTTACCTTACTGTCTACCCAGAAATTTCAGTGAACAGTGGGCCAATATTTCGTGCACCAGGGAAAATCTACCCAGCCAAAATTTACCAAATTTTAACAGCAGCTACGAACAAGTTTTGTGTTGTACTCTTTTGCAGAAAACTGTAGGAAGGGGGCCTAAAAATTTAAGGGGCAGAAGTGCTTATTCTGGACAGAATTCTAACATTCCATGATTTCTGTTATTTCTTACTATCCATAAGTTCAGAATTTTTCATTTTTGAACAGGAGATAGAACACAAAATTTGGAACAATTCTTTCAACATGAACTTTACCAGAAAAGGTCATTTTCTTTGATCAATAAATATCTCTTTTCGGTCATGGCAGATTTGTGACAGATTCGCTAGATAGTCCTTATGCAAAATCACGCTTAGATACGCAAGAACCTTACCACTCTCATACAACGCATTTTCAATTTCAGATATATATGGTCATGATGCATGCATGTCCTATTCGTCCTCACAAAATAAAATAATTGCCAACTACTTTTGGTCTTACGAAGTTAGTTTCGGTGGCATATATGATACGCCTCTCATTATAATAGCTAGTCGAGATTTTCTAACCGTTCTTTAACTTATCGTAATCGCGGTTAGTGTACCTGCAGAAGATTGATAGAGCACATATATTTCATGAACCTTTCATGCCAGCACTCATGAAAGCGTCCGTATTCATTACCGTTTACTTATAGAAACGATATCTGTACAATTTCCGCCGTACAGACGACGTTAACATACGCTATTGAGATAGCGTATTCACGGGGGTACCGTCATGAGACGGGGGTATGAACAGCGATCGCCATACCCTGCGCCAAACCTTCTACTCCCAATATATTCAACTAACAGTTGGCATATTGGCAGCACCTCAAGTAAGCCACTGCTTGAGGGCAGCGTTCGGTTCGCATCACCGACAGGAAGGCCAAGCTCTCTCAGTTGGCTGAGGATTCTTACCTTCTTACCTTAGCGATGAGTGCGTCATTACAGAATTTAAGGTCGGTTGTGCATTAAAGTTAGTTTTGACAGAAAGTAATGTGCTGGAAGTCAGTTGATAATATATAGAAGTTAGATAGCCACCTAGTAACTTTCCCATAATCCCTTAGGGCTTTACGAACTAGGCACCATCCTTAGCGCACCAACGTATTTCGCAACACATCCTTCTTGTCAAGTTTTAGGAAAACGAGTTTTTAAGGCTTGTCGCATTCTCTGGCGTATGCATTTCGGCTCTGGTGCCAGCTGTTACCAGCTGTGGCACCAGCTACGGCTCTGATACCAGCTGTGGCAGAACCACCTGAATTAATCCGGCTCAAGTGTATTAACCATCACCATTAGGGCAATCTCGGTTAACCTTACACTTCAAACGGAGTAATCCATTGGTCTGTCGGGTAACCTCCCGATACAACCACGGTAAAGCGGATCGAATGCCATACATACAAATGCTCATGCGACGATGAGCCCAGAGAATACCACATTCCAGCAGATATTACAAAAATTATCATAGGTGAATATTACAAACCAAGTTTGAGTTTAGTAACCAAGTACTTCAGTGATCATAACTAATAAGTTCTTCAGAGTTTAAATGGCAGCGGAATTAAAATAACGAAAGCTACTCGACGATACAGGATGTCTCGGTGAAGCCCGTACGAGACATCACTCGGCGTTATCTCCATTGGCCGGGGGCGTATCCCATTCCACCGACCAACCAGGGGGAAGAGTGCAGGGCCAAGTCAAGCTAGCAATCATATCTTCGAAGGTCTCACCTGAAAACGAGCCACAAGCAAGGCTGAGTATACTAATACTCAGCAAGACTTACCCGTGTAGTGGAATCTACTCCACCGACTCTAGACATGCAAGGCTTTTTGGCTCAGGGGTTTGTTTTGCCGAAAAGCATCTACGAGTGGGTCCTTACTTTCAACTTTTAGATCAAGATTCTAGTTTCATTAACCATTCTAGATAAGCAGCTATCCAATATCATTCATGGTGAAGCATTAAATTTCATCCAACAAGTTTATTCATCATCATTGTTCCTCTTCTTACTTTGTAGGGTAAAAGTGATTAAGCAGTCTCAATAGCCGTGAGAAACGGACGGTTCGAATCGAATTTCTTAACCTTGCAAGGGAAACCTAAACACACGTCACGTGGTTACTCCCAGAGTCACACGTGCAACTTTTCCCCTTTCTTTCCGGGTCGTGGATCGGAGCTACCCTCCGAGAGTACAAGAGCCCCACGCCGCGGTTCGCCGCCGGGTCGTGACCACTCTCTGCACTCGCCATATGCACATGGGACCGAAGTTCAAACGGTAGGTTGTCGTCCACTTGCCGGGCCAATCAGGTACTTAAGCTTACCGATTACCATATTCTCGGCATGTGGTTAGTACGTTCAAAGACTTAACCACCACTACCACACACTGCGGCCTTAGCATTTTTCACTAAACAAACGGGCCTCAATCGCAAACATCGTACCATAGCCCGTCCGTTGTCCTTATGATTGCAGCGTGTAGTAAACATTCAACTCCTATTTTCTCGCGAGTGACCGGAAATCACTCGGCTTTTACCGGAGTCCTATTAGCACAGCATTCTATCGAACCTTACATCTAGTTTTCCAAGCATGGGTTCCTAACATCATGCAACTAAGTTTTCATTCAACTCCTATAAACTTAATGCACAAGCAAAAGAGTAGTGAGTTGCATAATTTAGGAAAGGAATTGGGTTATGCTCCGGGGCTTGCCTTCTTGTGCAAAGTTAGTCCGGGGATCGTCTGAATGTTGACCCGGGTCTTCAACTGCTTCAGTTAAATTCGCCTAGGCTTCTCGCTGCTCACTCTCGGACTCGGGCACCAGCTCATAAGTTCCGTCGGCGAGAGTAGTCGTTTCTACATGAATGCACAGGTTTAAGTAGTGGTAATGGTAAACGACATGATTTCCTTCACAATAAAGTTGCAGTTTGTAAAGCATGAGTTTGTCATGAAGTGAGTTACTTTATCATTCGTGGGCAATCGTTAATAGAGTAGAATAGTACAATGAGTAACTTCGTTAAGCAAGGTGGGGTGGGTGTTCATGGGAACTTATGTTCCTCATGGAAATATGATTTAAGTGTAACTACTACAGTGGATAGTTTCTGGTCATGAAACCTTGGATCTAGGCACATCAGGGAAAGATATGCTTACTGTAAAATTTTCCGCCAATTTCATGCAGCAGATTAATTATGAAAAATATATTACATGGTTGCTGCTAGACTCTTGTTCTTTTTGTACAGAACAATTGGTGCAAAAACTGAGACTAATATTTTTACAGGGCTTTTATTTAAGCATGCAGGAGCTACTGTAATTTTTATAGGATTTATTATGCAGTTTTCAGAGCATAGTAAATGTGACATTACACACCTAGGTTAATCAAGGATTTATTTTTACAGGATCCTACACAGGGTTTTTGTCCATGAAACTGTTTACACAGCAACCTCTACCACTGAGTATCTTCTAGTAAAAATATGAGAATTTTCCAAGCTAGGATACTATTTTCTTAATTAATGTATGTTATTAGCACATAAATCAAATAAATAGGTTCCTGTGAGATAAAAAGTCTCCCAATTTTTCTCTGGCATCTAGGTACCATTACACCAGTATAGAAAATGTTTCATTAGGTGATTCATAACCTAACTGCAGGGATAAAAATATTTAGCCACTTATGGTATGAAACTAAGTTTAATAAACAGTGTAGATAGAGATGGAAGTTGGGCCTGATCTTTTTACACAGTCCTAAACATCAAGCAACTAACTCACTGCCCAAAATTTAGGGTCAGCATTGATCTACAACAGTGGGTACAAAAGAAGTCCATTAAAACTTCTATTTAATGTAGAGCAACATATATTGAGAATCTGAGAAACTTTTCTTAACAAAGGTTGTAGAGTTTCTTCTAAGGATTCCAGAACAGTTTAGTTTGCATTTTTCTGAATTTTCTACAATTTTATACGAAATTTACAAGTTCACTGAATTTGAATCTAGATTTGAAACTTTCTTTTACAACTGGGTCCTTGAATCTTACGTGCAGACCCTTCTAAAGATTTCAGTTACTGCAATTGGGTCCTCGGACGGCTCGGGTACGGTGGCCGGCCAAAATTCCGGCGAGGGGGCTCGCCGGCGGCGAGGGGTGAGGGTCGGGGAAGGATCAGGGGTGCGAGGGCTACCTCGTGGGGGTCTTGTTCGGGTGGGGGACGGCTGGGAGTAGCTCGCCGGCATTGGAGCAGGGGCAGCGGCGGCGGCGGCACGCGTCGACGGCGGTGCTCCGGCGGGCTTGGGGCGGTCTGGTCCGGACGGGGAGCTTCAGTGGCGCGTGGGGAAGCTGCTCGGGTGCTTCGCTTGGGCGGAGGAGGTCGGAGTCGAGCTGTCCGCGGTGAGCAGGGGCGGCGGCGGCTGCGACAGCGCAGGCGGTGGCGCTCCGGTGGTCCTGGGCGGCGTTGAGCGGGTCGGCGAGCTTCGGTGGGATGATGTGGTGGTGGCTGGAGCTTCAATTTGGGCAGGGGGCGGCTGTGGATGGCTGTCCACGAGCGGGTGGAGCTCGGCGGCGGCAATGGCGGCGGCGAGCGTCCGCTGGCTGCTGGTGGCTCGCGTGGGCGGCCTGGGGCGACTTTTATAGGGGCAGGAGGGGGTGGGGGTGCCGGGCGACGCGCAGGGGTGGAGACACGGCAGGGGTGTGCCACTGGCCACGGTGGGCGGCTCGGTTCGCCGACGCGGCGTGCGGCGGGCGGGAGCGCGTGACTGGCGGCCGGGGATTTGCGTGGGGGAGCGAGAGATAGCGCAGCACGGGGATTGGAGGGACAGCTGCAGCAGCGGCTCGGGCGGGCGGCAAGCGCAGCGACGGGCGGGTCGCGGCTGGCGTGGCGTGCGCGGCGAGCGCGGACTGGGCAGCGCGGTGGCGGGGGGGCAAAGCCGGGCTTGGGGGCGAGGGACGGCGGCCACTGGCCTGGCGGCGTGCGCGGGTCATGCGTCACCGGCCACCTGGCCGTGCTGTCGGGTGGGGAGGGGAGAGAGAGGAGGGGCGAAGGACCTTTTTGCGAGAATTTGAAAAGTTCCAGGGGGCTGGGTGCAAACAGGATGTTTTCTCCACTTTCTAATTTGAATTTCAAAACCTTTTGAACATGAAAGTTGTTCAGAAAAAAAAGTTCTACAAGTTTGGTTTGAGGCAACATCTCTTTTGTCTTATGGTTTGAAAGTTAATTTAAAAATTCCAAGGTATTCAAATGTGCCAAATTCAAATTTGAATTTCAACTTAACTTGTTCTAACCGTTTTATTAGTTGGTCAAGCATAGGGTTGGGCTAATGACATTGCTTTTAGAATTGCAATTTATCAGGGTTGTTACAGATAGGTTTACATGGAAGTCCTAGTCGGGTACAAGCTCAGGAGTCCTACCTGAGTACTTCTCGGGTACATTCCTACCGTGTCCGACTAGTTTCACTACTACACGAGTAATCCTACTGCATTACGAGTAGTTACAACAGGTGTAGGGCATGGGCCATGTCCCATCCCGTATCCTAGGAGAAGTGTGCCATGTGGGCATTCCCGTGTGCCCGGGTCTAACAAGCCCCTGAGCTCTTCATAGCCGAGTATTGCAGGCGTCCGAGTTCTTTTGATGGCGTCTTCGAGTTCTCCCGAACTTCATCTTGAAGATGTCCTCCGAGTACTCCCTTGGCTGCGTCGAGGCTGTGAGGTGCTCATGCCCCGAGTAGTTATCCAGTCTTCTTTATATGGGGTGCGATTAAATTCGCACTCCATATGGAGTAGCCCCCGAGCCTTAGGTTGACTCGTAGAATCAGGCTGAGGGTCAATTTAATCTTGAATCTTCTGTCCTTATCTTCCAGTAGATTGGAAAAATAAGTCGCTGATGACACGTGTCCCGTAGCCCCCGAGCCTTGAATCCAAATCCCCAAGTTTTGGAATAAAGGATCCAAAGAATCGTGGCATGCAATATATGACGGTATAGTTTGATGGTGAATATGGGCAAATTGGTGTAGTAAATTTGAAAAACCTCTTTCTTCGGGATGAATTCCGTGAAAAAATGTGGAAACAGATAACATCACCAACAAGCACCCAAAGAAACCTCTCAAATCAATCTTTGTGCCCTGAACCATTGACTAAATAAGACCTCTGGGTAAGAATTTGAACAAACCCCTTATTTCGGAATAAAATCCCTGAAATAATGGTTAACCAACATCTACCCAAGATAAATCTTAAAAAGCCTCTTGGATCGGGTATTGTCGAGTAATTTTACAGCGTCCAGTGTTGAAACATGAGAGCTGTCTGTTGAGGCACGCTGAGAGCCTTATCCCATCAAGCCCCCGAGCCAAGGGCTAGATGATAAGAATAAAGTAGCCATAGCAGAGCGGTGGTGCTAGCCCCCGAGCCCAGGCATTGGGCAAGTAGCCGCTGGTGCTTGAGCAGTCGATGAAACCATCTAGTCGAAGTCGGTCACGACTAGGATTGTAGTCAAGTCGAGTAGTCAAAGTAGTCGAACATGTGTAGAACTAGTCGTAAACTAGTAAACTTCTTGCCATGGGAGCAAGGCTCCTTCAATAACATAGTGTACAAATCGAAAATAAGTAATATGTTACTGGAAATAAGGGAGCGAGGCCGCTTCAGCAAACTTGCGCGTAATACCGGTCGTAAACCGGTAAAACGGAGTTGTACTGGAAGTATAAGCACAAAGGCCCTCTAGAAACCCAATAGACTAGTCGAAAACTAGTAATTAGGTACTGAAAGTATGGCAGCGAGGCCCCTTCAGTAAACTTAAGCGTAGTACCAGTCGTAAACTAGTAAAACAGATTTGTACTGGTAGTATCAATCTCCAGGCACCAATAGAAAATGTCGACAATTGATCAAAGATGAAACTGACGTAGATGTTCAATATTCCAGGAATTTGGTACCTCCTGGCAATCCAGGTACTGTAAGCGATAAGATCCAGGGCCTGTAACCTTACGCACAATGAAAGGTCCATCCCATCGTGAGTTAAGCTTGTGTAGACCAGTATCATCCTGGATTCGCCGAAGAACCCTATCTCAAACGTTGAAAGAGCGTCGTTGAACGTTCCTGTCGTGGTAACGATGAACTCCTTGTAAGTAGCGGGCCGACTGCAACAATGCACTGCATCGGATTTCCTTAGCTGAGTCAAGCTCGAGATGTCTTGCAATGTCAGCCTCGCCATCTTCAAACATCTCCAGTCGTGGAGACTTCCACATCACGTCAGCTGGTAATATAGCTTCAGACACGTATACAAGAAAGAAAGGTGACTGGCCTGTGGCTTTGCTTGGTTGTGTGCGAAGCCCCCAGACTACTGATGAGATCTCATTGATCCACTTGCCGCCCTTTTTGCTGTTCTCGTCATAGAACCTTTTCTTCAATCCATCAAGAATCAAGCCGTTAGCGCGCTCAACCTGGCCATTGGCCCGCGGATGAGCCACCAAAACATATTTGACTTCAATGGACCTACATTCACAGAAATCCCAGAACTGATGCGAGTGGAAGTTGGATCCCAAATCTGTGATGATGGTGTTGGGGAAACCAAAGTGGTGTAAGATGTCACAGATGAAAGTAACCACTCGATCTGCAGTGAGCGTTGAGATTGGCTTGTACTCGATCCAGTTAGTAAAGTTGTCGATGGCCACCAACACGTGTGTGAAACCTCCTTGCGCTGTTGTGAAGGGCCCTATCATGTCCAGGCCCCAGCATGCAAACGGCCATGAAGGTGGTATAGTGATAAGGTTATGAGCCAGAACATGAGGCTGTTTGCTAAAGAATTGGCAGTTGGTGCACCGACAAATGAGTGCTTCGGCATCTGCCAAAGCAGTCGGCTAGTAGAAACCAGACCGAAACGCCTTGCCGACTAGTGTGCGAGAAGCTGCATGGTTCCTGCACACGCCTTTGTGAATCTCTTGGAGTATCTGTTTGCCCTCCTCCGTGCTGACACACTTCATGAGTATGCCTGACGCTGATCCATGCTTGTACAGATTGCCCCCGACTAGAACATACCCTTTGCTGCGTCGTAGGATGCGAGTAGCTTCAACCCTTTTTGGGTCGACGCTAGGGGGTAGTTTGTGCTCCAGGATGTAGTCGATGAAGGCCACCCTCCAGCCAACCTCGATCATCAAGACCTCTCGATCGGGTTCCTTGGGACGCTGAGCGATGAAACTTGAGTCTGGTGCCCTAATGGAAGGGTGATGCAACTCGTGAACGAAAACTCCCGGTGGGACATTAGCTCGATCAGAACCCAGCTTGGAGAGCACATCCGCGCCCACATTATTATCGCGAACCACATGGTGAAATTCCAGCCCCGAGAACTTTTTCTGGAGCTTGTGTATTTCCATGACGTAGGCGTCCATGGTGTCCTTGTTGATGTCCCACTCCTTGTTGACTTGTTGAACCACCAGTAAGGAGTCACCATAGACGAGTAGTTGCTTGATTCCCTGGGAGATTGCCAGGGGTAGCCCGTGCAACAATGCTTCGTACTCGGCCTTATTGTTGGAGACCTCGAACAATATTTGAAACACGTACTTGAGCTGTTCTCCCCTCGGGCTGATGAAAAGTACTCCCGCACCACCGCCATCGAGCTTGAGTGAACCGTCAATGTACATGACCCAATGCTCCGGCTGGTTGGTTGGGGCTTCCACTTGGTATTCTCACCACTCTGCCATGAAATCGACTAGTGCCTGCGAATTGATGGCTGTCCGGGGCTTGAAGTCGAGTGTAAGGGCTCCCAGCTCCACCGCCCATTTGGAAATGCGTTCGGTAGCGTCTCGATTGTGGAGGATATCCGCCAATGGAAAGTCGGAGACCACCAGGATATTGTATTCATCGAAGTAGTGGCGAAACTTCCTGGAAGTGATGAGTATACCGTAAAGTATTTTCAGAATCGTTGTCGAAGAACGCAGAAATCTTCGATAGCAACATCATTGAGGTCACAGAAGCGGATCTCAAGGACGACCAGAGGGAAGAATTAGCCAAACATCTAGAAGAATACAAGAAGATGTATCTGCAGTCGTTTGGTCGTACCAGAAGCGGCGAAACTATCAAGAAAGCTCCTATCCCAGTTCCTCGCCACATCACCATTGCTGAGGACTCGGGCAAGATGTCCGATATGATTCAACAGTCCGTCTACCAGGCGTTCATCAATCAGTCCTCTGTGATGACCAACACGGTGTACAACGCCGTCATCAGCTCTCTGGCCAGCGGAGCGGTTCAAGGCTATCAGGGGCCAGCGTATACCCCACCAATTACGCTGCCAGCCAGGAACTTACCAGGCACGTCCCAATCGGCTTCTCAGCCGATATTAATGCAACGCGAGGGGTACAATACTCCGTTGCCTCCAGCGTCTCCAAGATACAGTGGTGCACCATGATTCCCATCATAGATACCGCTTCAACCTATCCAGATTGCTTCTGTGCAATCGCTGCCCACAAGCTCAGTACCCTAGGGGACGTCGGCGACAACGGTTTTTCCTGAGCCAACAATCGGATATAGGAGCTATCTAATCCAGGCACCGCACCAATCGGCCGTCCCGCCGATAGTCCCTCAGTATCAGCCAACCTTATCAAAAATCGGCAGGGGGGCAGGCGCTGAAGAATCACTCAGAAGCACGGCGCCGATGATGACGTACAACGGGGCGGCAGATTCACTTCGCCATCAACTGTCAGCGGATTAGCAAAATTCGCCGCATGCTTCGATTCATCACCCAGATGCACCACCATCAGCCCTTCAACATGTGCCGGCACCGCGAACGGTCGTTCATCAGCAGCAGGTGGACTGGACGGCAAGAATTGCAGAGGTGATCCAGGACCAATTTGGGTTGAAGCCGAAAGTGCAGACTTACACATATAAGACGCCATACCCATCAGCCTATGACCTGCTGCCGTTCCCACACCGTTACAAGGTACCCGATTTCACCAAGTTTTCGGGGCTGGACGACACATCCACCGTTGAGCACGTCAACAGATTCATCATCCAGTGCGGGGAGGCTGCCACGCAAGATGCTCTGAGGGTGCGTCTATTTTCATCGTCTCTGTCCGGATCGGCCTTCCAGTGGTTCACCACTTTGCCACCAAATTCTATTGTTACGTGGGCCGATCTGGAAAAGCAGTTCCACAAGTACTTCTACGCAGGAGTACATGAGATGAAGCTCTCAGATTTGACCAGCCTCAGGCAGAGGAGTGATGAACCAGTGACTGGATATATATAGAGGTTCAGAGAGGTCAGGAATAAATGCTACAGCCTGGCTCTGACCGATGCACAGTTGGCCGATATCGCTTTCCAAGGCCTCCTGCCACAAATCAAGGAGAGGTATGCTTCACAGGAGTTTGAAAGCCTAAGCCAGATCGTGCACCGATTGGCAGGACAGGAAGTCCGTCCGTTTGAGCAGCGGAGGAATTTCCAGAAGAAGGTAGCATACTTAGAAGGATCTGAATCTGATGGGGAGGAGGAAATCGGCCTGGCAGAGTGGGTAAAGGGCAAAAAACCAATATCATGCCCTTTCGGAAAGAAAGAGCCAGAGACATTCGGCTTTGACACATCAAAAGCCGATAAAATTTTCGACTTATTACTCCAGGAAGGGCAGATTAAACTTTCTCAGTATCATACCATCTCTACGGCCGATCAGCTCAAAAGATGAAGTACTGCAAGTGGCACAACGCCACATCTCACGATATGAATGAATGCAAAGTCTTCCGACAGCAGATACAATCGGCCATCGAGCAGGGGAGGCTCAAATTTGAAGTCCCGGCTAAATCGGCAAAACCGATGAAGATAGATCAGCATCCCTTCCCGGCTAAGATGGTTGACACTGGAGGAAATTCATGTCAAACCAAGGTGCTGACGTCAGAATCGGCAAGAAGGGGCGGCGCCGTCGATCCCAAGAGGCAGATTACGGCGGAAGAGATCAAAAGGAACAGGCGGGGGCCAGAAAGACCACGCAAACCCGTCACCTCCCAGCTCTTGCTCAGCAAATATCGGCAGCAGCAAGAACAATCAAGATACCACGACGAGATGATACGCCGGCATGAAGATCACTGGCAATGTCCGTTCTTCATCCATTGCTGGGAGAACGACATCAGATTGTCGTCTGCCGATAACTGTCCGGAGTGTAACGGATTGAGTTGCAACGATCGCCCGAGGTCTCACTCTAGGGACAGAGGATCAGAGCCGATCAGCAGAAATCGGCGCGGACGAGAGGAACAGCACATTTCGGTGCATGATCGGCTGGGGGGCAGAGTTGACCAGTACCACCGGTCAAAAGGCAGGATCAACCAACACGATGGACTGGGGGGCAGGATCAGCGTGCACGATTGGCTGGAAGAGATGGCCAATGACAGGGTGTCAGACGAGAACCCCCTAGGAAGGGAACCGGATTGGGAACACGTCGGATCATCGGCCAAACCAGTGAACCCCAGGTGGTGTCCCGATGGCCTATCCAGATCCCAGAAACGGAGGATCCAACGCCTGCGCTAGTGGGAGCATCAAGAGGAAGAACAGAGGCAGGTGCCAGAGAAAAGAAATGTTAAGTCTCGAGTGTGGCGCCCAAAGAAAAACAACGGTCAAGAAGCAGACAATCAAGAATCGGCAGTCGACATCAACATGGTGTTCATATTGCCGATGGAATTCATGGCGCCTGACGATCGAGACAAAGCGACAAGGATGGAAGAACAAATGGCGCAACTGGTATTAGAGCCGATGACGGCTACTTTTGAGAAACCAGAAGAAGAAAAACGACAACATCTTAAAGCGTTGTTTCTCAAAGGCTATGTTAACGGACGACCCATCACCAGATTGCTAGTAGACGGAGGTGCCGCGGTTAACATCATGCCGTACGCCATGTTCCGCAGGCTAGGCAAGAGCGATGAAGATCTCACCAAGACGGACATGATGTTGAAGAATTTCGAAGGAAACATGTCTCCGCCCGTGGAGCACTCTGCGTCGACCTCACCATCGGCAGTAAGACCCTTCCTACCACCTTTTTCGTTATTAATGGTAAGGGATCCTACAACATGCTGCTTCGTCGCGACTGGATACAAGCAAACTGCTGTGTCCCATCTACAATGCATCAATGCCTCATGCAATGGGTCGGCGACAGCACAGAGATAGTCACCGTCGATTCCATCTATAGCGTTGCAGCGGCCGACACGCAACAGTGGAGCTGCGAGCACGTCAAATGTATATCTGGCAGGACTTGGGACACTGACTTCCTGAAAGTGTCCGATTTCGGTCTACAGCCGATCCAAGCAGTCGGCTCTAAAGATTCAGAATAGATGGATCAGCTCGTCCGAGAAGACGAGAAGCTTGGGCATGGATTTACGTCGGCCGATTTATTGGACATGGTAGATTTGGGAGATAGCAGCAAATCAAGGCCGACGTATATTAGTGCTAATTTGGATCCTGAGTATAAGTGCAAACTGATAAGTTTATTAAAAGAATTCAAGGATTGCTTTGCTTGGGAGTATCATGAGATGCCAGGTCTAGACTGGTCCATTGTTGAACACCGGTTACCTATAAAATCAGGATATCGGCCATATCAGCAAACTGCACGACGGTGTAACCCCAAGATTCTACCTAATATAAAGGCCGAGATTACAAAGTTAATTGAAGCAGGATTTATTCGGCAGTGCCACTACGCTGAATGGATTTCTAATATTGTGCCCGTGTATAAAAAGAATGGAAAGTTGCGCGTGTGCATCGATTTTAGGAACTTAAATCAGGCCGTGCCAATGGATGGATATCCGATGCCAACGGCCGACATCTTGATAGATGCTGCCGCAGGACACAAGGTCATAAGTTTCATGGACGGGAATGCAGGGTACAATCAGATATTAATGGCGAAGAAGATATCTCGAAAACAGCTTTCAGGTGTCCAGATCATCTTGGTTTATTCGAATGGGTTGTATGACTTTTGGGTTGAAGAACGCCGGTGCTACGTATCAGCGGGCCATGAACTATATCTTCCACAAGCTTATTGGTACATCGGTGGAGATTTATATAGATGACGTCGTGGTCAAATCAAAAAGTCACCAAGAATATCTGGCCGATTTACAAGAAGTACTGGAGTGCACAAGGAAGCATGGGTTGAAGATGAACCCGAACAAGTGTGCATTTGGTGTATCGGCCGGGCAATTCTTAGGATTCATGGTTCATGAGCGTGGGATAGAAGTCAACCGGAAGACCATAGACGCCATCAACAAAGTTGTGGCCCCACAACATAAAACGGAGCTACAGTCCCTCATCGGCAAAGTCAATTTTATCAGAAGGTTCATATCCAACCTGTCAGGGCGCATTCGGGCTTTTACTCCTCTGTTGAAATTAAAGCCTGATCAAGAATTTATATTGGGAGAAGAGCAACGCAAAGCATTGGAAGATATTAAGCAATATTAGGTTGCACCTCCGGTGTTAGTCCCGCCACAGTCTGGTAAGCCGTTCAAATTATATTTATCGGCTGATGAACAGGTTATTGGATCGGCGTTGGTACAGGAGTTCGAAGGAAAAGAACGAGTGGTATATTACGTCAACAGAAGACTCCTAGACGCTGAAACAAGATATTCCCCGGTGGAGCGGCTGTGCTTGTGTTTATACTTCTCGTGTACCAAGCTCAGGCACTATTTGTTATCGGCAGAATGCATAGTTATATGCAAGGATGATGTGGTGAAGTATATGCTATCATTGCCGATTTTGAAAGGATGGATTGGAAAATGGATCCTGGCTCTGTCAGAATTCGACTTAAGGTACGAATCGGCCAAAGCTGTCAAAGGTCAAGTAATGGCCGATTTCGTGGCTCAGCATTGTGGACCAGAAATTGCCGCTATTGAACCGGCTCCATGGACTCTGTATTTTGATGGTTCTTCGTGTGGTGTCGGATCAGGAATCGGCATTGTTCTTGTGTCGCCTCGGGGGGCAAGTTATGATTTTTCTCTGCCGATAGAAGCTTCCGCAACTAATAATCAGGCGGAATATCGAGCCGTTCTAAAGGGTATCCAATTATTAAGGGAAATCAAATTTGATGCAGTCGAAATTTTTGGAGATTCCATGCTCATTGTGGATCAATTAACAGGGCGATCTGAGTGCAAGGATGATATCTTGAGGATTTATTATAAAGATTGCCTTCAGCTTTTAAAAGAGTTCAAGTCTGCAATAATTGAGCATATCCCCAGAAATTATAATGAAGAGGCCAACAGGCTGGCCCAACATGCCTCCGGGTATCGGCCGATTTAGGGAGCAATGATGCTAGAGCTCGCGGCCGATGACTGGCGAAAGGAAATCGCCGATTACTTGAAAGATCCATCCCGAAAAGTGGATCGGCGAATATGTTTTCAAGATACAAAATACGTGTTGCTTGAGGATGAGTTATTTTACTGGATGATTGATGGAGTTCTTCTCAAGTGCCTGGGAACAGAAGAAGCAAAGGTTCTGATGGGAGAAATCCATGATGGCGTGTGTGGAGCCCATCAATCGGCTCACAAAATGAAATGGATGATCCGGAACAATGGGTATTATTGGCCGACTATTCTTGAGGATTGTTTCAAATATTACATAGGATGCCAAGACTGTCAAAGGTTTGGCAATATACAGCGCGCGCCAGCATCGGCTATGAATCCAATAATTAAACTATGGCCGTTCAGAGGTTGGGGAATAGATCTCATCGGACAGATTCATCCTCCATCGAGCAAAGGGCATAAGTTCATATTGGTAGCTACAGATTATTTTACTAAGTGGGTGGAGGCAGTTCCTTTAAGGAACGTGACATCGGCTGATATGATTGAATTTGTTAAAAGCCATATTATCTATCGATTTGGTATTCCTCAAACCATCACAACTGACCAAGGAACAATGTTTACTTCTGGAGAATTCGGAGAGTTTGCCGCCGATATGGGGATTAAATTATTAAATTCTTCTCCATATTATGCTCAAGCCAATGGCCAAGCAGAATCGTCCAATAAAGGGATAATCAAGCTAATCAAGAGGAAGATAGAAGAACAACTCAAAAAGTGGCATATGTCTTTGGCTGAATCTTTATGGGCTTATAGGATGGCTTGTCATGGAACAACCCAAAAAGTGGCATATATCTTCTCATCAGCTGGTTTATGGTCATGAGGCAGTCTTACCTTGGGAGTTAAGGACGGGGTCAAGATGTATATCGTTTCAAGATCAGTTGACAGCCGATAATTATTCCTTCCTCATGAAGGATGAACTTGATGATTCGGCAGGTTTACGGTTGAGAGCCCTGATTAGTATAGAAGAGAACAAGAAAAGGGTGGCCAGATGGTATGACAAAAAGGTCAAAGTTAAACAATTCTCTCAGGGAGATTTGGTGTGGAAGTTAAACAATTCTCTATCCCAAATTCGGTAAATGGTCACCCACTTGGGAAGGGCCGTACAGAATCGGCCGATGTGCCCCTGGAAATGCATATATTCTGGAAAAAATTGAAGGGGAGGAATTCCCAAGAGCTTTAAACGGACGATATCTGTAGAGGTACTATCCAAGCATTTGGGTAGATGCATAGCTTGCCGTAAAATATATCAAGACAATATGGCCGATTTTCCATCGGTTTTCGTCTGCATATCTGATGCAGAGATGACGTCACCTGAAGGAAAAAACATTGGGATTCATTTCGACTAGTTCACTATTGGATGAAAATGACAGAGTACATGGCCGACATGGTACAAGTCGCCCTTAGAATAAAAATACTGAGGCATCTATTGATTGCGCCTACTCTGGATTACTCTCTCGACGCGACCCAGCTCTATCATAAGGCGGATCCTATTCTCCTTCGGATCCTCTATGGTGGCTCCAGTCTCAGCTTGATTGCAAAGTTCTATCAGGAGGCGGGTCTTCTTCTCCTCCAAACTCTCCATGGCAGTTTCAGTCTTGACTTTACAAGGGAGTGGAGGACTCTTTTCAGAAGATGGTCGTTTACGGACAAAACAGTGAGTATCTATAAGGTCCCAATATTCCTGAACAACAGCGGGAACATGATCTCTGAGTTCCTCAGCATGAGCTCTTATCAGATCTTTGTCTGCTTGTGACAGTGGTTCATCTGAATGCATGATTTCAATCGCTCGTTCTAGACCAGGGCTGAGACGTTTTGGCTAAACAGAGGTAAAGCGATTACCCAACATCAGAGCGATTAAGGTGCTTAGGGGAAAGGCAGAGGAGAGTTCATACCTGGTTGACAGAGGAAGAAGATGAAGAGGATGAAGAAGACATCTTGCTGTTCGGTTCAGGACGGTAAAGAGAGAAAGAGAAGATAAGTAATGCATGTGCCTCTGGAGATGGTGAAGGGTCTACTTATAAAGGAAAGAGAGGTAGATAGATGGTGAGACACGTCATATCAGAGTAAAAGCGTACATAAATGCAAAGCTGGCTAAAGAAACAGTTCAAGATCAAGTCGGCGCAGTGACATTGAAGGAGCAAATCGGCGCAGTAGCATTAAAGGAGCAATAAATGTTTACAGTATTCTTTACAGCCCTAGAAAAGCATCTATGGCCGCAATAGCTTGCCGCCTAATTTGATCGGCCGAGTCTAGTACTCCCTGGTCATCATCGGCCGATCCTGGAACTTCTGACATATGGCGACGAAGCCTTATCGTTTCACGGGCCAAGTGCTGTCTTTCCTGCTTCAGCTCACTGATGATGGATGGGAGTTCTTGAAGCTTCTTTTCTTCAGCGGCTATCTCTTTGGTTATCTGCTCCATCTCCTTGGCCAGCTCTGCTCTCTCCGTTTGAGCCGATCTATCGTGCCGACGATGTCCATGCGACAGCTTTCGAGGAAGTTGATCTTTTGGTGTACCTCTTGAGTCCGGTGCTTGTATGAATCGGCCTCTTCCCGGGTTTTTGCCATCTGGGCGCGATCGGCCATGTGGCGCAGCGCCCTGGAAACCGGAATATGCATATGCTCTATATAAGCAGCATGCGCCAAGTTTTCTGTTGTTTCTTCCGGGATTCGACCCTTGATATCGTTGAAAAGTCGTCGAATCGGCGAAGCGTCTTCTACCAATCGGCCAATGTCGTCTTGAAGGAGAATATGCATGCTTTCAAGCTTGGCACGGACATCATCGGAGGCAGAGCTCGATGAAATTTGGTGTGAAGCGATTTCTTCGTCATCAGGCAAAGAGACAGCAAAGGAGAAAATGCTGTTGTTCGGTGTATCTTGCTCCTGTGGGAAATAAAGAGAAGGGTTGGCAAGCAGTAAAGGGGAATCGGCCGATTCTAATGGTAAGTTTGTTACCTCCTTAAAACGAATTTCTCTTGCTTGCACCGGTGGAAGCGTCTCCCTTGTCTCAGGGGCTGGTGCAATTGGCTCATCAGAGGAAGAAGATTCAACAATTATCAGTGCTCCACTTGGACCAGCTTCCTCGAAAGACACGGAAAACAGATCCTGTAAGTATGCTATGGGAAATTGAAATAAGATGGTGTGAGAAATTTGCCATGCCTCTGTTGATCTTCCGGCCGATGTTTGTTGTGGGGTTATAGCTAGCATACCCAAATCGGCCTGCATCAGGATCGGTTAAGTCTTCTGAATATCAAGAGATTAAGGTAAGAGATCATTTACCTCGACGGGAGGAGCTGCTGGAGTTTCAGCTTCCACTTGGGACGTAGCCGATTGCTGCAGAGACTGCGGTGGAATAGCTTGTGCAGCCTGGCAGAAGGAGAGAGTTAATGTTAGTGGAAGACTTGAAGAATATATGAGATAAGCAAGATCACCTGAATAGCTTCTACTAGTAGTGATGCCGCAGCTACCCCGACTTCGGCGGTGACTTGAGGATCGGCTATCCCGGTAGGTGGCAAGGATAAAGGGATCGGAATCTCGGCCGATGCCACCGCTGTCTGGTCGGCCGATCCGATGCGGGGAGTCTCGGCCGATGCCACCGCCGTCTGGTCGGCCGATCCGATGCGGGGAGTCTCGGCCGATGCTACCGCCGTCTGGTCGGCCGATCCGATGCGGGCTCGCACTTGACGACTTGTTATCTTCGAGGTTGGCCTTTTCGGCGCTCGTTTCGATCGTCCAGTGGAGATGTCCTTGATGGTTGGAGCATGAAAGCCAATGAGTGGATATGGTGTATATGGATGATGATTATCTATCGGCCTGCCGCTTCGGCTCCGCATCGGAGGGACCTGGCTTTCAGACTAAGAAGATAAATGCGAGTTAATGATAAAATGAAAGTGTGGAAAGAAATGGTATTGGAATCGGCTGGGAGAAAGGACATACCGCTGCATTTGGGTCGATCTTTTCTGGATCTAGAATGTTGCAATAAGTTGATGAAGATTTGCAGAAAAGGTATTGCTTCCATTCTGCCCACCATAATTTACATTGCTGGGTGGCACAAGAGGCTACTGACCAATTATTCAGGTCAATAGTGCTAGAATCTGGCACTAGATCGCACAGCCGATTGTAATCAAGACTTGAAGCCAGTCCATCTCTGAATTTCGCTTGACCGGCGAAGTAGACCCGAATCGGCAATGGGCCAAAACCCAGTTGCCTTGCTGCAGCCGATGGATTGTAGAACTCATATGTGGGAGAGTCCTTTCCTGAGAAGAAATTGGCTGGCAGAATTCCTGGCTTGATCAAGATGTCCATAAGCTCCTTGTCAAAAGTATGAGTGGAGAAGTCGTAGCTGATGGGTGATTCGAAAATCAGCTCCACTGCTTGATACGGATGCCAGCTGACAGTCTCTTCACTAAGGCCATTGTAAAGGCACCTGAAGTACTCAGTTGTACGGGTAGCAGTAAACTGACAGCCAGGGAAGGCCGATGCCGCCTCTCCAAAGGATCTGCAGCGTCGTCGGACGGTTGGATTCTCCTCTAACTCGATGTTAGGGAAAGTTTTGGTCTCTATCCGTTGCTGAGAGACCTTGCTCATATACAAATTGAGCCAGAGTGTGATGAACCACCAGGGACCGCCAGGGCTCCCAATCGGCTCCCCCTTTGACAGCTTAATGCCGATTTGGTGCATCAGGTGATAGGCCGATCCCAGCAGATGTTTTCCAAGGGGGATGGCCGATCCTTGTGACAGAGCTTCCGCTAAAGCCTGAGTATTAGAAGAGGGTCCAACTGCTCTGCCACAGAAAAAGTGCTTTTCTAGCCACATCATCAGAAAAGCAGTATGTCCCTCTCTGAAACTGTCCCGGTCTTCATATTTTTGCTAATATACCCCTTCCACCCACCGATTCCTTTGGTCTCTAGCCGATGTGATGGCTTAATCAGATAGTTAAAAGGGATATCGGCGGAGGAGATGTCGAGGCCGGTCAACAGTAGGACATCGGCCAAAGTTGGGGTCATGGGTCCATGTCCAAAAAGAAACGCATTAAGTGCGTCGGACCAAAAGTAAGAAGCTGCTATAATCAGAGGTTCATTTTTCTCCATCTGGGACAGAGAGAGGTCTATGCATTGGCCGATTTTTTGTTCATCCCACTGAACCCTCCTACACCTGGCTATTCTCTGGTACCATTCTCTCCAGCCGGGGGTCTCATTTGGCCAGGATCTAAAGGTACCTACTCACTGATCTAGGTCCATGGGTGATTGCTTGAACGGGACTCTGTGAGTCTCTAGACTGATCAGGTCAGTTGGATCGGGGTTCCCCATAGGGCCTAAGCAGATAAGGTCAGGGGATTCTGAGAGGGGGATGGTGATCCGGTGCCTAAATGCTACTGAGAAAAGATCCGGAAAGTACTGGAGCAGTGGAAAAGCAAAAAGGGAAAAAATTTCAAGTATTTACCTCTGGGATGAAGATCATCGTCGCCAATGGGGCTGCCAGAGGAGCCGCCGATTGGGCCGCCGCTGCTGAAGGGATCGCAGATAGAGCCTCTATGGTTGGAGCGGTCGCCGATGGTGACGCCATTGGGAGGTAGGAGAAGGTCGCAAATGGGATTGCCGGAGGGGGCGTTTGGAGATCGAGAGGGCTCGGAGGAAGATGAACAGTGGTTCGCTGGAAGGAAATGATAGATTTGTGGGAAGAGTAGGCGGAGAATGCCAATACTTAAGGAAAACATGGGAGGGCAAGGGTAAAGACGGTATTCTTGCCGCGCCGTCTACACGAATTCCAGGGGAGCGGTCGTTTCGCGCGCTCGGTCCGAGGAAATTGCAATCATTGTGCGGAAGACCGCGGAACGGAAGGAGATTTTTACTGCGCCCATTTCGGAGGAAAGGATTAAAGAAAGAGTTTCGAAGAAAAAGTTATGTTTTACTCCGAAACTGGGGGGGCATGTGTTAACGCCAGATTTTGACACGTGTTGGATCGGCGTCACGAAGAGAAGATTGGCCGATGCGGCAGATCTAAAGGCTACAGTAAGGAATCAGCCGATTGAGGTAACAGTTGGAAATCGGCCGATTGGTGATGTAGCTTGCGCCAACAGGATGGAACCACTTTGGAGGGTCCCGGTCAAAAGTTGGTCAACAGAGCGCTAAGTCGGTCAGGAAGCATTTGAAAAAAGTCCTGATTGGATTAGGAAACGGCGGCGGAAGATTCTGCGGGAGTCCGTTTCCTTTAAAAGATATTATAGATATAGTATTTTTCCTATTTTTAAATAAGGTTGTAACAAGTCGTAATCGACCAAGAGTCCTAGTCTTAGGGTATAAATAGGAGTCGTCAGGGCTTTGTAAAAAAACACATCAATCAACAGCAATACTTCTACTTTTTCCAGCAATTTACTTTCAAGTCGGCGACTTCGCCAATACCTTTTCTTCTTTCACGAGTTCATACGGATTGGCAGGGCTGCATCAACTTGATCTCCGGCCAATTGGTAGGTTCCGCTTAACGAGTAATAGCCAAGCTTTAACTATGTGCGCATCGTTGTGGTTTCGTTTGGATTTATTCACAAGTTATCGATATTCACTAGAATTGCAAGTTTTACCTGTTGTTCTATTATTATCACCAGTTATCCAGCTTGAGATCAGAGTAATCGGCTTCGTCATCATTCTTCTTCGATTTGTCATATTACAGTCGATTAGATCTATTTCAAGTGTTGCATCCGTAATGATTGTTTAGATCGCTCCAGCAGTCTTCTTTACAATTATTACACGATTATCGGCTGACCCATAGCCGATCATCTTTACAGCAAATCGGCCGATTCGCCGACGCGCTCCTCAGGACAGATCGGAACTCCAGCCGATCGGAGCGCCTGGAATTTAATACTCTTATTTCCTTGTCAATCAACAGGTCAGATTGACTGGCACGCCGCACGAAATGCACCAGGGCGATAACCCGAATAGGAGCTAAGCAGATTCTCCCGGGTCGTGTGTCCGACGCTGAAGACCATCGGCCGATTCCTGTCTGGCCGATTTTAGCACCAACACCTTCCATCAAGGAACTAGACTCAAGTTCCATCGCTCAGGTTCCAAAGGAACCCGACTGAGAGGTCGTGATGATCGAGGTCGACTGGAGGGTGACCTTCATCAACTACATCAAGGAGCACAAACATCCCCGCGACGTTGACCCAAAAAGCGTTGAGGCTACACGCATCCTAAGGCGCAGTAAGGGGTACGTTCTAGTCAGGGGTAGCTTGTACAAGCGTGGATCAGCGTCTGGCATACTCATGAAGTGTGTCCCCATGGAGGAGGGCATAGAAATACTCCAAGAGATTCATGAAGGCGTGTGCGGGAACCACGCTGCTTCTCGCACACTAGTCAGCAAGGCTTTTAGATCCGGTTTCTACAGGCCGACTGCTTTGGCAGACGCCGAAGCAATCGTTCGCCGGTGGACAAACTGCCAGTTCTTCAGCAAGCAGCCCCATGTCCCGGCTCACAACCTCATCACCATACCACCTTCATGGTCGTTTGCATGCTGGGACCTGGACATGATAGGGCCTCTGACCACTGCTCCGGGTGGTTTTACTCACGTGTTGGTGGCCATCGATAAGTTTACCAAGTGGATCGAGTACAAGCCAATCACAACGCTCTCTATAGATTGAGTGGTTACCTGCATCTGCGACATCTTGCACCATTTTGGCTTCCCCAACACCATCATCACGGACCTGGGATCCAATTTCCACTCGCATCAGTTCTAGGATTTCTATGAACGCAGTTCCATTGAAGTCAAGTACGTTTCAGTGGCTCACCCACGGGCCAACGGCCAAGTTGAGCGCGCTAATGGCTTGATTCTTGACGGCTTGAAGAAAAGACTCTATGAAGAAAATAGCAAAAAGGGCGGCAAGTGGATCGACGGGATCTCATCAGTAATCTGGGTGATTCGCACACAACCAAGCAAAGACACAGGACAGTCACCTTTCTTCCTCGTATATGGGTCTGAAGCTATATTACCAGCTGACGTAATGTGGAAGTCTCCTCGACTAGAGATGTTTGAAGAAGGCGAGGTTGAGACTGCAAGACATCTCGAGCTCGACTCAGCTGAGGAAATTAGATGCAACATCTTGCTCCAGTCAGCCCGCTACTTACAAGGAGTCTGTAGTTACCACCACCGAAACGTTCAACGACTCTCTTTCAATGTTGGAGATATGGTTCTTCGACGAATCCATAATGACACCGAGTTACACAAGCTTAACTCACGATGGGAGGGGCCTTTCATCGTGCATAAGGTTACAGACCCTAGGTCGTATCGCTTACAGTACCCTGATGGCCAGAAGGTTCCTAATTCCTGGAATATCGAGCATCTACGCCGTTTTCATCCTTAGTCAACCAAGACGTCTTCTGTCAGCACCTGGAGCTCAATACTTCAAGTATAACTCCGTTTTACTGGTTTACGACTGGTACTACATGCAAGTTTGCTGAAGGGGCCTCGCTCCCATACTTCAAGTAACAGATTACTAGTTTCTGACTAGTATCTTATGTTACTGAAGGGGCCTCGCGTTCATACTTCCAGTATAACTCCATTTTACTGGTTTACGACTAGTATTATGCGCAAGTTTGCTGAAGGGGCCTCACTCCCATACTTCCACTAACATATTACTAGTTTCCGACTAGTATCTTATGTTACCGAAGGGGCCTCGCAATTATACTTCCAGTATAACTCCATTTTACTGGTTTATGACTGGTATTACGCGCAAGTTTGCTGAAGGGGTCTGCTCCCATACTTCCAATAATAGATTACTAGTTCCCGACTAGTATCTTATGTTACTGAAGGGGCCTTGCTCCCATGACAAGGCGTTTACTAGTTTACAACTAGTTCTACGCGTGTTCCACTACTTCGACTACTCGTCTCGCCTACAAATCTAGTCGGACTCGACTCCGGCCAGACGGCTTCATCAATTGTTCAAGATCTAGCGGCAACTTGGCCGAGGCCTGGGCTCGGGGACTGTCGCCACCGACTGCTAGGTATTGTTGGCGCTAAAATCGGCCAGACAAGAATCGGCCGATGGTCTTCAGCGTCGGACACACAACCCGGGAGAATCTGCTTAGCTCCTGTTCAGGTTATCGCCCTGGTACGGTTTGCGCGGCGTGCCAATCAATCTGACCTGTTGATTGACAAGGAAATAAGAGTATTAAATTCCAGGCGCTCCGATCGGCTGGAGTTCCGATCTGTCCTGAGGAGCGCGTCGGCGAATCGGCCGATTTGCTGTAAAGATGATCGGCTATTGTGGCAGAACCACCTGAATTAATCCGGCTCAAGTGTATTAACCATCACCATTAGGGCAATCTCGGTCAAGCTTACACTTCAAACAGAGTAATCCACTGGTCTATCGGGTAACCTCCCGATACAACCACGGTAAAGCGGATCGAAGCCATACATACAAAATGCTCATGCGAAGATGAGCCCAGAGAATACCACATTCCAGCAGATATTACAAAAATTATCATAAGTGAATATTACAAACCAAGTTTGAGTTTAGTAACCAAGTACTTCGGTGATCATAACCAATAAGTTCTTCAGAGTTTAAGTTGCAGCGGAAATAACGAAAGCTACTCGACGATACAGGATATCTCGGTGAAGCCCGTACGAGACATCACTCAGCATTATCTCCATTGGCCGGGGGCGTATCCCATTCCACCGACCAACCAGGGGGAAGAGTGCAGGGCCAAGTCAAACTAGCAATCATGTCTTCGAAAGACTCACCTGAAAACAAGCCACAAGCAAGGCTGAGTATACTAATACTCAGCAAGGCTTACCCGACAAGTGGGGTATACTTAGCCGACTCCTAGACATGCAAGGCTTTTGGCTTGAGGGATTTGTTTTGCCGAAAAGCATATACGAGTGGGTCCTTACTTTCAACTTTTAGCTCAAGATTCTAGTTTCATTAACCATTCTAGATAAGCAGCTATCCAATATCATTCATGGTGAAGCATTAAATTTCATCCAATTAGTTTATTCATCATCATTGTTCCTCTTCTTACTCTGTGGGTAAAAGGGATTAAGCAGTCTCAATAGCCGTGAGAAACGGACGATTGGAATCGAATTTCTTAACCTTGCAAGGGAAACCTAAACACACGACACGTGATTACTCCTAGAGTCACACGTGCAACTTTTCCCCTTTCTTTCCGGGTCATGGATCGGGGCTACCCTCCGAGAGTACACGAGCCCCACGCCACGGTTCGACGCTGGGTCGTGGCCACTCGTGCACTCGCCATATAGTGGGACCGAAGTTCAAAGGGTAGGATGCCGTCCACTTGTCGGGCCAATCAGGTACTTAAGCTTACCGATTACCATATTCTCGGCATGTGGTTAGTACGTTCAAAGACTTAACCACCACTACCACACACTGCGGCCTTAGCATTTTTCACTAAACAGACGGGCCTCAATCGTAAACATCGTACCATAGCCCGTCCGTTGTCCTTATGATTGCAGCGTGTAGTAAACATTCAACTCCTAATTTCTCGCGAGTGACAGGAAATCACTCGGCTTTTACCGAAGTCCTATTAGCACAGCATTCTATCGAACCTTACATCTAATTTTCAAACATGGGTTCCTAACATCATGCAACTAAGTTTTCATTCAACTCCTATAAACTTAATGCACAAGCAAAAGAGTAGTGAGTTGCATATTTTAGGAAAGGAATAGGGTTATGCTCCGGGGCTTGCCTTCTTGTGCAAAGTTAGTCCGGGGATCGTCTGAACGTTGACCCGGGTCTTCAACTGCTTCAGTTAGCTTTGCCTGGGCTTCTCGCTGCTCACTCTCGGACTCGGGCACCAGCTCGTAAGTTCCGTCGGCGAGAGTAGTCGTTTCTGTATGAATGCACAAGTGTAAGTAGTGGTGATGATAAACGACATGATTTCCTTCACGATAAAGTTGCAGTCTGTAAAACATGAGTTTTGTTGTGAGGTGAGTTACTTTATCATTCGTGAGCAATCATTAATAGAGTAGAATAGTACAAGAAGTAACTTCGTTAAGCAAGGTGGGGTGGGTGTTCATGGGAACTTATGTTCCTCATGGAAACATGATTTAAGTGTAACTACTACCGAGTAGTTTCTGGTCATGAAACCTTGTATCTAGGCACATCAGGGAAAGATATGCTTACTGTAAAATTTTCAGATATTTTCATGCAGCAGATTAATTATGAAAAATATAATACATGGTTGCTGCTAGACTCTTGTTCTTTTTGTACAGAACAAATGGTGCAAAAACTGAGACTAAGATTTTTACAGGGCTTTCATTTAATCATGCAGGAGCTATTGTAATTTTTATAGGATTTATTATGCAGTTTTCAGAGGATAGCAAATAGGACATTCACACCAAGGTTATTTAAGGATTTATTTTTACAGGATCCTACACAAGGTTTTTGTCCATGAAACTTTTTACACAGCATCCCCTACCACTGAGTATCTTCTAGTAAAAATATGAGAATTTTCCAAGCTAAGATACTATTTTCTTGATTTAATGTATGTTATTAGCACATAAATCAAATAAATAGGTTCCTGTGAGATAAAAAGTCTCTAAATTTTTCTATGGCATCTAGGTAACATTACATCATTATAGAAAAAGTTTCATTATGTGATTCATAACCTAACTGCAGGGACAATTAATTCTATCCGAACATGGTATGAAACTAAGTTTAATAAACAATGTAGATAGAGATGGAATTTGTAACACCTCAGGTGTTTTAATTGTTAAACAAGTCTTACTGGCGTAATAAAATGCATCACTAATTAAGAAAATAAAAGGAATGGATTAAGTTTGGTTTTGCTTTTACCTTTAAAACTTGTAGAACTTTTTAGTCTGAACAACTTTCATATTCAAAAGATTTTGAAATTCGAATTAGAAAGTGGAAAAAACGTCCTGTTTGAAACCAGCCCCCTGGAAATTTTTGAATTTTCGCACTTAGGTCCCTCCCTCACCTCTCCCTCCTCTGCTGCACCGCCCAGCTCGCCCGACCGCCGCCGGCCACCTGGCCCTCGACGCCTGCGCGGCACCAGGCGCCGAGCCAACCCCCGACGCCCTGCTGCACCGCCCCCGCTCGCCCAACCGCAGCCGCGCCTCCTTCTCCCTCCCGCACGGCAAGCCCCTGCCCAACCCGGCGCCCTGCAGCACCGCACCACCGCCCAGTCGCTGGCCGCCGCCCCCTCCACCCAGTGCCCCGTCGTGCCGCCCCAGCCCGCCCAATCGCGCCGCGCACCATCTCCCTCGCCCATGCCGCTATCTCGCTCGCCCAGTTGCCTGCCCGCGCAGTTCGCACGCGACACAGCGCCTCTGGTCACCGCCACCCCGCACCAATGGCGCCCAGCCTCGCCGCCCCCTCCACCCCGCGTTCTGGCCGTGCCAAGCCCGCCCCCATGAGCCCCACTGGCTATAAAGCCCGGCGTAGCGCCCCTCCCTCCTCTCCCTGTTCCTCTTTCTTCCCCGCAGAACAGAGCAGAGCAGAGCCGAGCTCCGCCCCACGCCGCCGCCGTGGAACTCCCTCCTCCGCACCTCCTCGACCCGAGACAAGCGCTGAAATGGATCCTCCTCAACGCGCTGAAGCTTCCCAGCCCGAGCCCCGCCGCCCTCATCGCCGGAGCGCCGCCATCCGCGCCGCCCCACCGCCGCCGCCCCTGCTCTCCGCGGCCAGCCCGCCACCAGCCACCCCGAGCCACTCCAAGACCCCCAATAGGTGCGCCCTGGTTCCCTGTCCGTGCTCCCCCACCTTGCCCTCGCCGCCGGCGACCCAGCTCGCCGGAATTCGGCCGGACAGGATGATCCCCGCCGTGATTTTGCGACCAGGGACTACATTGCAAACGCCCAAATCTTCCTAGGGGGTTTTCTGCTAGTTTTCAGGGACCCCTTTGTAAAGAAAGTTTTAACCAAATCAGTGAACTTGTAAAATTTGTATAAAATCGTAGAAAATTCAAAAAATGCAAACTCAACTGTTCTGGAATCCTTAGGAGAAACTCTACAACTTTTGTTACATAAAGTTGCTAAGATTCTCAATATATTTTGCTCTACATTAAATGGAAGGTTTAATGGACTTCTTTTGTACCCACTGTTGTAGATCCTTGCTGACCCTAAATTTTGGGCAGTGAGTTACTTCCTTGATGTTTAGGACTGTGTAAAAAGATCAGGACCAAAAGCCATTTCTAGATACACCTTTAGTCCAACCTTGTTTTATGCCATAAAATGATAGAACTAATTTTTCCTGCTGTTCTGTGATGTTTAATGTCATGAAACTTTTTCTGTGTTGTTGTAGTAATACCTAGAGACCATAGAAAAATTTAGAAACATTTTTACTATATGTAACCTGTTCATATGAATTTGTGGTAGGAAAACTTCACTAATTCAAAATAATTAGTAAAGCGCTTAGAAAATATTCATCTTTTTACTATGAAACACATTAGAGTAGCTCAAGATGTACAAAACGTTTCATACATAGAAACCCTGTATAACATCCTGTATAAAATAATCTTTCATAACATGAGTGTAGCTTGTCCCATTTATTATGCTCTATATCATGTACAATAAAATCTGAAAAATTTACAGTAACACAAAAATGGTTATAGCAACACCCTGTAAAATTTTTCGCATCAATACTTGCATGGGTTGTTCTGTATAAAAATAACTATATTCTAGCAGTGGCTGTGTTTTACATTTTTCATATTTAACATGCTACACAAAAATGTCTGAAATTTTTAAAGTGACCTTATCTCTGCATAATATACTTTGAATAAAAATTTTATTACCAGAAGCTAACTAGATTAGTAATTGTGTTCAACTCATGTTTGTGTTTAAAAAGAAACTAAGTTTTCAATATAACACAACCCCTTCTTCTTTAATGAAGTTAAATAGATTAAGATAAACTCTATTAACGATTGCCCAGGAAATGTTAAAGTAAATAACTTCATAGCAAAACTTATGCCCTATGAACTGCAACTTTATCGTGAAGGAAATAATGTCAGTTAACTATCACCACAACTTACGCTCATGCATTCATATAGGATTGACGACTCTCTCCGACAAGACGTACGAGTTGGTGCCCGCGTCCGAGAGCGAGCAGCGTGAAGCTCAAGTAAATCTAACTGAAGCTCTTGAAGACCCGAGCCCAAGTTCGGAAGAGCCCCGGACTAACTTTTCGAAAGAAGGCAAGCCCCGGAGCATGAACCCTATTTTCTAAACTTATGCAACTTATTACTCTACTTTACTTGTGCATTAAGTTTATAGGAGTTGGATGAAAACTTAGTTGCATGATCCTAGGTACCCATGCTCTGAACACTAGATGCCAGGTTCGATAGAATGCTATGCTAATAGGACTCGGTAAAAGTCGAGTGATTTCCTGTCACTCGCGAGAAATTAGGAGTTGATTGTTTACTACACGCTGCAATCATAAGGACACGGACGGGCTATGGTACGATGTTTACGGTTGAGGCCCGTCTGTTTAGTGAAAAATGCTAAGGCCGCAGTGTGTGGTAGTGGTGGTTAAGTCTTTGAACGTACTAACCACATGCCGAGAATATGGTAATCGGTAAGCTTAAGTACTGGATTGAACCGAGGCCGGAATATACTCCCCACTGTCTTGAATTCGTTCTCACGGCTATTGAGACTGCTTAACCACTTTTACCCACAGAGTAAGAAGAGGAACAATGATGATGAATGAACTGGTTGGATGAAAATTAATGCTTCACCATGAATGCTATTGGATAGCTGCTTATCTAGAATGGTTAATGAAACTAGAATCTTGAGCTAAAAGTTTAAAGTAAGGACCCACTCGTAGATGCTTTTTGGCAAAACAAACCCCTCAAGCCAAAAGCCTCGCATGTCTAGAAGTCGGCTAAGTATACCCCATTAGTCGGGTAAGCCTTGCTGAGTATTAGTATACTCAGCCTTGCTTGTGGCTCGTTTTCAGGTGAGACTTTCGAAGATATGATTGCTAGCTTGACCTGGCCGTGTACTCTTCCCCCTGGTTGGTCGGTGGAATGGGTTACGCCCCCGTTCAACGAAGATAATGCCGAGTGATGTCTCGTACGGGCTTCATCGAGACATCCTTATCGTCGGAGTAGCTTTCGTTGTTTTATTTTCCGCTGCAACTTAAACTCTGAAGAACTTATTAGTTATGATCATTGAAGTACTTGGTTTCTAAACTCAAAAACTTGGTTTGTAATATTCACTTATGATAATATTGTAATATTTGCTGGAATGTGGTATTCTCTGGGCTCATCGTCGCATGAGCGTTTGTATGTATGGCGCTCGATCCGCTTACCGTGGTTGTATCGGGAGGTTATACCCGACAGACCAGTGGATTACTCCGTTTGAAGTGTAAGGTTAACCGAGATTGCCCTAATGGTGATGGTTAATACACTTGAGCCGGATTAATTCAGGTGGTTCTGCCACAGCTGGTATCAGAGCCGTAGCTGGTGCCACAGCTGGCAACAGCTGGCGCCAAAGCCAAAATACATACGCCAGAGAATGCGACAAGCCATAAAAACTTATTTTCATAAAACTTGACTAGAAGGATGTGTTGCGAAATACGTTGGTACGTTAAGGATGGTGCCTAGTTCGTAAAGCCCTAAGGGATTATGGGAAAGTTACTAGGTGGCTATCTAACTTCTATATATATTATCAACTGACTTCCAGCACATTACTTTATGTCAAAACTTACTTTCATGCACAACCGACCTTAAATTCTGTAACGACGCACTCATCGCTAAGGTAAGAAGGTAAGAATCCTCAGCCAACTGAGAGAGCTTGGCCTTCCTGTCGGTGATGCGAACCGAACGCTGCCCTCAAGCAGTGGCTTACTTGAGGTGCTGCCAATATGCCAACTGTTAGTTGAATATATTGGGAGTAGAAGGTTTGGCGCAGGGTATGGCGATCGCTGTTCATACCCCCGTCTCATGACGGTACCCCCGTGAATACGCTATCTCGATAGCGTATGTTAACGTCGTCTGTACGGCGGAAATTGTACAGATATCGTTTCGATAAGTAAACGGTAATGAATACGGACGCTTTCATGAGTGCTGGCATGAAAGGTTCATGAAATATATATATGCTTTGTCAATCTTCTGCAGGTACACTAACCGTGATTACGATAAGTTAAGGAACGGTTAGAAAGACTCGACTAGCTATTATAGTGAGAGCCGTATTGTGTATGCCACCGAAACTATCTTCGTAAGACCAAAAGTATTTGGCAATTATTTTTCTTTGTGAGGACGAATAGGACGTGCATGCATCATGACCATATATATCTGAAATTGAAAATGCGTTGTATGAGAGTGGTAAGGTTCTTGCGTATCTAAGCGTGGTTTGCATAAGGACTATCTAGCGAATCTGTCACAAATCTGCCATGACAGAAAAGAAAGATTTATTGACCCAAGAAAATTACCTTTTCTGGTAAAGTTCATGTTAAAAGAATTGTTCAAAATTTCGTGTTCTATCCCCTGTTCAAAAATCAAAAATTCTGAACTCATGGATAGTAAGAAATAACAGAAACCACGGAATGTCAGAATTCTGTCCAGAATAAGCACTTCTGCCTCTTAAATTTTTAGGCCCCCTTCCTACAGTTTTCTGCAAAAGAGTACAACACAAAACTTGTTCCAAATTTACCCAAGTAGCTGCTGTTAAAATTTGGTAAATTTTGGTTGGGTAGATTTTCCCTGGTGCACGAAATATTGGCCCCCTGTTCACTAAAAATTTCTGGGTAGACAGAGAAGTGAGACCTTAAGGAAACAGCCATCTTAGAGCCTAATCCAGCCAAAGTGTTGAATACCAAACTTGTCCTAAATTCTGTGATCTAGGTTCTCACAAAATTTCAGCCCTATTGGATCTTGCTAGTTTGAGTTATAGGCCAGATACTATAACTCGTTCTGCTGAAAAACAGCCAACCAGCGAAGCAAAGAGTGAATCGTTTGACCATCTTATCCATCGATTTAGCATCTTGGCTGAATATCAAAGTTGTACATCCCTAAATTCCCTATCCACTGCCAAAATATGAGGAACTTTGGATGAACCTACCAGGAGTTATAAGATTCTTATGGCAGACAGTTTTTATGCCCGCGATTCCATCCAGGACCTTTTGGAAGTCTACTATTCTGCGTTAGATCTTTTTGAGTCATGGAAGCAACATGGATCACGTTGCTAATGAAGAACCTTCGCCTTTTCAGATGGTTGGAGCAACTTGTGGTAACCCGGATGGTTTTGGTGCTAGCGCAAGTGGATCACAACCACAGCCGCCGCCACCACCCAGCTTGGTTGAAGTAATGGCCGCTCAAACCGAGTTGCTTCGTCAGCTGGTGCAAGGACAGCAACACCACCAGCGGGGTGGGCGAAATGTCCCCCACCCCCAAGCTGCAGGATACACGAATTTCCTAGGGACCCAGCCTCCCTTGTTCCATAAGACAGAGGAACCCTTGGACGCAGACGCATGGATTCGCACCATCGAATCCAAGTTCACACTACTTGTGGCCCCATGCTCAGAAGCCAACAAGGCTCGTTTTGCCGCGCAACAGCTTCGCAGTACCGCTCGTCTGTGGTGGGACCACTATTTTTCTATGCTCCCCGCTGATCACATTGTCACCTGGGATGAATTCAAGACTGCGTTCCGGGCGCACCATATTCCCGAAGGTCTCATAGAAAGAAAGCTAAATGAGTTTTTAGCTCTCACTCAGGGTAACCACACTGTACTTCAGTATGCTCAGGCCTTCAACAACCTGTGCCAATACGCGGGCTATCACGCAGACACAGATGCCAAGAAGCGTGATCGTTTCCGCTGAGGTTTGAGTACTAAACTCAAGGAACGACTGAATCTTGTCAAAGCCGATACATATAATGAGCTAGTCAACATGGCCATCACTCAAGAGGACTGTATTGAGGCTCATCGTGCTGAAAAGAAGAGAAAGGCGCTAGTTGGACCCTCGGGTGCTCAGCCACCGAGGTATCGCTTGGTGCGAAATGCTGCGCCTACAGCTCCACCGAAGGCCCCTCAGCCAGGACGTTGGATTATTAGGCCCCCGCAACAAGGTGTTGTACGACCCCCTATGCCTCAACAAACTGGACCCCGGCCCGCTACTCAGCAGTTTATTCGACCGAGCAGCACCAATCGTTGTTTCAAATGCGGGAGTTCCGGTCATTTCGCTCGCGAATGCCCTCAACCCAGGCTGCCAAATCAGGGCCAGGACTCTAACCAGAACAATAAGAACAAAGGCAAGAAGCAGACCCTCCAGGTCAAACAAGGACGGATCAACTTCACCACCCTTGCAGAACTTCCTGAAGGAGCACCAGTGATGACGGGTACATTCTCTATCCATAACAAGCCTGCAGTCATATTGTTTGATTCTGGTGCATCACATAGTTTCATCAGTGCAAAGTTTGGTGCAAAAGTTGGCTTGAATGTTTGTCACACCAAAGGGTCGTATATGATATCAACACCGGGTGGAAAAATTGCTTCCAACCAAATACTAAGGCTGGTACCGATAAAATTGGGAAGTAAAGTCATCAACACAGACCTTGTTCTTTTACCCCTGGACGGCATGGATATTATTTTGGGAATGAACTGGATGACTAGGCATGGAGTCACACTGGACCTTTCTTCCCGAGTCGTTGAGATAAATTCACCTAGTCACGGAGCCACTACCCTTTACCTACCATTCCTAGATTGCACGAATTCCTGTGCTTACAAAATGGAAGGACTTAAGCTAGAGGATATTCCTGTGGTATGTGAGTATGCCGATGTTTTTCCGGACGACTTACCCGGAATGCCACCAGATAGGGACATTGAGTTCGTTATTGAACTACAGCCAGGCACTGCACCTATATCCAAAAGACCATATAGGATGCCCCCTAAAGAATTGGCAGAGCTGAAAATTCAACTCCAAGAACTACTGGACAAAGGTTTCATTCACCCTAGCGCGTCACCTTGGGGATGTCCAGCCCTATTCGTAAAGAAGAAGGATGACAGTTTAAGAGTATGCGTTGACTACCGACCTCTCAATGCGGTAACTGTTAAGAATAAATACCCACTTCCTCGTATCGATGTACTCTTCGATCAATTAGCTGGAGCCAGAGTCTTCTCAAAGATTGACCTTCGTTCGGGCTATCATCAGATTAAGATTCGCCCGTGCGATATTCCTAAGACTGCCTTCTCCACACGATATGGACTATATGAATTCTTGGTCATGTCCTTTGGACTCACCAATGCCCCTGCCTACTTCATGTATCTCATGAATTCGGTATTCATGCCCGAACTTGACAAATTCGTCGTCGTGTTCATCGACGACATCCTTATCTATTCCAAGGATGAGGAAGAGCATGCCAAGCACCTTCGCATTGTTATTCAGCGACTCAGAGACCATCAGCTCTATGCTAAGTTTTCTAAGTGTGAATTCTGGTTGGATACTGTAAAGTTCTTAGGTCACACGATCTCCAGCGAAGGCATAGCTGTTGACCCCAGCAAGGTACAAGAGGTGATGGATTGGAAACCCCCTACCTCTGTTCATCAGATTCGCAGTTTTCTCGGCTTAGCCGGTTACTACCGTCGCTTCGTCCCGGATTTCTCTCGAATTGCTAAGCCCATGACTGAACTGTTAAAGAAGGAAGTAAAGTTTGTATGGAATGAGAAATGTGAGGAAGCTTTCCACACTCTCAGAGAGCATCTGACTACTGCACAAGTGTTAGCTCAACCCGATAGTACCAAGTCGTTTGATGTGTATTGTGACGCATCGGGTACTGGTCTAGGATGTGTGCTTATGCAAGAGAATCGAGTGATTGCATATGCCTCACGAGCCCTTCGGCCCCACGAGCAGAATTATCCCACTCATGATCTTGAGCTTGCAGCTGTCATTCACGCCCTGAAAATATGGAGGCACTATCTCATGGGTACACAGTGCAATATCTACACAGATCATAAGAGTCTCAAGTATATCTTCACACAAGCTGATCTGAATATGAGACAACGAAGATGGCTAGAATTAATCAAGGATTATGACCTTGAAGTGCACTATCACCCCGGCAAGGCTAATGTAGTCGTGGATGCACTAAGCCGCAAGTCCCATTGCCATTGCTTATCCATGGAATCCTACACTGAGACATTGTGCGCCGAAATGAGGAAGTTTAACATTGAAATGGTTTCCCAAGGAACTCTAAATCACATTTCAGTTGAGCCCACTCTTCACGACCAAATCGTCATGGCACAACTACATGATAAAGGAATTAAGATCATCAAACAAAAACTCTCTCTAGGTGAGGAGAAGTATAAATGTTTCCGCCAGGACCATAAGGGAGTTTTATGGTTCGAAAGTCGCATAGTCGTTCCGAAGAATCATGAACTTCGCAAGCAAATTCTTGATGAGGCGCACCTTTCCAAATTCTCTATCCACCCCGGCAGTAGGAAAATGTATCAAGACCTAAGGCAAAACTTCTGGTGGACTAGAATGAAAAGAGAAATTGCTACGTATGTCTCGGAATGTGACACGTGCCAGAGATTAAAAGCTAGCCACTTGAAGGTAGCTGGTACACTTCAACCGTTACCTATACCATCCTGGAAATGGGAAGACATAAGTATGGACTTCATCGTTGGACTACCAAACACTTCCCAGAAACATGATTCCATATGGGTTATGGTTGATAGACTCACAAAGACGGCACATTTTCTTCCGGTACACACCACCTATTCTACCAGGAAATATGCCGAGATTTACCTCAATCGTATTGTTTGCCTACATGGAATACCTAAGACAATTATTTCCAATCGTGGTCCTCAGTTTGTAGCACACTTTTGGGAACAACTGCAAACGTCTCTTGGTACCAAACTGATTTGCAGCTCAGCATACCATCCTCAGACTGACGGACAAACGGAAAGAGTAAACCAAATTCTTGAAGACATGCTGAGAGCTTGCGTCATTCACTATGACAAGAACTGGGACAAATGCCTACCCCTAGCAGAGTTCTCGTACAACAATAGCTATCAAACGAGTTTGAAAATGGCACCATTTGAGGCCCTGTACGGACGAAGGTGTCGAACTCCTTTGAGCTGGTCACAAACCGGAGAACGTAAAATAATTGGAATCGACCTGGTAATCGAGGCAGAGGAGAAAGTAAAAGTAATACAAGCAAATCTTAAAGCCGCACAAGCCCGACAAAAGAGCTATTCTGACAAAAGGAGAAAGCCCCTAAAGTTCGAAGTTGGCGATCATGTCTATCTTCGAGTTTCGCCAACCAAGGGAGTGCAAAGATTCGGAATCAAAGGCAAACTAGCTCCCCGTTATATTGGTCCTTACGAAATCATTTAGAATTGCGGACCCGTAGCCTACAAATTACGACTGCCCCCTCAGCTCACGGCCACCCATGATGTCTTCCACGTATCTCAACTCAAGAAGTGTATTCGAGTCCCTACCGAGATTGTGGAACAACAAGAAATATCGTTGGAACCCGACCTCTCGTATGTCGAACACCCGGTTAAAATTTTGGATTGAAAAGAAAGAGAGACTAGGAGGAAAGTGATTAAAATGTATAAAGTTCAATGGAATCATCACACTGAAGAAGAAGCCACCTGGGAAACCGAGAGCTACCTAAACCAAAATTTCCCTGGTTTTCTTATCTCAACCACGGGTATGTACACACACTGCCCACACTAAGCTGATTGTCCGAATCTCGAGGCGAGATTCTTTTTAAGGGGGGAAGGCTGTAACACCTCAGGTGTTTTAATTGTTAAACAAGTCTTACTGGCATAATAAAAAGCATCACTAACTAAGAAAATAAAAGGAATGGATTAAGTTTGGTTTTGCTTTTACCTTTAAAAGTTTGTATGTGCATAAATGCATGTACTTTAATGAAACAAATTGGATAACTTTCACATCAAAGCAAATATGGCTATGAAATTATATGAGCACACCAGTATTAGCATGACCAATAAAAGTTTAGTTGAAGCCTAGGGAAGAAAATGAAATTTTGAAATAAAATGACGCGCCCTCCGAATAGAGTTTTGTTTAAGTTTTTAAAATAACTTTGGAACTAAAGCTCAAATGAACTTTGGCCTGAAACGAAACTTGTAGAACTTTTTAGTCTGAACAACTTTCATATTCAAAAGATTTTGAAATTCGAATTAGAAAGTGGAGAAAACGTCCTGTTTGCAACCAGCCCCCGGGAAATTTTTGAATTTTCGCACTTAGGTCCCTCCCTCACCCCTCCCTCCTCTGCTGCACCACCCAGCTCGCCCGACCGCCGCCGGCCACCTGGCCCTCGACACCTGCGCGGCACCAGGCGCCGAGCCAACCCCGCGGCCCCCGCTCGCCCAACCGCGGCCGCGCCTCCTTCTCCCTCCCGCACGGCAAGCCCCTGCCCAACCCGGCGCCCTGCAGCACCGCACCGCCGCCCAGTCGCTGGCCGCCACCCCCCTCCACCCAGTGCCCCGTCGTGCCGCCCCAGCCCGCCCAATCGTGCCGCGCACCATCTCCCTCGCCCACGCCGCTATCTCGCTCGCCCAGTCGCCTGCCCGCGCAGTTCGCACGCGACATAGCGCCTCTGGTCACCGCCGCCCCGCACCAATGGCGCCCAGCCTCGCCGCCCCCTCCACCCCGCGTTCTGGCCGTGCCAAGCCCGCCCCCATGAGCCCCACCGGCTATAAAGCCCGGCACAGCGCCCCTCCCTCCTCTCCCTGTTCCTCTTTCTTCCCCGCAGAACAGAGCAGAGCAGAGCCAAGCTCCGCCCCACGCCGCCGCCGTGGAACTTCCTCCTCCGCACCTCCTCGACCCGAGACAAGCGCTGAAACGGATCCTCCTCAACGCGCTGAAGCTTCCCAGCCCGAGCCCCGCCGCCCTCATCGCCGGAGCACCGCCGTCCGCGCCGCCCCACCGCCGCCGCCCCTGCTCTCCGCGGCCAGCCCGCCACCAGCCACCCCGAGCCACTCCAAGACCACCAATAGGTGCGCCCTGGTTCCCTCTCCGTGCTCCCCCACCTTGCCCTCGCCGCCGGCGACCCAGCTCGCCGGAATTCGGCCGGACAGGATGATCCCCGCCGTGATTTTGCGACTAGGGACTACATTGCAAACGCCCAAATCTTCCTAGGGGGTTTTCTGCTAGTTTTCAGGGACCCCTCTGTAAAGAAAGTTTTAACCAAATCAGTGAACTTGTAAAATTTGTATAAAATCGTAGAAAATTCAAAAAATGCAAACTCAACTGTTCTGGAATCCTTAGAAGAAACTCTACAACTTTTGTTACATAAAGTTTCTCAGATTCTCAATATATTTTGCTCTACATTAAATGGAAGGTTTAATGGACTTCTTTTGTACCCACTGTTGTAGATCCTTGCTGACCCTAAATTTTGGGCAGTGAGTTACTTGCTTGATGTTTAGGACTGTGTAAAAAGATCAGGACCAGAAACCATCTCTAGATACACCTTTTGTCCAACCTTGTTTTATGCCATAAAGTGATAGAACTAATTTTTCCTGCTGTTTTGTGATGTTTAATGTCATGAAACTTTTTCTGTGTTGTTGTAGTAATACCTAGAGACCACAGAAAAATTTAGAAACATTTTTACTATATGTAACCTGTTCATATGAATTTGTGGTAGGAAAACTTCACTAATTCAAAATAATTAGTAAAGCGCTTAGAAAATGTTCATCTTTTTACTATGAAACACATTAGAGTAGCTCAAGGTGTACAAAAAGTTTAATACATAGAAACCCTGTATAACATCCTGTAGAAAATAATCTTTAATAACATGAGTGTAGCTTGTCCCATTTATTATGCTCTATATCATGTACAATAAAATCTGAAAAATTTACAGTAACACAAAAATAGTTATAGCAACACCCTGTAAAATTTTTCGCATCAATACTTGCATGGATTTTTCTGTATAAAAATAACTAGATTCTAGCAGTGGCTGTGTTTTACATTTTTCATATTTAACATGCTACACAAAAATGTCTGAAATTTTTACAGTGACCTTATCTCTGCATAATATACTTTGAATAAAAATTTTATTACCAGAAGCTAACTAGATGAGTAATTGTGTTCAACTCATGTTTGTGTTTAAAAAGAAACTAAGTTTTCAATATAACACAACCCCTTCTTCTTTAATGAAGTTAAATAGATTAAGATAAACTCTATTAACGATTGCCCAGGAAATGTTAAAGTAAATAACTTCACAGCAAAACTTATGCCCTATGAACTGCAACTTTATCGTGAAGGAAATAATGTCAGTTAACTATCACCACAACTTACGCTCATGCATTCATATAGGATCGACGACTCTCTCCGACGGGACGTACGAGTTGGTGCCCGCGTCCGAGAGCGAGCAGCGTGAAGCTCAAGTAAATCTAACTGAAGCTCTTGAAGACCCGAGCCCAAGTTCGGAAGAGCCCCGGACTAACTTTTCGAAAGAAGGCAAGCCCCGGAGCATGAACCCTATTTTCTAAACTTATGCAACTTATTACTCTACTTTACTTGTGCATTAAGTTTATAGGAGTTGGATGAAAACTTAGTTGCATGATCCTAGGTACCCATGCTCTGAACACTAGATGCCAGGTTCGATAGAATGCTATGCTAATAGGACTCGGTAAAAGTCGAGTGATTTCCTGTCACTCGCGAGAAATTAGGAGTTGATTGTTTACTACACGCTGCAATCATAAGGACACGGACGGGCTATGGTACGATGTTTACGGTTGAGGCCCGTCTGTTTAGTGAAAAATGCTAATGCCGCAGTGTGTGGTAGTGGTGGTTAAGTCTTTGAACGTACTAACCACATGCCGAGAATATGGTAATCGGTAAGCTTAAGTACTGGATTGAACCGAGGCCGGAATATACTCCCCACTGTCTTGAATTCGTTCACATCTAGCTAATGGCGGGTGCATGTGCCGCCATGGCCCGGCTGCGTCCGTGGTCCATGGGGACGTGTAGTCGAGGGCGGTGGGCCTTTTCCGTGAAGCGGGAATTGAAGGGAAAAGTTGCACGTGTGACTCTAGGGAGTAATCACGTGACGTGTGTTTAGGTTTCCCTTGCAAGGTTAAGAAATTCGATTCGAATGATCCGTTTCTCACGGCTATTGAGACTGCTTAACCACTTTTACCCACAGAGTAAGAAGAGGAACAATGATGATGAATGAACTGGTTGGATGAAAATTAATGCTTCACCATGAATGCTATTGGATAGCTGCTTATCTAGAATGGTTAATGAAACTAGAATCTTGAGCTAAAAGTTGAAAGTAAGGACCCACTCGTAGATGCTTTTCGGCAAAACAAACCCCTCAAGCCAAAAGCCTCGCATGTCTAGAAGTCGGCTAAGTATACCCCATTAGTCGGGTAAGCCTTGCTGAGTATTAGTATACTCAGCCTTGCTTGTGGCTCGTTTTCAGGTGAGACTTTCGAAGATATGATTGCTAGCTTGACCTGGCCGTGTACTCTTCCCCCTGGTTGGTCGGTGGAATGGGTTACGCCCCCGTCCAACGAAGATAATGCCGAGTGATGTCTCGTACGGGATTCATCGAGACATCCTTATCGTCGGAGTAGCTTTCGTTGTTTTATTTTCCGCTGCAACTTAAACTCTGAAGAACTTATTAGTTATGATCATTCAAGTACTTGGTTTCTAAACTCAAAAACTTGGTCTGTAATATTCACTTATGATAATGTTGTAATATTTGCTGGAATGTGGTATTCTCTAGGCTCATCGTCGCATGAGCGTTTGTATGTATGGCGCTCGATCCGCTTACCGTGGTTGTATCGGGAGGTTATACCCGACAGACCAGTGGATTACTCCGTTTGAAGTGTAAGGTTAACCGAGATTGCCCTAATGGTGATGGTTAATACACTTGAGCCGGATTAATTCAGGTGGTTCTGCCACAGAATTTGGGCCTGATCTTTTTACATTGGCTTATATAACAAGTAAATCTCCTACTGTAAACTTTTCAGGACCAGCACTTGCCTACAACAATGGTTGTGAATAAAGGTCATTTAACAGCCTATTTAATTTAGAGCATAATTTAGCTAGAATCTGAGGAGATGCATGTAACAAAAGGTGTGGAGTTTATCCCAAAAGTTCCAGAACAATTGAGTTTGCATTTTTCTGAATTTTCTACGATTTTATACGAATTTTACAAGTTCACTGATTTTGAATCTAGGTTTGAATCTTTCTTTTACAACTGGGTCCTTGAATCTTACGTGCAGACCCTTCTAAAGATTTCAATTACCGCAATTGGGTCCTCGGGCGGCTCGGGTACGGTGGCCGGCCAAAATTTCGGCGAGGGGCTCGCCAGCGGCGAGGGGTGAGGGCCGGGGATGGATCAGGGGTGCGAGGGCTACCTCGTGGGGGTCTTGTTCGGGTGGGGGACGGCCGGGAGTAGCTCGCCAGCGTTGGAGCAGGGGCGGCGCCGGCGGCGGTACGCGTCGACGGCGGTGCTCCAGCGGGCTTGGGGCGGTCTGGTCTGGACGGGAAGCTTCAGTGGCGCGTGGGGAAGCTGCTCGGGTGCTTGGCTTGGGCGGAGGAGGTCGGAGTCGAGCGGTCCGCGGTGACCAGGGGCGGCGGTGGCGGTGACAGCGCGGGCGGGGGTGCTGCGGCGGTCCTGGGCGGCGTTGAGCGGGTCGGTGAGCTCCGATGGGATGATGTGGTGGTGGCTGGAGGTTCAATTTGGGCAGGAGGCGGCTGTGGAGGGCTGTCCACGAGCAGGCGGAGCTCGGCGGCGACAATGGCGGCGGCGGTGTGCTCTGGTTACTGGCAACTCGCGCGGGCGGCCTGGGGCGGCTTTTATAGGGGCAGGAGGGAGGTAGGGGTGCCGGGCGACGTGCAGGGGTGGAGGCACGGCGATGGCGTGCCACTGGCCATGCTGGGCGGCATCAGGACACCGGCGCGGCGTGCGGAGGGCGGAGCGCGCGACTGGGCGGCCAAAATCTGCGTGACGGAGTGGAGATAGCGCGGCACGGGGATTGGGGGACAGCTCCAGCAGCGGCTCGGGAGGGCAGCGAGCTCAGCGACGGGCGGGTCGCGGCGGGCGGTGCGGCACGGCGCAGCGCGGCCGTTGGGCGTGGCGGGCGGCGAGCAGAGGCTGGGCAGTGCGGCGCGCGCGGCGAGCGCGGACTGGGCAGCGCGGCGGTGGGGGGGGGGGGGGGGGGGCAAAGCCGGGCTTGGGGGCGAGGAACGGCGGCCACTTGCCTAGCGGCTTGCGCCGGTCAGACATCGCCGGCCACCTGGCCGGGCTGTCGGGCGGGGAGGGGAGAGAGAGGAGGGGCGAAGGGCCTATTTGCGAGAATTTGAAAAGTTCCAGGGGGCTGGTTGCAAACAGGATGTTTTCTCCACTTTCTAATTTGAATTTCAAAAACTTTTGAACATGAAAGTTGTTCAGAATAAAAAGTTCTACAAGTTTGGTTTCAGGCAACACCTCATTTGGCTTGTGGTTTGAAAGTTAATTTAAAAATTCGAAGGTATTCATATGTGCCCAAATTAAATTTGAATTTCAACTGAACTTGCTCTAATCCTTTTATTAGTTGGTTAAGCATAGGGTTGGGCTAATGACATTGCCTTAGAAACGTAATTTAACAAGGTTGTTACAGCATGCCTTCCCCCCTTAACAAGAATCTCGCCCCGAGATTCGGTAATTCTTAGTGTGGACAGGGGTGCACATACCAGTGGTTGAGATAAGGAAACCAGGAAAATTTTGGTTTAGGTAGCTCTCGGTTTCCCAGGTGGCTTCTTCTTCAGTGTGATGATTCCATTGAACTTTATACGTTTTAATCACTTTCCTCCTGGTCCCTCTTTCTTTTCGATCCAAAATTTTAACCGGGTGTTTGACATACGAGAGGTCGGGTTCTACCAATATTTCTTGTTGTTCCACAATCTCGGTAGGGACTCGAATACACCTCTTGAGTTGAGATACGTGGAAGACATCATGGGTGGCCGTGAGCTGAGGGGGCAGTCGTAATTTGTAGGCTACGGGTCCGCAGCTCTCAATGATTTCGTAAGGACCAACATAACGGGGAGCTAGTTTGCCTTTGATTCCGAATCTTTGCACTCCCTTGGTTGGTGAAACTCGAAGATAGACATGATCGCCAACTTCGAATTTTAGGGGCTTTCTCCTTTTGTCGGAATAGCTCTTTTGCCGGGCTTGTGCGGCTTTAAGATTTGCTTGTATTACTTTTACTTTCTCCTCTGCCTCGATTACCAGGTCGGGTCCAATTATTTTACGTTCTCCAGTTTGTGACCAGCTCAAAGGAATTCGACACCTTCGTCCGTACAGGGCCTCAAATGGTGCCATTTTGAAACTCGTTTGATAGCTATTGTTGTACGAGAACTCTGCTAGGGGTAGACATTTGTCCCAATTCTTGTCATAGTGAATGACGCAAGCTCTCAGCATGTCTTCAAGAATTTGGTTTACTCTTTCCGTTTGTCCGTCAGTCTGAGGATGGTATGCTGAGCTGCGAATCAGTTTAGTACCAAGAGACGTTTGCAGTTGTTCCCAAAAGCGTGCTACAAACTGAGTACCATGATCAGAAATAATTGTCTTAGGTATTCCATGTAGGCAAACAATACGATCGAGGTAAATCTCGGCATATTTCTTGGCAGAATAGGTGGTGTGTACCGGAAGGAAATGTGCCGTCTTTGTGAGTCTATCAACGATAACCCATATGGAATCATGTTTCTGGGAAGTGTTTGGTAGTCCAACGATGAAGTCCATACTTATGTCTTCCCACTTCCAGGATGGTATAGGTAACGGTTGAAGTGTACCGGCTAATTTCAAGTGGCTAGCTTTTACTCTCTGGCACGTGTCACATTCTGAGACATACGTAGCAATTTCTCTTTTCATTCTAGTCCACCAGAAGTTTTTCCTTAGGTCTTGATACATTTTCCTACTGCCGGGGTGGATAGAGAACTTGGAAAGATGTGCCTCATCGAGAATTTGCTTGCGGAGTTCATGATTCTTCGGAACGACTATACGAGTTTCGAACCATAGAACTCCCTTATGGTCCTGGCGGAAACATTTATACTTCTCCGCACCTAGAGAGAGTTTTTGTTTGATGATCTTAATTCCTTCATCATGTAGTTGTGCCATGACGATTTGGTCGTGAAGAGTGGGTTCAACTGAGATGTGATTTAGAGTGCCTTGGGAAACCATTTCCAAGTTAAGCTTCCTCATTTCTGCACACAATGTCTTATTGTAGGATTCCATGGATAAGCAATGGCAATGGAACTTGCGGCTTAGTGCATCCGCGACTACATTAGCCTTGCCGGGGTGATAGTGCACTTCAAGGTCATAATCCTTGATTAATTCTAGCCATCTTCGTTGTCTCATATTCAGATCAGCTTGTGTGGAGATATACTTGAGACTCTTATGATCAGTGTAGATATTGCACTGTGTACCCATGAGATAGTGCCTCCATAGTTTCAGAGCGTGAATGACAGCTGCAAGCTCAAGATCATGAGTGGGATAATTCTGCTCGTGGGGCCGAAGGCCTCGTGAGGCATATGCAATCACTCGATTCTCTTGCATAAGCACACATCCTAGACCAGTACCCGATGCGTCACAATACACATCGAATGACTTGGTATTATCGGGTTGAGCTAACACAGGTGCAGTAGTCAGATGCTCTCTGAGAGTGTGGAAAGCTTCTTCACATTTCTCATTCCATACAAACTTTACTTCCTTCTTTAACAGTTCAGTCATGGGCTTAGCAATTCGAGAGAAATCCGGGATGAAGCGACGGTAGTAACCGGCTAAGCCGAGAAAACTGCGAATCTGATGAACAGAGGTAGGGGGTTTCCCATCCATCACCTCTTGTACCTTGCTGGGGTCAACAGCTATGCCTTCGCTGGAGATCGTGTGACCCAAGAACTTTACAGTATCCAACCAGAATTCACACTTAGAAAACTTAGCATAGAGCTGATGGTCTCTTAGACGCTGAAGAACAATGTGCAGGTGCTTAGCGTGCTCTTCCTCATCCTTGGAATAGATAAGGATGTCGTCGATGAACACTACGACGAATTTGTCAAGTTCGGGCATGAATACCGAATTCATGAGATACATGAAGTAGGCGGGGGCATTTGTGAGTCCGAAGGACATGACCAAGAATTCATATAGTCCATATCGTGTGGAAAAGGCAGTCTTCGGAATATCACATGGGCGAATCTTGATCTGATGATATCCCGAACGAAGATCAATTTTTGAGAAGACTCTGGCTCCAGCTAATTGATCGAAGAGTACATCGATACGAGGAAGTGGGTATTTATATTTAACAGTTACCGCATTGAGAGGTCGGTAGTCCACACATAGTCTTAAACTGTCATCCTTTTTCTTTACAAAAAGGGCCGGACATCCCCAAGGTGACGCGCTAGGGCGAATGAAACCTTTGTCCAGTAGTTCTTGGAGTTGAATTTTCAGCTCTGCCAATTCTTTAGGGGGCATCCTATATGGTCTTTTGGATATAGGTGCAGTGCCTGGCTATAGTTCAATAACGAACTCAATGTCCCTATCTGGTGGCATTCCGGGTAAGTCGTCCGGAAAGACATCGGCATACTCGCATACCACTGGAATATTCTCTAGGTTGATCCCTTCCATCACGAAAGCACAAGAATTTGTGCACTCCCGTAACGGTAGGTAAAGGGTAGTGGCTCCGTGACTAGGTGAATTTATCTCAACGGCTCGGGAAGAAAGGTCCAGGGTGACTTCATGCATAGTCATCCAGTTCATTCCCAAAATAATATCCATGCCGTCAAGTGGTAAAAGTACGAGATCTGTTTTGATGACTTTACTTCCCAATTTTATCGGTACCAGCCTTATTATTTGGTTGGAAGCAATTTTTCCGCCTGGTGTTGATATCATATACGACCCTTTGATGTGACAAACATTCAAGCCTACTTTTGCACCAAACTTTGCACTAATGAAACTATGTGATGCACCAGAATCAAACAATATGACTGCAGGCTTGTTATGGATAGAGAATGTACCACTTTGGTATTCAGCCAAGATGCTAAATCGATGGCCAGGATGGTCAAACGATTCACTCTTTGCTTCCCTATTTTGGCTGTTTTTCAGCAGAACAAGTTATAGTATCTGGCCTATAACTTAAACTTAGCAAGATCCAATGGGGTTGAAATTTTGTGAGAACCTAGATCACAGAATTTAGGACAAGTTTGGTATTCAACACTCAGCCCGGAAATGTAGAGAGACATGGGTAAAAATTCGGACAAGTCTCAGCGATTGTGGATTTCATCGTTTACCAACTTACAACGAAATCACCCAAGTTTATCGCCGTTCCTTACATGCTGAGGGTATCCACATGGTTCAGGCGTACCCATCACAAAAGAGTTACTCAACTCCTAGTTAGCCTATTACAACACTTGCCAAAAGTTAGGCTACCCTATCGAGGGGTATGTGCAAAAGTCCTTCTAAGTCATCATCTAGAAGTCATCCAAGTCGTTGATGGACGACTCGCTGTGAGCAGGAGAGTGAGCTCCCATCTGAGGTGCCTGCAGTGCCTCACCCTCAAAGTCCATTCCCGAAATACCATCAATCTCCTGTGGCTCCTCCTCATCTTCCTCCATAGCCACCACGCCAGGAGGGGCATTCTGATCATGGTGCCACTGAATGTGCTCATTAGCATCCTCCAACTCAAGGTTCAGATCATGGAGCTGCTCCTCCAAGTGTACTATCATGTCATCTCTCTCACCCATGAGAGTGTCGTGCTCCTGAATTTGGCCCTCAAGTTGGCCAATCTGAGTTTCTCTGTCCTCAAGATCCTTACTGAGCTCCTTAATCTGCTCATCCCTGGTATCTGCCATCATGTGGTAGGCCTGTGCAAGATCAGTGAGCTGCTCAAGCGCCTGACTCTGGAGAGTCTGCAGTCGGTACAGCGCATTCATGCATCGTACGGAGGTCTGGATAGTCTCCTGGGCGTGAAAGTCTACCAGGTACTGTGAATGCTGCACCCTGTCAAGCCAAAAAGGGTCGTTGTCCTGGGCAGCAGGAAACAAACCAATGGGAGCGAGTGTGACAACCTCGGGACGCTGCGCACAAAAAGTGGTGAGCGCCCTCATGGCTGCAAGCTCCCAAGTATCGGCCAAACGGCGACCAACAACCTCAATCTCCAAGGCGGGTCGCTCCGGGTGTAGCGGGTGCGGAAAAATGGTCACGTTGACACGGCACTGGGTAACTCCATTCTCTGCAAACTCCAGTCCGGCGTAACGTGGGGGAATTAGATAGCCCGCGGTGCTCAACACGTCCCACAAAATAGAGGGGAAGCCCTCCTAGTGGAGACACTGTGAGTGAACGCGTCCATCCTCATCCACCATCATGGCAGCTGTCTCGGCCATCTGAACTAAAGATCAAATGGAGTGAGACCAAGAAAAAGTGTGAAAAGCACAGGGACAGATTCTGTATAGAGTGCAAAAATAGCCATAACTTCCACAGTTCATATCCAAAAATTCTCAAATTTCACCAGAACACTCCTAAGGTATTTGTGCACCACTTTTCTATTCAACACTTTGGCTGGATTAGGCTCTAAGATGGCTGTTCCCTTAAGGTCTTACTTCTCTGTCTACCCAGAAATTTCAGTGAACAGAGGGCTAGAGTTTCGTGCATCAGGGAAAATCTACCCGGCCAAAATTTACCAAATTTTAACAGCAGCTATCTGGGTAAATTTGGAACGAGTTTTGTGTTGTACTCTTTTGCAGAAAACTGTAGGAAGGGGGCCTAAAAATTTAAGGGCAGAAGTGCTTATTCTGGACAGAATTCTGACATTCCATTGTTTCTGTTATTTCTTACTATCCATAAGTTCAGAATTTTTCATTTTTGAACAGGAGATAGAACAAAAAATTTGGAACAATTCCTTCAACATGAACTTTACCAGAAAAGGTCATTTTCTCTGATCAATAAATCTTTCTTTTCGGTCATGGCAGATTTGTGACAGATTCTCTAGATAGTCCTTATGCAAAATCACGCTTAGATACGCAAGAACCTTACACTCTCATTCAACGCATTTTCAATTTCAGATATATATGGTCATGATGCATGCATGTCCTATTCGTCCTCACAAAATAAAATAATTGCCAACTAACTTTTGGTCTTACGAAGATAGTTTCGGTGGCATACATGATACGCCTCTCCCTATAATAGCTAGTCGAGATTGTCTAACCGTTCTTTATCTTATCGTAATCGCGGTTAGTGTACCTGCATAGAGCACATATATCTCATGAACCTTTCATGCCAGCACTCATTAAAGCGTCCGTATTCATTACCGTTTACTTATAGAAACGATATTTGTACAATTTCCGCCGTACAGACGACGTTAACATACGCTATCGAGATAGCGTATTCACGGGGGTACCGTCATGAGACGGGGGTATGAACAGCGATCGCCATACCCTGCGCCAAACCTTCTACTCCCAATATATTCAACTAACAGTTGGCATATTGGCAGCACCTCAAGTAAGCCATTGCTTGAGGGCAGCGTTCGGTTCGCATCACCGACAGGAAGGCCAAACTCTCTCAGTTGGCTGAGGATTCTTACCTTCTTACCTTAGCGATGAGTGCGTCGTTATAGAATTTAAGGTCGGTTGTGCATGAAAGTAAGTTTTGACAGAAAGTAATGTGCTGGAAGTCAGTTGATAATATTTCATAAGTTAGATAGCCACCTAGTAACTTCCCATAATCCCTTAGGGCTTTACGAACTAGGTACCATCCTTAGCGAACCAACGCATTTTCCAACACAATTTTTGTGGTCAAGTTTTAGGAAAATAAGTTTTTAAGGCTTGTTGCATTCTCTGGCGTATGCATTTCGGCTCTGGTGCCGGCTGTTACCAGCGGTGGCACAAGCTACGGCTCTGATACCAGCTGTGGCAGAACCACCTGAATTAATCCGGCTCAAGTGTATTAACCATCACCATTAGGGCAATCTCGGTCAAGCTTACACTTCAAACGGAGTAATCCACTGGTCTGTCGGGTAACCTCCCGATACAACCACGGTAAAGCGGATCGAAGCCATACATACAAAATGCTCACGCGAAGATGAGCCCAGAGAATACCACATTCCAGCAGATATTACAAAAATTATCATAAGTGAATATTACAAACCAAGTTTGAGTTTAGTAACCAAGTACTTTGGTGATCATAACCAATAAGTTCTTCAGAGTTTAAGTTGCAGCGGAAATAACGAAAGCTACTCGACGATACAGGATATCTCGGTGAAGCCCATACGAGACATCACTCGGCATTATCTCCATTGGCCGGGGGCGTATCCCATTCCACCGACCAACCAGGGGGAAGAGTGCAGGGCCAAGTCAAACTAGCAATCATGTCTTCGAAAGACTCACCTGAAAACAAGCCACAAGCAAGGCTGAGTATACTAATACTCAGCAAGGCTTACCCGACTAGTGGGGTATACTTAGCCGACTCCTAGACATGCAAGCCTTTTGGCTTGAGGGATTTGTTTTGCCGAAAAGCATATACGAGTGGGTCCTTACTTTCAACTTTTAGCTCAAGATTCTAGTTTCATTAACCATTCTAGATAAGCAGCTATCCAATATCATTCATGGTGAAGCATTAAATTTCATCCAACAAGTTTATTCATCATCATTGTTCCTCTTTTTACTCTGTGGGTAAAAGGGATTAAGCAGTCTCAATAGCCGTGAGAAACGGATGATTCGAATCGAATTTCTTAACCTTGCAAGGGAAACCTAAACACACGACACGTGGTTACTCCTAGAGTCACACGTGCAACTTTTCCCCTTTCTTTCCGGGTCGTGGATCGGGGCTACCCTCCGAGAGTACACGAGCCCCACGCCACGGTTCGACGCCGGGTCGTGACCACTCGTGCACTCGCCATATAGTGGGACCGAAGTTCAAAGGGTAGGATGTCGTCCACTTGCCGGGCCAATCAGGTACTTAAGCTTACCGATTACCATATTCTCGGCATGTGGTTAGTACGTTCAAAGACTTAACCACCACTACCACACACTGCGGCCTTAGCATTTTTCACTAAACAGACGGGCCTCAATCGTAAACATCGTACCATAGCCCGTCCGTTGTCCTTATGATTGCAGCGTGTAGTAAACATTCAACTCCTAATTTCTCGCGAGTGACAGGAAATCACTCGGCTTTTACCGGAGTCCTATTAGCACAGCATTCTATCGAACCTTACATCTAGTTTTCAAGCATGGGTTCCTAACATCATGCAACTAAGTTTTCATTCAACTCCTATAAACTTAATGCACAAGCAAAAGAGTAGTGAGTCGCATATTTTAGGAAAGGAATAGGGTTATGCTCCGAGGCTTGCCTTCTTGTGCAAAGTTAGTCCGGGGATCGTCTGAACGTTGACCCGGGTCTTCAACTGCTTCAGTTAGGTTTGCCTGGGCTTCTCGCTGCTCACTCTCGGACTCGGGCACCAGCTCGTAAGTTCCGTCGGCGAGAGTAGTCGTTTCTATATGAATGCACAAGTGTAAGTAGTGGTGATGATAAACGACATGATTTCCTTCACGATAAAGTTGCAGTCTGTAAAACATGAGTTTTGTTGTGAGGTGAGTTACTTTATCATTCGTGAGCAATCATTAATAGAGTAGAATAGTACAAGAAGTAACTTCGTTAAGCAAGGTGGGGTGGGTGTTCATGGGAACTTATGTTCCTCATGGAAACATGATTTAAGTGTAACTACTACTGAGTAGTTTCTGGTCATGAAACCTTGTATCTAGGCACATCAGGGAAAGATATGCTTACTGTAAAATTTTCAGATATTTTCATGCAGCAGATTAATTATGAAAAATATAATACATGGTTGCTGCTAGACTCTTGTTCTTTTTGTACAGAACAAATGGTGCAAAAACTGAGACTAAGATTTTTACAGGGCTTTCATTTAATCATGAAAGAGCTACTGTAATTTTTATAGGATTTATTATGCAGTTTTCAGAGCATAGCAAATAGGACATTACACACCAAGGTTATTTAAGGATTTATTTTTACAGGATCCTACACAGGGTTTTTGTCCATGAAACTATTTTACACAGCATCCTCTACCACTGGGTATCTTCTAGTAAAAATATGAGAATTTTCCAAGCTAAGATACTATTTTCTTGATTTAATGTATGTTATTAGCACATAAATCAAATAAATAGGTTCCTGTGAGATAAAAAGTCTCTAACTTTTTCTATGGCATCTAGGTACCATTACACCAGTATAGAAAAAGTTTCATTAGGTGATTCATAACCTAGCTGCAGGGACAATTAATTCTATCCAAACATGGTATGAAACTAAGTTTAATAAACAGTGTAGATAGAGATGGAATTTGGGCCTGATCTTTTTTCATTGGCTTATATAACAAGTAAATCTCTTACTGTTAACTTTTCAGGACCAGCACTTGCCTACAACAATGGTTGTGAATAAAGGTCATTAAACAACCTATTTAATTTAGAGCATACTTTAGCTAGAATCTGAGGAGATGCATTTAACAAAAGTTGTGGAGTTTATCCCAAAGGTTCCAGAACAGTTGAGTTTGCATTTTTCTGAATTTTCTACGATTTTATACGAATTTTACAAGTTCACTGATTTTGAATCTAGGTTTGAATCTTTCTTTTACAACTGGGTCCTTGAATCTTACGTGCAGACCCTTCTAAAGATTTCAATTACTGCAATTGGGTCCTCGGGCGGTTCGGGTACGGTGGCCGGCCAAAATTCCGGCGAGGGGCTCGCCGGCGGCGAGGGGTGAGGGCTGGGGAAGGATCAGGGGTGCGAGGGCTACCTCGTGGGGGTCTTGTTCGGGTGGGGGACGGCCGGGAGTAGCTCGCCGGCGTTGGAGCAGGGGCGGCGCCGGCGGCGGTACGCGTCGACGGCGGTGCTCCGGCGGGCTTGGCGCGGTCTGGTCTGGACGGGAAGCTTCAGTGGCGCGTGGGGAAGCTGCTCGGGTGCTTGGCTTGGGCGGAGGAGGTCGGAGTCGAGTGGTCCGCGGTGACCAGGGGCGGCGGCGGCGGTGACAGCACGGGCGGGGGTGCTCCGGCGGTCCTGGGCGGCGTTGAGCGGGTCGGTGAGCTCCGGTGGGATGATGTGGTGGTGGCTGGAGGTTCAATTTGGGCAGGAGGAGGCTGTGGAGGGCTGTCCACGAGCGGGCGGATCTCGGCGGCGACAATGGCGGCGGCGGTGTGCTCTGGTTACTGGCAGCTCGCGCGGGCAGCCTGGGGCGGCTTTTATAGGGGTAGGAGGGAGGTAGGGGTGCCGGGCGACGTGCAGGGGTGGAGGCACGGCGATGGCGTGCCACTGGCCACGGTGGGCGGCATCAGGACACCGGCGCGGCGTGCGGAGGGCGGAGCGCGCGATTGGGCGGCCAAAATCTGGCATGACGGAGTGGAGATAGCGCGGCACGGGGATTGGGGGACAGCTGCAGCAGCGGCTCGGGCGGGCGGCGAGCTCAGCGACGGGCGGGTCGCGGCGGGCGGTGCGGCACGGCGCGGCGCGGCCGTTGGGCGCGGCGGGCGGCGAGCAGAGGCTGGGCAGCGCCGGCGCGATGGGGGGGGGGGGGGGGGGGGGGGCAAAGCCGGGCTTGGGGGTGAGGAACGGCGGCCACTGGCCTGGCGGCTTCCGCCGGTCAGACATCGCCGGCCACCTGGCCGGGCTGTCGGGCGGGGAGGGGAGAGAGAGGAGGGGCGAAGGGCCTATTTGCGAGAATTTGAAAAGTTCCAGGAGGCTGGTTGCAAACAGGATGTTTTCTCCACTTTCTAATTTGAATTTCAAAAACTTTTGAACATGAAAGTTGTTCAGAATAAAAAGTTCTACAAGTTTGGTTTCAGGCAACACCTCATTTGGCTTGTGGTTTGAAAGTTAATTTAAAAATTCTAAGGTATTCATATGTGCCCAAATTAAATTTAAATTTCAACTTAACTTGCTCTAATCCTTTTATTAGTTGGTTAAGCATAGGGTTGGGCTAATGACATTGCCTTAGAAACGTAATTTAACAGGGTTGTTACAGCTATGGATCAGCCGATAATCGCGTAATAATTGTAAAGAAGACTGCTGGAGCGATCTAAACAATTATTACGGATGCAACACTTGAAATAGATCTAATCGGCTGTAAGATCATAAATCGAAGAAGAACGATAACGAAGCCGATTATTCTGATCTCAAGCTTGATAACTGGTGATAATACTAGAACAACAGGTAAAACTTGCAATTCTAGTAAATATCGATAACTGGTGAATAAATCCAAACGAAACCACAGCGATGCGCCCGTAGTTAAAGCTCGGATATTACTCGATAAGCGGAACCTACCAACTGGCCGGAGATCAAGTTGATGCAGCCCTGCCAATCCGTACGAACTCGTGAAAGAAGAAAAAGTATTGGCGAAGTCGCCAACTTGAAAGTAAATTGCTAGGAAAAGTAGAAGTATTGTTGTTGATTGATGTGTTTTTTTTTCCAAGCCCTGACGACTCCTATTTATACCCTAAAAACTAGGACTCCTGGTCGATTACGACTTGTTACAACCTTATTTAGAAATAGGAAAAATACTATATCTATAATATCTTTTAAAGGAAACGGACTCCCGCAGAATCTTCCGCCGCCGTCTCCTAATCCAATCAGGACTTTTTTCAAATGCTTCCTGACCGACTTAGCGCTCTGTTGACCAACTTTTGACCGGGACCCTCCGAAGTGGTTCCATCCTGTTGGCGCAAGCTACATCACCAATCGGCCGATTTCCAACTGTTACCTCAATCGGCTGATTCCTTACTGTAGCCTTTAGATCTGCCGCATCGGCCAATCTTCTCTTCCTGACGCCGATCCAACACGTGTCAAAATCTGGCATCAACACATGCCCCCCAGTTTCGGAGTAAAACATAACTTTTTCTTCGAAACTCTTTCTTTAATCCTTTTCTTTAAAACGGGCGCAGTAAAAATCTCCTTCCGTTCTGCGGTCTTCCGCACAATGATTGCAATTTCCTCGGACCGAGCGCGCGAAACGACTGCTCCCCTGGAATTTGTGTAGACGGCGCGGCAAGAATACCGTCTTTACCCTTGCCCTCCCGGTTTTTCCTTAAGTATTGGCATTCTCCGCCTACTCTTCCCCACAAATCTAGCATCTCCTTCCAGCGAACCACTGTTCGTCTTCCTCTGAGCCCCCTCGATCTCCAACTGCCCCCTCCAGCATTCTCACTCGCAACCTGCTCCAACCTCCCAATGGCGTCACCATCGGCGACCGCTCAAACCACGGAGGCTCTATCGGCCATCCCCTCAGCGGCGGCGGCCCAATCGACGGCTCCACTGGCAACCCCATCGGCAATGATGATCTTCATCCCAGAGGTAAACACTTGAAATTTCCCCCTTTTGTTTTTCTACTGCTCCAGTATTTTCCGGATCCTTTCTCAGTTTTTCCCCTTTTCTTCCTTCTTTAGGCACTTAGGCATCAGATCACCATCCCTCTTTCAGAATCCCCTGATCTTATCTGCTTAGGCCCCATGGGGAACCCCGATCCAACTGACCTGATCAATCTAGAGACTCACAGAGTCCCATTCAAGCAATCACCCATGGACCTAGATCAGTGGGTAGGTACCTTTAGATCCTGGCCAAATGAGGCCCCCGGCTGGAGAGAATGGTACCAAAGAATAGCCAGGTCTAGGAGGGTTCAGTTGGATGAACAAAAAATTGGCCAATGCATAGACCTCTCTTTGTCCCAGATGGAGAAAAATGAACCTCTAGTCATAGCAGCTTCTTACTTTTGGTCCGATGCACTCAATGCGTTTCTTTTTGGACACGGACCCATGACCCCAACTTTGGCCGATGTCCTGCTGTTGACCGGCCTCGACATCTCCTCCGCTGATGTCCCTTTTAACTATCTAATTAAGCCATCACATCGGCTAGAGACCAAAGGAATCGGCGGGTGGAAGGGATACATCAGCAAAAATATGAAGACGGGGACAGTTTCAGAGAGAGAGCATACTGCTTTTCTGATGATGTGGCTGGAAAAGCACTTTTTCTATGGCAGAGCAGTTGGACCCTCTTCAAACACCCAAGCTTTAGCGGAAGCTTTGTCACAAGGATCGGCCATCCCCCTTGGAAAACATCTACTGGGATCGGCCTACCACCTGATGCATCAAATCGGCACTAAGCTGTCAAAGGGGGAGCCGATTGGGAATCCTGGCGGTCCCTGGTGGTTCATCACCCTCTGGCTCAATTTATATATGAGCAAGGTCTCTCACCAACGGATAGAGACCAAAACTTTCCCCAATATCGAGTCAGAAGAGAATCCAACTGTCCGACGATGCTGCCGATCCTTTGGAGAGGCGGCATCGGCCTTCCCTAGCTGTCAGTTTACAGCTACCCGTACAGCTAAATATTTCAGATGCCTCTATAATGGCCTTAGTGAAGAAACTGTCAGCTGGCATCCGTATCAGGCAGTGGAGCCGATTTTCGAATTACCCATGAGCTACGACTTCTCCACTCATACCTTTGATAGGGAGCTTATGGATATCTTGATCAAGCCAGGGATTCTGCCAGCCAATTTCTTCTCTGGAAAGGACTCTCCCACATATGAGTTCTACAATCCATCGGCTGCAGCAAGGCAACTAGGCTTTGGCCAACTGCCGATTCGTGTCTACTTCGCCGGTCAAGCAAAATTCAGAGATGGATTGACTACAAGTCTTGACTACAATCGGCTGTGCGACCTAGTGCCAGATTTTAGCACTATTGACCTGAACAACTGGTCAGTGGCCCCTTTTGCCACTCAGCAATTTAAATTATGGTGGGCAGAATGGAAGCAATACTTTTTCTGCAAATCTCCATCAACTTATTGCAACATTCTGAACCCATAAAACGTCGACCCAAATGCAGCGGTATGTCTTTTCTTCTAGCCGATTTCAATACTATCTCTTTCCATACTTTCATCTTGTCATTAACTCACATTTATCTTCTTAGTCTGAGAGCCAGGTCCCTCCGATGCGGAGCCGAAGCGGCAGGCCGATAGATAGTCATCATCCATATACACCATATCCACTCATCGGCTTCCATGCTCCAACCATCAAGGACATCTCCACTGGCCGATCGAAACGAGCACCGAAAAGGCCAACCTCGAAGATAACAAGCCGTCGAGTGCGAGCCCGCATCGGATCGGCCAACCAGACGGCGGTAGCATCGGCCGAGACTCCGATTCCTTTATCCTTGCCAGCTACCGAGATAGCCGATCCTCAAGTCACCGCCGAAGTCGGGGCAGTTGCGGCATCACTACTAGTAGAAGCTGTTCAGGTGATCTTGTTTATTTCATATATCCTTTAAGTGCTCCACTAACACTAACTCTCTCTCTCAGCAAGGCTGCACAAGTTGTTCCATCGCAGTCTCCACAGCGATCGGCCACGTCTCAAGTGGAAGCCGAAACTCCAGCAGCTCCTCCCGTCGAGGTAAATGATCTCTTACTTCAATTTCTTGATATTCAGAGGACTTAACCGATCCTGATGCAGGCCGATTTGGGTATGCTGGCTACAACCCCACAACAAACATCGGCCGGAAGATCAACAGAGGCATGGAAACTATCTCATACCATCTTATTTCATTTACCCATATTATACTCACAAAATCTGTTTTCCATGTCTTTTCAGGAAGTTGGTCCGAGCAGAGCATTAATAGTTGTTGAATCTTCTTCTTCTGACGAGCCAACTATACCAGCCCCTGAGACGAGGGAGACGCTTCCACCGGCGCAAGCAAGAGAAATTCGTTTTAAGGAGGTAACAAACTTAACATTGGAATCGGCCGATTACCCTTTATTGCTTGCTAACCCTTCTCTTTATTTCCCCACAGGAGCAAGATACCCCGAACAACAGCATTTTCTCCTTTGCCGTCTCCTTTCTTGATGATGAGGAAATCGCTTCACACCCAATTTCGTTGAGCTCTGCTTCCGATGATGTCCGCGCCAAGCTTGAAAGCATGCGTATTCTCCTTCAAGACGACATCGGCCGATTGGTAGAAGACGCTTCGCCGATTCGACGACTTTTCAACGATATCAAGGGTCGAATCCTAGAAGAAACAACAGAAAGCTTGGCGCATGCTGCTTATATAGAATATATGCAGATTCCGGTTTCCAGGGCGCTGCGCCATATGGCCGATCGTGTCCAGCTGGCAAAAACCCGGGAAGAGGCTGATTCATACAAGCACCGGGCTCAATAGGTACATCAAAAGATCAACTTCCTCGAAAGCTGTCGCCCGGACGTTGTCGGCGAGATAGATCGGCTCAAACGGAGAAGAGCAGAGCTGGCCAAGGAGATGGAGCAAATAACCAAAGAGATAGCCGCCGAAGAAAAGAAGCTTCAAGAACTCCCATCCATCATCAGTGAGCTGAAGCAAGAAAGGCAGCACTTGGCCCGCGAAACGATAAGGCTTCGTCGCCATATGTCAGAAGTTCCAGGATCGGCCGATGATGACCAGAGAGTACTAGATTCGGCCGATCAAATTAGGCAACAAGCTATCGTGGCCATAGATGCTTTTCTTGGGCTGTAAAGAATACTGTAAACATTTATTGCCTCTTTAATGCCACTGCGCCGATTTGCTCCTTTAATGTTACTGCGCCAACTTGATCTTGAACCGTTTCTTTTGCCAGCTTTGCATTTATGTATGCTTTTACTCTGATAGGACGTGTCTCACCATCCATCTACCTCTCTTTCCTTTATAAGCAGACCCTTCACCATCTCCAGAGGCATACGCATTACTTATCTTCTCTTTCTCTCCAACACTAGATCTTTATCCTCCCAAACCAAACAGCAAGATGTCTTCTTCGTCTTCTTCATCTTCTTCCTCTGTCAACCAGGTATGAACTGTCTTCTGCATTTCCCCTAGACATCTCAATCGCTCTAATGTTGGACAGTCTTTTCATCTTTGTTTAGCCAAAACGTCTTAGCCCTGGTTTGGAACGAGCGATCGAAATCATGCATTCAGACGAACCATTGTCACAGGCAGACAAAGATCTGATAAGAGCTCATGCTGAGGAACTCAGAGATCATGTTCCCGCTGTTGTCCAGGAGTATTGGGACCTTATAGATGCTCACTGCTTGGTCCGTAAGCAACCACCTTCTGAAAAGAGTCTTCCACTCCCTCATCAAGTCAAGACTGAAGCTACCATGGAGAGTTTGGAGGAGAAGAAGACCCGCCTCCTGATAGAACTTTGCAATCAAGCTGAGACTGGAGCCACCGTAGAGAACCCGAAGGAGAATAGGATCCGTCTTATGGTAGAACTGGGTCGCGTCAAGAGAGAAATCCAGAGCAGGCGCAAATAGATGCATCGGTATTTTTATTCTAAGGGCGACTTGTACCATGTCGGCCATGTACTCTGTCATTTTCATCCAATAGTGAACTAGTCGAAATGAATCCCAATGTTTTTTCCTTCTGGTGACGTCATCTCTGCATCAGATATGCAGACGAAAACCGATGGAAAATCGGCCATATTGTCTTGATATATTTTACGGCAAGCTATGCATCTACCCAAATGCTTGGATAGTATCTCTTCAGATATCGTCCGTTTAAAGCTCTTGGGAACTCTTCCCCTTCAATTGTTTCCAGAATATATGCATTTCCAGGGGCACATCGGCTGATTCTGTACAGCCCTTCCCAAGTGGGTGACCATTTACCGAATTTGGGATCTTTGGATCCTATCGGCAGCACCAACTTCCACACCAAATCTCCCTGAGAGAATTGCTTAACTTTGACCTTTTTGTCATACCATCTGGCCACCCTTTTCTTGTTCTCTTCTATACTAATCAAGGCTCTCAACCATAAACCTGCCGAGTCATCAAGTTCGTCCTTCATGAGGAAAGAATAATCATCGGCCGTCAACTGATCTTGAAGCGATACACGCCTTGACCCCATCCTCAATTCCCAAGGCAAGACTGCCTCATGACCATAAACCAGCTGATAAGGAGATATCTTAGTGGCTCCATGACAAGCCATCCTATAAGCCCATAAAGATTCAGCCAAAGACATATGCCACTTTTTGGGTTGTTCTTCTATCTTTCTCTTGATTAGCTTGATTATCCCTTTATTGGACGATTCTGCTTGGCCATTGGCCTGAGCATAATATGGAGAAGAATTTAATAATTTAATCCCCATATTGGCGGCAAACTCTCCGAATTCTCCAGAAGTAAACATTGTTCCCTGGTCAGTTGTGATGGTTTGAGGAATACCAAATCGATAGATAATATGATTCTTAACGAATTCAATCATATCGGCCGATGTGACATTCCTTAAAGGAACTGCCTCCACCCACTTAGTGAAATAATCCGTGGCTACTAATATGAACTTATGCCCTTTGCTCGATGGAGGGTGAATCTGTCCGATGAGATCTATTCCCCAACCTCTGAACGGCCACAGCTTGATCACTGGGTTCATAGCCGATGCTGGCGCGCGCTGTATATTGCCAAACCTATGACAGTCTTGGCATCCTTTATAATATTTGAAACAGTCCTCAAGAATATTTGGCCAATAATACCCATTGTTTCTGATCTTCCATTTCATTTTGTGAGCCGATTGATGGGCTCCACATACGCCTTCATGTATTTCTCCCATGAGAACCTTTGCCTCTTCTGTTCCCAGGCACTTGAAAAGAACTCCATCAATTGTTCGGTAAAATAAATCATCCTCAAGCAACACATATTTTGTAGCTTGAAAACGTATTCGCCGATCCACTTTTCGGGATGGATCTTTCAAGTAATCGACGATTTCCTTTCGCCAGTCATCGGCCGCGAGCTCTAGCATCATCGCTCCCTGAATCGGCTGATACCCGGAGGCATGTTGGGCTAGCCTGTTGGCCTCTTCATTATAATTTCTGGGGATATGCTCAATTATTGCAGACTTGAACTCTTTTAAAAGCTGAAGGCAATCTTCATAATAAATCCTCAAGATATCATCCTTGCACTCAGATCGCCCCGTTAATTGATCCACAATGAGCATGGAATCTCCAAAAATATCGACTGCATCAGCTTTGACTTCCCTTAATAATTGGATGCCCTTCAGAACGGCTCGATATTCTGCCTGATTATTAGTTGCGGAAGCTTCTATCAGCAGAGAGAAATCATAACTTGCCCCCCAAGGCGACACAAGAATGATGCCGATTCCTGATCCGACCCCACACAAAGAACCATCAAAATATAGAGTCCATGGAACCGGTTCAATCACGGCGATCTCCGGTCCACAATGCTGAGCTACGAAATCGGCCATGACTTGACCTTTGACAGCTTTGGCCAATTCGTACCTTAAATCGAATTCTGACAGAGCCAGGATCCATTTTCCAATCCATCCTTTCAAAATTGGCAAAGATAGCATATACTTCACCACATCATCCTTGCATATAACTATGCATTCTGCCGATAACAAATAATGCCTGAGCTTGGTACACGAGAAGTATAAACACAAGCACAGCCGCTCTACCGGGGAATATCTTGTTTCGGCGTCCAGGAGTCTTCTGCTGACGTAATATACCACTCGTTCTTTTCCTTCGAACTCCTGTACCAACGCCGATCCAATGGCCTGTTCATCAGCCGATAAATATAATTTGAACAGCTTAACAGGCTGTGGTGGGACTAACACTGGAGGTGAAACTAGGTATTGCTTAATATTTTCCAATGCCTTGCTTTGTTCTTCTCCCCATATAAATTCTTGATCGGGCTTCAATTTCATCAGAGGGGTAAAATCTTGAATTCGCCCTGACAGGCTGGATACGAACCTTCTGATAAAATTGACCTTGCCGATGAGGGACTGTAGCTCAGTCTTATTCTGAGGGGCCACAACTTTGTTGATGGCGTCTATGGTCTTCCGATTAATTTCTATTCCGCGCTCGTGAACCATGAACCCTAAGAATTGTCCGGCCGATATGCCAAATGCGCACTTGTTCGGGTTCATCTTCAGCCTGCTTTCTTGTGCATTGCAGTACTTCTTGTAAATCGGCCAGATTTTCTTGGTGACCTTTTAACTTGACCACGACATCATCTATATAAATTTCCACCGATGTACCAATAAGCTTGTGGAAGATATAGTTCATGGCCCGCTGATATGTAGCACCGGCGGTCTTCAATCCAAAAGTCATCACAACCCATTCGAATAAACCAAGATGACCTGGACACCTGAAAGCCGTTTTCGAGATATCTTCTTCGGCCATTAATATCTGATTGTACCCTGCATTACCATCCATGAAACTTATGACTTTGTGTCCTGCGGCAGCATCTATCAAGATATCGGCCGTTGGCATCGGATATCCATCCATTGGCGTGGCCTGATTTAAGTTCCTGAAATCGATGCACACGCGCAACTTTCCATTCTTTTTATACACGGGCACAATATTAGAAATCCATTTGGTGTAGCGGCACTGCCGAATAAATCCTGCTTCAATTAACTTTGTGATCTCAGCCTTTATATCAGGTAGAATCTTGGGGTTGCACTGTCGTGCAGGTTGCTTATATGGCCGATATCCTGATTTTATAGGTAACCGGTGTTCAACAATGGACCGGTCTAGACCTGGCATCTCATGATATTCCCAAGCAAAGCAATCCTTGAATTCTTTTAATAAACTTATCAGTTTACACTTATACTCAGGATCCAAATTAGCACTAATATACGTCGGCCTTGATTTGCTGCTATCTCCCAAATCTACCATCTCCAATAAATCGGCCGACGTAAATCCATGCCCAAGCTTCCCGTCTTCTCGGATGAGCTGATCCATCTATTCTGAATCTTCCGAGCTGACTGCTTGGATCAGCTGTAGACCAAAATCGGACACCTTCAGAAAGTCAGTGTCCCAAGTCCTGCCAGATATACACTTGACGTGCTCGCAGCTCCACTGTTGCGTGTCGGCCGCTGCGACGCTGTAGGCGGAATCGGCGGTGACTATCTCTGTGCTGTCGCTGACCCATTGCACGAGGCATTGATGCATTGTACATGGGACACAGCAGTTTGCGTGTATCCAGTCACGTCCGAGCAGCATGTTGTAGGATCCCTTACCATTAATAACGAAAAAGGTAGTAGGAAGGGTCTTACTGCCGATGGTGAGGTCGACGCAGAGCGCTCCGCGGGCGGGAGACACGTTGCCTTCAAAATCCTTTAGCATCATATCCATCTTGGTGAGATCCTCATCGCTCTTTCCTAGCTTGCGGAACATGGCATACGGCATGATGTTGACTGCGGCGCCTCCATCTACTAGTAGTCTAGTGACGGGTCGCCCGTCAACGTAGCCTTTGAGAAAAAGCGCCTTGAGATGTTGCCGTTTTTCTTCTTCTAGTTTCTCAAAAGTAGCCGTCATCGGCTCTAACACCAGTTGTGCCATCTGCTCTTCCATTCTTGTCGCTTTGTCCCAATCATCAGGCGCCATGAATTCCATCGGCACTATGAACACCATGTTAATGTCGGCTGCCGATTCTTGATTGTCTGCTTCTTGACTGTTGTTTTTCTTTGGGCGCCACACCCAAGACTTAACGTTTCTTTTCTCCGGCACCTGCTTCTGTTCTTCTTCTTGTTGCTCCCACTGGCGCAAGCGTTGGATCCTCCGTTTCTGAGATCTGGAGAGGCCATTGGGACACCACCTGGGGTTTACTGGTTTGGCCGATGATCTGGCGTGTTCCCAATCTGGTTCCCTTCCTAGGGGGTCTTCATCTGACACCCTATCATCAGCCATCTCTTCCAGTCGATCGTGCACGCTGATTCTGCCTCCCAGTCCATCCTGTTGGTTGATCCTGCCTTTTGACCGGTGGTATTGGTCAACTCTGCCCCCCAGCCGATCATGCACTGAAATGCGCTGTCCCTCTTGTTCACGCCGATTTCTGCTGATCGGCTTTGATCCTCTGTCCCTAGAGCATGACCTCGGGCGATCGTTGCAACTCAATCCGTTACACTCAGGACAGTTATCAGCTGACGGCAATCTGATGTCGTTCTCCCAGCAATGGATGAAGAACGGACATTGCCAGTGATCCTCATGCCGGCGTGGTAACTTGATTGTTCCTGCTGCTGCCGATATTTGCTGAGCAAGAACTGGGAGGTGACGGGTATGCGTGGTCGTTCTGGCCCCCGCCTGTTCCTTTTGATCTCGTCTGCTGTAATCTGCCTCCTAGGATCGACGGCGCCGCCCCTTCTTGCCGATTCTGACGTCAGCACCTTGGTTTGACGTGAATTTTCTCCCGTGTCAACCATGTTAGCCGGGAAGGGATGCTGATCTATCTTCATCGGCTTTGCCGATTTAGCCGGGATTTCAAATTTGAGCCTCCCCTGCCTGATGGCCGATTGTATCTGCTGACGGAAGACTTTGCATTCATTCGTATCATGAGACGTGGCGTTGTGCCACTTGCAGTACTTCATCTTCTTGAGCTGATCGGCCGTAGGGATGGTATGATACTGAGAAAGTTTAATCTGCCCTTCCTGGAGTAATAAGTCAAAAATTTTATCGGCTTTTGATGTGTCAAAGCCGAATGTCTCTGGCTCTTTCTTTCCGAAAGGGCATGATATTGGTTTTTTAACTTTCACCCACTCTGCCAGGCTGATTTCCTCCTCCCCGTCAGATTCAGATCCATCTAGGTATGCCACCTTCTTCTGGAAATTTCTCCGTTGCTCAAACGGACGGACTTCCTGTCCTGCCAATCGGTGAACGATCTGTCTTAGGCTTTCGAACTCTTGCGAAGCATACCTTTCCTTGATTTGTGGTAGGAGGCCTTGGAAAGCTATATCGGCCAACTGTGCATCGGTCAGAGCCAGGCTGTAACATTTATTCCTGACTTCTCTGAACCTCTGTATATACCCAGTTACTTGTTCATCGCTCCTCTGCCTGAGGCTGGTCAAATCTGAGAGCTTCATCTCGTGTACTCCTACGTAGAAGTACTTATGGAACTGCTTCTCCAGATGGGCCCAAGTAACAATAGAATTTGGTGGCAAAGTGGTGAACCACTGGAAGGCCGATCCGGACAGAGACGATGAAAATAGACGCACCCTCAGAGCATCCTGCGTGGCAGCCTCCCCGCACGAGATGATGTGTGCTCTACGGTGGATGTGTCGTCCAACCCCGAAAACTTGGTGAAATCGGGTACCTTGTAGCGGTGTGGGAACGGCAGCAAGTCATAGGCCGATGGGTATGGCGTCTTGTATGTGTAAGTCTGCACTTTTGGCTTCAACCCAAACTGGTCCTGAATCACTTCTACTATTCTTGCCGTCCAGTCCACCTGTTGCTGATGAACGACCGTTCGCGGTGCCGGCATATGTTGAAGGGCTGGTACGGCTGGGTGATGAATCGAAGCATGCGTCGAATTTTGATGAGCAGTTGATAGTTGATGGCGAAGTGAATCCGCCGCTCCATCGTATGTCATCATTGGCGCTGTGCTTCTGAATGCTTCTACAGCACTTGCCCCCCTGCCGATTTCTGATGAGATTGGGTGATACTGAGGGACCGTCGGCCGGACGGCCGATTGGTGAGACGCCTGGATTGGATAGCTTCCATGCCCGGTTGATAGACGGGGAAAGCCGTTGTCGCTGATATCCCCCAGGGTACTGAGCTTGTGGGCAGCGATTGTACAGAAGCAATCTGGACGGGTTGAAGCGGTGTCTGTGATGGGAAACATGGTGCACCGCTGTACCTTGGAGATGCTGGAGGCAACGGAATGTTGTACCCCTCGCGTTGCGTCAATATCGGCTGAGGAGCCAATTGGGACGTGCATGGTAAGCTTCTAGCTGGCAGCGTGATCGGCGGGGCATAAGCTGGTCCCTGATAGCCTTGAACTGCTCCGCTGGCCAGAGAGCTGATGACGGCGTTATATACCGTGTTGGTAATCACTGAGGATTGGTCGATGAATGCCTGGTAGATGGACTGTTGGATCATATCGGACATCTTGCCCGAATCCTCAGCAATGGTGATGTGGCGGGGAATTGGAATAGGAGCCTTCTTGACAACCTCCCCGCTTCTGGTACGACTGAACGACTGCAGGTATATCTTCTTGTAATCTTCTAGATGTTTAGCTAATTCTTCCCTCTTGTCGTCCTTGAGATCCGCTTCTGTGACCTCGATGATGTTGCTGTCGGTAATCTCTGCGTTCTTCGACATATCAGACCTTGAAGGGTCCCACCGGGCGTGCCAAAAGTGTGTTGGCGCTAAAATCGGCCAGACAAGAATCGGCCGATGGTCTTTAGCGTCGGACACACGACCCGGGAGAATCTGCTTAGCTCCTGTTCGGGTTATCGCCGTGGTACGGTTCGCACGGCGTGCCAGTCAATCTGACCTGTTGATTGACAAGGAAATAAGAGTATTAAATTCCAAGCGCTCCGATCGGCTGGAGTTCCGATCTGTCCTGAAGAGCGCATCGGCGAATTGGCCGATTTGCGGTAAAGATGATCGGCTATGGATCAGCCGATAATCGCGTAATAATTGTAAAGAAGACTGCTGGAGCGATCTAAACAATTATTACGGATGCAACACTTGAAATAGATCTAATCGGCTGTAAGATGATAAATCGAAGAAGAACGATAACGAAGCTGATTATTCTGATCTCAAGCTGGATAACTGGTGATAATACTAGAACAATAGGTAAAACTTGCAATTCTAGTAAATATCGATAACTGGTGAATAAATCCAAACGAAACCACAACGATGCGGCCGTAGTTAAAGCTCGGATATTACTCGATAAGCGGAACATACCAACTGGCCGGAGATCAAGTTGATGCAGCCCTGCCAATCCGTATGAACTCGTGAAAGAAGAAAAAGTATTGGTGAAGTCGCCGACTTGAAAGTAAATTGCTAGGAAAAGTAGAAGTATTGTTGTTGATTGATGTGTTTTTTTTTGCCAAGCCCTGATGACTCCTATTCAAACCCAAAAAACTAGGACTCCTGGTCGATTATGACTTGTTACAACCTTATTTAAAAACAGGAAAACTACTATGTCTATAATATCTTTTGAAAAGGAAATGGACTCCCGCAGAATCTTCCGCCGCCGTCTCCTAATCCAATTAGGACTTTTTCAATTGCTTCCTGACCGACTTAGCGTAGCTCTGTTGACCAACTTTTGACTGGGACCCTTCGAAGTAGTCCCATCCTGTTAGCGCAAGCTGCATCACCAATCGGCCGATTTCCAACTGTAACCTCAATCGGCCGATTTCTTACTGTAGCCTTCAGATCTGCCGCATCGGCCAATCTTCTCCTCCTGATGCTGATTCAACACGTGTCAAAATCTGGCGTCAACAGGTATATATTACGCTACTCATTTGGCTCCCTGGCTCGGGGGCTAGAAGCGACAAGGCACTAACCGAGTTTTCAGCGACAGCTTTCATGCTTTAAGGCAAGGCTGGATGCTGTAAAACTACTCGGAAGATCTTGATTCAAGAGGCTTCTTGAAGATTTATCTCGGGAAGACAATTGTTAACCATTATTTCTGGAATTTTATTCTGAAATAGGTAGTTTTTTAAATTATTAACCCAGAAGCTTATATAGCCACTAACTTAGGGAACAAGATCTGATTTGAGCGGTAATTTAGGTCATTTTTTGGAGAAGTTATTTGTTTAACCATTTTTTCAGGGAATTCATCCCGAAAAAAGCGGTTTTCGAACTACTGAGCCAACTTGCCCATCTTCACCTTCAAATTTTTACTGTCATATATTGCTTGCCATGATTCTTTGGATCCTTTATTCCAAACCTTGGGGATTTGGATTCAAGGATCGGGGGCTGCGGGTCACGTGTCATCTGCGACTTATTTTTTAAAGCTTTTGGAAGATAAGGACAGAAGACTCAAAATTAAATTGACCCTCAGCCTGATTCTACGAGTCAACCTAAGGCTCGGGGGCTACTCCATATGGAGTGCGAGTTTAATCGCACCCCATATAAAAGAAGACTTGATAACTACTCAAGGCAGGAGCACCTCACAACCTCGATGCAGCCAAAGAAGTACTCGCAGGACACCTTCAAGATGGAGTTCGGGAGAACTCAAAAACGCCTTCAGAACTACTCGGATGCCTGCAGTACTCGACTACGAAGAGCTCGGGGGCTTATCAGACCCGGGCCCACGGGACTGCGCACATAGCGTACATTTCCTAGGAAAGGGATGGGACATGGCCCACGCCCTACATCTGTTGTAACTACTCATAGCGTAGTAGGACTACTCATACAGTAGTAAAACTAGTCGGAGACGATAGGAAACTACCCGAAAATTACTCGGGTAGGACTCCTGGGCTTGTATCAGACTAGAACTTCCATGTAACCCTGTCCCCCTAGACTATACAAGGGCGGACAGGGACCCCCTCCAAACAGGGGATCATCCTATCACCACCAAAGGCAATACAAACCACACAGGACGTAGGGTATTATGCGCTCGGTGGCCCGAACCTGTCTAAACTTTATGTTTCTTGCACCTTCGAGTTCCTGATCTCATGACACCCTACCTACAAACTCACCACCTCAGGGGAATCCCTCGGTGGGCGTGGCGGTAGAACACCGACAATCCGAGAAAGAGCTGAAGAAGCCATCTACCCCATCCCTCAGTGCCCTCATCAAGTTCGTGGAGAATCTTCGAATTTGAGGGGAGATCAAGGTGCATAACAAACGAAATGTGGAGCAAAAAATCCAACATAAGAAATTTCTGGAGCTCGAGTGGAAAGAGATCGAAGCAAGAAAGTCCACGAGAAAAACGTGGCAAGTGTCATCACCGACGACATCTCCATCCGGTGACAAAAATCGAACCCAAGGTATGGAGAGTCCCGCTCACGACTCAAAACCCAAGCTCTCGCCATGAGTCCTTGCATAATTTCCTTTCAACTTCATCATAGAAAGTTTAAATTTCTGCAAAGTGCATATTTGAAATTTTGAACTTTTTCTTTCATTTGCACTACATAAAAAAATTGACCAAATGTTAGGCCTGCCGGCTCCACCTAGGCCGGCCGGCCTCACGTGTCATTATTTGGTCAGGGTGTAGCATGCAGGTGGAGCACTAACGTGCAAGGAGCAGAAATGATCACATACATGCACTACTGAGCTTCATCTAAGCTTGGGGGAGGTCCCATGTATCCAGGTAAGTCGTCCAACCCATCCATTAGTTTCAAAGGTTCCATGCCATGCTAAAAAAATAAAATCAAAGAAAATAATAATAATAATAATAATAATAATAATAATAATAATAATAATAATAATAATAATAAATGTTTCATGCTTTAAAAAACACTCCCAACTCATATGTGTCAAAATCCGTGTAAGCTCTTATCTTGGAAATGATGAATAGTTGCTCCATTCATACTTTGCAAGTGCCTCGTATACAACTTTTTACTCTCCGAGAACTTGAACTTGTTGGCACACGAAAATTGTTATCATTGAAAATCTGGTTTTGTGGGCGCATAAGCTTGATTTCCAAGTTATTGTGAGATTTGAGATAGTTGGAACCAAAATAAAACTGCATGCTCTAGTAGGGAACCTCTCGGAATTTCTTTAAAATGAATCATTGTAGAGATATCCCCTTTGGTTTACATGTCCTATCCAGAGCCATAATGTTTAATCATCTGAATCGTTATAAGCTATCTTGAGTTGCATTGAGCTGTGCCGAATGGTGAGTCCGTTCAAGGAAGGTACTTGTCATCTACCGATCTTTCTCCTTTACGTACCCATTGTTTTGCTGGCCTCAAAATGTCCGGCATCTCAATTACCTACACCAGGTAGTGACATCCACCTTCTCAAGACAATCCCACTCACAACAAAGCCCAAAATCTCCATAGTGATCCCATCCATTCAAGAATGGTCTATCCAATAAAAGCTCCATTCCAATATTCTATCAGCACGGAGTATGGGTCATCTTCTTCTTCAAAAAAAGAAAAAGAAGAAAAAAAGAGATACGACAAAAGAGAAAGAAGGAGACAAAGACCCATACTGTAACACCCTAGGTGTTTAAAATCCAAAGCAAGAAAATCTAAACATAGCATCATGATGTATGAATGTGTATGTGCATGTGTATGTATGCGTGTATGTGAGTTCTGTTCTTTTGTGTTTATAACCTTTTCATGCTCCACATGTCATTAAAAAGGTAGTATAAAAACACTCTCATATTTTAGTTCCTTACAAAGTGTATTGCAAATACAATTGCAAATTCAAATGTTTAACACAAGAGCTGACTAGTAATTCAAATCCTAGTAGTCTTGAATTTAAAATAACTTTTAAACCGTGGCTGAAATGAACTTTAGGCTAAAACAGAAGTTGTAGATTTTCAAATTCCCTACAACTTTTGTGTTTAGAGTTTTGAAAGTTTCTGTTTGAAATTTTGAGAAAATTTAATTTAAATCCCGGCCCTTTTCTCTCTCTCTCTCTCTCTCCTCTCCCCTCCCCTGTTCTGTCCCATCGAGGGGCAGGGGCCGCCGGCAACCTGGCCGACGATGCGTGCCCCGGCAAGCCACGCCAAGGCGCAACCCCCAACAGGCCCCGACCAGCCGCCGACTGGGCCGGCTGCCGGCGATTTGCCCCGCCCCGTATCCCGCCCCGGCCAGCTCGTGCGCGCCATGTGGCCGTCGATTCCCGACGGCCGAGCAATGACGCGCTGGTGATGCCACGCCCTTGCCGCGACCTTGTCCCGGCTACGCCTCCCTTCGTTGTGTCATGCCCAGCTCCTCCTCCTCCCCCTGTGTCGGTGTCTTATCGCCACGCCCACCGAGGGATACCGCCGAGGTGGTATGTTTTTAGGTTGGGTGTCGCCGAGATCTGGAACTCGAAGGTGCAAAGGAATGCAAGGTTTAGACAGGTTCGGGCCGTGAGTGCGTAATACCCTACGTCTTGTGTGGTTTGGATTGCCTTTGATGATGATTCTCCCCGACGGGGTGCCTGCCCACCCTTATATAGTCCAGGGGACAAGTTTACATGGGAGTCCTAGTTGGGTACAAGGCAAGGAGTCCTATCCGACTACTTCTCGGGTAGTCTCCTATCGTGTCTGACTAGTCTAACTACTGTACGAGTAATCCTACTGCATTACGAGTAGTTATAATAGATGTAGTTCGTGGGCCATGCCCCATCCCGTATCTTAGGAAAAAGTGAGCCACGTGTACAGTCCCGTGTACCTGGGTCTGACAAACCCCCGAGCTCTTCGTAGCCGAGTACTTGCAGGCGTCCGAGTACTTTTGAAGGCGTCTTCAAGTTCTTCGCGAACTTCATCTTGAAGGTGTCCTCCAAGTACTTTCCTGGCTGCGTCGAGGCTGTGAGGTGCTCATGCGTCAAGTAGTTGTTCAGTTTTCTTTATTTGGGGTGCGATTATCTCGCACTCCATATGGAGTAGCCCCCGAGCCTTAGGTTGACTCGTAGAATCAGGCGGAGGGTCAATTTAAACTTGAGTCTTCTATCTTAGTCTTCCAGCAGATTTGAAAAATAAGTCGCTGATGACACGTGTCCCGCAGCCCCTGAGCCTGGAATCCAAATCCCCAAGGTTTGGAATCTAGGATCCAAAGAGTCGTGGCATACAATGGTCAAACAGGATAAACAGGAGCAAATTGGTGTAGTAAGTTTGGAAACCTCTTTTTCCGGGAGGAATTCCCTGAAAAAATGGTCAAACAAATAACATATCCAACAAACACCCAAAATGGTTATGCCCTGAACCAATCTTTATGCCCTGAACCAATGACTAAATAAGTCCTCTGGGTAATAAATTTAACAAACCCCTTATTTCTGAATAAATCCCTGAAATAATGGTTAACAAACATCTACCCAAGATAAATCTTAAAAGGCTTCTTGGATCGGGCATTGTTGTACAGCGTCGAGCATCTAGGCATGAGAGGTGTCCCTCGAGGCACGTTCAGGGCCTTGTCGCATCAAGCCCCTGAGCTAGGGGCCAGATGATAGTCATAAAGTAGTCGTATCCGACTCGTGCCACCAGCCCCCGAGTCCAGGCATGGAGCATGTAGCCACAGGTGCTCGAGCAATCAAAGAATGGCATCTTGTCGGAGTCATTCCGGACTAGGATTGTAGTTGAGACAAGTAGTCGAAGTAGTCGGACAGGTATAGTACCAGTTGTAAACAAGTGAAATTCTTATCATGGGAGCAAAGCCCCTTCAATAACATAGTGTAGATAGCGAGCTGACTGCAACAATGCATTGCATCAGATTTCCTCAGTAGAATCAAGTTCAAGATGTCTTGCAGTGTCAGCCTCGCCTTCTTCAAACATCTCTAGTCGTGGATACTTCCACATCACGTCAGCTGGTAGTATGGCTTCAGACCCGTATACGAGAAAGAAAGGTGACTGGCCTGTGGCTTTGCTTGGTTGTGTGCGAAGCTGTAACACCCTAATTTTCAAATTAGGAACCTAAATAAATTTTGCTAGATTATCTTCAGGACCCATAAGGTTTTTATTCAAGTTCTTTTGACTTTCGAACATTTACCGTGAATTAATAATAATTTACTTAACCATAAAAAGAAATATAAAGAAATATAGGTCTTGTGCATTTCATGCCGCATTGCATTGTTTTATTACTTGTCTTCAATTTGAATTTAAATTTCAAATTCAAATTCAAATGCATTTTGTTGTTTTTGTTTTTCTCCCTCGTTTTCTCTCTTGGCCCGGCCCATTTCCTTCTCTGCTCCCCTTTCTTTTTCTTCTCCCCGCAGCACAGCTGGCCCACTCTCTCTTTTTTTCCTCCTCTTCCTTTCTTCCCGTGAGGCTCAGCCCAGCCGGCCTCTTTCCTTTTTCCTTTCCCGCACGGCCCAGCCGGCCCAGCCGCGCCGCTTCCTCTTCCCCAGCCCACCTGGCACCTCCCTCTCTCTCCCTCTCTCCCTCACTGCCAGGCGGCACCCGCCCGTCAGGTCCTTCCCCAAGCTCGAGCCAGACTCGGGTTCGAGTCCGGCCGCGGCACGACGCCGCTCCGCCCGCGCGGCGCCCCGGGCCCGCACGTCGAGGCGCCTCGGCCGCCCCTATAAAGCTGCTGCCCCGTGCCCTTGATCTGCCCAACCCGCAGTCGCCGCCCTCGCTCAGAAAACCCTAGCCGCACAAGCCGCCGCCGCCATAGCTCGGACGCCCGATGCCGTCGCCGCCTCGCCGCTCCTCCGTCACCGCGAGCCGCCACCGATGTTCCGTGTTGTGGTGAGGAACACCGCCGGCCTGTTTCCCCCTCTTCCCCGCCTTCCCGCGCGTGCAATCCCTCGCTGAAGCTCCGCGGCCGCGCGCCAGCGTCGTGCACCCCTCTCTGGCCCCCGCCTTACCCAACCGAGCCATTTTCAGCCAAGTCCTGCGGCCCCGGCGCCGCCCGCCGCCGTGTGCTGCCGCCTGCCCCCGTCAGCGCTGCCGCTGCACTGCCCCGTTTCTCCCGAGCCTTCGGATTACGATCCGACGGGTTAGATTAGATCTAACCCGAGTCAAGTAACCCCTTACCGGTCAAACCCTCGGTCTTTTTGCATAAGAAACCTTGAGTTTTATCAAAATCAACCCGCAGTCCACGGCAGTTCAAAAGTATTCACGAATAGATCCTTTTTCTTCTGTTAAGTCCCTATCTTTTTCTAAAATAGAACCCGCCATCCTTAGCCCTCTGTTTTTCAATCTACACCCTAGATTTAAGGTTTAATTATGCTTTAGCACTCGGTTTCTTGGTCCAGAGCCCTTTTAGTTTCAAATCTTCTACAAATAAGCCCATGGAATCATGTTTTAGCCATAACTTCTATGTTTTAACTCTGTTTCCATCGATTCTCGCGCTCAAGCGCCCCTTGCGACGTGTACAGTAGCTTTATAACTTTTCTTGCTCTGTTTATATTGTTTGTTATACTATTTCTTATTTATTGTACATTTTTGTTTGTATGTACCTATGTGTTGCATTAGACGGTGCGCAGTTCGAGGGTCCGTAAGAGCAAGGCTTTGAAGACGCCCCTGAGCAGCAGTAGTTCTTTGAAGAAGGCAAGTGGTCCTTGATCATATTCCGGTCCTAATAACTTCTAAACACACACATTTACTTTATATGCATGCATGTGTCTATAATATGATGGATGCCAAACTAAGGATATGCCTAGTTTCTTTTGAAATTCCTTGATTAAACCTGGGTTGTTATATTTATGTTTTAGCTACGCTAGTTGCTTTTACTTAGACTTTGGTTGGATAACTCAAAAGCTACGCTACACTTGTTTTACTTCATGTTCTGGAATACCTTTATGGTGATAATTATAAGATCATTGCATTAATTGGAACATGGAGAACCACCCAGGAAAACAGTGCAACCACAATACATGTGTCTATAATATGATGGATGTCTAAATACCACAGAAAAAGTTTAGAACCTTTTTCCTTTCTGTAACCTATTTATATAATTTTGTGGTAGGAAAAATGCACTAATTCGAATAATTAGTTTCTGTGCTTGGAAAATGTTCAACTTTTTACTGTAGGACACTTTAGAGTAGCTCTTGCTGTATAAAACGTTTCATACTCAGAAAACCTGTAAAACATCCTGTAGAAATTAATCTTTATTAAAGTGGGTGTATATTGTCCTATTTATTATGCTTTGTATCTTGCACAGTAAAATCTAAAAAATTGACTGTAAAAAGATTCATTTACAGAAACCCTGTAAAACATCCTTTATAAATTAATCTTTATTAAAATAGGTGTAGCTTGTCCTATTTATTATGCTTTGTATCGTGCACAGTAACACATATATGGACAGATTAACACCCTGTAAAAGTTTTAGCATCAATACATGAATGCTTTGTTCTGTATAAAAATAACTAGGTTCTAGCAGTGGCTGTGTAATACATTTTTCATAATTATTCTGCTGCATAAAAATGCCTGAAATTTTTACAGTGTTGTTGTCTCTGCATATTGTACTCTGAATAAAAATTTCATCACCAGAAGTTACCTAGATCAGTGATTGTGCTTAATCCATGCTTATACTGCGAAAATTAAATTTCCAATACAACACCACCCCTTCTATTAAAGAATTCCCAAGAAATCGTAACTAAGTAACTTTACAACCAAATCTATGTTATTGTGGACTGCAACTTTATCGTGAAGGAAAATAATCGTTATATACCATCACTACAATTTACACTTGTGCATTCATATAGAATCGACTACTCTCGCCGACAGAACGTACGAGCTGGTGCCCGCGTCCGAGAGTGAGCAGCGTGAAGCTCAAGTGAATCTAACTGAAGCTTTCGAAGACCCGAACCCGAGTTCGGACGAGCCCCAGGCTAACTTTACCCAAGAAGGCAAGCCCCGGAGCATGAACCCTGTTTTCTAAATTATGCAACTTATTACTCTACTTTACATGTGCATTAAGTTTATAGGAGTTGAATGAGAACTTAATTGCATGATCCTAGGTACCCATGCTCTGAACACTAGATATAAGGTTCGATAGAATGCTATGATAATAGGACTCCGGTAAAAGTCGAGTGATTTCCTGTAACTCGCGAGAATTTAGGAGTTGAATGTTTACTACATGCTGCAATCATAAGGTCGACGGACGGGACTATGGTACAATGTTTATGTTGATGATTGAGGTCCCGTCTGTTTAGTGAAAAATGCTAAGGCCGCAGTGTGTGGTAGTGGTGGTTAAGTCTTTGAACGTACTAACCACATGCCGAGAATATGGTAATCGGTAAGCTTAAGTACCGGATTGAACCGAGGCCGGAATATACTCCCCACCGTCTTGAATTCGTTCACATCTAGCTAATGGCGGGTGCATGTGCCGCCATGGCCGGGTCCATGGGGACGTGTAGTCGAGGGCGGTGGGCCTGTTCCGTGAAGCAGGAATTGAAGGGTAAAGTTGCACGTGTGACTCTGTGAGTAACCATGTGACGTGTGTTTAGGTTTTCCTTGCAAGGTTAAGAAATTTGATTCGAATCGTCCGTTTCTCACGGTTATTGAGACTGCTTGACCCTTTTTTACCACATAAAGTAAGAAAAGGAACAATGATGTTGATTAATCTTGTTGGATGAAAAATTAATTCTTTCACCATGTATGATATTGGATAGTTGCTTACATAGAATGGTTAAAGAAAACTAGAATCTGGAGCTAAAGTTTGAAAGTAAGGACCTACTTGTATATGCTTTTCGGCAAAACAAACCCCTCAAGCCAAAAATCCTTGCATGTCTAGGAGTCGGCTAAGTATATTCCACTAGTCGGGTAAGCCTTGCTGAGTATTAGTATACTCAGCCTTGCTGGTGGCTCGTTTTCAGGTGTTACTTTCGAGGATATGGTCGCTAGTTTGACTTGGCCGTGTACCCTTCCTCCTGGTTGGTCAGTGGAATGGGAAATGAATTTGTGCTTAACATTGTGATTTGATAAAGTTTGTTCTAAACTACTAAGAGATACTGATAGATTCGATTGGTGGAGAACTCGATGTTGGCGATCCAAACTTCTAATCAGACGCGATTTGAACCCCTGCAACCGTTACACCGCTGCTCTATTTGTTATCAACCAAGCACAACTCGATTGATCTTGCCAAGAAGGCTTTTCTCTGCAAGCGAATCGAAGAACACAAGCAAAAAAGGATAAACACGCAATCTGAAATTGCAGATTTGTATGGAGCAAAGTTGAATATGGGGTTCAAGCTCTGAACACAAAAGGACTAATCGCCACAGTGGTGTAGAACAAGAACGGGGGCTCTGATTCACAGCAAAATGACTCGACATCATAGTTATAATGAAAGATATCTGTTTCTCGATGGAAAACTAGAACTAAAAACACCCAAACCCTAACGTGGCGGCAGCTACTGAGTTCACACAAAAAAGGATGAGGCTAGGGTTGGGGGCGACCAGGGGGGCGCCCACAATATAGGCTTAAGGCCCGACACGATACAAGTCCGTCACGACCCAAAACTGGTGATGCAGCAACTTTTCATGATCACGCAAGGTGATCCACAAATCTTCTGGAGGTAGGACCAGAACCAAAAGAAAGCTTTCGTTGTTATCTTTCCAATGCATCAAAGAACGCCTCGTTTCGATGTCGTACGAGGGAGATGTGGTCGATTCCGTCCAGGGTGGTCTGCTGAACCCGAACCGAACACGGAATCCAAGTTGATGACGACTTGTAACTTGGTGAAAAGCATGGCTCGTTCATATCCACCTTGGTGATATCCTCATCATCCTCCCCTTCTTTAATTGGAGTCATCCTCGACTCCATCCCACCGTCAAACTCCTGCAAAAGGTTAGTGACATCAGGACGCACATTGCAAACACAAGATTATGATCATGTGCGAAACATGTCTACAAAGCATGGTATGGCATGGTGCATCATCAACATAATTTTCAGCATTCAGAGATATTTTCGCAATCAATGCACTCCCTTCAACATAGTTTCTTTGATTGTAGCACAATATGGGTCTAAAGCATGATCATTTTTAGAAATTTCAGCAAGCTCTTTGTCATGCTTCACAATTTCAGCAGGTGTTAAAGGAAGCAAAATAATTTTCTTACCCTTATGCAACAAAGTATATGTATTAGTTCTACCATGGTGTAAAGCGTCAGTATCATATTCCCATGGATGTCCTAATAAAAGCAAATATGCTTGCATAGGTACAACATCAAAATCAGCATAATCATGATATGAACCAATGAAAAAGTGAACTCTTACCGATCGAGTTACCTTCACCTAACTACTATTGTTGAGCTATCCTATGTGATAAGGTTTGGAAGTAGCACGTGTGGTCAAGCCAAGCTTCTTTACCAAATTTGAACTAGTCAAGTTGTTGCAACACCCACTATCATTTATTGTACGGACACGATGATCCTAGACAATGACAAATGTGTGGAACAAATTATGGCGTTGCAACTTCTCCTGTTCGTGCTCAAGCTGTACAGTCAATACACGTTGCACAGGAATAGATTTGTAATCCGCAGCAGCAGTAATAGAATCAATGGCCTCTCCTTCACTATCCAAATCTGCAACATGGTTAGCAGCAGGACCCAAATCATCTTCAATATCACTAGCACTTACATATCCTCCATCATTGGTAGCAATAAATGCAAGGCGACTCGGGCAATCCTTCATGACGTGTCCCATGCCCTTGCAGTGGTGGCACACGATGTTGGTGGAGCAGCTCGATGAAGTGCCGAGAGGAACAACCTTCTTCAGCTATTGGGACTGCACATAAGATACATTACTCACCTCGGAAGTAGGTTCAGTAGCACACGGTGTCGCTGGTGCCATAGCAATAGGTGCCTTCAGCTTGTCGAGGTCGAAATGCTGCGGAAAAGCTCTTCCAGTGCCGGATCCGAAAGTTTGTTGTTGTCGTCGTCTCTGTACTTCTCTTTCAGCTTTGAGAGCAAGATGATACAATTGGCTGAACCTGGTCCATTCTTTATAATTAAGGATATCCTGTATATCATGATGCAAACCACAAAAAAATCTAGCATAAGTATCCAGATCATCCTCATGTATATTACAATATGATAAACCAATAATTAGCTCCTGATAACATTCCTCTACTCCTTTGTCACCGTGATTTAAAGTTTACAACTTCAAACGCAAATCACGTTGATAATAAGGAGGCACAAAGGGAGATTTCATACATTGTTTTAAATCATTCCAAGTCTGAGGTATAGCATTGGCATGTTAGGAGGAGTGCAAAGATCATTGCACCAAAATAGAGCAAAACCAGTAAACTCACTAGTAGCAAGTATAACTCTATGCTCAGCAGGAACTAAATGAAAATTAAATTTTTGTTCAATAGAAAGTTCCCAATCTAAATAATCTTCAGGATCAGGATTGCCAGCAAAGGGAAGCATGGTAAACTTTGTTTTAGAAAAAGGGTCATTATTACCACGATAATTATTACCTCCCATACCATGATGATTATGGTGAAGATGGTTCGCATTGCGTGCATCAGCATCAAGGTCGGCATCATCGTCATCGTCCTCCTCATCCACCTCATCATCAGGTGGTTGTTGTCACGGCCGCCGTGGAGGAGGCCGCTGTTCATTACGTTCAATTCGGGTGACCAGACTGCTAACAGTGCGCATAAACTCATCAAATTTTCCATTCATGTAGGTGCGCTGGTCATCAAGAAGCCTTGTAAGCTCGTCCCTGGACACACACTAGTTGAAGTCCAAAGGGGACTCCACACCCTTTCCCTAACCCTAACATGGTTAGAAGAAAAGACAACACCAAGGTATTATCTCTATCAACTAACAGCTACCAGGTGATGGTGAAAGCAGAACGCAATATCTCAAGCGGCTTACCACCATCTTGCAAGTGTTCTTACCAAAGCCAACAAGGCGGCACAATCTATTGTCAAGCTTGAGTGTATCAATTGCAAGGTGAACCTGTACTCACATAAGTATATGTGTAGCTTGGGCAGACACAATTTGGCAGCATGGAAACAACAATTATCGAAAGCAGATTAGCATAGTCAAATAAGTATCCAAAGTACTAGTCACAGTTGCAGGCTAAGAGATGTCCCTAGACGTAGCACAACAAGTTGGAATAAAGGACGGTAGACAGAACTCAAAGAATAGGCAACCAACAACTAATGCAATTGTTTTTCTCTTTTTACCTGATTTTTCTGCCTATTGTTGTTTTTTGCAACTTTCTTATGTTTCAAATATGTTTTTCATAATTCCCCCATACAGGAATCACACGAGATGGAACCACAAAATGTTTCAGCTTAAATAGAGGTAGGATGTGGTCCACAGAAATTCAGGTACGTTCTCCAAAAAACATGCAACAACTTTGGAGCTTCAGTACTCCCACTTAAAAGGTGAATTTGCAAATCTATGAATGGAAAACCCTGCATCGCCAGGGAAATTCAGGTGTGAAATTTAATTTCACACGATTTCAAAAAAAAAATTACCTCAATCCGAGTTAGGAGCCAAAAGTTTTGCCTGTTTGAAGAAAAGGGCTCTGAATCAGAGTTTTTGGAAGGCACAACTGGTCATACAAGGTTGTGGTATATGCAGCAAAAGATATCGCCAGATGAATCAAGAAAGCCAGATGAATCAAGAAAGGCTGCAATGCAAGGCGAAAGGCACAAGGCGACTTGCAACCTATCTAGGGCTTGCGCGGTGAGAATTGACACAAGGCGGCGGGCGAGAGCAACTCAAGTAATGTGATGGCTCAACTTGTTGTTTGGGTAAAGGTGGATGGGATAGCGGAGGAAACAAAAATAACAACAGGCAATTGAACTACGACGACAAACACCCTAAACCAGCAACAAAGACTCGACCACGGACACAAACTCAACAAAGCGAATCTAAAATAAAATTGCAAAGGCTAAAACAGGTGATAGGACAGCGGAAAGTGTATATATTTTTTTTTGGCTTTTCGTGGACTGTAGGTAAAGGAACGAGATGAATCTAAAGGGAAACATGAAGATATACCTCGCGGTTACTCTGAATCCTGATACCACTTGATGTAGCACTAGCCCGTTCTTCCGATAGGTATGATATATTCGATTGGTGGAGAACTCGACGTTGACGATCCGAACTTCTAATCAGACATGATTCAAACCCCTACAACCGTTACACTGCTGTTCTGTTGGTTATCAACCAAGCACAATTTGATTAACCTCGCCAAGAAGGCTTTTCCGTGCAAGCGAATTGAAGAACACAAGCAAGAAAGGATAAACACGCAATCTAAAATTGCAGATGTGTATGAAGCAAAGTCCAAGTTGATGACGACTTCTAACTTGGCGAAGAGCATGGCTCGTGCGTATCCACAATTGTGATGTCCTCATCAGATATACTACAATTTTTATGATTATTTCTTAAAATTATAAGCAGCTCGTCTACACGTAAATTGAATCTAATTTTTGTAATACCTGATGTAGGTCATAAGTCAAGTTATGATTTGGATCATATTTGTTGGACAAGATGCATGAAACAATTTTTTCTCCTGTTGAAATGTACGGGCATATTTGCTAGTAAGTACTAAACTAAAAGAAAGAATCATGAATACTCACTTACTTTACTCATACGGAAGCCAGCATCCGTACCGGAGAGAATGTGTGGACCTTCCATCAGAGAATGGACTCCTACAACTATCACAGCAGCCACATGAGGTACAGGGATACCACTGACAATGGAGGAAACAATTTTTTCTGATAGGATGCAGGAACATTCTAGTCGTGTTGGAACTTACTTGTAGATAATATTAGTCATTTATCTATCACTTGTTCTGAATGTTAGATTTACAATTCTTTATTTACTTGTGAAAGACTACAAACATAACTTTTCTTTTATTCTTTAATGATGCAAGGACATGCTATCTCTATGCTGCTAGATATCTGCAATGTTGCCCATACATGAACATGTATGATTGTTGTGTTCTGTTCTGTGTTAGGTGTCCATTACCTGATAGTTAAATTTGATACAAGTATCTGCATATTTATTAAAATATAAAAAGTTCAATGATACATAACCTTTTTATGGCAGTGCTGTCATAGTTATATTTGACATGGGGCATTGCTATAATTGTATGGGCAACAATGCTGTCAGAGGACAATAAACAATTCGATGATAGGGCCCTACCAGGGACTAGATATCCAACATTGCTCTCGCTGGTATGTTTCACCAAAACTCTGTGATGGCTGTCACGAAAGAGGGCATTACTACCGACACTGCAGTCATGGAAGTGTTTCTATCCACACCCATCCTGATCAATCTGACAAATGGCTTCTGTCGGTGTTTAATCTCCAAGCCTACCAAGGGATTCCTCCGAGGTGGTAGATTGTAGGTGGGTGTCGGAAGTACTCTTCTCAAAACACAACTGCTAACTACAGATAATTCTTCATTTGCTCCTTGGTTTAGACTTTAGAACAACACTAGATCTTAAGTAATTGTGGGAGGTTTTTTCAAAATCTAGATATAGAATTGTAAAGTCTCAATCATCATTTGTCAGGACTTTTCGGGGTAAGTTCTTTGGCTTGGACAGGACATTTAGTTCATGTTTCTATTCCCAGATCCTGGGGGTAGTACGTTCGATGCGAGATCAGAAACTCGAAGGTGCAAGGACATAAAACTTTAGACAGGTTTGGGCCGCAGTATGCGTAATACCCTATGTCCTATGTGGTGGTTTGTATTGTCTTTAGATGTGGATTGGTGGTTAATGTTTTGGAGGGGCTCCCTGCCTGCTCTTATATAGTCCAGTGGGACAAGGTTACATGGAAATCCTAGCCAAATACGAGCTTAGGAATCCTACCCGAGTACTACTCGGATGGTTTCCTTCTGTCCCGACTAGTCCTACTCCTGTATGAGTAGTTACAACTGGTACAGGGTGTGGGCCATGTCCCATCCTTATCCTAGAATATGTATGCCATGTGCGCAGTCTCATGGCCCTGGATCGGACAAGCCCCCGAGCTCTTCGTAGTCGAGTATGGCAGGCTTCCGAGAACTTCTAAAGGCGTCTTCGAGTTCTTCCGAACTCCGTCTTGAAGGTGTCTTCCGAGTACCTCCTTGGCTGCTTCGAGGCTGTGAGGTGCTCATGTCCCGAGTAGTTTTCAAGTCTTCTTTTATATAGGGTGTGATGAAACTCGCACTCCATATGGAGTAGCCCCGGAGCCTTAGGTTGAAATGAAGAATCAGGCTGAGGGTCAAATTAGTCTTGAATCTTCCAAACTCTATCTTCCAAAAATTTAAAAAATAAGCTATCGATGACACGTGTCCTGCAGCCCGCGAGCCTTGAATCCAAATCCTAAAGTTTGGAAAAAAGGATCCAAAAGGTCATGGCATGATTGTATGAACTGCTGGTTCTCTAGGTGAGCAATGGTTGAAATGGAGGATGCAATGAAGGTTATGTTTACCGAAATAAAACTGATAACTTATGACCTGAAAAAGCTGAAAGGTCAATGGCAACTAACTCATTCTGTGTGTGTGGCCGTATGCTATGTACTGATCTTTAAATATGAGGCCAGCTGTGGTAATGTACCGAACTTCCTTTCATGCTAATGTAAATAATGCCTGCTGTGGAGCTTGGTCCACCAGCAGTACGTCACCCTTGCTCTTGTGTGCGCCAAGAGAAGCCATTTTGTTTGGCTTCCTTTCCTTCGTAGTTGAAATTTGTAAACAAATTCTTGCATGAACTAGAGCTATATGTGTTAGGGAAAGGTGGATGAAGAAACAATGGCCTGGGAAGTGGAAGAAGGGCTGCCTATATGAGCCCACGGCCCACTGACGGGGAGCAAATTCAGCCCACACTAGGCCCAATTCCAGTGCTAGAGAACCATGTCAACGTGTGTTGCTTTGACCTTTTGCTCTTCACGTTACTTTCCAAGCTGTCACCTTCTAACAAACATGTGATCTGTTGTCAGCATTGTTCAAATTTTATTTGCTCGTAGCAGTGCACAAACCAATTACCTAGTCTTACAAAAGCACCACTACAAACTTAAAGTACTACATGATTTCACTACATCAAAAGATCACAAGTTGCAATCCAAGTCTAACCCAAAAAAGAATCAACATCTCCTAAAGACATACCCATACCCATAGTTTCTGGAGATCTACAAAGCAAACCACAAATATCTTAACAAATCATCTCATTTTGCCACTAGCTGTTTATAACGAGGTACACTAAATCTGCCTCTTCAAGGGAACTCCCCTGGTTCAGGAAGGCACATGAGTCCGAACGCTAGTATGAATGTGTGACAATAGCACCAGTTTTTATATCTCTCTTGGCTTTACCTTTTTCTTTTTTTAAAGAAATGTATGTGCGTAGTTCAAGTTTTCGACCGATTCACCAAGGAATATTTTGGTTGCTTTTGGCGGATTGCTTACTACTAGGTTGGATCGGCTCTAGCCATTTCTGGTGTATTTGTTTGTGACAATTATGTAATTTTTATTTGCACGGCTAGTAATAATGAAGTGGAAATTTTGTCTATAGCAACTGATAAGTTGTGATAAACTGTGTCAATTCTTTAATGTTGCTGGATGTTAGAGGTAGGGTGCCGGCACATCTGGGATGGCTGAGGACCACGAGAGCCGGTGATATGGACATGTTCAGTTACAAACGGCCTCAAACTCGGTATCACGGGTCTTCACGCCTTCTACCGCCTTAATGTTGAATTCCATTCCCCTTAGGCTAGATAAAACTATGATGTGTGTAACTTCTGCAAAGAATCTAGCACTTAATAGCTTGCTTCTATTGTGATCTAGACAATCGTCTGCAGAAATCCATTGCACAATTCCATCCTGCAGCTCCTCAGATTGGAACCTTTGCAAGATGAAAACATTACCTATTGTCACTACCTCAGCTATTCTACCGGTTATCACTTTTTCTTTATTGCCATGACACTGCTCTTTGTAGAAAATAACAGCAAAGAAGCAGAGGCACCGGTCAGTGCGATTGTTTTTTCTTGATTTTGATGAGCCTTGCATCACGGTACAATGGTACCTGTTCGCATAAAAGAACAAAGCATCTGTGAGATGATGCCATAAAACTTGCTAGGTTCAATTAAATTATACAAGGACTTCGAATGTCCTGCGGACCAATGATATTTAGTATTTTTTTTCATTAAACGGAGCAATGATGACTCACCATATTGCTGGGCTTTCCAATAACGTTGCTAGTCTGCACAATGAGCACAAAAAGATCATATGGAGAATGAAAGCTCTCAACCTTCGGCTTTGCAGCCTCGCCACTGCCGGCACCAAGGCGCTCTCTCTCTCCACAGCCGGCGGCACCAAGGAGCTCTCCCTCTCCACCTCCGGCCGTCGTCGGAGCACTCGGCCGGCTATGAGAGCACGGACTTAGAGGAGGACAGGAGGCGCGGATATAAGACGCCCGTGCCCAAGGCGTGGCGCTGCGGATCACCTGCATTGCCCCGTCTGTCCCCACCGGGCGGATCGCGGCTGGGGTCACCGTGAAGCCAGGAAGAACGTTCTTGACATCGTGCACCACAGGAATGAGGATAGGTACAATGACAAGAACAAGAGCCGCCAATGCTGCGTTGCCAGGAATCAGTGTTGGATGTGAGTTCTAGTCCAAGTATCTGCTGTATCGAGTTCAATTTTTGTGATGATAAATTCCTTATGCATGCTCTGTTGTTCGTGATTGGGCTGTGCGGTGTTGGGGAGATGGGCCATTGGCCCGTGGCAAGACGTGATTTTGTGTTTAGCTGCCATGCGGTGCAGGCCGTGGCAGATGTCTTGTTTTAGCTGTCGTGCGGTGCAGGCCGTGGACGATGAGAAGTCGTGGACGTCTTGTTTTATCATTGATTGATGTCTTTTGTGATTGCCGGTTTGTCTGCACTGATGAAAGTGTGTTATTTCTTTTTTGTGATGTAAGTGTGGAAGCTGATGAACTGATGATCTGATGAACTCATAAAAATAGCACCAAAGGTAGAACAAAATTTTATTTGGAGATAAGGTGCATCGATATAGTTTATCACAACAGTTTATCACCAAATAGACAGTAAAATCTTTTTTGTAGAAATATAGATCCTTGAAAAGAATGCTTAGGCTGCTGATCCATTTCAATGCATCATACAACAGAATATGGATCCTCGCTGCCTCCACAGATGAAATGGCTTCAACTAAAGAAGAATTTCTTCAATAACAAGGGAGATTAGGGATCTCAAATGTATATTTGAAGCTACCTATGAGAAAGGTATATCGGCGTACCTTCAAATCATTTATGATTTCTCTATTTCCTTCTGAGATCCATCAAACCTAATCAACTCCCGCTTCACCATTATCGCTTCCGAATGCAGACATTCAGTGTCCCTCTCGAGTGCTTGGATATTCCTAGAACACCAAGAGACTAAAATCTCCCCATCATCAGGGCATTCATCTTGGTTCTTTGCATCGGCGACTAGTGCAAACATATCCTGGTATAAGAATTAATGCAGATATTGATTTCTCAAACATTCTAATGAATTCATACATTTGTACACAGAACAAATAGAACATCGGCCTCCATACTTTTGTTTTCTCCGTCGAGGATAATACACTTGATGAGTCTTTGTCTGTCATCCAATATAAACCCTTGGTTCCTTCTTGCCTCCTACATTTGAAGAGATCAAGAAAAATAAGAAAACTTTGGCATATGTTTAGTGAATAGATAAGAATACTTACTACCTTCTAGCGAATCTCAATAGAGAGAATAAAAGGTGAGGGAAAAGTGCGGCCAGCTCGCATACAGGCTGCAAGTTGATGCCCAGAACTGAGAAAAGAGAGTTCAGTAGTGTGCACACAGAACTGAATATAAAGATTAAATACCCTGATAGAAACCTAATGTCAAGCATTATTCAGAATGTGAAAAAATACTGAGTACTAGTCGACTTGCTAACCAGTAGGTTGTGGCTAGGGCTGTCGTCGTATCACCGGCAGGCGGCCGGTTAACAGTAGGCATGTGTTGTCGTGGTGTCATGGGCAGACCCCTGGCTGCGGACACAAACACAACTGGATGGGCAACAGTGTCACTAGTGGCGGAACCAAAAATCTTCCAATCATACATGCTGCCAGTTGATGACCAGAACTGAATATAAAGAGAGTTCAAATATGATACAGTGTGCAAACAGAGCCAGAGTAGAACTGAAATTGGAAGGTATAGCAGCTGCTTCGGTAAGAAATGGGACTACATGCCTTCTATGGGAGGATCTATGGAATGGGTCGGTTACTGCATAAATATCCGGAGCTATATTCCTTTGCCTAAGATAAAAGAAGCTCGGTCTCAACAGCAATACATACATTGCTTCACTTAACTCTGTCAACACTTGGGGCACACCACTAGGGATGAAAATAGTCGGGAACGGTCGGGAAAATACCCTAACCACTTTCGTTCCTATATTTTCTTGTCGGGAACGGAACGGGAATGGGAACACTGGTCGGGAAAGCGAAATAGGATATACAGGATGTCGGAAACGAAACCATTCGATCGGGAACATGCCGATAACGGTCTGGAATCGGTAATTCAATCGGGAACATGCCGATAACTTTATACATTCTACTCGTTGCAACACTTACAACCATACATAGTACATATGTGAAAAAATACGTAGATAGCACCACATAAAAAGTAGAGACCTAGGCGGCCAGCAGCCCATCATGGGCCAATCCTGTCACGCTCACCCACATGGTGTTCTGCCAGGCAACAGCATGCACGCATGCAGCAGCAGTGCAGCACCCCACCACAAAAATGCTGCAAGGCATTAGTCCCAACTCGCCCACGGAGTCATCACCAGCCGCGCAGATAAGCTACAAAAGGAAGTGCAGGGTGCGGGAGAGCAACTAGCGCGGCCCCTCTGCCTGGGTTTGTGTGGTCTACACGACGTGGGCCTAGGTTGTGTTTTATGGGCTAAAAACAAATACGGGAATACTGTCGGGAATTTTCCTAGTTGAATCTGGTAACCGTGGATACTGTCAGGAAAAGTGCTCACCTGATTTCGTTCCCGTTTTCGCCAGATTTTCCTGTGTGTTTTATGGGCTAAAAACAAATACGGGAATACTGTCGGGAATTTTCCTAGTTGAATCTGGTAACCGTGGATACTGTCAGGAAAAGTGCTCACCTGATTTCGTTCCCGTTTTCGCCAGATTTTCCTGTTTTTTCTGTTTCCTATTTTTTCTTGCAAATACGATATTTGATCGGTTTATACGGAATACGGTGCTGGTCGGGACGGGATTTTCCTGTCCCGTTTTCATCCCTACACACCACTGCTGCCATTGTCTAACTAACCCGGTGAAACGTTTATTGACAAAGTTAACACGGTTTAAGGTTTATTGACCCGATGAACCTTGGTTGATCGGGTCAATGGAGTATTGACCCGGTTAAAAGTCTAATGAGCCGTAAAAAGACGATTGACCCAATTAATTCAATATTGACCCGGTGAGATGATGATTGACCCGGGTGAAGGTGTATTGACTGGGCTAAACGTGCATTGCCCCAGGGAAATCTGTGACAACCCTGGTAATTAAAATTTCAAAATCAATGTCATTAGCCTAACTCTATGTTTTAAACCCACTAATGAGAGGGTGGAAAGAATTTAAAAAGGGTTCAGTTAGAATTCAAATTTAATTTGGGCACATTTGGGCACATTTGAAACTTTTAAAATAACTTTAAAACCATAAGCCAAATGAGATTTTGCCTGAAACCAAAGTTGTAGAACTTTTTATTTTGAACAACTTTCGTGTTCAAAAGTTTTTGAAATTCAAATCAGAAAGAGGAGAAAACGCCCTGTTTGCACCCAGCCCCCTGAACTTTTTCGAATTTTTGCATTTCGGTCCCTGGCGTCTCCCCCTCTGCTCTGCCGCGCCGCGCGCGCTCGCCTGCCCGCCGCGCGCCAGGTGGCCGGCGTCGCCTGACCGGCGCGGAGCGCCAGGCCAGTGGCCGCCGCACCACCCCGCCACGGCCGGCTTTGCCCCGCCCCGACGCCGCGCGGCCAGTACCCGCCCGCGCGTGCGCTGCCGCGCCCAGGCCGCCGCCCGCCCGGCCAGTCTCCGCGCTCCGCCGTGCCGCCCCGGCCCCCGCGCCCCACCAGTCGTTGCGCCCGCCCTCCGCCCGAGCCGCTGCCGCTGCTGCTTCCCCACTCCGCGCCCGGCACTATCTCCTCGCACCCACGCCAGTATCTCGGCCGCCCAGTCGCCGCGCCCGCTCGCCGCACGCCGCGCCGGCGTTCTGCCGCCGCCCGCCGCGCCCAGTGCACGCCGCTGCCGTGCCCCGCCCCGCGCGTCGCCCAGGCATCTCCACGCCCCCTCCTGACCCTATAAAAGCCCCGCCCCGACCGCCCGCGCGAGCCCCCGGCCACCAGAACACCTCGCCGCGCCATCGCCGCCGCCGAGCACCACCCGCCCGTGGGCAGCCCTCCACAGCCGCCCACTGCCCAAACTGAGCACCCAGCCACCACTACATCACCTCACCGCAGCTCGCCGACCCGCCCAACGCCACCCAGAGCCACCGGAGCTCCGCCGCCCGCGCTGCCGTCGCCGCCGCCGCCCCTGCTCGCCGTGGACAGCACGACACCGACCCCCTCCGTCCAAGCCGAGCCTCTGAGTAGCTTCCCCACGCGTCACTGAAGCTCACCGACCGGACCACGCCACCCCAAGCCCGCCGGAGCACCGCCGTCGACGCGAGCCGCGCCGCCGCCGCCTCTGCTCCAACGCCGGCGAGCCCTTCCCGGCCGTCCCCCACCTGAACAACACCCCCACAAGGTAGCCCTCGCACCCCTGAACCTTCCCCGACCCCCGCCCCTCGCCGCCGGCGAGCCCCCTCGCCGGAATTTCGGCCGGCCGCCGTACCCGAGCCGCCGAGGACCCAATTGCAAGGATTTAAATCTTTAGAAGGGTCTGAGCGTAAGATTCAAGGACCTAGTTGTAAAAGAAAATTTCAAACCTAGATTCAAATTCAGTGAACTTGTAAAATTCGTATAAAATCGTAGAAAATTCAGAAAAATGCAAACTCAACTGTTCTGGAATCCTAAGAACAAACTCTACCACTTTTGTTACAAAAATTTTCTCAGAATCTCAAAATATTTTGCTCTACATTAAATAGAAGCTTTAATGGACATATTTTATACCCACTGTTCTAGAACAATGCTGACCCTGAATTTTGGGCAGTGAACTATTTGCTGGATGGTTAGGACTGTGTAAAAAGATCAGGCCCAAATTCCATCTCTAGATTTACTGTTTGTTAAACTTAGTTTCATATCATGTGTAAGAAGAATATTTTATCCCTGCAGTTAGGTGGTAAGTCACCCATTGAAATTTTTCCTATGCTAATGTATTGGTAACTAGAAGCCAGAGAAAAATTAGGAGACCTTTTATCTCACAGTAACCTATTTATTTGATTTATGTGCTAATAACATACATTAAATCAAGAAAATAGTACCTTAGTTTGGAAAATCCCCAAATTATTACTGGGAGTTACACTGTTGTAGAGGTTGCTGTGTAAAAAGTTTCATGGACAAAAACCCTGTGTAGGGTCCTGTAAAAATGAATCTTTAAAAAGCCTAGGTGTAGAATGTCATATTTTCTATGCTCTAAATACTGCATGATAAATCCTACAAAAATTACAGTAGCTTCTGCATGCTCAAGTGAGAGCTCTGCAAAAATCTTAGCCACAATTGTTGCACCAATTGATCTGTACAAAAAGAACAAGTATCTAACAGCAACAATGAAATCTATTTTTCAGAATTAATCTGTTACATAAAATTGGCTGAAAATTTTACAGTAAGCACACCTTTCCTTGATGTGCCTAAATCCAAAATTTCATGACCAGAAACTATCCCTTGTAGTAATTACTCTCAAATCGTAATCAAGTGCTATTTCCACGACTTAAACTTGTGCACTCATGTAGAATCGACGACTCTCGCCGACGGAACCTACGAGCTGGTGCCCGCGTCCGAGAGTGAGCAGCGTGAAGCTCAAGCAAATCTAACTGAAGCTTTTGAAGACCCGAGCCCAAGTTCGGAAGATCCCCAAGCGAACTGCGAAGGCAAGCCCCGGAGCATAACCCATTCTTCCCGAAATTATGCAACTCATTACTCTTTGCTTGTGCAGTAAGTTTATAGGAGTTGGATGAAAACTTAGATGCATGATGTCAGGAACCCTTGCTTGGAAAACTAGATGTAAGGTTCGATAGAATGCTGTGCTAATAGGACTCCGGTAAAAGTCGAGTGATTTCCTGTCACTCGCGAGAAAATAGGAGTTGAATGACTACTACACGCTGCAATCATAAGGACACGGACGGGTTATGTAACGATAGTTACGATTGAGGCCCGTCTGTCTAGTGAAAAATGCTAAGGCCGCAGGGTGTGGTAGTGATGATTAAGTCTTTGAACGTACTAAACACATGCCGAGATTATGGGAATCGGTAAGCTTAAGTACCTGATTGGCCCGGCAAGGGGACGGCATCCTACCCTTTGAACTTCGGTCCCATGTGCATATGGCGAGTGCAGAGAGTGGTCATGACCCGGCGCCGAACCGTGGCGTGGAGCTCTTGTACTCTCGGAGGGTAGCCCCGATCCACGACCCGGAAAGAAAGGGGAACAGTTGCACGTGTGACTCTAGGGAGTAACCACGTGACGTGTGTTTGGGTTTCCCTTGCAAGGTTAAGAAATTCGATTCGAATCGTCCGTTTCTCACGGCTATTGAGACTGCTTAACCATTTTTACCCACAGAGTAAGAAGAGGAACAATGATGATGAATGAACTGGTTGGATGGAAAATTTAATGCTTCACCATGTATGCTTTAGATAGCTGCTTATCTAGACTGGCTAACGAAACTAGAATCTTGAGCTAAAAGTTGAAAGTAAGGACCCACTTGTAGTTGCTTTTCGGCAAAACAAACCCCTGAGCCAAAAAGCCTGGCATGTCTAGAGTCGGTGGAGTAGATTCCACTACTCGGGTAAGTCTTGCTGAGTATTAGTATACTCAGCCTTGCTTGTGACTCGTTTTCAGGTGAGAACTTCGAAGACATGATTGCTAGCTTGACTTGGCCCTGCACTCTTCCCCCTGGTTGGTCGGTGGAATGGGATGCGCCCCCGTCCAACGGAGATAAGGCCGAGTGATGTCTCGTACGGGCTTCATCGAGACATCCTGTATCGTCGAGTAGTTTCCGTTGTTTATTTCCGCTGCATTTTAACTCTGAAGAACTTATTTATGTTAATTGAAGTACTTGTTTTCTAAACTCAGAACTAGGTCTGTAATATTGACTTATGCAAATGATGTAATACTTGCTGGAATGTGGTATTCTCTGGGCTCATCGTCGCATGAGCATTTGTATGTACGGCGCTCGATCCGTTCACCGTGGTTGTATCGGGAGGTTATACCCGACAGACCAGTGGATTACTCCGTTTGAAGTGTAAGGTTAACCGAGGATGCCTTAATGGTGATGGTTAATACACTTGAGCCGGATTAATTCAGGTGGTTCTGCCACAGCTGGTATCAGAGCCGTAGCTGGTGCCACAGCTGGCAACAGCGGACACCAGAGCCGAAATACATACGCCAGAGAATGCTACAAGCCTTAAAAATTCATTTTACTAAAACTTGACTAGAAGGTTGTGTTGCGAAATGCGTTGGTACGTTAAGGATGGTGCCTAGTTCGTAAAGCCCTAAGGGATTATGGGAAAGTTACTAGGTGGCTATCTAACTTCTATATATATTATCAACTGACTTCCAGCACATTACTTTCTGTCAAAACTTACTTTCATGCACAACCGACCCTAAATTCTGTAACGACGCACTCGTCGCTAAGGTAAGAAGGTAAGGATCCTCAGCCAACTGAGGGAGCTTGGCCTTCCTGTCGGTGATGCGAACCGAACGCTGCCCTCAAGCAGTGGCTTACTTGAGGTGCTGCCAATATGCCAACTGTTAGTTGAACATATTGGGAGTAGAAGGTTCGGCGCAGGGTATGGCGATCGCTGTTCATACCCCCGTCTCATGACGGTACCCCCGTGAATACGCTATCTCGATAGCGTATGTTAACGTCGTCTGTACGGCGGGAATTGTACAGATATCGTTTCTATAAGTAAACGGTAATGAATACGGACGCTTTCATGAGTGCTGGCATGAAAGGTTCATGATATATAAATGCTTGTCGATTTTCTGCAGGTACACTAACCGCGATTACGATAAGTTAAGGAACGATTAGAAAGACTCGACTAGCTATTATAGCGAGAGCCGTATTGTGTAAGCCACCGAAACTATCTTCGTAAGACCAAAGCTATTTGGCGATTATTTTATTTTGTGAGGACGAATAGGACGTGCATACATCATGAACATGTGTATCTGAAATCAAAAATGCGTTGTGTGAGAGTGGAAAGGTTCTTGCGTATCTAAGCATGGTTGCATAAGGATTATCTAGAGAAACTGTCCCAAATCTGCCACGACCGAAAAGAGCGAATTATTGACCAAAGAAAATGACCATTTCTGATAAAGTTCATGTTGAAGAAATTGTTCCAAATCTTGTGCCCTATCTTCTGTTCAAAAATGAAAAATTCTAAACTTATGGATAATAAGAAATAACAGAAACCTTGGAGCGTCAGATTTCTGTCCAGAATAAGCACTTCTGCCTCTTAAATTTTTAGGCCCCCTTCCTGCGGTTTTCTGCAAAAGAGCACAACACGAAACTTGTTCCAAATTCACCCAGGAAGCTTCTGTTAAAATTTGGTAAATTTTGGCTGGGTAGATTTTCCCTGGTGCACGAAACTCTAGCCCTCTGTTCGCTGAAAATTCTGGGTAGACAGTAAGGTAAAACCTGAAAAGAAAGACCATCTTAGAGACCCAATTAGCTCTGGAGTTGACTAGAAAAGTTGTTCACAAATACCTTAGGAGTGATCTGGTGGAATTTGAGAATTTTTGGATGAGAACTGTGGGAGTTATGATTATTTTTGCACACTATACAGAATCTGTCCTTGTGCTGCTCACAGTTTTTCGCTATCTCATTCCATTTGATCTTTTGTTCAGATGGCCGAGCCTGTTGAGATGATGGTGAATGAGGATGGACGCGTGCACTCGCAGTGTCTCCACTGGGAGGGCTTTCCCTCTATTTTGTGGGATGTTCTGCGTACCGCGGGCTATCTAATTCCCCCACGTTACGCCGGACTGGAGTTTGCAGAAAATGGAGTTACCCAGTGCCGTGTCAATGTGACTATCTTTTCGCACCCGCTACACCCGGAGTGGCCCGCCTTGGAGCTTGAGGCTGTTGGTCACCGTTTGGCCGATACTTGGGAGCTTGCAGCCATGAGGGCGCTCACCACATTTTGTGCGCAGCGTCCCGAGGTTGTCACACTCACTCCCATTGGATTGTTTCCTGCTGCCCAGGACAACGACCCCTTTTGGCTCAACAGGGTGCAGCACGCACAGTATTTGGTAGACTTCCATGCCCAGGAGACTATCCATACCTCCGTGCGGTGCATGAGTGCACTCTACCGGCTTCAGACTCTCCAGAGTCAGGCACTCGAGCAGCTCACTGATCTTGCTCAGGCCTACCATATGATGGCAGATACCAGGGATGAGCAGATAAAGGAGCTCAGTCAGGATCTTGAGGACAGAGATGCTTAGATTGGCCAACTTGAGGGCCAAATCCAGGAGCAGGACACTCTCATGGGTGAGAGAGATACCATGATAGCACAGTTGGAGGAGCAGCTCCATGATCTGAACCTTGAGTTGGAGGACGCTAATGAGCACATTCAGTGGCATCATGATCAGAATGACCATCCCCATGAGGACGACATGGAGGAGGATGAGGAGGAGCCACAGGAGATTGATGGTATCTCAGGTATGGATTTCGAGGGTGAGGTACCACAGGCACCTCAGATGGGAGCCCACTCTCCGGCTCACAGCGAGTCGTCCGTCAACGACTTGGATGATTTCTAGAGGACGACCTAGGAGGACTTTTGCACATACTCCTCGATAGGGTAGCCTAACTTTTGGCAAGTGTTGTAATAGGCTAACTAGGAGTTGAGTAACTCTTTTGTGTTGGGTACACCTGAACCATGTGGATACCCTCAGCCTGTAAGGAACGGCGATAAAACTTGGTGATTTCGTTGTAAGTTGGTAAACGATGGAATCCACAATCGCTGAGACTTGTCGGAATTTTTACCCATGTCTCCTTGCATTTCTTGGCTGAGTGTTGAATACCAGACTTATGCTAAATTTTGTGATCTAGGTTCTCACAAAAATTCAGCATCATTGGACCTCGCTAGTTTAAGATATAGGCGAGACCGTACCGGTCAATCTGCTGAAAAACAGCTAAGACAGTAAGGCAAAGGACGAGCTTTTCGACCACCTTAGTCATAGTTCTAGCACCGAAGTAAATACCAAAGTGGTGCATTACTAAATTCTCTGACTACTGCCAATGTTGAGATGTTTTGGATGGACCCACAGCAGGCTATGATTTTTCTCGTAGCAAACAGAGATTCTGTCCATACTTCTAGCTATGACTTCGGAAGTCTCTGACTACCCAATTAATCATGAATCAAGGAAGTAATATGGATCGCGATGCTAATGGTAACCTTTCACGTTTCAGATGGTTGGATCAACACGTGGCAACCCCGAGGGTTTTGGTGCCGGTGGCAGCCGCTCGCGACAATCGCCACCACCCCCGCCCAGTTTGGTGGAAGTGATGGCCGCTCAAACCGAGCTGCTACGTCAGATTGTGCAAGGGCAACACCAGCAGAGGGGTGGGCACAATGCTCACCAACCACAAGCTGCAGGATACACGGATTTCCTGGGGACCCAGCCTCCCTTGTTCCATAAGACCGAGGAACCCCTGGACACAGATGCATGGATTCGCACCATAGAATCCAAGTTCACACTACTTGTGGCCCCATGCTCAGAAGCCAACAAAGCTCGTTTTGCCGCGCAACAGCTTCGCGGTACCGCTCGTCTGTGGTGGGACCACTATTCTGCGATGCTCCCGGCTGATCATGTGGTCGACTGGAATGAATTCAAGACCGCGTTCCGGGCACATCATATCCCCGAGGGTCTCATGGAGAGAAAATTGAATGAGTTCCTGGCACTCACCCAAGGCACCCGCACCGTGTTGCAGTACGCCCAGGCGTTCAACAACCTATGCCAGTATGCGGGCTATCACGCTGATACGGATGCCAAGAAGCGTGATCGTTTCCGCCGAGGTCTGAATACCAAGCTCAAGGAACGTCTGAACCTAGCCAGGGCTGACACCTACAATGAGTTGGTCAATATGGCCATTACCCAGGAAGACTGTATCATGGCGCACCGGGCAGAGAAGAAGAGAAAGGCACCCGCAGGACCGTCAAGTGTCCAACCACCAAGGTATCGCATCGTGCAAAATACCGCACCTACAGCTCCACCAAAGGCCCCGCAGCCAGGAAGATGGATTGCCAGACCCCCACAGCAGCCAGGCCTGGTACGACCCCCGATGCCTCCACAGAATGGTCCGAGGCCCGTTCTTCAACAGTCTCTTCGACCTAGCCCCGCGAATCGCTGTTTCAAATGCGGGAGTTCCAGCCACTTCGCACGCGAATGCCCTCAGCCTGGACAGCCCAACCAAGGTCAAGGATCCAACCCGAACGCCAAGAACAGGGGCAAGAGACAGACCCTGCAAGTCAAGCAAGGACGGATTAACTTCACCACGCTTGCAGAGCTTCCAGAAGGAGCCCCAGTAATGTCGGGTACATTCTCTATCCATAACAAGCCTGCCGTTATATTATTTGATTTTGGTGCATCGCATAGTTTCATAAGTGCAAAATTCGGTGCAAAAGTAGGCTTGGATGTTTGTCACACAAAAGGGTCATATATGATATCAACACCGGGTGGTAAAATTGCTTCAAACCAAATGGTCAGACAAGTACCAGTCAAATTGGGTAGTAAAACCATCGACACGGACCTTGTCCTTTTACCCCTCGACGGCATGGACATTATTTTGGGAATGAACTGGATGGCTATGCATGGAGTCACACTGGACCTTTCTTCCCGAGCCGTTGAGATAAATTCACCTAGTCACGGAGCCACTACCCTTTACCTACCATTCATAGATTGCACGAATTCCTGTGCTTATGAGATGGAAGGACTTAAGCTAGATGAGATTCTTGTGGTGAACGAGTACGCCGATGTTTTCCCGGATGACTTACCAGGAATGCCACCGGATAGGGATATTGAGTTCGTTATTGAGCTACAACCAGGCACTGCACCTATATCCAAAAGACCATATAGGATGCCCCCTAAGGAATTGGCCGAGCTGAAAATTCAACTCCAAGAACTACTGGACAAAGGTTTTATTCGCCCTAGCGCGTCACCTTGGGGATGTCCAGCCCTATTCGTAAAGAAGAAGGATGACAGTTTGAGATTATGTGTGGACTACCGACCTCTCAATGCGGTAACAGTTAAAAATAAATACCCACTTCCTCGCATCGATGTGCTCTTCGATCAATTAGCTGGAGCCAGAGTCTTCTCAAAGATTGATCTTCGCTCGGGATATCATCAGATCAAGATTCGCCCGTGCGATATTCCTAAGACTGCCTTCTCCACACGATATGGACTATATGAATTCTTGGTCATGTCCTTTGGACTCACCAATGCCCCTGCCTACTTCATGTATCTAATGAATTCGGTATTCATGCCCGAACTTGACAAATTCGTCGTAGTGTTCATCGACGACATTCTTATCTATTCAAAGGATGAGGAAGAGCATGCCAAGCACCTTCGCATTGTTCTTCAGCGACTCAGAGACCACCAACTCTATGCTAAGTTTTCTAAGTGTGAATTCTGGTTGGATACTGTAAAGTTCTTAGGTCACACGATCTCCAGCGAAGGCATAGCTGTTGACCCCAGCAAGGTACAAGAGGTGATGGATTGGAAACCCCCTACCTCTGTTCATCAGATTCGCAGTTTTCTCGGCTTAGCCGGTTACTACCGTCGCTTCATCCCGGATTTCTCTCGAATTGCTAAGCCCATGACGGAACTATTGAAGAAGGAAGTAAAGTTTGTATGGAATGAGAAGTGTGAGGAAGCCTTCCACACTCTCAGAGAGCATCTGACTACTGCACCTGTGTTAGCTCAACCCGATAATACCAAGTCATTCGATATGTATTGTGACGCATCAGGTACTGGTCTAGGATGTGTGCTTATGCAAGAGAATCGAGTGATTGCATATGCCTCACGAGCCCTTCGGCCCCACGAACAGAATTATCCCACGCATGACCTTGAGCTCGCAGCCGTCATTCACGCTCTGAAGATATGGAGGCACTATCTCATGGGTACACAGTGCAATATCTACACGGATCATAAGAGTCTCAAGTACATCTTCACACAAGCCGATCTGAATATGAGACAACGAAGATGGCTAGAATTAATCAAAGATTATGACCTTGAAGTGCGCTATCACCCCGGTAAGGCTAATATAGTCGCGGATGCACTAAGCCGCAAGTCCCATTGCCATTGCTTATCCATGGAGTCCTACCATGAGACATTATGTGCAGACATGAGGAAGCTTAACTTGGAAATGGTTTCCCAAGGCACTCTAAATCACATCTCAGTTGAGCCCACTCTTCACGACCAAATCGTCATGGCACAACTATATGATGAAGGAATCAAGATCATCAAACAAAAACTCTCTCTAGGTGAGGAGAAGTATAAGTGTTTCCGCCAGGACCATAAGAGAGTTCTATGGTTCGAAAGTCGTATAGTCGTTCCGAAGAATCGTGAACTCCGCAAGCAAATTCTTGATGAGGCACACCTCTCCAAATTCTCTATCCACCCCGGTAGTAGCAAAATGTATCAGGACCTAAGGCAAAACTTCTGGTGGACTAGAATGAAAAGGGAAATTGCTACGTATGTCTCGGAATGTGACACGTGCCAGAGAGTAAAAGCTAGCCACTTAAAGGTAGCCGGTACACTTCAACCGTTACCTATACCATCATGGAAATGGGAAGACATAAGTATGGACTTCATCGTTGGACTACCAAACACATCCCAGAGACATGATTCCATATGGGTTATCGTTGATAGACTCACGAAGACGGCACATTTTCTTCCGGTATACACCACCTATTCTACCAAGAAATATGCCGATATTTACCTCGATCGTATTGTTTGCCTGCATGGAATACCTAAGACAATCATTTCCGATCGTGGTCCTCAGTTTGTAGCACGCTTTTGGGAGCAACTGCAAACGTCTCTTGGCACTAAGCTGATTCGCAGCTCAGCATACCATCCTCAGACCGATGGACAAACGGAAAGAGTAAACCAAATTCTGGAAGACATGCTGAGAGCCTGTGTCATTCATTATGACAAGAATTGGGACAAATGCCTACCCCTAGCAGAGTTCTCGTACAACAACAGCTATCAAACGAGTTTGAAAATGGCACCATTTGAGGCACTGTACGGACGAAGGTGTCGAACCCCTTTGAGCTGGTCACAAACCGGAGAACGTAAAATAATGGGACCCGACCTGGTAATCGAGGCAGAGGAGAAAGTAAAAGTAATACAAGCAAATCTTAAAGCCGCACAAGCCCGACAAAAGAGCTATTCTGACAAAAGGAGAAAGCCCCTAAAGTTCGAAGTTGGCGATCATGTCTATCTTCGAGTTTCACCAACCAAAGGAGTGCGAAGATTTGGGATCAAAGGCAAACTAGCTCCCCGTTATATTGGTCCTTACGAAATCATGGAGAGCTGCGGACCCGTAGCCTACAAATTACGACTGCCCCCTCAGCTCACGGCCACCCATGATGTCTTCCACGTATCTCAACTCAAGAAGTGTATTCGAGTCCCTACCGAGATTGTGGAACAACAAGAAATATCGTTGGAACCCGATCTCTCGTATGTCGAACACCCAATTAAGATTCTGGATCAAAAAGAAAGAGAGACCAGGAGGAAAGTGATTAGAATGTATAAGATACAATGGAATCGCCACACGGAAGAAGAAGCCACCTGGAAAACAGAAAGCTACCTGAACCAACATTTCCCTGGGTTTCTTGCCTCAACCACTGGTATGTGCACCCACGCCCACACTAAGAACTACCGAATCTCGGGGCGAGATTCTTGTTAAGGGGGGAAGGCTGTGACAACCCTGGTAATTAAAATTTCAAAATCAATGTCATTAGCCTAACTCTATGTTTTAAACCCACTAATGAGAGGGTGGAAAGAATTTAAAAAGGGTTCAGTTAGAATTCAAATTTAATTTGGGCACATTTGGGCACATTTGAAACTTTTAAAATAACTTTAAAACCATAAGCCAAATGAGATTTTGCCTGAAACCAAAGTTGTAGAACTTTTTATTTTGAACAACTTTCGTGTTCAAAAGTTTTTGAAATTCAAATCAGAAAGAGGAGAAAACGCCCTGTTTGCACCCAGCCCCCTGAACTTTTTCGAATTTTTGCATTTCGGTCCCTGGCGTCTCCCCCTCTGCTCTGCCGCGCCGCGCGCGCTCGCCCGCCCGCCGCGCGCCAGGTGGCCGGCATCGCCTGACCGGCGCGGAGCGCCAGGCCAGTGGCCGCCGCACCACCCCGCCACGGCCGGCTTTGCCCCGCCCCGACGCCGCGCGGCCAGTCCCCGCCCGCGCGTGCGCTGCCGCGCCCAGGCCGCCGCCCGCCCGGCCAGTCTCCGCGCTCCGCCGTGCCGCCCCGGCCCCCGCGCCCCACCAGTCGTCGCGCCCGCCCTCCGCCCGAGCCGCTACCGCTGCTGCTTCCCCACTCCGCGCCCGGCACTATCTCCTCGCGCCCACGCCAGTATCTCGGCCGCCCAGTCGCCGCGCCCGCTCGCCGCACGCCGCGCCGGCGTTCTGCCGCCGCCCGCCGCGCCCAGTGCACGCCGCTGTCGTGCCCCGCGCCGCGCGTCGCCCAGGCATCTCCACGCCCCCTCCTGACCCTATAAAAGCCCCGCCCCGACCGCCCGCGCGAGCCCCCGGCCACCAGAACACCTCGCCGCGCCATCGCCGCCGCCGAGCACCACCCGCCCGTGGGCAGCCCTCCACAGCCGCCCACTGCCCAAACTGAGCACCCAGCCACCACTACATCACCTCACCGCAGCTCGCCGACCCGCCCAACGCCACCCAGAGCCACCGGAGCTCCGCCGCCCGCGCTGCCGTCGCCGCCGCCGCCCCTGCTCGCCGTGGACAGCACGACACCGACCCCCTCCGTCCAAGCCGAGCCTCTGAGTAGCTTCCCCACGCGTCACTGAAGCTCACCGACCGGACCACGCCGCCCCAAGCCCGCCGGAGCACCGCCGTCGACGCGAGCCGCGCCGCCGCCGCCTCTGCTCCAACGCCGGCGAGCCCTTCCCGGCCGTCCCCCACCTGAACAACACCCCCACAAGGTAGCCCTCGCACCCCTGAACCTTCCCCGACCCCCGCCCCTCGCCGCCGGCGAGCCCCCTCGCCGGAATTTCGGCCGGCCGCCGTACCCGAGCCGCCGAGGACCCAATTGCAAGGATTTAAATCTTTAGAAGGGTCTGAGCGTAAGATTCAAGGACCTAGTTGTAAAAGAAAATTTCAAACCTAGATTCAAATTCAGTGAACTTGTAAAATTCGTATAAAATCGTAGAAAATTCAGAAAAATGCAAACTCAACTGTTCTGGAATCCTAAGAACAAACGCTACCACTTTTGTTACAAAAATTTTCTCAGAATCTCAAAATATTTTGCTCTACATTAAATAGAAGCTTTAATGGACATATTTTATACCCACTGTTCTAGAACAATGCTGACCCTGAATTTTGGGCAGTGAACTAGTTGCTGGATGGTTAGGACTGTGTAAAAAGATCAGGCCCAAATTCCATGTCTAGATTTACTGTTTGTTAAACTTAGTTTCATATCATGTGTAAGAAGAATATTTTATCCCTGCAGTTAGGTGGTAAGTCACCCATTGAAATTTTTCCTATGCTAATGTATTGGTAACTAGAAGCCAGAGAAAAATTAGGAGACCTTTTATCACAAAGTAACCTATTTATTTGATTTATGTGCTAATAACATACATTAAATCAAGAAAATAGTACCTTAGTTTGGAAAATCCCCAAATTATTACTGGGAGTTACACTGTTGTAGAGGTTGCTGTGTAAAAAGTTTCATGGACAAAAACCCTGTGTAGGGTCCTGTAAAAATGAATCTTTAAAAAGCCTAGGTGTAGAATGTCATATTTTCTATGCTCTAAATACTGCATGATAAATCCTACAAAAATTACAGTAGCTTCTGCATGCTCAAGTGAGAGCTCTGTAGAAAGCTTAGCCACAATTGTTGCACCAATTGATCTGTACAAAAAGAACAAGTATCTAACAGCAACAATGAAATCTATTTTTCAGAATTAATCTGTTACATAAAATTGGCTGAAATTTTACAGTAAGCACACCTTTCCTTGATGTGCCTAAATCCAAAATTTCATGACCAGAAACTATCCCTTGTAGTAATTACTCTCAAATCGTAATCAAGTGCTATTTCCACGACTTAAACTTGTGCACTCATGTAGAATCGACGACTCTCGCCGACGGAACCTACGAGCTGGTGCCCGCGTCCGAGAGTGAGCAGCGTGAAGCTCAAGCAAATCTAACTGAAGCTTTTGAAGACCCGAGCCCAAGTTCGGAAGATCCCCAAGCGAACTGCGAAGGCAAGCCCCGGAGCATAACCCATTCTTCCCGAAATTATGCAACTCATTACTCTTTGCTTGTGCATTAAGTTTATAGGAGTTGGATGAAAACTTAGATGCATGATGTCAGGAACCCTTGCTTGGAAAACTAGATGTAAGGTTCGATAGAATGCTGTGCTAATAGGACTCCGGTAAAAGTCGAGTGATTTCCTGTCACTCGCGAGAAAATAGGAGTTGAATGACTACTACACGCTGCAATCATAAGGACACGGACGGGTTATGTAACGATAGTTACGATTGAGGCCCGTCTGTCTAGTGAAAAATGCTAAGGCCGCAGGGTGTGGTAGTGATGGTTAAGTCTTTGAACGTACTAAACACATGCCGAGATTATGGGAATCGGTAAGCTTAAGTACCTGATTGGCCCGGCAAGGGGACGACATCCTACCCTTTGAACTTCGGTCCCATGTGCATATGGCGAGTGCAGAGAGTGGTCACGACCCGGCGCTGAACCGTGGCGTGGAGCTCTTGTACTCTCGGAGGGTAGCCCTGATCCACGACCCGGAAAGAAAGGGGAACAGTTGCACGTGTGACTCTAGGGAGTAACCACGTGACGTGTGTTTGGGTTTCCCTTGCAAGGTTAAGAAATTCGATTCGAATCGTCCGTTTCTCACAGCTATTGAGACTGCTTAACCATTTTTACCCACAGAGTAAGAAGAGGAACAATGATGATGAATGAACTGGTTGGATGGAAAATTTAATGCTTCACCATGTATGCTTTAGATAGCTGCTTATCTAGACTGGCTAACGAAACTAGAATCTTGAGCTAAAAGTTGAAAGTAAGGACCCACTTGTAGTTGCTTTTCGGCAAAACAAACCCCTGAGCCAAAAAGCCTGGCATGTCTAGAGTCGGTGGAGTAGATTCCACTACTCGGGTAAGTCTTGCTGAGTATTAGTATACTCAGCCTTGCTTGTGACTCGTTTTCAGGTGAGAACTTCGAAGACATGATTGCTAGCTTGACTTGGCCCTGCACTCTTCCCCCTGGTTGGTCGGTGGAATGGGATGCGCCCCCGTCCAACGGAGATAAGGCCGAGTGATGTCTCGTACGGGCTTCATCGAGACATCCTGTATCGTCGAGTAGTTTCCGTTGTTTATTTCCGCTGCATTTTAACTCTGAAGAACTTATTTATGTTAATTGAAGTACTTGTTTTCTAAACTCAGAACTAGGTCTGTAATATTGACTTATGCAAATGATGTAATACTTGCTGGAATGTGGTATTCTCTGGGCTCATCGTCGCATGAGCATTTGTATGTACGGCGCTCGATCCGTTCACCGTGGTTGTATCGGGAGGTTATACCCGACAGACCAGTGGATTACTCCGTTTGAAGTGTAAGGTTAACCGAGGATGCCTTAATGGTGATGGTTAATACACTTGAGCCGGATTAATTCAGGTGGTTCTGCCACAAAATCGACCCGATGATAGGTATATTGACCAGGTTAAGCTTGAAGATGTATTGACTAGATTAAAGGTGTATTGACCCGATGACACAACGATCGACCGGGTTAAACGTGTATTGAAGCCGTGAAAAGATGATTGATCCAATTAATTCATTACTGACTTGGTGAAACGATGATTGACCCAGTTGAAGGTGTATTGACCGGGCTATATTAGACCCGGGATCACGGGACTGCGCAGATGGTCTACATCTTACAGGATAAGGGGTGGGACATGGCCCACGCCCTACACCAGTTGTAACTACTCGTAGCGTAGTAGAACTACTCATACAGTAGTAAAACCAGTCGCACACAGTAGGGAACTACCAGAAAAGTACTCGGGTAGGACTCTTAGGCTTTTATCTGACTAGAACTTCCATGTAACCCTGTCCCCCCAGACTATATAAGGGCGGGCAGAGACCCCCTCCAAACAGGAGATCACCCGATCACCACCTAAGTCAATACAAGCAACATAGGACGTAGGGTATTACGCTCTTGGTGGCCCAAACCTGTCTAAACTTTGTGTTCCTTGCACCTTCGAGTTCCTGATCTCGGCGACACTCTACCTACAAACTCACCACCTCGGGGGTATCCCTCGGTGGGAGTGGCGGTAAAACACCGACAGCTGGCACGCCAGGTAGGGGTGTTCATTGAGCATCCACCGAAGAACTCGATGGCATCTCTCAGCTTCACCAGCACCATGCTCGACGAGGGCACAACTTTCATCTTTGGCTCCTGGATCTGCGTCGCCAACAGCTTGGTGTCGGTGTTTTACCGCCACGCCCACCGTGGGATACCCCCGAGGTGGTGAGTTTGTAGGTAGGGTGTCGCTGAGATCTGGAACTCGAAGGTGCAAAGGAACGCAAGGTTTAGACAAGTTCGGGCCGCTGAGAGTATAATACCCTACGTCCTGTGTGGTTTGTATTGCCTTTGATGGTGATTATCCTCGAGGGGGTCCCTGTCCGCCCTTATATAGTCTGGAGGGACAGGTTTACATTGAAGTCCCAGTCGGGTATGAGCCTAGGAGTCCTACCCGAGTACTTCTTGGGTAGTTTCCTACCGTGTCCGACTAGCTTCACTACTGTACGAGTAATCCTACTGCATTACGAGTAGTTACAACAGATGTACAGCGTGGGTCATGTCCCATCCCGTATCCTAGGAGAAGTGTGCCACGTGGACAGTCCCGTGTGCCCGGGTCAGACAAGCCCCCGAGCTCTTCGTAGCTGAGTACTGCAGGCATCCGAGTACTTCTGTGGGCGTCTTCGAGTCCTCCTGAACTTCGTCTTCAAGGTGTTCTCCGAGTACTTTCTTGGCTGCGTCGAGGCTGTGAGGTGCTCATACCCCGAGTAGTTGTCCAGTCTTCTTTATATGGGGTGTGATTAAACTCGCACTCCATATGGAGTAGCCCCCGAGCCTTAGGTTGACTCGTAGAATCAGGCTGAGGGTCAATTTAATCTTGAGTCTTCTATCCTTATCTTCCAGCAGATTTGAAAAATAAGTCGCTGATGACATGTGTCCCGCAGCCCCCGAGTCTTGAATCCAAATCAAGGATCCAAAGAATGGTGGCATGCAACATATAAAAGTAAAGATTTGATGGTGAACATGGGCAAATTGGTGTAGTAAATTTGAAAACCTCTTTTTCGGGATGAATTCCCTGAAAAATAGTGAAACAAATAACATCCCAACAAACACCCAATAGTGCCTCTCAAATTAATCTTTGTGCCCTGAGCCAATGACTAAATAAGACCTCTGAGTAATAACTTGAACAAACCCCTTATTTCGGAATAACATCCCTAAAATGAGGGTTAACAACATCTACCCAAGATACATCTTAAAAAGCCTCTTGGATTGAGTATTGTCGAGTAATTTTACAGCATCCAGTGTTGAAAAATGAGAGTTGTACCTTGAGGCACGTTGAGTGCCTTGTCCCATCAAGCCCCCAAGCCAGGAGCCAGATGATAAGCATAAAGTAGTCGTAGCAGAAAGGTGGTGCTAGCCCCCGAGCCCAGGCAGTGGGCAAGTAGTCACTTGTGCTTGAGCAGCCGATGAAGCCATCTAGTCGAAGTCGGTCCCGACTAAGATTGTAGTCAAGACAAGTAATCGAAGTAGTCAAACATGTGTAGAACTAGTCGTAAACTAGTAAACTCCTTGCCATGAGGGCAAGGCCCCTTCAATAACATAGTGTACAAGTCGAAAACAAGTAATAGGTTACTGGAAATAAGGGAGCGAGGCCCCTTCAGTAACCCAAGAGACTAGTCGTAAACTAGTAGAACAGCGTTGTACTAGAAATATGAGCGCAAGGCTCCTTCGGTAACCCAAGAGACTAGTCGGAAACTAGTAATTAGTTAGTGGAAGTATGGGAGCAAGGCCCCTTCAGTAAACTTGCGCGTAATACCAGTCATGAGCCGGTAAAGCAGATTTGTACTGGAAGTATCAATCTCCAGGCACCAACAAAAGATGTCCCCAGTTGATCAAGGGTGAAAACAACGTAGATGCTCAATATTCCAAGAATTTGGTACCTCCTGACCATCAGGGTACTGTAAGCGGTAAGATCCAGGGCCTGTAATCTTGTGCACAATGAAAGGTCCTTCCCATCATGAGTTAAGCTTGTGTAGTCCGGTATCATCCTGGATTCGTCGAAGAACCATATCTCCAACGTTGAAAGAGCGTCGTTGAACGTTCCTGTTGTGGTAACGACAAACTCCTTGTAAGTAACGGGCCGACTAGAACAATACATTGCATCTGGTTTCCTCAGCTGAATCAAGCTCGAGATACCTTGTAGTGTCAGCCTCACTTTCGTCAAACATCTCTAGTCGTGAAGACTTTCACATCACATCAGTTGGTAATATAGCTTCAGACTTGTATACGAGAAACAAAGGTGACTGTCCTGTGGCTTTGCTTGGTTGTGTGCGAAGCCCCAGACTACTTATGAGATATCATTCATCCACTTGCCGCCCTTTTTGCTGTTCTCGTTATAGAGTCTTTTCTTCAATCCATCAAGAATCAAGCCGTTGGCGCGCTTAACCTGGCCATTGGCCCGCGGGTGAGCCATTGAAACATATTTGACTTCAATGGAACTGAGTTCACAGAAATCCCAAAACTGATGCGAGTGGAAATTGGATCCCAAATCTGTAATGATGGTGTTAGGGTAGCCAAAGCGGTGTAAGATATTGCAGATGAAAGTAACCACTCGATCTTTATTGAGCGTGTGATTGGCTTGTACTCGATCCACTTGGTAAACTTGTCAATGGCCACCAACACGTGTGTGAAACCTCTTGGCGCAGTTGTTAAGGGCCCTATCATGTCCAGGCCCTAGCATGCAAACAACCATGAGGGTGGTATGGTGATTAGGTTATGAGCCGGAACATGGGGTTGTTTGCCAAAGAACTGGCAGTTGGTGCACCGGCGAATGAGTGCTTCGGCATCTGCCAAAGCAGTCGGCTAGTAGAAACCAGACCGAAACGCCTTGCCGACTAGTGTGCAAGAAGCTGCGTGGTTCCCGCACACGCCTTCATGAATCTCTTGGAGTATCTCTTTGCCCTCCTCCGTGCTGACACACTTCATGAGTATGCCCAATGCTGATCCACGCTTGTACAGGTTACCCCCAACTAGAACATACCCTTTGCTGCGCCGTAGGATGCGAGTAGCTTCAGCGCTTTTTGGGTCGACGCCGGGGGGTAATTTGTGCTCCTAGATGTAGTCAATGAAGGCCACCCTCCAGTCGACCTCGATCACCAGGACCTCTCGGTCGGGTTCCTTGGGACCCTGAGCGATGGAACTTGAGTCTGGTACCCTGATGGAAGGGTGGTGCAACTCATGAACGAAAACTCCAGGTGGGACATTAGCTCGATCAGAAACCAGTTTGGAGAGCAAATCCACGCCCACATTGTTGTCGTGAATCACATGGTGAATTTTCAACCCCGAGAACTTGTTCTCGAGCCTGCGTATTTCCGTAACTGTGACACCTTGGGTGTCTAAAAGACTAAACAAAGATCCATAACATGAAATCAGGCATAAAAGAGCAATAAAAGTATACAAAAACCTATTAAAATCTACCTTTCAAGCAAATGTATATGTGTATATGTATATATGCATCTACATGTGAACTCTTGCAAACAAACCCTTATAACTTTCAAAGTTGATCACAAATGACCCTAAAAATTTAATGGCACATCTATCATAATAAGAGCAACAAAAGTCAAGTTGAACTCAAGGGCTAAAGTGCAAAAATTCACATGAAATGACATATCTTTTAAATACTAGTTTTCGGAAATTCAAAATAACTTTTTATACATTGCTCAAATGAACATAGTCATAAAATAAAAAATGTATATCTTGAAAAGTTGAACAAAATTGGTATTCAAATGTTTTTGATTTGATCTTGGGAAGAATGAGTTTTAGCTCCTTTTTCACACAGGCCCCCGCTGTTTTTGCTTCTAGCGCATAAGTCCCATCACCTTCTCCCTTCTCTCTCCTCCCTCTGCCCTGTCCCATCGCCGGCAGGCCAGCTGGACGGCACACCCCAGCGCAGCTGAGCTCGCTCGGCCATGTGGACCCGCCAGCATCTGAAAAATCCCCCGCTAGCCCACAAAATCTCGCTCTTCCCCCTCAGGAAGCCTCCACGTGGCGGCATTCTTCTGCCGCGGGCGCTGCTGGCGCCACGGCGAGCCCCGCCGGCGACAGCAAGGCAGTCGTGCCCCTGGTTTTGCCCCCTGGTCACGCCTTCCCCAGCAGCTCGTGCCCAAGCCGCCATCCGAGGCGCCTGAGCTCGCCGCCCCAACCCCAACTCCGGCGAGCAGTCACCGCACGTGGACGTGCCGCTCCGCCCCCACATTGTCCAAACCAACCCTCCCATCACTTTCTCCGCCTCACACCGAAGCTGCAAGGCTGATCCCCGCGCCCTCTTCCTCACCGGAGCGCCGCCACCACCACCCGCACCCGCCGCCGGCTCTGTGCCACCGCCGGCAAGCCGCCTCGGTCCACCCTTCCCCACCCAAGGCCACAAACAGGTGCGGTATGTTCCCCTCATGCCTCTCCCACCTTCGCCCCTCACCGCTGGTGACCCTTGTCGCTGGAATTTGGCCAGTCGTCGCCGTTTCCCTGCACAAAGGACCCTTTTTCTTTGATTTCAATATTTCCGAGAAGATTTCCGTAAAATCTCAGGGACTCATTTGTAAACCAGAAACTAGAACTTTGAAAACCAATCTATGAACTTTGATAATGCAAAACAACTCATAGAAAAATCCTAAAAATACAAACTAAGATGTTCTGAACTCCTTAAGTTAAGATCTACAGCTTTGTAAAAGGATCTTGGACCGTTTCCACATAATTTTAGCTGTAGATTTAAATCAAGTTTAAATATATTTTAGTTGTTCCAAGAGTTTCAAGAAAGAAGTGCTCATGAGTTTTGGATGGTAGCTTCTGTACTAAGAGTATAGTCTTTCATAAAAATTTCATGCTCTGAATCCAATCACAACTATATGTTTCGAGTACTTTTGTTATATGCTAGATCCAGTTAAACTAGATTTTTAACCTCTGATTCATGCATAGGAAAAATCTACAAAATTTACAATAGCCTACTCATGCAAGTAAGTTTGTTCAGTAAAATGTTGAGCACCAGTTCTTGCACGGTTTGTTCTGTACAAATAGATCTTGATCCTAGCAGTAGCTGTTTAATGAAATTTTTTTCATGATTAACCTGCTGAATGAAAATGGCTAAAAAATTTACAGTGAGTTTGTACTTAAGTAACGTACTCTGCATAAAAATCTGAACCTCAGAAACTACCTCTACGAGTAGTTTTGCTTAAACCATGATTACTGTTGAAAATGGCCATTTACAACATGATAAAACCACTCACTTACTTAATGAAGTCAGTTAATCCAGATAAGTACTCGATAGATGACTGCCCAAGGAAAAGAAAATCAAGTGCTCAACTACTTAACTTGAGTTTTGTTGAATGGCTACTTTATAGTGAAACTATTATTTATCTTATACTATTAAAACCACTTATACATGTGCATTCATATAGAATTGACTACTCTCGCCGACGGAACCTACGATCTGGTGCCCGAGTCCGAGAGTTAGTAGCACGAAGCTCAAGTTAATGTAACTGAAGTCGCTAAAGACCCAAACCAAAGTTCGGAAGAACGCCCGACTAGTTTTGCTCAAGAAGGCAAGTCTCGATGCATGATCCCAGTGTTTCAATTTATGCAACTATTGTTCCTTTTCACCTATTCATTTAAGTTCGTAGGAGTTGATTGGAACCCTAGCTGCATGATCCTAGGCACCTATGTAATGAATACTAGAACTGGAAGTTCGAGTAGATGCTCTGCTAATAGGTTCGGTAAAAGTCGACTGGATTCCTGACACTCGCGAGAATTATAGGAGTTGAATGATTTACCACATACTGCAACTATAAGGTCGATAGGCGGGGCTGTGGTACGATGCTCATGGTTGAGGCCTCATCTGCGTAGAGAAAAATGCTAAGGCCGCAGTGTGTGGTAGTGGTGGTTAAGCGTTTGAACGTACTAACCACATGTCGAAAATATGGTACTTGATAAGCTTAACTACCTGATTGGCCCGGCAAGTGGACTTTACTCTCACCCTACTTGAACGAAGTTCAGATGCGTACACATGCGAGTGTAGAGCGTGGCTCTGTAGTTGGAGAGGATGACCCTGATCCATAACCCGGAAAGAAAGGGGAAAAGTTGCTTGGGGTGACCCTTTCGGTACTCCTTTCGGTACTCCAGGCGTGTGTGTTAGGTTTGCCTTGCAAAGTTAAGAAATTCAATTTGAATCGTCCGTTTCTCGCGGTATTTGAGACTGCTTAATATTTGTGCCACATAGAGTAACTAGAGGAACTATGGCTATGATGAAACTTGTTGGATGATAAATATTTTCCACCATATTTGGTTAGAGATAGATGCTCATTTAGAATGGTTAAATGAACTAGAATATTGAAAGCTATAATATGAAATTAAGGACTTACTCTAAAAAAGAAAATCTAGAGCCTCAGAGCTATGCATGCTTAGGAGTCGGTTTTACATACCAATATAATCGGGTAGGCGTTGATGAGTATTAGTATACTCAGCTTATGGCATTGTTTTCATGTGTGTGTTTTGAAGAAACGATAGTTTGTTAGAATTATGGTAGTTATGATAGGGCGCGCAAGTTCAAGTAGAGCTGATTCTAACCCTAATTTCCAATCCTCCCTTGCCTCCCCACCCTCCACTCCGGCAGCCGCCATCCTCTGCGGGAGCGCCGTCCTCTTCGTCCCCTCCCCAACTCCTCCCCTCCCATCCTCTGCGAGAGCACCGGCAGCCAGGGCGCGTCCAGACGGGCGGCGCGCGGCCAGGCGCACAGCTAGGCGCGTCGGTGGGGAAGCGCGGCCAGGTGCAGGCAGCGGATGGCCAGGCGCGGCGGCCCGCGGGCGAGGCCCTGCGCGTGCATTCGGTGCCCTGCGGTCCCCGAGCCGCGGTCCGCGGAGCAGCGGCGGTGGCTGCCTCCCCGCCGAGACCTCCCTGCCGCCGCAGATGCCTCCCCAGCGGCTGCCGATTCGTCCCTCCTTTTCCTTTGGTAAGAATCCCCTTGCTTGCATGGATGCATCTTTCGATTATCTCCTTCTGCAGAATCTTTCTCCCTTTATTTTTTGGTACAGGCACTGCAATCCGTCCATCTCGTCGCGGATTTATTTGCCGCGCGGTGGAGGCTGCTGCTACGCAGACGGTGAAGAGTACCGAGGCTGCGAGCGGCCAGGTCTTGTGGTTCGTAGAGGAGCCGCAGCGTAGCCCCATGGCTGCAGGGTGTGGCAGGGATACAAGCCGCCGGCAACCACCTCCTCCCTCTCTCTGCTATGCGGTGGTTCACCTTCCGCCCCTGATCTAAGGTTTGGGTCTCTAGCTATAGGAATTATGTTAGAAGATAACTTCCCACGTGATTTAGTTATTGCCTGCTGGATGTGAGAATTTGGTCTGGCTATCTATATGCTCTGCTACTGTAGTTAATATATCGAATTGAACAAGGCTTCTTAATTCTACCACTTTATTATGTTGCTTCAGGGCCTGTCAATACTAGATTGCCACAAATGTTGTGTTATTAAACAAGCAGACATTCTTTTCTTATTGCCTATGGCCTGCAGATTTGGTCTACTATAACACACGACGCACTAATGAATTGTTTGATCGAAGTAAATATGTAAGGCTATGACTGATTTTAATCTGACTTGTTCTTAAGCCACTATAGTAATAAAGTTAATCAGTTGGCTTTTGTGGCGGGTCTGTTGAGGGTTGATTCAAAATGGATGACATCTTATGATGTGCCAAGGCAACAAAGAAGAACTAATGAAGCTAAATTGCTTGGCTTGCTGTTTTGGTAAGATTTCTCATACCTTCGGCACTTTCCTCTTCTTGTTATCTGATTGCTATAAAACATCATAACCTCGAGCACAGCATGCTAGCAACCCCAAGGGTCATGGTCTCTCTCTTTCTCTAAATGCAATCAGAGATTTCTAGAACTATCTATATCGGATATGCTTGGCCTCCAAGATGGCAAAGCTACTGCAGTTTGGTTGCTAGCAAATATTCTAAGAATTCCTATTATTGCAGTCTTCTGACGTGTTATGACTTAGAACGAATTAGGCGCTGTCAGTACTTGTTTGAAAAAACAATAACTTGAATGGCATGTTCATTTCAACAGTTTTGGGCCTGCAGTTATTTTCTATTGATCCTAGAGATTTAGCTGCTATGTTTTTAGATCATTATTTGAAGGGCAAAAATTGTTCTTTGGTTCATTATGCTTCAGATGTCAGCACAGATTTTCATGTTTATAAAATGAATCGCCAGATACATGTTTGTTGCACACTGTCATCCAGTATTGTATTGTTGCTGGCAAACACTTGAATTTTAGGAGTCTGTTTGATCTGGTTTTCTTTGCTGGTAAATGCATGTGTGAGGTTTGGTATTCCTATTCACAAAATTGCTTTATTTTAGAAATTTGGCATGTCTTGCAATGGACTACACTAACTAATGTTTCTGTAATATTTGCTACCTTGATAAGATGCTAACTTATGACTTTTCTATGGTAGGAATGATGAGAATTGAAACAACCGAAAAGCCCTACCCTGGCCTGCTGATACAAAGGAGAAAACTGATTGCATCGCCTGGGAAGTGTGCAGTTGGACTTGAAGTGATGTGGAGTAAAAGCTACTGTGTTGTTCCATGTACATGTGTGATTTGTTGTTTGATGTGATTTGACAATGGATGTGAACTTTTTGATTTTTGAAATCATTTCAATATATGCTTTGGGCTTACGGTCTATCAAAATGGTCTTCATGCACATTTGTTTGGGTTGTAATGCAAATGTAGAATTGGGCCAAATTCTGCTTGGCTCGAACTTGAAATAGCTCTGCCTAATGTGCGTGAATAAGAAAAGCCGTGGCTAAAAATGATCAGGGCTAAATTTAACTGGGCCTGCAATACGGTTTAGCCCATAATAAACTGCTCATTAAATGGGCCTTGTTGACTATTTGATATTTTGTGATGAATCAAATTATCATAACGGGCCTACCACGTCAGATCTTAATCATCACCATGTCACACAACGTGGAAATTTCATGACGTTTTCTATCCTACGTGGAACTTGTACAGTCATCACAATCTAAGGTTTTGTGACATTTTCTTTTTTATGAATAATGACAAAAATCAAGCGTCACACATTAGTGACCATAGAAGAATCATCATGAGATTTACGACGAAAAAACTTGTTTTGGTCACAGAATACCTTTTATTACAGGGGATAGGCGACAAACGGATTTTCATCACCCAAGCGTCACAAATTACAAACCATAACGAAAACACTAGTTTTAGTGACATAAGTGAAATGTCATAGAAGACCACATATGTTGTAGGGGTATATAGACACAGGATTATGATTATGTGAAAACGAAACATGTCTCCAAAGCATGGTACCGCATGGTGCATCATCAACATAATTTTCAGCATTAAGAGATATTTTCGCAATCAAAGCACCTACGTTCAACTTAGTTTCTTTGGTTGTAGCACCAGATGAGTCTAAAGCATGATCATTCTTAGAAATTTCAGCAAGCTCTTTGTCATGTTTCACAATTTCAGCAGATGTTAAAGGAAGTTAAATAATTTTCTTGCCCTTATACAACAAAGTATATGTATTAGTTCTACCATGGTGTAAAGCATCAGTATCATATTCCCATGGATGTCCTAATAAAAGCGAACATACTTGCATAGATACAACATCAAAATCAGCATAATCATGATATGAACCAATAAAAAAGTAAACTCTTGCTGATCGAGTTACCTTCGCATAATCATATGATAAGGTTTGGAAATAGCACATGTGGTCAAGCCAAGCTTTTTTACCAAATCTGAACTAATCAAGTTGTTGCAGCACCCACTATCAATTATTGTACGAACACGACGATTCATGAAAATGAGAAATGTGTGGAACAAATTATGGCGTTGTAACTTCTCTTGTTCGTGCTCAAACTGTGTACTCAACACACGCTGCGCAAGAATAGATTTGTAACCCACAGCAGCAGTAACAGAATCAATGGCCTCTTCTTCACCATCCGAATCTGCAACATGGTTAGCAGCAGGACCCAAATCATCTTCAACATCACTAGCACTTACATATCCTCCATCATTGGTAGCAATAAATGCACGGCGACTCGGGCAATCCTTCATGGCGTGTCCCATGCCCTTGCAGCGGTGGCACACAATGTTGGTGGAGCAGCTCGATGAAGCGCCGGGAGGAACAACCTTCTTCTGCTGTTGGGCCTGCACAGAAGACACATTACTCACCTTGGAAGTAGGTGTAGTAGTAGGCGGTGTCACTGGTGGCTTAGCAACAGGTGCCTTGGGCTTGTCAAGGTTGGAACGCTGCGGAAATGAACTTCCAGTGTTCTATTGTTGTCGTCGTCCCTGTACTTCTCGTCCCTGTACTTCTCTTTCAGCTTTGAGAGGAAGATGATACAATTGGCTGAACCTGGTCCATTCTTTATAATCAAGAATATCCTTTATGTCAAGATGCAAATACCAAAAAATCTAGCTCAAGTATCATGATCATCCTCATGTATATTACAACGTGCTAAACCAATAATTAGCTCCTGTTAATATTCCTCTACTCCTTTGTCACCCTGATTTAAAGTTTGCAACTTCAAACGCAAATCATGTTGATAATAAGGAGGCACAAAGCGAGATTTCATACGTTGTTTTAAAGCATTTCAAGTCTGGGGTATAGCATTGGCATTATTAGGAGCAGTGCAAAGATCATTCCACCAAAATAGAGCAAAACTAGTAAACTCACTAGTAGCAAGTCTAACTCTATGCTTAGCAGGAACTAAATGAGAATTAAATTTTTGTTCAATAGCTAGCTCCCAATCTAGATAAGCCTCAGGATCAGCATTGCGAGCAAAGGAAAGCATGGTAAACTTTATTTTAGCAAAAGGGTTATTAGTACCACGATTATTATTACCTCCCATACCATGACGATTACGTCGAAGACGGTCCGTATTGCGTGCATCAGCATCAAGGTCGGCATCATCATCGTCGTCCTCCTCATCCACCTCACTATCAGGTGGTTGTAGTCGGGGCCGCCGTGGAGGAGGCTGATGTTCAACATGTTCAATCCGGGTGACCAGACTGTTAACAGTGAGCATCAACTCATCAAATTTTCCATTCATATAGGTGCGCTAGTTATCAAGAAGCCTTGTAAGCTCATCCCAGGACACACACTCATTGATGTCCAAAGGGGACTCCACTCCTTTCCCTGACCTTGACATGGTTAGAAGAAAAAAAAAACACCAAGGTATTATCGCTATCAACTAACAGCTACTAGGTGGTAGTGAAAGCGGAATGCAATATCTCAAGTGTGGCTTACCACCGTCTTGCAAGTGTTCTTACCAAAGCCAACAGGACGGCACAATCATTGTACTTGCAGGTGAAACTGTACCGATTGAAGTATATGTGTAGCTTGGGCAGGCACAATTTGACTGCAAGGAAACAACAATTATCGAAAGAAGATTAGCAAAGTTCAATAAGTATCCAAAGTACTAGTCACAGTTGCTGGCTAAGAGATGTCTCTAGACGTAGCACAACAAGTTGGAATAAAGGACGATGGATAGAACTCAAAGAACATGCAACCAGCAACTAACGCAATTATTTTTTCTTTTTCCTTGATTTTTTCGCCGGTCGTTGCAGCTTAAACAGATGTAGGATGTGGTCCACAAAAATCAAGCACGTTCTCTAAAAAGCGTGTAGCAACTTTGGAGCTTGAGTACTCCCACTTAGAAGGCGAATTGGAAAATCTATGAACGGCAAACTCTGCATCGCCATGAAAATTCAGGTGTGGAATTTAATTTCACACAATTTTAAAAAAAATTCACCTCAGTCCGAGTTATGAGCGAAAAGATATGCCTTTGATGAAAGAGGCTCCGAATCAGAGTTTTTGGAAGGCACAAATGGCCATACAAGGTGGTGGCGGCTAGGGCAAAGCGAGTTTTTGGAAGGCACAAATGGTCATACAAGGTGGTGGCGGCTAGGGCAAAGCTTCCCTATCCTCCCAACACCGATCACGGCTCAGCAAAGTATCACAGAAAGCAACCCAGGGCAAAGCTTCCCTGGTATATGCAGCAAAAGGTATCGCCAGATAAATCAAGAAAGGCTGCGATGCAAGGAGAAAGGCACAAGGTGGCTTGCAACCTATCTAGGGCTTGCGCGGTGAGAATTCACACAAGGTGGCGGGTGAGGGCAGGTCAAGTAATGTGATGGCTCAACTTGTTGTTTGGCCAAAGGTGGATGGGATAGCGGCGGAAACAAAAACAACAACGGGCAATTGAACTACGACGACGAACACCCTAAACCAGCAGACTCGACCGCAGACACAAACTCAACAAAACGAATCTGAAATGAAATTGCAAAGGCTAAAACAGGTGATAGGACAGCGGAAAGTGTGCTTATATATTTTTTGGCTTTTCGTGGACTGTATGTAAAGGAACGAGATGAATCTAAAGGGAAAACACGAAGATATACCTCACGGTTAACCTGAATCCTGATACCAGTTGATGTAGCACTGGCCCAATCTTCCGATAGGTATGATATATTCGGTTGGTGGAGAACTCGACGTTGGTGATTCGGGCTTCTAATCAGATGCGATTCGAACCCCTGCAACCGTTACACCGCTACTCCGTTGGTTATCAACCAAGCAAAGCTCGATTGACCTCGCCAAGAAGGCTTTTCTCTGCAAGTGAATCGAAGAACACAAGCAAGAAAGGAACACGCAATCTAAAATTGCAGATGTGTATGAAGCAAAGTCCAAGTTGATGACGACTTGTAACATGGAGAAGAGCATGGCTCGTGCGTATCCACCTTGGTGATGTCCTCATCAGATACACTACCATTTTTATGATTATTTCTTAAAATTATAATCAGCTCGTCTACACGATTTTTTCTCTTGTTGAAACGCGCGGGCATATTTGTTAGTAAGTACTGAACTAAAAGAAGGAATCATGAATACTTATTACTCATACGGAAGCCAGCATCCGTACTGGAGAGAATGTGTGGACCTTCCATCAGAGAACATGGAACTCCTACAACAAACTATCACAGCAGCCACATGAGGTACAGGAAACGATTTTTTCTGATAAGGATGCTGGAACATTCTATTCATGTTGGATCTTACTTGTAGATAATATTAGTAGTTTATCTATCACTTGTTTTGAATGTTAGATTTACAATTCTTTGTTTATTTGTGAAAGACTACAAACATAACTTTGCTTTTATTGTCTAATGATGCAAGGACATGATATCTCTATACTGCTAGATATCTGCAATGTTGCCCATACATGAACATGTATGATTGTTGTGTTCTGTTCTGTGTTAGGTGTCCATTACCTGAAAGTTAAATTTGATACGAGTATCTGGATATTTATTAAAATATAAAAAGTTCAATGATACATAACCATTTTATGGCAGTGCTGTCATAGTTATAGTCTGACATGGGGCATTGCTATAATTGTATGGCCAACAATGCTGTCACAGGACAATAAACAATTCCATGACATCGCCCTGTCAGGGAACAGATATCCAACATTGCTCTCGCTGGTATGTTTCACCAAAACTCTGTGATGGCTGTCAGGAAAGAGGGCATTATTACCGGCACTGCAGTCATGGAAGAGTTTCTGTCCACACCCATCCTGATCAATCTGACAAATGGCTTCTCCGATAGTATCACTATTGGAAAAACTCAGCACCGACAAGGCTGTTAGAGTTTAATTTCTATTCCCGACAGAGCAACCCTAACAGAAATTCCAGTCTGGGTTGCTTTGTCGGGAACAGAAATTAATTTTTGAGGAGGATGTCATATTTAATAGATATCATCTTTAACGGGGTCAATATTGTTTTAACTCGGTCAATATACCTTTATCCAGGCCAATACACCTTTAACAAGGTCAATCTTCGTTTAACATGGTCAATATACTTTACAGTTCATTTGTTTTGCCCTAGGTTCTTCGCAAGGCTGACCAAATATTCAATATCAGAGCCATGGTAGAATTTAAGAAGCTTTTGAGGAAACACTATCCAAGCACTTCATCTCCTGAGGATATATATGGAGATGGGTTTTTCATTTTCCTTGAGGTCCGTGGGCTGCTGTCATGTGAGTTTTGGGTAAGTGAAAGCACTTTATGATGAAACATTCACTAAAAGTCAACAGTCTGTTTGGTTAGTTCACTAATTATCTTTATTCTGTAGGAGATCTTCATGTCTTTGCGAGACGAGAAGCAGGCTATTGAAAGATTCTTCTACAAGAAAGCTAAGATGTGCCTTCGTGATATATTAGAAGACGCCCGCTGTGGAGTTAACCAAGCTATTTATCATGCTTATGACTTGAAAATTTTCAAAAAAGATGCAAAGATGATATTCGATGTCACTGAAGTTGAATATCTGGAGGTAAGGACTATCTCAAAATAGATTACTTATGTTTATTGTACAACATGTCCTCAGCAGACTGGTACCTTTGGGTACATTTAGACAATGTTTAGTAATACATATTGTATATTGGAATTTGGCTAATCCTGACAAAGTAACCAAACTAATTGTGCAGAATGTCCCTTCTTGGCTGATTGATCGTCAAGAAGCATATGAAAGAGTGATAAAATATTGGCTAGCTCAGAGTTCAAGGTCAAAATGACCACTAAAGACTCTGGTTCTTCCTTGAAAATTAGTTTTATTGATGAAGGCAAGATCACACATGTGGGCAGACGTAAAATATGTATTTTTAATGATTTTTAAGGTGGTATTAATTATCAATCTTGAGGTATTATCCATCAACTAAAGTAACTTTAAATATGAAGAGCAAATGAAGGCGGAGGATGCAGAAGAAGATAATGGGGGAAATGGATGGCCAAAATTATTGGGATGCGTACTGAAGAATGCAGCCATCAACAATTGTTCACTACAACAATGTGTTGTCCTCTATGGAGTTCTGGTACTTCAATATTATGTAGTTGTTGTGCTTTGATGATTGTGCATGTTGATTATCATGCCTATAAGTATTGAACAGTATTTGGTTGAACAATGTTGTCTTGAACAATGGCTGCTTGAACAATGTTGCCAGTGAACTGTATTTGCTTGAACACTATTTGTTTGAAGCATTTTTTCATAATAATGTCCGCGTGGTCTTTTTTGTTGCCAACTGGGCTCTCTGGTGAGGGAAGATTGTATGAACTGCTGGTTCTCTAGGTAAGCAATGGTTGAAATGGAGGATGCAATGAAGGTGATGTTTACCGAAATAAAATTGATAACTTCTGACCTGGAAAAGCCGAAAGATCAATGGCAACTAACTCATTCTCTGTGTGTGGCCGTATGCTATGTACTGATCTTCCATTTAAATGTAAATATGAAGCCAGCTGCGGTAATGTACTTAACTTTCTTTCATGCTAATGTAAATAAGGCCTGCTGTGGAGCTTGGTCCACTAGCAGTACGTCACCCTTGCTCTTGTGTGCGCCAAGAGAAGCCATTTTGTTTGGCTTCCTTTCCTTCATAGTGGAAATTTGTAAACAAATTCTTGCATGAACTAGACCTATATGTGTTAGGGAAAGGTGGATGAAGAAGCAGTGGCCTGGGAAGTGGAAGAAGGGCCGCCTATATGAGCCACGGCCCACTGAGGGGAGCAAATTCAGCCCACACTAGTCCCAATTCGACCGCTAGAGAACCATGTCAACGTGTGTTGCTTTTACCTTTTGCTCTTTGTCGGTGTTTTACCGCCACGTCCATCGAGGGATACCCCCAAGGTGGTGAGTTTGTAACTAGGGTGTCGCCGAGATCAGGAACTTGAAGGTGCAAGGAACACAAGGTTTAGACAGGTTCGGACCGCTGAGAGCGTAATACCCTACGTCCTGTGTGGTTTGTATTTCCTTAGGTGGTGATCGGGTGATCTCCTGGGTGATTCTTCCCTTGTTTGGAGGGGGTCTCTCTCTGCCCTTATATACTCTGGGGGGACAAGTTTACATGAAAGTTCTAGTCGGGTACAAGCCTAGGAGTCCTACCCGAGTACTTCTGATAGTTCTCTACCGTATCCGACTAGTTTTACTACTGTATAAGTAGTCCTAGTACACAACGAGTAGTTACAACAGATGTAGGGCGTGGGCCATGTCCCATCCCTTATCCTAGGAACAGTACACCACGTGCGCAGTCCCGTGTGCCCGGGTCTAACAAGCCCCCGAGCTCTTCTTAATCGAGTATTGCAGGCTTCTGAGTACTTCTAAAGCCATCTTCGAGTCCTCCCGAACTCCATCTTGAAGGTGTTTTACGAGTACTTCCTTGGCTGCATCGAGGCTGTGAGGTGCTCATACCCCGAGTAGTTGTCAAGTTTTCTTTTATATGGGGTGCGATTAAACTCACACTCCATATGGAGTAGCCCCCAAGACTTAGGTTGACTCATAGAATTAGGCTGAGGGTCAATTTAATCTTGAGTCTTCTGTCCTTATCTTCCAACAGATTCGAAAAATTAGTCGCTGATGACACGTGTCGCGCAGCCCCCGAGCCTTGAATCCAAATCCCCAAGTTTTGGAATAAAGGATCCAAAGAATCGTGGCATGCAAAATATGATGGTAAAGATTTGATGGTGAAGATGAGCAAATCGGTTCAGTAAATTTGAAAACCTTTTTTTTTGGGATAACTTCCCCGAAAAAATGGTTAAACAAATAACTTTACCAAACAGCGCCCTAAATTACCGCTCAAATCAAATCTTTGTTGCTGAGAGCCATGTCGTATCCAGCCCCCGAGCCTGGGAGCTAGATGAGTCGCATAGGATATGCCTAGTAGTCGGTGGTGCAAGCCCCCGAGCCTAGGTATTGGTCAAGTTGCCGCTGAATCTTTAACTGTCGATGAAGCGACTAGTCGGAGTAGATTCCGACTAGTGTTATAAGCGAGACAAGTAGTTAAAGTAGTCGCCTGCTTATCGCCGAGGAGAGTCAATTCCGACTAGCTTGTTGGCAAAACGAGTAGTGGATGTAGTCGCTAGCGTATCACCGTGCATTCTTCACAAAGTCCAGTAGTCGCCGACGGTTGTCGATGAACCTAACTAGTCGAAGTCAAATCCCAAGAGTAGTCGTTGTAGTCAGCGACGTGTAGTCGAGCGTTCTCTCAAAGTCGGAGTAGTCGTTGGCGATTGTTGTTGAAGCCAAGTAATCGAGTTGAATCCGACTTGCTCAGCAGTACGGTCCAGATCAGGTCCCCTTCAAGGTAAACATAAAATTATGTTGTAACTGATATACATGAAACTGTGTTGGGAGCAATGCTCTTGAAATAAACTCCATGTATAACTAGTCAAAAACTAGTAAACGGAGAAATACTGAAAGTATGGGAGCAAGGCCCCTTCAGTAACATAGAGTACCTATCGGAAACTAGAAGTCCGGGCGTTACTGGAAGTATGGGAGCGAGGCCCCTTCAGTAACATAGAATACTAGTTGGAAACTAGTAATCTGAGCGTTACTGGAAGTATGGGAGCGAGGCCCCTTCAGTAAACTTGCACGGATACCAGTCATGAACCAGTAAACGGAGTTGTACTGGAAATATGGGAGCGAAGCCCCTTCAGTAACATAGAATACTAGTCGAAAACTAGTAATCTGTTACTGGAAATATGGGAGCGAGGCCCCTTCAGCAAACTTGCGCGTAATACCGGTCATAAACCAGTAGAACGGAGTTATGCCAGAATTATGGGAGCGAGGCCCCTTCAGTAACATAGCATACTAGTCGGAAACCAGTAGTGTGTTACTGGAAGTATGGGAGCAAGGCCCCTTCAGTAAACTTGCACGTAATACTAGTGGTGAACCAGTAAACGGAGTTATACTGAGTATGGGAGCGATGCCCCTCCAGTAACATAGCATACTAGCCGGAAACTAGTAATCTGTTACTGGAAATATGGGAGCGAGGCCACTTCAGCAAACTTGCGCGTAATACCGGTCGTAAACCAGTAGAACGGAGTTGTACTAAAAGTGTATGAAGGTGACTGGAAGTCAATTAGCAAGGGAGAAATGAATCTTGCCGGTACCTTCAGTCGTATCCTTAGGCGGACCATGAGAATTCACATGTTGACTTGTGAAAAATGTCACAGTTGGCCCGAAGGGATTGATGACAAGGTCCTTCAAGTGGGGTGATCAGTTCCTTGGGCGGGCCAAGACAAGTCATTTGTTGCCATGCGAAGATGTCTCGGTTGGCCCGAAGGAGGTGATGAAGAGGTCCTGCACTTGATCTGGATCAGTTCCATGGGCGGGCCAAGACAAGCCGTATGTTGCCATGCAAAGATGTCTCGGTTAGCCCAAAGGAAGTGACAACGCAATCCTGTACATGCGTTATTACAGAAGTAGTCGTTGAGCAGGGATGACTGGGCTAGCCCAAAGGAACTCCTTGGGCGGGCCAAGACAAGTCGTATGATGTCATGCGCAGATGTCTCGGTTAGCCCGAAGGAACTCCTTGGGCGGGCCAAAACAAGTCGCAGGTTACCATGCGTAGATGTCTCAGTTAGCCCAAAGGAACTCCTTGGGCGGGCCAAAACAAGCCGCATATTGCCATGCGATGGTGTCTCGGTTGGCCCGAAGGAATTCCTTGGGCGGGCCAAGACAGTTCATACGACGCTGAAGTATGGATGAATGAACAAGCCCTATTTTGGGTAAACTCCTTGATCTCCTGACCGAGTGGTTGAACGAATTCTTTGGGAAAAAACCCCTTGTGTCGAGATAAAACTCAAGACAATGGTTAAATAAGTTCCGTAAAGATCTCCGTAAAACCTCCTTGAATCGGGTCTCAGCCTTCACGTGGGCAGTCGCCTTATTGCGCCCGGGCCCAGAGCGTAGAAGCTAGACGAGCATGGATAGTTGTCGCTCTTGATTCGTTGGAGTTTGCCGATGAAGCCATGTCGCTTGTTGATGAAGTTGCGCCAGTTTGTTGATGATCTCGACTAGTCGGAATTAATTCCAACTAGTCACTAGTGGTGTGAGTCCCACTCCCGACTAGTTATGTAGTCGAAGTAGTCGTCGGCGGGTCGCTGAGTGCCCTCACGATGGCGAAGTAGTCGTCGAGGAGTCGAGGGTCCTGCCTTTTTGGAACGGTGCAAGGCCTGATAGGTTGTTGGGGTTGATGGCGCAAAAAGGTGGGCTAAGCCAAGTAGCTTGGAGGACTCCGTGCCCTTCTGATACCGGAGCCTGCCCGACCAGGTTGAAAATGCAGGAAGGTCGGCTGAGCCGGGTAGCTTGGAGGACTCATGCCCTTCCTATGCCCGGGCCCGCCCGACCAAGATGGAGGCGCAAAAAGGTGGGCTGAGCCGGGTAGCTTGGAGGACCCGGGCCCTTCTAATGCCCGGGCCTGCCTGACCAAGATGGAGACGCAAAAAGGTGGGCTAAGCCGAGTAGCTTGGAGGACTCGTGTCCTTCCAATGCCCTAGCCCGCCCGACCAAGATGGAGGCGCCATCAGGCCGCGGTGGCCGTTTGGTAAAGGTATGGCATCATTGATGAAGTCCGAGTAGTCGGCGGGGACGGGAGCCCTTCGATGGATGCTGGCTAGTCCTTTTTCGACTTGTAGTAGACGATCCAAATTCTCCTCGGACTTGTAGTAGACGATCCAAATCTTCCTCCGACTTGTCGTAGACGATCCAAATCCTCCTCTGACTTGTGGTAGACGATCCAAATCCTCCTCCGACTTATTGTAGAGGATCCAAATCCTCCTCCGACTTGGGGAAGAACCTGTGGTACAGGACCTCCGACCGAGGGGGATTCGGTTCGAGGGGTTCCGGGTTGTCGATCGAGTCGTCGATTGCACGATTGACATCCATGCGGGTGGTACGGGTGCTTCAGGCTGCTTCTAGTTGGAAAAAATTGATTTTCGGCGAGACCATTGGCAAGGTTGTGCGGGAGCAAGGCCCCTTCAGTAAACTACGCATAATACTAGTCGGAAACTAGTAAACGGAGTGTTACTGGAAGTTTGGGAGCAAGACCCCTTCACTAACATAGAAAACTAGTCGAGAACTAGTAATCTGGGGTTACTGGTAGTTTGGGGGCGAGGTCATTTCAGTAACATAGAAAACTAGTCGGGAACTAGTAATCTGAGAATTACTAGAAGTATTTGATAGACAATCGCGCAGGTGCTTTATTTGACTAATTAACAGGTTCCACTATTCATTGCCAAATGAGGCAACCCTTTTGGCAGTCGCATGGTTCGGCTGTGATAGGGTTCCCTGAGTTTAGCGAGGGAGTAGTCATTAACCCGAGTAATGAACATAAATAGAGACCCTGACAAACTGGTAAAAAGGGGTGCTTTTAGGCATACAGAACCCCTTGTTTCGAGATATAATCCCAAAACAATGGTTTAAACAAATGTAACACCTAAAAGACCCTCAGAAAACCCCCTTGAGCCGGGTACTTAATTTATGAGTAAATCATTAGTCGGGTAGTCCCGTCGCCTTTCTTCGTAGACTTGGCGGAGCTCCAAGGGCCCTCCGAAGGATTTGACATTCAAACGCAGAATGCTTGCTCTTCGGGTGCCACGGGAATTGCCCGTGGAGGGCTTCCTCGAATTGTTCCTTCGAACTGAGAATCTTCCTTCTACGGGTGGATTGTTCCCCAGCTTCTGGCTTGCGCCTTCGAGTAGTCTCCAAGTAGTCGAGAGGGAGTTGATAGCGGGTGGGGCTGTAGGCTTCCACTTCTCCGCGCTCCTTCTGCCTGGCAATGATGACAATGTGGGCGTCCCGGCCAGCGTTGATGATGGCACGGAGGTCGCCCGTGGAGGAGTCGTGGAGGTTACCGCTCCCCTGCTGGTTTGTCTCGATGGCGCGGTGCCTGCGTTGGGCACGCTTCGCATTGATGAGCCTGCGGCGTTCCTTCTGGATGTCATCTGCGTCTTCCACCTTGATGTTGGATGACGATTCACTATCCATTGTTACGTCCACGTCTTCATCGAGTGGATCAAGGAGGTAGTCATCGTAGTCGTCTAGCTGCACCCGCTCTAGGCCTTCACAGTCCTCGTGGGCGTGAATCATGAGTACTTCTCGATTGGGGGCGAAGCGTTTGGCACTCAGCACCACCTGGCCCTCGTCTTCGTCGTCGGAAGGAGGGAGGGGTCTGCCTTCTTGAAAAGGTAGTTCGCCAGGTGTGGCAATGAATCGTGGTGAACTTGATTTGAGAGACCTTTAGGGTTTCATGCCCTTCCGATGCCCAAACCTGCCCGACCAATTTGATCCCCTTACCAGACCACGGGTCACATTAGTGGCTGAATCCAAGTAGTTGTCGGAAACTATAGCCCCCCGACGCGCGGTGGCTTCTCCTTCTTCGAGTGGTGGTAGATGATCAAAATCCTCTTCTAATGCGGAGAGGGTCCTGGGTTGAACCATCTCAAACCGATTTTGATCCGTGAGCGATTTGTCGATGGAGCCAACTAGTCGGAGTTGATTCCAAATAGTTGTTGATGGAGCGGAGCTAGTCGCCGAGTAGTTTGCGGCTCGTTCCCGACTAGTTTCTAGTCGAGACGAGTTGTTGAAGTTGTCGTTGGTGCTGCCGATTTGTCGAAGCAGTCGTGACTGCGGCATGAGTCGAGTAGTCGAGGTCGTCGCTGCAGCACGTTGATGTTGCAACACGAGATGAAGTTTAGCGGAGTAGTCGAAGTCTTCCGGCTCCCTGGGGTCGATACGCCGAAGGGTGGATTGTGCCACAAGGTGGGAGTCGAATTCGAGTAACTCAGAGGGCTCTAGACCCTTCCAGTACACGAAACGGCATTGCGGCGTAGATGTTATGGTTAAACCCGGATGATTACCCGAGAATGACTCGGAGTAATCATCAGGTTGCGAGTGGTTGTCGAGAACTGGGGCCTCCCGGCGAGCGGTGGCTCCCTCGTCCATGAATCCTCCTCGGCTCGAACTTGTAATTAACGGGTACTCTCTGTTTGAGTCTGAGTCGTAGTCGAGAATGGGGGGCCCCCGACGCGCGATGGCTCCCTCGACTCGAATCTTGAAGAGGCGATCCAAGTCCTCTTCCAAGTCGGAGAGAGACTTGGATCGCGAAGCCTCCTCAGATCGGTTTGAATTCGATCCGAGTAGTCCTGGTGCAGCACGAGTCAAAGTCACATCGAAAACGGCATCCTTTTGATCTGTCTGGTTTGATCGGGGAGCAGCAACTCATCGAGGTTGCTGCTTCAAGTCGATGTAGAGGCCTCCGGCTTCCTGGGGTCGACTAGGCGGCTATTGAAGCCACCCAAGCCATTGGCGACGCAGATCTAGGAGCCAAAGATGAAGATTGTGCCCTCATCGAGCATGGTGCTGGTGAAGCTGAGAGATGCCATCGAGTTCTCCAGTGGATGCTCGATGAACACCCCTACCTAGCGCGCCAGCTGTCGGTGTTTTACCGCCACGCCCACCGAGGGATACCCCCGAGGTGGTGAGTTTGTAGGTAGGGTGTCGCCAAGATCAGGAACTCGAAGGTGCAAGGAACACAAGGTTTAGACAGGTTCGGGCCGCTGAGAGTGTAATACCCTATGTCCTGTGTGGTTTGTATTTCTTTAGGTGGTGATCGGGTGATCTCTTGGATGATTCCCTTGTTTGGAGGGGGTTCCTGCCTGCCCTTATATAGTCTGGGGACAGGTTTACATGGAAGTCCTAGTTGGGTACAAGCCTAGGAGTCCTACCCGAGTACTTTTCTGGTAGTTTCCTACTGTATCCGACTAGTTTTACTACTGCATGAGTAGTCCTACTACACAACGAGTACTTACAACAGATGTAGGGTGTGGGCTATGTCCCATCCCTTATCCTAGGAAAAGTACACCACGTGCGCCATCCCGTGTGTCCGGGTCTAACACTCTTCATGTTACTTTGCAAGCTGTCACCTTCTAACAAACATGTGATCTGTGGTCAGCACTGTTCAAATTTTATTTGCCCATAGCAGCGCACGGACCAATTACCTAGTCTTACAAAAGCACCACTACAAACTTAAAGTACTACATGAGTTCACTACATCAAAAGATCACAAGTTGCAATCCAAGTCTAACCCACAAAAGAATCAACATCTCCTAATGACATACCCATAGTTTCCGGAGATCTACAAAGCAAAACCACAAATATCTTAACAAATCATCTCATTTTGCCACTAGCTGTTATAACGAGGTACACCAAATCTGCCTATTCAAGTCTAGCCATTTATGGTGTACTTGTTTGTGACAATTATGTAAATTTTATTTGAACGGCTAGTAATAATTATGTGGAAATTTTGTCTATAGCAACTGATAAGTTGTGATAAACTATGCCAATTCTTTAATGTTGCTGGATGTTATAGGTAGAGTGCACGCACATCTAGGATTGCCGAGGACCACGAGAGCCGATGATTTGGACAGGTTCAGTCACAAACGGCCTCAAACTCGGCATTGCGGGCCTTCGCACCTTCTACCGCCTTAATTTTGAATTCCATTCCCCTTAGGCTAGATAAAACTATGATGTGTGTAACTCCTGCAGAGAATCTAGCACTTAACAGCGTCTTCTATTGTGATGGAGACAATCCTCTACAGAACTTCACACAATTCCATCCTCCAGCTCCTCAGATTGGAACCTTTGCAAGATGAAAACATCACCTATTGTCACTACCTCAGCTCTTCTACCGGTTATCACTTTTCCTTTATTGCTAGGACACTGCTCTTTGTAGAAAATAACAGCAAACAAGCAGAGGCACCAGTCAGTGTGATGTTTTTTCTTGATTTTGATGAGCCTTGCGTCATGATACAATGGCACCTGTGCGCATAAGAGAACAAAGCATCGTAAGATGATGCCTTGAAACTTTCTAGGTTCAATTATAGTATACAAGGACTTCGAATTTCCTGCAGACGAATGATATTTATTATTCTTTTACATTAAACAGAGCAATGATGACTCACCATATTGGTCGGTTCTCCAATAACGTTGCTAGTCTGCACAATGAGTAAAAAAAGATCATATGGGGAATGGATAGCTCTCCACCTCCAGCTTCGCAGACTCTCCACCTCTGGCGGCGCTAGGGTGCTCTCCCTCTCCACCTTCGGCCGCACTAGGGCGCTCTCGCTCGCCGTTGTCGGAGCACTCGTCCGGCTATGAGAGCACGGACTTAGAGGGGGACAGCAGGCGCAGCTACAAGACGCCCGTGCCCAAGGGCACGGCGCTGCGGATCACCGAGGCTGAGGGTCAGCTGCATTGCCCCGTCTGTCCAACCGGGCGGATCGCGACTGGGGTCACCGTGAAGCCAGGAAGCACGTTCTCGACATCATGCACCACGGGAACGAGGACGGGAACGAGGACAGGTACAACGACAAGAACAAGAGCCGCCGACGCCGCGTTGCCAAGAACCACGATTGGATGTGAGTTCTAGTCCAAGTATCTGTTGTATCGAGTCCCATTTTGTGATGATAAATTCGTTATGCATGCTCTGTTGTTCGTGATTGGGCCGCGCGATGCTTGGAAGATGGGCCATTGACCCGTGGCAGACCGTGGTTTTGTGTTTTAGCTGCCGTGCAGTGCAGGCCGTGGCAGATGTCTTGTTTTAGCTGCTGTGCGGTGCGGGCCGTGGACAATGAGAAGAAGTCGTTGACATCTTGTTTTAGCATTGATTGATGTCTTTAGTGATTCTCGGTTTGTATGCATTGATGAACGCGTGTTATTTCTTTTTTGTGATGTAAGTGTGGAAGCTGATGAACTGATGATCTGATGAACTCATAAAAATAGCGCCAAAGGAAGAACAAAACTTTATTGGGAGGTCAAGTGCATCGACAATAGTTTATCACAACAGTTTATCACCAGATGGACAGTAAAATCTTTTTTTAGAAATATAGATCCTTGGAAAAAATGCTTAGGCTGCTGATCCATTTCAAAGCATCATACAACAAAATATGGATCCTTGCTGCTTCCACAGATGAAATGGCTTCAACTAAAAAAGAATTTCTGCAATAACAAGGGAAATTAGGGATCTCATATGTATATTTGATATGAGACAGGTATATCGGCGTACCTTCAAATCATTTGTCATTTCTACTATTTCCTTCTGAGATCCATCAAAACTAATCAACTCCCACTTCACCATCATCGCTTCCAAATGCAGACATTCAATGTCCCTCTCGAGTGCTTGGATATTCCTAGAACACCAAGAGACTGAAATCTCCCCAACATCACGGCATTCATCTTGGTTCCTTGCATCAGCGACTAGTGCAAACATATCTTGGTATAAGTTCCCACTCTTATCCTCCTTTGCAACGGACATCTTATGCAATCTGGACCTCTTCTTAACCTGAAAAGGGGTACGGAATGTGTAACATGTATGTACTGATCCAAAACGTACATATATGGTAACACTTATACTTACATTGTCCTTGTAATCGACAACATATTCAATCTCATCAGGTCGAACTTCCGGAGTGCCATTACGGCCATACACCGTGTTGTACCAATGTTTGAGCGAAAAAGGAGGACAGAAGGGAATTGTATTGTTAGATGTTTATGAAATACATGAATTCATATGCATACATTTGTACATACCTTGATGCCTTCCTTAACTGAATCAACAATATTGCAAACCATTGACACAGTATAGTATTGCATTCTAGGGGTCTTCATGGCGTCATTGCCAATGGTTGCATCGCAATCCAAGTTGTCCAAGAAAAAAATCTGGCAGTTACTGTTTGATGGGAACAAGGGGTCCCGATCTTCCGTCAAGTCAAGGATAACTCTCGTATTGGTGGAGCACGACACACCGATCCGGCTTCAAATCAGCAGACTCGAACCCTGCAATCTTAGTACCATAACTCCTCTGGTTATCAACCGTGTCACAATCCGGTTGACCTCGCCAAGAAGGCTAATCCCTGCCTGCGAAATGAAGAACACAAGCAAGAACTCGAAAGAATGCAACTCTCAATTGAAAGTGACAAACTGCAGATGAATGATTAAGCACACGAAGTTGGGGTTTCACAAAACCGATGAACGACGACTGTTGGAAGACAGATTAATCTAAAACAAAACCCAAACCATAATCTTGTGCAGCGGCTACTGATTTATGGAGTCTAGGGGCGTGCAAAATCCCCTGGACGCAACCCTAATGGGTTCCAACACGGTACAAGGCCCAAAGGCCAAAATACGGCGTCACAGCACCGAAATCAGATTCTGGACATCAAATTCCTTTGACGATTCCTCACGACTTCAAACGAATTTGGGTCTGATACTAGAGCCATTGGAACCGTCGTCTTCTTAAGTTTCCGTACATATAAAGAACGTCCAAATCCGAGCCCGTATGCAACCGTGAGACCAGTTTTAGCGCAGACTGCTCCTGGACTCCAAAATGGCCCCGAAGTCGACTTGGTTTGGGCCTCCACCTCGGCTTGGGCTCCCTTGCTGGTCCACCACGCCTCCAAGCCCTTCCTTGAGTATTTCCTGATCCTCCCCTTGGTTCCTAATCATAACATAATCATAAGGTAGCGATCTATTCCCAAAACCAAACAAAGAAGTGCTTAGGAACGAGCTCACCTCTAAATTCAATCGTCGCACGCGATGTGGTAGAACCACCTGAATTAATCCGGCTCAAGCGCGCTAACCATCACCACAAAGGCAATCAGGACTAACTCGCACTTCAAACGGAGTAATCCACTGGTCTGTCGGGTAACCTCCCGATACAACCACGGTTTTGCCGATCGAAACCACACATACAAAGTACTCACACGAAGGTGAGCCCAGAGGATACAACATTCCACAAATTATACATCACAGGGTTCATCATAAATTATTATTACAACTGAGTTTGAATTCGTAAAACAAGGTACTTCAGAGTTCAAAGTAATTGAGTTCTTCAGAGTTCAATGCAGCGGAAAATCAACGATAAACTACTCGACGATACATGATGTCTCGATGAAGCCCGTACGAGACATCACTCGGCATTATCATCATTGGCCGGGGGCGCATACCATTCCACCGACCAACCAGGAGGAAGGGTACACGGCCAAGTCAAACTAGCGATCATATCCTCGAAAGTATCACCTGAAAATAAGCCACGAGCAAGGTTGAGTATACTAATACTCAGCAAGGCTTACCCGACTAGTGGAATATACTTAGCCGACTCCTAGACATACAAGGCTTTTGGCTTGAGGGGTTTGTTTTGCCGAAAAGCATATAAAAGTAGGTCCTTACTTTCAAATTTTAGCTCCAAGTTCTAGTTTTCTTTAACCATTCAAGGTAAATAACTATCCAATACCATACATGGTGAAAGAATTAATTTGCATCCAACAAGACTAATCATCATTGTTCCATTTCTTACTCTATGTGGTAAAAGGGTCAAGCAGTCTTAATAACCACGAGAAACGGACGATTCGAATCGAATTTCTTAACCTTGCAAGGGAAACCTAAACACACGTCACGTGGTTACCCCCAGAGTCACACGTGCAACTTTTCCCTTCAATTACCGCTTCACGGAACAGGCCCACCGCCCTCGACTACATGTCCCCATGGACCACGGACCCGGCCGGACCATGGCGGCACATGCACCCGCCATTAGCTAGATGTGAACGAATTCAAGACGGTAAGGAGTATATTCGAGCCTCAGTTCAATCCAGTACGTAAGCTTACCGATTACCATATTCTCGGCATATGGTTAGTACGTTCAAAGACTTAACCACCACTACAACACACTGCGGCCTTAGCATTTTTCACTAAACAGACGGGGCCTCAATCATCAACATAACATCGCACCATAGCCCCGTCCGTCGACCTTATGATTGCAGCATGTAGTAAACATTCAACTCTTATATTCTCGCGAGTGACAGGAAATCACTCGACTTTTACCGGAGTCCTATTAGCATAGCATTCTATCGAACCTTACATCTAGTGTTCAGAGCATGGGTACCTAGGATCATGCAACTAAGTTTTCATCCAACTCCTATAAACTTAATGCACAAGTAGAATAGAGTATTAAGTTGCATAATTTAGAAAAACAGGGTTCATGCTCTAGGCTTGCCTTCTTGAGCTAAGCTAGCCTTGGGCTCTTCCGAACTTGGGTTCGGGTCTTCGAAAGCTTCAGTTGGATTCACTTGGGCTTCACGCTGCTCACTCTTGGACTCAGGCACCAGCTCGTACGTTCCGTCGGCGAGAGTAGTCGATTCTATATGAATGCACAAGTGTGAGTTGTAGTGATGGTATATGACATTTATTTTCTTCACGATAAAGTTGCAGTCCACAAAAACATAGATTTGGTTGTGAAGTTACTTAATTAAGATTTTCTTGGGCAATCGTTAATGGAGTATAACTTAAACTAATTAACTTCCATTAAACCAAGAAGGGGGGGGAGTCGTGTTCTTTTGGAAACTAAATTTTCTAAGCACAACATGGATTAAACATAACTTCTGGACTAGGTAACTTCTGGTGATGAAATTTGTATTTAGAGTACATTATGCAGAGACAACAACACTGTAAAAATTTCAAAAGTTTCTGTGTAGCAGATTAATTTTGAAAATTGTAATACACAGCCACTGCTAGAACCTAGTTATTTTTATACAGGACAAACCATGCATGTATTGATACTAAAACTTTTACAGGGTATTAATCTAACTATATATGTGTTACTGTAAATTGTTCAGATTTTATTGTGCAAGATACAAAGCATAATAAATAGGAAAAGATACACCTATTTCTTTAAGGATTAATTTCTACAGGATGTTTCACAGGGTTTCTGAGTATGAAACTTTATATAAAGCATGTTCTGATCGAAAGTATCCTATAGTAAAAAGATGAACATTTTTCAAGCACAAAAACTAATTACTTTTGATTTAATGCATTTTTCCACCACAAAATCATAGAAGTGGCTACAGATAGGTAAAAAGTCTAATTATTTTTGTGGGATCTAGATGGCCATACAACAGCTCATAAAAAGTTTCACCACATAAATCGCAATATAAAAGTAGAAATAATTTGATTTCACCACATAAATCGCAATATAACAGCCCATAATTTGATTTAAGCATAAAATAAGCTTAACCAAAAGTTTAGCTAGAGATGGGTTCTGGTCCTAATAAGCAACCAATCTACTATCCAAAAATCAGATTCAGAACCGGTCTACAACAGTGGGTTCATTTAAAAGCTATTAAACCTTCCATTTAATGTAGAACAAAATATAGCAAACATCTGAAGAAATGCATGTAACAAAAGTTGTAGATTTTCTTCTAACGATTCCAGAACAGTTGAGTTTGTATTTTTCCGATTTTTCTACGATTTTATATGAGTTTTACAAGTTCGCTGTTTTTTAATTCAAAGTTTAAACACAGGTTTACAGATATGCCCCTGGAAACTTGCGTGCAAACCCTTTTAAAGATTTCAATCATTGCAATTGAGTCCCTGAGCGGCGCTGGCACGGCGGCCGGCCAAATTCCGGCGAGGGGGCTCATCGGCGGCGAGGGGAAAAGTGTCGGGGAGAACCAGGGAGATGAGAGCTACCTTGTGGTGGCCTTGGTCGGCGTTGGGGGTGGCCGGAAAGGGCTCGTCGGCGTGGAACAGGGGGCGGCGGCGGTGCGGAGCGTCGGCGACGTTGCTCCGGCGGGGTTGGGGCAGCGCTGGCGTGTCGGGAAGCTCCGATGGGGTGATGTAGTCCCGTTCCGTATGGCAGAACCACCTGAATTAATCCGGCTCAAGTGTATTAACCACCACCATTAAGGCAATCTCGGTTAACCTTACACTTCAAACGGAGTAATCCACTGGTCTGTCGGGTATAACCTCCCGATACAACCACGGTAGTGCAGATCGAATGCCATACATACAAATGCTCATGCGACGATGAGCCCAGAGAATACCACATTCCAACAAATATTACAGCATTAACATAAGTAAATATTACAGACCAAGTTTTGAGTTTAGAAACCAAGTACTTCAATGATCATACTAAGAAGTTCTTCAAAGTTTAAGTTGCAGCGGAAAATAAAACAACGGAAGCTACTTCGACGATAAGGATGTCTCGATGAAGCCCGTACGAGACATCACTCGACATTATCTCCGTTGGACGGGGGCGTATCCCATTCCACCGACCAACCAGGGGGAAGAGTGCAGGGCCAAGTCAAGCTAGCAATCATGTCTTCGAAGGTCTCACCTGAAAACGAGCCACAAGCAAGGCTGAGTATACTAATACTCAGCAAGACTTACCCGAGTAGTGGAATCTACTCCACCGACTCTAGATATGCAAGGCTTTTGGCTCAGGGGTTTGTTTTGCCGAAAAGCTTCTACAAGTGGGTCCTTACTTTCAACTTTTAGCTCAAGATTCTAGTTTCGTTAACCATTCTAGATAAGCAGCTATCCAAAAAGCATACATGGTGAAGCATTAAATTTCCATCCAACCAGTTCATTCATCCTCATTGTTCCTCTTCTTACTCTGTGGGTAAAAATGGTTAAGCAGTCTCAATAGCCGTGAGAAACGGACGATTCGAATCGAATTTCTTAACCTTGCAAGGGAAACCCAAACACACGTCACGTGGTTACTCCCTAGAGTCACACGTGCAACTTTTCCCCTTTCTTTCCGGGTCATGGATCGGGTCTACCCTCCGAGAGTACAAGAGCCCCACGCCACGGTTCGGCGCCGGGTCGTGACCACTCTCTGCACTCGCCATATGCACATGGGACCGAAGTTCAAAGGGTAGGATGCCGTCCCCTTGACGGGCCAATCAGGTACTTAAGCTTACCGATTCCCATAATCTCGGCATGTGTTTAGTACGTTCAAAGACTTAACCATCACTACCACACCCTGCGGCCTTAGCATTTTTCACTAGACAGACGGGCATCAATCGTAACCATCGTTCCATAGCCCGTCCGTGTCCTTATGATTGCAGCGTGTAGTAAACATTCAACTCCTATTTTCTCGCGAGTGACAGGAAATCACTCGGCTTTTACCGGACTCCTATTAGCACAGCATTCTATCGAACCTTACGTCTAGTTTTCAAGCATGGGTTCCTAACATCATGCAACTAAGTTTTCATTCAACTCCTATAAACTTAATGCACAAGCAGAGAGTAATGAGTTGCATAATTTAGGAAAGAAATAGGTTATGCTCCGGGGCTTGCCTTCTTGCGAAAAGTTAGCTTGGGGCTCTTCCGAATTTGGGCTCGGGTCTTCAAGAGCTTCAGTTAGATTTACTTGAGCTTCACGCTGCTCACTCTCGAACGCGGGCACTAGCTCGTAAGTTCCGTCGGTGAGAGTCGTCGATTCTACATGAATGTACAAGTTTAAGTCGTGGTAATGGTAATCGACATGATTTAATTGTAATTACTACAGTGTATAGTTTCTGGTCATGAAATTTTGGATTTAGGCACATCAGGGAAATATGTGCTTACTGTAAAATTTTCAGACAATTTTATGTAACAGATTAATTATGAAAAATATATTACATAGTTGCTGTTAGACTTTTGTTCTTTTTGTACAGGACAAATGGTGCAACAACTGAGTCTAAGATTTTTACAGAGCTTTTATTTAAGCATGCAGGAGCTACTGAAATTTTTGTAGGATTTATTATGCAGTTTTCAGAGCATAGAAAATATGACATTACACACCTAGGTTATTCAAGGATTCATTTTTACAGGACCCTACATAGGGTTTTTGTTCATGGAACTTTTTACATAGCAACCTCTACCACAGTGTATCTCCTAGTAAAAATTTGAGAATTTCCCAAGCTAAGATACTATTTCCTTGATTTAATGTATGTTATTAGCACATAAATCAAATAATTAGGTTCCTTTGAGATATAAAGTCTCCCAATTTTTCTCTGGCATCTAGGTACCATTACACCAGCAGAGAAAAAGTTTCATTAGGTGATTCATAACCTAACTGCAGGGATAAAAATATGTAGCCACTTAAGGTATGAAACTAAGTTTAATAAACAGTGCAGCTAGAGGTGGAATTTGGGCCCGATCTTTTTACACAGTCCTAAACATCAAGCAACTAGCTTACTGCCCAAAATTTAGGGTCAGTACTGATCTACAACAATGGGTACAAAATAAGTCCATTAAAGTTTCCATTTAATGTAGAGCAAAATATGTTGAGAACCTAAGAAACTTTTCGTAACAAAAGTTGTAGAGTTTCTTCTATGGATTCCAGAACAGTTGAGTTTGTATTTTTCTGAATTTTCTACGATTTTATACGAATTTTACAAGTTCACTGAATTTGAATCTAGATTTGAAACTTTCTTTTACAACTGGGTCCTTGAATCTTACGCGCAGACCCTTCTAAAGATTTAAATTCTTGCAATTGGGTCCTCGGGCGGCTCGGGTACGGCGGCCGGCCGAAATTCCGGCGAGGGGCTCGCCGGCGGCGAGGGGTGAGGGGCGGGGAAGGTTCAGGGGTGCGAGGGCTACCTCGTGGGGGTGTTGTTCAGGTGGGGGACGGCCGGGAATAGCTCGCCGGCGTTCGAGCAGAGGCGGCGGCGGCGGTGGCGCGCGTCGACGGCGGTGTTCCGGCGGGCTTGGGGCGGCCTGGTCCGGTCAGCGAGCTTCAGTGGCGTGTGGGAAAGCTGCTCAGGGGCTTGGCTTGGACGGAGGAGGTCGGGGTCGAGCTGTCCACGGCGAGCAGGGGCGGCGGCGGCGGCGGCAGCGCGGGCGGCGGCGCTCCGAAGCTTCAGGGGGATGATGTAGTGGTGGCTGTCACTCCAATTTGGGCAGTGGGCGGCGGTGGAGGGCTGTCCACGGGCGGGCGGCGCTCGGCGGCGGCAATGGCGACGGCGAGGCGTTCTGTTTGCGGTGGCTCGCGCGCGGGCGGCCGGGCGGGGCTTTTATAGGGGCAGGAGGGAGTGGAGGGGCCTGGGCGATGCGCGGGGCGGAGGCACGGCAACGGCGCGGCACTGGCCACGGCGGGCGGCAGCAGGGCGCCGGCGCGGCGTGCGGCGAGCGGGCGCGAGCTACTGGGCGGCCGGGATTTTGGCGTGGCAGAAAGGAGATAGTGTGGCGCGCGGAGTGGGGAAGGGGCTGCTGCAGCGGCTCGGGCGGAGGGCAGACGCAGCGACGGGCGGGGCGCGGGAGCCGGGGTGGCACGGCGGGGTGCGGCGGTTGGGCGCGGTGGGCGGCGAGGCTGGGCGCGGCAGCGGCGTGCGCACGCGCGGGCGCGCACTGGGCAGCGCGGCGTGGGGAGGGGGCAAAGCCAGGCGTGGGGGAGTGGCACGGCGGCCACTGGCCTGGCGCCTCGCGCCGGTCAGGCATCGCCGGCCACCTGGCGCGCGGTCGGGCGGGGAGGAGAGAGAGGGGGGGGGGGAGGGGCCTGATTGCAAGAATTTGAAAAACTTCAGGGGGCTGGGTGCAAACAGGGCGTTTTCTCCTCCTTCTAATTTGAATTTCAAAAACTTTTGAACATGAAAGTTGTTTAGAATAAAAAGTTCTACAAGTTTGGTTTCAGGCAACATCTCATTTGGCTTATGGTTTGAAAGTTAATTTAAAAATTCAAAAGTATCCAAATGTGCCCAAATTCAATTTGAATTTCAACTTAACTCGTTCTATTTCTTTTCACCCTTTTATTAGTTGGTTAAGCATAGGGTTAGGCTACTGACCTTGATTTTAGAAATGAAATTTTACCAGGGTTGTCACAGCCTTCCCCCCTTAACAAGAATCTCGCCCGGAGATTCGGTAATTCTTAGTGTGGGCGTGGGTGCACATACCAGTGGTTGAGATAAGAAACCCAGGGAAATTTTGGTTTAGGTAGCTCTCGGTTTCCTAGGTGGCTTCTTCTTCCGTGTGGTGATTCCATTGTACTTTATACATTCTAATCACTTTTCTCCTGGTCTCTCTTTCTTTTTGATCCAGAATTTTAACTGGGTGTTCGACATACGAGAGGTCGGGTTCCAACGATATTTCTTGTTGTTCCACAATCTCGGTAGGGACTCGAATACACTTCTTGAGTTGAGATACGTGGAAGACATCATGGGTGGCCGTGAGCTGAGGGGGCAGTCGTAATTTGTAGGCTACGGGTCCGCAGCTCTCAATGATTTCGTAAGGACCAACATAACGGGGAGCTAGTTTGCCTTTGATTCCAAATCTTCGCACTCCCTTGGTTGGTGAAACTCGAAGATAGACATGATCGCCAACTTCGAATTTTAGGGGCTTCCTCCTTTTTTCAGAATAGCTCTTTTGTCGGGCTTGTGCGGCTTTAAGATTTGCTTGTATTACTTTTACTTTCTCCTCTGCCTCGATTACCAGGTCGGGTCCAATTATCTTACGTTCTCCGGTTTGTGACCAGCTCAAAGGAGTTCGACACCTTCGTCCGTACAAGGCCTCAAATGGTGCCATTTTCAAACTCGTTTGATAGCTGTTGTTGTACGAGAACTCTGCTAGGGGTAGGGATTTGTCCCAATTCTTGTCATAGTGAATGACGCAGGCTCTCAGCATGTCTTCAAGAATTTGGTTTACTCCTTCGGTTTGTCCGTCAGTCTGAGGATGGTATGCTGAGCTGCGAATCAGTTTAGTACCAAGAGACGTTTGTAGTTGTTCCCAAAAGCGTGCTACAAACTGAGGACCACGATCGGAAATAATTGTCTTAGGTATTCAATGTAGGCAAACAATACGATCGAGGTAAATCTCGGCATATTTCTTGGTAGAATAGGTGGTGTGTACCGGAAGAAAATGTGCCGTCTTTGTGAGTCTATCAACGATAACCCATATGGAATCATGTTTCTGGGAAGTGTTTGGTAGTCCAACGATGAAGTCCATACTTACGTCTTCCCATTTCCAGGATGGTATAGGTAACGGTTGTAGTGTACCGGCTACCTTCAAGTGGCTAGCTTTTACTCTCTGGCACGTGTCACATTTTGAGACATACGTAGCAATTTCTCTTTTCATTCTAGTCCACCAGAAGTTTTGCCTTAAGTCTTGATACATTTTGCTACTGCCGGGGTGGATAGAGAATTTGGAAAGGTGTGCCTCATCAAAAATTTGCTTGCGGAGTTCATGATTCTTCGGGACGACTATACGACTTTCGAACCATAGAACTCCCTTATGGTCCTGGCGGAAACATTTATACTTCTCCTCTCCTAGAGAGAGTTTTTGTTTGATGATCTTAATTCCTTCATCATGTAGTTGTGCCATGACGATTTGGTCGTGAAGAGTGGGCTCAACTGAGATGTGATCTAGAGTGCCTTGGGAAACCATTTCCATATTAAGCTTCCTCATTTCTGCACACAATGTCTCATGGTAGGACTCCATGGATAAGCAATGGCAATGGGACTTGCGGCTTAGTGCATCTGCGACTACATTGGCCTTGTCGGGGTGATAGTGCACTTCAAGGTCATAATCCTTGATTAATTCTAACCATCTTCGTTGTCTCATATTCAGATCGGCTTGTGTGAAGATATACTTGAGGCTCTTATGATCCGTGTAGATATTGCATTGTGTACCCATGAGATAGTGCCTCCATATTTTCAGAGCGTGAATGACAGCTGCAAGCTCAAGATCATGAGTGGGATAATTTTGCTCGTGAGGCCGAAGGGCTCGTGAGGCATATGCAATCACTCGATTCTCCTGCATAAGCACACATCCTAGACCAGTACCCGATGCGTCACAAAACACATCGAACGACTTGGTATTATCGGGTTGAGCTAACACAGGTGCAGTAGTCAGATGCTCTCTGAGAGTGTGGAAAGCTTCTTCACATTTCTTATTCCATACAAACTTTACTTCCTTCTTTAACAGTTCAGTCATGGGCTTAGCAATTCGAGAGAAATCCGGGATGAAGCGATGGTAGTAACCGGCTAAGCCGAGAAAACTGCGAATCTGATGAACAGAGGTAGGGGGTTTCCAATCCATCACCTCTTGTACCTTGCTGGGGTCAACAACTATGCCTTCGCTGGAGATCGTGTGACCCAAGAACTTTACAGTATCCAACCAGAATTCACACTTAGAAAACTTAGCATAGAGCTGATGGTCTCTTGGACGCTGAAGAACAATGTGAAGGTGCTTGGCATGTTCTTCCTCATCCTTGGAATAGATAAGGATGTCGTCGATGAACACTACGACGAATTTGTCAAGTTCGGGCATGAATACCGAATTCATGAGATACATGAAGTAGGCAGGGGCATTGGTGAGTCCAAAGGACATGACCAAGAATTCATATAATCCATATCGTGTGGAGAAGGCAGTCTTAGGAATATCGCACGGGCGAATCTTGATTTGATGATATCCCGAACGAAGATCAATCTTTGAGAAGACTCTGGCTCCCGCTAATTGATCGAAGAGTACATCGATATGGGGAAGTGGGTATTTATTCTTAACAGTTACCGCATTGAGAGGTCGGTAGTCCACACATAATCTTAAACTGTCATCCTTCTTCTTTACGAATAGGGCTGGACATCCCCAAGGTGACGCGCTAGGGCGAATGAAACCTTTGTCTAGTAGTTCTTGGAGTTGAATTTTTAGCTCTGCCAACTCTTTAGGGGGCATCCTATATGGTCTTTTGGATATAGGTGCAGTGCCTGGTTGTAGTTCAATGATGAACTCAATATCCCTATCCGGTGGCATTCCTGGTAAGTCATCCGGAAAGACATCGGCATACTCGTTTACCACAGGAATATCCTCTAGCTTAAGTCCTTCCATCTTGTAAGCACAGGAATTCGTACAATTTAGGAATGGTAGGTAAAGGGTAGTGGCTCCGTGACTAGGTGAATTTATCTCAACGGCTCGGGAAGAAAGGTCCAGTGTGACTCCATGCATAGTCATCCAGTTCATTCCCAAAATAATATCCATGCCGTCAAGAGGTAAAAGGATAAGGTCTGTGTCGATGGTTTTACTACCCAACTTGACTGGTACTTGTCTGACCATTTGGTTTGAAGCAATTTTACCACCCGGTGTTGATATCATATATGACCCTTTTGTGTGACAAACATCCAAGCCTACTTTTGCACCGAATTTTGCACTTATGAAACTATGCGATGCACCAGAAACAAATAATATAACTGCAGGCTTGTTATGGATAGAGAATGTACCCGACATCACTGGGGCTCCTTCAGGAAGATCTGCAAGCGTGGTGAAGTTAATCCGTCCTTGCTTGACTTGCAGGGTCTGTCTCTTGCCCCTGTTCTTGGTGTTTGGGTTGGATCCCTGACCTTGGTTGGGCTGCCCAGGCTGAGGGCATTCTCGTGCAAAGTGGTTGGAACTCCCGCATTTGAAACAGCGATTCGCGGGGCTAGGTCGAAGAGACTGTTGAAGAATGGGACTCGGACCATTCTGTGAAGGCATCAGGGGTCGTACCATGCCTGGCCGTCGTGGGGGTCTGGCAATCCATCTCCCTGGCTGAGGGGCCCTAGGTGGAGCTGTGGGTGCGGCATTTTGCACGATGCGATACCTTGGTGGTTGGGCACTTGATGGTCCAGCGAGTGCCTTTCTCTTCTTCTCTGCCCGGTGTGCCATGATACAGTCTTCCTGGGTAATGGCCATATTGACCAATTCGTTGTAGGTGTCAGCCCTGGCTAGGTTCAGACGTTCCTTGAGCTTGGTATTCAAACCTCGGCGGAAACGATCACGCTTCTTAGCATCCGTATCAGCGTGATAGCCCGCATACTGGCATAAGTTGTTGAACGCCTGGGCGTACTGCAGCACGGTGCGGGTGCCTTGGGTAAGTGCCAGGAACTCGTTCAGCTTCCTCTCCATGAGACCCTCGGGAATATGATGTGCCCGGAATGCGGTCTTGAATTCATCCCAGGTGACAATGTGATCAGCGGGGAGCATAGCAAAATAGTGGTCCCACCACAGACGAGCGGTACCGCGAAGCTGTTGCGCGGCAAAACGAGCTTTGTTGGCCTCTGAGCATGGGGCCACAAGTAGCGTGAACTTGGATTCAATGGTGCGAATCCATGCATCTGCGTCCAGGGGTTCCTCGGTCTTATGGAACAAGGGCGGCTGGGTCCCCAGGAAATCCGTGTATCCTGCAGCTTGGGGTTGGTGAGCATTGTGCCCACCCCTCTGCTGGTGCTGTCCTTGCACGATCTGACGCAGCAGCTCGGTTTGAGCGGCCATCACTTCCACCAAACTGGGCGGGGGTGGTGGCGATTGTCGCGAGCGGCTGCCACCGGCTCCAAAACCCTCAGGGTTGCCACGTGTTGATCCAACCATCTGAAACGTGAAAGGTTACCATCAGTAACGCGATCCATAATACTTCCTCGATTCATAAAAGATTGGTGTAGTCAAAGACTTCCGAAATCACAGCTAGAAGTATGGACAGAATCTCTGTTTGCTACGAGAAAAATCATAGCTTGCTGTGGGTCCATCTAAAACATCTCATACTTTGGCAGTAGTCAGAGAATTTAGGAATGCACCACTTTGGTATTTAACTTCGGCGCTAGAACTATAGCTAAGGTGGTCGAAAGGCTCGTCCTTTGCCTTACTGTCTTAGCTGTTTTTCAGCAGATTAATCGGTACTGTTTCGCCTATAACTTAAACTAGAGAGGTCCAATGATCCTGAATTTTTGTGAGAACCACGATCACAAAATTTAGCACAAGTTTGGTATTCAACACTCAGCCAAGAAATGCAAGGAGACATGGATAAAAATTCCGACAAGTCTCAGCGATTGTGGATTTCATCGTTTACCAACTTACAACGAAATCACCCAAGTTTATCGCCGTTCCTTACATGCTGAGGGTATCCACATGGTTCAGGTGTACCCATCATAAAAGAGTTACTCAACTCCCAGTTAGCCTATTACAGCACTTGCCAAAAGTTAGGCTACCCTATCGAGGAGTATGTGCAAAAGTCCTCCTAGGTCGTCATCTAGAAGTCATCCAAGTCGTTGACGGACGACTCACTGTGAGCAGGAGAGTGAGCTCCAATCTGAGGTGCCTGTGGTACCTCACCCTCGAAATCCATACCGGAGATACCATCAATCTCCTGTGGCTCCTCCTCATCTTCCTCCATGTCCTCCTCATGGGGATGGTCTTTCTGATCATGGTGCCACTGAATGTGCTCATTAGCATCCTCCAACTCAAGGCTCAGATCATGGAGCTGCTCCTCCAACTGTGCTATCGTGGCATCTCTCTCACCCATGAGAGTGTCCTGCTCCTGAATTTGGCCCTCAAGTTGGCCAATCTGAGCATCTCTGTCCTCAAGATCCTGACTGAGCTCCTTAATTTGCTCATCCCTGGTATCTGCCATCATGTGGTAGGCCTGAGCAAGATCAGTGAGCTGCTCAAGCGCCTGACTCTGGAGTGTCTGAAGTCGGTAGAGTGCACTCATGCACCGCACGGAGGTATGGATAGTTTCCTGGGCGTGAAAGTCAACCAAGTACTGTGCGTGTTGCACCCTGTTGAGCCAAAAGGGGTCGTTGCTCTAGGCAGCAGGAAACAACCAATGGGAGTGAGTGTGACAACCTCGGGACGCTGCGCACAAAAAGTGGTGAGCGCCCTCATGGCTGCAAGCTCCCAAGTATCGGCCAAACGGCGACCAACAGCCTCAAGCTCCAAGGCGGGCCACTCCGGGTGTAGCGGGTGTGGAGAGACAGTTACGTTGACACGGCACTGGGTAACTCCATTCTCTGCAAACTCCAGTCCGGCGTAACGTGGGGGAATTAGATAGCCCGCGGTACGCAGAACATCCCACAAAATAGAGGGGAAGCCCTCCCAGTGGATACACTGCGAGTGTACGCGTCCATCCTCATCCACCATCATATCAACAGGCTCGGCCATCTGAACAAAAGATCAAATGGAGTGAGATAGTGAAAAACTGTGAACAGCACAAGGACAGATTCTGTATAGTGTGCAAAAATAACCATAACTTCCACAGTTATAACCCAAAAATTCTCAAATTTCACCAGATCACTCCTAAGGTATTTGTGAACAACTTTGCTAGTCAACTCCAGAGCTAGATAGGTCTCTAAGATGGTCTTTCTTTTCAGGTTTTACCTCTCTGTCTACCCAGAATTTTCAGTGAACAGAGGGCTAGAGTTTCGTGCACCAGGGAAAATCTACCCATCCAAAATTTACCAAATTTTAACAACAGCTACTTGGGTAAATTTCGAACAAGTTTTGTGTTGTACTCTTTCGCAGAAAACTGTAGGAAGGGGGCCTAAAAATTTAAGGGGCAGAAGTGCTTATTCCGGACAGAAATCTGACATTTTATGTTTTCTGTTATTTCTTACTATCCATAAGTTCAGAATTTTTGATTTTTGAACAGGGGATAGAACACGAGATTTGGAACAATTCTTTCAACATGAACTTCACCAGAAAAGGTCATTTTCTTGGGTCAATAAATCGCTCTTTTCGGTCATGGCAGATTTGGGACAGATTCTCTAGATAATCCTTATGCAAAATCACGCTTAGATACGCAAGAACCTTACCACTCTCATACAACGCATTTTCAATTTCAGCTACATATGGTCATGATGCATGCACGTCCTATTCGTCCTCACAAAATAAAATACTGCCAAATACTTTTGGTCTTACGAAGATAGTCTCGGTGGCATACACAATACGGCTCTCACTATAATAGCTAGTCGAGTTTTTCTAATCATTCCTTAACTTATCGTAATCGCGGTTAGTGTACCTGCAGAAGATTGACAAAGCATATATATTTCATGAACCTTTCATGCCAGCACTCATGAAAGCGTTCGTATTCATTACCGTTTACTTATAGAAACGATATCTGTACAATTTCCGCCGTACAGACGACGTTAACATACGCTATCGAGATAGCGTATTCACGGGGTTACCGTCATGAGACGGGGGTATGAACAGCGATCGCCATACCCTGCGCCAAACCTTCTACTCCCAATATGTTCAACTAACAGTTGGCATATTGGCAGCACCTCAAGTAAGCCACTGCTTGAGGGCAGCGTTCGGTTCGCATCACCGACAGGAAGGCCAAGCTCTCTCAGTTGGCTGAGGACCCTTACCTTCTTACCTTAGTGATGAGTGCATCGTTACAGAATTTAAGGTCGGTTGTGCATAAAAGTAAGTTTTTGACCGAAAGTAATGTGCAGGAAGTCAGTTGATAATATTTATAGAAGTTAGATAGCCACCTAGTAACTTTCCCAATAATCCCTTAGGGCTTTACGAACTAGGCACCATCCTTAACGCACCAACGTATTTCGCAACACATCCTTCTAGTCAAGTTTTATGAAAATAAGTTTTTACGGCTTGTCGCATTCTCTGGCGTATGCATTTCGGCTCTGGTGCCAGCTGTTGCCAGCTGTGGCACCAGCTACGGCTCTGATACCAGCTGTGGCTGAACCACCTGAATTAATCTGGCTCAAGTGTATTAACCACCACCATTAAGGCAATCTCGGTTAACCTTACACTTCAAACGGAGTAATCCACTGGTCTGTCGGGTATAACCTCCCGATACAACCACGGTAGGGCGGATCGAATGCCATACATACAGATGCTCATGCGACGATGAGCCCAGAGAATACCACATTCCAGCAAATATTACAGCATTAACATAAGTAAATATTACAGACCAAGTTTTGAGTTTAGAAACCAAGTACTTCAATGATCATACTAAGAAGTTCTTCAGAGTTTAAGTTGCAGCGGAAAATAAAACAACGGAAGCTACTTCGACGATAAGGATGTCTCGATGAAGCCCGTACGAGACATCACTCGACATTATCTCCGTTGGACGGGGGCGTATCCCATTCCACCGACCAACCAGGGGGAAGAGTGCAGGGCCAAGTCAAGCTAGCAATCATGTCTTCGAAGGTCTCACCTGAAAACGAGCCACAAGCAAGGCTGAGTATACTAATACTCAGCAAGACTTACCCGAGTAGTGGAATCTACTCCACCGACTCTAGATATGCAAGGCTTTTGGCTCAGGGGTTTGTTTTGCCGAAAAGCTTCTACAAGTGGGTCCTTACTTTCAACTTTTAGCTCAAGATTCTAGTTTCGTTAACCATTCTAGATAAGCAGCTATCCAAAAAGCATACATGGTGAAGCATTAAATTTCCATCCAACCAGTTCATTCATCCTCATTGTTCCTCTTCTTACTCTGTGGGTAAAAATGGTTAAGCAGTCTCAATAGCCGTGAGAAACGGATGATTCGAATCGAATTTCTTAACCTTGCAAGGGAAACCCAAACACACGTCACGTGGTTACTCCCTAGAGTCACACGTGCAACTTTTCCCCTTTCTTTCCGGGTCGTGGATCGGGGCTACCCTCCGAGAGTACAAGAGCCCCACGCCACGGTTCGGCGCCGGGTCGTGACCACTCTCTGCACTCGCCATATGCACATGGGACCCAAGTTCAAAGGGTAGGATGCCGTCCCCTTGCCGGGCCAATCAGGTACTTAAGCTTACCGATTCCCATAATCTCGGCATGTGTTTAGTACGTTCAAAGACTTAACCATCACAACAACACCCTGCGGTCTTAGCATTTTTCACTAGACAGACGGGCATCAATCGTAACCATCGTTCCATAGCCCGTCCGTGTCCTTATGATTGCAGCGTGTAGTAAACATTCAACTCCTATTTTCTCGCGAGTGACAGGAAATCACTCGGCTTTTACCGGAGTCCTATTAGCACAGCATTCTATCGAACCTTACGTCTAGTTTTCAAGCATGGGTTCCTAACATCATGCAACTAAGTTTTCATTCAACTCCTATAAACTTAATGCACAAGCAGAGAGTAATGAGTTGCATAATTTAGGAAAGAAATAGGTTATGCTCCGGGGCTTGCCTTCTTGCGAAAAGTTAGCTTGGGGCTCTTCCGAATTTGGGCTCGGGTCTTCAAGAGCTTCAGTTAGATTTACTTGAGCTTCACGCTGCTCACTCTCGGACGCGGGCACCAGCTCGTAAGTTCCGTCGGCGAGAGTCGTCGATTCTACATGAATGCACAAGTTTAAGTCGTGGTAATGGTAATCGACATGATTTAATTGTAATTACTACAGTGGATAGTTTCTGGTCATGAAATTTTGGATTTAGGCACATCAAGGAAATATGTGCTTACTGTAAAATTTTCAGACAATTTTATGTAACAGATTAATTATGAAAAATATATTACATAGTTGCTGTTAGACTTTTGTTCTTTTTGTACAGGACAAATGGTGCAACAACTGAGTCTAAGATTTTTACAGAGCTTTTATTTAAGCATGCAGGAGCTACTGAATGTTTTGTAGGATTTATTATGCAGTTTTCAGAGCATAGAAAATATGACATTACACACCTAGGTTATTCAAGGATTCATTTTTACAGGACCCTACACAGGGTTTTTGTTCATGGAACTTTTTACATAGCAACCTCTACCACAGTGTATCTCCTAGTAAAAATTTGAGAATTTCCCAAGCTAAGATACTATTTCCTTGATTTAATGTATGTTATTAGCACATAAATCAAATAATTAGGTTCCCTTTAGATATAAAGTCTCCCAATTTTTCTCTGGCATCTAGGTACCATTACACCAGCATAGAAAAAGTTTCATTAGGTGATTCATAACCTAACTGCAGGGATAAAAATATGTAGCCACTTAAGGTATGAAACTAAGTTTAATAAACAGTGCAGCTAGAGGTGGAATTTGGGCCTGATCTTTTTACACAGTCCTAAACATCAAGCAACTAGCTTACTGCCCAAAATTTAGGGTCAGTACTGATCTACAACAATGGGTACAAAATAAGTCCATTAAAGTTTCCATTTAATGTAGAGCAAAATATGTTGAGAACCTGAGAAACTTTTCGTAACAAAAGTTGTAGAGTTTCTTCTAAGGATTCCAGAACAGTTGAGTTTGCATTTTTCTGAATTTTCTACGATTTTATACGAATTTTACAAGTTCACTAAATTTGAATCTAGATTTGAAACTTTCTTTTACAACTGGGTCCTTGAATCTTACGCGCAGACCCTTCTAAAGATTTAAATTCTTGCAATTGGGTCCTCGGGCGGCTCGGGTACGTCGGCCGGCCGAAATTCCGGCGAGGGGCTCGCCGGCGGCGAGGGGTGAGGGGCGGGGAAGGTTCAGGGGTGCGAGGGCTACCTCGTGGGGGTGTTGTTCAGGTGGGGGATGGCCAGGAATAGCTAGCCGGCGTTGGAGCAGAGGCGGCGGCGGTGGTGGCGCGCGTCGACGGCGGTGTTCCGGCGGGCTTGGGGCGGCCTGGTCCGGTCAGCGAGCTTCGGTGGCGCGTGGGAAAGCTGCTCAGGGGCTTGGCTTGGACGGAGGAGGTCGGGGTCGAGCTGTCCACGGCGAGCAGGGGCGGCGGCGGCGGCAGCAGCGCGGGCGGCGGCGCTCCGGCGGTTCTGGGCGGTGTTGGGCGGGTCGGCGAGCTTCAGGGGGATGATGTAGTGGTGGCTGTCACTCCAATTTGGGCAGTGGGCGGCGGTGGAGGGCTTTCCACGGGCGGGCGGCGCTCGGCGGCGGCAATGGCGACGGCGAGGCGTTCTGTTTGCGGTGGCTCGCGCGCGGGCGGCTGGGCGGGGCTTTTATAGGGGCAGGAGGGAGTGGAGGGGCCTGGGCGATGCGCGGGGTGGAGGCACGGCAACGGCGCGGCACTGGCCACGGCGGGCGGCAGCAGGGCGCCGGCGCGGCGTGCGGCGAGCGGGCGCGAGCTACTGGGCGGCCGGGATTTTGGCGTGGCAGAGAGGAGATAGTGTGGCGCGTGGAGTGGGGAAGGGGCTGCTGCAGCGGCTCGGGCGGAGGGCAGACGCAGCGACGGGCGGGGCGCGGGAGCCGGGGTGGCACGGCGGGGTGCGGCGGTTGGGCGCGGTGGGCGGCGAGGCTGGGCGCGGCAGCGGTGTGCGCACGCGCGGGCGCGCACTGGGCAGCGCGGTGTGGGAAGGGGGCAAAGCCGGGCGTGGGGGAGTGGCGCGGCGGCCACTGGGCTGGCACCTCGCGCCGGTCAGGCGTCGCCGGCCACCTGGCGCGCGGTCGGGCGGGGAGGAGAGAGAGGGGGGGGGGGGGGGGGCGAGGGGCCTGATTGCAAGAATTTGAAAAACTTCAGGGGGCTGGGTGCAAACAGGGCGTTTTCTCCTCCTTCTAATTTGAATTTCAAAAACTTTTGAACATGAAAGTTGTTCAGAATAAAAAGTTCTACATGTTTGGTTTCAGGCAACATCTCATTTGGCTTATGGTTTGAAAGTTAGTTTAAAAATTCAAAAGTATCCAAATGTGCCCAAATTCAATTTGAATTTCAACTTAACTCGTTCTAATTCTTTTCACCCTTTTATTAGTTGGTTAAGCATAGGGTTAGGCTACTGACCTTGATTTTAGAAATGAAATTTTACCAGGGTTGTCACATTCCGAGCCTTGGTTCGGGCGGACGAGGGCCGGGGGGAGGGTGTCCACGGCGGTTAGGGGCGACGGCGGTGGAGGCGGCGCTCCGGTGGGTCTGGGCGGCGATGGGCGGGGCAGTGAGCTGCGGTGGGACGGTGTGGTGGTGGTTGGAGACTCAGCTCTGGCAATGGGTGGCCGGAGAGGTGAGCACCACCGTGGACTCCTTATGGCGGCGGCAATGGCAGTGGCGGCGGCGTTCTGGTGGGTCAGGGCACGCGCGAGCGGCTTTGTGCCGCCTTTTATATAGGCTGCAGGAGGGAGGGAGCGGGCCGGGCGAAGCTGGGCCTGGGATGGCATTGTGGAGGTGTGCCATTGGGCGCGGCGGGCGGCGAGCAAAGCCGACGCGGCGTGCGGCGGTCGCGAGTAGAGGATTGGGCGCTGGGGATTTGGTGTGGGGGAGGGGAAGATCACGCGGCGCGCGGTTGGACGAGCAGCGGCAGCAGCTGGCTTGCCGGGCGGCGGGCGCGGCGACTGGCGGAACGCGGCGGAGGCTCAGGCACGGCGCGGGCTGGCCGTTGGGCACGGCGGCGGCGAGCAGAGGCGGCGACTGCGTCGCGCGCGTGGCGCACACGGGCTGGGCAGGGACACGGCGTGGGGAGCAGCGCAGCTGGTCGGGCGGGCTGGCTGGCCATTGGTTTGTCGCGGCGTGGGCGGCAGGCATCGCCGGCCAGGTGGCCAGCGGCGACTGTGCGACGGGCGGGGGGTGTCGGGCGAAGCAGAGAGAAGGGAGGGACTGAAAGTGGAAATAGAAGAAAAGGCAGGGTTGGTTTGCAAATTCAAGTGTTTCTCAAATTTTTGTGTTGCAACTTAAAAATCTCTGAATATGAAAGTTGTTCAAAATGAAAAGTTACACAAGTTTTGTTTCAGGCCAAAGTTCATTTGAGTTCTAGTATAGAAGTTATTTTAAAAACTCAAAAAGTATGACTCGGAGGGCACGTCATTTCCTGGGCAAAAATTTGTATTCTCTCCTAGGCTTCAACTAGACTTTTGTTTATCCTGTCATCGATGATGTGCCTATTAAATTTTGCAGCCACAAGTTCTTTGAGGTGAGAGTTATTTAATTTGTTTGATTAAAGTACATGTACTTATGCACATATACACATCTATTTCCAATTCAAAGCAAAACCCATTTATAAATCATTTCTTTTAAACTTTTCTTAGTGGTTTATGCATCTTGTTAAGCTAATGAGGCTTATTTCATAATTTAAACACCTGAGGTGTTACACGCGAGCTCTTGTAATTAGACCTTGAATGCTCATTGGAGGATTGTTGTGTATATCTAAAGGAGTGATGTCCTCATCACTGTTAGTCATACAACATTGTTGTTCTAAAAAAAGAAAAAGATTTCAAAGATGCTTACAACAAAGGACACCGGGCTCCAAACGGTATCACTGTCATGGAAGGCTTGTAAACCTTTCTTCAAATGATCAATTAATAGTTTGCACCATTTATTGGTTGCTATCTTCTTTATGTCCAAGACATAGTCCATGTTCTTCCCAAGTTCTTCAGAGTAAGATAAAGAGAAGAGGTTGTAAAGGATGAAAAGTTGAACAGTGCTGCTATAAAAAGCCTGACTTCCAGCAAAGTGTCATGAACCGTCCTAGCAGTTGAACATGCTTCTTTAACATCAGCAAGAGTAATATAGTTAGTAGCTGATGAAGCCTTTTTCTATCTGGGCTTCTTTTCGGTCTCGGGATTGGCAGCCAAAAGTGCATTTTGAAGGTCCTTCAGTGCAGCATCTGGACATTCAAGAATATCCCGAGGCATCTCAACTCTATGTGGCAGAACCGCCTGAATTAATCCCAGCTTAGGTGCGCTAACCATGACCATAGAGGTGCTCCGGGCTAACACGCACTTAAAACAAAGTAAAACGATAGTCTGTCGGTAACATCCCGATGCAACCACTGGAATTTCGATCGAAACAATGCATACATACAACCCACACGAAGGTGTGCCCAGAGATTATAACAATCCACAAATTTTACATTCCAGAGTTCAACAAGAATTATTATTACAAACGAAGTTCAAAAATATTCGTAGACAAGTACTTTCAGAGTTTAATAGTGCAGCAAAAAATAAACGATAGTTCTAACAACGATAGAAGATATCATGATGAAGCCCGTACATGATATCATTCAGCGTTATCATCGTTAGCCGGGGACGCATCCCATTCCACCGACCAACAAGGAGGAAGAGTACACGGCCAAGTCAGACTAGCAACCATATCGTCAAAGGTCTCACCTGAAAATAAAGCCACAAGCAAGGCTGAGTATACTAATACTCAGGAAGGTTTACCCAACTAGTGGTATATCTTTGCCAACTCCTAGACATGCAAGGCTTTTGGCTGAGGGTTGTTTTTGCCAAAAAGCATCTAAGAGTGAGTCCTTGCTTTCAAGTTTTAGCATCAAGTTGTAGTTGATTAACCATTCTAGGTAAGCAACTATCCAAATCACACATGGTACTTAAGCTTACCGATTACCATATTCTCAGCATGTGGTTAGTACATTCAAAAGCTTAACCACCATTACCACACACCGCGACCTTAGCATTTTCGCTAAACAGACGGGGCCTCATTCATCAACAGGAATATCGTAACATAGCCGCGTCCGTCGACCTTATGATTGCAACATAAATAAAACAAGCAACTCCTATATCGAGTGAGTGACAGGAAATCACTCGATTTTTACCGGAGTCCTATTAGCATGGCAATCTAGCGACCGACACAGACTAGTGTTCATATCATAGGTACCTAGGATCATGCATCTAGAGTTTCAATCAACTCCAACAAACTTAATGCGTAATACCATATATAAGTAAAAGTTGCATAAGTTTAAAAATAGGGGTTATGCTCCGGGGCTTGCCTTCCTGACCAAAGCTAGCCTTGGGCTCTTTCGAACTTTGGTTCGGCTCTTTGATGACTTCAGTTAGATTGATCCGAGCTTCACGCTGCTCACTCTTGGGCTCTGGCACCAGCTCATCGGTTCCGTCGGCAAGAGTCATCGATTCTATATGAATGCATATGTATGAGTTGTTTTAATGGTACGACATAAATAACTATTTTACTAGAAAGTTGTAATTCAACAAAACTCAAGTTCAGTTGTAAAGCACTTCATTTTCTTTTCCTTGGGCAGTCATTTACCGAGTAGTATCTAGATTAACTAACTTCACTAAGTAAGTGAGTGGTTTTGTCATTTCATAAACGGTCATTTTTTAAAAGTAAGCATGGATTAAAAATAAAACAACTACTAGAGATAGTTTCTGGTGTTGATATTTTTATGCAGAGCACATTACTTAAGTACAAACTCACTGTAAAATTTCCAACCATTTTCATTTAGTTGATTAATCATGAAAAATACATTAAACAGCTACTGCTAGGATCAAGATCCATTTATACAGAACAAATTATGAAAAAACTGATGCTCAAAATTTAAATGAGTACTCCTAAACTTATGGTGAGTCTAATGTAAATTTTTCAGGTATTAGTGTGCAAGATACATAGCATAGAAAATAAGTCAAGATACATCTACATTAAACAAGATTTATTTCTACAGGCAGTTCCACAAAGTTTTTGTGTGTCAAACTTTTGCAACATGATGATCTACTCAAAGGTAGTCTCTGGTTAAAATTTCTTATTTTTGTAAGTACCAAACTAGTTACTTTTATTTAATGTAGTTTTTATTAACTAAAAACATATGAGCAAGTTAGACAGAAGTAAAAAATACCAAACTTTGTCCATACCATTTATGCATCAAGGTTACTCTACTGTCAAAGTTTCAACCCTCACATATTAGTAGAACAACATGAACAAATAACTCTAGGAAAATAGCACAACAAACAAGGTCCAACAAGAACTACTCGTAGAGACTTGTTCTGGCCTTGAGATTTTTATACAAGTCTTAACAGGCAAAGACTAGCTTACAATCCAAAAATCATCCATAGTACTATCCAAGATCAAGAGATACATTTATGGGCTATTTAAAACAAGATTAATTTTAGATCAAGTTATAGTTTGTAACTGGTAATCCTTATGTGCAAAAGTTGTAGGATTCATCAAGAGGGTCACAACGAATTTTAGTTTGCATTTTTCTGATTTTTCTATGATTTTTGATTGATTTTAAAGTTGACAGCCTTTTGAAAACAAAAGTTAACTCGAGTTCTCGCAGAAATGTCCCTAAAATGAACTTGGCAGTTGCAATGTAGTCCCTGTGCGCTGGGTGTTTCCTGGCCGAAATCCGGCGAGGAGGCTCGCCGGCGGCAAGGGGAAAGGGGTGGGTGAGCACGACGACGGCGAATGCTACCTGTAGGTGGGCTCGGTTGGGGCTGGAGATGGACGGAGTTGGGCTGCCCGTAGGAGCAGTGGGGCGGCGGTGTGGAGGTGGCTCGCTGGCGGCCGTCCGGCGAGGCAGGGGTGGTGTGGGAAGGTCGGGGAGATTCAGGGGGCCATTGGAATCCTATTCAGGGGCTTGACTCGGGTGGAAGTGTAGCGGAAGGTAGGGCTCGACGGCGAGGTCAAGCAGCGGCGCTAATGGCACGGTGATGGTGGTACTCGGACGCGCGTGAGCAGGGGCTTGGTGCAGCCCCTTTTATAGGCGCATAGGGAAGGGCAGGAGGGGATGGGCGCGGCCAAGCTGAGGGAGGTGCGGCCATGACAAGGCCGCAGCAAGGGCGCGGCATTGCCGGCGCGTCGTGGCTCGGCCGTCGGGAATCGCCGGCCGCGTGGCGCGCGTGCATTGAGCATGGGTGGATTCGGGGCAAGGGATGGCGATTCGGCCGCCGGCCTATCAGGGCGCTACACTTTGGCGCGGCTCGCCGGCAGGCATCGCCGGCCTTGTGGCCGGCAGCCGCTGCCCCTCGACGGGACAGAACAGGGGAGGGAGAGAAAGAAGGAGAGTGAAGGAAGAGAGAGAAAGAGCGAGGGCCCGGGTTCAAAAGAATTTTTCTCAAATGTTTGAAAGGAAATATTGAATTCTGCCAACATGAAAGTTGTAGAGAATTTGAAACTCTACGACTTTCGTTTTGGATCAAAGTTTATTTGAGCTTTAGTTTAGAAGTTATTTTAAATTTAAGACTACTAGTATTTGAATTCCTATTCATCTCATGTGTTTTAAATTTGAATTTGCAAATGGTTTTTGAAATACACTTTGTAAGGTACTAAAATATAAGTGTGTTTTTATGCTACATTTCTTTTATGACAAGTTGAGCATGTATGGTTATGAACATATTTATGAAAAACCTTATATGCACACATACATGCACATGTATTCCTAAAAGAGATGCATGATTTGAATTATTCTTGTTTATTATGCATGATGCTAAATTCATGACCCTTGTTTTAGCATTTTAAATACCTAGGGTTTCACACTCTACCCCCCTTAAAAAGAATCTCGTCCCGAGATTCGGGTAAATAACATAGTCTGGAAGGTGCGTGTACCTTTGGGCGAATTTAGAAAACCGCGGAAATTTTGGTTTAAATAGCTTTCAGTTTCCCAAGTGGCTTCCTCTTTGGTGTTATGGCTCCATTGGATTTATAGATTTTAACCACTTTTCTTCTAGTGACCCTTTTCTTTTGATCAAGAACTTTTATAGGATATTAAACATAAGAGAGGTCCGGTTCTACCAATATTTTCTTTTGTTCAACAATTTCGGTCAGAACTCGAATACACTTCTTGAGTTGAGAGACATGAAAGATATCATGGATGGCAAGCGGAGGGGGTAGTCGCACTCTATAGGCCACGGGTCCACAAATTTCCGTGATTTCATAAGGACCAACATATCGGGGAGCTAACTTTCCTCTCACTCCAAACCTTTGCACACCCTTGGTTGGTGAAACCCAAAGGTAGACATGATCACCAACTTCAAATTGCTAAGTCTTTCTCCTTTCATCAAAATAGCTCTTTTGCCTAGACTGTGCAACTCTTAGATTCTCTTGTATTACTCTTACTTTTTCCACTACCTCGATTACCATGTCTAGTCCAAATATTTTACGTTCTCCGGTTTGGGATCAACTCAAAGGAGTTCGACACCTTCGACCATACAAGGCCTCAAACGGTGTTATTTTCAAACTTGCTTGATAGCTATTGTTGTACGAGAACTCTGCTAGAGGTAAGCATTTGTCCCAACTTTTGGCATAATGGATGACACAAACTCTAAGCATGTCTTCAAGAATTTGGTTCACTCTTTCGGTTGCCCATCCGTTTGAGGATAGTAAGCTGAGCTTCGAATCAGTTTGGTGCCAAGAGTAGCTTGTAGGTGTTCCCAAAAACGTGCTATGAATTGAGCACCATGATCGGAAATAATCATCTTGGGTACTCCATGTAAGCAAATGATGCGATCGAGTTAATCTCAGCATATTTCTTGGCAGTGTAGGTAGTGTGTACCGGAATAAAATGTGCCATTTTCGTGAGTCTATCCACAATAACCCATATGGAATCGTGCTTTTGGGAGGTGTTGGGCAATCCAACAATGACATCCATACTTATGTCTTCCCATTTCCATGATGGCTAGCTTTAACCCTCTAACATGTGTCACATTCCAAGACATACTTCGTAATTTTCCTTTTCATTCTAGTCCACCAAAAGTTTTGCATAAGATCTTGATACATATTGCTACTACCCATGTGAATAGAGAACTTGGAAAGATGTGCCTCGTCAAGAATTTGTTTTCGGAGCTCATGATTCTTTGGAACCACTATGCGAGATTCAAACCATAGAACTCCATTCTTATCTTGGCAAAAACATTTATATTTCTCTTCACCTTGGGAAAGCTTTTGCTTGATGATCTTTACTCCCTCATCATTTAATTGGGCAATGATGATTTGATCATGAAGGGTTGGTTCAACAGAAGTATGATTTAAAGTGCCTTGGGGAATCATTTCCAGATTGAGCTTCCCCATCTCATGAAAATGTGTTTCATTATAGAATTTCACAGTTAAGCAATGGCAATGAGATTTGCGACTGAGTGCATCCGCTAGTACATTAGCTTTGCCTGGGTGATAATGCACTTCGAGATCATAATCTTTGATTAACTCCAGCCATCTTTTTTGCCTCATATTCAGATCAGCTTGGGTGAAGATATATTTGAGACTTTTATAATCCGTGTAGATATTGCAATGAGTGCCCAAAAGATAGTGTCTCCATAACTTTAGAGCATGAATGACAGATGCTAGATCGAGATCATGTGTTGAATAATCTGTTCATGAGGTCGAAGAGCTCGTGAAGCGTAGACAATGACTCGGTTATCTTGCATAAGCACACAACCAAGACCAGTGCCGGATGCGTCACAATAAACATCAAATGGCTTGGTGTTATTGGGTCGAGCAAAGACTGGGGCTGTAGTCAAGTGTTCATGAAGAGTGTGGAAAGCTTTTTCACATTTCTCGCTCCACACAAACTTCACTCCTTTCTTCAATAGTTCAGTCATAGGCTTAGCAATTCTGGAGACATCCAGAATAAAGCGGCGATAATAACCAGCTAAACCAAAAAAACTACAAATCTGATGGACGGAGGTGGGAGGTTTCCATTCCATCACCTCTTGTACTTTGCTAGGATCAACGGCTATGCCTTCACCGGAAATAGTGTGGCCCAAAAATTTTACACTATCCAGCCAGAATTCACACTTGGAAAACTTAGGATAGAGCTAATGGTTACTAAGACGCTGGAGAACAATGCGCAGGTGCTCCGCATGCTCTTCCTCATTTTTGGAATATATCAGGATGTTGTCAATGAAGACCACAAAGAACTTGTCAAGCTCGGGCATGAATATTGAATTCATGAGATACAAGAAGTAAGCAGGAGCATTTGTGAGACCGAAAGACATGGCCAGATACTCATATAGCCCGTATCGTGTGGAAAAGGTCGTCTTAGGGATATCACATGGACGAATCTTGATCTGATGATAGCCAGAGCGAAGATCAATTTTTGAGATGACTCTAGCTCCCACTAATTGATCGAAGAGAACATCAATGCGGGGAAGTGGATATTTATTTTTGATTGTCACCGCATCGAGAGGTCGGTAGTCTACACACAACCGCAAACTATCATCCTTCTTCTTCACAAATAGGGCTGGGCAACCCCAAGGTGATGCAATAGGACCAATGAAACCTTTATCTAAAAGTTCCTGCAGTTGTAGTTTCAATGCGGCCAACTCCTTGGGTGGCATTCTATAAAGTGTTTTTAAGATAGGTGCAGTGCCTAGCTGCAGTTCAATAAGGAACTCAATGTCCCTATTTGGTGGCATTCTTGGCAAGTTATCCGGAAAAACATCGACGAACTCACATACCACTGGAATATGTTCTGGTTTGACTCCTTCCATCGTGAAAGCACAGGAATTTATGCATTCCTGAGAAGGTAGGTAGAGAGTAGTGGCTCCGTGATTGGGTGAGTTTATTTCCATGGCTCGGGAAGAAATATCTAATGTAACCCCGTGCAGAGCCATCCGATTCATCCCCAAAATAATGTCCATGCCTTCCAGTGCCAAAAGGATAAGGTTAGTTTTGATAATTTTACTACCCAACTTGATCGGTGTGTGCCTTATGATTTGGTTGAAAGCAATTTTACAACCCGGTGTTGATATCATGTATGACCGTTTTGTGTGGCAAAAATCCAGTCCCAATTTTGCACCGAATTTTGCACTAATAAAACTATGTGATGCACCAAAATCAAATAATGTAACCGCAGGCTTGTTGTGGATAGAGAATGTACCCGACATCACTGGTGCACCTACTGGAAGATTAGCAAGTGTAGTGAAATTGATCCTTCCCTGTTGAACTTGAACAGTCTATCTTTTTCTCTTATTCTTATTGTTCTGATTACAACCTTGCCCCTGATTTGGCTGCCTAGGCTGGGGGCATTCTCGTGCAAAGTGGCTAGAACTCCCACAATTAAAGCAACGATTTGCGTTGCTCGGACGAGCTGGCTGCTGAGCAATCGGCCTTGGGCTAGTCTGCTGAGGCATAGGGGGTCGTGCAATGCCCTACTATTGTGGGGGCCTGAAAATCCAACGGCCTTGTTGAGGGGCCTTCTGAGGAGCTTTAGAAATAGCATTCTGCACCAAACGATACCTCTGTGGTGGAGCACTAGAGGGTACAGTTGTTGCCTTCCTCTTCTTTTCGGCTTAGTGAGTCATGATGCAATCTTCCTGAGTGATGGCCAAGTTAACCAACTCATTATAAGTGTCAACCGTGATAGGGTTCAAACGGTCCTTGAGCTTGGTACCAAGGCCTCTGCGGAAGCGATCACGCTTCTTAGCATCGGTGTCAGCGTGATAGCCCGCGTACTGAAAAAGGTTATTGAAAGCCTGGGCATACTGGAGTACGGTGCGGGTACCCTAAGTAAGAGCCAGAAATTCATTCAACTTCCTCTCCATTAGCCCTTCTGGAATATGGTGGGCTCTGAATGCATTCTTGAATTCCTCCCAAGTGACAACATGATCAGCCGGGAGCATAACAAAGTAATTGTCCCACCACAGACGTCCCGTACCGCAAAGTTGCTACACGGCAAAACGGGCCTTATTTGCATCGGAACATGGCACCACATGTAGCGAAAACTTGGACTCGATTGTGCGAATCCAAGCGTCCGCATCCAAGGGCTCCTCCGTCTTGTGAAACACAGGGGGCTGAGTGCCCAAAAAGTCTAGGTAGCCAGCAGCTTGAGGTTGGTGGACATTGTGCCCACCCCGCTATTGCTGGAATTGCTGAAACGCTTGCTACCCTTGAACAAGCTGGCTGAGCAACTCGGTCTAGGTGGCCATTACTTCAGCCATGTTGGGTGGTGGTGGCGACTGCTGCGGTTGTCCGCTACCACTAGCACCAAAACCGCTCGGGGTGTTGCGGGTCCCTTGAACCATCTGCAATGTGCAAATTTTTCATTAATTCAGGAATCCACAACACCTCCAAGGCTGAGTGTCATAAGTGCGGAAGATTTAGAAGTCAAGGACTCATACATAAACTGTGGACAGAATACTGCTGGTTGCAGGAAAATTCGTAACTACCAGTCTGTTCATCCAAACCCTTACAAATTTTGGCAGTGACTAGAAAATTTAGTGGCCTACAACTTAGGTATTCAACTACACCTCCGACTACTATGACTACATCTCTGACTACTCCGACTACATGTCCGACTACTACGACCACATCCCCGACTGCTTCAACTACACCTCCGACTACCACGACTACATCTCTGACTGCTACGGCTACATCATCGACTACTTCGATTATATCTCCGACTGCTTCAACTACATCTCTGACTACTACGACTATATCTCCGACTGGTTCAACTATACCTCCAACTACTACGACTACATCTTCGACTACACTGCATCTTTGACTACTTCGACTGCATCTCCAACTGCTTCAACTATATCTCTGACTACTAAGACTACGTCTCTGACTGCTTCAGTTACACCTCCGACTACTACGACTACATCTTCGACTACTTAGACTGCATCTCCGACTACTACGACTACATCTCCGACTACTACGACTACATCTTCGCCACTTCAACTATATTTCCGACTGCTTCAACTACACCTCCGACTACTACGACTACATCTTCGACCACTTCGACTACATCTCCGACTGCTTCTCTATTTTGGTAGTTTTTCAGTGGACAAAGAGCTAGTATTTTGATCACCAGGGAAAATCTACTCAGCAAAAAATTTCCAAATTTTAATAGTAGATGATTGAGTAAGTTTGCAAAAAGTTTGATGTTAAACACATCTGGAGAAAACTTCACTAAGAAGGTCTAACAACTTATTTGTAACAGGAGTGCTAAAAACAGGCAGAAAACTGAGGTGTGGAAGTTTCTAGTGTTGCCCACTGAGTACTAGTCCAAAAATTGTCAAAATTTAGCAGCAGAAAGGGGGGAAAATCTGAAGCCACTTCCTTGTTGAGCTTTTCTTCACATAAGGTCATTTCCTAAACCTAATTAATTCTTCTATCTAGATATGGTAGAAAAAGACAGATTTCTAGATAGCCCTTAAGTGAGTGCTCAAACGTGCTCTAGTGCAACTTACTCCCTTATAAACCCAGAACAATGTTTCATTCAATTTTCATGTATGATCATGATGCATGCACGTCCTATTCACCCTCACATAATACGTCTCTCCTTATATTAACTAGCCAAATTTTTCTAACTGTTCTTACCTTAACATAATCGCGGTTAGTGTACCTGCGGAAGATCGACAAATATAAATTGAACCTTCCATGCCAGCACTCACGAAAGTGTCCCCATAAATTACCTCTCACTATAGTAGTGGCATCCATGCGTTCAACACTGCATTGATAGTGCTTCATAAGTTACCGTGATAACGTATTCACTTCCCGTATAAATCGCCTTACGGGACGTTTGTACGTCGAAGCCATTGTACGTGCAGCATATTTTACTCCCAATATAATCAACGAGTGGTTGGTATACTGGCAGCACCTCAAGTAAGCCACTGCTTGAGGGCAGCGTTCGGTTCGCGTCACCGACGTGAGGGTCAAGCTCTCTCAGTTGACTGAGGATTCTTACCTTCTTACCTTACCGTAGATGCGTCCTTACAGAATTTAAAGGTCGATTGTGCACAAAAGTAAGTTTTGACAAAAAGTAATGTGCTGGAAGTCAGTTATAATAAACATAAAAGATAGCCACCTAGTCATATTCCCATAATCCCCTAGGGCTTTACGAACTAGGCGTCATCCTTAACTAACCAACGTATTTTTCAAACGCAATTTTTGTTGTCAAGTTTTAAGAAAATGAGTTTTTAAGGCTCGTTATACTCTCTGGTGTATGAATTTCGGCTCTGATACCAGTTGTGGCAAAACCGCCTGAATTAATCCGGCTTAAGTGCGCTAACCATCACCATAGAGGTGATCCGGCCTAACACGCACTTAAAACGAAGTAAAATAATAGTCTGTCAGGTAACATCCCGATGCAACCACTGGAATTTCGATCGAAACAATGCATACATATAACCCACAGGAAGGTGAACCCAAAGATTACAACAATCCATAAATTTTACATTCCAGAGTTCAACAGGAATTATTATTACAAATCAATTTTGAAAATATTCATAGACAACTACTTTCAAAGTTTAATAGTGCAGCGGAAAATAAACGATAGTTCTAACGACGATACAAGATATCATGATGAAGGTCGTACATGACATCATTCAGCATTAACATCGTTGGTCCGGGACGCATCCTATTCCACCGACCAACCAGGAAGAAGAGTACACGGCCAAGTCAAACTAGCAACCATGTCCTTAAAGGAGTCACCTAAAAACAAACCCACAAGCAACGCTAAGTATACTAATATTCAGCAAGGCTTACCCGACTAGTGGTATATATACTTAGCCAACTCCTAGACATGCAAGCCTTTTGGCTGAGGGTTATTTTTGCCAAAAAGCATCTAAGGGTGAGTCCTTGCTTTCAAGTTTTAGCATCAAGTTCTAGTTGATTAACCATTCTAGGTAAGTAACTATCTATATCACGCATGGTGGAAAAATAAATTGAGCATCCAACCAGATTAGTCATCATCATTGTTCCTCTTCTTACTCTATGTGGTAAAAGGGTTAAGCAGTCTCAATGGCTGCGAGAAACGGATGATTCGAATGGAATTTCTTAACCTTGCAAGGAAAACCTAAACACACGTTACGTGGTTACTCCCGGAGTCACACGTGCAAATTTTCCACTTTATTCCCATTTCATGGAACAGGGTCACCGTTCTCGAGTACAGAGGTCCACGAACCACGGAACGACGCTGGGCCGTGGCTGCTTTTGCACTCACCATGTGCCCATGGGAACGACATCAAGACGGTGGGATGGTATGTTCCACGCCCCGGTTCAATCAGGTATTTAAGCTTACCGATTACCATATTCTCGGCATGTGGTTAGTACGTTTAAAACCTTAACCACCACTACCACACACCGCGACCTTAGCATTTTCGCTAAACAAACAGGGCCTTATTCATCAACAGGAATATCGTAACATAGCCCCGTGCGTTGACCTTGTGATTCCAACATAAGTAAAATAACCAACTCCTATATCTCGCGAGTGACAGGAAATCACTCGACTTTTACCGGAGTACTATTAGCATGGCAATCTTGCGACCCACACAGACTTGTGTTCACATCATAGGTACCTTGGACCATGCATCTAGGGTTTCAATCCACTCCTACAAACTTAATGCGCAATACCATATATAAGTAAAAGTTGCATAAGTCTAAAAATAAGGGTTATGCTCCGGGGATTGCCTTCCTAAGCAAAGCTAGCCTTGGGCTCTTCCGAACTTTGGTTCAGGTCTATGATGATTTCAGTTAGATTGATCCGAGCTTCACGCTGCTCATTCTCGGGCTCCGGCACTAGCTTGTAGGTTCCGTCGGCAAGAGTCGTCGATTCTATATGAATGCATATGTATGAGTTGTTTTAATGGTAAGGGATAAATAACTATTTCACTATAAAGTTGTAATTCAACAAAACTCAAGTTAAGTTGTAAAGCACTTCATTTTCTTTTCCTTGGGCAGTCTTTTACCGAGTAGTATCTAGATTAACTAACTTCACAAAATAAGTGAGGGGTTTTGTCATTTCATAAACGGTCATTTTTTAAAAGTAAGCAAGGATTAAAAACAAAACAACTACTAGATATAGTTTCTGGTGTTGATATTTTTATGCAGAGCACATTACTTAAGTACAAACTCACTGTAAAATTTCCAGCCATATTCATTTAGTAGATTAATCATGAAAAATACATTAAACAGCTACTGTTAGGATCAAGATCCATTTATACAGAACAAACCATGCAAAAACTGGTGCTCAATATTTAAGTGAGTACTCCTAAACTTATGGTGACTCTAATGTAAATTTTTCAGGTTCTAGTGTGCAAGATACAGAGTATAGAAAATAAGCCAAGATTAATCAAGATTTATTTCTACAGGTAGTTCCACAAAGTTTCTGTGTGTCAAACTTTTGCAACATGATGGTCTACTCAAAGGTAGTCTCTGGTTAAAATCTCTTATATTTGTAAGAACCAAAACTAGTTACTTTGATTTAATATACTTTTTCTTAACTAAAAACATATGAGCAAGTTAGACACAAGTAAAAAATAACTCTAGAAAAATAGCACATCAAAACAAGGTCCAACAAGAACTACTCGTAGAGACTTGTTCTATCCTTGAGATTTTTACACAAGTCTTAACAGGCAGAGACTAGCTTACAATCCAAAAATCATCCATAGTACTATCCTAGATCAAGAGATACATTTATGAGCTATTTAAAACAAGATTAATTTTAGACCAAGTTATAGTTTGTAACTGGTAATCCTTCTATGCAAAAGTTGTAGGATTCATCAAGAGGGTCACAACAAATTTTAGTTTGTATTTTTCTGATTTTTCTATGATTTTTGATTGATTTTACAATTGACAGCCTTTTGAAAACAAAAGTTAACTCGAGTTCTCGCAGATGGGTCCCTAGATCTAGCAGGAATGACCCTAAAAAGAACTTGGCGGTTGCAATGTAGTCCCTGGGCAGGGCTGGGTGTTTCCCGGCCGAAATCCGGCGAGGAGGCTCGCCGACGGCGAGGGGAAAGGGGTGGGGGAGCACGACGATGGCGAATGCTACCTGTTGGCGAGCTCGGTTGGGGCTGGAGATGGCCGGAGTTGGGCTGCCCGCAGGGGCAGTGGGGCGGCGGTATGGAGGTGGCTCGCCGGCGGCCGTCCGGCGAAGCAGGGGCGGTGTGGGAACGTCGGGGAGCTTTAGGGGGCCATCGGAAACCGATTCAGGGGCTTGATGTAACACCTCAGGTGTTTAAATTGTGAAATAAGCCTCTTTAGCTTAACACGGTGCATAAATAATTAAGAGAAGTTTCAATGAGATGAGTTATAAATTTGTTTTTGCCTTGACTTGAAAATAGTTGTGTATATGTGCATAAGTACATGTACTTTAATCAAGCCATTTAAATAACTTTCACAATGATGCAAACATGGCTACAAAAAAATTTAATAGGCACATCGTTATTGACATGTTAAACAAAAGTCTTGTTGAAGCCTAGGAGTGAATGCGAAGTTTTGCCCAGGAAATGACGAGCCCTCCGATTTATCCTTTTCGAGTTTTTAAAATAACTTCTAAACTACAACTCAAATGAACTTGGGCCTGAAACAAAACTTATGTAACTTTTCATTTTGAACAACTTTCTTGTTCAGAGATTTTTGAGTTGCAACACAAAAATTTGAGAAACACTTGGATTTTCAAACTAGCCCTTGCTTTTCTTCTATTTACACTACAGACCCTTCTCTCTACGCCTCGCCCGACCCTTTCACTTTGCCCAACCCTACGCTCGCCGGACCCTTTCGCTTCGCCCGACCCTCGGCTTCGCCCGACCCTCCGACGCGCAGCCGCTTCGCCCGACCCTCCGCCGCCGCGCAGTCGCCACACGCCACTTGGCCGGCGATGCCTGACCGGTGCTAGGCGCCAAGCCAATGCCTGGCCGCGCCCGCACACCGCGCTCCTCCCCAGTCCGCACACGCCACGGGCGCGCCAGCGACGCGCGCCTCTGCTCGCCGCCCGCCGCGCCCAATGGACAAGCCGCGCCGTGCCCATGCCTCCGCCGCATCCCGCCAGTCGCCGTGTTCGCTGCCTGGCAAGACAGCTGCGGCAGCTCCTCGCCCAACCCGCGCGCCGCGTGATCTCCCACTCCCCACGCCAAATCTTCAGCGCCCAATCCCCTGCCCGCGCCCGCCGCACGCCGCGCCGGCTCTGCTCGCCGCCCACCACGGCCAGTCACGCGCTCCCGTCGTGCCGCCCGCACTCGGGTCTCTCAGTCAAGTCCCGCCTCTCCTCCTGCCTCTCTGCTGTCTACATAAAGACTGCACTGAGCCCCCTCGCGCGCCCAGACACCAGAACACCGCCACCGCCACCATTACCGCCGCCGTGCACCACCCGCCCGTGGAGCCCCACTCCCTAGCCTCTCACTGCCCAAACCCATCACCCAGCAAGCTTGCCCTCCCTCCACTGAAGCTCACCGGCCTCTTCCCCGGCCAGCTCAACCGCTGGAGCACCACCAGCGCCGCCCGCGCCGCCGCCGCTCCCTTGCTGCTCCGTGGACAGCTCACCCCGAAGCTCCTCCGTCCAAGCCAAGCTTCGAAATGGGTTCCCCTCGACGCCGCGAAACTCATCGACCAGCCCATACCCTCCCCTCCTCGCTGGAGCACCGTCGCCGACGCTCCGCCCCGCCGCCGCCCCTCTGCTCCGCGCCGATGAGCCACCTCCGGCCACCCCCAACCCCGACCAAGGCCACCCCGAGGTAGCTCTCACCTCCCTGGATCTCCCCGACCCTTTTCCCCTCGCCGCCGATGAGCCCCCTCACCGGAATCTGGCCGGCCGCCATGCCAGCGCCACCCAGGGATCCAATTGCAACGATTAAAATCTTTAAAAGAGTCTGCACGCAAGTTTCCAGGGGCATATCTGTAAACCTGTGTTTAAACTTTGAATTCAAAAACAGCGAAATTGTAAAATTCATATAAAATAGTAGAAAAATTGGAAAATTACAAACTAAACTGTTCTGGAATCTTTAGATGAAAATCTAAAACTTTTGTTACATGCATTTCTTCAGTTGATTGCTAAATCTTGCTCTAAATTAAATGGAAGATTTAATACACTTTAATTGTACCCACTGTTGTAGATAAAGGCTAAATCTGAAAATTTAGCAGTAGGTTGGCTGCTTGATTTATAGGCCAGTGTAAAAATATTAGGGCCAGAACCCATCTCTAACTAAACTTTTTGTTAAACTTTGTTTATGCCTTGAAATAATAAAGCTAAACTTATATTGTGATTGATACCTAAATACCACAAAAAAAGTTTAGAACCTTTTTCCTTTTTGTAACTTATTTATATAATTTTGTGGTAGTAGAAATGCACTAATTCAAATAATTAGTTTCTGTGCTTGGAAAATGTTCAACTTTTTACTGTAGCACTCTTTAGAGTAGCTCTTGCTGAATAAAACGTTTCATACTCAGAAAACCTGTAAAACATCCTATAGAAATTAATCTTTATTAAAGTGGGTGTATATTGTCCTATTTATTATGCTTTGTATCTTGCACAGTAAAATCTAAAACATTTACAGTAACACATATATGGGTAGATTAATCCCCTATAAAAATTTTAGTATCAATACTAGGTTCTAGCAGTGGTTGTGTTTTACCTTTTTCATAATTATTCTGCTGCGTGAAAATGCCTAAAATTGTTACAGTGCTTTTTTCTCTACATAATGTTCTCTAAATAAAAATTTCATCACCAGAAGTTACTTCGTCCAGAAGTTGTGTTTAATCCATGTTGTGCTTAAAAAAATTAAGTTTCCAATATAACACAACCCCCTTCTTGATTAATGAAGTTAATAGTTTAAGTTATACTCTATTAATAATTGCCCAAAGAAATATTAACTCAGTAACTCCGCAACCAATTCGATGTTTTGTGGACTACAACTTTATCGTGAAGGAAAATAATCGTCATATACCATCGCTATAACTTACACTTGTGCATTCATATAGAATCGACTACTCTCGCCGACGGAATGTACGAGCTGGTGCCCGCGTCCGAGAGTGAGCAGCGTGAAGCTCAAGCGAATCTAACTGAAGATTTCGAAGACCCGAGCCCAAGTTCAGACGATCCCCAAGCTAGCTTTACCCAAGAAGGCAAGCCCCGGAGCATGAACCCTATTTTTCTAAACTTATGCAACTTATTACTCTACTTTACTTGTGCATTAAGTTTGTAGGAGTTGAACGGAAACTTAGTTGCATGATCCTAGGTACCCATGCTCTGAACACTAGATGTAAGGTTCGATAGAATGCTATGCTAATAGGACTCCGGTAAAAGTCGAGTGATTTCCGGTCACTCGCAAAAATTTAGGAGTTGAATGTTTACTACATGTTGCAATCATAAGGTCAACGGACGAGGCTATGGTACGATGTTTATGTTGATGATTGAGGCCCCGTCTATTTAGTGAAAAATGCTAAGGTCGCAGTGTGTAGTAGTGGTGGTTAAGTCTTTGAACGTACTAACCACATGCCGAGAATATGGTAATCGGTAAGGTTAAGTACCTAATCGGACTGGCAAGTGGACAGCATCCCACCATCTCAACTTCGGCTCCATGCGCGCACATGGTGGGTATTGAGCCGGGCTCTGTAGTCTCGGATGGTGGCCCTGATCCACAACCCAGGAAGAAAGGGGAAAAGTTGCACGTGTGACTCTGGGAGTAACCACGTGACGGGTGTTTAGGTTCCCTTGCAAGGTTAAGAAATTCGATTCGAATCGTCCGTTTCTCGAGGTTATTGAGACTGCTTGACCCTTTTACCACATAGAGTAAGAAGAGGAACAATGATCATGATTAATCTTGTTGGATGAAAAATTAATTCTTTCACCATGTATGATATTGGATAGTTGCTTACCTAGAATGGCTAAAGAAAACTAGAACTTGGAGCTAAAACTTGAAAGTAAGGACCTACTCGTATATGCTTTTCGGCAAAACAAACCCCTCAAGCCAAAAGCCTTGGATGTCTAGGAGTCGGCTAAGTATATTCCACTAGTCGGGTAAGCCTTGCTGAGTATTAGTATACTCAGCCTTGCTTGTGGCTTGTTTTTAGGTGAAACTTTCGAGGACATGGTCGCTAGTTTGATTTGGCCATGTACCCTTCCTCCTGGTTGGTCGGTGGAATGGGATACGCCCTCGGCCAACGGTGATAATGCCGAGTGATGTCTCGTACGGGCTTCATCGAGACATCCGTATCGTCGAGTAGTTATCGTTATTTTTCCACTGCATTGAACTCTGAAGAACTCTATTATTTTGAACTCTGAAGTACCTTGTTGTATGAATTTGAACTCCTTTGTAAATAATAATTTATGATGAACCCTGTGGTGTAAAATTTGTGGAATGTTGTATCCTTTGGGCTCACCTTCATGTGAGTACATGTATGTGTGGTTTCGATTGGCAAAATCCGTGGTTGCATCGGGAGGTTACCCGACAGACCAGTGGATTATTCCGTTTGAAGTGCGAGTTAGCCCTGATTGCCATGGTGGTGATGGTTAGCGCGCTTGAGCCGGATTAATTCAGGTGGTTCTGCCACACTTGACTTGGGTTGAAGTGGAGTGGAAGGTGGGGCTCGACGGCGAGGTTGAGCAGCGCCGCTAATGGCGCGGTGATGGTGGTACTCGGACGCGCGTGAGCAGGGGCTCGGTGCAGCCCCTTTTATAGGCGCATAGGGAAGGGGAGGAGGGGCTGGGTGCGGCCAAGCTGAGGGAGGTGCAGCCGGGACAAGGCCGCGGCAAGGGCGTGGCATCGCCTGCGCGTCGTGGCTCGGCTGTCAGGAATCGATGGCCGCGTGGCGCGCGCGCGTCGGGCATGGGTGGATTTGGGGCAGGGGAGGGCGATTCGGCCACGGGCCCGTCGGGGCGCTGCCGTTTGGCGCGGCTTCCCGGCAGGCATCCCCGGCCAGGTGGCCGGCAGCCGCTGCCCCTGGACGGGATAGAACAGAGGAGGGAGAGAGAGAAGGAGAGTGAAGGAAGAGAGAGAAAGAGCAAGGGCCCGGGTTCAAACAATTTTTTCTCAAATAGTTGCAAGGAAACATTGAAATCTGCCAACATGAAAGTTGTAGAGAATTTGAAACTCTACGACTTTCGTTTTGGGTCAAAGTTTATTTAAGCTTTAGTTTAGAAGTTATTTTAAATTTAAGACTACTAGGATTTAAATTCCTGTTCATCTTATGTGTTTTAAATTTGAATTTTCAAATGATGTTTTAAGTACACTTTGTAAGGTACTAAAATATGAGTGTGTTTTTATGCTATATTTTTTTTATGACAAGTTGAGCATGTATGGTTATGAACATATTTATGAAAAACCTTATATGCACACATACATGCACATGTATTCCTAAAAGAGATTCATGATTTGAATTGTTCTTGTTTATTATGCATGATGCTATATTCATGACCCTTGTTTTAGCATTTTAAATACCTAGAGTGTCACACTCTACCCCATGGAATTGCATGTATAATTTTCAACACATCTGGTGTTATCAAACGAGGACTGTTTGGGTCAAGATTCAACAAAATAACATCTTCGTTATTGTACTTCCCAACCGTGCACTTAGAAACTATCCATAGGATCAGACCTCTAAAACACAGGTTGTGCAAGGAGATGCTAAGACAAAGCTCAAACCCAAGCTTGCTTATCACAGAGATTGCTCTTTTTGATAGTTGTCCACTTAATTCTAAAAAACCTTCTGGATAGAACCGCATCTGGGATCCTCCCTTTAATCAAACAAACCACACTTGCGTCAATCATTTTTCATTTTTTGGAGTCATGCCAAGTATTAAATTAAATGCTGATTAACTAGCAGAAAAGGTTGTCGTAATAAGGTTGCGGAGATGAATACCTTCAAAGCGTCTCGGACCACTTGACAATGTACTCATGTCCTGTAAAAACATAATATCATGATTTGAACATTAGTCCTAATACTAAAAGTACCAGACTGCACCAACAATTTGACACACATATATAAGTATTCAACAATAAGTACCCATCTAATGTTTCAATTTTAGGCTGATTATGTCTACACAGTTCAAAGATAATATTATTGTATGCTGAATTTTTTGTATTCGCCCCTGTATGTGATGAAAAAAAGTCAAACAATAGTGGATATCAGCAATGCAAACATGATATCCTGATCCTACTCAGCGTTTCGCGTATATTCCATTTCACGTTGGACAAATGCTATCTCATCTTGATTACATCCTAAAAGGTGCTCTTGCTTCAATTTCAGTGCTGAATTTGTGGACTTTTAATGCTCATTCATCCGAACTGCAGCAAGTCAAAGCAGACGCCTTAAGCTTAGCAAATAGACTTGCAGCCCTTGAAAAGACCAAGCATTGAGCTTGAGCAATTGTGTATTTTATTGAACATTGATAAAATTTCTCTGGGCAAAAGGACATCATTTCATTTCAGTTACAGATTAAACTTGACAAGTGTCTTCATGTTGGCGGTAGACACCCTAAATTACATTGCAATTACATGAACTACAATATGGATAACGCCTAGTGTTTTAATTAACAGGATAGATGATCATCAAAGGCTAAAATTATGTTTACCATCGTTCACCGGGTCAACCTACATACAACCAAGCCAAATCGTCGTATCATCGGGTCAATAGAGATATAACCGGGTCAATATAGAAATTAATCGGGTCAATATTGACAGGATAGATGATTCATCGTTTCAAGCAGTTCATACAATCTGCTCACCTAGACAACTACGGCAGTTCATACAATCCGATGAATGGCTAGGTTCTAGTCGTGATGATACATACCTAGGTTTTCTGCCACTGCCTTCCCTGCCTTCTCCCCTGCTGCAGCCTCCGCCATGGCCGCAGTCCCCTCCTCCCCTGCCGCAGCCTTCCTTCCGCAGCCTCCGCCATGGCCGCAGTCTCCTCCCCTGCCGCACCCTCCACCGTAGCCGCAGTCTTTGCCTCCCCTGCCGTCAATTAGCCGCAGTCTCCACCTCCCCTGCCATCGTTTAGAATTCTCCGGCCTACCATACTTTCTGTCTGACGTGGCCTCCCCTGCCGTTTTGAAATACTTTTTGTCTTCAGCTTGACCCAAGCAATTAAGCACCTGTCCGTGTGAACCACCTGTCGGTGACTACACCTTGAATTTTAAACGGGTCAATACGCTTGTATTTGGGTTAATCGTCGTTTCACCGGGTCAAGTCAATGTTGAATTAACTGGGTCGATCGCCGCTCATCGGGTCAATACACCTTGAGACACGTCAATATCCTTTAACCCGGTCAACAATCATTCACCCGGGTCAATACACTTGTCATTGGTCAATCGTCGTTTCACCAGGGTCAATCTCCGTTCATCGGGTCAATACACTTTGAGCCACATCAATATCCTTTAACCCTATCAACAATCATGGTCAATCTGCGCCTTTCATTGGCCTCAATACACCTAGAGCCACGTCAATATGCTTTAACTCGGTCAACTATCTTTCACCGGGTCAATCTACATACAACTAGGTCAAATCGTCGTATCATCGGGTCAATAGAGATATAACCAGATCAATAAAGAAATTAACCGGATCAATAAGGAATTAACCGCGTCAATCTTCATTTCATGGCTTCGTACACCTACAACCGAGTCAATGCACTTTTTACTGGAACCAATCAGATCGAGTATGCAAAGGTGTTTTTGAAAGTGCATTTGGCCCCCCTTAGTGGGTTTTGGTGTTGATGACATACAAAATTAAGGAGCTAATGAGTTTATCGAGTTATGGATAGGTTAAAATTCAATGAAATGAAAAAGAGCAAGAAAAGACGCCAAATCTTCTTAAAGGATGGTGTTGGGCTTAAAAGAAGATCTTTTAATACTTTCTTTTTGAATTTGAGTATAGGAAACACCGTACTATTAAGAGGGATGCGAATGATAACATGAAGGTGTTAAAGTGCTTATTTGAGATGCTAACCATCAAGGAGAGATACAAAATCACACACTTGTGCATCTAGTTTTCTGACTGTTTCAGTGTGTGTCGGAAGTTCCGACCAGGGGTCGGAAGTTCCGACAGGGGGTTCTAGGCCAGCTGATTTTAGCTAGGTCGGAAGTTCCGACCCTATATCGGAAGTTCCAACACCTATCAAAAGTTCCCTGCTGCTTCCGACAAGGGGTTCTCGACCAACTGGTTTTAGCTAGGTCGGAAGTTCCGACAATCACTTATTCTGCACACTAACGGCTACTTTTTGGGGCTTCGGTATTTATACCCCCTCAGCCCCTCCTTCATTTGCTGCTGACCAAACCCAAGACAAACACCTCCAAGAGCATTTACTACTCCTCCCTAATTCATCCTTGAGCTAATCCTTTAGTTGATTTGAGCTAGGGCTTGGGTGAGAGCAAGATTGAGGTGTGAGACTTAACCATTTAAGTGAGAGGGCAGCCAAGTTCATCTCAAGAGCACTTGAAGCATCCTCAGCCTTCTTTTCACGTTTGTTACTCTTGAAGCTTTCTTCTAGACGATTGGTATCGCCCAGTTGAGTGTCCTCTCGTGTGTGTGCGCCCAGGAAGTTTGTATTACCCATCCTTTGCAGATTTCATAGTAAGTGACTCAATCCTCCTTTGTGGTAGATTGAGTGAGGTAAAGGGTTAGTGAAAGACCCGGCTCTTTGTGAGCTCCTCAACGGAGACGTAGCTTTCTTAGTGGGAGTGAACTTCGGGAACAAATCTCTTGTGTCTTGTGCTTATTGCTTTCATTTAGTTCTTGTTGACCTAGAGTTTGTTTTGTGCCGATCTACGTACTCGAGTTGTTGTCCTTGCAAAGATCACCTACAGAAGTCCCCTAGTATCATTGCATAACTTTTGATTCAGCCAGGTTCTGCAGTTTCAAGTTAATTTTAAATTTCATATAAGAACTTTCTTTTTGTCGGAAGTTCCGGTCCGGTGTCGGAAGTTCCGATAGATTTAATTGCTGCAAAGAAATTTTTAGGTTTTACAGTTACGCCTATTCACCCCACCCCCCTCTAGGCATCACCAAGATCCTTTCAATTGGTATCAGAGCCTAATCTCTTGACTAAGGCTTAACCGCTAAGGGATATCAAGATGTCTATAGTTGGGGATGGTGCCAACGCCGCCACAACCGTCGATGCCGGTACCGGGTTAGATGGTGCCAGAAATCCCTTTGGACAAACAAGCTGTTCACCCTCCATTCATGATGTTGACTCAAGTTCAAGTGATGAAAGCGAGGGTGAGACATCGGAAGCAAGAAGAAGAAGGAGAAAAGAGAAGATGAAGGCCAAAATTGAGAAGAAGGCCGAGAAGTTGATGATGAAGCGAATCAAGTAAGAAAGCGAGAAGCATCCTTTCTTCGGGCTACATCAAGTTTCTCATAACTATGCTTCATCTCAATATCCTACTCTCAATTTCAATCAGTCCACTTGGGAAAACCTCCTTTCTTTGATGGGAAAACCTCCCAAGTGTTCTTATGACATAAAAATGCATCTCTACGGGCTTCACCCCTCTATTTGGGAAGTTGTAGTTGTAGGTGTGACTCCTCCTATGAATGGTGTACCTACGGCCGCAATACTACTTCTGCAATGCGCAAGCCACGAGGGTCATCACAAGTTCCCTTTGTGCCCAAGAGTTCAACAAGGTCCGCAATGTTGAAGTAGCTAAGAAAATTTAGGACACATTGAGAGAAGCTCATGAGGGGACCGATGAAGTTAGAGAAGGTAAGATGGATTTATTGCAAGGAGAGCTAGAGCACTTTTTCATGCATGATGAAGAAACCGTGAGGCAAATGTATGATAGACTAATGGTCCTTGTGTCGGACATTAGATCTCTTGGAAGCACGGAGTGGGAAGATCACAAGGTGACAAAGAAGTTGCTTAGGGCTTTCACACCAAGGAACCCTACTCTTGTAACAATGATTACAAGAGATCCCAAATTCAACGTCAAGACACCTAATCAACTTCTTGGTGAAATTCTTAATCAAGAGTTGGTTGAGAGGGATGTAGCCAAGTCACTTAGCTATAAAGTGAACAAGAATGTAGCACTCAATGCTAGCTCTAATGACAAGGTTGAATCAAGCCCCAAGGTTTTAAAGTCAAGGAAGGAAGATTCAAGTGATGAAGGCTCCACCGATGAAGAGATGGCCTTGGTGTTGAGAAACTTCAGGAAGTTCATGAAGAAGAAGTACTACAAGAAAGGTGGTGATGACAAGAAGAAGTCATCACAAAGAAGATGTTATGAGTGCAAAGAAGTGGACCACTACATTGCCGATTGCCCACAATTGAAGAACAAACAAAAGGAGGAGAAGAGGTACAAAGAGAATAGCAAGGACTACAAGAAGAAATATCAAGGTCATGCTCATGTTGGTCCAGAGTGGGAGTCTAATCATGAAGACTCCGATCATGAAGGTATGGCAACTCTAGCCATACCCAAGTCTTCAAGGAAACTCTTCAACAACAACTCTGATGATGAAGATGACGCTCCTTTTTGTCCCATGGCAAGAGGGACTAAGGTACAAGAATCATCCACCTCTTCCTCTCATCCTTTCAGCACATCTAGTAGTACACAAAATGATTTTGATGATGAGAAAGAGAAACATAAAGCATTCATGATAAAAGAATTTGGATAGAAAGCTTTTAAAGAAATTAAAAAGCTTATGGAGAAATTGGAGAAAAAGAAATAGTGTCTCAATAGACAAGGGGACTTCCTCATCCTTGAGAAGGAGAGAGACCTTGCTTTAGAGAAGGCTCTTGCCGAAAAAAAGGTGAAAGATGAAAAATTAGCTACTGGTCTATCTCTAGCTAATGATTCAAAAGAGAGGATGTCAAAGGAGACCACTTTGATAAATGAATCTCTAGCTTCCCTAAAGGCCACTCATAGTGAACTTCAAGAAAGTTTCTCATGCTTAACGACCAAGTACAAAGGTCTTGAAGTTAGCTATAATGCCCTTTGGGAAAGCACCAAAATCAATTCTAAAGCAACTCTTGACTCCAATATCTCCACAAGTGAAGGGTGCTCAAATGTTATAAAGTTGATGTACAAGCTTGTGTTACTAACATGGCTAAGCTAGAAAAGTTGATCCAAGCAAAGAATGCTTAACTTGAGAGATTCAACATGTTAGTAAAGAATGGATATGAAGGTAGTACCAAGACTAAGCCTAATTTAAACTACAAGGATGGAAGATATCCAAACAAAAAGGATGGACTTGGACATTACAAGGGAGGTAAGGTAAACGATCGGAAGGCAGTCAAAGGTAAGGAATGTGTCATGTTCACAAAAGGAGCAAATCTTGAGAACTTGATGAACATAACACATGGTGTGACCAACACAACTCCTTCTCAAGTCAAAAAGAAGGTTGAGGCTCCCATCAAGACTAAGGTTTTCACTCATGAGCCATCACCAAGCTACACTACTGACAACATGGTGACAGTGGACCACAATGCTAAAATAGTGGTCAAGTATGTTGGAACTTACACTAAGAGGGCAATTCTTAGGAGTGTGTGGGTTCCAAAAGTTTATACATCTAACCCTCTAGGACCCAAAATCTTTTTGGGTACCAAAATTCAAAGATTAACTTGTTTGTGGATGCTCAAATCATATGACCGGGGAGAAGGACTTGTTCACATCCCTAGAGCTTCATGACATACCTAAAGAAACTATTGTCTTTGGAGACAATAGCAAAGAAGATGTGATTGGTTTGGGTAAAATTGCTCTCTCAAATGATAACTTTATTTCAAATGTTTATTTGGTTGAAACTTTGGGGTCAATTTGTTGTCGGTCTCGCAACTTTGTGAGATGGGCTACAATTGTCTCTTTACTAATGAGGGTGTGACCGTCTTTAGAAGGGAGTATTCCTCTATTGCTTTTACGGGTATCCTGAAGGGCAAAGTCTATCTTGTTGATTTCTCCAAGGAGAAAGTTGAGCCCGAGACTTGTTTAGTAGCAAAATCTGAATTGGGTTGGCTTTGGCATCACCGACTAGCCCATGTTGGGATGAGGAATTTGGCCAAACTTCAAAAGGGCGAGCACATCCTAGGACTAACAAATGTTGTCTTTGAGAAAAATAGGTTGTGTAGTGCATGCCAAGCTGGGAAGCAAGTTGGTGCTCCACACCCCATCAAGAACATCATGACTACATCAAGACCATTGAAGCTTCTACACATGGATTTATTTGGACCTGTTGCCTACATTAGCATTGACGGTAACAAATATGGTCTTATCATTTTTGATAATTTTTCTCGTTTCACTTGGGTATTCTTTTTGCAAGATAAAGTGAAGCTCAAGGAATTGTCAAGAAATTCATTAGAAGAGCTCAAAATGAATATGAGTTGAAGATCAAGAACGTAAGAAATGACAATGGTTCGGAATTCCGTAACACCAATGTTGTAGAATTTCTTGATGAAGAAGGAATCAAGCATGAATTCTCCACACCATACACACATCAACAAAATGGTACTGTAGAGAAGAAGAATAGGATGTTGATCGAAGCCGTAAGAACAATTCTTGATGAGTACAAGACTCCAGATATCTTTTGGGCCGAAGCAATCAATACAGCGTGTCATGCCATCAACCTCCTCTACCTCCACAAATACGGTAAAAAACCCAAGGTCCACTACTTTAGAGTTTTTGGGAATAAGTGTTTCATACTTAACAAGAAAACCAAAAGCTCAAAGTTTGCACCAAAGGTTGATGAAGACTTTCTACTTGGTTATGGTACTAACGAACATGCATATCGTGTCTTCAACAAAACCACTGGTTGTGTTGAGGTCACGGCGGACGTAACTTTTGATGAATCCAACGGCTCTCAAGTAGAGCAAGTTGATAAAAACATTGTAGATGAAGAGGAACCCCCGAGTCTATCAATCATGAGGATGGACTTGGGAGAAGTGAGGCCTCGTGAAGTTCAAGCTCAAACTCCGGTTGAAGAAAGAAACAATGATCCATCATCATCCACAAGAGTTGAACCACCAAGCTCTCAACAACATCAAGATCAAAGTCAAGTTCATGGTGACGATTAAGTTCATGACATTGATCAAGGGGGAGAACAAGATGGAGAAGCTCAAGAAGATGCTCCACAAGTTGAAAATGATGATGATGGACCCATTCAACCTCAACCACAAGTGCCTCATCCAAGGGTTCATCAAAGTGTTCAACGGGATCATCCCGTTGACTATATTCTTGGAAGTATTCAAAGAGGGGTAACTAATCGTTCACGTTTAGCAACTTTTTGTGGACATTTACTCATTTGTTTCTTCTTTGGAACCTCTCAAGGTAGATGAAGCACTTGATGATCCGGATTGGGTAATTGTCATGCAAGAAGAGTTGAACAACTTCACAAGAAATGAGGTATGGGAGTTGGTTGAAAGACCAAAGCAAAATGTGATTGGCACCAAGTGGTTTTCTAAAACAAACAAGATGAACATGGTGTCGTCACAAGAAACAAGGCAAGGTTAGTTACACAAGGTTTCACCCAAATTGAAGGTTTGGATTTTGGTGAAACCTATGCACCCGTAGCTAGGCTTGAGTCAATTCATATACTATTAGCCTATGCCACTCACCATGATTTCAAGCTTTATCAAATATACGTGAAAAGTGCATTCTTGAACGGCCACCTATCTAACTTGGTGTATGTAGAACAACCGTCGGGCTTTGAAGATCCAAGATTTGCAAATCATGTGTACAAGCTCCATAAGGCGCTCTATGGGCTTAAGCAAGCTCCTAGAGCATGGTATGAATGACTTAAGGATTTTCTTCTCAAGAACGACTTTGTAATGGGCAAAGCCGATTCTACTCTCTTTACTCACAAAGTTGATAAGGATATTTTTGTTTGCCAAGTATATGTTGATGACATTATATTTGGTTCTACTGATAAAAAATTTTGTGAGGAGACCAAGAGGTTTGAGATGTCCATGATGGGTGAATTGAAGTTCTTCCTTGGATTTCAAGTCAAGCAAATGAAGGAAGGGACTTTCATATGTCAAACCAAGTATGTGAAGGATATGCTTAAGAAGTTTGACATGGCCGATACCAAGCCCATCAAGACACCCATGGCATTAAATGGTCATCTTGATCTCAATGAAGAAGGGAAGTCGGTTGATTAAAAGGTATATCGCTCCATGATCGGCTCTCTTCTTTACCTTTGTGCATCTAGGCCCGATATTATGCTTAGTGTGTGCATGTGTGCAAGATTTCAAGCCAATCCTAAGGAATGTCACTTAATAGCTGTATTTGGTACACACTCCTAACCTTGGCTTGTGGTATCCCAAAGGCTCCACTTTCGATCTACTTGGCTATTCCAATTCGAATTATGCTGGTTGCAAGGTAGATAGAAAGAGTACCACGGGTACTTGCCAACATTTTGGAAGGTCCCTAGTGTCTTGGAGCTCTAAGAAACAAAATTCGGTTGCTTTATCCGCCACCCGAAGCTGAATATGTTGCATCGGGTGCTTGTTGTGCCCAACTCTTGTGGATGAAGCAAACGTTGAGTGACTTCGGTTGTGAGTTAGCAAGATTGCGCTCTTATGTGACATTGAGAGTGCTATCAAGCTAGCAAACAATCCAGTGCAACACTCCCGAACGAATCACATAGATATAAGACATCATTTCTTAAGGGATCATGAGGCTAAGTGAGATATTGCTTTACGTCATGTGAGCACCGAACGGCAACTTGTCAATATCTTCACTAAGCCTATGGATGAGCAAAAGTTTTGTGCTTTGAAGAGTGAACTAAATATCTTGGATTCCCGTAACTTGGCTTGACTTTGCACATACTTGTTTGTTGCTTAGATAAGAAAAATGAATTTACTTGTGTTGAGTTGTTTTGAAATACTTGGATTTTGTTTTTTAGATCAAAACTTGACTCTTGGGATCATTGTCTTGTATTGTTGATTGTGGCTGATCTCTAAGTGTAAAGTTGTCTCATATGTCTACAAGCCATAACTCTTCAAAACTCCAAATTAAGTCAATCTCAAAATCTATCTTTATGGAGCTGAAAAGTATACGTCGGAACTTCTGACCCCAGGTCGAAACTTCCGACACCTATTGGAAGTATCAGGGTTGTCCCAACACCTATCGGAAGAATCTTCAAGGTATTTCATTCAAAACCCCGTCGCCCGATCTCTCAATGTAGGAGTTAGATGTTTCTTTCTTGGGGTAGCTTTCTGGTACATCATTGATCATATGCCTAGAATCTTGTCAAGTTTGGTGGGCCAAATCTCTCAATCCATGGAAGATTGTGCCAGCTCGGGCTTTGTCCAAAGTTCCGACAGGCGCTTGAGTTGCACAATCTTGACACATTTGACTCCGTTCTTTCGATCCATCCTAATATTCATCTTATATACTCAGATGGCTTGTGAAAAGAGAGGAAAGCAGAGGGCTTCTTCACCGGAAATTGAATCACCACCATCATCTGATTCCGAGGCAACTCCGGAAGATTCCCCCATTGCTCATCGCACGGGCAAGAGGAAGGTAGTTCCTAAAGTTCCTATGCGTTCTCAAGGTCATGGAAGGCCCAATCCCCAAGGCTCTTCTGCTCACGGCGCTCATCCACGCATGAAGCATACCTCTGCTCCGGGCTCTCATATGTCAGATGCTGGAGAGTCCATAGAGTATCTTGAGAGGATTATTCTCCGGATGAAGCCTCCAATTAGAGAGACTGCTCCTTAGTACAATGGGACTCGTCCAGTGGACTACACCAAGGGCAAGCACGATCTCTATGCTTTGAGATATGATGATCCATCTGAGTATGCCAAAGAGCAGCAATGGGATGTCCGTTTTTGGATGAATTTTCATGCAGATTGGTATGCCTTCGTGATCCTTTGCAAATCTCATCCCACCACCAAGATGAAATCCATCAACTGGGATTATTTGTTTGAAATTGATTTGTCGGTGGTAAGGGAAGTAGAAGATGCTTGTAGAAGAATGAATCATTTATCAATCATGTCCTTCAACTGTGATTGGAATGAGGAGGTCATAGCTCAGTTCTATGCAACTCTTTATGTCAACCTCTTAACCAAGACCTTCCATTGGATCATTCAAGGCAAGCCCTTCTATGTTGAGTATGCACACTTTGCTAGCATTCTTGGATTCTCTAATGCTGATCTCATGAGGGAAAAGATACATGAGATGGAGAATGTGTTAGAGGATGGCGAGCTCCACTACATGTATGATAGTGCTTATGGTGACATCAAGTTTGGGACTATACATGGGTTGACATCTTATTACAAGCTGCTCAACCAACTCTTCCACTACACTCTGTGTCCCAAGGGCGGTGATTCAGACAACATCTAAAATATGTCCAAGTACCTGATTGGAAGAATGGCTCCCAGGTAATATGAATTCAGTGTTTTTGACTTCATTTGGGACGAGATTATCATTTGTTCTGTGTCACCCAAGAAGAGCGGTCACTGTGCACCTTACATATTTGCTATGATCAAAGAAGTGACAAGCGTTGAGATCTTGACCGACAAGGGTCATCAAGTATACAATCCCTAAGAAAGGTCAACTTCAACGTCTTCTCATGCTTGGAGCTCATGCACCTCGCCACTCCACTCAAGGACCATCACATGCCCCATCTAGCTCTCATGGTCCATCTAGCTCTCAAGGTCCTTCGAGCTCCTGTGGCCCTCCTCCTCGTGCCCCAAAGAAGAAAGGAATTCTAAGTTTCATCTCTCAAGGATTGATTGCATGCTTCCACGTGGGTCGTCACAACGCCAAAGAAATCCATGATCACAAGAAGCATGTGGATGAGCAGCTCATCAAGATTGAGGTGAGACAAAAGGAAATCATGGCCAAGTATGACATGCCTCACTCACCTCTTCGTGCTCCTATGGACTTTCCTCCTCCACCGACTTTTTACAATCCTTGGGAGGAGATGGGTGGACCTTCCATGATGTTTGGGGCTCCTCAAATTGAGGATGATGAAATTGAAGAAGACTTGGGTTGTAACAACCCTGATAAATTACATTTCTAAATCAATGTCATTAGCCCAACCCTATGCTTAACCAACTAATAAAAGAGTGAAAAAGAATTAGAACAAGTTAAGTTGAAATTCAAACTGAATTTGGGCACATTTGAATACCTTTGAAATTTTAAATTAACTTTCAAACCACAAGCCAAATGAAGTGTTGCCTGAAACCAAACTTGTAGAACTTTTTATTCTGAACAACTTTCATGTTCAAAAGTTTTTGAAATTCAAATTAGAAAGTGGAGAAAACACCCTGTTTGCAGCCAGCCCCCTGGAACTTTTCAAATTCTAGCATTTAGGCCCTTCGCCCCTCCTCTCTCTCCCCTCCCCGCCCGACAGCCCGGCCAGGTGGCCGGCGATGCCTGACCGGCGCAAGCCGCCAGGCCAGTGGCCGCCGGCCCTCGCCCCCAAGCCCGGCTTTGCCCCCCCCCCCCCCCCCCACCGCCGCGCTGCCCAGTCCGCGCTCGCCGCGCGCGCCGCGCTGCCCAGCCTCTGCTCGCCGCCCGTCGCGCCCAACGACCGCGCCGCGCCGTGCCGCCCCGCCCATCGCTGCGCTTGCCTTCCGCCTGAGCCACTGCTGCAGCTGTCCCTCCAATCCCCGTGCTGCGCTATCTCTCGCTCCCCCGCGCAAACCCCCGGCCGCCAGTCGCGCGCTCCCGCCCGCCGCACGCCGCGCCGGCGAACCGAGCCGCCCACCGTGGCCAGTGGCACGCCATCGCCGTGCCTCCACCCCTGTACGTCGCCCGGCACCCCTACCTCCCTCCTGCCCCTATAAAAGTCGCCCCCGGCCATCCGCGCGAGACACCAGAAACCAGAGCACCCCGCCGCCGCCATTGTCGCCGCCGAGCTCCACCCGCTCGTGGACAGCCATCCACAGCCGCCCCCTGCCCAAATTGAAGTGCCAGCCACCACTACATCATCCCACCGAAGCTCGCCGACCCGCTCAACGCTGCCCAGGACCGCCGGAGCACCGCCGCCCGCGCTGTCGCCGCCGCCACCGCTTCTGGCCATCGCGGACAGCTCGACTCCGTCCTCCTCCGCCCAAGCCAAGCACCCGAGCAACTTCCCCACGCGCCACTGAAGCTCCCCGTCCAGACCAGACCGCCCCAAGCCCGCCGGAGCACCGCCGTCGATGCGTACCGCCGCCACCGCCGCCCCTGCTCCAACGCCGGCGAGCTACTCCCGGCCGTCCCCCACCCGATCAAGACCCCCACGAGGTAGTCCTCGCACCCCTGATCCTTCCCCGGCCCTCACCCCTCGCCGCCGGCGAGCCCCTCGCCGGAATTTTGGCCGGCCACCGTACCCGAGCCGCCCGAGGACCCAATTGCAGTAATTGAAATCTTTAGAAGGGTCTGCGCGTAAGATTCCAAGGACACAAATGTAAGAGAAAGTTTCAAACCTAGATTCAAAATCAGTGAACTTGTAAAATTCGTATAAAATTGTAGAAAATTCAGAAAAATGCAAACTCAACTGTTCTGGAACCTTTAGGATAAACTCCACAACTTTTGTTACATGCATCTCCTCAGATTCTAGCTAATTTATGCTCTAAATTAAATAGGCTGTTTAATGACCTTTATTCACAACCATTGTTGTAGACAAGTAATGGTCCTGAAAATTTTACAGTAGAAGATTCACTTGTTATATAAGCTAGTGTAAAAAGATGAGGCCCAAATTCCATCTCTATCTACACTGTTTATTAAACTTAGTTTCATACCATGTTTGGATAGAATTAATTGTCCCTGCAGTTAGGTTAGGAATCACCAAATGAAACTTTTTCTATACTGGTGTAATGGTACCTAGATGCCAGAGACAAATTTAGACTTTTTATCTCACAGGAACCTATTTATTTGATTTATGTGCTAATAACATACATTAAATCAAGAAAATAGTATCTTAGCTTGGAAAATTCTCATATTTTTACTAGACGATACTCAGTGGCAGAGGATGCTGTGTAAAACATTTCATGGACAAAAACCCTGTGCAGGCTCCTGTAAAAAAAACCTTGAATAACCTAGGTGTGTAATGTCATATTTACTATGCTCTGAAAACCGCATAATAAATCCTACAAAACTTACAGTAGCTCCTGCATGATTAAATGAAAGCCCTGTAAAAATCTTAGACCCAGTTTTTGCACCATTTGTTCTGTACAAAAAGAACAAGGAGCTAGCAGCAACCATGTATTATATTTTTCATAATTAATCTGCTGCATGAAAACATCTGAAAATTTTACAGTAAGCTTATCTTTCCCTGATGTGCCTAGATCCAAGGTTTCATGACCAGAAACTACTCTCTGTAGTAGTTACACTTAAATCTTGTTTCCAAGAGCAACATAAGTTCCCATGAACACCCACCCCACCTTGCTTAACGAAGTGACTTATTGTACTATTCTACTCTATTAACAATTGCCCACGAATGATAAAGTAACTCACCTCACAACAAAACTCTTGTCTTACAGACTGCAACTTTATCGTAAAGGAAATCATGTCGTTTACCATCACCACTACTTAAACTTCTGCATTCATGTAGAAACGACTACTCTCGCCGACGGAACGTATGAGCTGGTGCCCGAGTCCGAGAGTGAGCAGCGAGAAGCCCAGGCAAATTTAACTGAAGCAGTTGAAGACCCGGGTCAATGTTCAGACGATCCCCAGACTAACTTTGCACAAGAAGGCAAGCCCCGGAGCATAACCCTATTCCTTTCCAAAAATATGCAACTCATTACTCTCTTGCTTGTGCATTAAGTTTATAGGAGTGGAATGAAAACTTAGTTGCATGATGTTAGGAACCCATGCTTGAAAACTAGATGTAAGGTTCAATAGAATGCTGTGCTAATAGGACTTCGGTAAAAGCCGAGTGATTTCCTGTCACTCGCGAGAAAATAGGAGTTGAATGTTTACTACACGCTGCAATCATAAGGACAACGGACGGGCTATGGTACGATGTTTACGATTGAGGCCCGTCTATTTAGTGAAAAATGCTAAGGCCGCAGTGTGTGGTAGTGGTGGTTAAGTCTTTAAACGTACTAACCACATGCCGAGAATATGGTAATCGGTAAGCTTAAGTACCTGATTGGTCCGGCAAGGGGACGGCATCCTACCCTTTGAACTTCGGTCCCATGTGCATATGGCGAGTGCAGAGAGTGGTCACGACCCGGCGCCGAACCGTGGCGTGGGGCTCTTGTACTCTCGGAGGGTAGCCCCGATCCACGACCCGGAAAGAAAGGGGAAAAGTTTCACGTGTGACTCTAGGAGTAACCACGTGTCGTGTGTTTAGGTTTCCCTTGCAAGGCTAAGAAATTCGATTCGAATCGTCCGTTTCTCATGGCTATTGAGACTGCTTAATCACTTTTACCCACAGAGTAAGAAGAGGAACAATGATGATGAATAAACTTGTTGGATGAAATTTAATGCTTCACCATGAATGATATTGGATAGCTGCTTATCTAGAATGGTTATTAAAACTAGAATTTTGAGCTAAAAGTTGAAAGTAAGGACCCACTCGTAGATGCTTTTCGGCAAAACAAACCCCTGAGCCAAAAAGCCTTGCATGTCTAGAGTTGGTGGAGTAGTTTCCACTACACGGGTAAGTCTTGCTGAGTATTAGTATACTCAGCCTTGCTTGTGGCTCGTTTTCAGGTGAGACCTTCGAAGATATGATTGCTAGCTTGACTTGGCCGTGTACCCTTCCCCCTGGTTGGTCGGTGGAATGGGATACGCCCCCGGCCAATGGAGATAATGCCGAGTGATGTCTCGTACGGGCTTCATCGAGACATCCTTTATCGTCGAGTAGCTTTCGTTATCTTATTTCCGCTGCAACTTAAACTCTGAAGAACTTATTGGATATGATCACTGAAGTACTTGGTTTCTAAACTCAAACTTGGTTTGTAATATTCACCTATGATAATTTTGTAATAATTGCTGGAATGTGGTATTCTCTGGGCTCATCGTCGCATGAGCATTTGTATGTATGGCATTCGATCCGCTTTACCGTGGTTGTATCGGGAGGTTACCCGACAGACCAATGGATTACTCCGTTTGAAGTGTAAGGTTAACCGAGATTGCCCTAATGGTGATGGTTAATACACTTGAGCCGGATTAATTCAGGTGGTTCTGCCACAGCTGGTAACAGCTGGCACCAGAGCCGAAATGCATACGCCAGAGAATGCGACAAGCCTTAAAAACTCATTTTCCTAAAACTTGACCACAAAAATTGTGTTGGAAAATGCGTTGGTTCGTTAAGGATGGTACCTAGTTCATAAAGCCCTAAGGGATTATGGGAAACTTACTAGGTGGCTATCTAACTTATGAACTATATCAACTGACTTCCAGCATATTACTTTCTGTCAAAACTTACTTTCATGCACAACCGACCTTAAATTCTGTAACGACGCACTCATCGCTAAGGTAAGCAGGTAAGAATCCTCAGCCAACTGAGAGAGTTTGGCCTTCCTGTCGGTGATGCGAACCGAACGCTGCCTTCAAGCAGTGGCTTACTTGAGGTGCTGCCAATATGCCAACTGTTAGTTGAATATATTGGGAGTAGAAGGTTTGGCGCAGGGTATGGCGATCGCTGTTCATACCCCCGTCTCAGGACGGTACCCCCGTGAATACGCTATCTCGATAGCGTATGTTAACGTCGTCTGTACGGCGGAAATTGTACAGATATCGTTTCTATAAGTAAACGGTAATGAATACGGACGCTTTCATGAGTGCTGGTATGAAAGGTTCATGAAATATATGTGCTCTATCAATCTTCTGCAGGTACACTAACCGCGATTACGATAAGTTAAAGAACGGTTAGAAAATCTCGACTAGCTATTATAGTGATAGGCTTATCATGTATGCCACCGAAGCTATCTTCGTAAGACCAAAAGTATTTGGCAATTATTTTATTTTGTGAGGACGAATAGAACGTGCATGCATCATGACCATATATATCTAAAATTGAAAATGCGTTGAATGAGAGTGGTAAGGTTCTTGCGTATCTAAGCGTGATTTTGCATAAGGACTATCTAGCGAACCTGTCACAAATCTGCCATGACCGAGAAGAAAGATTTATTGATCAGAGAAAATGACCTTTTCTGGTAAAATTCATGTTGAAAGAATTGTTCCAAATTTTGTGTTCTATCTCCTGTTCAAAAATGAAAAATTCTGAACTTATGGATAGTAAGAAATAACAGAAACCATGGAATGTCAGATTTCTGTCCAGAATAAGCACTTCTGCCCCTTGAATTTTTAGGCCCCCTTCCTACAGTTTTCTGCAAACGAGTACAACACAAAACTTGTTCCAAATTTACCCAGGTAGCTTCTGTTAAAATTTGGTGAATTTTGGCTGGGTAGATTTTCCCTGGTGCATGAAATATTGGCCCTCTGTTCACTGAAAATTCTGGGTACACAGAGGAGTAAGACCTTAAGGAAACAGCCATCTTAGAGCCTAATCCAGCCAAAGTGTTGAATAGAAAAGTGGTGCACAAATACCTTAGGAGTGTTCTGGTGAAATTTGAGAATTTTTGGATATGAACTGTGGAAGTTATGGCTATTTTTGCACTCTATACAGAATCTGTCCCTGTACTTTTCACACTTTTTCTTGGCCTCACCCATTTGATCTTTTGTTCAGATGGCCGAGCCTGTTGCTATGATGGTGGATGAGGATGGACGCGTTCACTCGCACTGTCTCCACTGGGAGAGCTTTCCCTCTATTTTGTGGGATGTTCTGCGCACCGCGGGCTATCCAATTTCCCCACGTTACGCCGGATTGGAGTTTGTGGAGAATGGAGTTACCCAGTGCCGTGTCAACGTGACCATTTTTCCGCACCCGCTACACCCGGAGTGGCCCGCCTTGGAGATGGAGGCTGTTGGTCACCGGTTGGCCGACACTTGGGAGCTTGCAGCCATGAGGGCGCTCACCACTTTTTGTGCGCAGCGTCCCGAGGTTGTCACACTCGCTCCCATTGGTTTGTTTCCTGCTGCCCAGGACAACGACCCTTTTTGGCTCAACAGGGTGCAGCACTCACAGTACCTGGTAGGCTTTCACGCCCAGGAGACTATCCAGACCTCCGTGCGGTGCATGAATGCACTCTACCGACTTCTGACTCTCCAGAGTCAGGCACTTGAGCAGCTCACTGATCTTGCCCAGGCCTACCACATGATGGCAGATACCCGGGATGAGCAGATTAAGGAGCTCAGTAAGGATCTTGAGGACAGAGATGCTCAGATTGGCCAACTTGAGGGCCAAATTCAGGAGCAGGACACTCTCATGGGTGAGAGAGATGACATGATAGTACACTTGGAGGAGCAGCTCCATGATCTGAACCTTGAGTTGGAGGATGCTAATGAGCACATTCAGTGGCACCATGATGAGAATGACCATCCCCATGAGGAGGACATGGAGGAAGATGAAGAGGAGCCACAGGAGGTTGATAGTGCCTCCGGTATGGATTTCGAGGGTGAGGTACCACAGGCACCTCAGATGGGAGCTCACTCTCCTACCAGTAGCACGTCGTCCGTCAACGACCTGGATGACTTCTAGATGATGACCTAGAAGGACTTTTGCACATACTCCTCAATAGGGTAGCCTAACTTTTGGCAAGTGTTGTAATAGGCTAACTAGGAGTTGAGTAACTCTTTTGTGATGGGTACACCTGAACCATGTGGATACCCTCAACATGTAAGGAACGGCGATAAACTTGGGTGATTTCGTTGTAAGTTGGTAAACGATGAAATCCACAATCGCTGAAACTTGTCGGAAATTTTATCCATGTCTCCTTACATTTCTGAGCTGTGAGTTGAATACCAAACCTGTCAGGAATTTTGTGATCGTGGTTCTCGCAGAAATTCAGCATCATTGGACCTCGCTAGTTTGAGTTATAGGCAGAACATCACCTATCGATCTGCTGAAAAACAGCTAAGACAGTAAGACAAAGGATGAGCCTTTCAGCCATCTTAGCTGTAGTTTTAGCACCTGAGTTAAATACCAAAGTGGTGCATCCCTAAGTTCTCTGACTACTGCGAAAGTATGAGATGTTTTGGATGGACCCACAGCAAGCTATGATTTTTCTCGTAGCAAACAGAAATTCTGTCCATACTTCTATCTGTGATTTCGGAAGTCTATGACTACACTAATCCTTTATGAATCGAGGAAGTAATATGGATCGCGTTGCTAATGGTAACCTTTCACATTTCAGATGGTTGGATCAACACGTGGCAACCCCGAGGGTTTTGGTGCCGGTGGCAGCAGACCACGACAATCGCCACCACCCCCGCCAAGTTTGGTGGAAGTGATGGCCGCTCAAACCGAGCTGCTGCGTCAGCTGGTGCAAGGACAGCAACACCACCAGCGGGGTGGGCAAAATGTCCCCCACCCCCAAGCTGCAGGATATACGGATTTTCTGGGGACCCAGCCGCCCTTGTTCCATAAGACCAAGGAACCCCTGGACGCAGACGCATGGATTCGCACCATCGAATCCAAGTTCACACTACTTGTGGCCCCATGCTCAGAGGCCAACAAAGTTCGTTTTGCCGCGCAACAGCTTCGCGGTACCGCTCGTCTGTGGTGGGACCACTATTTTGCGATGCTCCCGGCTGATCATGTGGTCGACTGGGACGAATTCAAGGCCGCATTCCGGGCACATCATATTCCCGAAGGTCTCATGGAAAGAAAGCTAAATGAGTTTTTAGCTCTCACTCAGGGTAACCGCACTGTACTTCAGTATGCCTAGGCGTTCAACAATCTATGCCAGTATGCGGGCTATCACGCTGATACGGATACTAAGAAGCGTGATCGTTTCCGCCGAGGTCTGAGTACTAAGCTCAAGGAGCGTCTGAACCTAGTCAGGGCTGACACCTACAACGAATTGGTCAATATGGCCATTACCCAGGAAGACTGTATCATGGCACACCGGGCAGAGAAGAAGAGAAAGGCACCCGCGGGACCTTCAAGTGCTTAGCCACCAAGGTATCGCATCGTGCAAAATGCCGCACCCACAGCTCCACCAAGGGCCCCTCAGCCAGGGAGATGGATTGCCAGACCCCCACAGCAGCCAGGCATAGTACGACCCCCGATGCCTCCACAGAATGGTCCGAGGCTCACTCTGCAACAGCCTCTTCGACCCAGCCCCGCGAATCGTTGTTTCAAATGCGGGAGTTCCAACCACTTTGCACGAGAATGCCCTCAGTCTGGGCCGCCCAACCAAGGTCAGGGATCCAACCCGAACAACAAGAACAGGGGCAAGAGACAGACCCTGCAGGTCAAGCAAGGACGGATTAACTTCACCACGCTTGCAGAGCTTCCTGAAGGAGCCCCAGTGATGTCGGGTATATTCTCTATCCATAACAAGCCTGCAGTTATATTATTTGATTCTAGTGCATCGCATAGTTTCATAAGTGCAAAATTCGGTGCAAAAGTAGGCTTGGATGTTTGTCACACAAAAGGGTCATATATGATATCAACACCGGGTGGTAAAATTGCTTCAAACCAAATGGTCAGACAAGTACCAGTCAAGTTGGGTAGTAAAACCATCGACACAGACCTTGTTCTTTTACCCCTTGACGGCATGGATATTATTTTGGGAATGAACTGGATGACTATGCATGGAGTCACGCTGGACCTTTCTTCCCGAGCCGTTGAGATAAATTCACCTAGTCACGGAGCCACCACCCTTTACCTACCATTCCTGGATTGCACGAATTCCTGTGCTTACGCGATGGAAGGACTTAAGCTAGAGGATATTCCTGTAGTAAACGAGTATGCCGACGTTTTTCCGGATGACTTACCAGGAATGCCACCGGATAGGGATATTGAGTTCATCATCGAACTGCAACCAGGCACTGCACCTATATCCAAAAGACCATATAGGATGCCCCCTAAAGAATTGGCAGAGCTGAAAATTCAACTCCAAGAACTACTGGACAAAGGTTTTATTCGCCCTAGCGCGTCACCTTGGGGATGTCCAGCCCTATTCGTAAAGAAGAAGGATGACAGTTTGAGGTTATGTGTGGACTACCGACCTCTCAATGCGGTAACTGTTAAAAATAAATACCCACTTCCTCGTATCGATGTACTCTTCGATCAATTAGCTGGAGCCAGAGTCTTCTCAAAAATTGATCTTCGTTCGGGATACCATGAGATCAAGATTCGCCCGTGCGATGTTCCTAAGACCGCCTTCTCCACACGATATGGACTATATGAATTCTTGGTCATGTCCTTTGGACTCACAAATGCCCCTGCCTACTTCATGTATCTCATGAATTCGGTATTCATGCCCAAACTTGACAAATTCGTCATAGTGTTCATCGACGACATCCTTATCTATTCCAAGGATGAGGAAGAACATGCCAAGCACCTTCACATTGTTCTTCAGCGTCCAAGAGACCATCAGCTCTATGCTAAGTTTTCTAAGTGTGAATTCTGGTTGGATACTGTAAAGTTCTTGGGTCACACGATCTCCAGCGAAGGCATAGCTGTTGACCCCAGCAAGGTACAAGAGGTGATGGATTGGAAACCCCCTACCTCTGTTCATCAGATTCGCAGTTTTCTCGGCTTAGCCGGTTACTACCGTCGCTTCATCCCAGATTTCTCTCGAATTGCTAAGCCCATGACTGAACTGTTAAAGAAGGAAGTAAAGTTTGTATGGAATGAGAAATGTGAAGAAGCATTCCACACTCTCAGAGAGCATCTGACTACTGCACCTGTGTTAGCTCAACCCGATAATACCAAGTCGTTCGATGTGTTTTGTGACGCATCGGGTACTGGTCTAGGATGTGTGCTTATGCAGGAGAATCGAGTGATTGCATATGCCTCATGAGCCCTTCGGCCCCACGAGCAGAATTATCCCACTCATGATCTCGAGCTTGCAGCTGTCATTCACGCTCTGAAAATATGGAGGCACTATCTCATGGGTACACGGTGCAATATCTACACGGATCATAAGAGTCTCAAGTATATCTTCACACAAGCCGATCTGAATATGAGACAACGAAGATGGTTAGAATTAATCAAGGATTATGACCTTGAAGTGCACTATCACCCCGGCAAGGCTAATGTAGTCGCGGATGCACTAAGCCGCAAGTCCCATTGCCATTGCTTATCCGTGGAAGCCTACAATGAGACATTGTGTGCAGAAATGAGGAAGCTTAACATGGAAATGGTTTCCCAAGGCACTCTAAATCACATCTCAGTTGAGCCCACTCTTCACGACCAAATCGTCATGGCACAACTACATGATGAAGGAATTAAGATCATCAAACAAAAACTCTCTCTAGGTGAGGAGAAGTATAAATGTTTCCGCCACGACCATAAGGGAGTTCTATGGTTCGAAAGTCGTATAGTCATTCCGAAGAATCCTGAACTCCGCAAGCAAACTCTCGATGAGGCACATCTTTCCAAATTCTCTATCCACCCCGGCAGTAGCAAAATGTATCAAGACCTAAGGCAAAACTTCTGGTGGACTAGAATGAAAAGAGAAATTGCTACGTATGTCTCCGAATGTGACACGTGCCAGAGAGTAAAAGCTAGCCACTTGAAAGTAGCCGGTACACTTCAACCGTTACCTATACCATCATGGAAATGGGAAGATATAAGTATGGACTTTATCGTTGGACTACCAAACACTTCCCAGAAACATGATTCCATATGGGTTATCGTTGATAGACTCACAAAGACAGCACATTTTCTTCCGGTACACACCACCTATTCTGCCAAGAAATATGCCGAGATTTACCTCGATCGTATTGTTTGCTTACATGGAATACCTAAGACAATTATTTCTGATCGTGGTACTCAGTTTGTAGCACGCTTTTGGGAACAACTGCAAACGTCTCTTGGTACCAAACTGATTCGCAGCTCAGCATACCATCCTTAGACTGACGGACAAACGGAAAGAGTAAACTAAATTCTTGAAGACATGCTGAGAGCTTGCGTCATTCACTATGACAAGAATTGGGACAAATGCCTACCCCTAGCAGAGTTCTCGTACAACAATAGCTATCAAACGAGTTTGAAAATGGCACCATTTGAGGCCCTGTACGGACGAAGGTGTCGAACTCCTTTGAGCTGGTCACAAACCGGAGAACGTAAAATAATTGGACCCGACCTGGTAATCGAGGCAGAGGAGAAAGTAAAAGTAATACAAGCAAATCTTAAAGCCGCACAAGCCCGACAAAAGAGCTATTCTGACAAAAGGAGAAAGCCCCTAAAATTCGAAGTTGGCGATCATGTCTATCTTCGAGTTTCACCAACCTAGGGAGTGCAAAGATTCGGAATCAAAGGCAAAATAGCTCCCCGTTATGTTGGTCCTTACGAAATCATTGAGAGCTACGGACCCGTAGCCTACAAATTATGACTGCCCCCTCAGCTCACGGCCACCCATGATATCTTCCACGTATCTCAACTCAAGAAGTGTATTCGAGTCCCTACCGAGATTGTGGAACAACAAGAAATATTGTTAGAACCTGACCTCTCGTATGTCGAGCACCCGGTTAAAATTTTGGATCAAAAAGAAAGAGGGACCAGGAGGAAAGTGATTAAAATGTATAAAGTTCAATGGAACCATCACGCTGAAGAAGAAGCCACCTGGGAAACCAAGAGCTACCTAAACCAAAATTTTCCTGGTTTTCTTATCTCAACCACTGGTATGTGCACCCCTGTCCACACTAAGATTTACCGAATCTCGGGGCGAGATTCTTGTTAAGCGGGGAAGGCTGTAACAACCCTGATAAATTACATTTCTAAATCAATGTCATTAGCCCAACCCTATGCTTAACCAACTAATAAAAAAGGGTGAAAAGAATTAGAACAAGTTAAGTTGAAATTCAAATTGAATTTGGGCACATTTGAATACCTTTGAAATTTTAAATTAACTTTCAAACCACAAGCCAAATGAGATGTTGCCTGAAACCAAACTTGTAGAACTTTTTATTCTGAACAACTTTCATGTTTAAAAGTTTTTGAAATTCAAACTAGAAAGTGGAGAAAACACGCTGTTTGCAACCAGCCCCCTGGAACTTTTCCAATTCTCGCAATTAGGCCCTTCGCCCCTCCTCTCTCTCCCCTCCCCGCCCGACAGCCCGGCCAGGTGGCCGGCGATGCCTGACCGGCGCAAGCCGCCAGGCCAGTGGCCGCCGGCCCTCGCCCCCAAGCCCGGCTTTGCCCCCCCCCCCCCCCCCCCACCGCCGCGCTGCCCAGTCCGCGCTCGCCGCGCGCGCCGCGCTGCCCAGCCTCTGCTCGCCGCCCGTCGCGCCCAACGGCCGCGCCGCGCCGTGCCGCCCCGCCCGCCGCGACCCGCCCGTCGCTGCGCTTGCCTTCCGCCTGAGCCGCTGCTGCAGCTGTCCCTCCAATCCCCGTGCTGCGCTATCTCGCGCTCCCCCACGCAAATCCCCGGCCGCCAGTCGCGCGCTCCCGCACGCCGCGCCGGCGAACCGAGCCGCCCACCGTGGCAGTGGCACGCCATCGCCGTGCCTCCACCCCTGCACGTCGCCCGGCACCCCTACCTCCCTCCTGCCCCTATAAAAGTCACCCCCGGCCATCCGCGCGAGCCACCAGCAACCAGAGCACCCCGCCGCCGCCATTGTCGCCGCCGAGCTCCACCGGCTCGTGGACAGCCATCCACAGCCGCCCCTTGCCCAAATTGAAGTGCCAGCCACCACTACATCATCCCACCGAAGCTCGCCGACCCGCTCAACGCTGCCCAGGACCGCCGGAGCACCACCGCCCGCGCTGTCGCCGCCGCCGCCGCTTTTGGCCATCGCGGACAGCTCGACTCCGACCTCCTCCGCCCAAGCCAAGCACCCGAGCAACTTCCCCACGCGCCACTGAAGCTCCCCGTCCAGACCAGACCGCCCCAAGCCCGCCGGAGCACCGCCGTCGACGCGTACCGCCGCCGCCGCCGCCCCTGCTCCAACGCCGGCGAGCTACTCCTGGCCGTCCCCCACCCGAATAAGACCCCCACGAGGTAGCCCTCGCACCCCTGATCCTTACCCGGCCCTCACCCCTCGCCGCCGGCGAGCCCCTCGCCGGAATTTTGGCCGGCCACCGTACCCGAGCCGCCCGAGGACCCAATTGCAGTAATTGAAATCTTTAGAAGGGTCTGCGCGTAAGATTCCAAGGACACAGATGTAAGAGAAAGTTTCAAACCTAGATTCAAAATCAGTGAACTTGTAAAATTCGTATAAAATCGTAGAAAATTCAGAAAAATGCAAACTCAACTGTTCTGGAACCTTTAGGATAAACTCCACAACTTTTGTTACATGCATCTCCTCAGATTCTAGCTAATTTATGCTCTAAATTAAATAGGCTGTTTAATGACCTTTATTCACAACCATTGTTTTAGACAAGTACTGGTCCTGAAAATTTTACAGTAGAAGATTCACTTGTTATATAAGCCAGTGTAAAAAGATGAGGCCCAAATTCCATCTCTATCTACACTGTTTATTAAACTTAGTTTCATACCATGTTTGGATAGAATTAATTGTCCCTGCAGTTAGGTTAGGAATCACCTAATGAAACTTTTTCTATACTGGTGTAATGGTACCTAGATGCCAGAGACAAATTTAGAGACTTTTTATCTCACAGGAACCTATTTATTTGATTTATGTGCTAATAACATACATTAAATCAAGAAAATAGTATCTTAGCTTGGAAAATTCTCATATTTTTACTAGACGATACTCAGTGGCAGAGGATGCTGTGTAAAACGTTTCATGGACAAAAACCCTGTGCAGGCTCCTGTAAAAAAAACCTTGAATAACCTAGGTGTGTAATGTCATATTTACTATGCTCTGAAAACCGCATAATAAATCCTACAAAACTTACAGTAGCTCCTGCATGATTAAATGAAAGCCCTGTAAAAATCTTAGACTCAGTTTTTGCACCATTTGTTCTGTACAAAAAGAACAAGGAGCTAGCAGCAACCATGTATTATATTTTTCATAATTAATCTGCTGCATGAAAACATCTGAAAATTTTACAGTAAGCTTATCTTTCCCTGATGTGCCGAGATCCAAGGTTTCATGACCAGAAACTACTCTCTGTAGTAGTTACACTTAAATCTTGTTTCCATGAGGAACATAAGTTCCCATGAACACCCACCCCACCTTGCTTAACGAAGTGACTTATTGTACTATTCTACTCTATTAACAATTGCCCACGAATGATAAAGTAACTCACCTCACAACAAAACTCTTGTCTTACAGACTGCAACTTTATCGTAAAGGAAATCATGTCGTTTACCATCACCACTACTTAAACTTGTGCATTCATGTAGAAACGACTACTCTCGCCGACGGAACGTACGAGCTGGTGCCCGAGTCCGAGAGTGAGCAGCGAGAAGCCCAGGCAAATTTAACTGAAGCAGTTGAAGACCCGGGTCAACGTTCAGACGATCCCCGGACTAACTTTGCACAAGAAGGCAAGCCCCGGAGCATAACCCTATTCCTTTCCAAAAATATGCAACTCATTACTCTCTTGCTTGTGCATTAAGTTTATAGGAGTGGAATGAAAACTTAGTTGCATGATGTTAGGAACCCATGCTTGAAAACTAGATATAAGGTTCGATAGAATGCTGTGCTAATAGGACTTCGGTAAAACCCGAGTGATTTCCTGTCACTCGCGAGAAAATAGGAGTTGAATGTTTACTACACGCTGCAATCATAAGGACAACGGACGGGCTATGGTACGATGTTTACGATTGAGGCCCGTCTGTTTAGTGAAAAATGCTAAGGCCGCAGTGTGTGGTAGTGGTGGTTAAGTCTTTGAACGTACTAACCACATGCCGAGAATATGGTAATCGGTAAGCTTAAGTACCTGATTGGCCCGGCAAGGGGACGGCATCCTACCCTTTGAACTTCGGTCCCATGTGCATATGGCGAGTGCAGAGAGTGGTCACGACCCGGCGCCGAACCGTGGCGTGGGGCTCTTGTACTCTCGGAGGGTAGCCCCGATCCACGACCCGGAAAGAAAGGGGAAAAGTTGCACGTGTGACTCTGGGAGTAACCACGTGTCGTGTGTTTAGGTTTCCCTTGCAAGGTTAAGAAATTCGATTCGAATCGTCCGTTTCTCACGGCTATTGAGACTGCTTAATCACTTTTACCCACAGAGTAAGAAGAGGAACAATGATGATGAATAAACTTGTTGGATGAAATTTAATGCTTCACCATGAATGATATTGGATAGCTGCTTATCTAGAATGGTTATTAAAACTAGAATCTTGAGCTAAAAGTTGAAAGTAAGGACCCACTCGTAGATGCTTTTCGGCAAAACAAACCCCTGAGCCAAAAAGCCTTGCATGTCTAGAGTCGGTGGAGTAGTTTCCACTACACGGGTAAGTCTTGCTGAGTATTAGTATACTCAGCCTTGCTTGTGGCTCGTTTTCAGGTGAGACCTTCGAAGATATGATTGCTAGCTTGACTTGGCCGTGTACCCTTCCCCCTGGTTGGTCGGTGGAATGGGATACGCCCCCGGCCAATGGAGATAATGCCGAGTGATGTCTCATACGGGCTTCATCGAGACATCCTTTATCGTTGAGTAGCTTTCGTTATCTTATTTCCGCTGCAACTTAAACTCTGAAGAACTTATTGGATATGATCACTGAAGTACTTGGTTTCTAAACTCAAACTTGGTTTGTAATATTCACCTATGGTAATTTTGTAATAATTGCTGGAATGTGGTATTCTCTGGGCTCATCGTCGCATGAGCATTTGTATGTATGGCATTCGATCCGCTTTACCGTGGTTGTATCGGGAGGTTACCCGACAGATCAATGGATTACTCCGTTTGAAGTGTAAGGTTAACCGAGATTGCCCTAATGGTGATGGTTAATACACTTGAGCCGGATTAATTCAGGTGGTTCTGCCACATGGGTGGGCATGAGGAATCGGATGACGAAGAAGATGATGATATCCCCGCTGCCGACACACCCACGGATGAAGAAGAAGATGATGATGAAGATGATGAGGACGATTGGTGATGGCTATGGAAGGGCCTCTCCTTTTTTGCGCTTGATGCCAAAGAGGGAGTGAGCTCACCATAGGCCATTTGTAGACGTTAGGCTGCTTTGAACTTTGAACTCTGTGTGCTTGTGGATAAATGAGACTTGTATTTGTGTTATGTGTGGTGGTGTGCCAAGTGAAATTTTTAAATTTGTAAGACTTATTTGTGATTCTCTATGCTAGTGTGATCTTAGAACCTTATTGCTTTTGTGGTGCTCATGACTTGGTGCTTGTTTATTTCCACTTTCTTGTTGTGATATATCTTGTCATTCAGGACCAAGAGGTCCTGGCACCACATTGATATTTATCACACTTTGCACCCCACAAATGCAATAATATAGAAGAAACAATCTTAATATGTGCAAATGGCATTTGAGGCCATCTTTGAATTTATCTTGATGAATGCACATATTAAGGGGGAGTTCAACAATATGATTGAATTCAAAATATTTTATTGGATTTATTGTGAGCCTTAATTGTGTTGTCATCAATCACCAAAAAGGGGGAGATTGAAAGTGCATTTGGCCGCCTAAGTGGGTTTTGGTTTTGCTGACATACAAAATTAAGGAGCTAATGAGTTTATCGAGTTATGGACAGGTTAAAATTCAATGAAATGAAAACAAGCAAGAAAAGATGCCAAATCTGCTTAAAGGACGGTGTTGGGCTTAAAAGAAGATCTTTTAATACTTTCTTTTTGAATTTGAGTATAGAAAATACCATACTATTAAGAGGGATGCGAATGGATAGCATGAAGGTGTCAAAGTTCTTATTTGAGATGCTAACCATCAAGGAGAGACACAGAATCACACACTTGTGCACCTAGTTTTCTAACTATTTCAGTGTGTCGGAAGTTCCGACCAGGGGTCAGAAGTTCCGACACCTATTCGGAAGTTCCCATTAACTTCCGACAGGGGGTTCTCGGCCAGCTGATTTTAGCTAGGTCGGAAGTTCCGACCCTATGTCAGAAGTTCTGACACCTATCGGAAGTTCCTTGTTGCTTCCGACAAGGGGTTCTCGGCCAGCTAGTTTTAGCTAGGTTGGAAGTTCCGACACTCACTTATTCTGCACACTAACGGCTAGTTTTTGGGGCTCGGGTATTTATACCCCCTTAGCACCTCCTTCATTTGCTGCTGACCTAACCCGAGACAAACACCTCCAAGAGCATTTACTACTACTCCATCCCTCTTTGAGCTAATCCTTCAATTGATTTGAGCTAGGGCTTGGGTGAGAGCAAGATTGAGGTGTGAGACTTAACCATTTAAGTGAGAGGGCAGCCAAGTTCATCTCAAGAGCACTTGAAGCATCCTCATCCTTCGTTTCGCGTTTGTTACTCTTGAAGCGTGCTTCTAGATGGTTTGGTATCGCCCGGTTGAGCGTCCTCTCGTGTGTGTGCTCCCCGGGAAGTTTGTATTACCCATCATTTGTGGATTTCATAGTAAGTGACTCAATCCTCCTTTGTGGTTGATTGAGTGAGGTAAAAGGGTTAGTGGAAGACCCGGCTCTTTGTGAGCTCCTCAACGGAGACGTAGCTTTCTTAGTGGGAGTGAACTTCGGGAACAAATCTCTTATGTCTTGTGCTTATTACTTTCATTTAGTTCTTGTTGACCTAGAGTTTGTTTTGTGCCAATCTACATACTCGAGTTGTTGTGCTTGCAAAGATCACCTACAGAAGTCTCCTAATATCATTGCACAACTTTTGATTCAGCCAGGTTATGCAGTTTCAAGTTTAATTTTGAATTTCGTATAAGAACTTTTCTTTTGTTGGAAGTTCCGGTCCAATGTCGGAAGTTCCGATCGGAACTTTCTACACAGTGCGGAAGTTCCGACAGATTTAATTGCTGCAAAGAATTTTTCAGGTTTTACAGTTACGCCTATTCACCACCCCCCTCGTAGGCATCACCTAGAGAACTACAGCAGTTCATACAATCTGATGAAACCACTACTGACCTAGAGAGCTACAGCAGTTCAGTACATTACCATAGCTAGCCTCATATTTACATTTAAATGAAAGTTCAGTACATGGCATAGAGGCCATACCCCACAGTGGAGGCCATACTCCATCTACTACTACCATACTGGTAAATGCTACTCCAGTCATCCAGGTTCACCCAAACAAAATGCAACACTAGCATTTCCTTCTTCGAGGATCCATCCAGTAACGTACGTACGCGCAAACACAAGGTGAATCACAGCTGCAACCACTTGAGCTACCTGTTATAAAAAAAACCACAAAATTATAAGCATTCTACAAACACATATATTAACTGAAAAAATGGGCAATGTAAAAAGAAACATTGCAGCTTCCATCAACTCCAGCTAGAGAATCATCAAATCCATCTAACATGGCGTTTTATTCAGCTGGAATACATAGCAAACAAATTTACTAATGCTACATGGCTAAACAACAGTTAATGTTGGCAACACTAGATGTTATACCAAACTCACCTGCTGTTACACCATGCAGCGACAGTTATTAAATCTCCGCTTGCAGCACAGGAAGATTTCCCCATTTCTTCTCCTCTTGCTGCACTGGAAAATTTCCCCTAGCTTGAGCAAGCAATTTAGGTAATGTAGTGTTCTATTCTCTCAATCGATAAATTTCTTCCTGCAGATCCAGCATCAGTTGTCTCTCAAAGGTCGAGAGGTCAGGCTCCATCCATTTAAAAATAAATAACACCCACCGAGCTACAAACAGAAAATATGTAATGACAATAAAACGAAATTAGACAAACATATTTTTGGCACAAAGAAAAAGTGGAATCAAAGCAAACCATTTTATAATTTTGGCATCTAATGAATCCTTTCCCTGGGTTGTCATGTGTCCATGAGGTCAGTTGCACCACTTCACCAGGATTTTGTTGTTGTAGTGGCGACATACATGTATCTACCCCCGACACACCACCCGAACTCATGAGATTATGGACAAGCTTGGACTTTGATGCTAGACACTTCCGTGCTAATATTAGATTTTTCAATGGACACTTCTCATTTACCTCACTCTATTGCCACCTGGATCATGTAACCACCGGCATGCGTACCGCTGGTGTATACACATTTCGTGCACACAGCCAGATTTACCACAACATCTGGTCGTTTGGAAAAGAAGAGGGAATAGAGTCTAGACACCTTGACCTTTACTTTTACTTTTGTGATGATGATCCGGGTCTTTACCATTGGTACCGCAAGTGCTGTGAAGATTGCTTATAAAAAGACAAGGTGGTTATTGAGAGTTTGGTTGGAATCCTTCGAGGTAACACATACTCCGAACGTCTAAGCATAATGGGGCAGCTGGATCACCTTGAGGACTATCATGTAGAATTGAACTTGGACCAACACTTAGGATTAGAGGACTTATAATGTACTGTCCACATCGGAAGTTGCCGCGATTTGGGTTGAAGGGAGCAAACGGTTAAGGCAGTTCCAGCATAGTATGGTCTTGCAAGGGAAGGATAGGTCTATACACGATATTCGATCATATCACGCATGCTATGATGCTCTATCATATCCCCTGTTCTTTCCAAAAGGAAAGCTCGGTTGGCATAATTGCATCCCAAAGGCCAGTGCGACTATGGCCGAAGTCAATGCAGCTCTATTTTAACGATCACTAAGCCCGGTCTGAGAGTGATGGTGGCGATGAACGAACGTAAATCATCTGTCTAATTAAGTGTAACAATCTAGCTGTTGAGATATTATCAGAAAGTGCAATAACCAATGTAATTCCCCAATGCAGGATATGCTGGAAATAAATGTGTCTCCATGCACGACTACTATTGCTACAAATTCTAGATGAGACCTGGGATATTTAATCCAATACTGTTTGGGAAGCGACTTTTCTAGCAGTTTGCCATTTTGATACATACATCAAGATCGAGAATTCACGGCTAGGCTACATGTTAGAATTTTATCCGCCAACCTACCGAGTGATATCCTGAGGTAGTAGAGTTGTAGGCAGGGTATCGCCGAGATCAGGAACTCGAAGGTGCACGATTTAGACAGGTTCAAGGCAATGAATAGCGTAATCCCCTACGTCTTGTTTGGTGGTTTGTATTGCATGAGATTGTAGATATTCTAAGGGGATCCCTATCCGGCCTTATATACTCCGGAGGGCAGGTTACATGTCATGTTTTTTATTAACTCCTAGCCAGATACGACCTAAGAGTCCTACTTGGGTTTATCTAAGTAGTTTTTTTCTATACCGACTAAGCCTCCTCGTATCCGAGTACTTTACAATTGCTTTATGGGCGAAGTGACCTATCCCTACTCCAAGATAATCCATGACACATCATCAGTTCCATGGATGGTGGTCTGACACTACATGCATACGAAACAACAAGAATGAGATAAGAGGCATACGAAACAACCAGAATGAGATAAGAGCATATTGAGAGTTTACGTTAGACTACATAAGAAACAATCAAAATGAGATAAGAGCAGTTCTATATTTAGGTCTTATTGATAGCCTTCATGCTGGTGAGTCCCGGGCAGATGCTGTTGAAAAGCGTACAATTCTTTCAACGTTCTTTATCGGCGGACCTAGGGATATGAGACGTCGATACATGGATGCCATGGCCCTCGTGCGGAGCTATGGTAAACCAGATATCGTCCTCACGATATTATTTTTCTTTTGCAAGTACAAATTTGTCCAACATTTTTGACAGATGTTTTGACGACAGTCCTGGTGACACTATGTTCGAGCACTCCTATTTCTCTTTTGTCAATCATCTGCTTATTGCGTGGAAAATATTTTATTTATAAAAGATATTTTATTATCCGTAGCAATGCATGGGCACTTAGTACCATATAAAAAATTTTCACGCAAGGCGACGGTGCAGGCAACGTGCCAGTGAATGACGTGTAGAGGACCTGGGCATCATGCATGCCTGCGGTGGTGGCATTGCGCAAGCAGCAGTGGCCGGTGGCGCCCGAGACATTTGGAGAGAGATGAGAAAGTGGCTTGCTGCTGGGCTGGGCTAGAGGAAAGGAGACAGGGACGGGGCTAGTTTCTGTTGGGCACAAACGAGAAGGGAAAGGGAAGTGGATTGGGCCAGGCTGCTGGAGAGGGCAGAGTAAGGGAGAATTTGGGCTTTTGGGTCCAGATAAAGTTTGGAGCTCAATTAACTTCTCGTTATTAGATTTGAAAATAGCTTGATTTGGAATTGATTTTGAATTTGAATTTTTGCGACGTTACAGCACCCCAGCCTAGAGTCATTCTATATGGATCATGGGAAGTGAAAATAATATCTATAACATGGTCAGGCCTAAGTCCATGGAGGTAGACTAGCATCTCCAATATTAGCCCCCTATCCTTGAGTACCTGCCTACGTGGTCGAGGAGGTCATCCATAATTGGCTCCAAATCCACAATATATCTTTATCTTTATCTTTATCTATTTCTAAAAAGCAGACGTATCTGCGGTACGTTGACTTTTGGTCTGTGATAGTCACTAACAGGTGGGTCCGCTCAACATACGCCCCCCTCTAGTTTCGTGTAGTCGTTTGCATCGTTTTCGATCGGAACTCGGATCGTGCGCAGCTCCTCCGCCGTGCCATCTTTAATCGGGACTTGCCCGTGTGCAGCTCTATTTTAACGATCACAAATAAATCTGCAAGCGTACAGATACCATTGTAGCTTTCACAAGAGTATTTCAGGTATCGTATCCACTGAGTAACGTGTGTACATTCTCTAAGGTTCAGGTTCATCAAGGACACCACACTGGCAAAAGGAAAGTGGTAGAGAGGATTCCTAAGGCTTAGAATCAAAGATAAGATATAGATGTCCTAATTGTTAACTTCGGCCTACCGGCGTCTTCCGGATAAAACCTAGCTTATTCCAGTAATACGACACTAGGATATACCCGAACGAGGAATGTTACGCTGGATAGACAGGACTATCACCATCTGCTACATACCTCATCTAACCATAGGATATACCACAACCAATGGATAAAATCTAGTCTAGACACCACGTCTATACCGTCTTTTACTAACTCTAGCCTTAACTTTAGACTAGAGCATCCACTAAACTAGTGAACTATTGATCCCGTAAACAACTAACGAACTAGAACTATTACTTAACTAAGAGACTAAAGCACAAAAGAATTCATGAATACTTACTTTGATTGATAAGCATCCGTCGAGATATAAGCCGGAGAAAAGTGTTGACAAACCCGGCACTTCCCCTACTTCCACTCGCTCTCTCCCTATTTTCTAAGCACTACATAGGCAGCACTAAGCCTCTAGAATGAGCCTAAAGCTCAGTTATGAAAGTGAGAGCACAAAAGAGGAGTGTGAGTTGTATATTTCAACTAGAAGCCCCTCCCATCATATTTGTAGCCTTGTCACAGTAGCTTTCAGCCGGCGAAATAGCTGAAGTCACTTGGAACCGACATTGGGAGAAGCTGTGGAGCCGCCAAGTGGAAGGGGAAGGTCGACGGAGCTCAGCCTGGTTCGGCCGACCTGGTCTTGGCTCCCAACGTCTTACCTTTTAGCAAGGTGGCTGCCTAGTGGGCCCTTAGATGGGTAATGCATGCGCCGGCTCTGTCCTAAATCGATTGCATATATTTATGGGCCCTTTAATCTATATGAGGCTGAACGACGTGCTTTCATTGGTCGACGCCTTTTACCTTGAATTAAGGGGTGTGTTTTCCCTCCATTTCTGCTCAAATTCCTGCATAGCACTAATTTCTAGAGGATATTTGAAATTGACATTATTTAGAATAAATATACGTGCAAAAAATATTAGTTCTCCTAATTTTCTAATTAAATTGACGGTCGAATAACAAACGTCAACAATCTCCTCCGCCTGCGTGGTTGAACAACCGGTACCGGTCCTACTGTCTCCTTGCCATGCCCTGGAAAACTTGCGAGTCCGATTCTCTGCTACTGCTACCGCCGGTGCTCCTCACCTTTGCCACGCGCCGCAATCGCGATCCGAGCACGCCGAGGGAGTACATAGAGAAGCATGCCGCAATCGCGATCCCAATCGGCAATATATCGGCAATCCCATCCGCATCCATCCCTCCGCATCCCGCCTACTGCTCTCTAGCGACCCAGCGGCGCGCGGCGGCCGTCCTACCGGCGGCCTACTCCGGCGCGTAGGGACTCCTGCCGCCCGCTACGTGGGTCCGCTGTTCTGCTGCCGCGGCCGCAAGCTTCGGTCCGCAGGCGGCGCGGTTCCATACGGACGGCCACCTCAGGTGGTGCGCGCGGGGACCCTTTGCGGCGCGGAGAGGCCCCTTGAGGCTGCGCGTGCACGGGCAGCGGAGGTCCCTCCCGGCGTCCGATCTTTCTACTGTGCTTCCTATACATGAAAATTGACCATGTATTGTTCAAATATCACATGAGAATTTGCACACAAGTATAGCTTTGAAAAATAATATAGGACCATGAAACATATGGACAAATGACAGTGTTGGAGAGGATAAAGGATAAAAACCCGTAGCAACGCACGGACATCTATGCTAGTATAATATAAAGAATAAAAATAATTGAAAGCACTTCTCACCTAGATATATTCCGCTATATTCCTCGCCGTGAAACCAGCGGACAATCATAAAAGGTGTATGTCAGTAGGAGGAGATGGCTAAAAGACATGAAGGAAATGGTTTCCACTATATACCAATTTTTTTCAGCGCTGCTACTGCCCGGACATCACGGTGCAAATTTTCCACAGAAACATTTACACCTGTTGCATGCAACATCAACAATTCTTTCTGTATTTCTTTTTTTACTCGATAGAAATACTCATATTAACGGAGAGTGAATAACGGAGGAAGTACTACTTTATGAGTAAGAAACATTAATGGAACATGCCACCTCTTGCAATATCTTCTATTAATAAAAAAATCTTAAATAATGGTTGCAACATTAGGAAATCACAATTGCAACATCATAGAATCACTGCTGCGACATCTCATATATTGATACAACATCCCAAATTACGGTTGCAACACATCTCACATTGATACAAAATCTTATATTATGGTTGCAACATCACAAACTCATAGTTGCAACATCACATAATCACATTTGCAACGTCTCATTGATAAAAATCTCAAAGCATGGTTGCAACATCATAAAATTGCAGTTGCAACATCACAAAACTGCAGTTGCAACATCTCAAATTAATTAAAAAAAATCCTAAATCTTGCAATTGCGACATTACGTGAATACATTTGAAACATCACAATTCATCTTACGAGGAAGGTGAATTATAGCATCGTGTCTTCATGATTCATGGCCAGATCCGACCATTGGAACAGAAGGGAAGGATGGGTTACCCCACTATGTAGAAGCTTGATGCCGAGAGCGGATCCTTCTTCATAGGCAGATACATTGCTGCCGGATGCGCTATGGCTGTCATCTTCATCGAGATCTTCCAGCCACATCGTAAGCGGATCCTCCCCTGCCACCGCGAAGCTCTGTTTATGAAATGCTCGAAATAGCTCAATTCGAGAAAGGGGATAGAGAAAAGAAATAAACTATTGATCGAGGGATGGAGAAGGTGTGGGCCCATCGAGAACGCAGGTGCCGCCATCATCAAGCTACCCGCCTGATTTCGGAACGCTTGGGTCGCCGCCGTTCACCAGAGCTATTGGCGTGCTCTCCGAGGGCTGCGCTCATCGAGCACTGACACAGGCAACTCCCTGCGCCTCCGCGCCGCTAGATGAATCTTTGCCAACAGCGTCCTCCGCCGTCCTTCTCGCCAGCTTGGGTTGTTGCATCGGTGGAGAGTAGAAGCAGCAGGAGAAGAGACGGCGGCGCTTGCGAAATGAGCTGGGTACGGTGTGGAAAGAGGAGGCTTGTGGATAAGGATGGTGTGTTTTTTTATTTCCGTGCGATATCGATGGTGGATGAGCCATCCGATTTTTGCTTTGGGCGTTGGATGCCCTAAGCATAGCATTACCTGTTATTTTTTACCTCAATGTTCACTTTACCCACCCTGGCATACCCACCTAAAATTCCTCTGCTACCTGATGTTTCCACTATAAATACAGCCACCAATCATTAATCAGCCAACGAGCCAATCTGCCAAAATTGAAAGACTAGGGCCACAACTTTCCATTTAATTTTGCAGCTTTCCATTTGATTTTGCGCCTTGTGAGCATCCTATTCGACCACGCACGCGGCGGCGACGGCACGCGCAGATTCAACCTCTACTGGGCTGAGCTCCAGGTGGAGGAGGTCTTTCACCTCCGGTGACCGCCGCTGTGAAGGCTTGCCTCCGATTGCCACCCTCCCATCTGGGATGTGCTGGACGCCCTATGGGCATGTTGGTGGTGCTGCCAGGGATCGCCGCTTACCGTGCACTGTTTCTTGGTGTGCAGGTTCTCGAGTAAAAGTCTAGCTTGATTGCCAGTGATGACAGTGTTATGGGCATCATTTTCTTTTTTGAAGATGTTACCATAAGGACCTCACCCTAAAGGGACAGATCCAGGTAAAAACCGAAGAACCGACGCACTGGTTCAGACGCGAGGCAACATCTTAATGTTGCTCTCCTTTTGAGGCGTCATCTTGGAGTCCATGATGGCGACACCTTGATCACCTTGGAGCTTGCGTAGTAGAGATCGACTCAGTGCGGTTTCTAGATTACAGGGTGACTGGACAGTACAGGACCATCGATGATCCTTACATCAAAAGTATCTAAGAAGATAGTTGATGTGAGATTTTTTTACTGCATGAGGACCAAAGCAAGGTTGAAGGAAGGCTGTAGAAGAAGTTCGAACCTTATCTTTCATGCTTTCTTTCTTAATTCTTCCTTTCTTTTTCTTTTATGTTTCTCAGTTGGAGGTTTGAAGTCTAGTTACTTGTGCAGCGTGCAGCTTCTAGTTTTGTGATCAGATGTGTATCTTTATGGTTGTAGACATTCACTTGTGAATGTTTAATACCGGATTTTTTCTTAATTAATTAAGAAAAACCCTCCTCTCCTTGCCGCACCCAGCCAAGCCCTCATCATCGGCTGAGCTCCTGCACCCAGACACACTACGTTAGTTCCAAGTGATTATTTCACTGTATTTTTTTTTGGAAACACTTTGCTAGCTTGAAGTCTTGAATTGTAAAAATCATGTATGTATCTGCTGTAAATGTAAAATTATAGTTCACTACATTTTTAATGATATAAAATTCTTATTTAATATTTTAGAAAATACACGTGTGCTACACGTTCACTCTACTAATCATAGTAAAATTCAGAGATATAATCGCAGCCATCAAAATTGCAATATTCTTTCTTTTCCAGTGGACCAAGCATCATGTACAAAGAGCCACACTACTCGGTACCTTCATTCTTAAATATATGGCACTAATAAAATTTCTTTGTTTGTTTGACTTTTCTTATTTTCTATAAATATTTATAGAAATAGATAATCTACAAGTCAAATCTAAAGTCCATCTGATGATAGATTTAGTGATACTTATTTTACCTTACTGACAAATTGAGTAGGTAAATATTGTTGCTCAAACTTCCTTTTGAACCCACAGAGCAACCAAGTGTTCCTCTTCTGCCGTCTCACCCTATGGGAGGAGGCTTTCCTAATTTCTATTTCCTTCATCTCATCATGCACTAGCAAAGCGTCTCTAAAGAGAGGAAGAAGGCCAAGTATCTGCATTCTTGTATTGTATGTACACCTAAATTCTAAAGTTCAAATTTATCGGTACGGGAAAGGATAGAAAATGCAAAATTCAGATGCCATGATTGAATTTGACGTAAATTTATGTTCTTTTTACCGAAGACGCAGCGCGAGGAAGCGTGGTGGTGTGGCAGCAGTCTTTCAGGAATGAAGCAGTGAGCTCAAATCGTGAATCTGAGTTTTCTATTTTTTTTCTCTGATTTTGTTGTCAGATGGCAATAGGGTCTAATCATTTTAGACAATTGGGACACATGTTATTAGAATATGAATAATATTTATAGATTATAAATATTAATAGTTGTGTTGTTTGGATCCCTAAATTTATAGATATTATTTTGTCGGCTACAATCTCAAAATAGCTGGGATTTTATTAGTTATGTCTACAGTCACAAAAGAACACGAACAAAAAAGGTCGAATGTTCTAGAGGCCCCTCAACCCATCTGCCTCCAAACCCCATCTCCCCGCCTCAGTCTCGCACCCAATCTCCGGCGTATAAAACCGCGCAGCCTCATCTCTAAACCCCGCCTCACCTCGCCGCTGTGCCTCCAAATCCTCCGCCTCGTCCCCTCCACCTTATCCTCTCGGCTCGCCCCCAGCTCCTCCGTCTTCCAATGGCCTCCGCCAACGCCATCTCCACCGCCTCCCTCCTCCGGCCCCTCTCTCAGGTCATCTCCTCCTTTCCTCCCTCGCGCGCAGCTTTCTTGCTTTCCCGGCGTGGCGGTCAATTGTTTCTTGGTTCCTCAATTGCGGTTTCTTGGGCAGTAAGGCCATCTGGGTTGTGGTTCCTCGCCCAATTTGGGGGCCTTTCGTCTGCGTTATACTGTGGAATTCTGTGCTCTCAAATTTCTCCAATTATGTAATAACATGTCTTCCTGGCTGCAAGCAGGGCAGGGCGAGGAGGGCCAGGAACGGCCGGTTGCAGCGGTTCGTGGTCCGTGCCGACGCCAAGGACATCGCCTTCGACCAGAAGTCCAGAGCGGCGCTCCAGGCCGGCGTCGAGAAGCTCGCCAACGCCGTCGGTGTCACCCTCGGTCCCCGAGGTAGCGAACACCCGCTGCTACAGCACGTGCCTTTCGTTAAATTCCCAACTGCGTTTCATCTCCAGAATTAAGACCTGCATTTTTCATGTTGTATCATGTGCGTCATGTTCACAGTTACGCTTGCTGATAAAGGCTCAATTGTAGTTCATTTCTAGAATTGCAAATTTCATTAACTACTTCATTCTCGCAATAAAAAAGAAAAAGAAAAACTACTTCATTCTCGAATGATACAACACTGACTTTTCTGTATAATGTTGCTGCCCCTACTTCTGTAACGTTATCAGGATGCTTCATATGTTCAGGAACTTTAGTGAACGCTGAAAGAATGTTTTTTAATTGCCAATTCTGATCCTGAAAAGCTAGTTATGGTCCTCAATGACCTGTTTACTGTCTTTCTGTTTGTTGGTTCAGATAACGAGCATATCCTTCTGTAATCATAACACGTTCTTGTGTAATCCAGTGTTAAAAAGAAAATATACAGTATTGTTTAGCTGATGCAGTCTGCGACCTCTGGAATGTTTTCACAGGAAGGAATGTAGTGCTGGATGAGTATGGCAGCCCCAAAGTTGTAAATGATGGAGTAACTATTGCCCGGGCTATTGAGCTGTATGATCCAATGGAAAATGCTGGTGCAGCACTAATTCGTGAGGTGATTTCATTTTTCGTTATTTCTTATACTTAACACGTGGTATCATTGTGTTATTTGAGAATTCTGAAATCCCATGGTCTCCAATTCTTTGTCATGAAAGGTTGCTAGCAAGACCAATGATTCTGCTGGTGATGGGACTACAACTGCTTCTGTCCTTGCTCGTGAAATTATCAAGCTAGGCCTTCTGAGTGTAACGTCTGGTGCAAACCCTGTGTCACTTAAGAAGGGAATTGACAAAACTGTGCAGGGTCTAATTCAGGAGCTTGAGAATAGGGCTAGACCAGTCAAGGGTGGTGGTGATATCAAAGGTGATTATTGTATTTTAATGTTAGAATGTGTATCATTTATTTACTTTCACTTCTTAGCGCCAATAAATAACAAAATGTGTATGCGAAACATAGCTCATGCCTTATTTGGAGCTTTTCGGTTTTACAGCTGTTGCAGCTATCTCTGCTGGCAATGATGAATTCATCGGATCCATGATTGCCGAAGCAATTGACAAAGTGGGCCCTGATGGTGTCCTTTCAATTGAGTCTTCATCATCCTTTGAGACTACTGTTGATGTTGAAGAAGGAATGGAGGTTCGTTAAAACTCAGCTTGTACAGTTACCACCTTTCCATGTTTGACATAACGTCAAAATGCTACCATGCATATATAATATCACAGGTTCTCAAGTTTTTTTAATATTGCAGATTGACCGTGGATATATTTCCCCACAATTTGTTACCAACCTCGAGAAATCTATTGTGGAGTTTGAGAATGCTAAGGTTCTTATTACTGATCAGAAGATCACAAGCATAAAGGAAATCCTTCCAATTTTGGAGAAGACCACTCAGCTGAGAGCCCCACTGTTCATTATCGCTGAGGACATTACTGGTGAAGCTTTGGCAACTCTTGTTGTTAACAAGCTTCGAGGAATCCTTAACGTTGCAGCAATTAAGGCCCCAAGCTTTGGTGAGCGGCGGAAGGCTGTCCTTCAGGACATTGCCATTGTCACAGGTTTGTCTTGCAACCAAAGGCAACACTATTTTATCTTAATTCTTTCCTCACATTGGTACATATTTTTTTGTTCACTATTGTGGTTGCGTTGCATTGCTTTTTACTGATTGAAGTCTTGTGGTTTGAATGTTTGATGCCTGCAATAAACTTATGCATTAAAAATACAGATTGTGCTCCATGCTCAGAGCAATGCTGTAATATATAAACTATTGTTTTCTTTTTCCATATGATTTGTCCAAAGGCCTAACCTTTTTCTACAATACTTAGTAGATCTTTAGTTTCATCGCCTTTCCTGTAGTTTCTTTCTTCCACTTGAACAAAATTGGGTGAGAATGCTAAGTGATCACACCATCAGAGGCTTCTGTCAGTTGGCATTTCATGGACTCATGGATCTATTCTTCATCTGTAATGCTAAACTTTATACAACCATCCGGTGCAAAAACATGGTATGTCGATCAATGGTGTTTGACATGTGTCTATGAATGAGTTGAAAAGTTGAATTGCATCTTTTCATGTCACTTATTTATAGTCGTTGGCATACTTGCAAGTTGTTGAAGTTCATCCCTTTAGGTCCATTAGTCGAGTCGACACCCTGAACCCTACATATTGAAAGATTTTGACTAGTAGTGTCAGCCTGCCAGAGAGGGAAACTATGGTTCTTTGTGTACACACCTGCATCAACTATGATGTTTCAGCTTACTGAACATTATAAGAGCTCCTTGCAAGTGAATGCTGCAATAACTAAATGGATAGTGTGATTTCCTCAAAATTAGACACTTAAATCTAAGCATCATATTTTGTTATCCAGGCCTTATTTTTACAATTATATTATCCTTGGCTATTTATTTCTCAATTTCATTTTGCTTATGATGTAATTTCAGGTGCTGAGTTCCTAGCAAAAGATCTTGGTTTGTTGGTTGAAAATGCTACAGAGGAACAACTTGGGACAGCAAGGAAAGTCACGATACATCAGACCACAACCACCCTGATAGCAGATGCAGCCAGTAAAGATGAGATCCAAGCGAGGGTTGCACAGCTAAAGAAGGAGCTTGCTGAAACTGATTCAATTTATGATACTGAGAAATTGGCTGAGAGAATTGCAAAACTTGCTGGTGGTGTTGCTGTTATCAAGGTTGGAGCTGCAACTGAAACTGAACTTGAGGACCGCCAGCTACGAATTGAGGATGCAAAGAATGCCACTTTTGCCGCTATTGAGGAGGGCATTGTTCCTGGAGGTGGTACGGCATATGTGCACTTATCGACCATTGTCCCCTCGATCAAGGAAAAAATTGAGGATCCTGATGAGCGCCTTGGTGCTGACATTATTCAAAAGGTAAAAAATTGATCTGTGCCTATAAGCTGTATTTACTATCACCAGACGTCCAATCACATAATACCTTTATCTATGCTGGTAAAACGTGACTAGGACCCATCATATAGGATGTGCGTTGCTATGTTTATTTATGAGTAAACATAGAGAAAGTAGTGTTTGCTGCAGATATTGCATTTGCATGATTCAGACCAGTTCTTTCACATCTATACTGTTTCCGTTGGAGCAACACATCATCTTTTTACAATATCTTGTCAACTTCTGCAGGCATTGGTGGCACCTGCTTCACTGATCGCGCACAATGCTGGAGTGGAGGGTGAAGTGGTTGTTGAGAAGGTCAAGGAGAGTGAGTGGGAAGTGGGCTACAATGCAATGACAGACAAGTACGAGAACCTGATTGAGTCCGGTGTGATCGACCCTGCCAAGGTAACTAGGTGTGCGCTCCAGAATGCGGCCTCAGTGGCGGGGATGGTCCTAACCACACAGGCCATTGTTGTCGAGAAGCCGAAGCCGAAGCCTCAAGTGGCTGATCCCGCGGAGGGCACCCTTACTGTGTAAATTTTAACGTTCTTGAGGCCGCTGTTTATTAGATGGTTCAGATCAGTTGAAAAGGGTAGAAACTTCGGTTTGACAATTTTGATTGAGGTCCACTGGAAGGTGTAGAGTAGGATTGCCATTTTGCGGATGAAAGGTGATTTTACATGGGTCTGAACTTGTGCAAATCAAAGAAATTTCAATCACCATTTTTGAAATAAATTGATGCGATGCTCAATTGTATGTGGGAGGAGTTGTGCAGTTTTCCTTTGACGGCTTTTATATGGGATCGATCTTTTGTTAATTTCAGTAGTCCTCTTTGATCAGCGTATAGTTGGCCATTCGTGCCACCTGGCACCACACAGCTCGGACCTGACTCAGCCCGGCACAATAGCCCGATTATTTATTTGTGCCGGGCGGGCCGGTCCACGTGCCAAGGCCTTAGCCTAGGCACGACACGAAGGGCCTGTTATTCGTGCCGAGCGAGCCAGCCCGATATCCCATATAGGTTATGCGTGCCAGGCCGGCCCGTGAGCCCATGCAATCATTAACCCCTTCTTTAATCCAGATTTATCTTAAAATTTCAAATTTGACATGAAATTTATTGAAATTTTAACATATTCTCAAATTCAAATACTTTCATTCACACATACACATTCAAACATCATATACACATAGACTCCCAGGCTCCCGGGCCTTAGCAGGCCTTCCGTGCTCGGGCCGGCCCACGTGCCGAGCTGTCGGTCCAGGCATGGCACGAGGCCCGTGCCGAGCCGGCCTGGGCCCGATTAACTTTGTGCCGGGCAAAAAGCCAGGTCATGGGCCGGCCCACCGGCCTCGGGCCGGATGGAAAACTATAGATCAGTGCATCGGTGACACCATGCAACTCCCACGCGCTACCACCGAATCCCTTTGTCACCACCAACGCGCCTAAGTAAGGACTGCGTGCCTCTTCCTTCTCTCCCAACATGATAATGTGCCCCTTTGTCCAGCGTCTCATGATCACCACATCTATTTATTGCGCGCGCGGGTGGCAGGCGCCGCATCGCAGAAGGGGCGTGGCCGTCAGCGAGCTAGGGGAGGGAGGAGGGGGTGGAGCGTCCGCCGGCGAGGGGTGGGAGGTGGGGGGAGCGGCCGCCGGCGGCCAGGGTGGTGGTCGAGGCCACGAACCTTAGGGTTGGAGGTTTCGGGGCTCCAATGGCCATGGGCCCTAGAGGAGGAGGTTGGCGGCAGCGGCGGCCCGGTGGTGGTGGCGGTTCGGTCGGCGGCGGAGGCAAGGCAGCGTGGGAGTGCCGCTGGGCGGGCACGGCTGGACATCCGGTGGGCAGTGGCCGGCGGCGGGGGTGAGGAGAAGGCGACGGCGGTGGACGGATGGTACAGCGGCGAGAGTGGTTTGCGGTGACGCGGTGGAAGGCGGTGGCGGAGGCGCCGCCGGAGCCGGGGGAGGCGGGGGAAGGCGGGGGCACTCGGCTCTGCGATTGGATTGATTCCAATCACAGAGAGCGAGGAATAGACTCCCCCTCTTATGATGGCGTGTTTAGATGCGCCTTAGTTAATTAAGAGAGTGTTTTGCGCACCCTGTGCAGCAAGTCTCTAGCTAGCTACCTGTTTGTCCAGCTTTGTGGCTCCAGAAATATTCAACTACTCCCTCCGTCCTAAATTACAATTCGTTTTGGCTTTATTAGATACATAGTTTTTGCTATATATCTAGATATATTGTATATCTAGATGCATAACAAAGTATATGTAACTATAAAAGCCAAAACGAATTATACTTTGGGACCAAGGTAGTAGCACCCTACAAATACATCACATGATGGGAAATGTGCTGATTCTGAATTAATCTATTTTTCCATATATTCTCAAATAAGAACCATGTTCTTTGTTCTTCGCCCCCAAAATAGTGGTCAAAGCTGCATTTGATGAGAACTATGCCACTTTCCATAATGTCAAATAAATACTATTTTACCGGAGGAGTAAAACGAATAACAAACCTATCGAACTGATTACCTAGCACGGGGAGCTTAACTGCCGTTGAATATGCAGGAAGGGATGCACACCCTGCTTGACTCATCAGAGCTAAGCCGTTGAGTCAGGTCCTCAGGGGGATGCAAGTTTCTTACGGTTATTAATAAAGGTCAATGCTCATATATGCTCGACCATGTATCAATACTATCAACATCAAAACATTGACTTGTTGTATCCAATAAATCTCATAGGCACATCCAACACACTCGTTGCCACACAATTTCACTTCTTTTTCCTATGTACAGTATCATGTGCATCCACTATATGTGGCGACATTGACTGCATAATAAAATGTGGCGCACGATGTATTGCCTGATGAAATTCATCATTCTGATGTGCACAATTGCGTTAACAGACATGATTTGGCAGTACACAAGGTAATTATCTTGCTTCAGCCAACAGGTCAATGACGCACATCAATTTCATAAACCACGATAAATGTTTTTCATAGTTAGCACTAATATTTTCCATTTTGATGTAAAAAAGAAAGCATAGATGCATGAAAGGGAGAGCGTGATTGTGCACAAGCAGAGCTTACTTTGAATTGCCACCATGAAAAACATTTTTTTTAGGTACCATGATGGCTAGATAGACTAATCAATAACATATAGCTAGATGTGCGTGGACACTTAAAATGGTTGCTAGCTGTTGGATGTACTGCGTAATTTTCTTGATGATTCCCCCTTGTCATGAAATGATGAAAGCAACTAACCATTTTATCTTAAACGCTAAATGCTAAATAGTCAGCCCCCTGTCGTTTAACTGTTTATTTGAGCTAATCGGCTAGCATGTTAACGGTCATTAAGCAAGATAAATGGCGCTCAGATCTCGAGGGCATGTTCCGAGTGGAGGACACTGGATGTTGCCCATTAAGTTGCACGAGCGCGCGCTGGGTTAGATACTGCGGCCTCTGTATCTGGGGGTTGGGTGGTAATTGTTGAGCTAGGAGCGCTGATTCTGCAATGGCGCCAATCGGTCTACGATACTCCTGATCCGCAGCTGCTGTAAAGGCGTTGTTAAGGTTCCTTTGATACATTGGGTTGCGAGCGCGGTTTTCCGTGTTCCGCCTGCGCTGGGCACGCTTGGCTTTCTTCAACCGCCGGATCCTTCTGTGCTCCTCGTTCTCATCCTGGGGGGCATCCACCGTACGCTCATCGGCAGACACGTCCGCAAGTAGTTCGTCGTCATACTCAGGACCCGGCTTGTCATCATCCGCATTGCGAAGGGAAGCCATGTAGACTTGACGATCCGGCGAGTTGTCAGCCATGTGGCTGTACTCGAGTAGCTCTGTGCTACTCTCTCCCTCTTCCGAGATGGGAGAGAGAGGTTTGCCCTCCTGGAAGGGTAGTTCCTGCGTGAAGGCCAAAAGGCGGGAGTCGTAGTTGAGTAGTTCAGAGGGTTCTAAGCCGTTCCAGTACACAAAACGGTCTTGCGGCGTAGATGTTATGGTCAAACCCAGGTGACAACCCGAGATGAAATCGGGGTGGTCATCGGGTTGCGAGTGGTTGTCGAGGGCGGGGGTCTCCCGACAAGCGGTGGCTCCCTCGTCTCTGAATCCTCTTCGGTTGTGGCTTGAAGGTGTAGTACTAATCGACGAGTACTCTTCATTGGAGTCCGAGTATTTGTCAAAAACGGGGGCCCCCCGACAGGCGATGGCTCCCATGTCCTCGAGCTTGAGCAAACAATCTAAGTCCTCCTCCAAGTCGGAGAGGGACTTGGATTGTGTGACCCCCTCAAATCGGTTTCTGTCCGATCCGACTAGTTCTGGTGCAGCACGAGTGGAAGTCACGTCAAAAACGGACATCTTTTCAATCTGTCGGACTAGATCGGGGAGCAGCAACTCGTTGAGTTTGTCCATATACTCGTCGAGGTCGCTGTGTTGAGTTGGTGTAGAGGCCTCCGGCTTCGTGGAGTCGACTAGGTGGCTATTGAAGCCACCCAAGCCGTTGGCGACGCAGATTCAGGAGCCAAAGATGAAAGTTGTGCCCTCATCGAGCACGGTGCTGGTGAAGCTGAGAGATGCCATCGAGTTCTCCTGTCGATGCTCGATGAACACCTCTACCTGGCGTACCAGCTGTCGGTGTTTTACCGCCACGCCCACTGAGGGATACCCCCGAGGTGGTGAGTTTGTAGGTAGGGTGTCGCCGAGATCAGATCTTGAAGGTGTAAGGAACACAAAGTTTAGACGGGTTCGGGCCGCCGAGAGCGTAATACCCTACGTCCGCCGTAAGCTCATCGGCAGACACGTCCGCGAGTAGTTCAGCGTCGTACTCGGGACTCGGCTCGTCGTCATCCGCATTGCGAAGGGAAGCCATGTAGACTTGATGATCCGGCGAGTTGTCAGTCGTATGGCTATACTCGAGTAGCTCTGTGCTGTCCTCTCCCCCTTCCGAGATGGGAGAGAGGGGTTTGCCCTCCTGGAAGGGCAGTTCCTGCATGAAGGCCACAAGGCGGGAGTTGTACTTGAGTAGTTCAGAGGGCTCTAAGCCCTTCCAGTACACGAAACGGCCTTGTGGCGTAGTCGCTATGGTCAAACCTAGGTGACTACCCGAAAAAGATTCAGGGTGGTCATCAGGTTGCAAGTGGTTGTTGAGAACATGGGCCTCCCGACAAGCGGTGGCTCCCTCATCCTTGAGTCCTCCTCGGCTCTGACTTGAAGGTGTAGTACTAGTCGATGAGTACTCTTGCTTTGAGTCCGAGTAGTTGTCAAAAACGGGGGCCCCCCGACAGGCGGTGGCTCCCTCGTCTCCGAGCTTTAGAAGACGATCCAAGTCCTCCAAGTTGGGGAGGGACTTGGATTGTGTAGCCTCCTCAGATCGGTTTGAATCCGATCCGAGTAGTCCTGGTGCAACGCTAGTTGAAGTTGCGTTGAAAACGGACATCCTCTCAATCTCCCGGGCGAGATCAGGGAGCAACAACTTGTTGAGGTTGTCGATGAACTCATCGAGGTTGCTACGTCGAGCTGCTACTAGGGCCTCCGGCTTCCTAGAGTCGGCTAGGTGGCTGTTGAAGCCACCCGAGCCATTGGCGATGCAGATCCAGGAGCCGAAGATGAAAGTTGTGCCCTCATCGAGCACGGTACTGGTGAAGCGGAAAGATGCCATTGAGTTCTCCGGTGGATGCTCGATGAACACCCCTACCTGGCGCGCCACCTGTCGGTGTTTTACCGCCACGCCTACCGAGGGATACCCCCGAGGTGGTGAGTTTGTAGGTTGGGTGTCGCCGAGATCAGGAACTCGAAGGTGCAAGGAACACAATTTTTAGACAGGTTCGGATCGCCGAGAGCGTAATACCCTATGTCTTGTGTGGTTTGTGTTGCCTTAGGTGGTGATTGGGTGTCATGTGGGGCCTCTCGTATCAGCGCAGGTAATCTGCTCGCGGGAGAAATCAGGAAGGCAAAGACGCGTCAGAAGGAGTCCCAACTAATCATGGCTAGTTTATTAGGAAGTTTGAGATTGTGTCTTATACGGTTTGTTAGCTTGTTTGGATATTTATAGCTCTTGTACGGCAGACTTTTGGAATCAATCAAGAATCATCTATTTCCTCAAAATCCTTCTCCACTCTTAATCTCATCTCCTTCAACATTGATCAGCCGGGCAACAACGCCGGCGACCCTATCGCCTCCGGCTACGAGCTACGAAGCCGGGGTCCTGCTGTCCTAGGGCTCGACGCCCTTGACAACCTGGTATCACGATCCAGGCATTCCTCGCCACCTTCGCTTTCCACCGCGCAGCCGCCGCCATCCGCTGCCATGGCCAATCCCACCACCGCTGAACTCGCAGACCTCATCCGCGCCCTGACGACCATGGTGAACGGCATCAACACCACGGTCACCAATCTCCAGTCCAGGGTGACCGGCCTGGACGCCAAGGTCGACGCGATCCCACAGCCCAAGCCGCCTGATGGGTCCTCGCCGTTCCGCTCAGGGGAACACCATAATGATCGGCCACCACCCAAGTTCCAGAGGATGGATTTCCCGACATACGATGGTAAAGACGATCCACTCGCGTTCATCAATCAATGCGAGTTGTTTTTCCGGCACCAGCGCATCGCCGCCGAAGAGCAAGTCTGGATGGCGGGCTACAACCTTAGAGGAGCCACGCAGCTGTGGTTTATGCAGCTCCAGCGCGACGAGGGCACACCACCATGGCGCCATTTCACCAAGGTCCTCAACCTACGCTTCGGACCGCCGCTCCGTGCCAATCCCCTAGGCAAGCTGGTGGCCTGCCGCCGCACGGGCTCCGTGGTGGAGTACCAAGATCGCTTTGAGGCTCTCCTGCCTCGCGTCGGGCCATTGCTGGAAGAGCAGAAGGTTCAAATCTTCACGGCTGGCCTTCTCCCTCCGCTCAGCCTCGACGTCGAGATTCTCAATCCACAGTCCCTCGCCGTCGCCATGAGTCTCGCCCGCAAGTTGGAGCTGCGCGATCAATGCGTGGCGCCACCTGTGCCAAGTCCGGCGACGTCCCCTGCACCACAGCGAGGCGCCCAGAAGGGCATCTTGTCAGGACCACCTCCGCGCCCCGCGTTGCCCGCACCGCCGGCAACCACTGCGACGCCATCTACTCTGACCGTGGAGGGTCGGCAGGTGAAGCGTCTGTCACAATCAGAGATGGAGGAACGTTGTCGTCTGGGGCTATGCTTCAATTGCAATGAGAAGTTTGGCCGAGGCCATAACCGCGTGTGCCAACGGATTTTCCTCCTTGATCTGGCGGAGGATGATGAGGACGACACGAACGGCGCTGCTGCGGACGAACCCATGATCTCGGTGCTGGCGCTCTCTGGAGTACGCACCAGCGAAACCATGCAGTTGCGCCTGCGGATTGGGAGTGCGTCATTCCTGGCGCTCCTCGACTCGGGGTCGACACATAACTTCATCACGGAAGAAGCCGCAGGGCGCACCAGCCTCACATTGGCCCCACACGGTGCTCTGAAGGTGATAGTGGCCAATGGAGAGCGCGTGTCGTGCCCTGGCGTCTACGCGGCCACGACATTCACCATTGAGGGGGAGGCGTTCGCTACTGATCTTTACGCCCTACCCTTGGCAGGATATGACGTCGTCCTGGGCACTAGGTGGCTGGCTTCGCTAGGACCGATCTTGTGGGATTTCGGCACGCTCCGCATGTCCTTCTGGCACAAGGATCACAGGGTGTCCTGGCAGGGAATTGCAGGTCCACCAAGTCCCGCTCTTCGTGCATGCTATGAAGACGACCTGATGCAGGCTGTCCTGGATGAGTTTGCCAGGGTGTTCGAGGAGCCCTCCGGTATGCCACCGTTACGCTCTCGCGACCACCGCATCACTCTTGTTCCGGGATCCAGGCCAGTGGCCGTTCGCCCCTATCGTTATCCCGTGGCGCACAAGGATGAATTGGAGAAACAGTGCGCTACCATGTTAGCTCAAGGACTCATCAGGCGCAGCAACTCAGCTTTCTCCTCACCGGTTTTGCTTGTGCGGAAGCCGGGTGTGTGAAATCTCCATATACCATGTAAAAATTGGGCAGCAACTCTCATACACTAGTGGCGCCATGAACAGAGCTGTCTCTATTCATGGCTAGGGCATGGCAAGAAAGAAGGGGCAAATTGCTAGATGCACATTGGCACTAATGTACACTGGGCATATCAGTACTGGCTGGTAACATCATATGCACATATTATTACGGTTGGTAACACCAACCCGTTAACAAAATGCCTCCACGAGAGATAACCGTTAGGCCCGATACTAATAGTACTGGCCCTACTACTTGCCAGTACCAATGTTCTCGATCGATGGCTAGTTCTCCAATATTGACCGCTTCCCTTTCTCCTCTTCACACCCTTTTAACTTGGTGGAGGATAAACTTTCCAGATTGTGAGATAAAGTTTTGGTTCGTGGTTAAATGAGTCACAGTTTTTAGGAAAACTTTTAATTCTTAGATTAAAGTTCAGAACTTGTGGGGCAAAACTTTGGATTCAAAAACTAATGATTAATTCATGGACAAAAAACACCAACAATGCTGCTTATAAGTTTTGATTCAACAACATAACTTCCTAGGAACTAGGAACTAGGAAGGCAAGAAACAATAGGTTTTTCATTTGGGAGTTGGAGGAAGGATTATTCACTTAGATTAAAACCTTTAAATACAGGGGGAGGCTACACCAGCTGTAACAACCTGTATCGATCGGAGTTCACATCATGGTAAGTGGAAATGTGCTTAAGAGATATTCCCCTGCGTTCATAGATATATGATACTTCTTAGACATCGACAAGGTCTCCATTATGGAAGTTTGACAATACGTTTTATAGGAAAACAACTGTAGAAAGTTGCAGCGTTACTATACAGTGATAAATTTTAAGACAAATTTCAAGAAGCCCGACTGATGAGCGATATAAATTTTGAAATGCGTGCTAATGTAAAAACTTCCGATAAGTGCACCGATTTTTTTCAAGATCATTAGGTGCACATAATATAAGTTAGATCCATCGACACTATGAAGCTTCAGCAGTGTTCCATCTTCCAGGAACATCATAACTTAAAGGAAAAGGAAAATTATGGCTCTGCTGTATTAGGTAGCTACTTATGAATGTTATTGCTTTGCTTGACATCGGATCATCAGTAGCTTGGCTAGGGGAGAAAAGAGTCCTATTATTTCATAGTCATGTCGATCCTGCTAGTTTGAACAGATTAGATAGAATTCAACTGCGGTATGCTCAGTGCATATACGGAAGCAGACATTAGAGCAGGCAGCCGAAGTGAAGCCTTCACTTGGCAACAAAGAATGCCAATTCGATGCTGCAAAATTATCTAATCTGATAGCGGTGGCAGGCCACCGTACTGAACTGAGCCAGTCTACGGTCGACCTGTTCTAATCTTCAGAGTCTCGGTCTCCTAGGACATTTTGAGGAACTGAGGAAGCAATTTAGACCAAAGTTATATATGGAAAACTTTTCAGGGGGTTAATATTAAGCAGAGAGCACTGGACACCACACGTCTTATTAGTATTGTCTACTTGGATATGTTAATGTGAAAACATCGACCTAGGGTTGATAAAACAACCAAGTATTTTGTTGCAAAGTTTCAGGGCAGTTTGGTCAACGGGGGACAGCATTTCAGCAATCGATCAGACCAGGCCGCCCTCCCAATAATAATCAGCGCAGTAACCCAACCAGCAAGCAGGGCAGGGGAAAGGTGGTGGCCAGCTCTATTAAATGGTGAGATGCATGGCTACTGTGTGTTCGATCGATCGTCGTCTGACGACTCGATCCTGCAGATCCATCTTCATTCATTCATAAGCTTCCACTGCATCTGTACCAGGCAGCGGCACCGTCCGGCCGGCTCCTCATTTCTCTCTCATATCATCGCGCCTCACATGCACCTTCCGGCAGGCCACATGATCGAAGAGGGAGATTCCACCAAGAGACTTTGATATCCTATTGAACAATTTTTTAAAGAAAACATCTGCGAGAATTGACCTGGTTTTTACAGGTCTTACTGCAACTCTTTTGCTGAATTTCTGCATCCCAAGCTGGAAATCTATGCACATAAATAGCTAGACCTTGTCTACAAGAAATATTTCTTATAAAAAAATGCGGATTCCAGCCTGGCCTTGTGTAAATAGATATAGTACACATGCAAATTGATGACGTGCAAGTATGTTTAGCAGAAAGTTCGGTGTTGTGCTTCAGTTTCAAGTTCCTGTAGCTAACCTTTAAAGCATGAACAGAAAGCCAGCTTTCGCGGTAAGCTCACCATGTGAAAACAATAAATAGCAAACAGATGGCGTACAATGTGTATGAGCTTCGACAGGTACACACGACAACTTTTATCTGTTCTATAAGAAGAAAAATCAAAGGCCCGATGCAGTCCAAAAGTATTATCACTAACATTTTCTGATAATTAAACAATCTATCATAGCGCATCACGTTATGCCGTTATGGTAATACTTGGGACCTCGTAGTGGCCTCATTGAATAAAATTCACTACTACAAAAATAATTTGTAGCAATGTCCCATGTTTTTCAAGGGGCGGGTTAAAATGTAACTCGTTCCTACAAAAAGAGCGGTGTTACTTTAGCAACTGACCCGCCCTTGAAAATGCATCTTTAGGGATGGGTGGCGCCATTCAGGGGCGGGTGATGGCGCCACCCGCCCCTGAAAATGCATTTTTAGGGGCGGGTGATACCTCCATCCGCCCCTACAAATGATTTTTCAAAATCATACCGAAAATTCAATTAGCTCCGAGAATATAGCAAATCACATAAAAAAACTCAAATTTATACCCTAAAGTTATTATCACCTATAGAACTAGAAAAAATATGCCAAGTATATTTCGGTGTATACAATGCTTAAGAGTGTGCAAAAACTACAAAGTATGGCTTGAGTTGTATGAGATAGTAAGTGGGAAAATCCTACATTGTTATTTCAACATTCTTAACTATTATATACACTGAAATATAGTTCACATATTTTTTCTACTTCTATATGTCATAATATTCCTATGGTACAAATTTTACTATTTTTGGATGTGTTTTGCTATTTTTTGGAATTAATTGAATTTGTAGAATAAATTTAAAAATCATTTGCATGGGCCGGTGGTGACCTCTCCCGCCCCTACAAATGGATTTTTAGGGGCGGGTAGGGACGTCACCCGCCCCTGGAAATCAATGTGTAGGGGCAGATGACATCCCCACCCACCCCTGGAAACACCCTCTCTATATATGGAACCGGCGGCGGGGACTTGGACAAATTTTTGATTTGAAGCGGAGGATGCCGGGAGGCTGCAGAAATTTTGCCTTGAGCCGCCGCCGCCGCTCCTACCCGCACCGCCGCCTCCTCGCGCCGCCACGGCCCTGCTCGCCCCACGCCGCCACCTCCCCACGTCACCAGCCTCTCCTCCCCGCGCGCCTCCTCCCCACCGGCCTCCTCCCGCGGATCTACAACCACGGGTCCCGACAGCGCCTTCTCCCGCGGACCTATGGCCGCGGGCACCGGCGGCACCTCCTCCCCGCGCTGCGCCTCCTCCCACGGATCTACGACCGTGGGTCCCGGCGGCGCCTCCTCCCCTCCCGATATGTTCTTAATTTGTTTTCCTTTCTTTTTCCATTTCAGTGCACACACTCTAGCGCACGCGCGCACACACACTAGTTAGTGATTTAGTTAGTAAATAAGAAGTGTATTTGATATTGTTTGAATTAGTTAGTTTTTTTTCCATTTCAAAGATGTCATTTCAACCATGTAAATTTGACTACGATTATTGAGTTTGTTAGTAAATTTGCTTGATTTTGTACTCTCAATTTGAATTAGCGATGTTTCGTGGTGGTGGCCGTGGTGGTGGTGGCCACCGCGGTGGTTTTGGTGGCCGTAGAGGCATGGTCGAGGACTTCACTTTTGTGGCGCCATTGGCGCATTGGGCAATCGAACGCGCGGATCAATTCCTAACGTTGTAAGATTTATTTCTTCTTTTAATATATTTTTTACTACACATGAATAATTTCTAAATTTACTTACATACAATGCAGCTTATCAACAATATTAGATGGCTCAAAGATGTTGTCGAAACTGTAGGTGGTACTACTCCTGTAGTGCAAATCGAGGTTTTTCGTCAACCTCATTTCAAACAAGTACATATCTCTTTTCAAGTACCCGTTCGAAACATAGACTTCACCTTGATGGCACCAGGAGATGCCATCCCGATGGTTTCAATTGCCGCAGTAGGTGGAGTTGCACCAAATTGGGTAACTTATGAGAGGCTAGCTGTGGTGGCCTGCCTAGAGCAGCTTCAGAATCATGGGTACTTTGTGCCAGACTTTTCATATTTTCAAATAAAGCAGCTCGAGGCGGGAGAAAGCAATGTTATTCAGACTGCTAAGAGGCTTTGTCAGCTTAATTAAGATAACAGGGTATAAGATATTCTTTTTATCATTGTTAACTTTAGTTATATTACATCTTTCAACTTTTATAATGTTATTATCAGCTTTTAGGATCTCCTCCAAGCTACTACCTATGCGGCAATGAGTTTTTGGAAGATTCTGGATCAAGTCATTGAAGCGGTGGATATAACTTACATGGGTGGAGAGCCATTCTTCACCAGAGATTTGAAGTTTCAAGCAAAACTCACCTTTTACAGGCCAAATCAGCTTAACACTCCATTGTTCGATATTTATAGTACTGGATGTGTCTATCAAGCGGAGGAGAGTGCACTTGTCCGTGCTTTAGCTTATTTCGATGAAGTTCTAGGCTGGAAGGTTGGAGACCTTAACTATCTTTCATATCTACAGAAGCGGGTCGGAGGAGCAACTATCTTTCATATCTACAGAAGCGGGTCGGAAGAGCATGAACGTGTAATATGCATGGATGTACCCTTACCCTTTTCTTATGGATTTGAACTTGCACTATTGTAAGAACTCAAGACCTAAAGTATTGATGTACGAACTTGCAATATTGTAAGAACAGTGGCATGGATGTACCCTTGCTCTTTCCTTATTGTGGTCGGAACTAGTTATATAATTTGATTGCATATACAGTGTTATTTGAGTGTTGGATCTGAATGAGTTAATTGAGAACCCCATTTTAAAAATATGGCAAAAAAAGGTACAAAAATTTTGGCGGGAAGAATATTTCCAGGGGCGGCTGAAGCCATCACCCGCCCCTAGAAAATAGTTTGCAGAGGTGATGGGATGACCCGCCCCTGAAAATTCATTTTCAGGGACGGGTGATGGGGTGACCCGCCTCTGAAAATGGATTTCCAGGGGTGGCTGATGGCGTGACCCGCCCCTGAAATCCATTTCCATCAGGGGCGGTCGCGTCACCCACCTCTGCAAACAGCATCTGTACCTGCTAGAAGCAGGGACGGGTATTGCGCCCGCCCTGGAAATACCGTTTTACCCTCCCCTGAAAACATTTTCTGCAGTAGTGATTCTTTGTTGACTTCAAGATAGGTACGGTGCAAAATCCTTTGAGCATCTTGATGGAAAAAAAAATCATGATATGAGTTTGAGAAAACTATCTAGTTTGGGAATTATTGATATTCCAGGATTTGGGATTGAGTGACATTTTCGTAACTATAAAGCAAGAATCAAGGGGTGACGATAATAGACTTGCTCGAATCTTGAATACGAAGTATACATCTTAAAGGCGGTAGAGAAAGCATGGACAAAGCAGCTATGTGCTGACACGGTGACACAAACACATAGATCTGTATAAGACACATTATTTTGGCTTCAGCATGAACAAATTAGAAATTAATCATCACCTGTTTTGAGTGCATCCTACTAAAAACACTACTACATTGTTCATATCCCATGTTATATAACGTACAAAGCCCTCCTTGTAATTTCCTCATGGTAAGTGTGTGCAAGACGACGTAGCACAGCCGTAGTAGCACACTACCAAGAGGAAATGTCACCAAGAATACTGGGAGATCCAGACCATAATCAAGAGGCAGCGGTACCTTGCCCTCCGACCACGGACGCCAGCAGCCCATGCAGCCTCCCGGTGCCGCCGCCGGAGTGCCGTGTCCGAAAGCATAGCGTAGACGTCGGCGACGACGCCGCACCGCCGTCATCATCCTCGTCTACCCTCGAGTTCGACGAGAACGACGACCGCGGGCTTGCCAGCAGCCTGTTCCGGCTCCGGGTGCACTGCACCTGTGCGCCATCCTTGGACGGCGGCGCCGACGTCGGTGAGCGTGACGGCATGGTGTGGCTCCTGCGCAGCTTGGGGAGGATGCTTTGGACGAAGCTAGCCGGCTTGGAGGATGATAAGAGCTTCTTGGAGGACTGGGACTTGGAGAACTTGGTCTTGGCGGCGGCGCCCTTTTTGCTGTAGTAGGACGGCGGCGGGGTGAGCGGCGGGAGGGTGGTGTCGGAGATGGAGTTCTTGGGCGTGCCCGGCGCCGACTCCCACATGAAGGGCACGGAGCCCGCGGAGGCGACGCCGTAGTAGACGCGGAAGGAGGGGTTGGAGACGGAGGAGGGGTCCTTGGAGAGGAGGCGGCTGGCCATGGTGGCTCGCTCCTCCTGCATGGCGGCCCGGAGCGTCTTCTGGCTCGAGCTCTTGGGGAGCATCCTCGTCCAGTCTTCCTTGTCCAGCGTTGTCCTTCGGCCCTTCTTGAGAGATCGATGCAGTTTGTTTGACAAAAATGAGAGCTTGGGGTTTGGAAATAGAGGGACAGGGTGGGGAAGTTGTAGCTAGAGGATGCTGAAATAAATGTGGCTTTGAAGTTGTAGGGAGAGAGAGGGATGTCAGCTGCTAATGGTTAGCCAGGAGAGATGTACTAGAGATACAGAAGGGTGGGTTATTGGGGGGTCATGGTCAGGGAGGCAGGCAATGTGGTCCTGAGCAAAAGAGCACATGAACCCATTAGGCTTGTATGTGACTTTGCGATTTCATAATCAAGCAATTAAATCCCACTTGAATAAATATTTTATTCATGGCAATGATGGATCAAGCCTTTGCTTAATTTTTTTTAGATAGGTCCACATATATATATATATATATATATATATATTCAAACGTAACCATAACTTGGGTGCTACTGCTACTACATCTATCTATAGTTTCTTTCTTATACTTGTCTATCTAAGCTTGTATACAATACCATGCAGTAGTGTTTAGCAAGGAATTCCTAATGGTTCAATTCTGATATTTCCTTGTTTTCTAGAGGTGGGAAAACCCAGGAGCCCCATGGTAATTTTTCACTGCTAATTATTGTAGGGGACTGTTAGCAAAAAAAGATATATATCAGAAAATGTCTAAGTATATATTGATCTTTAAATGATAAATGCAAATATATATATATTTTTCACATGAGTAAACTAAATATTCTTTTTTGGCAGTTTGATCATACCCTTTCTAAAACATGCCTTTAAACCGACAGGCACAGCATATAGTTCTTGAGAGGTTGAGATTGCATTAGTAGCTAGTTATAGGCACCACATTTAATATATGTAATATAAGCAATCTGGCTTTCTGGTCTAAGCAAAATTCTATTTCTCCTCTACTCACCCAAGAGTCAAGACCAAATTAATTGTCTGCACATGCTTGCTTTGGCAAACATAATCCACGTTCGTATATTCTCCTCGTAAGCTGTTGGGAGATAAATATAATGAAGTACAACCTAGACAGTTAGCTCAACATGTACACGATAGAATTTGAGCTGGATGCACATAAAAAATACACCAGAACTATACCATACAATTGTTTTAAGAGACGAGAATTATAAATTAGTGATTGTTTAACTAGTGTACTGCATACACATTGTACGTGTAATATAATGTCACGGAAAGAGGATTTAGTTAATAAGTTGGTGGAATTTGACTTGTCATTTTAATATTAATAGATCGTGTGCTCACAGTTATTAGATTCGAGTGCAAGATCTTTGTGAGCTGGCAAGGCCTAACTGTTGGGCTCGGTGCTATATAGCATATATTATTATTGTACAGATGTAGTTGAAATGCAGATAACATATACGTATCTTGCTAATTTCCACCTAAAGTTATTAGTCTCGATAGTTAATTTATTTGTATAGTACTCTAAACATGTGTAGTATACCAGGGCCGCTGATAAGGCTCCGTTTGGAACCTTAGAATTGAATTCTATTTTAATAATTATAATTTAGACACAAATCTATTAAGCTAATATAATTATGTAGGGAATATATTTGTATACTATTGTTGGTCATATGAGAAAGATATTTACGTGCTATATTTGTACTATAAAAAAGCGAGCCAAAAATCGCACTATAAATTACGGAATAGAAATATAGCTGGGTGGTGTATAGAATCAATTTTTATCTCCCATCCTATAAATTTAGAATAGGATTATATCTAAACTTTAAAAAGTGGTGGGATGTAAAATTTTAAGCTAAATAGTAAATTTTAATTCCTCCAAAATAAGAGGATCCAAACGGCCCCTAAACCAAATGGCTTGCCACGATCAAAATGCTCTTGAATCGAAGCTGCATCTGCAGTCTGCAGAGGGAAAAAAAACATGTCCAACAGTGCAGCATCTCAAACGAGGTCCATGAATGGACCGTCAGGCAGCAACTCTTTGGGCGAGAATTTTGTCTATGTGCATGTATATATTTCTATCTGTAGCTTTGATATGTATAATGAGTTAATAATTACCTCAACCTGCTAGTATACCGAAAAGAACTTAAATTAAGGTTGTAAAAATTGTGCTTAATATACTTAAACTCTCCATAAGCCTACGAAGGCATCTACGTCATCATTTGATGGACCGAATTCTCACAATGTTTTCATTGAGAAGAGGAATCTAGGACGTTACACAATATTTGAATTTGTAGCGTTGCATTATAAAGCTATAGATTAGTCATGTATAGGTGTATATATAGACACACAAAAAACATAATTACGATAGCAAGGCCTTAGAATTGGAAAAAAATACATACGAGCAGTTAATTAATATGGGTTCAACTAATGTTTTCTCACGTACTCCCTTCGTCCCATGAAAGGTGCAATTCTGTGTTTGAAAAAAATTCAAAAAAATACAATTTTAGAAATTAGATCTCAACTAGCTGCCTAATTAAGTTATCAGATTTAATTTGCATATCAAAACTAACCACATATGGCAAACAAATGAGGGCATGAAAATTTTTTCACGCCACCACTAATCCGTCTGAAAAGTTCTAGAATTGCACTCTTCATGGTATGGAGGGAGTACAAGGAGGGAGTATAAAGTAAGTAACTACTCCTCGCCGATCGGAAGCCTGAAAGCATGCGAGGAAGGCGACGACCAGGGTAATTGGCTAGCGCTTGACTCGCGTGTCGGGGCATAACGAGGCATGGGCCGGGCGGCATGGCGTGGCCCGGAAGGCTCAGATCTAGCCCTGCCGCCGACGGATCCACCGCTCCCATTCCCCAATCTGTCGTCCCCGCCTATTTCCGTCGTGTGGCGGCGGGCCGCGTTTGGCGCTTGCTACGACGGCGCCTGATCGAGGACGAACAGTTTAGGCGGCGAAGGGTTGTGGCTGAGGTAAGAAAGCGGTGTTGGAGGTGCTGCAGGGGCTCTTCGACGGCTGAGGACGATACGCTGCAGTCACTCGAGCTTGCGCACGTCTGCTGGTGCCGGCGATTATGCTCGGTGAAGGGGGCTCGCTCTGCATGGGGTCCTTGAGATGCTGGCGAAAGCCAGGCCGGTAAGCCGGCCACGACGACGACGACGCTCTCAAGTACCATTTTTCTGATTGGAGGCATTGTCACGGCGTTCTCCCACCCTCGATATCTCCCTGCACCGCCCGTGAATCTCCAGGTGAAAACTCAATCCTAACTTGCTGAATGAGGCGGCAATGGCTTCTTCTATGTCGTTTTTCTTGAAGAGTCGTCCTGAGGTCCTGGAGGTCCTTCGTTCTAGCTTCGTTACCCCAGCAGCATCAAATGATTCCAATATCAAGTTTCTAAGAAGACGATTGATGTGATGGTTTGATATTACGATAAGACTTTCTAAGGATGAAACGTGAACGAAGAAGAAGATTGAAGCTTAGTCTTCTAGATTTTTTCCTTTATTTTAGAGTTTTTCCTTGTATTTTCGAAACCCTCGTTTAAGATTTAGAGTCTAAAAACTCTTGTAACTATATATATATCCAACTTGTGCATACAGAGGCCGGTTGTCCCTTATTAAAAAAAAGATGCATGTGTGTGTATATATATAGGACAAGTTTTATCTACACTCGCTTGTAGCTACTCTCACTATCAGTATACCACCGTGCGTATGTCCACATAATCATTTATCACTTTGAGTATGTTGATATACTAATTCTAAGATACTTCAAAGGGATATGTACAAAATTTTTTAAAAGCATCCCTATTTTTTAAATATATCATGATTATACATTAATACTAGTATATAAAAATGAGTATGTCTGTATACTCCATGTATCGTCACATACAGATGGTCTAGTATAATCACATACACCTCGTACATACCTTTCGTTGGGTCAGATACGCCCTATATCATGAGATACACATGTAGGAGTAGCTACAAGCGCGTGTAGAATGAATTTTTCATATATATATATATATATAGGTGTGACACATATAGATACCCACCTTTCAGTGAGTTCTGTAATCTAGAATACATATGCTAGTCATAAAACATTAATCTGTCCCCATCGAGAGGTCGCAAAGCGCTTGGAAGTACAGTTGTTAAGCTACAGCGCCCACAATAAGGTTCACACTAATGTTCACTGGTGTAATAAAAGACACTTCGAAGTTATCCTAAATCAACCACCCCAAACTTTAGTCGCATGTCACATTTTTATGTGTTGAATTTTAGATTTTGAAAAACAAATAAGTAAATTTTTCTTGAAATTAGTTTCATAAATATATATTTTTGCTATATTTTATAAATATTTTGTAATAAATTTATTACTGGTCAAAGTTATGATTTGAAAGCCGGGTCGATTTCAACAACGTCACTTAATTCTAGAGAGCTGTTTTTTTTGTCTTTAAAGTATGGGAGAACAGTTAGTTGCATGATACCCATTCGTTTCAGATCTTGACATAACTGCAAAAGTAATTTATTTTTTTAATTTTATCTGTTGCAATGTTTAGTTTGATATATATTATATATGGAACCCCTTAATCTGCCAAAACCTTATGTATCCTTTGGGGAAGTAGTCTAGGATCGGACATCCACTAAACTATGGGTCACTACTACAAAATGATTCATCCCAAATGTCTCATCACCGCCAGTTCGGTCTGGCGATAGTATATCACCGCCGACTCCCGCCGCTGGTTCGTTTTATGAACCGGCGGTAATAGGTTCAACGGGCATCACCTTCCTCTCTTCCCCTCCATCTCTCCCTCTTCTCCCTCTCATTCCTCTCTCCGCCTCCCATCTACTTCCCTCACCTCCCCGCAGCTCCCTCCCCTCACCGCCGCCCCCTCCCCTCTCTCTCCTCCCTTGTCTCCCCCATCGCCCGCTCCCCTCCTCTTCCCCCACAGGCCCGTGTGAGGACCGCCTCCTCCACCGGCTTGGCAAAAGTTGGGGCCTCCCCGCCCTCGCAGACGGAGAGTGAAGCGAAGGTCGGGAGCCAGGGCCCCGCGTGGAGGAGGGTGGGGTCGTGGTGGCTCCACGGCGTGCGCCACTGAAAGAATCTAGATGTCGACTAGGGGGGTGAAGAATCGAAATTGAAAAATTACAACACTTGAACCAAATTTGTCAGTAACTTTTAGAGTTTCTGGATATTTATCCGGAATCTCCCTAGGTTCCGGAGATTCCGAAGAAATGTCCGGAGACTCCGGATAAAAGTGCTGAAATCAAATACGACTAATCAAACCTCAACCGAAAGTAGATCGAATGAATTCCCAAGGTTTATGGACTTGTTTTCACCGCTTTGCACCGACAGCCTGCAGTCAAAAGCTTTCCAACAAGTAGATCGAGAGCAAACCCTAGAATTCTAGCAAGCACCAAGAACTTCAACAAATCACAAAGTAAACACAAGGACACTAGGATTTGTTTCCCAAAGTTCAGTTTCACACAAGAAACCTACGTCTCCTTTGAGGCACCCAAGAAGAACACTTACTTCTTGAGCTATGAAGTCTCCCCTTAGTGACCCCAAGGTCTAGCTAAGGTCACTTACTAGAATGTCGAGGTCGTTACAAACATCCCGGGGCACGCCATAGGCTTGGGTGGTCGACGGGCGACGCCTAGCCGGCTAGGAGCTTGAAGCTCCAAGAGTAACATACACAAAATCCATCGGCTTGACGAAGAACAAAGTGCTCAAGAGATAGAAAATCAGCTCACTAGCACTCTCACTTGCTCTCACTTCAATTTCCCTTCAATCCCCACACCAAATCTAGCTTGGAAGTCAAAGGAGGGAGAGGGGAGGGCTCTTGAAAGCTCAGGAAGGAGGCAGGTGAGTTCTGGTCGGAGAGAGTGAAAGTGCAAGGGGTGAGGGGGTATTTATACCCCTTCACCCAAAACTAGCCATTATAGGGTTAAGTTTCGGAGACTTCGAAGAAATCTTTGAAAACTCTGGACACCACCTCCGGATACTCCGAAGATGTGCGGAGTCTCCGCACAAGAACAAACTCCGGACACATTCTGCAGAAACCCATGTCCGGATACTCCGAAAAAACTTCAGGAAACTCCAGACTTTTCTGCAGAAAACACTCCAAAGATATCCCAAGTGTTGTGCGAGTGCAAAGATGTCTCTCATAGGTTTGTTAGATCATCTTGAGCACCTTATTCTACGCAAAGCGAGTGATTTTCATGCCCCTTTTGATAGTACGACATTCTTATACTCAATTTCAAAAGGATAAACAATTCTAACACTTCACGAGTCTTTGCTTTACATCTTTCATTTCCTATTTGGTAGGCATCTTCATGACTTAGTTCATCTATCACCTGTAGTACCTGCTCATCATACTTATTGATAACATTAGTTCCATAAGTATGTGTCATTAATCAACCAAAACCCACTAAGTGGGCCTAGATGTTCTTTAAATCTCCTCCTTTTTGGTGATTGATAAAAACACACTTGTGGCTTACAAGGGTAGATCATTTATGAAACAACCAAATGAAATGAAGCCTCCCCCTTAATGTGCGCATCTTGCTTTGAATACAATTTCATGACTATGACAAAAGCCAACCATGGCACATATGAAGAGGGAATCATCTCAAGACCTATAGTGGGGTGCCTATGTGTGTGGAACAAGATGTGTGTGATGCAACATGACAGGTTATGCACTCAAAAAGGTTAGAAGAGAGTGAAGTGACAACTTCTCTAGAGACTTCGTAGAAATCTCCGGAGACTTCACAACTTGCGGAGATTCCGGACATTTCTACGGATTCTCGTATATTTTGTCATCCCACAAAAAAGAACAAGTCATCAACCAACGAATCCATCACACTAGCATATGTCCTTGATAAATTAAAGTTGAACAACTAGGTTCTAGCACACTTATAGCACACATTACAAGTTCTCAAGCCACATAGTCTTACATAATTAGTTTTGGAACAAAATTAAGGTACGGATACAAGACGACAATACATAAATGATCTCTTTCACTCCCCATTTGGCAACTAGCACCTAAAAGGGAATGAAAGTCAGTAGCAAACGCGTCTACTCGTCGTCGCGGTCCTCATCCTCCTCATCTTCTTCCTCCTCATCATCATCGTCGTCGTCGTCGTACTCATGGTAGTTGAGGGGCTGATCCTCCTTGATCTCTTCTCCATTATCATCACGAGTGCAATGGGTACGGCGAGATGTGGTCCTAGCAGCTGGTGTAGGTGCTTCTTCTTGGGCAGCTTGGGCATCTTGGGCATCCCACTCCGCAAAGGGATCATCAAACTCTGACAGCTCACGGTATGAGTCACAAGGCAGTCCCATCTCACTCTTCATCTCGATGATGTCATGATGGTTCTAATTCACTTTTGGAACCATGGTTTGCACATGCAAAAGATGCTGCAAAGAACCCTCTTGACCATGGATCCGATTCCACGGCGGCGTGAGGAGCTGGGAGCATAGGATGGAGCATGAAGAGGTGGATCATCAACACGAGGAGCTGAGCTAGAAGAACCATGATGCTTAGAAGCACCGGTAGGCACCTCACTGCGGGTTCGAAGATGAAGCGGCTCATGCTTGACATCCTTTGGGAAGGTGATCTTGGTGACTCTCTCAATCATGTACATGATATATGGAGCATAAGGCAAATGTCTCCTTGAGTCACTCATGACCCGCCTAAGCTCATTCCACATGTAATCAAATGCATTGAAAGGTCTTCCTCCAGGGGCCTTGCAGTTCAAAAGATTCACCGCATAGGAGTTGAGAGTTGTGTAGTCACCTTTCTTGGGGTCTATCGTCCATCGCATCATGAAGTTTGCATAGTTGTAGTATGGCTGCAAATGGATGGACTTCCTATTGGTATTTCTTAACGTTCATGAATAAATTTGCAAGTGTACGGAGATACCGTTGTAGCACTTCACCCAGAGAGTATTCAGGGTATCGTATTTTCTCAGGGAACGGAGGTGTAACGGTCTTATAGCTAGTTTACCTTGAAGAACAAGAGGTAGAATGGCCTTGGGTAGTGTGGTTTATCTAAGAGAAAGTGTCAAGGAATGATAAACTCTGCTGCTATTCGTTTACTTCGGGCACCGGTTTGACCCTGGTCTACCAGGACCCTCCGGCCAACAGCTCTACTCCAAACCCGAACATCGGGGGATGCACAAACCACACCGGAACTTGGTGGACGGACAGGGCTGTCACCACTTGCCGCCTAACCCTACAACACCGTGGGGTTCGAGGCAAATAAAGGTAATCTAAGGCCTGGACACCACGTCTATGCCGTCAAGTACTACTCTAGCGTCGTACAGGGTTTACCCATCTTTATCATGGGCCCTCTACTAGAGCATCTGTTACAAGAACGGACGATGATCCCGCAAATGAATGACAGCAAAAGTATAACTTTACCACTTAGATAAACTCAGGTACTTACTCAAAAGATTTGTACCTGCTGAGGTACAAAGTAGAAGAGAGGCCGACAAGCCCAGCTCTTCTCCAGTCCTTCTCTACACACACTCCCTATCCTAATTCTACAAAGTAAGGTGGAGTCCCTCTACTTTTCCTTCTCCAAATGTGGTGTGTTTGTACGGGGTCTTCTCTCCTCCTTTTATAGCTTGGATAGGTCGGTTCCTGGGGGAGTTTTGTATGGAAACACCGGGCACCGTCTTTAGGAGTCTAAGGGCGATCTTCCTGCCAATGATGTGCATGCCGGGAAGCCGTCTAGGTTCGACTGAACCTGAGGTTCGGCCGACCCCAGGTGGCGCCTCGCCGGCACCGCCTTCCTCTGGCTGGCTGGCAGGTGGGTCCTAATGTTGATCCTTGGTGGTTCATGTGCTGGTAAGGCGGTTTGCTCTGCTAGGTGGGCCCTTGAATCCTTGTGCCTCGCTCTGATTGGTTGGAGGTGTGTTTTTTGGCCTCTTGGGTTGATTTGCTTCCGGATGTGGGCCAAAATTCTCGTGCTCACATAGAATGCTCGGTATTATACTTTTTCCTTTGTTTGAGCATGGTTTTCCTCCGTATGCAGACACGGTCTCCTGTAAATAGTGATTCACCAAAGCTTGTGGAAATGGTTAGAGTTAAACCCCTATATCTAAGTTTTGGTGATTATTTATCTTTGAATGAAGCAGAGGTTGACAGTTGGATTTGTAACTTAAGGACCGTCAACAACACCCCCACACTTAGCCCTTTGCTCGTCTTCGACTAAAGGTTGAAGGACTAAGGTTGATGCAACTCCCTTGAATGTAACCTGCATATTAGTTATCCTAAGCTTCTCCTGAACCTGTGAACTTTTTGAGTGTCTACCAAGCTTATCTTGATGATTGAAGTTTGGATTGGTGCAGACTTCAGGTTCCTTAGGCTTCCTTGCTTAGAAACATGGGCTTTTGCTTTTGAAACAAGAGATAGCTCTACTCCTCAAATTGTTCTTTGGAATCTCTCTTTGTGTTTTAAAATTCTCACCAAGGCAAAGTGATGCCTTCTTTTTCAGCTACCGCTAATTAGGCTTATGTGGAGCTCAAGGTAGGGATGAAGAGCCATACTTGCATTTCATATATTGCTAAATCAAAAGTTGGATCCAAGAAGAAACAATTCATGTAATCTGACCAGGATGTGCAAGTGTGTGGAAATTTTGTGGATTTTTGTATGAACTCCTGGTTTTTCTAGGTATGACTCTCTCTCCCCTTTTTCTGGATATGGGCTATCTTTCTTTCTCTTTCTCTCTTTTTTTTTTATCTTGGACTTGTATATGTCCAATCATGCTTTGAGCTTGCTTTTCATCTTTTTTTTTGCATAGCCCATACCTTTTTTTTGTACTTTGGAGAAAGTCATATTGCGCATGAAGTCTTTATTTAAGAGATGGATGGATGGCATGTTTTTGCGCAACTTCTTGTGTAGAAGTCAACATATATGTTAGTGGAGTGTACGTGATCCTGATCATGAAACCATGAAAGGTTTCTAGTAAGGGTCACAAAGTCTGACAAAGCTCAAATCAGAGACAAGTAGTTTGACTATAAGGTTTTTGCAAGGTGATCATTCTTTGGTATTGGTAGGAATTTAACCACTGAGGAGCTGAGCTAGAGCATTTTTAAAAACTTTTCATAAAAATAATCCAAGTACTTTGCGAGGAAGAGTTTTGGTTCCATTCATCCAACCATATCACAAAAGTCAATCATTAGATAGCATGGGTTTCCTATAAAATTTTTGTTCACAAGCTCAAGGTGATAGTCTAGGAATAAAGAGTATGCTGTTGACGGTCCTTAAGTCGCAAGCCAACCTCTACATCATTTAACACCAAATAAATTACCAAACATAGAGATAGGGATTTAACTCTAACTCTTTCCATAAGTTTTGGTGAGTCATGATATGCAGGCACCCATGATGAAATACCAAGAAAAACATGCACAGAGCGCAGAAGAATGCACAGAAGATCACATCCTGTGTTACACTTACAAGAAGAGCCCACATGGCAGGGCAAACCGACGTACTAAGGAGGCAAACATCGAGGTGGTAATGTTCTTGGCAAGTTTATGCTTATGTTATTATTAATTTGCGGGTTCATCATCCGTTCTTGTAGTGGATACTCTAGCTGAGGGCCCCTGATAAAGGCGGGTAAACCCTGATCGACGCTAGAGTAGTAGTCGACAGCATAAACATGGTGTTTAGGCCATAGATTACCTTTGTTTGCTGCAAGCCCCCACGGTGTTGCAGGGTAGGCGGCAGGTGGTGACTGCCCTATCCATACTTCAAAATGCCTCACATTCGGGGTCGGTGTAGAGCTAATAGCCGGAGGGTCCTGGCAGACCAGGGTCAGACCGATGCCTGAAGTAAACGATTAATCGCTTAAGTTTATCCTTCTTTGATCCTTTCCCTTAGACAAACCACGCTACCCAAGGCCAATCTATCTCTTATTCTTCAGGGTAAATTAGTTAGAAGACCGTTACAAATCCGTTCCATAAGAAAATATGATACCCTGAATACTGTGGCAGAACCGCCCGAATTAATCCGGCTTAAGTGCGCTAACCATGACCATAGAGGTAATCTGGGCTAACACGCACTTAAAAAAGAGTAAAACGACAGTCTGTCGGGTAACATCCCGATGCAACCACTGGAATTTCGATCGAAACAATGCATAGATAAAACCCAAACGAAGGTGAGCCCAGAGATTACAACAATCCACAAATTTTACATCATAGAGTTCAACAGGAATTATTATTACAAATCAAGTTTGAAAATATTCATAAACAAGTACTTTCAGAGTTTCATAGTGCAGCGGGAAATAAACGATAGTTCTAACGACGATACAAGATATCATGATGAAGCCCGTACATGACATCATTCAGCGTTATCATCGTTGGCCGGGGACGCATCCCATTCCACTGACCAACCAGGAGGAAGAGTACACGGCCAAGTCAAACCATGTCCTCAAAGGTCTCACCTAAAAACAAAGCCACAAGTAAGGCTGAGTATACTAATACTCAGCAAGGCTTACCCGACTAGTGGTATATACTTAGCCGACTCCTAGACATGCAAGGATTTTTGCGAGGGTTGTTTTTGCCAAAAAGCATCTAAGAGTGAGTCCTTGCTTTCAAGTGTTAGCATCAAGGTTTAGTTGATTAACCATTCTAGGTAAGCAACTATCCAAATCACGCATGGTGGAAATTATTAATTGAGCATCCGACCAGATTAATCATCATCATTGTTCCTCTTCTTACTCTATGTGGTAAAAGGTTAAGCAGTCTCTGTGGCCGCGAGAAATGGACGATTCGAATCAAATTTCTTAACCTTGGAAGGGGAAACCTAAACACACGTCATGTGGTTACTCATAGAGTCACACGTGCAACTTTTCACCTTTATTCCCGTTTCATGGAACAGGGCTAGCGTCCTCGAGTACAGAGGTCCACAAACCATGGAACGACGCCGGGCCGTGTCTTGCACTCACGACGTGCCCATGGGAACGATGTCAAGATGGTGGCAGGTATGTCCATGCCCCGGTTCAATCAGGTACTTAAGCTTACCGATTACCATATTCTCGTCATGTGGTTAGTACGTTCAAAAACTTAACCACCACTACCACACACCGCGACCTTAGCATTTTCGCTAAACAGACGGGGCCTCAATCATCATTAGAAATATCGTAACATAGCCCCGTCCGTCGACCTGATGATTCCAACATAAGTAGAACAAGCAACTCCTATATCTCGCGAGTGATAGGAAATCACTCGACTTTTACCGGAGTCCTATTAGCAAGGCAATCTAGCGACCGACACAGACTAGTGTTCTTATCATAGGTACCTAGGATCATGCAACTAGGGTTTCAATCCACTTCTATAAACTTAATGCACAATGCCATATATAAGTAAAAGTTGCATAAGTTTAAAAAAAGGGGTTATGCTCCGGGGCTTGCCTTCCTGAGCAAAGCTAGCCTTGGGCTCTTCCGAACTTTGGTTTGGGTCTTTGATGACTTCAGTTAGATTGATTCGAGCTTCGCACTGCTCACTCTCGGGCTCCGTCACCAGCTCCTAGGTTCCATCGGCGAGAGTTGTCGATTCTATATGAATGCATAAGTATGAGTTGTTTTAATGGTACAAGATAAATAACTATTTCGCTATAAAGTACTTCATTTTCTTTTTTTGGCAGTCATTTATCGAGTAGTATCTAGATTAACTACTTCATTAAGTAAGTGAGGGGTTTTGTCATTTCATAAACTCACTGTAAAATTTCCAGCCATTTTCATTCAGTAGATTAATCATGAAAAATACATTAAACAACTACTGCTAGGATCAAGATCCATTTATACAGAACAAACCATGCAAAAACTGGTGCTCAACATTTTACTGAGTACTCCTAAACTTATGATGAGTCTACTATAATTTTTTAGGTTTTAGTGTGCAAGATACAGAGCATGGAAAATAAGTCAATATACATCTACATTAATCAAGATTTGTTTCTACAGGCAGTTCCACAAAGTTTCTGTGTCTCAAACTTTTCCAACATGATAATATACTCAAAGGTAGTCTCTGGTTAAAATTTCTTATTTTTCTAAGCACCAGAACTAGTTACTTTGATTTAATATAGTTTTTCTTGACTAAAAACATACGAGCAAGTTAGACAGATGTAAAAAGTTCCAAACTTTGTCCATAGCAGTTATGCATCAAGGTTACTCTACCGTAAAAGTTTCAACCCTAACATATCAGTAGAACAGCATGAACAAATAACTCTAGAAATATAGCACATCAAACAAGGTCGAACAAAAACTATTTGTATAGACTTGTTCTAGCCTTGAAATTTTTCCACAAGTCTTAACAAGCAGAAACTAGCTTACAGTCCAAAAATCATCCACAATATTTGTGACACCATAGGTGTCTAAAAGACTAACAAAGATCCAAACCATGAAATCTGTCACAAATGAGGAAGAGAAGTATAAAACAACCTATTCAAATCTACCTTTCAAGCAAATGAATATGTGTATATATGTGTTTATGCATCAACAATTGAACCCGTGCAAGCAAACCCTTGTAACTTTAAAAATTGATAACAAATGACTCTAGAAATTTAATGGCACGTCTGTCATAACAAGAGCAACAAAAGTCTAGTTGAACTCAAAGGCTAACAGTGCAAAAATTCACATGAAATGACATGTCATTTAAATACTTGTTTTTAGAATTTTAAAATAACTTTTTATCATTGCTCAAATGAACATGGTCATAAAAGAGAAAATGTATATCTTGTGAAGTTGAGCAAAATTGGTATTCAAATGTTTTGATTTGACCCTGGGAAGAATGAGTTTTAGCTCCTTTTTCTCCCAGGCCCCCTCTGTTTTTGGTTACTGCACTTAAGTCCCATCATCTTCTCCGTGCTCTTTCCTCTCCTGCCCTGTCCCATCGCCGGCAGGCCAGCTGGCTGGTGCAAACTGGCGCAACCGAGCCCGCCGGTCACGTGGTCCTGCCAGCAACCTGAAGATCTCCAGCTGGCCCACAAAATCTCGCTCTGCCCCTTAGGAAGCCTCCACGCGGTGTTTTTCTTCTGCCGCAGGCGCTGCTGGCACCACGGCGAGCCCCCGCCGGTGCCAGCTAGGCCATTATGCCCCCGGTTTTGCCCCTGGTCTCACCTCCCCCTGCGGCTCAAGCCCAGGCCACCACCCCTCCCCTCGCGCCTAAAAAAGCCCCACCAGAGGCTCCTGTGATTGTCGCCCCCCCTCCCCAAACCTCCAACTCTGGCGAGTAGTTCCCCGTGCGTGGACGCACCACTCCGCCCTTGCATTGCCCAAAACAACCCTTCCACCACCTTCTCCACCTTACCTTGAACCTGCATAGCCGTTCCCCGCGCCATCTTCCTCACCGGACCATCGCCCCTACCATCCGCACCCGCCGCCGGCTCTGTGCCACCGTCGGCATGCAGCCTCGGTCCACCCCTTCCTCACCCAAGACCTCAAACAGTTGCGCTTTGTTCCCCTCTTGCCTCTCCCGCCTTCACCCCTCATCACCGGCGACCCTAGTCACCGGATTTTGGCCGGCAGTAGCCGTTTCCCTGTGCAAAGGACCCAATTGCTTTGATTCTAATCTTTCTGAGGAGCTTTCTGTAAATCTCAGGGACTCATCTGTAAAACAGGAACAAGAACTTTGAAAACCAATCTGTTAACTTTGTAGATGCATAACAACTCACAAAAAATCCTAAGAACACGAACTAAGATGTTCTGAAATCCTTAAGTTTAGATCTACAACTTGTTAAAAAGGAACTTGAACTGTTTCCACATGATTTTAGATGTGGATTCAAATCAAGTTTAAATGGCTTTTATTTTGTTCCAAGAGTTTCAGGAAAGATCCGCTCATGAAACTTAGATGGTAGCTTTAGTGCTACGGGTAAAGTCTGCCATAAAAATCTCATGCTCTGAATCCAAGCACAACCAGTGGTTTCGAGTGCTTTTGATATAAGATGGATCCCTTTCAAACTGAAATGTTAACCTCTGTTTCTTGCATAAGAAAAATCTTCAAATTTTGCAGTAAACTACTCATGCGAGTAGGTTTGTTCAGTAAAAAGTGGAACACCAGTTTATGCATGGGTTGTTCTATGCAAATAGATCTAGAATCTAACAGTAGCTGTGTAATGAACTTTTCATGTTTAACGTGCTGAATAAAAATGGCTAAAACTTTTACAACGAGTTTGTACTTAAGTGACAAGGTTTGCATAAAAATCTCAACCTAGAAACTACCTCTACGAGTAGTTCTGCAACCCAGAAACTACCTCTGCGAGTAGTGTTGGTGAACCAATGCTTCCTGTTAGAAATGACCGTTTACAACATGCAAAACCACTCACTCACTTAATGAAATCAGTTAATCCAGATAAGTACTCGATAAATGACTGCCTAGGGAAAGAAAATGAAGTACTCAACTACTTAACTTAAGTGTTGACTACTTTATAATGTAATCTTCTACCAGTAAAACCACTCACACATGTGCATTCATATAGACTCGACTACTCTTGCTTACGGGATCTACAATCTGGTGCCCGAGTCCGAGAGTGAGCAGCACGAAGCTCAGGTGAATCTAACAGCAGTCGCTGAAGACCCGGACCAATGTTTGGAGGAACCCCCGACTAGTTTTACACAAGAAGGCAAGCCCCGGTGCATAATCCTAGTTTTTAATTTATGCAACTGTTGTTTCTTTTACCTGTGCATTTAAGTCCATAGGAGTTGATTGGAACCCTAGCTGCATGATCCTAGGCACCAATGTATTGAATACTAGAACAGGAAGTTCGAGTAGTTGCTTTGCTAATAGGTACGGTAAAAGTCGAGTGGTTTCCTGCCACTCGCGAGAATTATAGGAGTTGGATGTTTTACCGCTTACTGCAACTATAAAGTCGACAGGCGGGGCTGTGGTAAAGTACTCGTGGTTGAGGCCCCATCTGAGTAGTGAAAAATGCTAAGGCCGCAGTGTGTGGTAGCAATGGTTAAGCGTTTGAAAGTACTAACCACATGCCGAGAATATGGTAATCGGTAAGCTTAAGTACTCGATTGAACCGGTGCATGGACAGGCTCCACCGTCTTGAATCTGTCCGATGGGCCCAATGGTGAGTGCAAGAGGGGTCATGGCCCGGCGTCACCGTGTGTCACACCCTAAAATTAATGGATTTTAGGATGTGATTAAAAAAATATAATAATAATAATAAAGCAATGATTTTCTCATATAAAAATTTCAACATTTATTTTCTTTACAGAAAATCTAGTATAAGAAAAATAAATAATTGCCTTTCAGAATTAAATAAAATGGTTTTATGTTACTTGCATTCATGTCATTGCATTGGTTTTTGTTTGTTTGCGTGTTTTTGCAAAATAAAAATACCCAAAAACTACCCTAAACATCTATTTTTCTCTCCCCTATCTCTTTTGGCCCACCCCATCTTTCTCTTTCTCTCTCTCCCTTTTCTTCGAGCCCGGCCCAAAACCTCTCATCTCCTTCTTTTCTCTCCCCACGATCCAAACAGCCCAGCCGGCCCAAACCTCTCTCTCTTCTCCTTTTCTTTTTCTCCCCCGCGGCCCAAAAACCGGCTCAACCCATCCCTCTCTCCCTCTCCCCCTCTCTCACTACCACCATGGATCCACCTGTCGGCGCCATCCCCTACCTCCCGCTCCCACCTTCCTTTCTTCTTCCTCCCGCTTCTCTCTTTCCTTTCCTTCGCGGGCGACCGCAGCAATTCCGCCGCGTCAATCTCGGCCGCCGCGTGAGGCGCCGCCTTCCTTTCCCCGGCCGCCGCGTGAGGCGCCGCCTTCCTTCCCTCGCCCTATAAAACCCGAGCCCGAGCACCAGCGCTCCCTTCCACTCCGATTTCACTGCACGCCCGACTACCCTGCCGCTCTGCGCCGCTATTTTTCCAGAGCCCGAGCCCGTCGTCGCCGCCGCGACGTCGACCCGCCGTTTCGCATCGACTCCGCCGTCTTCAGCCCCCGCAAGACTCTCGCGAGGAAGTAAGCACCACGCCGCTCCTGCTTTCCCCCTCCCTCTCGCTCTCTTGCCTCGGCAATTGCTCGCCGGAGCTCTGGCTCCGCCCGCCGCCATGGTGAGCATGCTTCTGGCCACCACACAGCCGTCCCGAGCCCCTAGGAGAGTTCCCCGTCGCCCACTCTCGCTCCTCGCACTCTCCCGTGCCAATCCGTGCCCCGGAGCACCGATTCCGGTGTACACCGGCGAGGCGCCGCCACGCCTGCTCGCCGCCGGCGTCTGCCGCTGCCCAGGGGCGCCTGCCAATTCGCCCGACCCTTACTCCGCCGATTCGCCCGACCCTTACTCCGCCGATTCGCCCGACCCTTACTCTGCCGAGTCGACCCGATTCGCCCGACCCACAACCTGCCGCCCGATCCTGATCCAACGGACCAGAATCGCCCGACCCTTACTCTGACGAGCCGCGTCCGATTCGCCCGACCCACACCCTGCCGCCCGATCTAGATCTAACGGCCAGAACAGATCTGAGCCGCGCACGAGCCGCTGCCCTCGCCCGACCCTTACCCTACCGTCGGATCGTGATCCAACGGATCAGATCCACCCGACTGAGCCAAACTCTAGCCGTCCCTGGAACCTTTGCAAAAAAGCCCCTAGGCTTTCCAGGAATCAACCCGCAATCCAGATCAGTAGAAAAATAATTAGAGTTAAGTCCTTTCTTTTCTGTCCCGACCCCTGACTTTTCTAGAATTAGTACCCGCCGTCCAGGACCTCTAGTTTTGCACCCAGACCTGTTTAAGGTTTAATTGCGCTTTAGACCTGATTTCTTCAGATTTAGCCCCTAAAAGTTTAGTTTCTTCGCAGATAAGTCCCTAGAGCCTTGCTTTAGCCCTACCTTCGTCGTTTTAGATCCGTTTCAACTCGTTCTCGTTGCGTTAAGTCTTCTAAAACCCTAAGCTACCGTTTAGTCGTGTCGTTGTGCCTTAGTTCCTATCTTTTAATTAAAATAGATTTAATTTGATTAAAGTTCTCTCACCTAGTTTTTCTAATTAAAATCTACCTAGGTCTTTACCTCTGGTTTTTCATAACTAATGTTAATTTAATTAATACCAACTCAAATGTGTTCTAAATATAATTTGTTTAGTTGAACACCAAATATAAAGTTATGCATTTAGATGCTCTCACCAGTTTCTTTCTAATTAATTGTTAATTAGTGTAATTTGTACATAGACAATCATAAATAAAATATGACTAAGTTTTACTCCGCTTTTATAAATAAAAATATAATATAAGTTAATTATAATCAGGGATATTTTGTCTTGAATATCTTTTACATTTGTTTTCCAATTAAAATAAATAAAACTTATAGTTCTTTTGTTTCTTTTATAATACCAATCTTCCGATAGTTATGTCTTTTCAACCCTAGCTCCGTTTTTCGTGTTTCTTGTACTTTTGTAACCGTAACGGCGAGCCTTATCCTTTAGCACGCTCTTTTAAAAGCTTTTGTTTTGTGATTGGTGTATTATGCTTAGCTGTACTTGTTTGTTGTTTTGTATGTTTGCGCTCGATGTTTGCTTCGAGTAGAATGATCGCTGTTGAAGCTTGAAGACCAAGGTTTCCAAGTAAGCAAGAGCTGAAGAGCAGTAAGAGTAGCTTTACGTTGGAAAAAAAGGCAAGTGACCCTAACCATCCTTCTATCTATGCTTATTTACAAGAATACCATATATTAATTGGAACGTGGAGAACCATCCAGGAAAACAGTACAACCACGAGGACTATATGGCTCTGGTCTTGGCTAAATAATTAGAGACTCTAGTTTGAAGCAGTCTTACCGAAAGGGCAAGGAGGGGGTCGGTGATAGGGGTCATAGCCCGGTCCTCTTGGGGTAGCTGCCTTTGCTAAGGAGCTGACCATTAGGGAGGTTTATGGACCACACTGCTACCGAAACTCTAGCGGACTACTTCTTATTAGGGAATCTTTGTAAAGGCCTCGTAGCGTCCCTATGCAATCACACCTCGGAAGTGTGGTATTGTGCCTAGCTAGCAAAGCATGGTTGGGTCCAAAGTTCTTTTGAACTTTTATGTGACTTGTGGTGAAAGTGTACAACCTCTGCAGAGTCTCTAAAACTGATATATCTGCCGTGCTCACGGTCAAGAGCGGCCTGGACCCTCACGTGATTAATAAACTTAAAAGATGGATTTAAATCGTTACTCTGGTTATTTCTTGTGGTCTTGCTGAGTACCAACCATAAGTGTACTCACCCTTGCTAACTGTTGCTCAGAAGAAAAAGGTGTGAAGCCTACTGAAGATGATGAAGAGTTCTAGGCGTACGCAACCCCCAGTCGTTTGCCTATGAAGTTTGGAGCCTTTGTTTCCATGTTAAGCGCATATCTCTGATAGTCTTGTTAGTCCTTATTTATGTTTCTTTACGTGATACTGTTGCTGTTATTCACTGATGATGTTACTATATGTATGGAACTTGATCCTGGCATACATATAGTTATGCATTCGGTTTTGTCCTTAAACCGGGTGTGACAGAAGTGGTATCAAAGCTGTATCGACTGTAGGACGTAAGCCTAGATAGCAATGGTCGCTCCTTAAGGTCTATTTTACTATACAACTTATTCCTGTCTTACCCTTGACCTTTCTAATAAATATTCTCGCTCCTTGAATTAAGTCTGATTTGAAGAACATATTTGAAGTCGGTTTTATGTTTAAACTTTAAAGTACTCATTTGAAGAACTCGACTTGTAATAATTGATTTCAGACTTGTGAGATAAATGCTATGGAATGTTGTAATCTCTGGACTTGCCTTCGTGCGAATTATGCGTATGCTTTGTTTCGATCGAAATATTAAGTGGTCATATCGGGATTTACCCGACAGACTGTCGGATTTCTTCGTTTGAAGTGCATAGTGGCTAGTGCATCTTTGTAGATGATGGTTAGTGCACTTGAGCCTGGTTAATTCGGGCGGTTCTTCCAGAATACATCTCCAGTCAAGGAGACTTCCACATGACATCAGCCGGTAATATAGCTTCAGACCCATATACGAGAAAGAAAGGTGACTGTCCTGTGGCCTTGCTTGGTTGTGTGCGAAGCCTCCAGATTACTGATGAGATCTCGTTGATCCACTTGCCGCCCTTTTTGTTGTTCTCGTCGTAGAGTCTTTTCTTCAAGCCATCAAGAATCAAGCTGTTGGCGCGCTCAACCTGGCCATTGGCCCACGAGTGAGCCACTGAAACGTACTTGACCTCAACTAAACTGCATTCACAAAAATCCCAGAACTGATGCGAGTGGAAATTGGATCCTAGATCCGTGATGATAGTGTTGGAGAAACCAAAACGGTGCAAGATGTCGCAGATGAAGGTCACCCTCGTCGTCGTCCTCCTGATCTTTTCGCTTTTCGGCATGGGGAAGCGGTGGAGCGTTGAGTAACTTGCGGAGGCTGACGCACTCAAAGAGTGTATGTCAAGACTTCGGGTGCATCAGACATTGTTTGTGTAGGACTTTCTCGAACTGTGCGTCATTGCTCCCCGACTTCTTGCTACGCGGATTGCGCTCGACAACCGTGACTTCTTGGTCTGGCTTGCGCTTTCGGGGGTTACCCAAGTGGTTCCGCTGGCACTTATCAAAGTGATCGTTGTCGTTGCCTTGCTTGTCGTTGTTGCCCTTGGGGAAGCGGTCGTTCTTCTCATCCTCCTGGTCAGCCCACCATGCCATCATGTCACATAGCTACACGGCAGTAGTCGGGCGGTTTCATCCGAAGTTGTGGTCCGTGTGCTTCGAGGAGAGTCCGTTCTGGAAGCAGCGAATGACGTCCTTGTCGGTGATGTTGGTGATTGTGGCACGCATCTCGAAGAAACACAGGGTGTAGGATCTCAGGGTCTCGTTCATCTCCTGCTTGACTTGGGACAGATCGTGGTGCATGCCTGGTCTGATCATGGATCCCTGGAAGTTGTCGATGAAGGCCCGCTTGAGGTCCTCCCAGGAGTCGGTGGAGTTTGTCATGAGGCTTTCAAGCCAAGTGAGGGGTGCGGATTCCAGAGCTATCGGGAAGTAGAGTGCTTTGGTGGAGTTGGATCCCCCAGAGACCTCGATGGCAACGGAGTAGCATCGGATCCACTAGCACGGGTCCTGCTTGCCATCATACTTGGGGATTCCGACTGGTTTAGAATCCTTGGGATAGGATTTTTCAGTGATGTTGGAGGTGAAGGCGGGGAAGAGGTCGTTGTCGTCATCGTCGTGGTACCTGTCGGGATGGTCCTTTCTCCTTGCCTCAATGATGCGCCGCGCATCACGACCGACATTGATCTTCTACCTGAGATCGATCGTGGGAGTGTCATGAAGGCTGGCCTCGGGTGGAGCTTGTTCTTGAGGCCTTGCATCACGGTGGTTGCAAGGTTGGCGAGTGGATTGTTGTACTTGTTGTTCGGCGTCACCACGTGCGGACTGGTGGCTCTCGTTGCGCTGGCGATTGTCATTCCTCTGGTTCCCGGGGCCTCCTCCGGGGCACCATGGCACTCTGAAAAGTGGAGCATGAAAGGTTATAAACACAAAAGGAACAAATCTCACATACACACATGCATACACATGCAAATACACATTCATACACATGCATATGCACACAAATAATTAGATGCGTTGTTTTTTATGATTTTGGGTTATTATGCATGATGCTATATTTAGATTTTCTTTCTTAGGGTTTTAAACACCTAGGGTGTTACAACCTTCCCCCCTTAAAAAGAATCTCGTTCCGAGATTCGGATAAGTACGCCTAGTGTGGAAAGTGCGTGTACCATTGGGTGAGTTTAGAAAACCGCGGAAATTTTGATTTAGATAGCTTTTAGTTTCCCATGTGGCTTCCTCTTTGGTATGATGGCACCATTGGATTTTATACATTTTAACCACATTTCTTCTAGTGACCCTTTCCTTTTGATCACGAACTTTGATAGGATATTCAATATAAGAGAGGTCCGGTTCTACCAATATTTCCTTTTGTTCAACAATTTTGGTCGGAACTCGAATACACTTCTTGAGTTGAGAGACATGAAAGATATCATGGATGGCTGCAAGCTGTGGGGGTAGTCGCACTCGATAGGCCACGGGTCCGCAAATTTCGGTGATTTCATAAGGACCAACATATCGAGGAGCTAACTTCCCTCTCACTCCAAACCTTAGCACACCCTTGGTTGGTGAACCTTGAAGGTAGACATGATTACCAACTTCAAATTTCAAAGGCTTTCTCCTTTTATCAAAATAGCTCTTTTGTCTAGACCGTGCAACTCTTAGATTCTCTTGTATTACTCTTACTTTTTCCTCTGCCTTGATTACCAAGTGTGGTCCAAATATTTTACATTCTCCGGTTTGGGACCAACTCAAAGGAGTTTGACACCTTCGACCATACATGGCCTCAAACGGTGCCATTTTCAAACTTGCTTGATAGCTATTGTTGTATGAGAATTCTGCTAGAGGTAAGCATTTGTCCCAACTTTTGTCATAATGGATGACGCAAGCTCTAAGCATGTCTTCCAGAATTTAGTTCACTCTTTCGATTTGCCCATCCGTTTGAGGATGGTAAACTGAGCTTCAAATCAATTTGGTGCCAAGAGAAGCTTGTAGGTGTTCCCCAAAACGCGCTACAAACTGAGCACCATGGTCGGAAATAATTGTCTTGGGTACGCCATGTAGGCAAACAATGCGATCGAGATAAATCTCGGCATACTTACAGTATAGGTAGTGTGTACTGGAATAAAATATGCCGTTTACGTGACTCTATCCACGATAACCCATATGGAATCGTGCTTTTGGAAGGTGTTGGGCAATCCAACAATAAAATCCATACTTATGTCTTCCCATTTCCATGATGGCATAGACAAGGGTGGAAGTGTGCCGGCTACTTTCAAGTGGTTAGCTTTAACCCTCTAACATGTGTCACATTTCGAGACATACTTGGCAATTTCCTTTTTCATTCTAGTCCATCAAAAGTTTTGCCTAAGATCTTGATACATTTTGCTACAACCCGGGTGAATAGAGAACTTGGAAAGATGTGCCTCGTCAAGAATTTGTTTTCGCATCTTATGATTCTTTGGGACCACTATGCGAGATTCAAACCATGGAGCTTCATTCTTGTCTTGGCGAAAACATTTATATTTCTCTTCCCCTTGGGAAAACTTTTGCTTGATGATCTTTGCTCCCTCATCATTTAATTGGGCCATGATGATTTAATCATGAAGGGTTGGTTCAACAAAGATATGATTTCAAGTGCCTTGGGGAATCATTTACAAATTGAGTTTCGTCATCTCATGACATAATGTTCCATTATAGAATTCTGCGGACAAGCAATTGCAATGAGCCTTGCGGCTTAGCGCATCTGCGACTACATTAGCCTTTTCTGGGTGATAATGCACCTTGAGATCATAATCTTTGATTAACTCCAACCATCTTCTTTGTCTCATATTTAGATCAGCTTGGGTGAAGATATATCTAAGACTTTTTTGATCAGTGTAGATACTGCAGTGAGTGACCATAAGATAGTGTCTCCATATCTTTAGAGCATGAATGACAACTGCTAGCTCGAGATCATGAGTTGGATAATTCTGTGTGGGACCGAAACGGCGACCAGAGGTGGGGGTGGGGGGGGGGGGGTGAATGGGAGCCAATAAAAAATTTCCCGAATGAAAATTTTGGCCTATGTCCCAACACGAACCCGAGAACCTCTCTTCTAGTAACTTCAAGATCACGTAGCTATGAGAAAGCTACCGGCCCTGAAAAACTACTAGGAAGCACAACGGAAAGACTCTCTATCACTTAGAGCAGAAATAGAAATGAGAAACTCAGCCGAAGTCCGGATTGTCCGGGTAACTAGGCGGATAGTCCGGATTCCAGAGCCCGGAGTATCCGGATGCAATCCCGGACTATTCGGATTCGAGAGCCCGGAGTATCCGGATGCAAGCCCGGACTATCCGGATTTGCCTGCGCAGAAAGAGGTGAGAAAACTCAAAATCCAATCAAATCAACTCCAAACGTTCCAAAATTTTGACCAGAGCTTTGCTAGTACATGGTGAGTCTTTGCCCAAAATATCTCTTAACAAAGAATCAAAACTTCACCACGGATTTCACAAATTCGGTCAAGAACGCTAGAGATGAAGGGTCTTGGGAAAACACATTGTTTGAGGTGTTCGTGCAAGAATTTGATAGGAAATCACCCTAGATGTTGTTGCACATGTCCCAACATCAAATCCCACCAAGAAACATGACCCAATTCGCAGCCAAAATGAAGAATAAAAAATCCCACAAAAATACCTCTTGAAATTGCAGAAATAGAAAAACGTGAAGAACTAGAGGATGAACACAAGGATCACTCAGATCTTGACGCCTGGAGAAGAAAAGGAGGTTAGGGCCTCCATTCCCACTTAAGGTTAGAGTCACTAATCTAAGGGTAATCACTCCCTAAGCATAGTTCCTCACCATTAAGAAAATCCTATCTATTTGTCTTAGAAATAAACAAAAGGGGATTAAAAAAAAGTGCTTCCACAACCAGCCATCTAGCTATATATAGAGGTCTGAACCAAAGACTAAACTACCCCTAAAATATTTCTAAGATAACTGCCCACGCAGGGGCGAGATGGTCCAGATTTTTCTCGGAGCATCGGACGGACACGCCATCTTCACGACTTTCCTTCGCCTCGAAGTAAACTCCGTGATGATGCCACGTGCCCTCCATCCCGGACGCTCGGCCGCACCGAGTCCGCCCCCGGTGTTGTGGCCAAAATTAGGAAACCAGCCTCCATGGTGGTTTTGAGGCCCAAACCACCCTAACCGTCCATCTCCGCGTGGCCACTACGCGACCTCCTCGATGTCGACGCATGTCCAACCTTTCGCCGAGCCTTGACGCCTTCAAATCTTTCGCGCTCCCGCCGCATGGGCCGCCTACTTGACTTGCCATCGCCTTCCCGCTCGACTTGGCCGACGCCATCTCCATCCTCCTTCTCCATGCATTCTTGCTCTTCCATGCACCATGTGAATCCCCCATGACTCCGCGCAGTCTCTTCGGGTTCCTCGGTCCAAGTCTACTCGCGTTCACCCCAAACCTTTCACTTGACATTCACCTCACACCGTCGGCCGTCATGTCGCACCTAACACTTGCACTTCACAAGCCAAGACATGCATCATACGCCACGGTTGTCAATCACTCATCATCCAAGAGTGACCACCATTGGTCCTCATTCTGTTCATGAGATCAAAGAGCTCGTGAAGCATTGGCAATGACTCGATTGTCCTGCATAAGCAGACAACCAAGACCAGTACCAGATGCGTCGCAATGAACATCGAATGGCTTGGTGTTATTAGGTTGAGCTAAGACTGGTGCTGTAGTCAGGTATTCCCGAAGAGTGTGGAAAGCTTTTTCACATTTCTCACTCCACACAAACTTTACTCCTTTATTCAATAGTTCAGTCATAGGCTTAGCAATTCTGGAGAAGTCCAGAATAAAGCAGCGATAATAACCAGCTAAACCAAGAAAACTACGAATCTGATGGATGGAGGTGGGAGGTTTCCATTCCACCACCTCTTGTATTTTACTAGGATCAACGGCTATGCCTTCGCTGGAAATAGTGTGGCCTAAAAATTTTACACTATCTAGCCAGATTTCACACTTGGAAAACTTAGCATAGAGCTGATGGTCTCTAAGATGCTGGAGAACAATGTGCAGGTGCTTAGCATGATCTTCCTCATTCTTGTAATAAATAAGGATGTCATCAATAAAAACCACAATGAACTTGTCAAGTTTGGGCATGAATATCGAATTCATGAGATACATGAAGTAGGCAGGGGCATTTGTGAACCCGAAAGACATGACTAGGGACTTGAAGAGTCCGTATCGTGTGGAGAAGCAGTCTTAGGAATGTCACTTGGATGGATTTTAATTTGATGATTGTCGTTGTTATACCGCCATGCCCACCGAGGGGTACCCCAAAGGTGGTGAGTTTGTAGGTAGGGTGTCGCCGAGATCAGGAACTCGAAGGTGCAAGGAACACAAAGTTTACCCTGGTTCGGGCAGCCGAGAGCGTAATAACCTACGTCCTGTGTGGTTTGTATTGCCTTAGGTGGTGATTGGGTGATCTCCTGTTTGGATGGGGTCCCTGTCCGCCCTTATATAGTCTGGGGGGACAGGATTACATGGAAGTCCTAGCCGGATACAAGCCCAGGAGTCCTACCAGAGTACTTTTCGGGTAGTTTCCTATCATCTCCGACTAGTTTTACTACTGTATGAGTAGTCCTACTACGCTACGAGTAGTTACAACAGATGTAGGCCGTGGGCCATTTTCCATCCCTTATCCTAGGAAAAGTACGCTATGTGCGCGGTCCCATGGGCCCGGGTCTGACAAGCCCCCGAGCTCTTCATAGTCGAGTACTTCAGGCGTCCGAGTACTTCCGAAGGCGTCTTCATGTTCTCCCGAACTCTATCTTGAAGGTGTCCTATCAGTACTTCCTTGGCTGCATCAAGGCTGTGAGGCGCTCATGCCCCGACTAGTTTTCAAGCCTTCTTTTATATGGGGTGCGATTAAACTCGCACTCCATATGGAGTAGCCCCCGAGCCTTAGGTTGACTCATAGAATCAGGCTGAGGGTCAATTAAATGTTGAGTCTTCTGTCTTTACCTTTGTTGGCGCTAAAATCGGCCAGACGGGAATCGGCCGATGGTCTTCAGCGTCGGACACACGACCCGGGAGAATCTGCTTAGCTCCTGTTCGGGTTATCGCCCTGGTACGGTTCGCGTGGCGTGCCAGTCAATCTGACCTGTTGATTGACAAGGAAATAAGAGTATTAAACTCCAGGCGCTCCGATCGGCTGGAGTTCCGATCTGTCCTGAACATCGCGTCGGCGAATCGGCCGATTTGCTGTAAAGATGATCGGCTATGGATCAGCCGATAATCGCGTAATAATTGTAAAGAAGACTGCTGGAGCGATCTAAACAATTATTACGGATGCAACACTTGAAATAGATTTAATCGGCTATAAGATGATAAATCGAAGAAGAACGATGACGAAGCCGATTACTCTGATCTCAAGCTGGATAACTGGTGATAATACTAGAACAACAGGTAAATCTTGCAATTCTAGTAAATATCGATAACTGGTGAATAAATCCAAACGAAATCACAGCGATGCGCCTGTAGTTAAAGCTCGGATATTACTCGATAAGCGGAACCTTCCAATTGGCCGGAGATCAAGTTGATGCAGCCCTGCCAATCCGTACGAACTCGTGAAAGAAGAAAAGTATTAGCGAAGTCGCCGACTTGAAAGTAAATTGCTGGAAAAAGTAGAAGTATTGTTGTTGATTGATGTGTTGATGTCTTTGCAAAGCCGTGACGACTCCTATTTATACCCTAACAACTAGGACTCCTGGTCAATTACGACTTGTTACAACCTTATTTAAAAACAGGAAAACTACTATATCTATAATATCTTTTAAAAAGGAAATGGACTCCCGCAGAATCTTCAGCCGCCGTCTCCTAATCCAATCAGGAATTTTTTCAATTGCTTCCTGACCGACTTAGCGTCGCTCTGTTGACCAACTTTTGACCGGGACCCTCCGAAATAGTCCCATCCTGTGGCGCAAGCTGCATCACCAATCGGCTAATTTTCAACTGTTACCTCAATTGGCCGATTCCTTACTATAGCCTTCAGATCTGCCGCATGGGTCAATCTTCTCCTCCTGACGCCGATTCAACACGTGTCAAAATCTGGCGTCAACACATGCCCCCCAGTTTCGGAGTAAAACATAACTTTTTCTTCGAAACTCTTTCTTTAATCCTTTTCTCCGAAATGGGCGCAGTAAAAATCTCCTTCCGTTCCGCGGTCTTCCGCACAATGATTGCAATTTCCTCGGTCCGAGGGCGCGAAACGACCACTCCCCTGGAATTCGTGTAGACGGCGCGGCAAGAATACCGTCTTTACCCTTGCCCTCCCGGTTTTTCCTTAAGTATTGGCATTCTCCGCCTACTCTTCCCCACAAATCTAGTATCTCCTTCCAGCGAACCACTGTTCGTCTTCCTCCGAGCTCTCTCGATCTCCAAACGCCCCCTTCGGCAATCTTATTCACGACCTGCTCCAACCTTCCAATGGCGTCACCATCGGCGACCGCTCCATCCACGGAAGCTCTATCGGTGATCCCTTCAGCGGCGGCGGCCCAATCGGCGGCTCCTCTGGCAGCCCCATCGGCGACGATGATCTTCATCCCAGAGGTAAATGCTTGAAATTTTTTCCCATTTCGCTTCTCTACTGCTTCAGTACTTTCCGGATCTTTTCTCAGTTTCTTCCCATTTTCTCCCTTTTTTAGGCAGTTAGGCACCGGATCACCATCCCCCTCTCAGAATCCCCTGACCTTATCTGCTTAGGCCCCATGGGAAATCCCGATCCAACTGACTTGATCAGTCTAGAGACTCACAGAGTCCCATTCAAGCAATCAACCATGGACCTAGATCAATGGGTGGGTACCTTTAGATCCTTGCCAAATGAAACCCCCGGCTGGAGAGAATGGTACCAGAGAATAGCCAGGTCTAGGAGGGTTCAGTGGGATGAACAAAAAATCGGCCAGTTCATAGACCTATCTCTATCCCAGATGGAGAAAAATGAACCCCTGGTCATGGCAGCTTCTTACTTTTGGTCCGACGCACTCAATGCGTTTCTTTTTGGACATGGACCCATGACCCCGACTTTGGCCAATGTTCTGCTGTTGACCGGCCTCGACATCTCCTCCGCCGATACCCCTTTTAACTATTCGATTAAGCCATCACACCGGCTAGAGACCAAAGGAATTGGCGGGTGGAAGGGGTACATTAGCAAAAATATGAAGACGGGGACAGTTTCGGAGAGGGAGCATATTGCTTTTCTGATGATGTGGCTGGAAAAGCATTTTTTCTGCGGCAGAGCAGTTGGACCCTCTTCAAACACCCAAGATTTAGCGGAAGCTTTGTCACAAGGATCGGCCATCCCCCTTGGAAAACATCTACTGGGATCGGCCTATCACCTGATGCACCAAATCGGCACTAAGCTGTCGAAGGGGGAGCCGATTGGGAACCCTGGCGGTCCCTGGTGGTTCATCACCCTCTGGCTCAATTTGTATATGAGCAAGGTCTCTCAGCAACGGATAGAGACCAAAACTTTCCCTAACATCGAGTCAGAGGAGAATCCAACCGTCCGACGACGCTGCAGATCCTTTGGAGAGGCGGCATCGGCCTTCCCCGGCTGTCAGTTTACTGCTACCCGTACAGCTGAGTACTTCAGATGCCTTTATAATGGCCTTAGTGAAGAGACTGTCAGCTGGCATCCGTATCAAGCAGTGGAGCCGATTTTCGAATTACCCATCAGCTACGACTTCTCCACTCATACTTTTGATAGGGAGCTTTTGGACATCTTGATCAAGCCAGGAATTCTGCCAGCCAATTTCTTCTCAGGAAAGGACTCTCCCACATATGAGTTCTACAATCCATTGGCTGCAGCAAGGCAACTGGGTTTTGGCCAACTGCCGATTCGTCTCTACTTCGCCGGTCAAGCGAAATTCAGAGATGGACTGACTTCAAGTCTTGACTACAATCGGTTGTGCGATCTAGTGCCAGATTCCAGCACTATTGACCTGAGTAATTGGTCAGTGTGGCAGAACCACCTGAATTAATCCGGCTCAAGTGTATTAACCATCACCATTAAGGCATGCTCGGTTAACCTTACACTTCAAACGGAGTAATCCACTGGTCTGTCGGGTATAACCTCCCGATACAACCACGGTGAACGGATCGAGCGCCATACATACGAATGCTCATGCGACGATGAGCCCAGAGAATACCACATTCCAGCAAATATTACATCATTAGCATAAGTAAATATTACAGGCCAAGCTTTGAGTTTAGAAAACAAGTACTTCAATTAACATAAATAAGTTCTTCAGAGTTAAGTTGCAGCGGAAATAAACAACGGAAACTACTCGACGATACAGGATGTCTCGATGAAGCCCGTACGAGACATCACTCGGCCTTATCTCCGTTGGACGGGGGCGCATCCCATTCCACCGACCAACCAGGGGGAAGAGTGCAGGGCCAACTCAAGCTAGCAATCATGTCTTCGAAGGGCTCACCTGAAAACGAGTCACAAGCAAGGCTAAGTATACTAATACTCAGCAAGACTTACCCGAGTAGTGGAATCTACTCCACCGACTCTAGACATGCCAGGCTTTTTGGCTCAGGGGTTTGTTTTGCCGAAAAGCATCTACAAGTGGGTCCTTACTTTCAGCTTTTAGCTCAAGATTCTAGTTTTTGTTAGCCAGTCTAGATCAGCAGCTATGTAAAGCATACATGGTGAAGCATTAAATTTTTCATCCAACCAGATTCATTCATCATCATTGTTCCTCTTCTTACTCTGTGGGTAAAAATGGTTAAGCAGTCTCAATAGCCGTGAGAAACGGACGATTCGAATCGAATTTCTTAACCTTGCAAGGGAAACCCAAACACACGTCACGTGGTTACTCCCTAGAGTCACACGTGCAACTTTTCCCCTTTCTTTCCGGGTCGTGGATCGGGGCTACCCTCCGAGAGTACAAGAGCTCCACGCCACGGTTCGGCGCCGGGTCGTGACCACTCTCTGCACTCGCCATATGCACACGGGACCGAAGTTCAAAGGGTAGGATGCCGTCCCCTTGCCGGGCCAATCAGGTACTTAAGCTTACCGATTCCCATAATCTCGGCATGTGTTTAGTACGTTCAAAGACTTAACCATCACTACCACACCCTGCGGCCTTAGCAATTTTTCACTAGACAGACGGGCCTCAATCGTAACCATCGTTCCATAGCCCGTCCGTGTCCTTATGATTGCAGCGTGTAGTAGTCATTCAACTCCTATTTTCTCGCGAGTGACAGGAAATCACTCGACTTTTACCGGAGTCCTATTAGCACAGCATTCTATCGAACCTTACGTCTAGTTTTCAAGAAAGGGTTCCTGGTATCATGCAACTAAGTTTTCATCCAACTCCTGTAAACTTAATGCACAAGCAAGAGTAATGAGTTGCATAATTTCGGAAAGAATGGGTTATGCTCCGGGGCTTGCCTTCGCAGTTCGCTTGGGGATCTTCCGAACTTGGGCTCGGGTCTTCAAGAGCTTCAGTTAGATTCGCTTGAGCTTCACGCTGCTCACTCTCGGACGCGGGCACCAGCTCGTAGGTTCCGTCGGCGAGAGTCGTCGATTCTACATGAGTGCACAAGTTTAAGTCGTGGAAAAGGCACTTGATTACGATTTGAGAGTAATTACTACACTGGATAGTTTCTGGTCATGAAATTTCGGATTTAGGCACATCATGGAAAGATGTGCTTGCTGTAAAATTTTCGGCCAATTTTATGTAACAGATTAATTATGAAAAATACATTACATAGTTGCTATTAGATCCTTGTTCTTTATGTACAGAACAATTGGTGCAACAAATGAGTCTAAGATTTTTACAGAGCTCTCACTTAAGCATGCAGAAGCTACTGTAATTTTTTTAGGATTTATCATGCATTATTCAGAGCATAGAAAATATGACATTCTACACCTAGGCTATTCAAAGATTCATTTTTACAGGACCCTACACAGGGTGTTTGTCCCTGGAACTTTTTTACACAGCAACCTCTACCATAGTGTAACTCCTAGTAAAAATTTGAGAATTTTCCAAGCTAAGATACTATTTTCTTGATTTAAGGTATGTTATTCGCGCATAAATCAAATAAGTAGGTTACTCTGGGATAAAAAGTCTCCTAATTTTTCTCTGGCTTCTAGGTACCAATACATTAGCATAGGAAAAATTTCAATGGGTGACTCACCACCTAACTGCAGGGATAAAACATTCTACTTACACATGAGATAAAACTAAGTTTAACAAACAGTAAAGCTAGCGATGGAATTTGGGCCTGATCTTTTTACACAGTCCTAATCATCAAGCAACTGACTTACTGCCCAAAAGTTTGGGTCAGCATTGCTCTAGAACAGTGGGTACAAAATAAGTCCATTAAAGCTTCTATTTAATGTAGAGCAAAATATTTTGAGTTTCTGAGAAACCTTTTGTAACAAAAGTGGTAGAGTTTGTTCTGAGGATTGCAGAACAGTTGAGTTTGCATTTTTCTGAATTTTCTACGATTTTATACGAATTTTACAAGTTCACTGAATTTGAATCTAGGTTTGAAACTTTCTTTTACAACTAGGTCCTTGAATCTTACGCTCAGACCCTTCTAAAGATTTACATTCTTGCAATTGGGTCCTCGGGCGGCTCGGGTACGGCGGCCGGCCGAAATTCCGGCGAGGGGGGCTCGCCGGCGGCGAGGGGCGAGGGTCGGGGAAGGTTCAGGGGTGCGAGGGCTACCTTGTGGGGGTGTTGTTCAGGTGGGGGACGGCCGGGAAGGGCTCGCCGGCGTTGGAGCAGAGGCGGCGGCGGCGCGGCTCGCGTCGACGGCGGTGCTCCGGCGGGCTTGGGGCGGTGTGGTCCGGTCGGCGAGCTTCAGTGGCGCGTGGGGAAGCTGCTCAGGGGCTCGGCTTGGACGGAGGGGGTCGGGGTCGTGCTGTCCACGGCGAGCAGGGGCGGCGGCGGCGGTGGCAGCGCGGGCGGCGGCGCTCCGGTGGCTCTGGGCGGCGTTGGGCGGGTCCGCGAGCTTCAGGGGGATGATGTAGTGGTGGCTGAAGCGTCAGTTTGGGCGGTGGGCGGCGGTGGAGAGCTGTCCACGGGCGGGCGGCGCTCGGCGGCGGCGATGGCGACGGCGAGGCGTTCTGGTGGCTGGGGCTCGCGCGGGCGGCCGGGGCGGGGCTTTTATAGGGGCAGGAGGGGGTGTGGAGGTGCCTGGGCGACGCGCGGGGCGAGGCACGGCAACGGCATGCGCTGGCCACGGCGGGCGGCAGCAGGACGCCGGCGCGGCGTGCGGCGAGCGGGCGCGAGCTACTGGTGGCCGGGGATTTGGCGTGGCAGAGAGGAGATAGCGTGGCGCGCGGATTGGAGAAGGAGCTGCTGCAGCGGCTCGGGCGGAGGGCGGACGCAGCGACGGGCGGGGCGCGGGAGCCGGGGCGGCACGGCGGAGCGCGGGGACTGGGCGGCCGGGCGGCGGGCTGGGCGCGGCAGCACGCGCGGGTGCTGACTGGCCGCGCGGCGTGGGGGCGGGGCAAAGCCGGCCGTGGCGGGGTGGTGCAGCGGCCACTGGCCTGGCGCCTCGCGCCGGTCAGGCGACGCGGGCCACCTGGCGCGCGGCGGTCGGGCGCGCGCGCGGTGCAGCAGAGGAGGGAGGGGTGAGGGAGGGACCGAAGTGCAAAAATTTGAAAAACTTCAGGGGGCTGGGTGCAAACAGGGCGTTTTCTCCTCTTTCTGATTGGAATTTCAAAAACATTTGAACACGAAAGTTGTTCAAAATAAAAAGTTCTACAACTTTGGTTTTAGGCAAAATCTCATTTGGCTTATGGTTTGAAAGTTAAATTTAAAAGTTCAAAAGTAACCAAATGTGCTCAAATTAAATTTGAATTCCAACTGAACTCGTTCAAATTCATTCCACCCTTTCATTAGTTGGTTTAAACATAGAGTTAGGCTAATGACATTGATTTTGGAAATGTAATTACCAGGGTCGTCACAGCCTTCCCCCCTTAACAAGAATCTCGCCCCGAGATTCGGTACTTCTTAGTGTGGGCGTGGGTGCACATACCAGTGGTTGAGGTAAGAAACCCAGGGAAATGTTGGTTCAGGTAGCTCTCCGTTTCCCAGGTGACTTCTTCTTCCGTGTGGTGATTCCATTGTATTTTATACATTCTAATCACTTTCCTCCTGGTCTCTCTTTCTTTTTGATCCAAAATCTTAACTGGGTGTTCGACATACGAGAGGTCGGGTTCCAACGATATTTCTTGTTGTTCCACAATCTCAGTAGGGACTCGAATACACTTCTTGAGTTGAGATACGTGGAAGACATCATGGGTGGCCGTGAGCTGAGGGGGCAGTCGTAATTTGTAGGCTACGGGTCCGCAGCTCTCAATGATTTCGTAGGGACCAATATAACGGGGAGCTAGTTTGCCTTTGATTCCAAATCTTCGCACTCCCTTGGTTGGTGAAACTCGAAGATAGACATGATCGCCAACTTCGAACTTTAGGGGCTCTCTCCTTTTGTCAGAATAGCTCTTTTGTCGAGCTTGTGCGGCTCTAAGATTTGCTTGTATTACTTTTACTTTCTCCTGTGCCTCGCTCACCAGGTCGGGTCCAATGATTTTACGTTCTCCGGTTTGTGACCAGCTCAAAGGAGTTCGACACCTTCGTCCATACAGGGCCTCAAATGGTGCCATTTTCAAACTCGTCTGATAGCTGTTGTTGTACGAGAACTCTGCTAGGGGTAGGCATTTGTCCCAATTCTTGTCATAATGAATGACACAGGCTCTCAGCATGTCTTCAAGAATTTGGTTTACTCTTTCCGTTTGTCCATCGGTCTGAGGGTGGTATGCTGAGCTGCGAATCAGCTTAGTGCCAAGAGACGTTTGCAGTTGTTCCCAAAAGCGTGCTACAAACTGAGGACCACGATCGGAGATAATTGTCTTAGGTATTCCATGCAGGCAAACAATACGATCGAGGTAAATCTCGGCATATTTCTTGGTAGAATAGGTGGTGTGTACCGGAAGAAAATGTGCCGTCTTCGTGAGTCTATCAACGATAACCCATATGGAATCATGTCTCTGGGACGTGTTTGGTAGTCCAACGATGAAGTCCATACTTATGTCTTCCCATTTCCATGATGGTATAGGTAACGGTTGAAGTGTACCGGCTACCTTTAAGTGGCTAGCTTTTACTCTCTGGCACGTGTCACATTCCGAGACATACGTAGCAATTTCTCTTTTCATTCTAGTCCACCAGAAGTTTTGCCTTAGGTCTTGATACATTTTGCTACTGCCGGGGTGGATAGAGAATTTGGAAAGATGTGCCTCATCGAGAATTTGCTTGCGGAGTTCACGATTCTTCGGAACGACTATACGACTTTCGAACCATAGAACTCCCTTATGGTCCTGGCGGAAACATTTATACTTCTCCTCACCTAGAGAGAGTTTCTGTTTGATGATCTTAATTCCTTCATCCTGTAGTTGTGCCATGATGATTTGGTCGTGAAGAGTGGGCTCAACTGAGATGTGATTTAGAGTGCCTTGGGAAACCATTTCCAAGTTAAGCTTCCTCATGTCTGCACATAATGTCTCATGGTAGAACTCCATGGATAAGCAATGGCAATGGGACTTGCGGCTTAGTGCATCAGCGACTACGTTAGCCTTGCCGGGGTGATAGTGCACTTCAAGGTCATAATCCTTGATTAGTTCTAGCCATCTCCGTTGTCTCATATTCAGATCGGCTTGTGTGAAGATATACTTGAGACTCTTATGATCCGTGTAGATATTGCACTGTGTACCCATGAGATAGTGCCTCCATATCTTCAGAGCGTGAATGACGGCTGCAAGCTCAAGGTCATGCGTGGGATAATTCTGTTCGTGGGGCCGAAGGGCTCGTGAGGCATATGCAATTACTCGATTCTCTTGCATAAGCACACATCCTAGACCAGTACCCGATGCGTCACAATACACATCGAATGACTTGGTATTATCGGGTTGAGCTAACACAGGTGCAGTAGTCAGATGCTCTCTGAGAGTGTGGAAAGCTTCTTCACATTTCTCGTCCCATACAAACTTTACTTCCTTCTTTAACAGTTCAGTCATGGGCTTAGCAATTCGAGAGAAATCCGGGATGAAGCGGCGGTAGTAACCGGCTAAGCCGAGAAAACTGCGAATCTGATGAACAGAGGTAGGGGGTTTCCAATCCATCACCTCTTGTACCTTGCTGGGGTCAACAGCTATGCCTTCGCTGGAGATCGTGTGACCTAGGAACTTTACAGTATCCAACCAGAATTCACACTTAGAAAACTTAGCATAGAGCTGATGGTCTCTGAGTCGCTGAAGAACAATGCGAAGGTGCTTGGCATGCTCTTCCTCATCCTTGGAATAGATAAGAATGTCGTCGATGAACACTACGACGAATTTGTCCAGTTCGGGCATGAATACCGAATTCATGAGATACATGAAGTAGGCAGGGGCATTGGTGAGTCCAAAGGACATGACCAAGAATTCATATAGTCCATATCGTGTGGAGAAGGCAGTCTTAGGAATATCGCACGGGCGAATATTGATCTGATGATATCCCGAACGAAGATCAATCTTTGAGAAGACTCTGGCTCCAGCCAATTGATCGAAGAGTACATCGATGCGAGGAAATGGGTATTTATTTTTAACTGTTACCGCATTGAGAGGTCGGTAGTCCACACATAATCTCAAACTGTCATCCTTCTTCTTTACGAATAGGGCTGGACATCCCCAAGGTGACGCGCTAGGGCGAATGAAACCTTTGTCCAGTAGTTCTTGGAGTTGAATTTTCAGCTCGGCCAATTCTTTAGGGGGCATCCTATATGGTCTTTTGGATATAGGTGCAGTGCCTGGTTGTAGTTCAATAACGAACTCTATGTCCCTATCCAGTGGCATTCCTGGTAAGTCATCCGGGAAAACATCGGGATACTCGTTTACCACAGGAATATTATCTGGCTTAAGTCCTTCCATCTTATAAGCACAGGAATTCGTGCAATCTAGGAACGGTAGGTAAAGGGTAGTGGCTCCGTGACTAGGTGAATCTATCTCAACGGCTCGGGAAGAAAGGTCCAGTGTGACTCCATGCATAGCCATCCAGTTCATTCCCAAATAATGTCCATGCCGTCAAGGGGTAAAAGGACAAGGTCCGTGTCGATAGTTTTACTACCCAATTTGACTGGTACTTGTCTGATCATTTGGTTTGAAGCAATTTTACCACCCGGTGTTGATATCATATACGACCCTTTGGTGTGACAAACATCCAAGCCTACTTTTGCACCGAATTTTGCACTTATGAAACTATGCGATGCACCAGAATCAAATAATATAACTGCAGGCTTGTTATGGATAGAGAATGTACCCGACATCACTGGGGCTCCTTCAGGAAGCTCTGCAAGCGTGGTGAAGTTAATCCGTCCTTGCTTGACTTGCAGGGTCTGTCTCTTGCCCCTGTTCTTGGCGTTCGGGTTGGATCCTTGACCTTGGTTGGGCTGTCCAGGCTGAGGGCATTCTCGTGCGAAGTGGCTGGAACTCCCGCATTTGAAACAGCGATTCGCGGGGCTAGGTCGAAGAGACTGTTGAAGAATGGGCCTCGGACCATTCTGTGGAGGCATCGGAGGTCGTACCATGCCTGGCTGCTGTGGGGGTCTGGCAATCCATCTTCCTGGCTGCGGGGCCCTTGGTGGAGCTGTGGGTGCGGTATTTTGCACGATGCGATACCTTGGTGGTTGGACACTTGATGGTCCTGCGGGTGCCTTTCTCTTCTTCTCTGCCCGGTGCGCCATGATACAGTCTTCCTGGGTAATGGCCATATTGAAAAACTCGTTGTAGGTGTCAGCCCTGGCTAGGTTCAGACGTTCCTTGAGCTTGGTATTCAGACCTCGGCGGAAACGATCACGCTTCTTGGCATCCGTATCAGCGTGATAGCCCGCATACTGACATAAGTTGTTGAACGCCTGGGCGTACTGCAGCACGGTGCGGGTGCCCTGGGTAAGTGCCAGAAACTCGTTCAACTTCCTCTCCATGAGACCCTCGGGGATATGATGTGCCCGAAACGCGGTCTTGAATTCATCCCAGTCGACCACATGGTCAGCCGGGAGCATCGCAAAATAGTGGTCCCACCACAGTCGAGCGGTACCGCGAAGCTGTTGCGCGGCAAAACGAGCTTTGTTGGCTTCTGAGCATGGGGCCACAAGTAGTGTGAACTTGGATTCGATAGTGCGAATCCATGCATCTGCGTCCAAGGGTTCCTCTGTCTTATGGAACAAGGGCGGCTGGGTCCCTAGGAAATCCGTGTACCCTGCAGCTTGGGGTTGGTGAGCATTGTGCCCACCCCTCTGCTGGTGTTGTCCTTGCACAATCTGACGCAGCAGCTCGGTTTGAGCGGCCATCACTTCCACCAAACTGGGCGGGGGTGGTGGCGATTGTCGCGAGCGGCTGCCACCGGCACCAAAACCCTCGGGGTTGCCACGGGTTGATCCAACCATCTGAAATGTGAAAGGTTACCATTAGCAACGCGATCCATATTACTTCCTGGATTCATAAATAATTGGTGTAGTCATAGACTTCCGAAGTCACAGCTAGACGTATGGACGGAATCTCTATTTGCTACGAGAAAAATCATAGCCTGCCGTGGGTCCATCCAAAACATTTCAAACTTTTGCAGTAGTCAGAGAATTTAGGAATGCACCACTTTGGTATTTAGCTTCGGTGCTAGAACTATGGCTAAGGTGGTCGAAAAGCTCGTCCTTTGCCTTGCTGTCTTAGCTGTTTTTCAGCAAATTGATCGGTACGGTTTCGCCTATATCTCAAACTAGCGAGGTCCAATGATGCTGAATTTTTGTGAGAACCTAGATCACAAAATTTAGCACAAGTCTGGTATTCAACACTCAGCCAAGAAATGCAAGGAGACATGGATAAAAATTCCGACAAGTCTCAGCGATTGTGGATTTCATCGTTTACCAAATTACAACGAAATCACCCAAGTTTATCGCCGTTCCTTACATGCTGAGGGTATCCACATGGTTCAGGTGTACCCAATACAAAAGAGTTACTCAACTCCTAGTTAGCCTATTACAACACTTGCCAAAAGTTAGGCTACCCTATCGAGGAGTATGTGCAAAAGTCCTCCTAGGCCGTCCTCTAGAAATCATCCAAGTTGTTGACGGACGACTCGCTGTGAGCAGGAGAGTGAGCTCCCATCTGAGGTGCCTGTGGTACCTCACCCTCGAAATCCATACCTGAGATACCATCAATCTCCTGTGGCTCCTCCTCATCCTCCTCCATGTCGTCCTCATGGGGATGGTCATTCTGATCATGATGCCACTGAATGTGCTCATTAGCATCTTCCAACTCAAGGCTCAGATCATGGAGCTGCTCCTCCAACTGTGCTATCGTGGCATCTCTCTCACCCATGAGAGTGTCCTGCTCCTGAATTTGGCCCTCAAGTTGGCCAATCTGAGCATCTCTGTCCTCAAGATCCTGACTGAGCTCCTTTATCTGCTCGTCCCTGGTATCTGCCATCATGTGGTAGGCCTGAGCAAGATCAGTGAGCTGCTCGAGTGCCTGACTCTGGAGAGTCTGAAGCCGGTAGAGTGCACTCATGCACCGCACGGAGGTATGGATAGTCTCCTGGGCATGAAAGTCTACCAAATACTGTGCGTGCTGCACCCTGTTGAGCCAAAAGGGGTCGTTGTCCTGGGCAGCAGGAAACAATCCAATGGGAGTGAGTGTGACAACCTCGGGACGCTGCGCACAAAACGTGGTGAGCGCCCTCATGGCTGCAAGCTCCCAAGTATCGGCCAAACGGCGACCAACAGCCTCAAGCTCCAAGGCGGGCCACTCCTGGTGTAGCGGGTGCGGAAAGATAGTCACGTTGACACGGCACTGGGTAACTCCATTTTCTGCAAACTCCAGTCCGGCGTAACGTGGGGGAATTAGATAGCCCGCGGTACGCAGAACATCCCACAAAATAGAGGGAAAGCCCTCCCAGTGGAGACACTGCGAGTGTACGCGTCCATCCTCATCCACCATCATATCAACAGGCTCGGCCATCTGAACAAAAGATCAAATGGAGTGAGATAGCGAAAAACTGTGAACTGCACAAGGACAGATTCTGTATAGTGTGCAAAAATAACCATAACTCCCACAGTTCTCATTCCAAAATTCTCAAATTTCACCAGATCACTCCTAAGGTATTTGTGATCAACTTTGCTAGTCAACTATAGAGCTAATTAGGTCTCTAAGATGGTTTTTCTTTTCGGTTTTTACCTCTCTGTCTACCCAGAATTTTCAGTGAACAGAGGGCTAGAGTTTCGTACACCAGGGAAAATCTACCCAGCCAAAATTTACTAAATTTTAACAGCAGCTACCTGGGTAAATTTGGAACAAGTTTCGTGTTGTGCTCTTTTGCAGAAAACCGCAGGAAGGGGGCCTAAAAATTTAAGAGGCAGAAAGACTTATTCTGGACAGAATTCTGACATTCCAAGGTTTCTGTTATTTCTTACTATCCATAAGTTCAGAATTTTTCATTTTTGAACAGAAGATAGAACACGAAATTTGGAACAATTCTTTCAACATGAACTTCTCCAAAAAAGGTCATTTTCTTGGGTCAATAAATCGCTCTTTTTGGTCATGGCAGATTTGTGACAGATTCGCTAGATAGTCCTCATGCAACCACGCTTAGATACGCAAGAACCTTACCACTCTCATACAACGCATTTTTGATTTCAGATACATATGTTTATGATGTATGCACGTCCTATTCGTCCTCACAAAATAAAATAATTGCCAAACAGCTTTGGTCTTACGAAGATAGTTTCGGTGGCTTACACAATACGGCTCTTGCTATAATAGCTAGTCGAGTCTTTCTAATCGTCCCTTAACTTATCGTAATCGCGGTTAGTGTACCTGCAGAAGATTGACAAAGCATATATATTTCATGAACCTTTCATGCCAGCACTCATGAAAGCGTCCGTATTCATTACCGTTTACTTATAGAAACGATATCTGTACAATTTCCGCCGTACAGACGACGTTAACATACGCTATCGAGATAGCGTATTCACGGGGGTACCGTCATAAGACGGGGGTATGAACAGCGATCGCCATACCCTGCGCCAAACCTTCTACTCCCAATATGTTCAACTATCAGTTGGCATATTGGCAGCACCTCAAGTAAGCCACTGCTTGAGGGCAGCGTTCGGTTCGCATCACTGACAGGAAGGCCAAGCTCCCTCAGTTGGCTGAGGATCCTTACCTTCTTACCTTAGCGACGAGTGCGTCGTTACAGAATTTAAGGTCGGTTGTGCATGAAAGTAAGTTTTGACAGAAGGTAATGTGCTGGAAGTCAGTTGATAATATATATAGAAGTTAGATAGCCACCTAGTAACTTTCCCATAATCCCTTAGGGCTTTACGAACTAGGCACCATCCTTAACGTACCAACGCATTTCTCCACACATCCTTCTAGTCAAGTTTTAGTAAAATGAGTTTTTAAGGCTTGTCGCATTCTCTGGCGTATGTATTTCGGCTCTGGTGTCCGCTGTTGCCAGCTGTGGCACCAGCTACGGCTCTGATACCAGCTGTGGCAGAACCACCTGAATTAATCCGGCTCAAGTGTATTAACCATCACCATTAAGGCATGCTCGGTTAACCTTACACTTCAAACGGAGTAATCCACTGGTCTGTCGGGTATAACCTCCCGATACAACCACGGTGAACGGATCGAGCGCCATACATACGAATGCTCATGCGACGATGAGCCCAGAGAATACCACATTCCAGCAAATATTACATCATTAGCATAAGTAAATATTACAGGCCAAGCTTTGAGTTTAGAAAACAAGTACTTCAATTAACATAAATAAGTTCTTCAGAGTTAAGTTGCAGCGGAAATAAACAACGGAAACTACTCGACGATACAGGATGTCTCGATGAAGCCCGTACGAGACATCACTCGGCCTTATCTCCGTTGGACGGGGGCGCATCCCATTCCACCGACCAACCAGGGGGAAGAGTGCAGGGCCAAGTCAAGCTAGCAATCATGTCTTCGAAGGGCTCACCTGAAAACGAGTCACAAGCAAGGCTGAGTATACTAATACTCAGCAAGACTTACCCGAGTAGTGGAATCTACTCCACCGACTCTAGACATGCCAGGCTTTTTGGCTCAGGGGTTTGTTTTGCCGAAAAGCATCTACAAGTGGGTCCTTACTTTCAGCTTTTAGCTCAAGATTCTAGTTTTCGTTAGCCAGTCTAGATCAGCAGCTATCTAAAGCATACATGGTGAAGCATTAAATTTTTCATCCAACCAGATTCATTCATCATCATTGTTCCTCTTCTTACTCTGTGGGTAAAAATGGTTAAGCAGTCTCAATAGCCGTGAGAAACGGACGATTCGAATCGAATTTCTTAACCTTGCAAGGGAAACCCAAACACACGTCACGTGGTTACTCCCTAGAGTCACACGTGCAACTTTTCCCCTTTCTTTCCAGGTCGTGGATCGGGGCTACCCTCCGAGAGTACAAGAGCTCCACGCCACGGTTCGGCGCCGGGTCGTGACCACTCTCTGCACTCGCCATATGCACATGGGACCGAAGTTCAAAGGGTAGGATGCCGTCCCCTTGCCGGGCCAATCAGGTACTTAAGCTTACCGATTCCCATAATCTCGGCATGTGTTTAGTACGTTCAAAGACTTAACCATCACTACCACACCCTGCGGCCTTAGCAATTTTTCACTAGACAGACGGGCCTCAATCGTAACCATCGTTCCATAGCCCGTCCGTGTCCTTATGATTGCAGCGTGTAGTAGTCATTCAACTCCTATTTTCTCGCGAGTGACAGGAAATCACTCGACTTTTACCGGAGTCCTATTAGCACAGCATTCTATCGAACCTTACGTCTAGTTTTCAAGCAAGGGTTCCTGGTATCATGCAACTAAGTTTTCATCCAACTCCTGTAAACTTAATGCACAAGCAAGAGTAATGAGTTGCATAATTTCGGAAAGAATGGGTTATGCTCCGGGGCTTGCCTTCGCAGTTCGCTTGGGGATCTTCCGAACTTGGGCTCGGGTCTTCAAGAGCTTCAGTTAGATTCGCTTGAGCTTCACGCTGCTCACTCTCGGACGCGGGCACCAGCTCGTAGGTTCCGTCGGCGAGAGTCGTCGATTCTACATGAGTGCACAAGTTTAAGTCGTGGAAAAGGCACTTGATTACGATTTGAGAGTAATTACTACACTGGATAGTTTCTGGTCATGAAATTTCGGATTTAGGCACATCATGGAAAGATGTGCTTGCTGTAAAATTTTCGGCCAATTTTATGCAACAGATTAATTATGAAAAATACATTACATAGTTGCTATTAGATCCTTGTTCTTTTTGTACAGAACAATTGGTGCAACAAATGAGTCTAAGATTTTTACAGAACTCTCACTTAAGCATGCAGAAGCTACTGTAATTTTTGTAGGATTTATCATGCATTATTCAGAGCATAGAAAATATGACATTCTACACCTAGGCTATTCAAAGATTCATTTTTACAGGACCCTACATAGGGTGTTTGTCCCTGGAACTTTTTTACACAGCAACCCCTACCATAGTGTAACTCCTAGTAAAAATTTGAGAATTTTCCAAGCTAAGATACTATTTTCTTGATTTAAGGTATGTTATTCGCATATAAATCAAATAAGTAGGTTACTGTGGGATAAAAAGTCTCCTAATTTTTCTCTGGCTTCTAGGTACCAATACATTAGCATAGGAAAAATTTAAATGGGTGACTCACCACCTAAATGCAGGGATAAAACATTCTACTTACACATGAGATAAAACTAAGTTTAACAAACAGTAAAGCTAGCGATGGAATTTGGGCCTGATCTTTTTACACAGTCCTAATCATCAAGCAAGTGACTTACTGCCCAAAATTTAGGGTCATCATTGCTCTAGAACAGTGGGTACAAAATAAGTCCATTAAAGCTTCTATTTAATGTAGAGCAAAATATTTTGAGATTCTGAGAAACCTTTTGTAACAAAAGTGGTAGAGTTTGTTCTGAGGATTCCAGAACAGTTGAGTTTGCATTTTTCTGAATTTTCTACGATTTTATACGAATTTTACAAGTTCACTGAATTTGAATCTAGGTTTGAAACTTTCTTTTACAACTAGGTTCTTGAATCTTACGCTCAGACCCTTCTAAAGATTTACATTCTTGCAATTGGGTCCTCGGACGGCTCGGGTACGGCGGCCGGCCGAAATTCCGGCGAGGGGGGCTCGCCGGCGGCGAGGGGCCAGGGTCGGGGAAGGTTCAGGGGTGCGAGGGCTACCTTGTGGGGGTGTTGTTCAGGTGGGGGACGGCCGGGAAGGGCTCGCCGGCGTTGGAGCAGAGGCGGCGGCGGCGCGGCTCGCGTCGACGGCGGTGCTCCGGCGGGCTTGGGGCGGTGTTGTGACAACCCTGGTAATTAAAATTTCAAAATCAATGTCATTAGCCTAACTCTATGTTTTAAACCCACTAATGAGAGGGTGGAAAGAATTTAAAAAGGGTTCAGTTAGAATTCAAATTTAATTTGGGCACATTTGGGCACATTTGAAACTTTTAAAATAACTTTAAAACCATAAGCCAAATGAGATTTTGCCTGAAACCAAAGTTGTAGAACTTTTTATTTTGAACAACTTTCATGTTCAAAAGTTTTTGAAATTCAAATCAGAAAGAGGAGAAAACGCCCTGTTTGCACCCAGCCCCCTGAACTTTTTCGAATTTTTGCATTTCGGTCCCTGGCGTCTCCCCCTCTGCTCTGCCGCGCCGCGCGCGCTCGCCCGCCCGCCGCGCGCCAGGTGGCCGGCGTCGCCTGACCGGCGCGGAGCGCCAGGCCAGTGGCCGCCGCACCACCCCGCCACGGCCGGCTTTGCCCCGCCCCGACGCCGCGCGGCCAGTCCCCGCCCGCGCGTGCGCTGCCGCGCCCAGGCCGCCGCCCGCCCGGCCAGTCTCCGCGCTCCGCCGTGCCGCCCCGGCCCCCGCGCCCCACCAGTCGTCGCGCCCGCCCTCCGCCCGAGCCGCTGCCGCTGCTGCTTCCCCACTCCGCGCCCGGCACTATCTCCTCGCGCCCACGCCAGTATCTCGGCCGCCCAGTCGCCGCGCCCGCTCGCCGCACGCCGCGCCGGCGTTCTGCCGCCGCCCGCCGCGCCCAGTGCACGCCGCTGCCGTGCCCCGCCCCGCGCGTCGCCCAGGCATCTCCACGCCCCCTCCTGACCCTATAAAAGCCCCGCCCCGACCGCCCGCGCGAGCCCCCGGCCACCAGAACACCTCGCCGCGCCATCGCCGCCGCCGAGCACCACCCGCCCGTGGGCAGCCCTCCACAGCCGCCCACTGCCCAAACTGAGCACCCAGCCACCACTACATCACCTCACCGCAGCTCGCCGACCCGCCCAACGCCACCCAGAGCCACCGGAGCTCCGCCGCCCGCGCTGCCGCCGCCGCCGCCGCCCCTGCTCGCCGTGGACAGCACGACACCGACCCCCTCCGTCCAAGCCGAGTCTCTGGGTAGCTTCCCCATGCGCCACTGAAGCTCACCGACCGGACCACGCCACCCCAAGCCCGCCGGAGCACCGCCGTCGACGCGAGCCGCGCCGCCGCCGCCTCTGCTCCAACGCCGGCGAGCCCTTCCCGACCGTCCCCCACCTGAACAACACCCCCACAAGGTAGCCCTCGCACCCCTAAACCTTCCCCGACCCCCGCCCCTCGCCGCCGGCGAGCCCCCTCGCCGGAATTTCGGCCGGCCGCCGTACCCGAGCCGCCGAGGACCCAATTGCAAGGATTTAAATCTTTAGAAGGGTCTGAGCGTAAGATTCAAGGACCTAGTTGTAAAAAAAAATTTCAAACCTAGATTCAAATTCAGTGAACTTGTAAAATTCGTATAAAATCGTAGAAAATTCAGAAAAATGCAAACTCAACTGTTCTGGAATCCTAAGAACAAACTCTACCACTTTTGTTACAAAAATTGTCTCAGAATCTCAAAATATTTTGCTCTACATTAAATAGAAGCTTTAATGGACATATTTTATACCCACTGTTCTAGAACAATGCTGACCCTGAATTTTGGGCAGTGAACTAGCTGCTGGATGATTAGGACTGTGTAAAAAGATCAGGCCCAAATTCCATCTCTAGATTTACTGTTTGTTAAACTTAGTTTCATATCATGTGTAAGAAGAATATTTTATCCCTGCAGTTAGGTGGTAAGTCACCCAACGAAATTTTTCCTATGCTAATGTATTGGTAACTAGAAGCCAGACAAAAATTAGGAGACCTTTTATCTCACAGTAACCTATTTATTTGATTTATGTGCTAATAACATACATTAAATCAAGAAAATAGTACCTTAGTTTGGAAAATCCCCAAATTATTACTGGGATTTACACTGTTGTAGAGGTTGCTGTGTAAAAAGTTTCATGGACAAAAACCCTGTGTAGGGTCCCGTAAAAATGAATCTTTAAAAAGCCTAGGTGTAGAATGTCATATTTTCTATGCTCTAAATACTGCATGATAAATCCTACAAAAATTACAGTAGCTTCTGCATGCTCAAGTGAGAGCTCTGTAAAAATCTTAGCCACAATTGTTGCACCAATTGATCTGTACAAAAAGAACAATTATCTAACAGCAACAATGAAATCTATTTTTCAGAATTAATCTGTTACATAAAATTGGCTGAAAATTTTACAGTAAGCACACCTTTCCTTGATGTACCTAAATCCAAAATTTCATGACCAGAAACTATCCCTTGTAGTAATTACTCTCAAATCGTAATCAAGTGCTATTTCCACGACTTAAACTTGTGCACTCATGTAGAATCGACGACTCTCGCCGACGGAACCTACGAGCTGGTGCCCGCGTTCGAGAGTGAGCAGCGTGAAGCTCAAGCAAATCTAACTGAAGCTTTTGAAGACCCGAGCCCAAGTTTGGAAGATCCCCAAGCGAACTGCGAAGGCAAGCCCCGGAGCATAACCCATTCTTTCCGAAATTATGCAACTCATTACTCTTTGCTTGTGCATTAAGTTTATAGGAGTTGGATGAAAACTTAGTTGCATGATGTCAGGAACCCTTGCGTGAAAACTAGATGTAAGGTTCGATAGAATGCTGTGCTAATAGGACTCCGGTAAAAGTCGAGTGATTTCCTGTCACTCGCGAGAAAATAGGAGTTGAATGACTACTACACGCTGCAATCATAAGGACACGGACGGGTTATGTAACGATGGTTACGATTGAGGCCCGTCTGTCTAGTGAAAAATGCTAAGGCCGCAGGGTGTGGTAGTGATGGTTAAGTCTTTGAACGTACTAAACACATGCCGAGATTATGGGAATCGGTAAGCTTAAGTACCTGATTGGCCCGGCAAGGGGACGGCATCCTACCCTTTGAACTTCGGTCCCATGTGCATATGGCGAGTGCAGAGAGTGGTCACGACCCGGCGCCGAACCGTGGCGTGGAGCTCTTGTACTCTCGGAGGGTAGCCCCGATCCACGACCCGGAAAGAAAGGGGAACAGTTGCACGTGTGACTCTAGGGAGTAACCACGTGACGTGTGTTTGGGTTTCCCTTGCAAGGTTAAGAAATTCGATTCGAATCGTCCGTTTCTCACGGCTATTGAGACTGCTTAACCATTTTTACCCACAGAGTAAGAAGAGGAACAATGATGATGAATGAACTGGTTGGATGGAAAATTTAATGCTTCACCATGTATGCTTTAGATAGCTGCTTACCTAGACTGGCTAACGAGACTAGAATCTTGAGCTAAAAGTTGAAAGTAAGGACCCACTTGTAGATGCTTTTCGGCAAAACAAACCCCTGAGCCAAAAAGCCTGGCATGTCTAGAGTCGGTGGAGTAGTTTCCACTACACGGGTAAGTCTTGCTGAGTATTAGTATACTCAGTCTTGCTTGTGACTCGATTTCAGGTGAACCCTTTGAAGACATGATTGCTAGCTTGACTTGGCCCTGCACTCTTCCCCCTGGTTGGTCGGTGGAATGGGATGCGCCCCCGTCCAACGGAGATAAGGCCGAGTGATGTCTCGTACGGGCTTCATCGAGACATCCTGTATCGTCGAGTAGTTTCCGTTGTTTATTTCCGCTGCATTTTAACTCTGAAGAACTTATTTATGTTAATTGAAGTACTTGTTTTCTAAACTCAGAACTAGGTCTGTAATATTGACTTATGCAAATGATGTAATACTTGCTGGAATGTGGTATTCTCTGGGCTCATCGTCGCATGAGCATTTGTATGTACGGCGCTCGATCCGTTCACCGTGGTTGTATCGGGAGGTTATACCCGACAGACCAGTGGATTACTCCGTTTGAAGTGTAAGGTTAACCGAGGATGCCTTAATGGTGATGGTTAATACACTTGAGCCGGATTAATTCAGGTGGTTCTGCCACAGCTGGTATCAGAGCCGTAGCTGGTGCCACAGCTGGTATCAGAGCCGTAGCTGGTGCCACAGCTGGCAACAGCGGACACCAGAGCCGAAATACATACGCCAGAGAATGCTACAAGCCTTAAAAATTCATTTTACTAAAACTTGACTAGAAGGTTGTGTTGCGAAATGCGTTGGTACGTTAAGGATGGTGCCTAGTTCGTAAAGCCCTAAGGGATTATGGGAAAGTTACTAGGTGGCTATCTAACTTCTATATATAGTATCAACTGACTTCCAGCACATTATTTTCTGTCAAAACTTACTTTCATGCACAACCGACCCTAAATTCTGTAACGACGCACTCGTCGCTAAGGTAAGAAGGTAAGGATCCTCAGCCAACTGAGGGAGCTTGGCCTTCCTGTCGGTGATGCGAACCGAACGCTGCCCTCAAGCAGTGGCTTACTTGAGGTGCTGCCAATATGCCAACTGTTAGTTGAACATATTGGGAGTAGAAGGTTCGGCGCAGGGTATGGCGATCGCTGTTCATACCCCCGTCTCATGACGGTACCCCCGTGAATACGCTATCTCGATAGCGTATGTTAACGTCGTCTGTACGGCGGGAATTGTACAGATATCGTTTCTATAAGTAAACGGTAATGAATACGGACGCTTTCATGAGTGCTGGCATGAAAGGTTCATGATATATAAATGCTTGTCGATTTTCTGCAGGTACACTAACCGCGATTACGATAAGTTAAGGAACGATTAGAAAGACTCGACTAGCTATTATAGCGAGAGCCGTATTGTGTAAGCCACCGAAACTATCTTCGTAAGACCAAAGCTATTTGGCGATTATTTTATTTTGTGAGGACGAATAGGACGTGCATACATCATGAACATGTGTATCTGAAATCAAAAATGCGTTGTGTGAGAGTGGAAAGGTTCTTGCGTATCTAAGCATGGTTGCATAAGGATTATCTAGAGAAACTGTCCCAAATCTGCCACGACCGAAAAGAGCGAATTATTGACCAAAGAAAATGACCATTTCTGATAAAGTTCATGTTGAAGAAATTGTTCCAAATCTTGTGCCCTATCTTCTGTTCAAAAATGAAAAATTCTGAACTTATGGATAATAAGAAATAACAGAAACCTTGGAGCGTCAGATTTCTGTCCAGAATAAGCACTTCTGCCTCTTAAATTTTTAGGCCCCCTTCCTGCGGTTTTCTGCAAAAGAGCACAACACGAAACTTGTTCCAAATTCATCCAGGAAGCTTCTGTTAAAATTTGGTAAATTTTGGCTGGGTAGATTTTCCCTGGTGCACGAAAATCTAGCCCTCTGTTCGCTGAAAATTCTGGGTAGACAGTAAGGTAAAACCTGAAAAGAAAGACCATCTTAGAGACCCAATTAGCTCTGGAGTTGACTAGAAAAGTTGTTCACAAATACCTTAGGAGTGATCTGGTGGAATTTGAGAATTTTTGGATGAGAACTGTGGGAGTTATGATTATTTTTGCACACTATACAGAATCTGTCCTTGTGCTGCTCACAGTTTTTCGCTATCTCATTCCATTTGATCTTTTGTTCAGATGGCCGAGCCTGTTGAGATGATGGTGAATGAGGATGGACGCGTGCACTCGCAGTGTCTCCACTGGGAGGGCTTTCCCTCTATTTTGTGGGATGTTCTGCATACCGCGGGCTATCTAATTCCCCCACGTTACGCCGGACTGGAGTTTGCAGAGAATGGAGTTACCCAGTGCCGTGTCAATGTGACTATCTTTTCGCACCCGCTACACCCGGAGTGGCCCGCCTTGGAGCTTGAGGCTGTTGGTCGCCGTTTGGCCGATACTTGGGAGCTTGCAGCCATGAGGGCGCTCACCATATTTTGTGCGCAGCGTCCCGAGGTTGTCACACTCACTCCCATTGGATTGTTTCCTGCTGCCCAGGACAACGACCCCTTTTGGCTCAACAGGGTGCAGCACGCACAGTATTTGGTAGACTTCCATGCCCAGGAGACTATCCATACCTCCGTGCGGTGCATGAGTGCACTCTACCGGCTTCAGACTCTCCAGAGTCAGGCACTCGAGCAGCTCACTGATCTTGCTCAGGCCTACCATATGATGGCAGATACCAGGGATGAGCAGATAAAGGAGCTCAGTCAGGATCTTGAGGACAGAGATGCTCAGATTGGCCAACTTGAGGGCCAAATCCAGGAGCAGGACACTCTCATGGGTGAGAGAGATACCACGATAGCACAGTTGGAGGAGCAGCTCCATGATCTGAACCTTGAGTTGGAGGACGCTAATGAGCACATTCAGTGGCATCATGATCAGAATGACCATCCCCATGAGGACGACATGGAGGAGGATGAGGAGGAGCCACAGAAGATTGATGGTATCTCAGGTATGGATTTCGAGGGTGAGGTACCACAGGCACCTCAGATGGGAGCCCACTCTCCGGCTCACAGCGAGTCGTCCGTCAACGACTTGGATGATTTCTAGAGGACGACCTAGGAGGACTTTTGCACATACTCCTCGATAGGGTAGCCTAACCTTTGGCAAGTGTTGTAATAGGCTAACTAGGAGTTGAGTAACTCTTTTGTGTTGGGTACACCTGAACCATGTGGATACCCTCAGCCTGTAAGGAACGGCGATAAAACTTGGTGATTTCGTTGTAAGTTGGTAAACGATGGAATCCACAATGGCTTGGAATTTTTACCCATGTCTCCTTGCATTTCTTGGCTGAGTGTTGGATACCAGACTTATGCTAAATTTTGTGATCTAGGTTCTCACAAAAATTCAGCATCATTGGACCTCGCTAGTTTAAGATATAGGCGAGACCGTACCGGTCAATCTGCTGAAAAACAGCTAAGACAGTAAGGCAAAGGACGAGCTTTTCGACCACCTTAGCCATAGTTCTAGCACCGAAGTAAATACCAAAGTGGTGCATTCCTAAATTCTCTGACTACTGCCAATGTTGAGATGTTTTGGATGGACCCACAGCAGGCTATGATTTTTCTCGTAGCAAACAGAGATTCTATCCATACTTCTAGCTATGACTTCGGAAGTCTCTGACTACCCAATTAATTATGAAGTCAAGGAAGTAATATGGATCGCGTTGCTAATGGTAACCTTTCACGTTTCAGATGGTTGGATCAACACGTGGCAACCCCGAGGGTTTTGGTGCCGGTGGCAGCCGCTCGCGACAATCGCCACCACCCCCGCCCAGTTTGGTGGAAGTGATGGCCGCTCAAACCGAGCTGCTACGTCAGATTGTGCAAGGGCAACACCAGCAGAGGGGTGGGCACAATGCTCACCAACCACAAGCTGCAGGATACACGGATTTCTTAGGGACCCAGCCTCCCTTGTTCCATAAGACCGAGGAACCCCTGGACGCAGATGCATGGATTCGCACCATAGAATCCAAGTTCACACTACTTGTGGCCCCATGCTCAGAAGCCAACAAAGCTCGTTTTGCCGCGCAACAGCTTCGCGGTACCGCTCGTCTGTGGTGGGACCACTATTCTGCGATGCTCCCGGCTGATCATGTGGTCGACTGGAATGAATTCAAGACCGCGTTCCGGGCACATCATATCCCCGAGGGTCTCATGGAGAGAAAATTGAATGAGTTCCTGGCACTCACCCAAGGCACCCGCACCGTGTTGCAGTACGCCCAGGCGTTCAACAACCTATGCCAGTATGCGGGCTATCACGCTGATACGGATGCCAAGAAGCGTGATCGTTTCCGCCGAGGTCTGAATACCAAGCTCAAGGAACGTCTGAACCTAGCCAGGGCTGACACCTACAATGAGTTGGTCAATATGGCCATTACCCAGGAAGACTGTATCATGGCGCACCGGGCAGAGAAGAAGAGAAAGGCACCCGCAGGACCGTCAAGTGTCCAACCACCAAGGTATCGCATCGTGCAAAATACCGCACCTACAGCTCCACCAAAGGCCCCGCAGCCAGGAAGATGGATTGCCAGACCCCCACAGCAGCCAGGCATGGTACGACCCCCGATGCCTTCACCGAATGGTCCGAGGCCCGTTCTTCAACAGTCTCTTCGACCTAGCCCCGCGAATCGCTGTTTCAAATGCGGGAGTTCCAGCCACTTCGCACGCGAATGCCCTCAGCCTGGACAGCCCAACCAAGGTCAAGGATCCAACCCGAACGCCAAGAACAGGGGCAAGAGACAGACCCTGCAAGTCAAGCAAGGACGGATTAACTTCACCACGCTTGCAGAGCTTCCAGAAGGAGCCCCAGTAATGTCGGGTACATTCTCTATCCATAACAAGCCTGCCGTTATATTATTTGATTCTGGTGCATCGCATAGTTTCATAAGTGCAAAATTCGGTGCAAAAGTAGGCTTGGATGTTTGTCACACAAAAGGGTCATATATGATATCAACACCGGGTGGTAAAATTGCTTCAAACCAAATGGTCAGACAAGTACCAGTCAAATTGGGTAGTAAAACCATCGACACGGACCTTGTCCTTTTACCCCTCGACGGCATGGACATTATTTTGGGAATGAACTGGATGGCTATGCATGGAGTCACACTGGACCTTTCTTCCCGAGCCGTTGAGATAAATTCACCTAGTCACGGAGCCACTACCCTTTACCTACCATTCATAGATTGCACGAATTCCTGTGCTTATGAGATGGAAGGACTTAAGCTAGATGAGATTCTTGTGGTGAACGAGTACGCCGATGTTTTCCCGGATGACTTACCAGGAATGCCACCGGATAGGGATATTGAGTTCGTTATTGAGCTACAACCAGGCACTGCACCTATATCCAAAAGACCATATAGGATGCCCCCTAAGGAATTGGCCGAGCTGAAAATTCAACTCCAAGAACTACTGGACAAAGGTTTTATTCGCCCTAGCGCGTCACCTTGGGGATGTCCAGCCCTATTCGTAAAGAAGAAGGATGACAGTTTGAGATTATGTGTGGACTACCGACCTCTCAATGCGGTAACAGTTAAAAATAAATACCCACTTCCTCGCATCGATGTGCTCTTCGATCAATTAGCTGGAGCCAGAGTCTTCTCAAAGATTGATCTTCGCTCGGGATATCATCAGATCAAGATTCGCCCGTGCGATATTCCTAAGACTGTCTTCTCCACACGATATGGACTATATGAATTCTTGGTCATGTCCTTTGGACTCACCAATGCCCCTGCCTACTTCATGTATCTCATGAATTCGGTATTCATGCCCGAGCTTGACAAATTCGTCGTAGTGTTCATCGACGACATTCTTATCTATTCAAAGGATGAGGAAGAGCATGCCAAGCACCTTCGCATTGTTCTTCAGCGACTCAGAGACCATCAGCTCTATGCTAAGTTTTCTAAGTGTGAATTCTGGTTGGATACTGTAAAGTTCTTAGGTCACACGATCTCCAGCGAAGGCATAGCTGTTGACCCCAGCAAGGTACAAGAGGTGATGGATTGGAAACCCCCTACCTCTGTTCATCAGATTCGCAGTTTTCTCGGCTTAGCCGGTTACTACCGTCGCTTCATCCCGGATTTCTCTCGAATTGCTAAGCCCATGACGGAACTATTGAAGAAGGAAGTAAAGTTTGTATGGAATGAGAAGTGTGAGGAAGCCTTCCACACTCTCAGAGAGCATCTGACCACTGCACCTGTGTTAGCTCAACCCGATAATACCAAGTCATTCGATGTGTATTGTGACGCATCAGGTACTGGTCTAGGATGTGTGCTTATGCAAGAGAATCGAGTGATTGCATATGCCTCACGAGCCCTTCGGCCCCACGAACAGAATTATCCCACGCATGACCTTGAGCTCGCAGCCGTCATTCACGCTCTGAAGATATGGAGGCACTATCTCATGGGTACACAGTGCAATATCTACACGGATCATAAGAGTCTCAAGTACATCTTCACACAAGCCGATCTGAATATGAGACAACGAAGATGGCTAGAATTAATCAAAGATTATGACCTTGAAGTGCACTATCACCCCGGTAAGGCTAATGTAGTCGCGGATGCACTAAGCCGCAAGTCCCATTGCCATTGCTTATCCATGGAGTCCTACCATGAGACATTATGTGCAGACATGAGGAAGCTTAACTTGGAAATGGCTTCCCAAGGCACTCTAAATCACATCTCAGTTGAGCCCACTCTTCACGACCAAATCGTCATGGCACAACTACATGATGAAGGAATCAAGATCATCAAACAAAAACTCTCTCTAGGTGAGGAGAAGTATAAGTGTTTCCGCCAGGACCATAAGGGAGTTCTATGGTTCGAAGGTCGTATAGTCGTTCCGAAGAATCGTGAACTCCGCAAGCAAATTCTTGATGAGGCACACCTCTCCAAATTCTCTATCCACCCCGGCAGTAGCAAAATGTATCAGGACCTAAGGCAAAACTTCTGGTGGACTAGAATGAGAAGGGAAATTGCTACGTATGTCTCGGAATGTGACACGTGCCAGAGAGTAAAAGCTAGCCACTTAAAGGTAGCCGGTACACTTCAACCGTTACCTATACCATCATGGAAATGGGAAGACATAAGTATGGACTTCATCGTTGGACTACCAAACACGTCCCAGAGACATGATTCCATATGGGTTATCGTTGATAGACTCACGAAGACGGCACATTTTCTTCCGGTACACACCACCTATTCTACCAAGAAATATGCCGATATTTACCTCGATCGTATTGTTTGCCTGCATGGAATACCTAAGACAATCATTTCCGATCGTGGTCCCCAGTTTGTAGCACCCTTTTGGGAACATCTGCAAACGTCTCTTGGCACAAAGCTGATTCGCAGCTCAGCATACCATCCTCAGACCGATGGACAAACAGAAAGAGTAAACCAAATTCTTGAAGACATGCTGAGAGCTTGTGTCATTCATTATGACAAGAATTGGGACAAATGCCTACCCCTGGCAGAGTTCTCTTACAACAACAGCTACCAAACGAGTTTGAAAATGGCACCATTTGAGGCCCTGTACGGACGAAGGTGTCGAACCCCTTTGAGCTGGTCACAAACCGGAGAACGTAAAATAATTGGACCCGACCTGGTAATCGAGGCAGAGGAGAAAGTAAAAGTGATACAAGCAAATCTTAAAGCCGCACAAGCCCGACAAAAGAGCTATGCTGACAAAAGGAGAAAGCCTCTAAAGTTCGAAGTTGGCGATCAGGTCTATCTTCGAGTTTCACCAACCAAAGGAGTGCGAAGATTTGGGATCAAAGGCAAACTAGCCCCCCGTTATATTGGTCCTTACGAAATCATGGAGAGCTACGGACCCGTAGCCTACAAATTACGACTGCCCCCCTCAGCTCACGGCCACCCATGATGTCTTCCACGTATCTCAACTCAAGAAGTGTATTCGAGTCCCTACCGAGGTTGTGGAACAACAAGAAATATCGTTGGAACCCGATCTCTCGTATGTCGAACACCCAATTAAGATTCTGGATCAAAAAGAAAGAGAGACCAGGAGGAAAGTGATTAGAATGTATAAGATACAATGGAATCGCCACACGGAAGAAGAAGCCACCTGGGAAACGGAAAGCTACCTGAACCAACATTTCCTTGGGTTTCTTGCCTCAACCACTGGTATGTGCACCCACGCCCACACTAAGAACTACCGAATCTCGGGGCGAGATTCTTGTTAAGGGGGGAAGGCAGTGACAACCCTGGTAATTAAAATTTCAAAATCAATGTCATTAGCCTAACTCTATGTTTTAAACCCACTAATGAGAGGGTGGAAAGAATTTAAAAAGGGTTCAGTTAGAATTCAAATTTAATTTGGGCACATTTAGGCACATTTGAAACTTTTAAAATAACTTTAAAACCATAAGCCAAATGAGATTTTGCCTGAAACCAAAGTTATAGAACTTTTTATTTTGAACAACTTTCGTGTTCAAAAGTTTTTGAAATTCAAATCAGAAAGAGGAGAAAACGCCCTGTTTGCACCCAGCCCCCTGAACTTTTTCGAATTTTTGCATTTCGGTCCCTGGCGTCTCCCCCTCTGCTCTGCCGCGCCGCGCGCGCTCGCCCGCCCGCCGCGCGCCAGGTGGCCGGCGTCGCCTGACCGGCGCGGAGCGCCAGGCCAGTGGCCGCCGCACCACCCCGCCACGGCCGGCTTTGCCCCGCCCCGACGCCGCGCGGCCAGTCCCCGCCCGCGCGTGCGCTGCCGCGCCCAGGCCGCCGCCCGCCCGGCCAGTCTCCGCGCTCCGCCGTGCCGCCCCGGCCCCCGCGCCCCACCAGTCGTCGCGCCCGCCCTCCGCCCGAGCCGCTGCCGCTGCTGCTTCCCCACTCCGCGCCCGGCACTATCTCCTCGCGCCCACGCCAGTATCTCGGCCGCCCAGTCGCCGCGCCCGCTCGCCGCACGCCGCGCCGGCGTTCTGCCGCCGCCCGCCGCGCCCAGTGCACGCCGCTGCCGTGCCCCGCCCCGCGCGTCGCCCAGGCATCTCCACGCCCCCTCCTGACCCTATAAAAGCCCCGCCCCGACCGCCCGCGCGAGCCCCCGGCCACCAGAACACCTCGCCGCGCCATCGCCGCCGCCGAGCACCACCCGCCCGTGGGCAGCCCTCCACAGCCGCCCACTGCCCAAACTGAGCACCCAGCCACCACTACATCACCTCACCGCAGCTCGCCGACCCACCCAACGCCACCCAGAGCCACCGGAGCTCCGCCGCCCGCGCTGCCGTCGCCGCCGCCGCCCCTGCTCGCCGTGGACAGCACGACACCGACCCCCTCCGTCCAAGCCGAGCCTCTGGGTAGCTTCCCCATGCGCCACTGAAGCTCACCGACCGGACCACGCCGCCCCAAGCCCGCCGGAGCACCGCCGTCGACGCGAGCCGCGCCGCCGCCGCCTCTGCTCCAACGCCGGCGAGCCCTTCCCGGCCGTCCCCCACCTGAACAACACCCCCACAAGGTAGCCCTCGCACCCCTGAACCTTCCCCGACCCCCGCCCCTCGCCGCCGGCGAGCCCCCTCGCCGGAATTTCGGCCGGCCGCCGTACCCGAGCCGCCGAGGACCCAATTGCAAGGATTTAAATCTTTAGAAGGGTCTGAGCGTAAGATTCAAGGACCTAGTTGTAAAAGAAAATTTCAAACCTAGATTCAAATTTAGTGAACTTGTAAAATTGGTATAAAATCGTATAAAATTCAGAAAAATGCAAACTCAACTGTTCTGGAATCCTAAGAACAAACTCTACCACTTTTGTTACAAAAATTGTCTCAGAATCTCAAAATATTTTGCTCTACATTAAATAGAAGCTTTAATGGACATATTTTATACCCACTGTTCTAGAACAATGCTGACCCTGAATTTTGGGCAGTGAACTAGTTGATGGATGATTAGGACTGTGTAAAAAGATCAGGCCCAAATTCCATCTCTAGATTTACTGTTTGTTAAACTTAGTTTCATATCATGTGTAAGAAGAATATTTTATCCCTGCAGTTAGGTGGTAAGTCACCCATTGAAATTTTTCCTATGCTAATGTATTGGTAACTAGAAGCCAGAGAAAAATTAGGAGACCTTTTATCTCACAGTAACCTATTTATTTGATTTATGTGCTAATAACATACATTAAATCAATAAAATAGTACCTTAGTTTGGAAAATCCCCAAATTATTACTGGGAGTTACACTTTTGTAGTGGTTGCTGTGTAAAAAGTTTCATGGACAAAAACCCTGTGTAAGGTCCTGTAAAAATGAATCTTTAAAAAGCCTAGGTGTAGAATGTCATATTTTCTATGCTCTAAATACTGCATGATAAATCCTACAAAAATTAAAGTAGCTTATGCATGCTCAAGTGAGAGCTCTGTAAAAATATTAGCCACAATTGTTGCACCAATTGATCTGTACAAAAAGAACAAGTATCTAACAGCAACAATGAAATCTATTTTTCAGAATTAATCTGTTACATAAAATTGGCTGAAAATTTTACAGTAAGCACACCTTTCCTTGATGTACCTAAATCCATAATTTCATGACCAGAAACTATCCCTTGTAGTAATTACTCTCAAATCGTAATCAAGTGCTATTTCCACGACTTAAACTTGTGCACTCATGTAGAATCGACGACTCTCGCCGACGGAACCTACGAGCTGGTGCCCGCGTCCGAGAGTGAGCAGCGTGAAGCTCAAGCAAATCTAACTGAAGCTTTTGAAGACCCGAGCCCAAGTTCGGAAGATCCCCAAGCGAACTGCGAAGGCAAGCCCCGGAGCATAACCCATTCTTTCCGAAATTATGCAACTCATTACTCTTTGCTTGTGCATTACGTTTATAGGAGTTGGATGAAAACTTAGTTGCATGATGTCAGGAACCCTTGCGTGAAAACTAGATGTAAGGTTCGATAGAATGCTGTGCTAATAGGACTCCGGTAAAAGTCGAGTGATTTCCTGTCACTCGCGAGAAAATAGGAGTTGAATGACTACTACACGCTGCAATCATAAGGACACGGACGGGTTATGTAACGATGGTTACGATTGAGGCCCGTCTGTCTAGTGAAAAATGCTAAGGCCGCAGGGTGTGGTAGTGATGGTTAAGTCTTTGAACGTACTAAACACATGCCGAGATTATGGGAATCGGTAAGCTTAAGTACCTGATTGGCCCGGCAAGGGGACGGCATCCTACCCTTTGAACTTCGGTCCCATGTGCATATGGCGAGTGCAGAGAGTGGTCACGACCCGGCGCCGAACCGTGGCGTGGAGCTCTTGTACTCTCGGAGGGTAGCCCCGATCCACGACCCGGAAAGAAAGGGGAACAGTTGCACGTGTGACTCTAGGGAGTAACCACGTGACGTGTGTTTGGGTTTCCCTTGCAAGGTTAAGAAATTCGATTCGAATCGTCCGTTTCTCACGGCTATTGAGACTGCTTAACCATTTTTACCCACAGAGTAAGAAGAGGAACAATGATGATGAATGAACTGGTTGGATGGAAAATTTAATGCTTCACCATGTATGCTTTAGATAGCTGCTTACCTAGACTGGCTAACGAGACTAGAATCTTGAGCTAAAAGTTGAAAGTAAGGACCCACTTGTAGATGCTTTTCTGCAAAACAAACCCCTGAGCCAAAAAGCCTGGCATGTCTAGAGTCGGTGGAGTAGTTTCCACTACACGGGTAAGTCTTGCTGAGTATTAGTATACTCAGTCTTGCTTGTGACTCGATTTCAGGTGAACCCTTTGAAGACATGATTGCTAGCTTGACTTGGCCCTGCACTCTTCCCCCTGGTTGGTCGGTGGAATGGGATGCGCCCCCGTCCAACGGAGATAAGGCCGAGTGATGTCTCGTACGGGCTTCATCGAGACATCCTGTATCGTCGAGTAGTTTCCGTTGTTTATTTCTGCTGCATTTTAACTCTGAAGAACTTATTTATGTTAATTGAAGTACTTGTTTTCTAAACTCAGAACTAGGTCTGTAATATTGACTTATGCAAATGATGTAATACTTGCTGGAATGTGGTATTCTCTGGGCTCATCGTCGCATGAGCATTTGTATGTACGGCGCTCGATCCGTTCACCGTGGTTGTATCGGGAGGTTATACCCGACAGACCAGTGGATTACTCCGTTTGAAGTGTAAGGTTAACCGAGGATGCCTTAATGGTGATGGTTAATACACTTGAGCCGGATTAATTCAGGTGGTTCTGCCACAGGTGTGGTCCGGTCGGCGAGCTTCAGTGGCGTGTGGGGAAGCTGCTCAGGGGCTCGGCTTGGACGGAGGGGGTCGGGGTCGTGCTGTCCACGGTGAGCAGGGGCGGCGGCGGCGGCGGCAGCGCGGGCGGCGGCGCTCCGGTGGCTCTGGGCGGCGTTGGGCGGGTCGGCGAGCTTCAGGGGGATGATGTAGTGGTGGCTGAAGCGTTAGTTTGGGCGGTGGGCGGCGGTGGAGAGCTGTCCACGGGCGGGCGGCGCTCGGCGGCGGCGATGGCGACGGCGAGGCGTTCTGGTGGCTGGGGCTCGCGCGGGCGGCCGGGGCGGGGCTTTTATAGGGGCAGGAGGGGGTGTGGAGGTGCCTGGGCGACGCGCGGGGTGAGGCACGGCAACGGCGTGCGCTGGCCACGGCGGGCAGCAGCAGGACGCCGGCGCGGCGTGCGGCGAGCGGGCGCGAGCTACTAGTGGCCGGGGATTTGGCGTGGCAGAGAGGAGATAGCGTGGCGCGCGGATTGGAGAAGGAGCTGCTGCAGCGGCTCGGGCGGAGGGCGGACGCAGCGACGGGCGGGGCGCGGCAGCCGGGGCGGCACGGCGGAGCGCGGGGACGGGGCGGCCGGGCGGCGGGCTGGGCGCGGCAGCACGCGCGGGTGCTGACTGGCCGCGCAGCGTGGGGGCGGGGCAAAGCCGGCCGTGGCGGGGTGGTGCGGCGGCCACTGGCCTGGCGCCTCATGCCGGTCAGGCGACGCCGGCCACCTGGCGCGCGGCGATCGGGCGCGCGCGCGGTGCAGCAGAGGAGGGAGGGGTGAGGGAGGGACCGAAGTGCAAAAATTAGAAAAACTTCAGGGGGCTGGGTGCAAACAGGGCGTTTTCTCCTCTTTCTGATTGGAATTTCAAAAACTTTTGAACACGAAAGTTGTTCAAAATAAAAAGTTCTACAACTTTGGTTTCAGGCAAAATCTCATTTGGCTTATGGTTTGAAAGTTAAATTTAAAAGTTCAAAAGTAACCAAATGTGCTCAAATTAAATTTGAATTCCAACTGAACTCGTTCAAATTCATTCCACCCTTTCATTAGTTGGTTTAAACATAGAGTTAGGCTAATGACATTGATTTTGGAAATGTAATTACCAGGGTCGTCACAGTCAGTGGCCTCTTTTGCCACCCAGCAATTTAAATTATGGTGGGCAGAATGGAAGCAATACCTTTTCTGCAAATCTCCATCAACTTATTGCAACATTCTGGATCCAGAAAATATCGACCCAAATGCAGCAGTATGTCCTTTCTCCCAGCCGATTCCAATACCATTTCTTTCCACACTTTCACCTTGTCATTAACTCACATTTATCTTCTTAGTCTGAAAGCCAGGTCCCTCCGATGCGGAGCCGAAGCGGCAGGCCGATAGATAATCATCATCCATATACACCATATCCACTCATTGGCTTTCATGCTCCAACCATCAAGGACATCTCCACTGGCCGATCGAAACAAGCGCCGAAAAGGCCAAGCTCGAAGATAACAAGCCGTCGAGTGTGAGCCCGCATCGGATCGGCCGACCAGACGACGGTAGCATCAGCCGAGACTCCCCGCATTGGATCGGCCGACCAGACGGCAGTGGCATCGGCCGAGACTCCCCGCATCGGATCGGCCGACCAGACGGCGGTGGCATCGGCCGAGATTCCGATCCCTTTGTCCATGCCAGCTACCGAGATAGCCGATCCTCAAGTCACCGCCGAAGTCGGGGCAGCTGCGGCATCACTACTAGTAGAAGCTGTTCAGGTGATCTTGCTTATCTCATATATTCTTCAAGTCTTCCACTAACATTAACTCTCTCCTTCTGCCAGGCTGCACAAGCTATTCCACCGCAGTCTCCGCAGCAATCGGCTACGTCCCAAGTGGAAGCCGAAACTCCAGCAGCTCCTCCCGTCGAGGTAAATGATCTCTTACCTTAATCCCTTGATATTCAGAAGACTTAACCGATCCTGATGCAGGCCGATTTGGGTATGCTAGCTATAACCCCACAACAAACATCGGCCGGAAGATCAACAGAAGCATGGCAAATTTCTCACATCATCTTATTTCAATTTCCCATAGCATACTTACAGGATCTGTTTTTCGTGTCTTTTCAGGAAGCTGGTCCAAGCGGAGCACTGATAATTGTTGAATCTTCTTCCTCTGATGAGCCAATTGCACCAGCCCCTGAGACAAGGGAGTCGCTTCCACCGGCGCAAGCAAGAGAAATTTGTTTTAAGGAGGTAACAAACTTACCATTGGAATCGGCCGATTCCCCTTTACTGCTTGCCAACCCTTCTCTTTATTTCCCACAGGAGCAAGATACTCCGAATAACAGCATTTTCTCCTTTGCTGTCTCTTTGCCTGATGACAAAGAAATCGCTTCACACCCAATTTCGTCGAGCTCTGCCTCCGATGATGTCCGTGCCAAGCTTGAAAGCATGCGTATTCTCCTTCAAGATGACATCGGCCGATTGGTAGAAGACGCTTCGCCAATTCGACGACTTTTCAACGATATCAAGGGTCGAATCCCGGAAGAAACAACAGAAAACTTGGCGCATGCTGCTTATATAGAGCATATGCATATTCCGGTTTTCAGGGCGCTGCGCCACATGGCCGATCGCGCCCAGATGGCAAAAACCCGGGAAGAGGCCGATTCATACAAGCACCGGACTCAAGAGGTACACCAAAAGATCAACTTCCTCGAAAGTTGTCGCCCGGACATCGTCGGCACGATAGATCGGCTCAAACGGAGAAGAGCAGAACTGGCCAAAGAGATGGAGCAGATAACCAAAGAGATAGCCGCTGAAGAAAAGAAGCTTCAAGAACTCCCATCCATCATCGGTGAGCTGAAGCAAGAAAGACAGCACTTGGCCCGTGAAACGATAAGGCTTCGTCGCCAAGTGTCAGAAGTTCCAAGATCGGCCGAAGATGACCAGAGAGTACTAGACTCGGTCGATCAAATTAGGCGACAAGCTATTGCTGCCATAGATGCTTTTCTTGGGCTGTAAAGAATACTGTAAACATCTACTGCTCCTTTAATGCTACTGCGCCGATTTGCTCCTTCAATGTCTTGATCTTGAACTGTTTCTTTAGCCAGCTTTGCATTTATGTACGCCTTTACTCTGATAGGACGTGTCTCACCATCTACCTACCTCTCTTTCCTTTATAAGTAGACCCTTCACCGTCTCCAGAGGCACATGCATTACTTATCTTCCCTTTTCTCTCTTTACCGTCCCAAACCGAACAACAAGATGTCTTCTTCGTCCTCTTCATCTTCTTCCTCTGTCAACCAGGTATGAACTCTCCTCTGCCTTTCCCCTAAGCACCTTAATCGCTCTGATGTTGGGTAATTTCTTTACCTCTGTTTAGCCAAAACGTCTCAGCCCTGGTCTAGAAAGAGCGATTGAAATCATGCATTCAGATGAACCACTATCACAAGCAGACAAAGATCTGATAAGAGCTCATGCTGAGGAACTCAGAGATCATTTTTCCGCTGTTGTTCAGGATTATTGGGACCTTATAGATGCTCACTGTTTGGTCCGTAAACGCCCATCTTCTGAAAAGAATCTTCCACTCCCTTGCAAAGTCAAGACTGAAACTGCCATGGAGAGTTTGGAGGAGAAGAAGACCCGCCTCCTGATAGAACTTTGCAATCAAACTGAGACTGGAGCCACCATAGAGGATCCGAAGGAGAATAGGATCTGCCTTATGATAGAGCTGGGTCGCGTCGAGAGAGAAATCCAGAGTAGGCGCAATCAATAGATGCGTCAGTATTTTTATTCTAAGGGCGACTTGTACCATGTCGGCCATGTACTCTGTCATTTTTATCCAATAGTGAACTAAATCCCAATGTTTTTTCCTTCAGGTGAAGTCATCTCTGCATCAAATATGCAGACGAAAACCGATGGAAAATCGACAATATTGTCTTGATATATCTTACTGCAAGTTATGCATCTACCCAAATGCTTGGATAGTACCTCTTCAGATATCATCCGTTTAAAGCTCTTGGGAATTCCTCCCCTTCAATTGTTTCCAAAATATATGCATTTCCAGGGGCACATCGGCAGATTCTGTACGGCCCTTCCCAAGTGGGTGACCATTTACCGAATTTGGGATCTTTGGATCCTATCGGCAGCTCCAACTTCCACACCAAATGTGTCAGAACCACCTGAATTAATCCGGTTCAAGTGCACTATTCATCACCACAAGGGCAATCAGGGCTAACTCCCACTTCAAACGGAATAATCCACTGGTCTGTCGGGTAACCTCCCGATACAACCACAGTTGCTGCGGATCGAAGCCACACATACATGTACTCACACGAAGGTGAGCCCAGAGTATACAACATTCCACAATTCACGACTCCGGTTCATCACGAACTATTATTACAATGGAGTTCAAATTCGTAAAACAAGGTACTTCAGATTTCGAAATACATGAGTTCTTCAGAGTTCAAGCAACGGAAAAGCTAACGACAACTACTCGACGATAAAGAATGTCTCGATGAAGCCCGTACGAGGCATCACTAGGTATCACCACCGTTGGCCGGGGGCGTATCCCATTCCACCGACCAATCAGGAGGAAGGGTACAAGGCCAAGTCAAACTAGCAATCATGTCCTCGAAAGTTTCACCTGAAATCAAGCTACAAGCAAGGCTGAGTATACTAGTACTCAGCAAGGCTTACCCGACTAGTGGGGTATACTTAGCCGACTCCTAGACATGCGAGGCTTTTTGGCTTGAGGGGTTTGTTTTGCTGAAAAACATATATAGTAGGTCCTTACTTCCAAAATTTTAGCTCCAAGTTCTAGCTTTCTTTAACCATTCTAGGTAAGCAACTATCCAATATCACGCATGGTGGAAGAATTATTTGCATCCAACAAGATTAATCATTATCATTGTTACTCTTCTTACTCTATGTGGTAAAAGGGTCAAGCAGTCTCAATAACCGCGAGAAACGGACGATTCGAATCGAATTTCTTAACCTTGCAAGGGAAACCTAAACACACGTCACGTGGTTACTCCCAGAGTCACACGTGCAACTTTTCCCTTCAATTCCTGCTTCACGGAACAGGCCCACCGCCCTCGACTACACCTCCCCACAGCCCACGGTACGTCGGGCTGTGGCGGCCGATGCACCCGCCATTAGCTAGATGTGAAATATTTCAAGATAGTTTGGAGTATATTCCGGCCTCGGTTCAATCCAGTACTTAAGCTTACCGATTACCATATTCTCGGCATGTGGTTAGTACGTTCAAAGACTTAACCACCACTACCACACACTGCGGCCTTAGCATTTTTCACTAAACAGATGGGGCCTCAATCATCAACATAAACATCGTGCCATAGCCCCGTCCGTCGACCTTATGATTGCAGCATGTAGTAAACAATCAACTCCTAATTTCTCGCGAGTGACAGGAAATCACTCGACTTTTACCGAGTCCTATTAGCATAGCAATCTATCGAACCTGGCATCTAGTGTTCAGAGCATGGGGACCTAGGATCATGCAACTAAGTTTTCATCCAACTCCTATAAACTTAATGCACAAGTAAAGTAGAGTAATAAGTGGCATAAGTTTAGAAAAATAGGGTTCATGCTCCGGGGCTTGCCTTCTTGTGAAAAGTTATCTTGGGGCTCGTCCGAACTTGGGCTCGGGTCTTCGAGAGCTTCAGTTAGATGTACTTGAGCTTCACGCTGCTCACTCTCGGACACGGGCACCAGCTCGTATGTTCCGTCGACGAGAGTCGTCGATTCTATATGAATACACCAATATAAGTTATAGTGAGGTATATGACGATTATTTTCATTCACGTTAAAGTTGTAGTTCAGAAAACATCGATTTGGTTGTGAAGTTACTTAGTTGAGATTTCTGTGGGCAATTATGAAAGAGTATAACTTAAACTATTAACTTCATTAAACAAGAAGGGGTTGTGTTATAACAGAAACATAATTTTCCAAGCACACATGGATTAATCACAACTTCTCGATTAGGTAACTTCTGGTGATGAAATTTTTATTTAGTGCACAATAAGCAGAGACACAAGCACTGTAAAAATTTCAGATATTTTTACGCAGCAGATTAGTTATGAAAAAAAAAGTAAAACACAACCACTGCTAGCACCTAGATATTTTTATACAGAACAAACCATTCAAGTATTGAAGCTAAAACTTTTACAGGGTGTTAATCTATCCATAAGTGTATTACTGTAAAATTTTCAGATTTGGACTTTGCCTACCACAGGGGGGTACATTTAAGGTCTATTAAACCTTCCATTTAACTTATAGTAAGATTTAGCAAGCAACTGAAGAAATGCATGTAACAAGAGTTGTAGATTTTCATCTAAAGATTCCAGAACAGTGGGGTTTGTATTTCTCCGGTTTTTTTCTACGATTTTGAATGAATTTTACAAGTTCGCTGTGTTTGATTTTAAAGTTTGAACACAGGTTTACAGATATGCCTCCGGAAAGTTGCGTGCAGACTCTTTTAAAGATTTCAACCAAAGCTATTGGGTCCCTGGGCGGCGCTGGCATGGCAGCCGTCCAGATTCCGGTGAGGGGGCTCGTTGGCGGCGAGGGAAAAATGGTCGGGGAGATCCAGGAAGGTGAGAGCTACCTTGGGTGGCCTTGGTCGGGGTTGGGAGTGGCCGAAGGTGGCTTGTCGGCGCGGAGCAGAGGGGCGGCGATGGGGCGGAACGTCGGCGGCGGTGCTCCGACGAGAAGGGAACAACATGGGCCGGTCGAGTAGCTTCGCGGCGTCGAGGGGAATCCGTTTCAAAGCTTGTCTGGTGTCTGGGACGGAGGAGCTTCGGTGTGGGCTGTCCACGGAGCAACAAGGAGCAGCGGTGGCGCGGGCGGCGCTGGCGGTGCTCCGGTGGCTCTGAGCGACAATGGGTGGTGCAGTGAGCTGCGGTGGGGTGCTGTGGTGGTGGTGGAAGACTCAGCTTTGGCAAGGGTGGCCGGAGAGGTGAGCTCCACGGTGAGCTGAGCACGCCGGCGTTAATGGTGGCGGCGGCGTTCTGGTGTTTGGGCGCGCGAGGGGGAGGGAAAACTCAGCGCGGCCTTTTGTAGGCAGCAGCGAGGCAGGAGGAGGGGCGGGACTTGACCGTGAGACGCGGTGCGGGCGGCACGACGGGGGCGTGCGACTGGCCACGGCGGGCGGTGAACAGAAGCCAGCGCGGCGTGCGGTAGGCGCGGGCAGGGGACTGGGCGCTGAGGATTTGGCGTGTGAAGCTGGAGATCACGCGGCGCGCGGGTTGGGCGAAGAGGTGCAGCAGCTGCCTTGCCGGGCGGCGAGCGCGGCGACTGGCGGAACGCTGCGGAGACACAGGCACGGCGCGGTTCGTCCATTGGGCACGGCGGGCGGCGAGCAGGGGCGCGGGTCGCCGGTGCGTGCGTGGCGTGCGCGGACTGGGGAGGAGCGCGGCGTGCGGGCGCGCGTGCGGGCGCGGCCAGGCATTGGCTTAGCACCTAGCGCGGTCAGGCATCGCCGGCCAAGTGGCCTGCGGCGACTGCGCGGCGGCGAGGGTCGGACGAAGCGAGGGCCGCAGCGAAGCCGAGGGTCGGGCGAAGCGAAAAGGGTCGGGCGAAACGGAAAGGGTCGGGCGAACGGCTGCGCGTGGGAGGGTCGGGCGAGACGGGAAGGGTCTGCAGCGAAATAGAAGAAAAGGCAGGGGCTGGTTCGCAAATCCATGTGGTTCTCAACTTTTTGTGTTGCAACACGAAAATCCTTTCTATTTCGCAAATCCAAGTGGTTCTACAAGTTTTGCTTCAGGCCAAAGTTTATTTGAGGTCTAGTTTTTAGAAGTTATTTTAAAAACTTATTTAGTTGAAATTTCTCTTAATTATTTATGCACCGCTTTAAGGTAAAGAGGCTTATTTCGCAATTTAAACACTTGGGGTGTTACAGCCTTCCCCCATTAAAAAGAATCTCGCCCCGAGATTCGGACAATAGGCTTAAGGTGGAGGGGGTGTGTACCTTCGGTGGAGTTGAGAAAACCCGGGAAGTTCTGTTTTAGAAAACTTTAGTTTCCCATGTGGCTTCTTCCTTAGTGTGATGATTCCATTGAATTTTGTACATTTTAATCACTTTCTCCTAGTGCTTCTTTCTTTTTTGATCCATGATTTTGATAGGGTACTCAACATATGAGAGGTCGGGCTCGACTAAGATCTCCTGTTGTTTAATAACCTCGGTAGGGACTCGAACACACTTCTTGAGTTGAGATACGTGAAAGACATCGTGGATGGCTGCAAGCTGAGGGGGCAGTCGAATTCTATAGGCTACGGGTCCACAACTTTCGATGATTTTGTAGGGACCAACATAACGGGGAGATAGTTTTTCTTTGACCCGCGCGAGCTACCAGCAACCAGAGAACACCCGCCGCCGCCATTGTCGCCGCCGAGCTCCACCCGCTCGTGGACAGCCCTCTACAGCCGCCCCCTGCCCAAATTGAACCTCCAGCCACCACCACATCATCCCACCGGAGCTCACCGACCCGCTCAACGCCGCCCAGGACCGCCTGAGCACCGCCGCCCGCGCTGTCGCCGCCGCCGCCGCCCCTGGTCACCGCGGACAGCTCGACCCCGACCCCCTCCGCCCAAGCCAAGTACCGGAGCCGCTTCCCCACGCGCCACTGAAGCTCCCCGTCCAGACCAGACCGCCCCAAGCCTCAACTGTTCTGGAACCTTTAGGATAAACTCCACAACTTTTGTTACATGCATCTCCTCAGATTCTAGCTAATTTATGCTCTAATTTACATAGGCTGTTTAATGACATTTATTCACAACCATTGTTGTAGACAAGTGCTGGTCCTGAAAATTTTGCAGTAGGAGATTTACTTGTTATATAAGCCAATGTAAAAAGATCAGGCCCAAATTCCATCTCTATCTACACTGTTTATTAAACTTAGCTTCATACCATGTTTGGATAGAATTAATTGTCCCTGCAATTAGGTTATGAATCACCTAATGGAACTATTGCTGTACTTGTATAATGGTACCTTAATGCCATAGAAAAATTTAGAGACTTTTTATCTCATAGGAACCTCTTTATTTGATTTAGGATCTAATAACATACATTAAATCAAGAAAATAGTATCTTAGCTTGGAAAATTCTCATAACTTTACTAAAAGATACTCAGTGGTAGAGGATACTGTATAAAAAGTTTCATGGACAAAAACCCTGTGTAGGATCCTGTAAAAATAAATCCTTGAATAACCTAGGTGTGTAATGTCATATTTACTATGCTCTGAAAACTGCATAATAAATCCTATAAAAATTACAGTAGCTCCTGCATGATTAAATGAAAGCCCTGTAAAAATCTTAGTCTCAGTTTTTGCACCATTTGTTCTGTACAAAAAGAACAAGAGTCTAGCAGCAACCATGTATTATATTTTTCATAATTAATCTGCTGCATGAAAATATCTGAAAATTTTACAGTAAGCTTATCTTTCCCTGATGTGCCTAGATCCAATGTTTCATGACCAGAAACCACTCACTGTAGTAGTTACACTTAAATCATGTTTCCATGAGGAACATAAGTTCCCATGAACACCCACCCCACCTTGCTTAACGAAGTTACTTATTGTACTATCCTACTCTATTAACGATTGCCCACGAATGATAAAGTAACTCACTTCACAACAAAACTCATGTTTTACAGACTGCAACCTTATCGTGAAGGAAATCATGTCGTTTGCCATCATCACTACTTACACTTGTGCATTCATATAGAAACGACTACTCTCGCCGACGGAACGTACGAGCTGGTACCCGCGTCCGAGAGTGAGCAGCGTGAAGCTCAAGTAAATCTAACTGAAGCTCTTGAAGACCCGAGCCCAAGTTCGGAAGAGCCCCAAGCTAACTATTCACAAGAAGGCAAGCCCCGGAGCATGAACCCTATTTTTCTAAACTTATGCAACTTATTACTCTACTTTACTTGTGCAATAAGTTTATAGGAGTTGATTGAAAACTTAGTTGCATGATCCTAGGTGCCCATGCTCTGAACACTAGATGCCAGGTTCGATAGAATGCTATGCTAATAGGACTCGGTAAAAGTCGAGTGATTTCCTGTCACTCGCGAGAAATTAGGAGTTGATTGTTTACTACATGCTGCAATCATAAGGACGACGAACGGGGCTATGGTACGATGTTTATGCTGATGATTGAGGCCTCGTCTGTTTAGTGAAAAATGCTAAGGCCGCAGTGTGTGGTAGTGGTGGTTAAGTCTTTGAACGTACTAACCACATGCCGAGAATATGGTAATCGGTAAGCTTAAGTACTGGATTGAACCGAGGCCGGAATATACTCCCCACTGTCTTGAATTTGTTCACATCTAGCTAATGGCGGGTGCATCGGCCGCCACAGCCCGACGTACCGTGGTCTGTGGGGACGTGTAGTCGAGGGCGGTGGGCCTGTTCCGTGAAGCGGGAATTGAAGGGAAAAGTTGCACGTGTGACTCTGGGAGTAACCACGTGACGTGTGTTTAGGTTTCCCTTGCAAGGTTAAGAAATTCGATTCGAATCGTCTGTTTCTCGCGGTTATTGAGACTGCTTGACCCTTTTACCACATAGAGTAAGAAGAGGAACAATGATAATGATTAATCTTGTTGGATGCAAAATAATTCTTCCACCATGTATGATATTGGATAGTTGCTTACCTAGAATGGTTATAGAAAGCTAGAACTTGGAGCTAAAATCTGAAAGTAAGGACCTACTATATATGCTTTTCGGCAAAACAACCCCTCAAGCCAAAAGCCTCGCATGTCTAGGAGTCGGCTAAGTATACCCCACTAGTCGGGTAAGCCTTGCTGAGTATTAGTATACTCAGCCTTGCTTGTGGCTTGTTTTCAGGTGAAACTTTCGAGGACATGATTGCTAGTTTGACTTGGCCTTGTACCCTTCCTCCTGGTTGGTTGGTGGAATGGGATACGCCCCCAGCCAACAGTGGTGATACCGAGTGATGCCTCGTACGAGCTTCATCGAGACATCCTTTATCTTCGAGTAGTTGTCGCTATCTTTTCCGCTGCTTGAACTCTGAAGAACTCATTTATTTCGAAATCCGAAGTACCTTGTTTTACGAATTTGAACCCTATTGTAATGATAATTTATGATGAACTCCGTGGTGTAAAAATGTGGAATGTTGTATACTCTGGGCTCACCTTCGTGTGAGTACATGTATGTGTGGCTTCGATCCGTAAGAACCGTGGTTGTATCGGGAGGTTACCCGACAGACCAGTGGATTAGTCCGTTTGAAGTGTGAGTTAGCCTTGATTGCCCTTGTGGTGAGGAATAGTGCGCTTGAACCGGATTAATTCAGGTGGTTCTACCACAAACGGTCACGTTGACACGGCACTGGGTAACTCCATTCTCTGCAAATTCCAGTCCGGCGTAACGTGGGGGAATTGGATAGCCCGCGGTGCGCAGGACATCCCACAAGATAGATGGAAAGCCCTCCCAGTGGAGACACTGCGAGTGAACGCGTCCATCTGCATCCACAATCATGGCAACAGGCTCGGCCATCTGAACAAAAGATCAAATAGTGTGAGATAGCGAAAAACTGTGAATAGTATAGCGAACAGGTTCTGGACCGTGCACTAAAATAGCCATAACTTCAACAGTTCTGGTCCAAAAATTCTCAACTTTTACCAGAGAATTTCTAAGGTATTTGTGAACAAATTTGCTAGTCAACTCCAGAGCTAGATAAGTCCCTAAAATGGTCTTTCTTTTCAGGTTTTACTTTACTGTCTACCCAGAAATTTCAGCGAACAAAGGGCCGATGTTTCGCGCACTAAGGAAAATCTACCCAGCCAAAAATTACCAAATTTTAACAGTAGCTGCCTGAGTAAATTTTCAACAAGTCTTGTATTGAACAATTTTGCAGAAAACTGTAGTAAGGGGGGGGGCATAAAAATTTATGTGGCTGAACCGCTCATTTTGGACAGAAAACTGACACACCACGGTCTCATTATCCATATGTCCAGAATTTTTCATATTTAGACAGGAGGTAGAATACGAATTTTGGAACAAAGCTTTCACCTGAGTTTCTTCACAAAGGGTCATTTTCTCAGCTTAATAATTTTATCTTTTCAGATAAGGCAGAAATGTGACAGATTTGCTTGATAATCCTTATGCATGACAATCGTGTGGGCGCATGAACCTTGCCACTCTCACGCATCGCATTTTCAATTTCAGATTTATATAGCCATGATGCATGCACGTCCTATTCGTCCTCACAAAATAAACAATTGCCAAATAGCTTTGGTTTTATGAAGTTAGTTTGGGTGGCATACACAATACGGCTCTCACTATAATAGCTAGTCGAGAAAACTCTAACCGTTCTTAACTTATCTCAATCGCGGTTAGTGTACCTGCAGAAGATTGATATAACATATATATATATGCACTGAACCTTTCATGCCAGCACTCATGAAAGCGTCCGTATTCATTACCGTTCACTATAGAAATGGCATCCGTACAATTCCCGCCGTACAGACGACGTTAACATACGCTATCGAAATAGCGTATTCACGGGGGTACCGTCTTGAGACGGGGGTATGAACAGTGATCGCCATACCCTGCGCCAAACCTTCTACTCCCAATATAATCAACTAAACGTTGGTATATTGGCAGCACCTCAAGTAAGCCACTGCTTGAGGGCAGCGTTCGGCTCGCATCACCGACAGGAAGGCCAAGCTCTCTCAGTTGGCTGAGGATTCTTACCTTCTTACCTTAGCGATGAGTGCGTCGTTACAGAATTTAAGGGTCGGTTGTGCATAAAAGTAAGTTTTGACAGAAAGTAATGTGCTGGAAGTCAGTTGGAAATATTCGTAAGTTTGATAGCCACCTAGTAACTTTCCCAATAATCCCTTAGGGCTTTACGAACTAGGCACCATCCTTAACGAACCAACGCATCTTTCAAACACAATTTCTTTGTGGTCTAGTTTTAGGAAAACAAGTTTTTAAGGCTTGTTGCATTCTCTGGCGTATGCAATTCGGCTCTGATACCAGCTGTGGCAGAACCACCTGAATTAATCCGGTTCAAGCGCTCAATTCAGCACCACAAGGGCAATCAGGGCTGACTCGCACTACAAACGGAATAATCCACTGGTCTGTCGGGTAACCTCCCGATACAACCACGGTTGCTGCGGATCGAAGCCACACATACATGTAGTCACACGAAGGTGAGCCCAGAGTATACAACATTCCACAATTCACGACTCCGGTTCATCACGAACTATTATTACAATGGAGTTCAAATTCGTAAAACAAGGTACTTCGGATTTCAAAATACATGAGTTCTTCAGAGTTCAAGCAGCGGAAAAGCTAACGACAACTACTCGACGATAAAGGATGTCTCGATGAAGCCCGTACGAGGCATCACTCGGTATCACCACCGTTGACCGGGGGCGTATCCCATTCCACCGACCAACTAGGAGGAAGGGTACAAGGCCAAGTCAAACTAGCAATCATGTCCTCGAAAGTTTCACCTGAAATCAAGCCACAAGCAAGGCTGAGCATACTAATACTCAGCAAGGCTTACCCGACTAGTGGGGTATACTTAGCCGACTTCTAGACATGCGAGGCTTTTGGCTTGAGGGGTTTGTTTTGCTGAAAAACATATATAGTAGGTCCTTACTTCCAAAATTTTAGCTCCAAGTTCTAGCTTTCTTTAACCATTCTAGGTAAGCAACTATCCAATATCACGCATGGTGGAAGAATTATTTGCATCCAACAAGATTAATCATTATCATTGTTACTCTTCTTACTCTATGTGGTAAAAGGGTCAAGCAGTCTCAATAACCGCGAGAAACGGACGATTTGAATCGAATTTCTTAACCTTGCAAGGGAAACCTAAACACACGTCACGTGGTTACTCCCAGAGTCACACGTGCAACTTTTTCCCTTTAGTTCCCGCTTCATGGAACAGGCCCACCGCCCTCGACTACACCTCCTCACAGATCACGGTACGTCGGGCTGTGGCGGCCGATGCACAAGCCATTAGCTCGATGTGAACGAATTCAAGACAGTGCGGAGTATATTCCGACCTCGGTTCAATCCAGTACTTAAGCTTACCGATTACCATATTCTCGGCATGTGGTTAGTACGTTCAAAGACTTAACCACCACTACCACACACTGCGGCCTTAGCATTTTTCACTAAACAGACGGGGCCTCAATCATCAACATAAACATCGTGCCATAGCCCCGTCCGTCGACCTTATGATTGCAGCATGTAGTAAACAATCAACTCCTAATTTCTCACGAGTGACAGGAAATCACTCGACTTTTACCGAGTCCTATTAGCATAGCAATCTATCGAACCTGGCATCTAGTGTTTAGAGCATGGGGACCTAGGATCATGCAACTAAGTTTTCATCCAACTCCTATAAACTTAATGCACAAGTAAAGTAGAGTAATAAGTGGCATAAGTTTAGAAAAATAGGGTTCATGCTCCGGGGCTTGCCTTCTTGTGAAAAGTTAGCTTGGGGCTCGTCCGAACTTGGGCTCGGGTCTTCGAGAGCTTCAGTTAGATGTACTTGAGCTTCACGCTGCTCACTCTCGGATGCGGGCACCAGCTCGTACGTTCCGTCGGCGAGAGTCGTCGATTCTATATGAATGCACCAATATAAGTTATAGTGAGGTATATGACGATTATTTTCATTCACGTTAAAGTTGTAGTTCACAAAACATCAATTTGGTTGTGAAGTTACTTAGTTGAGATTTCTGTGGGCAATTATGAAAGAGTATAACTTAAACTATTAACTTCATTAAACAAGAAGGGGTTGTGTTATAACAGAAACTGAATTTTCCAAGCACACATGGATTAATCACAACTTCTGGATTAGGTAACTTCTGGTGATGAAATTTTTATTTAGGGCACAATAAGCAGAGACACAAGCACTGTAAAAATTTCAGACATTTTTACGCAGCAGATTAGTTATGAAAAAAAAAGTAAAACACAACCACTGCTAGCACCTAGATATTTTTATACAGAACAAACCATTCAAGTATTGAAGCTAAAACTTTTACAGGGTGTTAATCTATCCATAAGTGTATTACTGTAAAATTTTCAGATTTAGACTTTGCCTACCACAGGGGGTACATTTAAGGTCTATTAAACCTTCAGTTTAACTTATAGTAAGATTTAGCAAGCAACTGAAGAAATGCATGTAACAAGAGTTGTAGATTTTCATCTAAAGATTCCAGAACAGTGGGGTTTGTATTTCTCCGGTTTTTTTCTACGATTTTGAATGAATTTTACAAGTTCGCTGTGTTTGATTTTAATGTTTGAACACAGGTTTACAGATATGCCTCTGGAAAGTTGCGTGCAGACTCTTTTAAAGATTTCAACCAAAGCTATTGGGTCCCTGGGCGGCGCTGGCATGGCAGCCGTCCAGATTCCGGTGAGGGGGCTCGTTGGCGGCGAGGGAAAAATGGTCGGGGAGATCCAGGAAGGTGAGAGCTACCTTGGGTGGCCTTGGTCAGGGTTGGGAGAGGCCGAAGGTGGCTCGTCGGCGCGGAGCAGAGGGGCGGCGACGGGGCGTAATGTCGGCGGCGGTGCTCCAGCGAGAAGGGAACAACGTGGGCTGGTCGAGTAGCTTCGCGGCGTCGAGGGGAATCCGTTTCAAAGCTTGTCTGGGACGGAGGAGCTTCGGTGTGGGCTGTCCACGGAGCAACAAGGAGCGGCGGCGGCGCGGGCGGCGCTGGCGGTGCTCCGTTGGCTCTGGGCGACGATGGGTGGTGCAGTGAGCTGCGGTGGGGTGCTGTGGTGGTGGTGGAAGACTCAGCTTTGGCAAGGGTGGCCGGAGAGGTGAGCTCCACGGTGAGCTGAGCACGCCGGCGTTAATGGTGGCGGCGGCGTTCTGGTGTTTGGGCGCGCGAGGGGGAGGGAAAACTCAGCGCGGCCTTTTGTAGGCATCAGCGAGGCGGGAGGAGGGGCGGGACTTGACTGTGAGACGCGGTGCGGGCGGCACGATGGGGGCGTGCGACTGGCCGCGGCGGGCGGTGAACAGAAGCCAGCGCGGCGTGCGGTAGGCGCGGGCAGGGGACTGGGCGCTGAGGATTTGGTGTGTGGAGCTAGAGATCACGCGGCGCGCGGGTTGGGCGAAGAGGTGCCGTAGCTGCCTTGCTGGGCGGCGAGCGCGGTGACTGGCGGAACGCTGCGGAGACACGGGCACGGCGCGGTTCGTCCATTGGGCACGTCGGGCGGCGAGCAGGGGCGCGGGTCGCCGGCGCACGCGTGGCGTGCGCTGACTGGGGAGGAGCGCGGCGTGCGGGCGCGCGTGCGGGTGCGGCCAGGCATTGGCTTGGCACCTAGCGCGGTCAGGCATCGCCGGCCAAGTGGCCTGCAACGACTGTGCGGCGGCGAGGGTCGGACGAAGCGAGGGCCGCAGCGAAGCCGATGGTCGGGCGAAGCGAAAAGGGTCGGGCGAAACGGAAAGGGTCGGGCGAATGGCTGCGCGTGGGAGGGTCGGGCGAGACGGAAGGGTCTGCAGCGAAATAGAAGAAAAGGCAGGGGCTGGTTTGCAAATCCAAGTGGTTCTCAACTTTTTGTGTTGCAACACGAAAATCCTTCAACGCGAAAGTTGTTCAAAATGGAAAGTTCTACAAGTTTTGCTTCAGGCCAAAGTTTATTTGAGGTCTAGTTTTTAGAAGTTATTTTAAAAACTTATTTAGTTGAAATTTCTCTTAATTATTTATGCACCGCTTTAAGGTAAAGAGGCTTATTTCGCAATTTAAACACCTGGGGTGTTACACCAAATCTCCCTGAGAGAATTGTTTAACTTTCACCTTTTTGTCATACCATCTGGCCACCCTTTTCTTGTTCTCTTCTATACTAATCAGGGCTCTCAACCGTAATCCTGCCGAATCATCAAGTTCGTCCCTCATGAGGAAGGAATAATCATCGGCTGTCAACTGATCTTGAAACGATATACGTCTTGACCCCGTCCTTAACTCCCAAGGTAAGACTGCCTCATGACCAGAAACCAGCTGATAAGGAGATATCTTAGTGGTTCCATGACAAGCCATCCTATAAGCCCATAAAGATTCAGCCAAAGACATATGCCACTTTTTAGGTTGTTCTTCTATCTTCCTCTTGATTAGCTTGATTATCCCTTTATTGGACGATTCTGCTTGGCCATTGGCTTGAGCATAATATGGAGAAGAATTTAATAATTTAATCCCCATATCGGCGGCAAACTCTCCGAATTCTCCAGAAGTAAACATTGTTCCTTGGTCAGTTATGATGGTTTGAGGAATACCAAATCGATAGATAATATGGCTTTTAACAAATTCAATCATATCGGCCGATGTCACGTTCCTTAATGGAACTGCCTCCACCCACTGAGTAAAATAATCTGTAGCTACCAATATGAACTTATGCCCTTTGCTCGATGGAGGATGAATCTGTCCAATGAGATCTATTCCCCAACCTCTGAACGACCACGGCTTAATTATTGGATTCATAGCCGATGCTGGCGCGCGCTGTACGTTGCCAAACCTCTGACAGTCTTGGCATCCTTTGTAATATTTAAAACAATCCTCAAGAATAGTTGGCCAATAATACCCATTGTTCCGGATCATCCATTTCATTTTGTGAGCCGATTGATGGGCTCCACACACGCCTTCATGGATTTCTCCCATCAGAACCTTCGCCTCTTCTATTCCCAGGCACTTGAGAAGAACTCCATCAATTGTCCGGTAAAATAAATCATCCTCAAGCAACACATATTTTGTAGCTTGAAAACGTATTCGCCGATCCACCTTTCGGGATGGATCTTTCAAGTAATCGGCGATTTCCTTTCGCCAGTCATCGGCCGCGAGCTCTAGCATCATTGCTCCCTGAATCGGCCGATACCCAGAGGCATGTTGGGCCAGCCTGTTGGCCTCTTCATTATAATTTCTGGGGATATGCTCAATTATTGCAGACTTGAACTCTTTTAAAAGCTGAAGGCAATCTTCATAATAAATCCTCAAGATATCATCCTTGCACTCAGATCGCCCCGTTAATTGATCCACAATGAGCATGGAATCTCAAAAAATTTCGACTGCATCAGCTTTGACTTCCCTTAACAATTGGATGCCCTTTAGGACGGCTCGATATTCCGCCTGATTATTAGTTGCGGAAGCTTCTATCGGCAGAGAAAAATCATAACTTGCCCCCCGAGGCGACACAAGAACAATGCCGATTCGTGATCCGACCCCACACGAGGAACCATCAAAATACAGAGTCCATGGAACCGGTTCAACAGCGGCAATTTCTGGTCCACAATGCTGAGCCACGAAATCGGCCATTACTTGACCTTTGACAGCTTTGGCCGATTCGTACCTTAAGTCGAATTCTGACAGAGCCCGGATCCATTTTCCAATCCGTCCTTTCAAAATTGGCAATGATAGCATATACTTCACCACATCATCCTTGCATATAACTATGCATTCTGCCGATAACAAATAGCGCCTGAGCTTAGTACACGAGAAGTATAAACACAAGCACAGTCGCTCCACCGGGGAATATCTTGTTTCGGCGTCTAGGAGTCTTCTGCTAACGTAATATACCACTCGTTCTTTTCCTTCGAACTCCTGTACCAACACCGATCCAATAGCCTGTTCATCAGCCGATAAATATAATTTGAACGGCTTACCAGACTGTGGTGGGACTAACACCGCAGGTGCAACTAAATATTGCTTAATATCTTCCAGTGCTTTGCGTTGCTCTTCTCCCCATATAAATTCTTGATCAGGCTTTAATTTCAACAGAGGAGTAAAAGCCCGAATGCGCCCTGACAGGTTGGATATGAACCTTCTGATAAAATTGACCTTGCCGATGAGGGACTGTAGCTCAGTTTTATTTTGTGGGGCCACAACTTTGTTGATGGCGTCTATGGTCTTCCGGTTGACTTCTATCCCACGCTCATGAACCATGAATCCTAAGAATTGCCCGGCCGATACACCAAATGCACACTTGTTCGGGTTCATCGTCAACCCATGCTTCCTTGTGCACTCCAGTACTTCTTGTAAATCGGCCAGATGTTCTTGGTGACTTTTTGATTTGACCACGATGTCATCTATATAAATCTCCACCGATGTACCAATAAGCTTGTGGAAGATATAGTTCATGGCCCGCTGATACGTAGCACCGGCGTTCTTCAACCCAAAAGTCATCATAACCCATTCGAATAAAGCAAGATGACCTGGACACCTGAAAGCCGTTTTCGAGATATCTTCTTCGGCCATTAATATCTGATTGTACCCTGCATTCCCATCCATGAAACTTATGACTTTGTGTCCTGCGGCAGCATCTATCAAGATGTCGGCTGTTGGCATCGGATATCCATCCATTGGCGTGGCCTGATTTAAGTTCCTGAAATCGATGCACACGCGCAACTTTCCATTCTTTTTATACACGGGCACAATATTAGAAATCCATTCGGTGTAGCGGCACTGCCGAATAAATCCTGCTTCAATTAACTTTGTAATCTCGGCCTTTATATCAGGTAGAATCTTGGGGTTACACCGTCGTGCATGTAACAACCCTGATAAATTGCAATTCTAAAAGCAATGTCATTAGCCTAACCCTATGCTTAACCAACTAATAAAAGGGTGAAAAGAATTAGAACAAGTTAAGTTGAAATTCAAATTTAAATTGGGCCCATATGAATACCTTCAAATTATTAAATTAACTTTCAAACCATAAGCCAAATGAGATGTTGCCTGAAACCAAACTTGTAGAACTCTTTATTCTGAACAACTTTCATGTTCAAAAGTTTTTGAAATTCAAATTAGAAAGTGGAGAAAACATCCTGTTTGCAACCAGCCCCCTGGAACTTTTCAAATTCTTGCAAAAAGGTCCTTCGCCCCTCCTCTCTCTCCCCTCCCCGCCCGACAGCACAGCCAGGTGGCCGGCGACGCCTGACCGGCGCGAGCCGCAAGGCCAGTGGCCGCCGTTCCTCGCCCCCAAACCCGGCTTTGCCCCCCCCCCCCCCCCCCACCGCCGCGCTGCCCCGACTGCGCTCGCCGCGCGAGACACGCCTGCCCAGCCTGCGCTCGCCGCCCGCCGCGCCCAACTGCCGCGCCGCGCCGTGCCGTCCCGCCCGCCGCGACCCGCCCGTCGCTGCGCTTGCCGCCCGCCTGAGCCGCTGCTGCAGCTGTCCCTCCAATCCCCGTGCTGCGCTATCTCTCGCTCCCCCACGCAAATCCCCGGCCGCCAGTCACGCGCTCCCGCCCGCCGCACGCCGCGCCGGCGAACCGAGCCGCCCACCGTGGCCAGTGGCACGCCCCTGCCGTGTCTCCACCCCTGCGCGTCGCCCGGAACCCCCACCCCCTCCTGCCCCTATAAAAGTCGCCCCAGGCCGCCCGCGCGAGCCACCAGCAGCCAGCGGACGCTCGCCGCTGCCATTGCCACCGCCGAGCTCCACCCGCTCCTGGACAGCCATCCACAGCCGCCCCCTGCCCAAATTGAAGCTCCAGCCACCACCACATCATCCCACCGAAGCTCGCCGACCCGCTCAACGCCGCCCAGGACCATCGGAGCGCCGCCGCCCGCGTTGTCGCCGCCGCCGCCGCCCCTGCTCACCGCGGACAGCTCGACTCCGACCTCCTCCGCCCAAGCCAAGCACCCGAGCAGCTTCCCCACGCGCCACTGAAGCTCCCCGTCCGGACCAGACAGCCCCCAGCCCGCCGGAGCACCGCCGTCGACGCGTGCCACCGCCGCCGCCGCCCCTGCTCCAACACCGGCGAGCTACTCCCGGCCGTCCCCCACCCGAACAAGACCCCCACGAGGTAGCCCTCGCACCCCTGATCCTTCCCCAGCCCTCAACCCTCGCCGCCGGCGAGCCCCCTCACCGGAATTTCGGCCGGCCACCGTACCCGAGCCGCCCGAGGACCCAATTGCAGTAATTGAAATCTTTAGAAGGGTCTGCACGTAAGATTCAAGGACCCAGTTGTAAAAGAAAGTTTCAAATCTAGATTCAAATTTAGTGAACTTGTAAAATTCGTATAAAATCGTAGAAACTTCAGAAAAATGCAAACTAAACTGTTCTGGAATACTTAGAAGAAACTCTACAACTTTTGTTATGTAAAGTTTCTCAGATTCTCAATATATTTTGCTCTACATTAAATGGAAATTTTAATGGACTTCTTTTGTACCCACTGTTGTAGATCAATGCTGACTCTAAATTTTGGGCAGTGAGTTAGTTGCTTGATGTTTAGGACTGTGCAAAAAGATCAGGCCCAAATTCCATCTCTATCTACACTGTTTATTAAACTTAGTTTCATACCATAAGTGGCTAAATATTTTTATCCCTGCAGTTAGGTGATGAATCACATAATGAAACTTTTTCTATACTGGTGTAATGGTACCTAGATGCTAGAAAAAAATTGGGAGACTTTTTATCTCACAGGAACCTATTTATTTGATTTATGTGCTAATAACATACATGAAAATAAGAAAATAGTATCCTAGCTTGGAAAATTCTCATATTTTTTACTAGAAGATACTCAGTGGTAGAGGTTGCTGTGTAAGAAGTTTCATGGACAAAAACCCTGCGTAGGATCCTGTAAAAACAAATCCTTGATTAACCTAGGTGTGTAATGTCACATTTACTATGCTCTGAAAACTACATAAAAAATCCTATAAAAATTGCAGTAGCTCTTGCACGCTTAAATAAAAGCCCTGTAAAAATCTTAGTCTCAGTTTTTGCACCAATTATTCTGTACAAAAAGAACAAGAGTCTAGCAGCAACCATGTAATATATTTTTCATAATTAATCTGCTGCATGAAATTGGCAAAAAAATTTACAGTAAGCATATCTTTCCCTGATGTGCCTAGATCCAAGGTTTCATGACCAGAAACTACCCACTGTAGTAGTTACACTTAAATCATGTTTCCATGAGGAACATAAGTTCCCATGAACACCCACCCCACCTTGCTTAACGAAGTTACTCATTGTACTATTCTACTCTATTAACGATTGCCCACGAATGATAAAGTAACTCACTTCACGACAAACTCATGCTTTACAAACTGCAACTTTATTGTGAAGGAAATCATGTCGTTTACCATTACCACTACTTAAACTTGTGCATTCATGTAGAAACGACTACTCTCGCCGACGGAACTTACGAGCTGGTACCCGAGTCCGAGAGTGAGCAGCGAGAAGCCCAGGCAAATTTAACTGAAGCAGTTGAAGACCCGGGTCAATGTTCAGACGATCCCCGGACTAACTTTGCACAAGAAGGCAAGCCCCGGAGCATAACCCAATTCCTTTCCTAAATTATGCAACTCACTACTCTTTTGCTTGTGCATTAAGTTTATAGGAGTTGAATGAAAACTTAGTTGCATGATGTTAGGAACCCATGCTTGGAAAACTAGATGTAAGGTTCGATAGAATGCTGTGCTAATAGGACTCCGGTAAAAGCCGAGTGATTTCCGGTCACTCGCGAGAAAATAGGAGTTGAATGTTTACTACACGCTGCAATCATAAGGACAACGGACGGGCTATGGTACGATGTTTGAGATTGAGGCCCGTCTATTTAGTGAAAAATGCTAAAGCCGCAGTGTGTGGTAGTGGTGGTTAAGTCTTTGAACGTACTAACCACATGCCGAGAATATGGTAATCGGTAAGCTTAAGTACCTGATTGGCCCGGCAAGTGGATGACAACCTACCCTTTGAACTTCGGTCCCATGTGCATCTGGCGAGTGCAGAGAGTGGTCACGACCCGGCGGCGAACCGTGGCGTGGGGCTCTTGTACTCTCGGAGGGTAGCTCCGATCCACGACCCGGAAAGAAAGGGGAAAAGTTGCACGTGTGACTCTGGGAGTAACCACGTGACGTGTGTTTAGGTTTCCCTTGCAAGGTTAAGAAATTCGATTCGAATCGTCCGTTTCTCACGGCTATTGAGACTGCTTAATCACTTTTACCCAAAGAGTAAGAAGAGGAACAATGATGATGAATAAACTTGTTGGATGAAATTTAATGCTTCACCATGAATGATATTGGATAGCTGCTTATCTAGAATGGTTAATGAAACTAGAATCTTGAGCTAAAAGTTGAAAGTAAGGACCCACTCGTAGATGCTTTTCGGCAAAACAAACCCCTAAGCCAAAAAGCCTTGCATGTCTAGAGTCGGTGGAGTAGATTCCACTACACGGGTAAGTCTTGCTAAGTATTAGTATACTCAGCTTTGCTTGTGGCTCGTTTTCAGGTGAGACCTTCGAAGATATGATTGCTAGCTTGACTTGGCCCTGCACTCTTCCCCCTGGTTGGTCGGTGGAATGGGATACGCCCCCGGCCAATGGAGATAACGCCGAGTGATGTCTCGTACGGGCTTCACCGAGATATCCTGTATCGTCGAGTAGCTTTTGTTATTTTAATTCCGCTGCCATTTAAACTCTGAAGAACTTATTAGTTATGATCACTGAAGTACTTGGTTACTAAACTCAAACTTGGTTTGTAATATTCACCTATGATAATTTTTGTAATGTCTGCTGGAATGTGGTATTCTCTGGGCTCATCGTCGCATGAGCATTTGTATGTATGGCATTCGATCCGCTTTACCGTGGTTGTATCGGGAGGTTACCCGACAGACCAATGAATTACTCCGTTTGAAGTGTAAGGTTAACCGAGATTGCCCTAATGGTGATGGTTAATACACTTGAGTCGGATTAATTCAGGTGGTTCTGCCACAGCTGGTATCAGAGCCGTAGCTGGTAACAGCTGGCACCAGAGCCGAAATGCATACGCCAGAGAATGCGACAAGCCTTAAAAACTCGTTTTCCTAAAACTTGACAAGAAGGATGTGTTGCGAAATACGTTGGTGCGCTAAGGATGGTGCCTAGTTCGTAAAGCCCTAAGGGATTATGGAAAGTTACTAGGTGGCTATCTAACCTCTATATATTATCAACTGACTTCCAGCACATTACTTTCTGTCAAAACTTACTTTCATGCACAACCGACCTTAAATTCTGTAACGACGCACTCATCGCTAAGGTAAGAAGGTAAGAATCCTCAGCCAACTGAGAGAGCTTGGCCTTCCTGTCGGTGATGCGAACCGAACACTGCCCTCAAGCAGTGGCTTACTTGAGGTGCTGCCAATATGCCAACTGTTAGTTGAATATATTGGGAGTAGAAGGTTTGGCGCAGGGTATGGCGATCGCTGTTCATACCCCCGTCTCATGACGGTACCCCCATGAATACGCTATCTCAATAGCGTATGTTAACGTCGTCTGTACGGCGGAAATTGTACAGATATCGTTTCTATAAGTAAACGGTAATGAATACGGACGCTTTCATGAGTGCTGGCATGAAAGGTTCATGAAATATATGTGCTCTATCAATCTTTTGCAGGTACACTAACCGCGATTACGATAAGTTAAAGAACGGTTAGAAAATCTCGACTAGCTATTATAGTGAGAGGCGTATCATATATGCCACCGAAACTAACTTCGTAAGACCAAAAGTAGTTGGCAATTATTTTATTTTGTGAGGACGAATAGGACGTGCATGCATCATGACTATATATATCTGAAATTGAAAATGCGTTGTATGAGAGTGGTAAGGTTCTTGCGTATCTAAGCATGATTTTGCATAAGGACTATCTAGCGAATCTGTCACAAATCTGCCATGACCGAAAAGAGATATTTATTGATCAAAGAAAATGACCTTTTCTGGTAAAGTTCATGTTGAAAGAATTGTTCCAAATTTTGTGTTCTATCTCCTGTTCAAAAATGAAAAAATTCTGAACTTATGGATAGTAAGAAATAACAGAAATCATGGAATGTCAGAATTCTGTCCAGAATAAGCACTTCTGCCCCTTAAATTTTTAGGCCCCCTTCCTACAGTTTTCTGCAAAAGAGTACAACACAAAACTTGTTCCAAATTTTGGCTGGGTAGATTTTCCCTGGTGCACGAAATATTGGCCCACTGTTCACTGAAATTTCTGGGTAGACAGTAAGGTAAAACCTGAAAAGAAAAACCATCTTAGAGACTTATCTAGGTCTGAAGTTGACTAGCAAAGTGGTGCACAAATACCTTAGGAGTGTTCTGGTGAAATTTGAGAATTTTTGGATATGAACTGTGGAAGTTATGGCTATTTTTGTACTCTATACAGAATCTGTCCCTGTGCTTTTCACACTTTTTCTTGGCCTCACCCATTTGATCTTTTGTTCAGATGGCCGAGCCTGTTGCTATGATGGTGGATGAGGATGGACGCGTTCACTCGCAGTGTCTCCACTGGGAGGGCTTTTCCTCTATTTTGTGGGATGTTCTGCGCACCGCGGGCTATCTAATTCCCCCATGTTACGCCGGACTGGAGTTTGCAGAGAATGGAGTTACCCAGTGCCGTGTCAACGTGACCGTTTTTCCGCACCCGCTACACCCGGAGTGGCCCGCCTTGGAGATTGAGGCTGTTGGTCGCCGTTTGGCCGATACTTGGGAGATTGCAGCCATGAGGGCGCTCACCACTTTTTGTGCGCAGCGTCCCGAGGTTGTCACACTCGCTCCCATTGGTTTGTTTCCTGCTGCCCAGGACAATGACCCTTTTTGGCTCAACAGGGTGCAGCATTCACAGTACTTGGTGGACTTTCATGCCCAGGAGACCATCGATACCTCCGTACGGTGCATGAATGCACTCTACCGACTTCTGACTCTCCAGAGTCAGGCGCTTGAGCAGCTCACTGATCTTGCACAGGCCTACCACATGATGGCAGATACCAGTGATGAGCAGATTAAGGAGCTCAGTAAGGATCTTGAGGACAGAGATGCTCAGATTGACCAACTTGAGGGCCAAATTCAGGAGCAGGACACTCTCATGGGTGAGAGAGATGACATGATAGTACACGTGGAGGAGCAGCTCCATGATCTGAACCTTGAGTTGGAGGATGCTAATGAGCACATTCAGTGGCACCATGATCAGAATGACCATCCCCATGAGGAGGACATGGAGGAAGATGAAGAGGAGCCACAGGAGGTTGACAGTGCCTCCGGTATGGATTTCGAGGGTGAAGTACCACAGGCACCTCAGATGGGAGCTCACTCTCCTACCAGTAGCGCGTCGTCTGTCAACGACCTGGATGACTTCTAGATGATGACCTAGACGGACTTTTGCACATACTCCTCGATAGGGTAGCCTAACTTTTGGCAAGTGTTGTAATAGGCTAACTAGGAGTTGAGTAACTCTTTTGTGATGGGTACACCTGAACCATGTGGATACCCTCAGCATGTAAGGAACAGCGATAAACATGGGTGATTTCGTTGTAAGTTGGTAAACGATGAAATCCACAATCGCTGAAACTTGTCGGAAATTTTATCCATGTCTCCTTACATTTCTGAGCTGTGAGTTGAATACCAAACCTGTCAGGAATTTTGTGATCGTGGTCCTTACAGAAATTCAGCATCATTGGACCTCGCTAGTTTGAGTTATAGGCAAAACATCACCTATCGATTTGCTGAAAAACAGCTGAGACAGTAAGGCAAAGGACGAGCCTTTCAACCATCTTAGCTATAGTTCTAGCACCTGAGTTACATACCAAAGTGGTGCATCCCTAAGTTCTCTAACTACTGCCAAAGTATGAGATGTTTTGGGTGGACCCACAGCAAGCTATGATTTTTCTCGTAGCAAACAGAAATTCTATCCATACTTCTAGCTGTGATTTCGGAAGTCTATGACTACACCAATCAGTTATGAATCGAGGAAGTAATGTGGATCGCGTTGCTAATGGTAACCTTTCACGTTTCAGATGGTTGGATCAACACGTGGCAACCTCGAGGGTTTTGGTGCCGGTGGCAGTAGACCGCGACAATCGCCACCACCCCCGCCCAGTTTGGTGGAAGTGATGGCCGCTCAAACCGAGCTGCTGCGTCAGCTGGTGCAAGGACAGCAACACCACCAGCGGGGTGGGCAAAATGTCCCCCACCCCCAAGCTGCAGGATATACGGATTTTTTGGGGACCCAGCCGCCCTTGTTCCATAAGACCGAGGAACCCTTGGACGCAGACGCATGGATTCGCACTATCGAATCCAAGTTCACACTACTTGTGGCCCCATGCTCTGAGGCCAACAAGGTTCGTTTTGCCGCGCAACAGCTTCGCGGTACCGCTCGTCTGTGGTGGGACCACTATTTTGCGATGCTCCCGGCTCATCATGTGGTCGACTGGGACGAATTCAAGGCCGCATTCCGGGCACATCATATCCCCGAGGGTCTCATGGAGAGGAAGTTGAACGAGTTCCTGGCACTCACCCAGGGCACCGGCACCGTGCTGCAGTACGCCCAGGCGTTCAACAATCTATGCCAGTATGCGGGCTATCACGCTGATACGGATACTAAGAAGCGTGACCGTTTCCGCAGAGGACTAAGCACCAAGCTCAAGGAACGTCTGAACCTAGTCAAGGCGGACACCTACAACGAATTGGTCAATATGGCCATTACCCAGGAAGACTGTATCATGGCACACCGGGCAGAGAAGAAGAGAAAGGCACCCGCTGGACCTTCAAGTGCTCAGCCACCAAGGTATCGCATCGTGCAAAATGCCGCACCCACAGCTCCACCAAGGGCCCCTCAGCCAGGGAGATGGATTGCCAGACCCCCACAGCAGCCAGGCACGGTACGACCCCCGATGCCTCCACAGAATGGTCCGAGGCCCACTCTTCAACAGTCTCTTCAACCTAGCCCCGCGAATCGTTGTTTCAAATGCGGGAGTTCCAACCACTTTGCACGAGCATGCCCTCAGTCTGGGCCGCCCAACCAAGGTCAGGGATCCAACCCGAACAACAAGAACAGGGGCAAGAGACAGACCCTGAAGGTCAAGCAAGGACGGATTAACTTCACCACGCTTGCAGAGCTTCCTGAAGGAGCCCCAGTAATGTCGGGTACATTCTCTATCCATAACAAGCCTGCAGTTATATTGTTTGATTCTGGTGCATCGCATAGTTTCATAAGTGCAAAATTCGGTGCAAAAGTAGGCTTGGATGTTTGTCACACAAAAGGGTCATATATGATATCAACACCGGGTGGTAAAATTGCTTCGAATCAAATGATCAGACAAGTACCAGTCAAGTTGGGTAGTAAAACCATCAACACAAACTTGGTTCTCTTACCCCTTGACGGCATAGATCTTATTTTGGGTATGAATTGGATGGTTTTGCACAAAGTCACACTGGACCCCTTGTCCCGAGCTGTGGAAATAAATTCACCTAGTCACGGAGCCACCACCCTTTACCTACCATTCCTAGATTGCACGAATTCCTGTGCTTACAAGATGGAAGGACTTAAGCTAGAGGATATTCCTGTGGTAAACGAGTATGCCGACGTTTTTCCGGATGACTTACCAGGAATGCCACCGGATAGGGATATTGAGTTGATCATCGAACTGCAACCGGGCACTGCACCTATATCCAAAAGACCATATAGGATGCCCCCTAAAGAATTGGCAGAGCTGAAAATTCAACTCCAAGAACTGTTGGACAAAGGTTTCATTCGCCCTAGCGCGTCACCTTGGGGATGTCCAGCCCTATTCGTAAAGAAGAAGGATGACAGTTTGAGGTTATGCGTTGACTACCGGCCTCTCAACACAGTAACCATTAAGAATAAATACCCACTTCCTCGTATCGATGTACTCTTCGATCAATTAGCTGGAGCCAGAGTCTTCTCAAAAATTGATCTTCGTTCGGGATATCATCAGATCAAGATTCGCCCGTGCGATATTCCTAAGACCGCCTTCTCCACACGATATGGACTATATGAATTCTTGGTCATGTCCTTTGGACTCACAAATGCCCCTGCCTACTTCATGTATCTCATGAATTCGGTATTCATGCCCGAACTTGACAAATTCGTCGTAGTGTTCATCGATGACATCCTTATCTATTCCAAGGATGAGGAAGAGCATGCCAAGCACCTTCGCACTGTTCTTCAGCGACTCAGAGACCATCAGCTCTATGCTAAGTTTTCTAAGTGTGAATTCTGGTTGGATACTGTAAAGTTCTTGGGTCACACGATCTCCAGCGAAGGCATAGCTGTTGACCCCAGCAAGGTACAAGAGGTGATGGATTGGAAACCCCCTACCTCTGTTCATCAGATCCGTAGTTTTCTCGGCTTAGCCGGTTACTACCGTCGTTTCATCCCGGATTTCTCCTGAATTGCTAAGCCCATGATGAACTGTTAAAGAAGGAAGTAAAGTTTGTATGGAATGAGAAATGTGAAGAAGCTTTCCACACTCTCAGAGAGCATCTGACTACTGAACCTGTGTTAGCTCAACCCGATAATACCAAGTCGTTCGATGTGTATTGTGACGCATCGGGTACTGGTCTAGGATGTGTGCTTATGCAAGAGAATCGAGTGATTGCATATGCCTCACGAGCCCTTCGGCCCCATGAATAGAATTATCCCACTCATGATCTTGAGCTTGCAGCTGTCATTCACGCTCTAAAAATATGGAGGCACTATCTCATGGGTACACAGTGCAATATCTACACTGATCATAAGAGTCTCAAGTATATCTTCACACAAGCCGATCTGAATATGAGACAACGAAGATGGCTAGAATTAATCAAGGATTATGACCTTGAAGTGCACTATTACCCCGGCAAGGCTAATGTAGTCGCGGATGCACTAAGCCGCAAGTCCTATTGCCATTGCTTATCCATGGAATCCTACAATGAGACATTGTGTGCAGAAATGAGGAAGCTTAACATGGAAATGGTTTCCCAAGGCACTCTAAATCACATCTCAGTGGAGCCCACTCTTCACGACCAAATCGTCATGGCACAACTACATGATGAAGGAATTAAGATCATCAAACAAAAACTCTCTCTAGGTGAGGAGAAGTATAAATGTTTCCGCCTGGACCATAAGGGAGTTCTATGGTTCGAAAGTCGTATAGTCGTTCCGAAGAATCATGAACTCCGCAAGCAAATTCTCGATGAGGCACACCTTTCCAAATTCTCTATCCACCCCGGCAGTAACAAAATGTATCAAGACCTAAGGCAAAACTTCTGGTGGACTAGAATGAAAAGAGAAATTGCTACGTATGTCTCAGAATGTGACACGTGCCAGAGAGTTAAAGCTAGCCACTTGAAAGTAGCCGGTACACTTCAACCGTTACCTATACCATCCTGGAAATGGGAAGACATAAGTATGGACTTCATCGTTGGACTACCAAACACTTCCCAGAAACATGATTCCATATGGGTTATCGTTGATAGACTCACAAAGACGGCACATTTCCTTCCGGTACACACCACCTATTCTGCCAAGAAATATGCTGAGATTTACCTCGATCGTATTGTTTGCTTACATGGAATACCTAAGACAATTATTTCTGATCGTGGTACTCAGTTTGTAGCACACTTTTGGGAACAACTGCAAACGTCTCTTGGTACTAAACTGATTCGCAGCTCAGCATAACATCCTCAGACTGACGGACAAATAGAAAGAGTAAACCAAATTCTTGAAGACATGCTGAGAGCTTGCGTCATTCACTATGACAAGAATTGGGACAAATGCCTACCCCTAGCAGAGTTCTCGTACAACAATAGCTATCAAACGAGTTTGAAAATGGCACCATTTGAGGCCTTGTACGGACGAAGGTGTCGAACTCCTTTGAGCTAGTCACAAACCGGAGAACGTAAAATAATTGGACCTGACCTGGTAATCGAGGCAGAGGAGAAAGTAAAAGTAATACAAGCAAATCTTAAGGCCACACAAGCCCGACAAAAGAGCTATTCCGATAAAAGGAGAAAGCCCCTAAAATTCGAAGTTGGCGATCATGTCTATCTTCGAGTTTCACCAACCAAGGGAGTGCAAAGATTCGGAATCAAAGGCAAACTAGCTCCCCGTTATGTTGGTCCTTACGAAATCATTGAGAACTGCGGACCCGTAGTCTACAAATTACGACTGCCCCCTCAGCTCATGGCCACCCATGATGTCTTCCACGTATCTCAACTCAAGAAGTGTATTCGAGTCCCTATCGAGATTGTGGAACAACAAGAAATATTGTTAGAACCCGACCTCTCGTATGTCGAACACCCGGTTAGAATTTTGGATCGAAAAGAAAGAGGGACCAGGAGGAAAGTGATTAAAATGTATAAAGTTCAATGGAATCATCACACTGAAGAAGAAGCCACCTGGGAAACCGAGAGCTACCTAAACCAAAATTTCCCTGGTTTTCTTATCTCAACCACTGGTAGGTGCACCCCTGTTCACACTAAGATCTACCGAATCTCGGGGCGAGATTCTTGTTAAGGGGGGAAGGCTGTAACAACCCTGATAAATTGCAATTCTAAAAGCAATGTCATTAGCCTAACCCTATGCTTAACCAACTAATAAAAGGGTGAAAAGAATTAGAACAAGTTAAGTTGAATTTCAAATTTAAATTGGGCCCATATGAATACCTTCGAATTATTAAATTAACTTTCAAACCATAAGCCAAATGAGATGTTGCCTGAAACCAAACTTGTAGAACTCTTTATTCTGAACAACTTTCATGTTCAAAAGTTTTTGAAATTCAAATTAGAAAGTGGAGAAAACATCGTGTTTGCAACCAGCCCCCTGGAACTTTTCAAATTCTTGCAAAAAGGTCCTTCGCCCATCCTCTCTCTCCCCTCCCCGCCCGACAGCACAACCAGGTGGCCGGCGACGCCTGACCGGCGCGAGCCGCCAGGCCAGTGGCCGCCGTTCCTCGCCCCGAAACCCGGCTTTGCCCCCCCCCCCCCCCCCCCACCGCCGCGCTGCCCAGCCCGCGCTCGCCGCGCGCGCCACGCCTGCCCAGCCTCTGCTCGCCGCCCGCCGCGCCCAACCGCCTCGCCGCGCCGTGCCGTCCCGCCCGCCGCGACCGCCCGTCGCTGCGCTTGCCGCCCGCCCGAGCCACTGCTGCAGCTGTCCCTCCAATCCCCGTGCTGCGCTATCTCACGCTCCCCCACGCAAATCCCCGGCCGCCAGTCACGCGCTCCCGCCCGCCGCATGCCGCGCCGGCGAACCGAGCCGCCCACCGTGGCCAGTGGCACGCCCCTGCCGTGTCTCCACCCCTGCGCGTCGCCCGGCACCCCCACCCCCTCCTGCCCCTATAAAAGTCACCCCAGGCCGCCCGCGCGAGTCACAAGCAGCCAGCGGACGCTCGCCGCCGGCATTGCCGCCGCCGAGCTCCACCCGCTCGTGGACAGCCATCCACAGCCGCCCCCTGCCCAAATTGAAGCTCAAGCCACCACCACATCATCCCACCGAAGCTCGCCGACCCGCTCAACGCCGCCCAGGACCACCGGAGTGCCGCCGCCCGCGCTGTCGCCGCCACCCGCCGCCCCTGCTCACCGCGGACAGCTCGACTCCGACCTCATCCGCCCAAGCCAAGCACCCGAGCAGCTTCCCCACGCGCCACTGAAGCTCCCCGTCCGGACCAGACCGCCCCAAGCCCGCCGGAGCACCGCCATTGACGCGTGCCGCCGCCGCCGCCGCCCCTGCTCCAACGCCGGCGAGCTACTCCCGGCCGTCCCCCACCCGAACAAGACCCCCACGAGGTAGCCCTCGCACCCCTGATCGTTCCCCAGCCCTCACCCCTCGCCGCCGGCGAGCCCCCTCGCCGGAATTTCGGCCGGCCACCGTACCCGAGCCGCCCGAGGACCCAATTGCAGTAATTGAAATCTTTAGAAGGGTCTGCACGTAAGATTCAAGGACCCAGTTGTAAAAGAAAGTTTCAAATCTAGATTCAAATTCAGTGAACTTGTAAAATTCGTATAAAATCGTAGAAACTTCAGAAAAATGCAAACTAAACTGTTCTGGAATACTTAGAAGAATCTCTACAACTTTTGTTACGTAAAGTTTCTCAGATTCTCAATATATTTTGCTCTACATTAAATGGAAATTTTAATGGACTTCTTTTGTACCCACTGTTGTAGATCAATGCTGACCCTAAAGTTTGGGCAGTGAGTTAGTTGCTTGATTTTTAGGACTGTGTAAAAAGATCAGGCCCAAATTCCATCTCTATTTATACTGTTTATTAAACATAGTTTCATAGCATAAGTGGATAAATATTTTTATCCCTGCAGTTAGGTGATGAATCACCTAATGAAACTTTTTCTATACTGGTGTAATGGTACCTAGATGCCAAAGAAAAATTGGGAGACTTTTTATCGCAAAGGAACCTATTTATTTGATTTATGCGCTAATAACATACATTAAATTAAGAAAATAGTATCCTAGCTTGGAAAATTCTCATATTTTTTACTAGAAGATACTCAGTGGTAGAGGTTGCTGTGTAAAAAGTTTCGTGGACAAAAACCCTGTGTAGGATCCTGTAAAAACAAATCCTTGATTAACCTAGGTGTGTAATGTCACATTTACTATGCTCTGAAAACTGCATAAAAAATACTATAAAAATTACAGTAGCTCCTGCATGCTTAAATAAAAGCCCTGTAAAAATCTTAGTCTCTGGTTTTGCACCAATTGTTCTGTACAAAAAGAACAAGAGTCTAGCAGCAACCATGTAATATATTTTTCATAATTAATCTGCTGCATGAAATTGGCGGAAAATTTTACAGTAAGCATATCTTTCCCTGATGTGCCTAGATCCAAGGTTTCATGACCAGAAACTACCCACTGTAGTAGTTACACTTAAATCATGTTTCCATGAGGAACATAAGTTCCCATGAACACCCACCCCACCTTGCTTAACGAAGTTACTCATTGTACTATTCTACTCTATTAACGATTGCCCACGAATGATAAAGTAACTCACTTCACGACAAACTCATGCTTTACAAACTGCAACTTTATCGTGAAGGAAATCATGTCGTTTACCATTACCACTACTTAAACTTGTGCATTCATGTAGAAACGACTACTCTCGCCGACGGAACTTACGAGCTGGTACCCGAGTCCGAGAGTGAGCAGTGAGAAGCCCAGGCAAATTTAACTGAAGCAGTTGAAGACCCGGGTCAATGTTCAGACGATCCCCGGACTAACTTTGCACAAGAAGGCAAGCCCCGGAGCATAACCCAATTCCTTTCCTAAATTATGCAACTCACTACTCTTTTGCTTGTGCATTAAGTTTATAGGAGTTGAATGAAATCTTAGTTGCATGATGTTAGGAACCCATGCTTGGAAAACTAGATGTAAGGTTCGATAGAATGCTGTGCAAATAGGACTCCGGTAAAAGCCGAGTGATTTCCGGTCACTCGCGAGAAAATAGGAGTTGAATGTTTACTACACGCTGCAATCATAAGGACAACGGACGGGCTATGGTACGATGTTTGCGATTGAGGCCCGTCTGTTTAGTGAAAAATGCTAAAGCCGCAGTGTGTGGTAGTGGTGGTTAAGTCTTTGAACGTACTAACCACATGCCGAGAATATGGTAATCGGTAAGCTTAAGTACCTGATTGGCCCGGCAAGTGGATGACAACCTACCCTTTGAACTTCGGTCCCATGTGCATCTGGCGAGTGCAGAGAGTGGTCACGACCCGGCGGCGAACCGTGGCGTGGGGCTCTTGTACTCTCGGAGGGTAGCTCCGATCCACGACCCGGAAAGAAAGGGGAAAAGTTGCACGTGTGACTCTGGGAGTAACCACGTGACGTGTGTTTAGGTTTCCCTTGCAAGGTTAAGAAATTCGATTCGAATCGTCCGTTTCTCACGGCTATTGAGACCGCTTAATCACTTTTACCCACAGAGTAAGAAGAGGAACAATGATGATGAATAAACTTGTTGGATGAAATTTAATGCTTCACCATGAATAATATTGGATAGCTGCTTATCTAGAATGGTTAATGAAACTAGAATCTTGAGCTAAAAGTTGAAAGTAAGGACCCACTCGTAGATACTTTTCGGCAAAACAAACCCCTGAGCCAAAAAGCCTTGCATGTCTAGAGTCGGTGGAGTAGATTCCACTACACGGGTAAGTCTTGCTGAGTATTAGTATACTTAGCCTTGCTTGTGGCTCGTTTTCAGGTGAGACCTTCGAAGATATGATTGCTAGCTTGACTTGGCCCTGCACTCTTCCCCCTGGTTGGTCGGTGGAATGGGATACGCCCCCGGCCAATGGAGATAACGCCGAGTGATGTCTCGTACGGGCTTCACTGAGACATCCTGTATCGTCGAGTAGCTTTCGTTATTTTAATTCCGCTGCCATTTAAACTCTGAAGAACTTATTAGTTATGATCACTGAAGTACTTGATTACTAAACTCAAACTTGGTTTGTAATATTCACCTATGATAATTTTTGTAATATCTGCTGGAATGTGGTATTCTCTGGGCTCATCGTCGCATGAGCATTTGTATGTATGGCATTCGATCCGCTTTACCGTGGTTGTATCGGGAGGTTACCCGACAGACCAATGGATTAGTCCGTTTGAAGTGTAAGGTTAACCGAGATTGCCCTAATGGTGATGGTTAATACACTTGAGCCGGATTAATTCAGGTGGTTCTGCCACAATGCAGGTGTCTGATATGGCCGATATCCTGATTTTATAGGTAACCGGTGTTCAACAATGGACCGGTCTAGACCTGGCATCTCATGATACTCCCAAGCAAAGCAATCCTTGAATTCTTTTAATAAACTTATCAGTTTACACTTATACGCAGGATTCAAATTAGCACTAATATACGTCGGCCTTGATTTGCTGCTATCTCCCAAATCTACCATCTCCAATAAATCGGCCGACGTAAATCCATGCCCAAGCTTCCCGTCTTCTCGGACGAGCTGATCCATCTATTCTGAATCTTCAGAGCCGACTGCTTGGATCGGCTGCAGACCGAAATCGGACACTTTCAGGAAGTCAGTGTCCCAAGTCCTGCCAGATATATATTTGACGTGCTCGCAGCTCCACTGTTGCGTGTCGGCCGCTGCAACGCTGTAGGCGGAATCGGCGGTGACTATCTGTGTGCTGTCGCCGACCCATTGCACGAGGCATTGATGCATTGTAGATGGGACACAGCAGTTTGCATGTATCCAGTCGCGACCAAGCAGCATGTTGTAGGATCCCTTACCATTAATAACGAAAAGGGTGGTAGGAAGGGTCTTACTGCCGATGGTGAGGTCGACGCAGAGCGCTCCACGGGCGGGAGACACGTTGCCTTCGAAATCCTTCAGCATCATGTCCGTCTTGGTGAGATCTTCATCGCTCTTGCCTAGCTTGCAGAACATGGCGTACGGCATGATGTTAACCGCGGCACCTCCATCTACTAGCAATCTGGTGACGGGTCGTCCATTAACATAGCCCTTGAGAAACAACACTTTAAGATGTTGCCATTTTCCTTCTTCTGGTTTCTCAAAAGTAGCCGTCATCAGCTCTAATACCAGTTGCGCCATTTGTTCTTCCATCCTTGTCGCTTTGTCTCGATCGTCAGGCGCCATGAATTCAATCGGCAATATGAACACCATGTTGATGTCGACTGCAGATTCTTGATTGTCTGCTTCTTGACCATTGTTTTTCTTTGTGCGCCACACTCGAGACTTAACATTTCTTTTCTCTGGCACCTGCCTCTGTTCTTCCTCTTGATGCTCCCACTGGCGCAGGTGTTGGATCCTCCGTTTCTGGGATCTGGATAGGCCATCGGGACACCACCTGGGGTTCACTGATTTGGCCGATGATCTGGCGCGTTCCCAATCCGGTTCCCTTCACAGGGGGTTCTCGTCTGACACCCTGTCATCGGCCATCTCTTCCAGCCGATCGTGCACGCTGACCCTACCCCCCAGTCCATCCTGTTGGTTGATCCTGCCTTTTGACCGGTGGTACTGGTCAACTCTGCCCCCCAGCCGATCATGCACCGAAATGTGCTGTTCCTCTCGTCCGCGCCGATTTCTGCTGATCGGCTCTGATCCTCTGTCCCTAGAGTGTGACCTCAGGCGATCGTTGCAACTCAATCCGTTACACTCCGGACAGTTATCGGCAGACGGCAATCTGATGTCGTTCTCCTAGCAATGGATGAAGAACGGACATTGCCAGTGATCTTCATGCCGGCGTATCATCTCGTCGTGGCATCTTGATTGTTCTTGCTGTTGCCGATATTTGCTGAGCAAAAACTGGGAGGTGACGGGTTTGCGTGGTCGTTCTGACCCCCACCTGTTCCTTTTGATCTCTTCCGCCGTAATCTGCCTCCTGGGATCGACGGCGCCGCCCCTTCTTGCCGATTCTGACATCAGCACCTTGGTTTGACGTGAATTTCCTCCGGTGTCAACCATGTTAGCCGGGAAGGGATGCTGATCTATCTTCATCGATTTTGCCGATTTAGCCGGGACTTCAAATTTGAGCCTCCCCTGCTCGATGGCTGATTGTATCTGCTGTCGGAAGACTTTGCATTCATTTGTATCGTGAGATGTGGCGTTGTGCCACTTGCAGTACTTCATCTTTTTGAGCTGATCGGCCGTAGGGATGGTATGATACTGAGAAAGTTTAATCTGCCCCTACGGGAGTAATAAGTCAAAAATTTTATCGGCTTTTGATGTGTCAAGGCCGAATGTCTCTGGCTCTTTCTTTCCGAAAGGGCATGATATTGGTTTTTTGCCCTTTACCCACTCTGCCAGGCCGATTTCCTCCTGCCTATCAGATTCAGATCCTTCTAAGTATGCTACCTTTTTCTGGAAATTCCTCCGCTGCTCAAACGGACGGACTTCCTGTCCTGCCAATCGGTGCACGATCTGGCTTAGGCTTTCAAACTGCTGTGAAGCATACCTCTCCTTGATTTGTGGCAGGAGGCCTTGGAAAGCGATATCGGCCAACTGTGCATCGGTCAGAGCCAGGCTGTAGCATTTATTTCTGACCTCTCTGAACCTCTGTATATATCCAGTCACTGGTTCATCGCTCCTCTGCCTGAGGCTGGTCAAATCTGAGAGCTTCATCTCATGTACTCCTGCGTAGAAGTACTTGTGGAACTGCTTTTCCAGATCGGCCCACGTAACAATAGAATTTGGTGGCAAAGTGGTGAACCACTGGAAGGCCGATCCTGAGAGAGACGATGAAAATAGCCGCACCCTCAGAGCATCTTGTGTGGCAGCCTCCCCGCACTGGATGATGAATCGGTTGATGTGCTCTACGGTGGATGTGTCGTCGATCCCCGAAAAATTGGTGAAATCAGGAACTTTGTAGCGGTGTGGGAACGGCAGCAAGTCATAGGCTGATGGGTATGGCGTCTTATATGTGTAAGTCTGCACTTTCGGCTTCAACCCAAATTGGTCCTGGATCACCTCTGCAATTCTTGCCGTCCAGTCCACCTGCTGCTGATGAACGACCGTTTGCGGCGCCGGCATATGTTGAAGGGCTGGTACAGCTGGGTGATGAATCGAAGCATGCGGCGAGTTTTGCTGAGCAGCTGATAGTTGATGGCGAAGTGTATCTGCCGCTCCATCGTATGTCATCATTGGCACCATGCCTCTGAATGCTTCTACAGCGCTTGCCCCCCTGCCGATTTCTGATGAGATCGGCTGATACTGAGAGACCGTCGACCGGACGGCCGATTGGTGAGATGCCTGGATCGGATAGCTTCCATGCCCGACTGATGAATCGGGGAAAGCCGTTGTCGCCGATATCCCCCAGGGTACTGAGCTTGTGGGCAGCGATTGTACAGAAGAAATCTGGACGGGTTGAAACGGTGTCTGTGGTGGAAAACATGGTGCACCGCTGTACCTTGGAGACGCTGGAGGCAACGGAGTGTTGTATCCCTCACGTTGCGTCAATATCGGCTGAGGAGCCGATTGGGACGCGCCTAGTAAGTTCCTGGCTGGCAGCGTAATTGGTGGGGTATACGCTGGCCCCTGATAGCCTTGAATCGCTCCGCTGGCCAGAGAGCTGATGACGACGTTGTACACCGTGTTGGTCATCACAGAGGACTGATCGATGAACGCCTGGTAGACGGACTGTTGAATCATATTGGACATCTTGCCCGAGTCCTCAGCAATGGTGATGTGGCGAGGAAAACTGGAATAGGAGCTTTCTTGACAGCATCCCCGCTTCTGGTACGACTGAACGACTGCAAATACATCTTCTTGTAATCTTCTAGATGTTTAGCTAACTCTTCCCTCTGGTCGTCCTTGAGATCCGCTTCTGTGACCTCAATGATGTTGCCGTCGGAAATTTCCTCGTTCTTCGACATATCGGATCTTGAAGTTTGGTCCCACCGGGCGTGCCAAAAGTGTGTTGGCGCTAAAATCGGCCAGACAGAAATCGGCCGATGGTCTTCAGCGTCGGACACACGACCCGGGAGAATCTGCTTAGCTCCTGTTCGGGTTATCGCCCTGGTACGGTTCGCACGGCGTGCCAGTCAATCTGACCTGTTGATTGACATGGAAATAAGAGTATTAAATTCCAGGCGCTCCGATCGGCTGGAGTTCCGATCTGTCCTGAAGAGCGCGTCGGCGAATCGGCCGATTTGCTGTAAAGATGATCGGCTATGGATCAGCCGATAATTGCGTAATAATTGTAAAGAAGACTGCAGGAGCGATCTAAACAATTATTACGGATGCAACACTTGAAATAGATTTAATCGGCTGTAAGATGATAAATCGAAGAAGAACGATGACGAAGCCGATTACTCTGATCTCAAGCTGGATAACTGGTGATAATACTAAAACAACAAGTAAAACTTGCAATTCTAGTAAATATCGATAACTGGTGAATAAATCTAAACGAAACCACAGCGATGCGCCCGTAGTTAAAGCTCGGATATTACTCGATAAGCGGAACCTACCAATTGGCCGGAGATCAAGTTGATGCAGCCCTGCCAATCCGTACGAACTCGTGAAAGAAGAAAAGTATTGGCGAAGTCGCCGACTTGAAAGTAAATTGCTGGAAAAGGTAGAAGTATTGTTGTTGATTGATGTGTTGATGTCTTTGCAAAGCCCTGACGACTCCTATTTATACCCTAACTACTAGGACTCCTGGTCGATTACGACTTGTTACAACCTTATTTAAAAACAGGAAAACTACTATATCTATAATATCTTTTAAAAAGGAAACGGACTCCCGCAGAATCTTCAGCTGCCGTCTCCTAATCCAATCAGGACTTTTTTCAATTGCTTCCTGACCGACTTAGCGTTGCTCTGTTGACCAACTTTTGACCGGGACCTTCCGAAATAGTCCCGTCCTGTGGCGCAAGCTGCATCACCAATCGGCCGATTTTCAACTGTTACCTCAATCGGCCGATTCCTTACTGTAGCCTTCAGATCTGCCGCATCGGCCAATCTTCTCCTCCTGACGCCGATTCAACACGTGCCAAAATCTGGCGTCAACAACCTTCCAAAAGATTTGAAAATAAGTCGCTGATGACACGTGTCCCGCAGCCCCCGAGCCTTGAATCCAAATCCCCAAGGTTTTAGAATAAAGGATCAAAAAGAATTGTGGCATGCAATATATGACAGTAAAGATTTGATGGTTAAGATGGGCAAATTCGTTAGAAAATCTGAAGACCGCTTTTTTTGGGATAAATTCCCTGAAAAAATGGTTAAACAAATAACTTCTCCAAAAAGCGGCCTAATGTACCGCTCAAATCAAATCTTGTTCCCTAAATCAATGTCTATATAAGACCTCTAGATTAAAAATATGAAAAACCGCTTATTTTGGAATAAAATCCCAGAAATAATGGTTAAACAATTATCATCCCGAGATAAATCTTCAAAAAGCCTCTTCAACCAGGATCTTCCAAGTAGTTTTACAGCGTTCAGCCTTAAAGCCTGAGAGATATCGCTGAAAGCACGCTGAGTGCCCTATCGCATCCAGCCCCCAAGCCTGGGAGCTAGATGAGGCGCATAGTATATGCCCAGTAGTCGGTGGCACCAGCCACCGAGCTTAGGCATTGGCTAAGTCGCTACTAGATCTTGTACTGTCGATGAAGCCAACAAGTCAGAGTCGATTCCGACTGGATTTGCAGGCGAGATGAGTAGTCGAAGTAGTCGAACACGCGTAAAACTAGTCGGAAACAAGTAAACGCCTTGTCTTGGGAGCGAGGCCCCTTCAGTAACATAGGATACTAGTCGGAAACTAGTAATATGTTACTGGAAGTGTGGGAGCGAGGCCCCATTCAGCAAACTTGCGCGTAATACGAGTCGTAAACCAGTAAAACCGAGTTATATTAGAAGTATGGGAGCGAGGCCCCTTCAGTAACATACGATACTAGTTGGAAACTAGTAACCTATTACTGGAAGTATGGGAGCGAGGCTCCTTCAGCAAACTTGCGCGTAATACCAGTCGTAAACCAGTAAAACGGAGTTGTACTGGAAGTATGGGAGCGAGGCCCCTTTAGTAACATTGGATACTAGTCGAAAACTTGTAATCTATTACTGGAAGTATGGGAACAAGGCTCCTTCAGCAAACTTGCACGTAATACCAGTCGTAAACGAGTAAAATAGTGTTGTACTGGAAGTTTTGATCTCCAAGCGCCAATAGAAGATGCCTTGTTGGCTAAGGATGAAAACGGAGTAGATGCTCGATATTCCAGGAAAGGAACATCCTGGCCATCAGGATACAGTATGCGATACGACCCAGGTCCTGTAGCCTTGTACACAATGAAAGGCCCCTCCCATCAGGAGTTAAGCTTGTGAAGTCCGGTTTCATCCTGGATTCGTCGAAGAACCATATCTCCAAAGTTGAAAGAGCGTCATTGAATGTACTGGTCATGATAACGACGGACTCCATGTAAGTAGCAGGCCGACTGGTGCAAGACATTGCATCTGATTTCTACTTCATAATCAAGTTCGAGAAGTCTTGCGTCGTCAGCCTGTCCTTCTTCATACATCTCAAGTCGAGGAGAATTCCACATGACATTAGCCGGTAATATAGCTTCAGACCCATATACGAGAAAAAAAGGTGACTGTCCTGTGGCCTTGCATGGTTGCGTGCGAAGCCTCCAGATTACTAATGAGATCTTGTCGATCCACTTGCCGCCCTTTTTGCTATTCTCGTCGTAGAGTCTTTTCCTCAAGCCATCAAGAATCAAGCCCTTGGCGCGCTCAACCTTGCCATTGGCCCGCGGGTGAGCCACTGAAACGTACTTGACCTCAACTAAACTGCGTTCAGAAAAATCCTGGAACTGATGCGAGTGGAAATTGGATCCTAGATCCATGGTGATGGTGTTGGAGAAACCAAAATGGTGCAAGATGTCGTCGTCCTCCTGATCTTTTCATTTTCTGGCTTGGGGAAGCTGTGGAGCGTTGAGTGACTTGCGTTCAGAAAAATCCCCTTGATGGTGTAGTATTAAACGACGAGTACTCTTCGTTGGAGTTCGTGTTGTTGTCAAAAACGGGGGCCCCCCGACAGGCGGTGGCTCCCACGTCCTTGAGCTTGAGCAGAAGATCTAAGTCCTCTTTCAAGTTGGAGAAGGAATTGGATTTTGTGGTCCCCTCAGATCGGTTTGAGTTCTATCTGACAAGTTCTGGTGCAGCACGAGTGGAAATCGCGTCGAAAATGGACAACTTTTTGATTTGTAGGACCAGATCAGGGAGCAGGAACTCGTCGAGGTTGTCGATGATCTCGTCGAGGTCGCTGTGTCGAGTTATTATTGAAGCCACCCGAGCCATTGGCGACGCAGATCCAGGAGCTGAAGACAAAAGTTGTGCCCGCGTCGAGCACAACACTTGTGAAGTTGAAAGACGCCATCGAGTTCTCCGGTGGATGCTCAATGGACACCCCTACAAGGCGCGCCAGCTATCGGTGTTTTACCACCACGCCCACAGAGGGATACCCCCGAGGTGGTGAGTTTGTAGGTAGGGTGTTGCTGAGATCAGGAACTCGAAGGTTTAAGGAACACAAAGTTTAGACAGGTTCAGGCCGCCGAGAGCATAATACCCTATGTCATGTGTGGTTTGTATTGCCTTAGGTGGTGATCGGGTGATCTCCTATTTGGTGGGGATCTGTCGGTGTTTTACGGCCACGCCCACCGAGGGATATCCCCGAGGTGCTGAGTTTGTAGGTAGGGTATCGCCGAGATCTGGAACTCGAAGGTGCAAGGAACACAAGGTTTTGACAGGTTCGATCCACCGAGAGCGTAATACCGTACGTCCTGTGTGGTTTGTATTGCCTTAGGTGGTGATCGGGTGATCTCCTATTTGGAGGGGGTCCCTGTTCGCCCTTATATACTCTGGGGGACAGGTTTACATGGAAGTCCTAGTCGGATACAAGCCCGGCAGTCCCACCCGAGTACTTTTCGGGTAGTTTCCAATCTTCTCCGACTAGTTTTACTACTGTATGAGTAGTCCTACTACGCTACGAGGAGTTACAACAAATGTAGGGCGTGGCCCATGTCCCATCCCTTATACTAGGAAAAGTACGCTACGTGCACAGAATCGTGGGCCTAGGTCTGACAAGCCCCCGAGCTCTTCGTACTGCAGGCGTTTCGAGTTCTCCCGAACTCCATCTTGAAGGTGTCTTCCGTGTACTTCCTTGGCTGCATTGAGGCGCTCATGCCCCGAGTAGTTGTCAGGTCTTCTTTTATATGGGGTGCGATTAAACTCGCACTCCATATGGAGTAGCCCCCGAGCCTTAGGTTTACTTGTAGAATAAGGCTGAGGGTCAATTTAATCTTGAGTCTTCTGTCCTTATCTTCCAAAAGCTTTGAAAAATAAGTCACTGATGACACGTGTCCTGCAGCACCCGAGCCTTGAATCCAAATATCCAAGGTTTTGAATAATAGATCCAAAGAATCATGGCATGAAATATATGATGATAAGGATTTGATGGTTAAGATGGGTAAAATTGGTTCAGAAATTCGGAAACCGCTTTTTTGGGGATGAATTCCCTGAAATAATGGTTAAACCAATAATTTCTCCAAAAAAGCGCTGTAAATTACCGCTCGAATGAAATCTTGTTCCCTGGGTCAATGGCTAGATAAGACCTCTGGGTTAAAAATTTTAAAAACCCTTATTTCGGAATAGAATTCCAGAAATACTGGTTAAGCAGTTATCTTCCCAAGATAAATCTTCAAAAAGTACCTTTAATCACGATCTTCCGAGTAGTTTTACAGCGTCCGGCATAAAAGCATGAGAGCTGTCGCTGAAAACACGCTGAGTGCCATATCGCATCCCACCCTCGAGCCAGGGAGCCAGATCAGTAGCATGGTATATACGTAGCAGTCGGTGGCGTCAGCCCCCAATCCCAGGCATCGGCCAAGTTGCCGCGGGATCTTGCATCAATCGATGAAACCGTCTGGCCGGAGGTTAGTCCGACTAGATTTGTAGGCGAGACGAGTAGTCGAACACGTGTAGACCTAGTCGTAAACTAGTAAACGTGTTGTCATGGGAGCAAGGCCCCTTCAGTAACATAGGATACTAGTCAAAAACTAGTAATCTGTTATTGGAAGTGTGGGAGTGAGGCCCCTTCAGCAAACTTGCGCATAATACCAGTCATAAACTAGTAAAACCGAGTTATACTGGAAGTATGGAAGCGAGGCCCCTTCAGTAACATAGGATACTAGTCGGAAACTAGTAATCTGTTACTGGAAGTATGGGAGCGAGGCCCCTTCAGCAAACTTGCGCGTAATACCAGTCGTAAACCAGTAAAACGGAGTTGTACTGGAAGTATGGGAGCGAGGCCCCTTTAAGCTTGTGCAGCCCGATTTCATCCTGGATTCGTCGAAGAACCATATCTCCAACGTTGAAAGAGCATCGTTGAATGTTCCAGTCGTGATAACGACAGACTTCTTATAAGTAGCGGGCCATTTGGAGCAAGACATTGCATCTGATTTCTACTTCATAATCAAGTTCGAGAAGTCTTGCTCTGTCAGCCTCACCTTCTTCATACACGTGGTATCCAAATCGACGATAGATGATCATGTTTTTTTCCGCTGATGTTAAACTCTGAATTAATTTTTATGTTTAAACTTTAAAGTACTCATTGGAAGAACTCGACTTGTAATAATTGATTCCAGACTTGTTTAAACTTTAAAGTACTCATTTGAAGTACTCATGCGAATTATGTGTATGCTTTGTTTCGATAGAAATATTAAGTGGTCATATCGGGATTTACCTGACAGACTGTCGGATTACTCCGTTTGAAGTGCATGGTGGCTGGTGCATCTTTGTGGATGATGGTTAGTGCACTTGAGCCGGGTTAATTCGGGCGGTTCTTCCAGAATACATCTCCAGTCGAGGAGACTTCCACATGACATCAGCCGGCAATATAGCTTCAGACCCATATACGAGAAAGAAAGGTGACTGTCCTGTGGCCTTGCTTGGTTGTGTGCGAAGCCTCTAGATTACTGATGAGATCTCGTCGATCCACTTGCCGCCCTTTTTGTTGTTCTCATCGTAGAGTCTTTTCTTCAAGCCATCAAGAATCAAGCCATTGGCGCGCTCAACCTGGCCATTGGCTCACGGGTGAGCCACTGAAACGTACTTGACCTCAACTAAACTGCATTCACAAAAATCCCAGAACTGATGCGAGTCGAAATTGGATCCTAGATCCGTGATGATAGTGTTGGAGAAACCAAAACGGTGCAAGATGTCGTAGATGAAGGTCACCCTTGTCGTCGTCCTCCTGATCTTTTCGCTTTTCGGCATGGGGAAGCGGTGGAGCGTTGAGTAACTTGCGGAGGCTGATGCACTCGAAGAGTGTATGTCGAGACTTCGGGTGCATCAGACATTGTTTGTGCAGGACTTTCTCGAACTGTGCGTCATTGCTCCCCGACTTCTTGCTACGCGGACTGCGCTCGACAGCCGTGACTTCTTGGTCTGGCTTGCGGTTTCGGGGGTTACCCGAGTGGTTCCGCTGTCGCTTGTCGAAGTGATTGTTGCCGTTGCCTTGCTTGTCGCTGTTGCGCTTGGGGAAGCGGTCGTTCTCCTCATCCTCCTGGTCAGCCCACCGTACCATCATGTCACGTAGCTACACGGCAGTAGTCGGCGGTTTCATCCGAAGTCGTGGTACGTGTGCTTCGAGGAGAGTCCTTTCTAGAAGCAGCGAATGACGTCCTCGTCGGTGATGTTGGTGATTGTGGCATGCATCTCGAAGAAATGCAGGGTGTAGGATCTCAGGGTCTCGTTCATCTCCTGCTTGACTTGGGACAAATCGTGGCGAGTGCCTGCTCTGATTATGGATCCCTAGAAGTTTTCGATGAAGGCCCGCTTGAGGTCCTCCCAGGAGTCGGTGGAATTTGTCGTGAGGCTTTCAAGCCAAGTGAGGGGCGCGGATTCCAGAGCTACCGGGAAGTAGAGTGCTTTGGTTGAGTTGGATCCCCTAGAGACCTCGATGGCAACGGAGTAGCATCGGATCCACTGGCACGGGTCCTGCTTGCCATCATACTTAGGTATTCCGACTGGTTTAGAATCCTTGGGATAGGATTTTTCAGTGATGTTGGAGGTGAAGGCGGGGAAGAGGTCGTTGTCGTCATCGTCGTGGTACCTGTCGGGACGGTCCTTTCTCCTTGCCTCAATGATGTGCCGTGCATCACGGCCGTCATTGATCTTCTACCTGAGATCGACTGTGGGAGTGTCATGAAGGCTGGCCACGGGTGGAGCTTGTTCTTGAGGCCTTGCATCACTGTGGTTGCAAGGTTGGCGAGTGGATTGTTGTACTTGTTGTTCGGCGTCACCACGCACGCACTGGTGGCTCTCGTTGCGCTGGCGATTGTCATTCCTCTGGTTCTCGGGGCCTCCTCCGAGGGTGCGACTGATCAGCGCAGTGTCACCATGGCACTCTGACCTCGAGGGCATGTTTCGAGTGGAAGACACTGGATATTGCCCATCGAGTTGCACGAGCACGCGCTGGGTTAGATACTTTAGCCTTTTTATCTGGGGGTTGGGTGGTAATTTCTGGGCTAGGAGCGTAGCTTCTGCAGTGGCGCCAATCAGTGTACCATTCTCTCGATCTGCGGCTGTTGCAAAAGTGTTGTTAAGGTTCCTTTGGTACATTGGATTGTGAGCGCGATTTTTCGCGTTCCGCATGTGCTGGGTGCACTTGGCGTTCTTCAACCGTCAGATCCTTCCATCTCCTCGTTCTCATCCTAGGGGGCGTCCGCTGTAGGCTTGTAAGCAGAAACGTCCGCGAGTAGTTCGTCATCGTACTCGGGACCCGGCTCGTCGTCATCCTCGTAGCGAATGGAGGCCATGTAGACTTGGTGATCCAGCGAGTTGTCAGCCGTATGGCTGTACTCGAGTAGCTTTGTGCTACCGTCTCCCTCTTCCGTGATGGGAGAGAGAGGTTTGCCCTCTTGGAAGGGCAGTTCCTGCGTGAAGGCCACAAGGCGGGAGTCGTAGTCGAGTAGTTCAGATGGCTCTAAGCCCTTCCAGTAGACGAAACGGCCTTGCGGCGTAGATGTTATGGTTAAACCCAGATGATTGCCAAAAAAAGATTCGGGGTAGTCAAGAGCGGGGGCCGCCCGATAAGTGGTGGCTCCCTCGTCTCCGAGTCCTCCTCAGCTCTAGCTTGAAGGTGTAGTACTAAACGATGAGTACTCTTCGTTGGAGTCCGAGTAGTTGTCGAAAATGGGGGACCCCCGACAGGTTGTGGCTCCCACATCCTTGAGATTGAGCAGAAGATCTAAGTCCTCCTCCAAGTCGGAGAAGGACTTGGATTTTGTGGTCCCCTCAGATCGGTTTGAGTTTTATCGGACTAGTTCTGGTGCAGCACGAGTGGAAATAGCGTCAAAAACGGACATGATTTCGATCTGTAGGACAAGATCGGGGAGCAGAAACTCGTCGAGGTTGTCGATGAACTCGTCGAGGTCGCTGTGTCAAGTTGATGTTGAAGCCACCCAAGCTGGTGGCGATGCAAATCGAGGAGCTGAAGATGAAAGTTGTGCCCTCGTCGAGCACGACGCTGGTGAAGTTGAAAGACGCCATTGAGTTCTCCGGTGGATGCTCAATGAACACCCCTACCTGGCGCGCCAGCTGTCGGTGTTTTACCGCCACGCCCACCGAGGGATACCCCCGAGGTGGTGAGTTTGTAGGTAGGGTGTTGCCGAGATCAGGAACTCGAGTTTGTAGGTAGGGTGGTGATCGGGTGATCTCCTGTTTGGAGGGGGTCCCTGTCCACCCTTATATAGTTTGGGGGGACAGGTTTACATGGAAGTCCTAGTTGGATACAAGCCCAGGAGTCCTACCCGAGTACTTTTCGGGTAGTCTCCTATCGTCTCCGACTAGTTTTACTACTACATTAGTAGTCCTACTACGCTACGAGTAGTTACAATAGATGTAGGGCGCGGGCCATGTCCCATCCCTTATCCTAGAAAAAGTACGCTACGTGCATGGACCCATGGGCCCGGGTCTGACAAGCCCCCGAGCTCTTCATAGTCGAGTACTGCAGGCGTCCGAGTACTTCTGAAGGCGTCTTCGAGTTCTCCCGATCTCCATGTTGAAGGTGTCTTCCGAGTACTTCCTTGGCTGCATTGAGGCTGTGAGGTGCTCATGCCCCGAGTAGTTGTCAAGTCTTCTTTTATATGGGGACCGATTAAACTCGCACTCCACATGGAGTAGCCCCCGAGCCTAAGGTTGACTCGTAGAATCAGGCTGAGGGTCAATTTAATATTAAGTCTTCTATCCTTATCTTCCAAAAGCTTTGAAAAATAAGTCGCTGATGACACGTGTCTCGTAGCCCCCGAGCCTTGAACCCAAATATCCAAGGTTTGGAATAAAGGATCCAAAGAGTCATGGCATGCAATATATGATGATAAGGATTTGATGGTTAAGATGGGCAAATTGGTTTAGAAATTCGAAAACCATTTTTTTCGGGATGAATTCCCTGAAAAAATGGTTAAACCAATAACTTCTCCAAAAAAGCGCCCTAAATTACTGCTCAAATCAAATCTTGTTCCCTGAGTCAATAGCTATATAAGACCTCTGGGTTAAAAATTTTAAAAAACCCCATATTTCGGAATAGAATCCCAGAAATAATGGTTAAACAATTATCTTCCTAAGATAAATCTTCAAAAATCCCCTTGAATCTGGATCTTCCGAGTAGTTTCACAGTGTCCAGCCTAAAGGCATGAGAGCCATCGCTCAAAACACGTTGAGTGCCTTATCGCATAGAGCCCCCGAGCCAGAGAGCTAGATCAGTAGCATAGTATATACCTAGAGGTCGGTGGCGCCAGCCCCCAATCCCAGGCATCGGCCAAGTTGCCCCTGGATCTTGAATCAATCGATGAAGCCGTCTGGCCGGAGTCTAGTCCGACTAGATTTGTAGGCGAGACGAGTAGTCGAAGTAGTCGAACACGCGTAGAACTAGTCGTAAACTAGTAAACGCCTTGTCATGGGAGCAAGGCCCCTTCAGTAACATAGGATACTAGTTGGAAACTAGTAATCCGTTACTGGAAGTATGGGAGCGAAGCCCCTTCAGCAAACTTGCGCGTAATACCAGTAGTAAACCAGTAAAACAGAGCTATACTGGAATTATGAGCACGAAGCCCCTTTAGTAACATAAGATACTAGTCGGAAACTAATAATCTGTTACTGTAAGTATGGGAGCGAGGCCCCTTCAACAAACTTGCGTGTAATACTAGTCGTAAACTAGTAAAACGGAGTTATACCGGAAGTATGAATGCGAGGCCCTTTAGTAACATAAGATACAAGTCAGAAACTCGTAATCTGTTACTAGAAGTATGGGAGCGAGGCCCCTTCAGCAAACTTGCACATAATACCAGTCATAAACTAGTAAAATAGAGTTATACAGGAAGTATTGATCTCCAGGTGCCGACAGAAGATATATTGGTTGACTAAGGATGAAAACGGCGTAGATGCTCGATATTCTAGGAATTAGGAACCTCCTGGCGATCAGGGTACTGTAAGTGATACGAACCAAGGCTTGTAACCTTGTGCACGATGAAAGGTCCCTCCCATCGCAAATTAAGCTTGTGTAACCCGATGTCATCCTGGAATCGTCGAAGAACCATATCTCCAACATTGGAAGAGCATCGTTTAACGTTCCGGTCGTGGTAACGACAGACTCCTTGTAAGTAGCGGGCCGACTGGAGCAAGACGTTGCATCTGATTTCCTCAGCTGAGTCGAGCTTGAGATGTCTTGCGATGTCAGCCTCGCCTTCTTCAAACATCTCCAGTCGAGGAGACTTTCACATCATGCCAGCTGGTAATATAGCTTCCGACCCGTATAGGAGGGAGAAAGGTGACTGTCCTGTGGCTTTGCTTGGTTGTGTGCGAAGCCCCCAAATTACAGATGAGATCTCATTGATCCACTTGCTGCCCTTTTTGTTGTTCTCGACGTAGAGTCTTTTCTTCAAACCATCAAGAATCAAGCCATTGGCATGCTCAACCTGGCTGTTGGCCCGCGGGTGAGCCACTGAAACGTACATGACTTCAATGGAACTGCATTCACAGAAATCCTAGAACTAATGCGAGTGGAAATTGGATCCCAGGTCCATGATGATGCTGTTGGAGAAACCAAAACTGTGCAAGATGTCGCAGATGAAGGTAACCACTCGATCTGCAGAGAGCGTTATGATTGGCTTGTACTCGATCCACTTGGTAGACTTGTCGATGGCTACCAACACGTGAGTATAACCACCCGGCGTGGTGGTCAGAGGCCCTATCATGTCCAGGCCCCAGCATGCAAACGGCCATGAAGGTGGTATGATAATGAGGTTGTGAGCTGGGTCATGGGCTATTTTCTAAAGAATTGGCAGTTTGTGCACCGACGAACGAGTGCTTTGGCATCTGCCAAAGCAGTCGGCCAGTAGAAACTAGATCTAAAAGCCTTGCCGACTAGTGTGCGAGAAGCAGCGTGGTTCCCGCACACACCTTCGTGAATCTCTTGGAGTATTTCTCTACCCTCCTCCATGCAGACACACTTCATGAGTATGCTAGACGCTGATCCACGCTTGTACATGTGACCCCCGACTAGAATGTACCCTTTACTGCGCCTTAGGATGCGTGTAGCCTCAGTGCTTTTTGGGTCGACGCCGTGGGATAGTTTGCGCTCCTGGATGTAGTCGAAGATCACTCGCCAGTCGACCTCGATCATCAAGACCTCTCGGTCGGGTTCCTTTGGACCCTGAGTGATGGAACTTGAGTATGGTGCCTTGATGGAAGGGTGATGTAATCATGAACTAAAACTCCCGGTGGGACGTTAGCTCGATCAGAACCCAATTTGGAGAGCACGTCCGCTCCCAAGTTGTTGTCACGAATCACATGGTGGATTTCCAACCCCGAGAACTTGTTCTCGAGCTTGCGTATCTCCTCAACGTACGCGTCCATGGTTCCCTTGTTGCGTCCCACTCCTTGTTGACTTGTTGGACCACCAGTAAGGATTCACCGTAGACGAGTAGTCACTTGATGCTTAGGGAGACTGCCAGGCGTAGCCCGTGCAGTAGTGCCTCGTACTTGGCTTCGTTGTTAGAGACCTCAAATAGAATTTGGGACACGTACTTAAGTTGTTTTCCACTCGGACTAATGAAAAGTACTCCCACGCCACCGCCACCGAGCTTGAGTGAGCCATCGAAGTACATGACCCGATGCTCTGGCTGGTTGGCTGGGGCTTCCACTTAATTTTCTCGCCACTCCACCATGAAATCGACTAGTACCTACGACTTGATGGCCGCCCGGGGCTTGAAGTCGAGTGTGAGGGCCCCCAGTTCCACTGCGCACTTGGAGATGCGCCCGGTGGCATCCCGATTGTGGAGGATATCCGCCAAGAGGAAGTCAGTGACCACCAAGATGTTGTATGCGTCGAAATAATGGCGAAGCTTCCTGGAGGTGATGAGTATACCGTAGAGTAGTTTCTGAAGTGTCGGGTCATGAACCTTGGATTCAGAAAGGACTTCGCTGATGAAGTAGACTAGTCGATGCACCCCGAAGGCATGGCCTTCCTCCGGGCGTTCCACCATGATTGCCGTACTAAAAATGTGAGTAGTCGTAGCGATGTAGAGTAGCAGGTTCTCGCCTGGTTGGGGAGCCATCAGGATGGGGGGCGACTGCAAATGGTGCTTGAGATCTTGCAGCACCTGCTTTGCCTCCGCGGTCCACTGGAACTTGTCGTGTCGCTTGAGCAGTTTGAAGAAGGGTAGTCCTCGTTCTCCAAGTCGGGAGATGAATCTGTTCAAGGCTGCCATGCAGCCTGCGAGCTTCTGGACATCCTTGATCGTCCGTGGACCATCCATGGCTGTGATGGCGGCGATGTTCTTCGGGTTTGCTTCAATTCCTCGGTAACTAACGATGAAACCGAGTAATTTTCCTTGTGGCGCACCAAAGATGCACTTTGTTGGGTTAAGCCTCCATCAAAACTTGTCGTACGACTTCTTCAGATCGCCATGGAGCGTGAGTACACCTATCTTGCCTGGCATCTTGAGTAGCAGGTAGACGTAGTAGGGCACAACCATGAACTTGGCCAGTGCCGGTCTACCGAGGATGGCATGGTATGACGACTCGAAGTCAGCCACCTCGAACTTGAGGTACTCGGTGCGGTAGTTGTCCTTCATCCCAAAGGTAACTGGCAGGACCACTGAGCCGAGTGGAGTGGCCCCGTTTCCCGGGGACGATGCCGTAGAATGGAGCTCTGCTAGGGGTGAGCATCTTGGAGATGTTCAGGACCATCTTCTTCAGAGTACTCGTGAAAAGCAGGTTGAGGCCGCTCTCGCCGTTGATAAGTACTCGGGTCAGCTGTGAGCCTGCCACGACAGGATCTAGGACGAGCGGGAATTTTCTCGTATCGGAGAAGCTGGTGAAGGAGATCGGGACCTCGCTGTATCTCAGAGGCTTTTATGTGGCAGGCTCTACAGAGAGGATTTCGCGCAGGGTCAGCTTCGTCGCGCGCTTGGAGGGGAAACCGCCGTCTCTACCAAATATGACGTTGACGACGTTCTTCGGGTCTTGGAAATCTTGAGCCCACGACTTGTCGCCCTCGTCATCATCATCCTTTCCCTTTCTTGCTTGGGGAAGGGGTGGAGCGTATAGTGACTTGCGGAGGCTGACGCACTCGAAGAGCGTGTGTCATGACTTCGGGTGCATCAGGCATTGTTTGTGATAGACCTTCTCAAATTGTGTGTCATTGTTCCCTGACTTCTTGCCACGTGGATTGCGCTCAACAGCGGCGACTTCTTGGTTTGGCTTGCACTTTCGGGGGTTCCCGAGTGGTTCCGCTGGCCCTTGTCGAAGTTGCCGTTGCCATTGCCCTGCATGTCGCTGTTGCGCTTGGGGAAGAGGTCGTTATCCTCGTCCGGGCGATTGCGTCCGAAGTTGTGGTACATGTGCTTCGAGAAGAGCCCGTTCTGGAAGCAGCGGATGACGTCCTCGTTGGTGATGTTGGAGATGGTGGCGCGCATCTCGAAGAAACGCCGGGTGTAGGACCTTAGGGTCTCGTTCATCTCTTGCTTGACCTGGGACAGATCATGGCGAGTGCCTGCTCTGATCATGGATCCTTGGAAGTTGTCGATGAAGGCCCACTTGAGGTCCTCCCAGGAGTCGATTGAGTTTGGCTTGAGGCTTTCAAGACAAGTGAGGGGCGCAGATTCCAAAGCTACCGGGAAGTAGAGAGCTTTGGTGGAGTTGGATCCCACTAAAACCCCGATGGCAACGGAGTAGCATCGGATCCACTGGCGCGGGTCCTGCTTGTCTTCGTACTTGGGGATTCCGACTGGTTTAAACTCCTTGGGATCGGATTTTTCAGTGATGTTGGAGGTGAAGGCGGGAAAGCAGTCATTGTCGTGGTACCTATCGGGAGGTCCCTTCTCCTTGCTTCAATAATACGTCGTGGTACCTATCGGGAGGTCCCTTCTCCTTGATCTTCTGCCTAAGGTCGATTGTAGGAGCATCGTGAAGGCTGGCCTCGATTGGAGCTTGGCCTTGAGGCCTTGCGCCATGCTAATTGCGAGGTTGGCGAGTAGATTGTTTTACTTCTTGTTCGACGTTGCCATGTGCGGATTGGTGGCCATCGTTGCGCTTGCGACTGTCATTCCTCCTGTTCCCGGGGCCTCCTCTGGGGGTGCGAATGATCTGCGCAGTTTTGCCATGGCGCTTAGACCTCGAGGGCAGATTCCGAGTGGAAGATACTGGATGTTGCCCATCGGGTTGCACGAGCGCACGCTGGGTCAGATACTGCAACCTTTGTATCTAAGGGTTAGGTGGTAGTTGTTGGGCTAGTAGAGTTGCTTCTGCGATGGCACCAATTGGTGTACGATACTCCCGATCCGTAGCTGTCACAAAAGTGTTGTTGAGGTTCCTTTGGTAGATTGGGTTGCAAGCGCAATTTTCTGCGTTCCGCCTGCGCAAGGCGCGCTTGGCGTTCCTCAACCACCGGATCCTTCGGTGCTCCTCATTCTCGTCCTAGGGGGCGTCTGCCGTGGGCTCATCGGTAGACATGTCCACGAGTTATTCGTCGTTGTACTCGGGACCCAGCTCGTCGTCATCCGCGTTGCGAAGGGAGGCCATGCAGACTTGATGATCCGGCGAGTTGTTAGCCGTATGGCTTTACTCGAGGAGCTCTGTGCTACTGTCTCCCTCTTCCACGATGGGAGAGAGAGGTTTGCCCTCCTAGAAGGGTAGTTCCTGCATGAAGGCCACAAGGCGGGAATCGTAGTCGAGTAGTTCGGAGGGCTCTAAGCCCTTCCAGTATACGAAACTGCCTTGCGGCGTAGATGTTATGGTTAAACCTAGATGATTGCACAAAAATGATTTGGGGTAGTCATCAGATTGCGAGTGGTTTTCAAGAGCGGGGGCCCCCCAACGGGAGGTGGCTCCCTCATCTCCGAGTCCTCCTTGGCTCTGGCTTGAAGGTATACTACTGAACGAGGAGTAGTCTTCATTGGAGCCCCCCAAGCAAGCGGCGGCTCCCACGTCGTTGAGCTCGAGCAGCAGATCTAAGTCCTCGCCCAAGTTGGAGAGGGACACAGATTGTGTGGTCCCCTCAGATCGATTTGAGTCCGATCCGATTAGTTCTGGTGCATCACGAGTGGAAGTCGTGTCGAAAATGGACATTTTTTCGATCCGCAGGACCAGATCGGGGAGCAGCGACTCGTCGAGGTTGTTGATGAACTCGTCGAGGTCGCTGCTTCGATTTGATATAGAGGCCTCCGGCTTCCTGGAGTCGACTAGGTGGCTGTTGAAGCCACCCAAGCTGTTGGCGACGCAGATCCAAGAGCCGAAGATGAAAGTTGTGCCCTCATCGAGTACGGCACTGGTGAAGATGAAAAATGCCATCGAATTCTCCGGTGTTTTACCACCACACCCACCGAGGGATACCCTCGAGGTGGTGAGTTTGTAGGTAGGGTGTCGCCGAGATCAGGAACTCGAAGGTGCAAGGAACACAAAGTTTACACAGGTTCGGGCCGCTGAGAGCGTAATACCCTACGTCCGGTTTGGTTTGTGTTGCCTTAGGTGGTGATCGGGTGATCTCCTATTTGGAGGGGGTCCCTGTCCGCCCTTATATAGTCTAGGGGGGACAGCTTTACATGGAAGTCCTAGTCGGATAGAAGCCCAGAAGTCCTACCCAAGTACTTTTCGGGTAGTTTCCTATCATCTCTAGCTAGTTTTACTACTGCATGAGTAGTCCTACTATGCTACGAGTAGTTACAACAGATATAGGACGTGGGCCATGTCCCATCCCTTATCCTAGGAAAATTACGCTACGTGCACAGTCCCGTGGGCTTGGGTCTGACAGGGTCCCTGTCCGCCCTTATATAGTCTGGGGGGACAGGGTTACATGGAAGTCTTAACCGGATACAAGCACAGGAGTTCTACCCGATTACTTTTCGGGTAGTTTCCTATCGTCTGCGACTAGTTTTACTACTGTATGAGTAGTCCTACAACGCTACGAGTAGTTACAACAGATGTAGGGCGTGGGCCATGTCCCATCCCTTATCCTAGGAAAAGTACACTATGTGCGTAGTCCCGTGGGCCTTAGTCTGACAATGATATCCAGAGTGAAGGTCATTTTTTAAAAAGACTCTAGTTCCGGCTACTACGACTACATCTTCGGCTACTTCAACCACACATTCGTCTACTTCGACTAAAATCTCCAACTACTTCGACTACATCTCCCACTCTTGAGACTACATCTCCGACTACTTCGACTACATCTCTAACTACATCGACTACTACTACGACTACTTTGACTACATCTTCGACTGCTTCTACATCTCCGACTACTTTGACTACTTCTCCTTATACTTTGACTACAACTCCGACTGCGTCGACTAAATCTCCAACTGCTTCGACTACATCTTCGTCTACTTTGACTACATCTCCTACTCCTTCGACTACATCTCTGTCTGCTTCGTCTACATCTCCGACTGCTTCTACTTTACCTCCGACTAATATGACCAAATTTTCGGCTACGCTGCATCTTTGACAACCTCGACTGCATCTCCGACTGCTTCAACTACATCTTTGACTACTACGACTACATCTTCGACTGCTACGGCTACATCATCGACTACCTCGACTACATCTTCGACTACACTGCATCTTTGACTACTTTGACTACATCTTCGACTGCATCAACTACATCTCTGACTACTACAACTACATCTCCGACTGCTACGGCTACATCATTGACTACCTCAACTACATCTTTGACTACACTGCATCTTTGACTACTTTAACTTCATCTCCGACCGCTTCAACTAAATCTCTGACTACTACGACTATATCTTTGACTGCTTCAACTATACCTCCGACTACTATGACTACATCTTCGACTACACTGCATCTTTGACTACTTCGAGTGCATCTCCAACTGCTTCTACTACATCTCTGACTACTACAACTATATCTTTGACTGCTTCAACTATACCTCAACTATAGTATTTTGCCTATAACTCTGACTAAAAAAGTCCAATGATGCTGAAAATTTATAAGCACCTAGATCAGGAAATTTATGACAACTTTGATATTCGTCACACAACCCAGAAATGTAACCAAACATGGATTAAAATTCAGATACATTTCTGCAACAGCAGATATAACATTTACAACTAAACCACCAATGTGACAACCCTGGTAATTACAATTCCAAAATCAATGTCATTAGCCTAACTCTATGTTTTAAACCAACTAATGAGAGGGTGGAAAGAATTGAAACGAGTTTAGTTGGAATTCAAATTTAATTTGAGCACATTGGTTACTTTTGAACTTTTAAATTTAACTTTCAAACTATAAGCCAAATGGGTTTTTGCCTGAAACCAAAGTTGTAGAACTTTTTATTTTGAACAACTTTCGTGTTCAAAAGTTTTTGAAATTCAAATCAGAAAGAGGAGAAAACGCCCTGTTTGCACCCAGCCCCCTGAAGTTTTCCAAATTCTTGCATCCAGGTCCCTCGTTTCCCCCCCCCCCCCCCCCCTCCTCTGCCGCACCGCGCGCGCTCGCCCGCCCGCCGCGCGCCAGGTGGCCGGCGTCGCCTGACCGGCGCGAAGCGCCAGGCCAGTGGCCGCCGCACCACCCCGCCACGGCCGGCTTTGCCCGCCCCCACGCCGCGCGGCCAGTCAGCGCCCGCGCGTGCTGCCGCGCCCAGCCCGCCGCCCGGCCGCCCAGTCTCCGCGCTCCGCCGTGCCGCCCCGGCCCCCGCGCCCCACCAGTCGCCGCGCCCGCCCTCCGCCCGAGCCGCTGCCGCTGCTGCTTCCCCACTCCGCGCCCGGCACTATCTCACCGCGCTCACGCCATATCGCGGCCGCCCAGTCACCGCGCCCGCGCTGCCGCACGTCGCGCCGGCGTTCTGCCGCCGCCCGCCGCGGCCAGTGCACGCCGCTGCCGTGCCCCGCCCCGCGCGTCGCCCAGGCACCTCCACACCCCCTCCTGCACCTATAAAAGCCCCGCCCGGCCACGCGCGCGAGCCACCGCAGCCCAGAACGCCTCGCCGTCGCCATTGCCGCCGCCGAGCACCGCCCGCCCGTGGACAGCCCTCCACAACCGCCCCCTGCCCAAATTGAAGCGCCAGTCACCACTACATCACCACACCGAAGCTCGCCGACCCGCCTAACGCCACCCAGAGCCACCGGAGCGCCGCCGCCCGCGCTGCCGTCGCCGCCGCCGCCCCTGCTCGCCGTGGACAGCACGACCCCGACCCCCTCCGTCCAAGCCGAGCCCCTGTGTAGCTTCCCCACGCGCCACTGAAGCTCACCGACCGGACCACACCGCCCCAAGCCCGCCGGAGCACCGCCGTCGACGCGAGCCGCGCCGCCGCTGCCTCTGCTCCAACGCCGACGAGCCCTTCCCGGCCGTCCCCCACCTGAACAACACCCCCACAAGGTAGCCCTCGCACCCCTGAACCTTCCCCGACCCTGGCCCCTCGCCGCCGGCGAGCCCCCTCGCCGGAATTTCGGCCGGCCGCCGTACCCGAGCCGCCCGAGGACCCAATTGCCAGAATTTAAATCTTTAGAAGGGTCTGAGCGTAAGATTCAAGGACCTGGTTGTAAAAGAAAGTTTCAAACCTAGATTCAAATTCAGTGAATTTGTAAAATTCGTATAAAATCGTAGATAATTCAGAAAAATGCAAACTCAACTGTTCTGGAATCCTCAGAACAAACTCTACCACTTTTGTTACAAAAGTTTTCTCAGAATCTCAAAATATTTTGCTCTACTTTAAATAGAAGCTTTAATGGACTTATTTTGTACCCACTGATCTAGAACAATGCTGACCCTAAATTTTGGGCAGTGAATTATTTGCTTGATGATTAGGACTGTGTAAAAAGATCAAGCCCAAATTCCATCTCTAGCTTTACTGTTTGTTAAACTTAGTTTTATTTCATGTGTAAGTAGAATGTCTTATCCCTGCAGTTAGGTGGTGAGTCACCCATTGAAACTTTTCCTATGCTAATGTATTGGTACCTAGAAGCCAGAGAAAAATTAGCAGACTTTTTATCTCTCAGTAACCTACTTATTTGATTTATGTGCTAATAACATACATTAAATCAAGAAAATAGTATCTTAGCTTGGAAAATTCTCAAATTTTTACTGGGAGATACACTATGGTAGAGGTTGCTGTGTAAAAAGTTTCATGGACAAAAACCTTGTGTAGGGTCCTGTAAAAATGAGTCTTTGAATAGCCTAGGTGTAGAATGTCATATTTTCTATACTCTGGATACTGCACGATAAATCCTACAAAAATTACAGTAGCTTCTGCATGCTTAAGTGAGAGCTCTGTAAAAAGCTTAGACTCATTTGTTGCACCAATTGTTCTGTACAAAAAGAACAAGGATCTAACAGCAACTATGTAATGTATTTTTCATAATTAATCTGTTACATAAAATTGGCTGAAAATTTTACAGTAAGCACATCTTTCCTTGATGTGCCTAAATCCAAAATTCTCATGACCAGAAACTATCCATTGTAATAATTACTCTTAAATCGTATCAAGTACCATTACCACAACTTAAACTTGTGCATTCATGTAGAATCGACGACTCTCGCCGACGGAACTTACGAACTGGTACCCGCGTCCGAGGGGGAGCAGCGTGAAGCTCAAGCAAATCTAACTGAAGCTTTTGAAGACCCGAGCCCAGGTTCGGAAGATCCCCAAGCGAACTGCGAAGGCAAGCCCCGGAGCATAACCCCTTCTTTCCGAAATTATGCAACTCATTACTCTTTGCTTGTGCATTAAGTTTATAGGAGTTGGATGAAAACTTAGTTGCATGATGTCAGGAACCCTTGCTTGAAAACTAGATGTAAGGTTCGATAGAATGCTGTGCTAATAGGACTCCGGTAAAAGTCGAGTGATTTCCTGTCACTCGCGAGAAAATAGGAGTTGAATGACTACTACACGCTGCAATCATAAGGACACGGACGGGTTACGTAACGATGGTTACGATTGAGGCCCGTCTGTCTAGTGAAAAATGCTAAGGCCGCAGGGTGTGGTAGTGATGGTTAAGTCTTTGAACGTACTAAACACATGCCGAGATTATGGGAATCGGTAAGCTTAAGTACCTGATCGGCCCGGCAAGGGGACGGCATCCTACCCTTTGAACTTCGGTCCCATGTGCATATGGCGAGTGCAGACAGTGGTCACGACCCGGTGCCGAACCGTGGCGTGGAGCTCTTGTACTCTCGGAGGGTAGCCCCGATCCACGACCCGGAAAGAAAGGGGAAAAGTTGCACGTGTGACTCTATGGAGTAACCACGTGACGTGTGTTTGGGTTTCCCTTGCAAGGTTAAGAAATTCGATTCGAATCGTCCGTTTCTCACGGCTATTGAGACTGCTTAACCATTTTTACCCACAGAGTAAGAAGAGGAACAATGGTGATGAATGAACTGGTTGGATGAAAAATTAAATGCTTCACCATGTATGCTTCTAGCTAGCTGCTTATCTAGAATGGTTAATGCAACTAGAATCTTGAGCTAAAAAGTTGAAAGTAAGGACCCACTTGTAGACGCTTTTCGGCAAAACAAACCCCTGAGCCAAAAAGCCTTGCATGTCTAGAGTCGGTGGAGTAGATTCCACTACTCGGGTAAGTCTTGCTGAGTATTAGTATACTCAGCCTTGCGTGTGGCTCATTTCAGGTGAGACCTTCGAAGATATGATTGCTAGCTTGACTTGGCCCTGCACTCTTCCCCCTGGTTGGTCGGTGGAATGGGATGCGCCCCCGTCCAACGGAAATAAGGCCGAGTGATGTCTCGTACGGGCTTCATCGAGACATTCTGTATCGTCGAGTAGTTTCCATCGTTTATTTTCCGCTGCAACTTAAACTCTGAAGAACTTATTTATGATAATTGAAGTATTTGCTTTCTAAACTCAAAACTTGGTCTGTAATATTCACTTATGCTAATGTTGTAATATTTGTTGGAATGTGGTATTCTCTGGGCTCATCGTCGCATGAGCGTTTGTATGTATGGCGCTCGATCCGCTCACCGTGGTTGTATCGGGAGGTTATACCCGACAGACCAGTGGATTACTCCGTTTGAAGTGTAAGGATAACCGAGAATGCCTTAATGGTGATGGTTAATACACTTGAGCCGGATTAATTCAGGAGGTTCTGCCACAACCAAGTCCTTAACCATGGCCTACACGATTAGGGTGCTCATACGGTCGAGCTGCACTCATTAAAAAAGAGATACTCAACTCTAAGTTAGCCTATTACAACACTTGCCGAAAGCTAGGCTACACTATCGAGGAGTATGTGCAAAAGTCCTCCAAGGTTATCATCTAGAAGTCGTCGTGGTTGTTGACGGACGACTCGCTGCACACGGGGGAGTGAGCTCCCTGTGGTGGTGGCAGCAGGCTCCCAACCTCGTAGTCAATCTCGAAGACACCCTCCATCTCCTGGGGCTCCTCACCACCATCCACATCTATATCATGCGGTGGCATGCTGAGCTGCCTGTTGTGCATGGTGCATCTCAATGTGCTCATTGGCATCCTCCAACTCGCTGTTGAGATCATGGATCTGTTCCTCCAAGAACTCAATCATGGCATCCCTCTCACCCATGACAGTATCATGCTCCTAGATTTGGCCCTCAAGTTGGCCAATACGAGCATCTCTATCCTTAAGATCCTTAGAAAGCTCTTGAATCTGCTCATCCCTTGTGTCTGCCATCATGTAGTAGGCCTGAGCAAGGTCAGTGGCCTGCACAAGCCCCTGACTCAGAAGAGCCTGGAGTCGGTACAGTGCATTCATGCACCACACAGAAGTCAGAACAGTCTCCTGAGTGTGAAAGTCTGCCAGGTAGTCCATGTGCTGCACCCTGTCAAGCCACATGGGATCGTCGCCCTGGTCAGCAGGGAACAAGCCAATGGGAACCAAAGTGACCTCCACGGGGTGCTGCTCACAAAAGGTGGTGACCGCCCTCATGGCGGCAGTCTCCCAAGTGTCAGCAAGGCGGCGACCCATAGCCTCGATATCCAAGATGGGACACTCCGTGTGTGCTGGGGGCGGAAGGAGAGTCATGTGCACTTGGCACCGAGTAACTCCCATCTCCACGAACTCCCGTCCCATGTAGCAGGGAGGAATGGGGTAGCCCGCGGCGCTCATAACGTCCCACAAAATGGATGGAAAACCCTCCTAGTGGAGGCACTACGATTGCACGCATCCGTCCTCATCCACGACCATGACAACGGGGTCAGCCATCTGAACAAAAGATCAAATGGGTGAGATATAGGAAAAATTGTGCACAAGATGAATGAACAAATTCTGTTCTCAGGGTACTAAACAGTCCAAACTTAAGAAGTTGATTTCCAAAGACTCCCAAATTTTACCAGAACCTTCCTAAGATATTTGTGCACAACCTTTCTACTCAATCCTTTGGCTAGAAAAGGCTCTAAGGTAGTCATATCGTTAAGTGTTTCAGTTGCTGTTTACCTAGATTTTAAGTGGACTGAGAGCTAGTATTTGGACCACCAGGGAAAATCTACTCAGCCAAAAATTACCAAACTTGAAAAGTGGTTGATTGAGTAAGTTTTCAACAAGTTTGATGTTGAACACTTCTGCAGAAAACTTCACTAAGAAGGCCCAAGACTTTATTTGTAACAGGAGTGCTCAAAACAGGCAGAAAACTGAGGTGTGGAAGTTTCTAGTGTTGCCCACTGAGTACTAGTCCAAAAATTTTCAAAATTTAGTAGCAGAAAGGGGGCAAAAATTTGAAGCAACTTCCCTGTTGAGCTTGTCTTCAGATAAGGTCATTTCCTAAGCCTAATTAATTCCTCTATCTACATATGCTAGAAAAAGATAGATTTCTAGATAGCCCTTAAGTGAGTGCTCAAACATGCTCTAGTGCAACTTACTCCCTTATAAACCCTGGACAATGTTTCATTCAATTTTCATGTATGATCATGATGCATGCATGTCCTATTCGTCCTCACAAAGCAAAACAATTGCCAAATAGCTTTGGTCTTATGTGGTTAATTTCGGTGGCATACATAACACGTCTCTCCTTATATTAAGTAGCCGAATTTTTCTAACCATTCTTAGCTTACGTAATCGCGGTTAGCGTACCTGTAGAAGATTGACAGAATATAAATTGAACCTTTCATGCCAGCACTCACGAAAGCGTCTATAGAAACGGCATCCGTACAATTTCCACCGTATGGACAACGTTAGCATACGCTACCGAGATAGCATATTCTCGGGGGGTACCGTCACTTAATGAGATGGGGGTATGAACAGCAATCGCCATACCCTGTGCCAAACCTTTACTCTCCATATAATCAATGAGTGGTTGGTATATTGACAGCACCTCAAGTAAGCCACTGCTTGAGGGCAGCATTCGGTTCGCGTTACCGACGTGAGGGTCAAGCTCTCTCTGTTAACTAAGGATCCTTACCTTCTTACCTTAGCGATGAGTGCGTCGTTACAAAAATTAAAGGTCGGTTGTACACAAAAGTAAGTTTTGACAGAAAGTAATGTGCTGGAAGTCAGTAATAATAAACATAAGTTAGATAGCTACCTAGTCATATTCCCATAATCTCCTAGGGCATTACGAACTAGGCGTCATCCTTAACGAACCAACGCATTTTTGCAAACGCAATTTTTGTTGTCAAGTTTTAAGAAAACAAGTTTTTTAGGCTCGTTATACTCTCCGGTGTATGCATTTCGGCTCTGATGCCACCTGTGGCAGAACCGCCTGAATTAATCCGGCTTAATTGCGCTAACCATCACCATAGAGGTAATCTGGGCTAACACGTACTTGAAACGGAGTAAAATGACAGTCCATCGGGTAACATCCCGATGCAACCACTGGAATTTCGATCGAAACAATGCATACATACAATCCACATGAAGGTGGGCCCAGAGATTACAACAATCCACAAATTTTACATCATAGAGTTCAACAGAAATTATTATTACAAATCAAGTTCAAAAATATTCATAAACAAGTACTTTCAGAGTTTAATAGTGCAACGGAAAATAAACGATAGTTCTAACGACGATACAAGATATCATGATAAAGCCCGTACATGACATCATTCAGCGTTTTCATCGTTGGCCGGGGACGCATTCCATTCTGCCGACCAACCAGGAGGAAGAGTACACGGCCAAGTCAAACTAGCAACCATGTCCTCAAAGGTCTCACCTGAAAACAAAGCCACAAGTAAGGTTGAATATATTAATACTCAACAAGGCTTACCCAACTAGTGGTATATACTTAGCCAACTCCTAGACATGCAAGGCTTTTGGCTGACGGTTCTTTTTTGCCAAAAAGCATCTAAGAGTGAGTTCTTGCTTTCAAGTTTTAGCATCAAGTTCTAGTTGATTAACCATTCGAGGTAAACAACTATCCAAATCACGCATGGTGGAAATAATTAATTGAGCATCCAATCAGATTAATTATCACCATTGTTCCTCTTCTTACTCTATGTGGTAAAAGGGTTAAGCAATCTCAATGGCTGCGAGAAACGGAGGGCTTCTGCGCGCGCTTGGAGGGGAATACACCGTCTCCACCGAAGATGACTTTGACGACGTTCTTCAGATCCTGGAAGTCTTGAGCCTCCGACTTGTCACCTCCTTCATCATCCTCCTTGTCCTTTCGCTGTCCTGCTTGAGGGAGGGGTGGTGCATTGAGTGATTTGCGGATGGTGACGCACTCGAAGAGCATGTGCCGCGACATTGGGTGTATCGGGCATTATTTGTGCATGATCTTCTCGTATTCCAAGTCGTTGTTACCCGATTTCTTGCCGCGCGAGTTGCGCTCGATAGCCGTGACTTCATTATCTGGCTTGCGCTTTCGGGTATTCCCCGAGTGGTTCCGCTGGCTTTTGTCGAAGTGGCTATTGCTAGCACCTTGCTTGTCATGGTTGCGTCTAGGGAAATGGTCATTCTCCTCATCCTCCTGGTTAGCCCACCGTGCCATCATGTCCCGCAGCTCCATGGCAGTAGTCGGGTGGTTACGTCCGAAGTCGTGGTACGTGCTCTTCAAGAAGAGGCCATTTTGGAAGCAACGAATGACATCCTCATCGGTAATGTTGGCGATGGTGGTGCGCGTCTCGAAGAAACACCGTGTGTAGGACCTCAGGGTCTCGTTCATCTCTTGCTTCACCTGGGATCCCTGGAAGTTGTCCATGAAGGCCCGCTTGAGGTCCTTCCACGAGTCGATGGAGTTTGGCTTGAGGCTTTCAAGCCACGTGAGGGGCATGGACTCCAGAGCCACCGGGAAGTAGAGAGCTTTTGTAGAGTTGGACCCCCCCTGAAACTTCAATGGCGACGGAGTAGCAATGAATCCACCGGCATGGGTCCTGCTTACCGTCATACTTAGGACTTGTCGGTGATGCTGGTGGTGAAGGCGGGAAAATGGTCGCTGTCATCGTCGTCGTGGCGCCTGCCCGTACGGTCCCTTATCCTAGCTTTGATGACAAGCCGCGTGTCGCGGCCTTCATTGATCTTCCCCCTGAGGTTAACCGTGCGAACGTCATGGAGGTTGGCCTCGACTAGATCTTGGTCTTGATGCCTTGCACCGCGCTGGTTGCGAGTGGGTTCTTGTACTTCTTGTTCATTGTTTCCACGCGCGGACGGGTGGCCCTCGTTGCGCTGGCGGTTGTCGTTCCTCCGGCTCCCGGGCCTTCCTCCAGGGGTGCGACTGACCAGCGCGGTATCCATCGGTGCTCTTCGTCTTCATCTTGGGGGGCATCAGCTGTGGGCTCATCGGCTGAGACATCCGCGAGTTGTTCGTTGTCGTACTGGGTGCCCAGCTCATCTTCCTCCGTGTTGCGAAGGGACGCCATGCAGACTTCATGATCCGGCGACTGGTTAGCCCTAAGGCTATACTCGAGTAGCTCTGTGCTACTCTCTCCTTCTGCAATGGGAGAGAGGGGTCTATCCTCCTGGAAGGGTAGCTCCTGCATGAAGGCCACAAAGCGGGACTCGTAATCGAGTAGTTTGGAGGGCTCAAAGCCCTTCCAGTACATGAAGCGTCCTTGTGGCGTTTAAGTTATGGTTAAATCCAGATGGCTGCCCAACAAGAATTCGCTGTGGCCGTCGGGTTGTGACTGGTTTTCAAGGGCGAAGGCCGCCCGATGAGCGGTGACTCCCTCGTCTCCGAGTCCTTTTCAGATCTAGCTTGAAGGTGTAGTACTACACGGGAAGTACTCTTCCTCGGACTCCGAGTAGATGTCCAAAACGGGGGCCTCCCGGCAAGCGGTGGCGCCCACGTCCTTGATCTTGAGTAGCAGATCCAAATCCTTCTCCAAGTCAGAGAGGGATTTAGATCGTGAAGTCTTTTCAGATCGGTTTGAATCCGACCCGAATAGATCTGGTGCGTCACGAGTGGAAGTCGCGTTGAAAACGGACATCTTATCAATCTTCTAGGCTAGATCGGGAAGCAGCACGTCGTCGAGGTTGTCGATGAAGTCGTCGAGGTCGCTGTGTCGAGTTGGTGTAGAGGCCTCTGGCTTCCCGGAGTTGACTAGGTGGCTGTTGAAGCCACCTAAGCCATTGGCGACGCAGATCCAGGAGTCGAAGACAAAAGTTGTGCCCTCGTCGAGCATGGCGCTGGTGAAGTTGAAAGACGCCATCGAGTTCTCCAGTGGATGCTCTCGGAGACCCGAACCTGTCTAAACTTTATGTTACGCAGGGTATTACTCTCTCGGCAACCTGAACCTGTCTAAACTTTGTGTTCCTTGCACCTTTGAGTTCCTGATCTCGGCGACACCCTACCTACAAACTCACCACCTCGGGGGTATCCCATGGTGGGCGTGGCGGTAAAACACTAACAGCTGGCGCGCCAGGTAGGGGTGTTCATTGAGCATCCACTGGAGAACTCAATGGCGTCTTTCAACTTCACCAGCGCCGTGCTCGACGAGGGCACAACTTTTGTCTTCGACTCCAACATCTGTGTCGCCAACGGCTTGGGTGGCTTCAACAACCACCTAGTCGACTACGGGAAGCCAGAGGCCTCTATACCAACTCGACACAGCGACCTCGATGAGTTCATCGACAACCTCGATGAGTTGCTGCTCCTCGATCTACCCAGGTAGATCGAGAGGATGTCCATTTTTGACGCGACATCAACTCGTGCTGCACCAGAACTACTTGGATTGGATTCAAACCGATCTGAGGAGGCTATGGAATCCAAGTCCCTCTCCGACTTGGAGGAGGACTTGGATCGTCTTTTCAAGATTCGAGACGAGGGAGCCACCGCTTGTCCCCCCCATTTTTGACAACTACTCAGACTCAAACGACGAGTACCCATTAACTACATGTTGGAGCCGAGGACTCAAGGATGAGGGAGTCACCGCTTGTTGGGAGGCCCCAGTTCTCGACAACCACTCGCAACCCGATGATTACCCCGAATCATTTATGGGTAATCATTCGGGTGTAACTATTAACAAATACGCCGCAAGGCCGTTTCGTGTACTGGAAGGGTCTAGAGCCCTCTGAGGTACTCGAATACGACTCCCGCCTTGTGACAGACTCCACCCTTCGGCGTATCAACTCTAGGGAGCCTAAAGATTTTGACAACTCCGCTCAACTTAAGCTCGTGTCATGACATCGACACACTGTAGTGATGACCTCGACTACTCGACTCGTGCCGTAGTTACGACTGCTTCGACAAATCAGCAGCGCCAACGACAACTTCAATTACCGGTCCCAGCTAGAAACTAGCCGGGAACGAGTCTTAAACTACTCGGAGACTAGCTTCGCACAGTCAACAACTAGTCGGAATCGGTTCCAACTAGTTGGATTCGTCGACAAATGGCCCACGGATCAAAGCTACGCTTCACTGCCTACTTTTTGTGCAACGCACACTCTCTCCATTGGCAAACTCGAAACCCCCAAACCATGTCCAAATTGGTTTGAGGCGGTTCAACCTAGGACCCTCTCCGCATTGGAACAGGATTTGGATCAACTACCACCACTCGAAGAAGGAGAAGCCACCGCGCGTCGGGGGGCTGTTGTTTCCGACAACTACTCGGATTCAGCCGTCCATGTGACCCAGGTTCTGGTAAGGGGATCCGATTGATCGAGCAGGTTTGGGCATCAGAAGGGCATGAAACCCTCCAGTTCTCTCAAATCAAGTCCACCAGGATTAATTGCCACACCCGGCGAACTCCCTTTTCAAGAAGGCAGACCCCTCCCTCCCTCCGACGACGAAGACGAGGGCCAGGTGGTGCGGAGTGCCAAACGCTTCACCCCCAATCGAGAAGTGCTCATGATTCACGCCGACGAGGACTGTGAAGGCCTGGAGCGGGTCCAGCTAGACGACTATGATGACTACCTCCTTGATCCACTCGACGAAGATGTGGACGTAACAATGGATAGTGAATCCCCAGCCAACATCAAGGTAGAAGACGTAGATGGCATCCAGAAGGAACACCGTAGGCTCATCAATGCGAAGCGCGCCCAACGTAGGCACCACGCGGTCGAGACAAACCAGTAGGGGAGCGGCAACCTTCACGACTCCTCCACGGGTGACCTTTGCGCCATCATCAACGCTGGCTGGGACGCCCGTAATGTCATCATTGCTAGGCAGCAGGAGCGCGGAGAAGTGGAAGCTTACAGCCCCACCCACTATCAACTCCGTCTCGACCACCTGGAGACAACTCGGAAGTGCAAGCCAGAAGCTATGCAACAATCCACCCGTAGAAGGAAGACTCTCAGTTCGAAGGAACGATTCGAGGAAGCCCTCCACGGGCAATGCTCGTGGTACCCGAAGAGCAAGCATTCTGCAGTTGAATGTCAAACCCTTCGGAGGGCCCTGGGAGCTCCATCAAAACTACGAAGAAAGGCGACGGGACTACCCGAATAATGATTTACTCATAAATTAAGTACTTGATTTAAGGAGGTTTTCTGAGGGTCTTTTAGGTGTTTCGGTTGTTTAAACCATTATTTTGGGACTATATCTTGAAACAAGCGGTTCCGTACACCTAAAAGCACCCTTTTCTACCACTTAGTCAGGGTCGCCATTTATGTTTATTATTCGGGTTAATCACGACTCCCTTGCTAAACTCAGGGAACCCTGTCACAGTCGAACCATGCGACTGCCAAAAGTGGTCGCCCCGTTTGGCAATAACTAGTGGAACCCGTTAATCAGCCAATTAAAGCACCTACGTGATTATCTATCTAACACTTCCAGTAACACTCAGATTACTAGTCCACGACTAGTTTTCTATGTTACTAAAGGGGCTTTGCTCCAAAACTCCCAGTGACGCTCAAATTACAAGTTCCCGACTAGTTTTCTATGTTACTGAAGGGGCCATGACCCCAAACTTCCCGTAACACTCCGTTTACTAGTTTTCGACAAGTATTACGCATAGTTTACTGAAGGGCCTTGCTCCCGTATGACGTTGCCAACGGTCTCGCCGGAAATCAATTTTTTTTGGACTAGAACCACCCGTACCACCTACTTGGATGTCAACCGTGCAATCGACGACTTGATCCAAAACATGGAACCCCTTGAACCGAATCTGTCTTGGTCCGAGGTCCTGTACCACAAGTTCTTCTCTTAGTCGGAGAAGGATTCAGATTGTCTACCACAAGCCGGAGAAGGATTTGGATCGTCTAACAAGTCAGAGGAGGATTTGGATCATCTACCACAAGTCGGAGGAGGATTTGGATCGTCTACCACAAGCTGAAGAATGACTTGGATCGTCTACCACAAGTCAGAGGAGGATTTGGATCATCCACCACAAGTCGTACGAGGAGTAGCCACCATCCATCGATAGGCTCCCCTCTCCGCTGTGTAACACCCCAGGTGTTTAAATTGCGAAATGAGCCTCTTTATCTTAAAGCGGTGCATAACTAATCACGAGAAGATTTCAACTAAATAAGTCTCTAAAATAACTCCGAAGCTAGACCTCAAACAAGGTTTGGCCGGAAATGAAACTTGTAGAACCTTCCATTTGAACAACTTTCGCGTTGAAGGATTTTCGTGTTGCAACACAAAAAGTTGAGAACCACTTGGATTTGCAAACCAGCCCCTGCCTTTTCTTCTATTTCGCTGCAGACCCTTCCGTCTCGCCCGACCCTCCCGCGCGCAGCCGTTTCGCCCGACCCTTTCCGTCTCGATCGACCCTTTTCGTTTCGCCCGACCCTTTTCGCTTCGCCCGACCCTCGGCTTCGCTGCGGCCCTCGCTTCGCCCAACCCTCGCCGCCGCGCAGTCGCCGCAGGCCACTTGGCCGGCGATGCCTGACCGCGCTGGGAGCCAAGCCAATGCATGGCCGCGCCCGCACGCGCGCCTGCACGCCGCGTTCCTCCCCAGTCCGCGCACGCCACGCGCAAGTCGGTGACCCGCGCCCCTGCTCGCCGCCCTCATGCCCAATAGACGAACCGCGCCGTGCCCGTGTCTCCAAAGCATTCCGCCAGTCGCCGCGCTCGCCGCCCGGCAAGGCAGCTGCTGCACCTCTTCGCCCAACCCGCGTGCCGCGTGATCTCCAGCTTCACACGCCAAATACTCAGCGCCCAGTCCCCTGCCCGCGCCTGCCGCACGCCGCGCTGGCTTCTGTTCACCGCCCCCCGTGGCCAGTCACGCGCCCACGTCGTGCCGCCGCCCCCGCGTCTCACAGTCAAGTCCCGCCCCTCCTCCCGCCTCTCTGCTGCCTATAAAAGGCCTAGCTGAGTTTTTCCCCCTCGCGCGCCCAAACACCAGAACGCCGCCGCCGCCACCATTAACGCCGTCCTGCCCAGCTCACCGTAGAGCTCAGCTCTCCGGCCACCCTTTGCTAGAGCTGAGTCCTCTACCACCACCACAGCACCCCACCGCAGCTCACTGCACCAACCATCGTCGCCCAGAGCCGCCGGAGCACCGCCAGCGCCGCCCGCCGACCATTTTTCCCTCGCCGCCAACGAGCCCCCTTGCCGGAATCTGGACGGCCGCCATGCCAGCGCCGCCCAGGGACCCAATTACTTTGGTTGAAATCTTTGAAAGAGTCTGCTCGAAAGTTTCCAGGGGCATATCTGTAAACCTGCGTTCAAACCTTAAAATTGAACATAGCAAACTTATAAAATTCATTTAAAATCGTAGAAAAATCTGAAAAATACAAACTCCACTGTTCTGGAAGCTTTAGATAAAATCTACAACTTTTGTTACATACATTTCTTCAGTTGCTTGCTAAATCTTACTATAAGTTAAATGGAAGGTTTAATAGACTTTAAATATACCCCCTGCTGTAGGCAAAGTCTAAAAATGTCTGAAATTTGTTTTACAGTGCTTTTGTCTCTACTTCTTGTGCTCTAAATAAAAATTTTATCACCAGAAGTTACCTAATCCAGAAGTTGTGATTAATCCATGTGTGCTTGGAAAATTCAGTTTCTATTATAACACACCCCCTTCTTGTTTAATGAAGTTAATAGTTTAAGTTATAATCTTTAATAATTGCCCACAGAAATCTCAACAAGATAACATCACAACCAAATTACTGTTTGTGAGCTACAACTTTGACGTGAGTGAAAATAATCGTCATATACCCTCACTCTGACTTACATTGATGCATTCATATAGAATCGACGACTCTCGCCGACGGAACGTACGAGCTGGTGCCCGCATCTGAGAGTGAGCAGCGTGAAGCTCTAGTAAATCTAACTGAAGCTCTCGAAGACCTGAGCCCAAGTTCGGACGAGCCCCAAGCTAACTTTTCACAAGAAGGCAAGCCCCGGAGCATGAACCCTATTTTTCTAAACTTATGCAACTTATTACTCTACTTTACTTGTGCATTAAGTTTATAGGAGTTGGATGAAAACTTAGTTGCATGATCCTAGGTACCCATGCTCTGAACACTAGATGCAAGGTTCGATAGAATGCTATGCTAATAGGACTCGGTAAAAGTCGAGTGATTTCCTGTCACTCGCGAGAAATTAGGAGTTGATTGTTTACTAGATGCTGCAATCATAAGGTCGACGGACGGGGCTATGGTACGATGTTTATGTTGATGATTGAGGCCCCGTCTGTTTAGTGAAAAATGCTAAGGCCGCAGTGTGTGGTAGTGGTGGTTAAGTCTTTGAACGTACTAACCACATGCCGAGAATATGGTAATCAGTAAGCTTAAGTACTGGATTGAATCGAGGCTGGAATATACTCCCCACTGTCTTGAATTCGTTCACATCTAGCTAATGGCGGGTGCATCGGCCGCCACAGCCCGACGTACCGTGGTCTGTGGGGACGTGTAGTCGAGGGCGGTGGGCCTATTCCGTGAAGCGGGAATTGAAGGGAAAAGTTGCACGTGTGACTCTGGGAGTAACCACGTGACGTGTGTTTAGGTTTCCCTTGCAAGGTTAAGAAATTCGATTCGAATCGTCCGTTTCTCGCGGTTATTGAGACTGCTTGACCCTTTTACCACATAGAGTAAGAAGAGGAACAATGATAATGATTAATCTTGTTGGATGCAAAAAAAATAATTCTTCCACCATGTATGATATTGGATAGTTGCTTACCTAGAATGGTTAAAGAAAGCTAGAACTTGGAGCTAAAATCTGAAAGTAAGGACCTACTATATATGCTTTTTGGCAAAACAAACCCCTCAAGCCAAAAGCCTCGCATGTCTAGGAGTTGGCTAAGTATACCCCATTAGTCGGGTAAGCCTTGCTGAGTATTAGTATACTCAACCTTGCTTGTGGCTTGTTTTCAGGTGAAACTTTCGAGGACATGATTGCTAATTTGACTTGGCCTTGTACCCTTCCTCCTGGTTGGTCGGTGGAATGGGATACGCCCCCGGCCAACGGTGGTAATACCGAGTGATGCCTTGTACGGGCTTCATCGAGACATCCTTTATCGTCGAGTAGTTGTCGTTATCTTTTCTGCTGCTTGAACTCTGAAGAACTCATTTATTTCGAAATCCGAAGTACCTTGTCTTGCGAATTTGAACTCTATTTTAATGATAATTTATGATGAACCCCGTGGTGTAAAAATGTGGAATGTTGTATACTCTGGGCTCACCTTCGTGTGAGTACATGTATGTGTGGCTTCGATCCGTAAGAACCGTGGTTGTATTGGGAGGTTACCCGACAGACCAGTGGATTATTCCGTTTGAAGTGCGAGTTAGCCCTGATTGCCCTTGTGGTGATGAATAGCGCGCTTGAACCGGATTAATTCAGGTGGTTCTGCCACACGCTGACTACTCGGACTTCATCAATGATGCACTACCCTTGTCAAACGGCCACAAGGGCCTGAGAGTGCCTCCAACTTGGTCGGGCGGGCCCATGCATTGGAAGGGCACGAAGCCCTCCAAGCTACCCAGTTTAGCACAACTTTTGGAGCTTTCAACTTGGTCGGGTGGGCTTGGGCATCGGACAGGCACGAAGCCCTCCAAGCTACCGCGTTCAGCCCACCTTTCTGCGTTTTCAACTTGGTCGGGCGGGCATCAACCTCGACAACCCCGAATCCTGAACGACTACTTCGTCCTCGCGAGGCCACTCGGCGACCCGCCGACGACTACTTCGGCTACACAATTAGTCGGGAGTGGGACTCACTCCACAATGACTAGTTGGAATTGATTCTGACTAGTCGGGTTTCATCAACAAACCATTGTGCCTCCATTAACGAACGTTACGGCTTCGTCAGCAATTACCCATGAATCAAGATCGACAGCTATCCATGCATCTGGTTTCTACGCTTTGGGGCTGGGCACAACAAGGCGGCTTCCCACGTGAAGACTGAGACCCGATTCAAGGAGGTTTTACGGAGATCTTTAGGGAGCTTATTCAACCATTGCCTTGAGTTTTATCTCGACACAAGAAGTTATTTCCCAAAGAATTCATTCAACCACTCGGTCTGGGAATCAAGGAGTTTACCCAAAACAGGGCTTGTTCGTTCATCCATATTTCTGCGTTGTACGAACTATCTTGGCCCACCCAAGGAATTCCTTCGGGCTAACCAAGACATCTTCGCATGGCAACATACAACTTGTTTTGGCCCGCCCAAGGAGTTCCTTGAGGCTAACCGAGACATCTTCGCATGGCAACATACGGCTTGTCTTGGCCCTCCCAAGGAACCGATCAAGATCAAGTGCACGATCTTGTCGTCACCTCCTTTGGGCCAACCGAGACATCTTTGCTTGGCACTATACGACTTGTCTTGGCCCGCCCAAGGAACTGATCACCCCATGTGAAGAACCTCATCATCAATCCCTTTGGGCCAACCATGACGTTTTCGCAATTCAAAATGTGAATTCTCATGGTCCGCCCAAGGATACGACTGAAGCTACCAGCAAGATTTATTTCTCCCTCGCTAATTGACTTCTAGTTACCTTCACATACTTCCAGTACAACTCTATTTACTGGTTCACAACTAGTATACATGCAAGTTTGCTGAAGGGGCCTCGCTCCCATACTTCCAGTAAGAGATTACTAGTTTCCGACTACTATGATGTGTTACTGAAGGGGCCTCGCTCCTATATTTCCAGTACAACTCTGTTTACTCATTCACGACTGGTATTACGTGCATGTTTGCAGAAGGGGCCTCGCTCTCATGCTTCCAGTAACGTTCAGACTACTAGTTTCCGACTAGTACTCTGTGTTACTGAAGGGGCTTCGCTCCCATACTTCCAGTACAACTCTGTTTACTGGTTCACGACTGGTATACGTGCAAGTTTGCTGAAGGGGCCTCGTTCCCATACTTCCAGTAACAGATTACTAGTTTACGACTAGTACGTTGTGTTACTGGAGGGGCCTCGCTCTTATACATCCAGTACAACTCCGTTTACTGGTTCACGACTGGTATTACGTGCAAGTTTGCTGAAGAGGCCTCGCTCTCATACTTTCAGTAGCAGATTACTAGATTCTGACTAGTATGTTATGTTACTGAAGGGGCCTCGCTCCCATACTTCCAGTACAACTCTGTTTAGTGGTTCACGACTAGTATTACGTGCAAGTTTGCTGAAGGGGCCTTGCTCCAATGCTTCTAGTAATGTTCAGGCTACTAGTTTCCGACTAGTACTCTTTGTTACTGAAGGGGCCTCGCTCCCATACTTCCAGTACAACTCCGTTTACTGGTTCACGACTGGTATACGTGCAAGTTTGCTGAAGGGGCCTCGCCCCCATACTTCTAGTAACAGATTACCAGTTTACGACTAGTATGATATGTTAGTAAAGGGGCCTCGCTCCCATACTTCCAGTACAACTCCATTCTACTGGTTTATGACTGGTATTACGTGCAAGTTTGCTGAAGGGGCCTCGCTCCCATGCTTCTAGTAACGTTCAGACTACTAGTTTCGACTAGTGCTCTATGTTACTGAAGGGGCCTCGCTCCCATACTTTCAGTATTACTTCGTTTACTGGTTCAAGACTAGTTATACATGTAGTTTACTGCAAGGGCATTGCTCCCAACACGGTTTCATGTATATCAGTTACAGCATACTTTTATGTTTACCTTGCAGGGGACCTGTCTAGACCATGCTGCTGGGCGAGTCGGATTCAACTCCGACTAGTTGGCTTCATCAACAATCGCCAACGACTACTTCGACTTCGCGAGAAACGCTCGCCTACACTTCACAGACTACAACGACTACTGTGGGATTCGACTTCGACTAGTTGGGTTCATCAACAACCGTTGGTGACAACTTGACTTCATGAAGAATGCATGGCGACACGCTAGCGACTACTTTGACTACTCATCTCGCCTACAAAACTAGTCGGAATCGACTCCGACTACTCAACTTCATCAACAGTTCAAGATTCACCAGCAGCCTGGCCAATGCCTAGGCTAGGGGGCTGGCGCCGCTGACTAGTAGGCATATAGTATGCGACTCATCTAGCTCCCGGGCTCGGGGGCTGGTGTGGCAGAACCACCTGAATTAATCCGGCTCAAGTGTATTAACCATCACCATTAGGGCAATCTCGGTTAACCTTACACTTCAAACGGAGTAATCCATTGGTCTGTCGGGTAACCTCCCGATACAACCACGGTAAAGCGGATCAAATGCCATACATACAAACGCTCTTGCGAAGATGAGCCCAGAGAATACCACATTCCAGCAAATATTACAAAATTATCATAGGTGAATATTACAAACCAAGTTTAAGTTTAGAAACCAAGTACTTCAGTGATCATAACTAATAAGTTCTTCAGAGTTTAAGTTGCAGCGGAAATAAAACAACGAAAGCTACTCGACGATACAGGATGTCTCGGTGAAGCCCGTACGAGACATCACTCGGCATTATCTCCATTGGCCGGGGGCGTATCCCATTCCACCGACCAACCAGGGGGAAGGTGCAGGGCCAAGTCAAGCTAGCAATCATATCTTCGAAGGTCTCACCTGAAAACGAGCCACAAGCAAGGCTGAGTATACTAATACTTAGAAAGACTTACCCGTGTAGTGGAATCTACTCCACCGACTATAGACATGCAAGGCTTTTTGGCTCAGGGGTTTGTTTTGCCGAAAAGCATCTACGAGTGGGTCCTTACTTTCAATTTTTAGCTCAAGATTCTAGTTTCATTAACCATTCTAGATAAGCAGCTATCCAATATCATTCATGGTGAAGCATTAAATTTCATCCAACAAATTTATTCATCATCATTGTTCCTCTTCTTACTCTGTGGGTAAAGGGGGTTAAGCAGTCTCAATAGCCGTGAGAAACGGACGATTCGAATCGAATTTCTTAACCTTGCAAGGGAAACCTAAACACACGTCACGTGGTTACTCACAGAGTCACACGTGCAACTTTTCCCCTTTCTTTCCGGGTCGTGGATCGGGGCTACCCTCCGAGAGTACAAGAGTCCCACGCCACGGTTCGCCGCTGGGTCGTGACCACTCGTGCACTCGCCATATAGTGGGACCGAAGTTCAAAGGGTAGGATGCCGTCCACTTGCCGGGCCAATCAGGTACTTAAGCTTACCGATTACCATATTCTCGGCATGTGGTTAGTACGTTCAAAGACTTAACCACCACTACCACACACTGCGGCCTTAGCATTTTTCACTAAACAGACGGGCCTCCATCATAAACATCGTACCATAGCCCGTCCGTTGTCCTTATGATTGCAGCGTGTAGTAAACATTCAACTCCTATTTTCTCGCGAGTGACAGGAAATCACTCGGCTTTTACCGGAGTCCTATTAGCACAGCATTCTATCGAAACTTACATCTAGTTTTCAAGCATGGGTTCCTAACATCATGCAACTAAGTTTCATTCAACTCCTATAAACTTAATGCACAAGCAAGAGAGTAATGAGTTGCATAATTTAGGAAAGGAAATGGGTTATGCTCCGGGGCTTGCCTTCTTGCGAAAAGTTAGTCCGGGGATCGTCTGAACGTTGACCCGGGTCTTCAACTGCTTCAGTTAGATTTGCCTGGGCTTCACGCTGCTCACTCTCGGACTCGGGTACCAGCTCGTACGTTCCGTCGGCGAGAGTAGTTGTTTCTACATGAATGCACAAGTTTAAGTAGTGGTGATGGTAAACGACATGATTTCCTTCACGATAAAGTTGCAGTCGGTAAAACATGAGTTTTGTTGTGAAGTGAGTTACTTTATCATTCGTGGGCAATCGTTAATAGAGTAGAATAGTACAATGAGTAACTTCGTTAAGCAAGGTGGGGTGGGTGTTCATGGGGAACTTATGTTCCGCATGGAAACATGATTTAAGTGTAACTTCTACAGTGAGTAGTTTCTGGTCATGAAACCTTGGATCTAGGCATATCAGGGAAACATATGCTTACTGTAAAATTTTCAGATATTTTCATGCAGCAGATTAATTATGAAAAATATAATACATGGGTGCTGCTAGACTTTTGTTCTTTTTGTACAGAACAAATGGTGCAAAAACTGAGACTAAGATTTTTACAGGGCTTTCATTTCATCAAACAGGAGCTACTGTAATTTTTGGAGGATTTATTATGCAGTTTTCAGAGCATAGTAAATATGACATTACACACCTAGGTTATTTAAGGATTTATTTTTACAGGATCCTACGCAGGGTTTTTTTTGTCCATGAAACTTTTTACACAGCATCCTCTACCACTGAGTATCTTCTAGTAAAAATATGAGAATTTTCCAAGCTAAGATACTATTTTCTTGATTTAATGCATGTTATAAGCACATAAATCAAATAAATAGGTTCCTGTGAGATAAAAAGTCTCTAAATTTTTCTATGGCATCTAGGTACCATTATACAAGTACAGCAAAAGTTCCATTAGGTGATTCATAACCTAACTGCAGGGACAATTAATTCTATCCAAACATGGTATGAAACTAACATTAATAAATAGTGCAGATAGAGATGGAATTTGGGCCTGATCTTTTTACACAGTCCTAAACATCAAGCAACTAACTCACTGCCCAAAATTTAGGGTCAGCATTGATCTACAACAGTGGGTACAAAAGAAGTCCATTAAAACTTCCATTTAATGTAGAGAAAAATATATTGAGAATCTGAGAAATTTTACGTAACAAAAGTTGTAGAGTTTCTTCTAAGGATTCCAGAACAGTTTAGTTTGCATTTTTGTGATTTTTCTATGATTTTATACAAATTTTACAAGCTCACTGATTTTGAATCTAAGTTTGAATCTTTCTCTTACATCTAGGTCCTTGGAAACTAGCAGAAAACCCCCTAGGAAGATTTGGGCGATTGCAATGTGGTCCCTGGTCGCGATTCATGGCGGGGAACATCCTGTCCGGCCGAAATCCGGCGGGCTCAGTCGCCGGCGGCGAGGGCAAGGTGGGGGAGGAGCAAGAGGAGGTTGGGGGCTACCTTTGGGTGGATTTTGTGCGAGTTGGGGCGGCCGGGAAGGGGTGCCGCGGCGTGGAGCAGCGGCTCCGTCGAGGTGCGGCCGAGATTCCGGCGAACTCCGGCGAGCTGGGCGGCGGGGCTCGGGCTGGGGAGCTTCAGTGCGTCGAGGGGAATCCGTTTCAGAGTTTGGTTTGGGTGGAGGGGGGCCGGGACGGCGGTTCCGCGTTGGGCGGTGGTGGCCGGCGGCGGAGCAGCGGTATGGGCAGCAATGGTGGCGGCGCGGGTGGTCTTTTATAGAGACACGAAGGAGGGAGGAGAGGTCCAGGCAGAGCTGGGCCGGGCGGCACGACGGGGGCACGCCGTTGGGTGCCTGGGCGGCGACCAGCGACTGGGCGGCGAGCAGAAGCAGGCGACTGGCGGCCGGGATTTGGCGCGTGAAACAAAAGATTGGGTGCGCTCGGATTGGGCAGAGGCATGGCGTGGGGGGGGGGGGGGCAAAGCCGCTGCGGCGGGGAGCGACGGCCATTGGCTTGGCGCAGCATGGGTGGCAGGCATCGCCGGCCAAGTGGCGGCCATGCCTTGCCGGCGGGCGTGGAGCAGGGGAGGGAAGAGAGAGAGAGAGGAGTAAGGGCCTAATTGCGAGAATTGGAAAAGTTCCAGGGGGCTGGTTGCAAACAGGGTGTTTTCTCCACTTTCTAATTTGAATTTCAAAAACTTTTGAACATGAAAGTTGTTCAGAATAAAAAGTTCTACAAGTTTGGTTTCAGGCAACATCTCATTTGGCTTGTGGTTTGAAAGTTAATTTAAAATTTCAAAGGTATTCAAATGTGCCCAAATTCAATTTGAATTTCAAATTAACTTGTTCTAATTCTTTTCACCCTTTTATTAGTTGGTTAAGCATAGGGTTGGGCTAATGACATTTATTTAGAAATGTAATTTATCAGGGTTGTTACAGCTGGATACGACACGGCTCGCAGACTACAAGGTTTGTTTTGGCCTGCTCAAGGAGTTCCTTCAGGCTAACCGAGACATCCTCGCATGGCAACATACGGCTTGTCTTGGCCCGCCCAAGGAACCGATCAAGATCAAGTGCAGGACCTCATCGTCACCTCCTTTGGGCCAACCGAGAAATGTATGCATGGCACCATATGACTTGTCTTGGCCTGCCTAAGGAACTGATCACCCCACGTGATGGACCTCGTCATCAATCCGTTTGGGCCAACCGTGATGTTTTCACAAGTCAACATGTGAATTCTCATTGTCCGCCCAAGGATACAACTGAAGCTACCAGCAAGATATATTTCTCCCTCACTAATTAACTTCCAGTCACCTTCACATACTTCCAGTACAACTCTGTTTACTGATTCACAACCGGTATATGTGCAAGTTTGCTGAAGGGGCCTCGCTCCCATACTTCTAGTAACAGATTACTAGTTTCTGACTAATATGCTGTGTTACTAAAGGGGCCTCGCTCCCATATTTCTAGTACAACTCTGTTTACTAGTTCACGACTGGTATACGAGCAAGTTTGCTGAAGGGGCCTCGCTCCCATGCTTCCAGTAATGTTCAGACTACTAGTTTCCGACTAGTACTCTGTGTTACTGAAGGGGCCTCGCTCCCATACTTCCAGTACAACTCCTTTTACTTGTTCGTGGTTGGTATACTTGATAGTTTGCTGAAGGGGCCTCGTTCTCATACTTCCAATAACAGATTACTAGTTTACGACTAGTATGTTGTGTTACTGAAGGGGCCTCGTTCCCATACTTCCAGTACAACTCCGTTTACTGGTTCATGTGGCAGAACCGCCCGAATTAATCCGGCTCAAGTGCACTAACCTTCATCCATAAAGATGAACCGGCTACCATGCACTTCAAACGGAGTAATCCGACAGTCTGTCGGGTAAATCTCGATGCGACCACTTAATATTTTGATCGAAATAAAGCGTAATCATAACTCGCACGAAGGCAAGTCCAGAGATTACAACCTTCCAAAGCTTTTATCTCACCAGTCGGGATTCAATTATTACAAGTCGAGTTCACTACACGAGTACTTTTAAGTTCAACATAAAAATTTATTCAGAGTTTAACAGCAGTGGAATGAAAAACACGATCATCTAGCGTCGATCTGGATACCACGATGAAGCCCGTACGTGGCATCACTCGGCAGAGTCATTATTAGCTGGGAACGGATCCCATTCCACTGTCCAACCAGTCGGAAAAGTACTCGGCCAAGCGAAACCAGCTACCATATCTTCAAAAAATACACCTGAAAACATTGCCACAAGCAAGGCTGAGTATACTAATACTCAGCAAGTCTTACCCGACTAGTGGTATGTAAATACACTACTAAGCATGCATGGCTCTAGGGTTCTAGGGTTTCCTTAATTTCATATTTTAGCTTTTAATATTCTAGTTCATTTAACCAGTCTAAGTGAGCATCTATCTCTAAACAAACATGGTAGAAATATTTAATCATCCAACAAGTTTCATCATAGCCAAAGTTCCTCTTGTTACTCTATTTGACAGAAGTATTAAGCAGTCTCAATTACCGCGAGAAACGGATGATTCGAACCAAATTTCTTAACCTTGCAAGGGAAACCTAAACACACGTCACGTGGTTACTCAAAGAGTCACACGTGCAACTTTTCCCCTTTATTCCCGTTTCATGGATCAGGGCCACCGCCCTCGAGTACAAGAGCTCCACGAACCACGAATGACGCCGGGCCATAGCGCTCTTGCACTCACCATTGGTCCCATGGGAACAGTGTCAAGACGTTGGGAACCTGTCCACGCACCAGTTCAATTAGGTACTTAAGCTAACCGATTACCATATTCTCGGCATGTGGTTAGTACGTTCAAACGCTTAACCAACACTACCACACACTGCGGCCTTAGAATATTTCACTACTCAGACGGAGCCTCAACCATGAGTACTTTAACACAGCCCCGCCCGTCGACCTTATAGTTGCAGTATGCAGTAAAACATTCAACTCCTATAATTCTGTCGAGTGGCTGGAAACCACTCGACTTTTACCATACCTATTAGCAGAGCAACTACTAAAACTTCCTGTTCTAGTATTCATTACATTGGTGCCCAGGATCATGCAGGTAGGGTTCCAATCAACTCCTATGAACTTAATGCACACGTAAAAGGAACAACAGTTGCATAAATTAAATACTGGGATCATGCACCGGGGCTTGCCTTCTTGAGCAAAACTAGTCGAGAGTTCTTCTGAATGTTGGTTCGGGTCTTCAGGGACTTCTGTTAGTTTAACCTGAGCTTCGTGCTGCTCACTCTCGGACTCGGGCACCAGATTGTAGGTTTCGTCGGCGAGAGTAGTCTAGTCTATATGAATGCACATGTATGAGTGGTTTTGAGGTGCAAGATAAACAATTATTTCACCATAAAGTAGTCAAAACTTAAGTTAAGTAGTCGAGCACTTTATTTTCTTTTCCCTGGGTAGTCATTTATCGAGTACTTATCTAGATTAACTGACTTCATTAAGTGAGCGAGTTATTTTGCATGTTGTAAACGGTCATTTTTAACAGTAAGCATTGGTTAACCGAAACTACTCGTAGAGGTAGTTTCTGGGTGGAGATTTTTATGCAAAACTACTCGTAGAGGTAGTTTGAAATTTTATGCAGAGCTTGTTACTCAAGTACAATTCACTGTGAAAGTTTTAGCCATTTTTATCCAGCAGGCTAATCATTAAAGTTCATTAAACTGCTACTGCTAGGATCAAGATCTATTTGCACAGAACAAACTATGCAAGAACTGGTGCTCAACTTTTTACTGAACAAACCTACTCGCATGAGTAGTTTCCAGTAAATTTTGCAGATTTTTCTTATGCAAGAAACAAAGGCTAATATTTTAGTTTAAAAGGATCTAGCCTATAACAAAAGTACTCGAAACAACTAGCTGTGTTTGGATTTAGAGCATGAAATTTTTATGGAAGACTTTACTCCTAGCACTGAAGCTACCATCCAAATTTCATGAGTAGATCTTTCCTGAAACTCTTGGAACAATTAAAAGCCATTTAAACTTGACTTAAATCTACAGCTAAAATTATGTGAAAATAGTCCAAGATCCTTTTACAAAGTTGTAGATCTTAACTTAAGGAGTCCAGAACATCTTAGTTTGTGTTCTTAGGATTTTTCTGTGAGTTGTTTTGCATCTTCAAGGTTAATAGATTGGTTTTCAAAGTTCTAGTTTTAGGTTTACAAATGAGTGCCTGAGATTTTACAGAAATCTTCTTGGAAAGATTGAAATCGAAACAAAAGGATCCTTTGTGCAAGGGAACGGCGACTGCCGGCCAAAATCCGGCGAGGAAACTAGTCGGCGGCGAGGAGGAAGGTGCGGAAAATGGAGAGGGGGCCGGGTGCACCGATTTGTGGAATTGGTGGGGCTCGGGGACGGCCGGAGCAGGGTCCTCCATGGTGGACAGTAGGCGGCGGTAGTTGGTGGTGGCACTGGCACTGTTCCGGCAGGGCAGGGGTGGCGTGGCCGGGCTTGGAAGCTCCAGTGGGAGGTGGGGAAGCTCACTGGAGGGTCATTTTTGCGGAGAGAGGTCGGGGGCGAGAGCTCCACGATGAACTCGAGCTTGCCAGCGACAATGGCGGCTGTTTCAGGTGTGCGCCAGGTTGCACTGGCCAGCTAGCCTTCTGGCGATGGGACAGGGAAGGGGAGGAGAGAGGAGGGAGAAGATGATGGGACTTATGTGCAGGAAACAAAAACAGCGGGGGCCAGGGTGAAAAGGGAGCTAAAACTAATTCTTGCCAAGGTCAAAACAAAAACATTTGAATACCATTTTTGTTCAACTTTTCAAGATATACTTTTTCTCTTGTATGACTATGCCCATTTGAGCAATGTATAAAAAGTTATTTTGAAATTCCAAAAACAAATATTTAAATGACACGTCATTTCATGTGAATTTTTGCACTGTTAGCCTTTGAGTTCAACTAGACTTTTGTTGCTCTTGATATGATAGATGTGCCATTAAATTTTCAGAGTCATTTGTGATCAACTTTGAAAGTTAATAGGGTTTGTTTGCAAGACTTCAAATGTTTATGCATATATACATATACACATATTCATTTGCTTGAAAGGTAGATTTTGATAGGTTGTTTCATACTTCTCTTGCTTTTTTGTGACTAATTTCATGTTGTGGATCTTTGTTTAGGCTTTTAGACACCTAGGGAGTCACAGACAACCCCCCTTAAAAAGAATCTCGTCCCGAGATTCGGATAAAAACTAAGTGCGGAAAGTGTGTACCTTGGATGGAACCAAGAAAATCAGGAAACTTTTGATTGAGATAACTTTCCGTTTCCCACGTGGCTTCTTCTCTAGTGTGATGGTTCCACTGGATTTTATACATTTTAATCACCGCTCTTCGAGTAATTCTTTCCTTCTAGTCAAGGATTTTGATGGGTTGCTCAACATAAGAGAGATCTGGTTCCACCGTGATTTCTTGTTGTTCAACAATTTTGGTAGGAACTCTAACACATTTCTTTAGTTGTGAGATATGAAAAACATAATGAATGGCTGCAAGCTGCGAAGGAAGTCGCAATCTATAGGCCACGAGTCCACATTCTTCAATGATTTCATAAGGACCAACATAATGAGGGGCTAACTTTCCTTTTACTCCAAATCGTTGCACACCCTTGGTTGTTGAAACCCGAAGGTAAACATGATCACCAACGTCGAATTTCAAGGGTTTTCTCCTCTTGTCAAAATAACTCTTTTGCCTACATTGGGCTGCTTTAAGATTCCTTGGATAACATTCAATTTTTCTTCTGCCTCTACTACCAAGTTTGGTCCAAAGATTTTGCGCTCTCCAGTTTGTGACCAGCTCAACGGAGTTCGACACCTTCGACCATACAATGCCTCGAATGGTGCCATTTTTAGGCTTGCTTGATTGCTGTTGTTATAGGAGAACTCTGATAAAGGTAAATATTTGTCCCAATTCTTGTCATAGTGAATGACCCAAGCTCGAAGCATGTCTTCGAGAATTTGATTCACTCTTCGGTTTGGCCATCGGTCTGAGGATGATAAGCTGAGCTTCGGATTAATTTGGTACCAAGAGATTCTTGCAATTGTTCCCAAAAGCATGCTACGAACTGAGTGCCACGATCAGAAATGATTGTCTTTGGGACAGCGTGTAGACAAACAATTCGATCCAGATATATCTCAGTGTATCTTTTGGCATTATAAGTGGTGTGTACGGGAATAAAATGAGCGGTCTTTGTAAGCCTATCTACAACAACCCAAATAGAGTCGTGTTTGTGAGATGTATTGGGGAAACCAACAATGAAGTCCATACTGATATCTTCCCATTTCCAGGATCGTACTGGCAGATGTTGAAGTGTACCAGCTACTTTTAAGTGGCTAGCTTTCACTCGCTGACAAGTGTCACACTTTGCAACATATTGGGCAATTTCCCTCTTCATCCTGGTCCACCAAAAATTTTGTTTGAGGTCCTGATACATTTTGCTACTGCCTGGATGAATAGAGAATTTGGAAAGATGTGCTTCATCAAGAATCTGCTTTCAAAGTTTGTGATTTTTCAGAACGACAATGTGACTTTCAAACCATAAAATTCCCTTGTGATCCTGACGAAAACATTTGTACTTCACCTCTCCTTGAGACAGTTTTTGCTTGATGATCTTAACACCCTTGAGACAGTTTCATGTAATTATGCCATGATGATGCAGTCATGAAGAGTGGGTTCAATAGAGATGTGATTCAAAGTTTCTTGAGGAATCATTTCCAACCTAAGTTTCCACATTTCAAAGCATAACGTCTCATTGTATGATGCAGCAGATAGGCAATTGCAATGAGCTTTGCGGCTGAGTGCATCCGCTACTACATTAGCTGAGTGCATCCGCTACTACGGTGCGGGTACCATGCGTAAGAGCCAGGAACTCATTTAAGTTCCTTTCCATGAGACCTTCAGGAATATGGTGGGCTCGGAACGCATCCTTGAATTCATCCCAAGTGACAACATGATCTGCCGGAAGCATGGCAATTTAGTTGTCCCACCATATACGCGCAGTACCACAAAGCTGCTGCTCGGCAAATTAAGCTTTTTTGGCTTCAGAACATGCCAATGTTAATAAGGCAAACTTGGATTCAATGGTACGAATCCAGGCGTCCGCATCCAATGGTTCCTCCGTCTTGTTAAACAGAGGGGGCTACGTTCCAAAGAAATCCAGGTAACCAGCAACTTGAGGTTGGGGTGCATTGTGCGCACCCCGCTGCTGATGATGGGACTGCTGCCCCTGAACAAGCTATCGGAGCAATTCGGTTTGAGCGGCCATCGCCTCCACCAGACTAGGTGGCCGTGGTGGTGGCGGTAGCGGTGCCTGCTGTGACTTGCTGCCGCTCGCACCAAACCCACAAGGATTGCCACGTGTCACCCCAACCATCTTAAACATGGAGGTTTAATATCAGCAAAGGCTTCATAATTCTCCCATGGTTCAAAAAGATCGTACGGGAAAATGTTGAAATTGATAGGCTTGATACAAACGGGTGTGCAATCAGCGGCTGGTTGGGAGAAATTTCCTAGCTCATGTTCTGTTTATCTGAAACCTTTCAAAGGTTGGTGGTGATTAGGAAATGTAGTGGCTTGAAACTGTGGCATTCAAAACACCTCCGACTACTCCATCTCCGACTACATTTCCTACTACCAGGACTACTAATCTGACTACTATGGCTATATCACCGACTACTTCGTCTGCATTTCTATATGCCAAGACCACAACTCTGTCTGCTATGGCTCATTTATTGACTACATCGACTACCATACGGCTTCTTTGACTATATTGCCGACTGCTTCGACAACATCTACTACTCCTTCCGTCTATATCTTCGACTGCTTGAACTGTACCATCATCTGCTATTGCTACAGTTCAACTACACGGTGTCTTCGACTACCGCGACTACAGATTCGACTGCTTCCACCTTATCTCTGGCTACTACGGCCATACATCCGGCTGCTTCAGTTGCACCTACATTTAATACGGCTACAACTTCGTCTACACTGTATCCATGACTGCTTCGACTGCATCTCCGACTGCCTAAGTCATACTTCCTCTTACTACGACTACACCATGGCCTGCTTTTACTGTATTTACGACTAGTACTACTACTTTTTCAATATGTCAACTACTTTTCGGGCTGCTTGAGTGACACTTCCGACTACTATGTCTGCAGATTCGACCACTTCGAATACTACAACTCTGATTTCCAACTGCTTGCCAATACACATACATCCAGTCCTTCACTAAAGCCTACCTAATTTTAGTGCTCTAGCTTCTAGGCTACACTCCTTGTATCTGGTGGTACTCAACTCTAAGCTAGCCTATTACTACCTGCACAAAAGTTAGGCTACACTAAGAGGATTAAATACAAAAGTACTCCAAGGTTGTCGCCTAGTAGTCATCAAGGTTGTTGACAGACGACTCGCTGCGCGCGGGGGAGTGAGCTCCCATCTATGCGGGCTGTGGGACTACAACATCCTAGTCAAGGTCAGAGACACACTCTATCTCCTCGGGCTCCTCGTCACTGTCAATGTCCATCACATCCGGTGGGACGTGAAGGGCTGCCTGTTGTGCGTGATGCATGTTGATATGTCCATTGGCATCCTCCAAATCAATGTTGAGGTCATGGATATGTTCTTCCAAGAACTCAATCATTGCCTCGTGCTCACCTACGGTGGTCTCCAGTGTCTGCACTTGGTCTTCAAGCTGGCCAATCCTAGCATCTCGATCACCAATCTCCTCAACCAAATCTTGCATCTGCTCGTCCCTCAAATTAACTGCCCACTGGAAGGACTGAGCAAGGTCTATCACCTATGCCATCCCTTTACTCTGAAGTGCCTACAGTCGGTATAGTGCATTCATGCACCGGGCTGAAAAGAGTATGGTCTCGACTGGAATTTGATCTGCCAAGTGGCCTAGATGTGCAAATCTGTCCAGCCATAGAGGGTCGCTCTCGCTGACTGCTGGAAACAGCCAGCTAGAGCCAAGATCACCTCCAAGGGGTGCTGCTCACAAAATGTGGTGAGCGCCTTCATTGCTGCTGCCTCCCACGAGTCAATGAGATGGTGTCCGACTACTTCTGTCTCAATGGCGAACCACGCGGGGTTTAGTGGGTGCTGGGGAATAGTCATGCGCACATGGCACCGACAGACACCCGTCTCCATGAATTCCTGCCTCACATAAAGAGGGGGATTCAGGTACCCAGCGGTGCTCAATACGCCCCACAAGACGGAGGGGAAGCCCTCCCAATGTAGGCACGCTGAGTGTGCATGTCCTTCCTCATCAACCACAATAAGAACAAGATCAGCCATCTGATTCATAAGCTTAAAGGGTAAGATAACGAAAACTAATGCTCAAACAAATAAACAAATTCTGGAAAGTGCACAAAACCGAGAATAACTTCTGTAGGTGATAAGTAACAAGTCGCAAAGTTACCAGAGCATTTTTAAAGTACTTGTGCACAACTTTGTTGGTCTAACCCAAAACTAGATCGTACTCAAAGATAACTATATCCTTACATTGGACTGGAAACAACACGAACTTAGTTGAACTTTGGTCAATGATTTAGCTGTTTTGGGGGTGGATTTTTGTACAGATCATCCATAACTCAATTTCTTTATTTGAATTTTAAAGATATGCAGCATGCATGATCTATCCGTCCTCACAACTTCACAGTGGCCATTAACTTGGCCTTACGGAGTTAATTCGGTGGCTTAATTTAGTACGCCTCTACCTATAGTAACTAGTCGAGCTCTCTTTGCTTTTAACCTATCATACTCGCGGTACTCGCTGTACTCGCGGTTAGTGTACCAAACTCACATAGATATATATAAACTAATTTATACTGCCACATAGCTATATTCCCATAGGGCTTTACGAGCTAGATTTAATCCTTAATGAGTCCAACGCATTTTTCAAATTGGAGATTTTTGGTCAAGTTTTAGAAAACTTATTTTTAAAGTTTTTTGCATACTCTGGTGTACACTTTTCGCTCTGATACAAGCTGTGGCAGAACCGCCCGAATTAACCCGGCTCAAGTGCACTAACCTTCATCCATAAAGATGAACCGGCTACCATGCACTTCAAACGGAGTAATCCGACAGTCAGTCGGGTAAATCCTGATGCGACAACTTAATATTTCAATCGAAACAAAGCGTACACATAACTCGCATGAAGACAAGTCCAGAGATTACAACCTTCCAAAGCTTTTATGTCACCAGTCGGGAATCAATTATTACAAGTCGAGTTCACCACACGAGTACTTTTAAGTTCAACATAAAAATTTATTCAGAGTTTAACAGCAGCCGAAAGAAAAACACGATCATCTAGCGTCGATCTAGATACCACGATGAAGCGCGTACGTGGCATCACTCGGCAGAGTCATTGTTAGCCGGGGACGGATCCCATTCCACTATCCAACCAGTCCGAAAAGTACTCGGCCAAGCCAAACCAGCTACCATATCTTCAAATTATGCACCTGAAAACATTGCCACAAGTAAGGCAGGAATCCACTCAACTTTTATCGTACCTATTAGCAGAGCAACTACTCGAACTTCCTATTCTAGTATTCATTACATTGGTGCCTAGGATCATGTAGCTAGGGTTCCAATCAACTCCTATGAACTTAATGCACAGGTAAAAGGAACAACAGTTGCATAAATTAAATACTGGGGTCATGCACCGGGGCTTGCTTTCTTGAGGAAAACTAGTCGAGAGTTATTCTGAACGTTGGTTCGAGTCTTTAGCGACTTCTGTTAGATTAACCTGAGCTTCGTGCTGGTCACTCTCGGACTCGGGCACCAAACTACTACTGCTAGGATCAAGATCTATTTGCGCAGAACAAACTATGCAAGAACTGGTGCTCAAGTTTTTACTGAACAAACCTACTTGCATGAGTAGTTTCCTGTAAATTTTTCACATTTTTCTTATGCAAGAAACAGAGGCTAACATTTTAGCTTAAAAGGATCTAGTCTATAACAAAACTACTCGAAACAACTAGTTGTGTTTGGAGTCAGAGCATGAAATTTTTATGGAAGACTTTACTCTAGCACTGAAGCTACCATCCAAATTTCATGAGTAGATCTTTCCTGAAACTCTTGGAACAATTAAAAGCCATTTAAACTTGACTTAAATCTACAGCTAAAATTATATGAAAACAGTCCAAGATCCTTTTGCAAAGTTGTAGATCTTAACTTAAGGAGTCCAGAACATCTTAGTTTGTGTTCTTAGGATTTTTCTGTGAGTTGTTTTGCATCTTCAAGGTTAATAGATTGGTTTTCAAAGTTCTAGTTTTAGGTTTACAAATGAGTCCCTGAGATTTTACAGAAATCTTCCCGGAAAGATTGAAATCAAAACAAAAGGGTCCTTTCTGCAGGGGAACGGCGACCGCCGGCAAAAATCCAGCGAGGAAACTAGTCGGCGGCGAGGAGGAAGGTGGGGAAAACGGAGAGGGGCCGGGGCGCACCGATTTGTGGCCTTGGTGGGGCTCGAGTACGACCGGAGCAGGGTCCTCCACGGTGGACAGTAGGCGGTGGTAGTTGGTGGCAGAGCAGGCACTGTTCCGGCAGGGCAGGGTTGGCATGGCCGGGCTTGGAAGCTCCAGTGGGAGGTGGGGAAGCTCGGTCGAGGATCATTTTTGGCAGACGGAGGTTGGGGGTGAGAGCTCCACAATGAACTTGAGCTTGCCAGTGGCAATGGCGGCTGTTTCGGGTGTGCGTGTAGGACACTTGGCCGGGTGGCCTCAGCTGCGCCGGGTTGCGCCGGCCAACTGGCCTTCCGGCGATGGGACAGGGCAGGGGAGGAGAGAGGAAGGAGAAGATGGTGGGACTTATGTGCAGGAAACAAAAACAGCGGGGCCCTGGGTGAAATAGGAGCTAAAACTCTTTCTTCCCAAGGTCAAAACAAAAACATTTGAATACCATTTTTGTTCAAATTTTCAAGATATACATTTTCTCTTTCATGACTATGTCCATTTGAGCAATGTATAAAAGGTATTTTGAAATTTCAAAAACAAGTATTTAAATGACACGTCATTTCATGTGAATTTTTGCACTGTTAGCCTTTGGGTTCAACTAGACTTTTGTTGCTCTTGATATGACAGGTGTGCCATTAAATTTTTAGTGTCATTTGTGATCAACTATGAAAGTTATAGGGTTTGTTTGCAAGAGTTCAAATGTTTATGCATATATACATATACACATATTCATTTGCTTGAAAGGTAGATTTTGATAGGTTGTTTCATACTTTTCTTGCTCTTTTGTGACTCATTTCATGTTGTGGATCTTTGTTTAGTCCTTTAAACACCTATGGTGTCACAGTTCACGACTTGTATTAAGTGCAACTTTGCTAAAGGGGCCTCGCTCCTATACTTCCAGTAACAGATTACTAGTTTCCGACTAGTATGCTGTGTTACTGAAGGGGCTTCGCTCCCATACTTCCAGTACAAATCCATTTACTAGTTCACGACTGGTATTACGTGCAAGTTTGTTGAAGGGTCCTCGCTCCCATGCTTCCAGTAATGTTCAGACTACTAGTTTTCGACTAGTACTCTGTGTTACTGAAGGGGCCTCGCTCCCATACTTCCAGTACAACTCCGTTTACTCCTTCACGACTGGTATTACTTGCAAGTTTGTTGAAGGGTCCTCGCTCCCATGCTTCCAGTAATGTTCAGACTACTAGTTTCCGACTAGTACTCTGTGTTACTGAAGGGGCCTCGCTCCCATACTTCCAGTACAACTCCGTTTACTCCTTCACGACTGGTATACGTGCAAGTTTGCTGAAGGGGCCTCGCTCCCATACTTCCAGTAACAGATTACTAGTTTACGACTAGATGCTATGTTTTGAAGGGGCCTTGCTCCCACTCTTCCAGTACAAGTCCGTTGTACTGGTTTACGACTTGTATTACGTGCAAGTTTGCTGAAGGGGCCTCTCTTCCATGCTTCCAGTAATGTTCAGACTACTAGTTTCTGACTAGCACTCTATGTTACTGAAGGAGCCTCGCTCCCATACTTTCAATATTACTCCGTTTACTAGTTTTTGACTAGTTATACATGGAGTTTACTGCAAGGGCATTTCTCCCAACATGGTTTCATGTATATTAGTTACAACATACTTTTATGTTTACCTTGCACGGGACTTGATCTGGACCATGCTACTGGGCGAGTCGGATTCAACTCCGACTAGTTGGCTTCATCAACAATCTCCAATGACTACTTCAACTTCGCGAGAACGCTCGCCTACACGTCGCAGACTACAACTACTACTGTGGGATTTGACTTCGACTAGTTGGGTTCATCAACAACCATCGGTGACTACTTGACTTCGTGAAGATTGCATGGTGACACACTGGCAACTACTTCGACTACTCGTCTCGCCTACAAATCTAGTCGGAATCAACTCTGACTACTCGACTTCATCGATAGTTCAAGATTCAGTAGCAGCTTGGCCAATGCTTAGGCTTGGGGGCTGGTGCCGCCGACTACTAGGCATATACTATGCGATTCATCTAGCTGCCGGGCTCGGGGGCTGGATACGGCTCTCAGCAAACAAGGTTTGATTTGAGTGGTAATTTAGGGCGCTATTTGGTGAAGTTATTTTGTTTAACCATTTTTTCAGGGAAGTTATCCCGAAAAAGTGGTTTTCAAATTTCTGAACCAAACTGCCCATCTTTACCATCAAATCGTTAATGTCATATATTGCATGCCATGATTCTTTTGGATCCTTTATTCCAAACCTTGGGGATTTGGATTCAAGGCTTCGGGGCTGTAGGACACGTGTCATGAGCGACTTACTTTTCAAATCTTTTGGAAGACAAGGACAGAAGACTCAAGACTAAATTGACCCTCAGCTTGATTCTTCGAGTCAACCTAAGGCTCGGGGGCTACTCCATATGGAGTGCGAGTTCAATCGCACCCCATATAAAAGAAGACTTGACAAACTACTAGGGGCATGAGCACCTCATAGCCTCGATGCAGCCAAGGAAGTACTCGGAAGACACCTTCAAGATGAAGTCCGGGAGAACATGAAGACACCTTCAGAAGTACTCGGAAGCCTGCAGTGCTCGACTATGAAGAGCTCGGGGGCTTGTCAGACCTAGGCCTACGGGACTGCGCACATGGCCTACATCTTACAGGATAAGGGGTGGGACATGACCCATGCCCTACACTGGTTGTAACTACTCGTAGCATAGTAGAACTACTCACACAGTAGTAAAACTAGTCGGAGACAGTAGGAAACTACCTGAAAACCACTCGGGTAGGACTCTTGGGCTTGTATCCGACTAGGACTTCCATGTAACCCTGTCCCCCTAGACTACATAAGGGCGGACAGGAACCCCCTCCAAACATAAGATCACCCGATCACCACCTAAGGCAATATAAACCACACAGGACGTAGGGTATTACGCTCTCGGCGACCCGAACCTGTCTAAACTTTGTGTTCCTTGCACCTTCGATTTTCTGATCTCAGTGACACCCTACCTTTAAACTCACCACCTCTAGGGTATCTCTCGATGGGCATGGTGGTAAAACACCGACAAAACTCACTATAAATTTTTCAGCCATTTTTATTCAGCAGATTAATCATGAAAAATACATTAAACAACTACTGCTAGGATCAAGATCCATTAATACAGAACAAACCATGCAAAAACTAGTGCTCAACATTTTCTGAGTACTCCTAAACTTATGGTGAGTCTACTACAAATTTTTCAGGTTTTAGTGTGCAAGATACAGAGCATAGAAAATAAGTCAAGATACATCTACATTAATCAAGATTTATTTCTACAGGTAGTTCCAGAAAGTTTTTGTGTCTCAAACTTTTCCAACATTATAATATACTCAAAGGTAGTCTTTGGTTAAAATTTCTTATTTTTCTAAGCATCAGAACTAGTTACTTTGATTTCATATAGTTTTTCTTACCTAAAAACATATGAGCAAGTTAGACAGAAGTAAAAAGTTCCAAAGTTGTCCATAGCAGTTATGTATCATGGTTGCTCTACTGTAAAAGTTTCAACCCTAACATATCAATAGAACAACATGAACAAATAACTCTAGCAAAATAGCACATCAAACAAGGTCCAACAAAAACTACCTGTAGAGACTTGTTTTGGCCTTGAATTTTTTACACAAGTCTTAACAAGTAGAGACTAGCTTACAATCCAAACATCATCCACAGTACTGTCCTAGATCAAGACATACATTTATAGGCTATTTAAAACAAGATTAATTTTAGATCAAGTTATAGTTTGTAAGTGGTCATCCTTCTGTGCAAAACTTGTAGGATTCATCAAGAGGGTCACAAAAAATTTTAGTTTGTATTTTTCTGATTTTTCTATGATTTTAGATTGATTTTACAATGGACAGCCTCTTGAAAACAAAAGTTAACTCGAGTTCTCGAAGATAGGTCCCTGGATCTAGCAGAAAGAACCCTAAAAAGAACTTGGCAATTCCAATGTAATCCCTGGGCTGGGCTGCCATGGTTAGCGGTCAAATCCCGGCGAGTAACTAGTCGGCGGTGAGGGGAACGGGTGGGGGAGCACGAGGAGGCTGAGAGAAACCTGTTGGTGTGCTCGGTTGGGGCTGGGGTGGCCAAAGTTGGGCTGCCGCAGTGAGCAGGAGCTCCGGCGAGGTGCGGGCGGTGGGCGGCGGTGTTCTGGCGAGGGAGGGCAACATGGGGAAGTCGGGGAGTACCAGCAGGTCGAGGGTGACCCGTTTAAAGCCTTGGTTTGGGCGGAGAAGGAGCGGAAAGTGGGGCTCGACGGCGAGGTCGAGTGGCGGCGCTAATGGCACGGTGGTGGTGGTACTCGGACACGTGTGAGCAGGAGCTCGTTGCGGCCCTTTTATAGGCGCAAAGGAAAGGGGAGGAAGGGCTGGGCGCGGCACAACGGAGGGAGGCGTGGCCGAGACAAGGCCGCGGCAAGGACACAGCGTCACCGGTGCGTCATGTCTCGGCCGTCGCGAATCGACGGCCGCGTGGCAAACGCGCGTCAGGCATGGGTGGATTCGGTGCAGGGGTTTGGCCGGAGGCCGGTCGGGCCTATCAGGGTGCTGTCCTTTGGCACGGCTCGCCAGCAGGCATCGTCGGCCAGGTGGCCGGCGGCCGCTACCCCTCGATGGGACAGAACAGGGAAGGGGTGAGATGAGAGAGGGGCGAGAGAGAAAACGGCTGGGATTCAAGTTAAATTTTCTCAAAATTTCGAACAGAAACTTGAAAAACTTTGAACATGAAAGTTGTAGGGAATTTAAAAATCTATGACTTTCATAGTTCATTTGAGCTTTAGTTCAGAAGTTATTTTAAATTTAAGACTAATAGGATTTGAATTCCTATTCATCTCATGTGTTTAACATTTGAATTTGTGAATGCTATTTGCGGTACACTTTGTAAGGTACTAAAATATGAGTGTGTTTGTTTTTCATTTTTTATACCACATTTGTCATGAAAAGTGGAGCATGAAAGGTTACAAACACAAAAGGAACAAATCTCAAATACACACATACATACACATGCACATACACATTCATACACATGCATATGCACACACATAATTAGATGCATTGTTTCAATGATTCTGGGTTATTATGCATGATGCTATGTTTAGATTTTCTTGCTTAGTGTTTTAAACACCTAGGGTGTTACAAATAATTACTCTCAGGGTGAAGTGCTACAGTGGTATATCCGTGCGCTTGCGGATTTATTCGTAAACGTTAATAAATACCACTAAGCATTTCTGGCGCTGTTGCTGGGGAACGGTTGTTTTAGTTGTCTTTCAACCTAGTTTGCACGTGTATCCTTTGTTTTACCTTTCTCTTTCTTTTACCCTTTTGTTACCATGAATTTTTTTTCTATCCAAAAGCCTTCCTGCTCCATAAGGCAAGTTCTTAGAGCCACCACAACCCTCCAAGCCCATCACAGCTTCTGGCTATGAATTCCGCCTAGATTCGTTGCCATGCTTTGGGAACAACCCTTCTTTTGATAAAAATTCTTTTCAACTTCTGCAAAAAAAATTTCTCGACTTTCGGCAACAAAAGAAGGAAATCATAGGTGCAGCCTGGGCTAGATTTTTAATTCCAACTCATTCTGGCTCAGACTTGTCTATACCCGACCTTGTGTTTCTGCAACACTTCTGGTTAGGCCTGAGCAAGCAGTCTGCCCTATACCTTGACATCTCTGCCGGAGGCTTGTTCACTTACAAAACCATTTCCAAAGAGGGAGGAAATTCTAGACCGCGTTCTAGAAAACTTCCTCTACCGAACTCCTCCAGGTAGAAGCCCTGTCAAGCCATGAGGAAGCTTCTGCGGCTAAATCTGAATCCATTCTCCATACCTTGCTATTTTCAACCCAGAGCCCTCACCCGAACCGCGAACACCAGAGGAAGAAGAAATTCAACCTCCAGAGTTCCCTCTTTGAATTTGAGGAAGGACTATTCAAAATTTTAGAAAATACCTCGAGTTATCTTTGCCGAAAGAAACCACCAGTTCCTGAAACCCCTCTTGATCCTATCAAAGAGCTCTTCCTGAAGGAAACCTTGAGGGCATTAACGACCATCTTGCGCAATGAGTGGTCAAAAGAGGTGGAGCTTTTCTTCTGAACAAATTTAGATTGGCACCCCCTCTTAAAACCATTCAACGTCGCATTCAAAGAACTACGGTGGATGTCTTATGAAATCTCGTTGTTGGAGCTAGTTTCTTGTCCAAACCCTTTGCATTCACCTTCTTAGGTGATGATCCCTTAGAACCAACTAACAAAACCTTCATGAGCCTCTCAAGTCCGATCTTAGAAGGAATCAAGGTCTTGCAAAAAGTGTCTGTTTGGCATGAAAACTGCTTATCTCAGCTAGAAATTCCAATTGCGAAGCCTCATCCCACGTAGCACCCGTTCGAGGAGATGATGCTCGTATCCATGTTCGTTTCACCTATGGCCACTTCCCATCTTTTTGAATGACCATCATCTCCCTCAACCAAGTTCGTCCCTCTGGCCCTCAAACTCTGTTCTGATGTTCTTCAAAGAACTCATGGGGCATGAACAACCTAAGCGATGCAATCTGGAGACCCAAAATGATGAGATCTCATACATGAGCATGAGAGTGTCACCCTTAGAAAATTCCAAAATCACTCTCATGAGTCTCTAGATTCATTAACCTCTTGTGCTAGGGAAGTGCTACAAGTTTTACATCCTCATTAGAGATCTATTTCATAATGCTTCTTATGGACGAATGTAAATGCTTTTGGTTATCGCAAAACTTGCACAACTTGTTGCACTATGGCACTAACCTTGCAGCTAGAATTTTGATGATGAATCAACAATTGGTGGTGAAGTTGAGGATTACATCATCAATCATGGCTGCAATAGGAAGACCCTATGGTCGAGCTTGTGACCATAAACAAAGTGCTGCCGGGAGATAGCCCGGATTATCATTAAAAAAACAAACAAGCAAAAAATAATAAAAGAATTCTCTCTTTTAAACAATGAAACCAAGAACTTGTTGTCTGGATAGTATTCCATTTTCATGTTGAGACTAAAAAGAACGAGGGGCATGCAATGCCCGAGAATATGAAGAGCCGCACCAACCACACACTTGGTACTCCCTGGTGATGGAACACACTCTGAAAGAGGCACCAAAATCGCACACTTGACTCTTGGTGTCATGAGACACAGAGGTCCAAGTCTGGGGGAGATTGGTGAGCACCTCGCAACAGGGTCCGCCTTACCAAGGATGGTGCTGGTTTTGTCTTGCCAAAAAGAAAAGAGAGAGAGAGAGAGAGAGAGAGAGAGAGAGAGAGAGAGAGAGAGAAGGGAAGATGAAAAAAAAGAAAGAGAGAGAGATGGAAGGGAAGATGAAAAAAAGAAACAAAAGAAAGAGAGAGAAGGGAACATGAAAAAAAAGAAGAGAGAGAGAAAAGTCAAGATTAAGAAAAAAGAAAAAAGAAGAAGAAGAGAGCGAGAGTAAGCCAGTATGCTCCATAGGGATCGAAGGCCGCATTATGAGCGTGCCTCCAAGCCATGGCATCACACCTTGATAGATATTATTTTGCCGCTCAGCTCCACCCAGCCTTGCTCTCACTTACGCTTGCTCTGGCATAATCCTCATCCACTCCCAGCTTTGTATAGCTTCCCTCTAGCAGCTCCTGCAGGCATACAAGCAAGAGGAATGCTTCTCTTCCTTTCTAGGCCTTTGCACCACTCGGATTGGCACTTGCTCACATGCACGAGGGGAGATGTATTCTGCGTCTCCAATCCTACATCATTGTGCCAGCGGATCGTGCCACCTAGGAACATGCTTCCCACACACGGGGCATGAGTACCACTCGCCTCAGTTGGCGTGGTTAAAGCGCCTTCCTCCGCTACAGTCCACATCGAAATGGAGGAGAAATTGACCGCCATATGTGACCACACCACCGCTGCAACAATTTCAGATCATCCATCCTCATATGCTGCCGGTAATAATACTCAAGTATTCAAAGGTAAGATTCACCAGTACCTTACTCATATTTATCTCCATATGAATAAAGTTTGATCATTCAAAATCATGCTTCCGTTGTTTATGTTCGTATGCTCTGGTTTGGATGTTTTCATATGTTACATCCATGGGCTTTTTAAATTAAGCATGGTGCTTAGGTTAAATAGCCTTCTTTAATCGAATTAGACATGGTGTCGAGTTTGGTTAATGAACCGTAGTGTTAATACTTTCATTGATTCTAGATGCATATCTTCTTTGGACAAATCCCTGCAGGAAAATTTTTAAAATTGTTTGGGTAAATCCTCAAGTTCATTCTGGGGATAAGCTAAGGCCTAAGTAGTACTTCAATAATACATTTTGCACCACATGCAAAGGAGGCATAAGTCTCATTTCAAAAGTGCACTTTGTCCATACTGCCAAATGCCCCTTTGTTATGTTCATGCAATTTTTATCCCAGCCTTGCTTGAGTTTTGATGAAAAGATAAAATTGGCGAATAAAAAAAAACTATTCAAGATAAAAGAGTCTCTCGAAAACAAAAAAAAAATGATGAAATAAAATGATGGCAAGCATTTTGGGATCCATGCTACTACAATTGTTGAATTTGATTTTCCTTAAGCGTGGATGTGAACAACAAATCTAAAAATTCCTTAAACGTTCCTCGAGTATTTGTTGTCCACTAACCTTTTGCAGGGAATAAAATAAACAATCCAGAAGCAGCGTACAACACGCCCAACACTCATACAACGCTCCTTGGTCCCATAGGAAGATAGATGCACGAGAAACCAAGCAAAACAAATTCAGAGCTTTGCTTCATGCATTAAAGCTTAACTATTGCATTTTTGTTCAACGCTTGGGAAGATCGGTCAGGTAAGTATCCCACACACTTCATGCATCCTCGCCTCAGGTTTCCACCCTGCTAAGTTACCCATCATGCCCAGTTTGCCATGATAAAAAGAATATAAAAATAAATAAAAAAATAACAAGAAACTGAGGCGCCACCCTCACTCCATGCGCCTTGAGTGAATAAAAGTTTGAATTCCTCGGTATTGAAACAGGTAGAGTGTTTGTTTCCACCCTTTGTATGTTTTGTTGAATAAAAACAGGTACATGGATAAGTGTGGGGGAGATCACTCAAGCTCACTATTGACGCTCGTTACGGACCAATTTCGACCGTCAATTTGATCAAAAAATTTGGAGAACTAGCATTTCTTACATGCATATTTATCTAGAATAATGCCATTTCCACATGTCCCTTGGAGGGAAAACACACCCTTGAATCCAAGGGTAAAAACACCGACCAATCAGAACGCACAGTTCAGCTTCACATGGATCAAAGGGCCCACCAGGACATGCAACCGCCTTAGGATAGCGCCAAACCGTGCACCACTGACTTGAGGGCCCACTTGTCAGCCACTCAACAAAGGCTGAGGCTGCTTGGAGCAAGGCCTGGTGCGGCCAAACCAGGTGGTTTGGCCGAACCAAAACCAGCTCCACCGACTTTCCTCTTCCACGTGGCGCCTCCCCATTGCTCCTCCATGTCGGTTCTCTAAGACTTCACCTATTTGCATGGAAGGAACACCCCTTGGACACACCTATAAATATGAGGGGAGGGGGGTAGAATTAGAACACACCTCAGTTTGCTCATTCTCTCATTCCTCTCTTGCTTAGTCCATAGGCTAGTAGTGTTTACGCTGAAGTAGCTCTTCTTCGGGTTGCCGATGTTTCCTAGGAGTATTCGGTATGGGTTTTTGTAACAACCCTGATAAATTACATTTCTAAATCAATGTCATTAGCCCAACCCTATGCTTAACCAACTAATAAAAGGGTGAAAAGAATTAGAACAAGTTAAGTTGAAATTCAAACTGAAGTTGGGCACATATGAATACCTTTGAATTTTTAAATTAACTTTCAAACCACAAGCCAAATGAGGTGTTGCCTGAAACCAAACTTGTAGAACCTTTTATTCTGAACAACTTTCATGTTCAAAAGTTTTTGAAATTCAAATTAGAAAGTGGAGAAAACATCCTGTTTGCAACCAGCCCCTTGGAACTTTTCAAATTCTCGCACATAGGTCCCTCCCTCACCTCCCCCTCCCCTGCTGCACCGCCTCCCTTGCCCGACAGCCGCCGGCCACCTGGCAATCGATGCCTGCGCGGCAATAGGCGCCAAGCCAACCCCCGGCGCCCTGCAGCACCGCCCCCACTCGCCCAACCGCGGCTGCGTCTTCTTCTCCCCCCGCACGCCACGGGCACGACGGCCAGTTGTGTTTCTGCTTGCCGCCCAGTCGCTGGCCGCCGCCCAGGCACCCAACGGCATGCCCCCGTCGTGCCGCCCGGCCCAGCTCTGCCTGGACCTCTCCTCCCTCCTTCGTGTCTCTCTAAAAGGCCACCCGCGCACTGGTGCTCGCACACAGAACCACCGCGGGAGTCCTCACTCCGGCCCCCCTCCACCCAAACCAAACTCTGAAATGGATTCCCCTCGACGCACTGAAGTTCCCCAGCCCGAGCCCCGCCGCCCAGCTCGCCGGAGTTCGCCAGAATCCCGGCCGCACCTCGACGGAGCCGCTGCTCCACACCGCGGCACCCCTTCCCGGCCGTCCCCCACCCGAACAAGACCCCCACGAGGTAGCCCTCGCACCCCTGATCCTTCCCCAGCCCTCACCCCTCGCCGACCGGCCCTTCCCCTCGCCGGATTTTGAGCCAAATCGAGCTCCCAAGGGCCAGCCATGGCGCCAGGACCACATTGCAATCGCCAGATCTTCCCAGGGGGTTTTCTGCTAGTTTTCAGGGACCCCTCTGTAAAGAAAGTTTTAACCAAAGCAGTGAGCTTGTAAAATTTGTATAAAATCATAGAAAAATCACAAAAATGCAAACTAAACTATTCTGGAATCCTTAGAAGAAACTCTACAACTTTTGTTACGTAAAGTTTCTCAGATTCTCAATATAGTTTGCTCTACATTAAATGGAAGTTTTAATGGACTTCTTTTGTACCCACTGTTGTAGATCAATGCTGACCCTAAATTTCGGGCAGTGAGTTAGTTGCTTGATGTTTAGGACTGTGTAAAAAAGATCGGGACCAAAAGCCATCTCTAGCTATACTTGTTTGATAAACTTAATTTCATACCATGTTTGGATAGAATTAATTGTCCCTGCAGTTAGGTTATGAATCACCTAATGGAACTTTTGCTGTACTTCTATAATGGTACCTAGATGCCATAGAAAAATTTAGAGACTTTTTATCTCACAGGAACCTATTTATTTGATTTATGTGCTAATAACATGCATTAAATTAACAAAATAGTATCTTAGCTTGGAAAATTCTCATATTTTTACTAGAAGATATTCAGTGGTAGAGGATGCTGTGTAAAAAGTTTCATGGACAAACACCCTGTGTAGGATCCTGTAAAAATAAATCCTCGAATAACCTAGGTGTGTAATGTCATAATTACTATGCTCTGAAAACTGCATAATAAATCCTACAAAAATTACAGTAGCTCCTGCATGATTAAATGAAAGCCCTGTAAAAATCTTAGACTCAGTTTTTTGCATCAATTGTTCTGTACAAAAAGAACAAAAATCTAGCAGCAACCATGTATTATATTTTTCATAATTAATCTGCTGCATAAAAATATCTGAAAATTTTACAGTAAACTTATCTTTCCCTGATGTGCCTAGATCCAAGATTTCATGACCAGAAACTACTCTCTGTAGTAGTTACACTTAAATCATGTTTCCATGCGGAACATAAGTTCCCATGAACACCCACCCCACCTTGCTTAACGAAGTTACTTTTTGCACTATTCTACTCTATTAACGATTGCCCACGAATGATAAAGTAACTCACTTCACGACAAACTCATGTTTTACAAACTGCAACTTTATCGTGAAGGAAATCATGTCATTTACTATCACCACTACTTAAACTTGTGCATTCATATAGAATCGACGACTCTCGCCGACGGAACGTACGAGCTGGTACCCGCGTCCGAGAGTGAGCAGCGTGAAGCTCAAGTAAATCTAAGTGAAGCTCTTGAAGACCCGAGCCCAAGTTCGGAAGAGTCCCAAGCTAACTGTTCACAAGAAGGCAAGCCCCGGAGCATGAACCCTATCTTTCTAAACTTATGCAACTTATTACTCTACTTCACTTGTGCATTAAGTTTATAGGAGTTGGATGAAAACTTAGTTGCATGATCCTAGGTGCCCATGCTCTGAACACTAGACGCAAGGTTCGATAGAATGCTATGCTAATAGGACTCGGTAAAAGTTGAGTGATTTCCTGTCACTCGCGAGAAATTAGGAGTTGATTGTTTACTACACGCTGCAATCATAAGGACAACGGACGGGGCTATGGTACGATGTTTATGTTGATGATTGAGGCCCCGTCTGTTTAGTGAAAAATGCTAAGGCCGCAGTGTGTGGTAGTGGTGGTTAAGTCTTTGAACGTACTAACCACATGCCGAGAATATGGTAATCGGTAAGCTTAAGTACCGGATTGAACCGAGGCCGGAACATACTCCCCACTGTCTTGAATTCGTTCACATCTAGCTAATGGCGGGTGCATCGGCCGCCACAGCCCGACGTACCGTGGTCTGTGGGGACGTGTAGTCGAGGGCGGTGGGCCTGTTCCGTGAAGCGGGAATTGAAGGGAAAAGTTACACGTGTGACTCTGTGAGTAACCACGTGACGTGTGTTTAGGTTTCCCTTGCAAGGTTAAGAAATTCAATTCGAATCGTCCGTTTCTCACGGCTATTGAGACTGCTTAACCCCTTTTACCCACAGAGTAAGAAGAGGAACAATGATAATGAATAAACTTGTTGGATGAAATCTAATGCTTCACCATGAATGATATTGGATAGCTGCTTACCTAGAATGATTAAGGAAACTAGAACCTGGAGCTAAAAGTTGAAAGTAAGGACCCACTCGTATATGCTTTTCGGCAAAACAAACCCCTCAAGCCAAAAGCCTCGCATGTCTAGGAGTCGGCTAAGTATACCCCACTAGTCGGGTGAGCCTTGCTGAGTATTAGTATACTCAGCCTTGCTTGTGGCTTGTTTTCAGGTGAGACCTTCGAAGACATGATTGCTAGCTTGACCTGGCCGTGCACTCTTCCCCCTGGTTGGTCGGTGGAATGGGATACGCCCCCGGCCAATGGAGATAATGCCGAGTGATGTCTCGTACGGGCTTCATCGAGACATCCTTGTCGTCGAGTAGCTTTCGTTGTTTTAATTCCGCTGCAACATAAACTCTGAAGAACTTATTGGATATGATCACTGAAGTACTTGGTTACTAAACTCAAACATGGGTTGTAATAATCACTTATGATAATTTTGTAATATCTGCTGGAATGTGGTATTCTCTGGGCTCATCATCGCATGAGCATGTGTATGTATGGCTTCAATCCGCTCTACCGTGGTTGTATCGGGAGGTTACCCAATAGACCAGTGGATTATTCCGTTTGAAGTGTAAGGTTAACCGAGATTGCCCTAATGGTGATGGTTAATACACTTGAGCCGGATTAATTCAGGTGGTTCTGCCACAGCTGGTATCAGAGCCGTAGCTGGTGCCACAGCTGGTAACAGCTGGCACCAGAGCCGAAATGCATACGCCAGAGAATGCGACAAGCCTTAAAAACTCATTTTCATAAAACTTGACTAGAAGGATGTGTTGCGGAATACGTTGGTGCGCTAAGGATGGTGCCTAGTTCGTAAAGCCCTAAGGGATTATGGGAAGTTACTAGGTGGCTATCTAACCTCTATATATTATCAACTGACTTCCAGCACATTACTTTCTGTCAAAACTTACTTTCATGCACAACCGACCTTAAATTCTGTAACGACGCACTCATCGCTAAGGTAAGAAGGTAAGAATCCTCAGCCAACTGAGAGAGCTTGGCCTTCCTGTCGGTGATGCGAACCGAACGCTGCCCTCAAGCAGTGGCTTACTTGAGGTGCTGCCAATATGCCAACAGTTAGTTGAATATATTGGGAGTAGAAGGTTTGGCGCAGGGTATGGCGATCGCTGTTCATACCCCCGTCTCATGACGGTACCCCCGTGAATACGCTATCTCGATAGCGTATGTTAACGTCGTCTGTACTGTGACAACCCTGGTAATTACATTTCCAAAATCAATGTCATTAGCCTAACTCTATGTTTAAACCAACTAAAGAAAGGGTGGAAAGAATTAAAACGAGTTCAGTTGGAATTCAAATTTAATTTGAGCACATTTGGTTACTTTTGAACTTTTAAATTTAACTTTCAAACCATAAGCCAAATGAGATTTTGCCTGAAACCAAAGTTGTAGAACTTTTTATTTTGAACAACTTTCGTGTTCAAAAGTTTTTGAAATTCAAATCAGAAAGAAGAGAAAACGCCCTGTTTGCACCCAGCCCCCTGAAACTTTTCGAATTCTTGCATCCAGGCCCCTCGCCCCCCCCCCCCCCCTCTCTCTCCTCCGCGCCCGACCGCCGCGCGCCAGGTGGCCGGCGTCGCCTGACCGGCGCGAGGCGCCAGGCCAGTGGCCGCCGCACCAACCCGCCACGGCCGGCTTTGCCCCCCCCCCCCCCCACGCCGCGCGGCCAGTGAGCGCCCGCGCGTGCACGCGACGCTGCCGCGCCCAGTCGCCTCGCTCCGCCGTGCCGCCCCGGCCCCCGCGCCCCGCCAGTCGCCGCGCCCCGCCCTCCGCCCGAGCCGCTGCTGCTTCACCACTCCACGCCCGGCGCTATTCCACCGCGCCCACGCCATATCTCCGGCCGCCCAGTCACCGCGCCCGCGCTGCCGCACGTCGCGCCGGCGTTCTGCCGCCGCCCGCCGCGCCCAGTGCGCGTTGTGCCGTGCCCCCGCCCCGCGCGATGCCCAGGCCCCTCCGCACCCCCTCCGGCCCCTACAAAAGCCCCGCCCGGCCACGCGCGCGAGCCCCAGCACCCTGAACGCCCTCGCCGTCGCCATTGCCGCCGCCGAGCGCCGCCCGCCCGTGGACAGCCCTCCGCCGCCGCCCACTGCCCCAACTAAGCCCCCAGCCACCACTACATCACCCCACTGAAGCTCGCCGACCCGCCCAACGCCGCCCAGAGCCACCGGAGCGCCGCCGCCCGCGCCGCCGCCGCCGCCGCCGCCCCTGCTCGCCGTGGACAGCACGACCCCGACCCCCTCCGTCCAAGCCGAGCCCCTGAGCAGCTTTCCCACGCGCCACTGAAGCACGCCGACCGGACCACACCGCCCCAAGCCCGCCGGAGCACCGCCGTCGACGCGTGCCGCGCCGCCGCCGACTCTGCTCCAACGCCGGCGAGCCCTTTCCGGCCGTCCCCCACCTGAACAACACCCCCACAAGGTAGCCCTCGCACCCCTGAACCTTCCCCGACCCTCGCCCCTCGCCGCCGGCGAGCCCCCTCGCCGGAATTTCGGCCGGCCGCCGTACCCGAGCCGCCCGAGGACCCAATTGCAAGAATTTAAATCTTTAGAAGGGTCTGCGCGTAAGATTCAAGGACCTAGTTGTAAAAGAAAGTTTCAAATCTAGATTCAAATTCAGTGAACTTGTAAAATTCGAATAAAATCGTAGAAAATTCAGAAAAATGCAAACTCAACTGTTCTGGAATCCATAGAACAAACTCTACCACTTTTGTTACAGAACGTTTCTCAGAATCTCTACATATTTTGCTCTACATTAAATGGAAGCTTTAATGGACTTATTTTGTACCCACTGTTGTAGAACAATGCTGACCCTAAATTTTGGGCAGTAAGTCAGTTGCTTGATGTTTAGGACTGTGTAAAAAGATCAAGCCCAAATTCCAACTCTAGCCTTACTGTTTATTAAACTTAGTTTCATACCATGTTTAAGTAGAATGTTTTATCCCTGCAGTTAGGTGGTGAATCACCCAATGAAACTTTATCTATGCTAATATATTGGTACCTAGAAGCTAGAGAAAAATTAGGAGACTTTTTATCTCACAGTAACCTACTTATTTGATTTATGTGCTAATAACATACATTAAATCAAGAAAATAGTATCTTAGCTTGGAAAATTCTCAAATTTCTACTAGGAGATACACTGTGGTAGAGGTTGCTGTGTAAAAAGTTCCAGGGACAAAAACCCTGTGTAGGGTCCTGTAAAAATGAATCCTTGAATAGCCTAGGTGTAGAATGTCGTATTTTCTATGCTCTGAGTACTGCATGATAAATTCTACAAACATTACAGTAGCTTCTACATGCTTAAGTGAAAGCTCTGTAAAAATCTTAGACTCATTTGTTGCACCAATTGTTCTGTACAAAAAGAACAAGGATCTAACAGTGACTATGTAATATATTTTTCATAATTAATCTGTTACATAAAATTGGCTGAAAATTTTACAGTGAGCACATCTTTCCTTGATGTGCCTAAATCCAAAATTTCATGACCAGAAACTATCCATTGTAGTACTTACTCTTAAATCGTATCAAGCACCATTACCACGACTTAAACTTGTGCATTCATGTAGAATCGACGACTCTCGCCGACGGAACTTACGAGCTGGTGCCCGCGTCCGAGAGTGAGCAGCGTGAAGCTCAAGCGAATCTAACTGAAGCTCTTGAAGATCCGAGCCCAAGTTCAGAAGATCCCCAAGCGAACTGCGAAGGCAAGCCCCGGAGCATAACCCATTCTTTCCGAAATTATGCAACTCATCACTCCTTGCTTGTGCATTAAGTTTATAGGAGTTGGATGAAAACTTAGTTGCATGATATCAGAAACCCTTGCTTGAAAACTAGACGTAAGGTTCGATAGAATGCTGTGCTAATAGGACTCCGGTAAAAGTCGAGTGATTTCCTGTCACTCGCGAGAAAATAGAAGTTGAATGACTACTACACGCTGCAATCATAAGGACACGGACGGGCTATGGAACGATGCTTACGATTGAGGCCCGTCTGTCTAGTGAAAAATGCTAAGGCCGCAGGGTGTGGTAGTGATGGTTAAGTCTTTGAACGTACTAAACACATGCCGAGATTATGGGAATCGGTAAGCTTAAGTACCTGATTGGCCCGGCAAGGGGACAGCATCCTACCCTTTGAACTTCGGTCCCATGTGCATATGGCGAGTGCAGAGAGTGGTCACGACCCGGCGCCGAACCGTGGCGTGGGGCTCTTGTACTCTCGGAGGGTAGCCCCGATCCACGACCCGGAAAGAAAGGGGAAAAGTTGCACGTGTGACTCTAGGGAGTAACCACGTGACGTGTGTTTGGGTTTCCCTTGCAAGGTTAAGAAATTCGATTCGAATCGTCCGTTTCTCACGGCTATTGAGACTGCTTAACCATTTTTACCCACAGAGTAAGAAGAGGAACAATGATGATGAATGAACTGGTTGGATGAAAATTTAATGCTTCACCATGTATGCTTTTTGATAGCTGCTTATCTAGAATGGCTAACGAAACTAGAACCTTGAGCTAAAAGATTGAAAGTAAGGACCCACTTGTAGATGCTTTTCGGCAAAACAAACCCCTGAGCCAAAAAGCCTTGCATGTCTAGAGTCGGTGGAGTAGATTCCACTACACGGGTAAGTCTTGCTGAGTATTAGTATACTTAGCCTTGCTTGTGGCTCGTTTTCAGGTGAGACCTTCGAAGATATGATTGCTAGCTTGACTTGGCCCTGCACTCTTCCCCCTGGTTGGTCGGTGGAATGGGATACGCCCCCGTCCAACGAAGATAAGGCCGAGTGATGTCTCGTACGGGCTTCATCGAGACATTCTGTATCGTCGAGTAGTTTCCGTCTTTTCTTTCCGCTGCAACTTAAACTCTGAAGAACTTATTTATGATAATTGAAGTACTTGGTTTCTAAACTCAAAACTTGGTCTGTAATATTCACTTATGCTAATGTTGTAATATTTGCTGGAATGTGGTATTCTCTGGGCTCATCGTCGCATGAGCGTCTGTATGTATGGCGCTCGATCCGTTCACCGTGGTTGTATCGGGAGGTTATACCCGACAGACCAGTGGATTACTCCGTTTGAAGTGTGAGGTTAACCGAGAATGCCTTAATGGTGATGGTTAATACACTTGAGCCGGATTAATTCAGGTGGTTCTGCCACAGCTGGTATCAGAGCCGTAGCTGGCGCCACAGCTGGCAACAGCTGGCGCCACAGCTGGCAACAGCTGGCGCCGGAGCCAAAATACATACGCCAGAGAATGCAACAAGCCTTAAAAACTCGTTTTACTAAAACTTGACTAGAAGGATGTGTTGCGAAATGCGTTGGTACGTTAAGGATGGTGCCTAGTTCGTAAAGCCCTAAGGGATTATGGGAAAGTTACTAGGTGGCTATCTAACTTCTATATGTATTATCAACTGACTTCCAGCATATTGCTTTCTGTCAAAACTTACTTTCATGTACAACCGACCTTAAATTCTGTAACGACGCACTCGTCGCTAAGGTAAGAAGGTAAGGATCCTCAGCCAACTGAGAGAGCTTGGCCTTCCTGTCGGTGATGCGAACCGAACGCTGCCCTCAAGCAGTGGCTTACTTGAGGTGCTGCCAATATACCAACTGTTAGTTGAACATATTGGGAGTAGAAGGTTTGGCGCAGGGTATGGCGATCGCTGTTCATACCCCCGTCTCATGACGGTACCCCCGTGAATACGCTATCTCGATAGCGTATGTTAACGTCGTCTGTACGGCGGAAATTGTACAGATATCGTTTCTATAAGTAAACGGTAATGAATACGGACGCTTTCATGAGTGCTGGCATGAAAGGTTCATGAAATATATATGCTTGTCAATCTCCTGCAGGTACACTAACCGCGATTACGATAAGTTAAGGAACGATTAGAAAGGCTCGACTAGCTATTATAGCGAGAGCCGTATTGTGTATGCCACCGAGACTATCTTCGTAAGACCAAAGGCATTTGGCAGTTATTTTATTTTGTGAGGACGAATAGGACGTGCATACATCATGAACATATGTATCTGAAATCAAAAATGCGTTGTATGAGAGTGGTAAGGTTCTTGCGTATCTAAGCGTGGTTTGCATAAGGACTATCTAGCGAATCTGTCACAAATCTGCCATGACCAAAAAGAGCGATTTATTGACCCAAGAAAATGACCTTTTCTGGAGAAGTCCATGTTGAAAGAATTGTTCCAAATTTCGTGTTCTATCTTCTGTTCAAAAATGAAAAAATTCTGAACTTATGGATAGGGAGAAATAACAGAAACCTTGGAATGTCAGAATTCTGTCCAGAATAAGCCCTTCTGCCTCTTAAATTTTTAGGCCCCCTTCCCGCGGTTTTCTGCGAAAGAGTACAACACAAAACTTGTCCCAAATTTACCCAGGTAGCTGCTGTTAAAATTTGGTAAATTTTGGCTGGGTAGATTTTCCCTGGTGCACGAAACTCTAGCCCTCTGTTCACTGAAAATTCTGGGTAGACAGTAAGGTAAAACCTGAAAAGAAAGACCATCCTAGACACCTAATTAGCTCTGGAGTTGACTAGCAAAGTTGTTCACAAATACCTTAGGAGTGATCTGGTGAAATTTGAGAATTTTTGGATGAGAACTGTGGGAGTTATGGTTATTTTTGCACACTATACAGAATCTGTCCTTATGCTATTCACAGTTTTTCACTATCTCACTCCATTTGATCTTTTGTTCAGATGGCCGAGCCTGTTGATATGATGGTGGATGAGGATGGACGCGTACACTCGCAGTGTCTCCACTGGGAGGGCTTTCCCTCTATTTTGTGGGATGTTCTGCGTACCGCGGGCTATCTAGTTCCCCCACGTTACGCCGGACTGGAGTTTGCAGAAAATGGAGTTACCCAGTGCTGTGTCAACGTGACTATCTTTCCGCACCCACTACACCCGGAGTGGCCCGCCTTGGAGCTTGACGCTGTTGGTCGCCGTTTGGCCGATACTTGGGAGCTTGCAGCCATGAGGGCGCTCACCACTTTTTGTGCGCAGCGTCCCGAGGTTGTCACACTCACTCCCATTGGATTGTTTCCTGCTGCCCAGGGCAACGACCCCTTTTGGCTCAACAGGGTGCAGCACGCACAGTACCTGGTAGACTTTCATGCCCAGGAAACTATTCATACCTCCGTGCGGTGCATGAGTGCACTCTACCGGTTTCAGACTCTCCAGAGTCAGGCACTGGAGCAGCTCACTGATCTTGCTCAGGCCTACCACATGATGGCAGATACCAGGGATGAGCAGATTAAGGAGCTCAGTCAGGATCTGGAGGACAGAGATGCTCAGATTGGCCAACTTGAGGGCCAAATTCAGGAGCAAGACACTCTTATGGGTGAGAGAGATGCCACGATAGCACAGTTGGAGGAGCAGCTCCATGATCTGAGCCTTGAGTTGGAGGATGCTAATGAGCACATTCAGTGGCACCATGATCAGAATGACCATCCCCATGAGGACGACATGGAGGAGGATGAGGAGGAGCCACAGGAGATTGATGGTATCTCCGGTATGGATTTCGAGGGTGAGGTACCACAGGCACCTCAGATGGGAGCCCACTCTCCTGCTCACAGCGAGTCGTCCGTCAACGACTTGGATGATTTCTAGATGACGACCTAGGAGGACTTTTGCACATACTCCTCGATAGGGTAGCCTAACTTTTGGCAAGTGTTGTAATAGGCTAACTAGGAGTTGAGTAACTCTTTTGTGTTGGGTACACCTGAACCATGTGGATACCCTCAGCATGTAAGGAACGGCGATAAACTTGGGTGATTTCGTTGTAATTTGGTAAACGATGAAATCCACAATCGCTGAGACTTGTCGGAATTTTTACCCATGTCTCCTTGCATTTCTTGGCTGAGTGTTGAATACCAGACTTGTGCTAAATTTTGTGATCTAGGTTCTCACAAAAATTCAGCATCATTGGACCTCGCTAGTTTAAGATATAGGCGAAACCGTACCGATCAATCTGCTGAAAAACAGCTAAGACAGTAAGGCAAAAGACGAGCTTTTCGACCACCTTAGCTATAGTTCTAGCACCGAAGTTAAATACCAAAGTGGTGCATTCCTAAATCCTCTGACAACTGCGAAAGTTTGAGATGTTTTGGATGGACCCACAGCAGGCTATGATTTTTCTCATAGCAAACAGAGATTCTGTCCATACTTCTAGCTGTGACTTCAGAAGTCTATGACTACACCAATTATTTATGAATCAAGGAGGTAATATGGATCGCGATGCTAATGGTAACCTTTCACGTTTCAGATGGTTGGATCAACCCGTGGCAACCCCGAGGGTTTTGGTGCCGGTGGCAGCCGCTCGCGACAATCGCCACCACCCCCGCCCAGTTTGGTGGAAGTGATGGCCGCTCAAACCGAGCTGCTGCGTCAGATTGTGCAAGGACAACACCAGCAGAGGGGTGGGCACAATGCTCACCAACCCCAAGCTGCGGGATACACGGATTTCCTAGGGACCCAGCCGCCCTTGTTCCATAAGACCGAGGAACCCCTGGACGCAGATGCATGGATTCGCACCATCGAATCCAAGTTCACACTACTTGTGGCCCCATGCTCAGAGGCCAACAAGGCTCGTTTTGCCGCGCAACAGCTTCGCGGTACCGCTCGTCTGTGGTGGGACCACTATTCTGCGATGCTCCCGGCTGACCATGTGGTCGACTGGGATGAGTTCAAGACCGCGTTCCGGGCACATCATATCCCCGAGGGTCTCATGGAGAGGAAGTTGAATGAGTTTCTGGCACTTACCCAGGGCACCCGCACCGTACTGCAGTACGCCCAAGCATTCAACAACCTATGCCAGTATGCGGGCTATCACGCTGATACGGATGCCAAGAAGCGTGATCGTTTCCGCCGAGGTCTGAATACCAAGCTCAAGGAATGTCTGAACCTAGCCAGGGCTGACACCTACAACGAGTTGGTCAATATGGCCATTACCCAGGAAGACTGTATCATGGCGCACCGGGCAGAGAAGAAGAGAAAGGCACCCGCAGGACCATCAAGTGCCCAACCACCAAGGTATCGCATCGTGCAAAATACCGCACCCACAGCCCCACCAAGGGCCCCGCAGCCAGGAAGATGGATTGCCAGACCCCCACAGCAGCCAGGCATGGTACGACCCCCGATGCCTCCATAGAATGGTCCGAGGCCCATTCTTCAGCAGTCTCTTCGACCTAGCCCCGCGAATCGCTGTTTCAAATGCGGGAGTTACAGCCACTTCGCACGAGAATGCCCTCAGCCTGGACAGCCCAACCAAGGTCAAGGATCCAACCCGAACACCAAGAACAGGGGCAAGAGACAGACCCTGCAAGTCAAGCAAGGACGGATTAACTTCACCACGCTTGCAGAGCTTCCTGAAGGAGCCCCAGTGATGTCGGGTACATTCTCTATCCATAACAAGCCTGCAGTTATATTATTTGATTCTGGTGCATCGTATAGTTTCATAAGTGCAAAATTCGGTGCAAAAGTAGGCTTGGATGTTTGTCACACCAAAGGGTCGTATATGATATCAACACCGGGTGGTAAAATTGCTTCAAACCAAATGGTCAGACAAGTACCAGTCAAATTGGGTAGTAAAACCATCGACACGGACCTTGTCCTTTTACCCCTTGACGGCATGGACATTATTTTGGGAATGTACTGGATGGCTATGCATGGAGTCACACTGGACCTTTCTTCCCGAGCCGTTGAGATAAATTCACCTAGTCACGGAGCCACTACCCTTTACCTACCGTTCCTAGATTGTACGAATTCCTGTGCTTATAAGATGGAAGGACTTAAGCCAGATAATATTCCTGTGGTAAACGAGTATGCCAATGTTTTCCCGGATGACTTACCAGGAATGCCCCCGGAAAGGGATATTGAGTTCGTTATTGAACTACAGCCAGGCACTGCACCTATATCCAAGAGACCATATAGGATGCCCCCTAAAGAATTGGCAGAGCTGAAAATTCAACTCCAAGAACTACTGGACAAAGGTTTTATTCGCCCTAGCGCGTCACCTTGGGGATGTCCAGCCCTATTCGTAAAGAAAAAGGATGACAGTTTAAGACTATGTGTGGATTACCGACCTCTCAATGCGGTAACAGTTAAAAATAAATACCCCCTTCCTCGCATCGATGTACTCTTCGGTCAATTAGCTGGAGCCAGAGTCTTCTCAAAGATTGATCTTCGTTCGGGATATCATCAGATCAAGATTCGCCCGTGCGATATTCCTAAGACTGCCTTCTCCACACGATATGGACTATATGAATTCTTGGTCATGTCCTTTGGACTCACCAATGCCCCTGCCTACTTCATGTATCTCATGAATTCGGTATTCATGCCCGAACTTGACAAATTCGTCGTAGTGTTCATCGACGACATCCTTATCTATTCCAAGGATGAGGAAGAGCATGCCAAGCACCTTCGCATTGTTCTTCAGCGACTCAGAGACCATCAGCTCTATGCTAAGTTTTCTAAGTGTGAATTCTGGTTGGATACTGTAAAGTTCTTAGGTCACACGATGTCCAGCGAAGGCATAGCTGTTGACCCCAGCAAGGTACAAGAGGTGATGGATTGGAAACCCCCTACCTCTGTTCATCGGATTCGCAGTTTTCTCGGCTTAGCCGGTTACTACCGCCGCTTCATCCCGGATTTCTCTCGAATTGCTAAGCCCATGACTGAACTGTTAAAGAAGGAAGTAAGGGTTGTATGGGATGAGAAATGTGAAGAAGCTTTCCACACTCTCAGAGAGCATCTGACTACTGCACCTGTGTTAGCTCAACCCGATAATACCAAGTCATTCGATGTGTATTGTGACGCATCAGGTACTGGTCTAGGATGTGTGCTTATGCAAGAGAATCGAGTGATTGCATATGCCTCACGAGCCCTTCGGCCCCACGAACAGAATTATCCCACGCATGACCTTGAGCTTGCAGCCGTCATCCACGCTCTAAAAATATGGAGGCATTATCTCATGGGTACACAGTGCAATATCTACACGGATCATAAGAGTCTCAAGTACATCTTCACACAAGCCGATCTGAATATGAGACAACGGAGATGGCTAGAATTAATCAAAGATTATGACCTTGAAGTGCACTATCACCCCGGTAAGGCTAATGTAGTCGCGGATGCACTAAGCCGCAAGTCCCATTGCCATTGCTTATCCATGGAGTCCTACCATGAGACATTGTGTGCAGAAATGAGGAAGCTTAACATGGAAATGGTTTCCCAAGGCACTCTAGATCACATCTCAGTTGAGCCCAGTCTTCACGACCAAATCGTTATGGCCCAACTACAGGATGAAGGGATTAAGATCATCAAACAGAAACTCTCTCTAGGTGAGGAGAATTATAAGTGTTTCCGCCAGGACCATAAGGGAGTTCTATGGTTCGAAGGTCGTATAGTCGTTCCGAAGAATCGTGAACTCCGCAAGAAAATTCTCGATGAGACACACCTTTCCAAATTCTCTATCCACCCCGGCAGTAGCAAAATGTATCAAGACCTAAGGCAAAACTTCTGGTGGACTAGAATGAAAAGAGAAATTGCTACGTATGTCTCAGAATGTGACACGTGCCAGAGAGTGAAAGCTAGCCACTTAAAGGTAGCCGGTACACTTCAACCGTTACCTATACCATCATGGAAATGGGAAGATATAAGTATGGACTTCATCGTGGGGCTACCAAACACTTCCCAGAAACATGATTCCATATGGGTTATCGTGGACAGACTCACGAAGACGGCACATTTTCTTCTGGTACACACCACCCATTCTACCAAGAAGTATGCCGAGATTTACCTCGATCGTATTGTTTGCCTGCATGGAATACCTAAGACAATTATCTCCGATCGTGGTCCTCAGTTTGTAGCACGCTTTTGGGAACAACTGCAAAGGTCTCTTGGCACAAAGCTGATTCGCAGCTCAGCATACCATCCTCAGACTGATGGACAAACGGAAAGAGTAAACCAAATTCTTGAAGACATGCTGAGAGCTTGTGTCATTCATTTTGACAAGAATTGGGACAAATGCCTACCCCTAGCAGAGTTCTCGTACAACAACAGCTATCAAACGAGTTTGAAAATGGCACCATTTGAGGCCCTGTACGGACGAAGGTGTCGAACTCCTTTGAGCTGGTCACAAACCGGAGAACGTAAAATAATTGGACCTGACCTGGTAATCGAGGCAGAGGAGAAAGTAAAAGTAATACAAGCAAATCTTAAAGCCGCACAAGCCCGGCAAAAGAGCTATTCTGACAAAAGGAGAAAGCCCCTAAAGTTCGAAGTTGGCAATCATGTCTATCTTCGAGTTTCACCAACCAAGGGAGTGCGAAGATTTGGAATCAAAGGCAAACTAGCTCCCCGTTATATTGGTCCTTACGAAATCATTGAGAGCTGCGGACCTGTAGCCTACAAATTACAACTGCCCCCTCAGCTCACGGCCACCCATGATGTCTTCCACGTATCTCAACTCAGGAAGTGTATTCGAGTCCCTACTGAGATTGTGGAACAACAAGAAATATCGTTAGAGCCCGACCTCTCGTATGTCGAACACCCAGTTAAGATTTTGGATCAAAAAGAAAGAGAGACCGGGAGGAATGTAATTAGAATGTATAAAGTACAATGGAGTCACCACACGGAAGAAGAAGCCACCTGGGAAACGGAGAGCTACCTGAACCAACATTTCCCTAGGTTTCTTATCTCAACCACTGGTATGTGCACCCACGCCCACACTAAGAATTACCGAATCTCGGGGCGAGATTCTTGTTAAGGGGGGAAGGCTGTGACAACCCTGGTAATTACATTTCCAAAATCAATGTCATTAGCCTAACTCTATGTTTAAACCAACTAATGAAAGGGTGGAAAGAATTAAAACGAGTTCAGTTGGAATTCGAATTTAATTTGAGCACATTTGGTTACTTTTGAACTTTTAAATTTAACTTTCAAACCATAAGCCAAATGAGATTTTGCCTGAAACCAAAGTTATAGAACTTTTTATTTTGAACAACTTTCGTGTTCAAAATTTTTTGAAATTCAAATCAGAAAGAGGAGAAAATGCCCTGTTTGCACCCAGCCCCCTGAAACTTTTCGGATTCTTGCATCCAGGCCCCTCGCCCCCCACCCCCTCTCTCTCCTCCGCGCCCGACCGCCGCGCGCTCGGTGGCCGGCGTCGCCTGACCGGCGCGAGGCGCCAGGCCAGTGGCCGCCGCACCACCCCACCATGGCCGGCTTTGCCCCCCCCCCCCCCATGCCGCGCGGCCAGTGAGCGCCGCGCGTGCACGCGACGCTGCCGCGCCCAGCCCCGCCGCCCGTCGCGCCCAGTCGCCTCGCTCCGCCGTGCCGCCCCGACCCCTGCGCCCCGCCAGTCGCCGCGCCCGCCCTCCGCCCGAGCCGCTGCCGCTGCTGCTTCACCAGTCCACGCCCGGCGCTATTCCACCGCGCCCACGCCATATCTCCGGCCGCCCAGTCACCGCGCCCGCGCTGCCGCACGTCGCGCCGGCGTTCTGCTGCCACCCGCCGCGCCCAGTGCGCGTTGTGCCGTGCCCCCGCCCCGCGCGCTGCCCAGGCCCCTCCGCACCCCATCCGGCCCCTACAAAAGCCCCGCCCGGCCACGCGCGCGAGCCCCAGCACCCCGAACGCCCTCGCCGTCGCCATTGCCGCCGCCGAGCGCCGCCCGCCCGTGGCCAGCCCTCCGCCGCCGCCCACTGCCCCAACTAAGCCCCCAGCCACCACTACATCACCCCACTGAAGCTCGCCGACCCGCCCAACGCTGCCCAGAGCCACCGGAGCGCCGCCGCCCGCGCCGCCGCCGCCGCCGCCGCCCCTGCTTGCCGTTGACAGCACGACCCCGACCCCCTCCGTCCAAGCCGAGCCCCTGAGCAGCTTTCCCACGCGCCACTGAAGCTCGCCGACCGGACCACACCGCCCCAAGCCCGCCGGAGCACCGCCGTCGACGCGTGCCGCGCCGCCGCCGACTCTGCTCCAACGCCGGCGAGCCCTTTCCGGCCGTCCCCCACCTGAACAACACCCCCACAAGGTAGCCCTCGCACCCCTGAACCTTCCCCGACCCTCGCCCCTCGCCGCCGGCGAGCCCCCTCGCCGGAATTTCGGCCGGCCGCCGTACCCGAGCCGCCCGAGGACCCAATTGCAAGAATTTAAATCTTTAGAAGGGTCTGCGCGTAAGATTCAAGGACCTAGTTGTAAAAGAAAGTTTCAAATCTAGATTCAAATTCAGTGAACTTGTAAAATTCGAATAAAATCGTAGAAAATTCAGAAAAATTCAAACTCAACTGTTCTGGAATCCATAGAACAAACTCTACCACTTTTGTTACAGAAAGTTTCTCAGAATCTCTACATATTTTGCTCTACATTAAATGGAAGCTTTAATGGACTTATTTTGTACCCACTGTTGTAGAACAATGCTGACCCTAAATTTTGGGCAGTAAGTCAGTTGCTTGATGTTTAGGACTGTGTAAAAAGATCAAGCCCAAATTCCAACTCTAGCCTTACTGTTTATTAAACTTAGTTTCATACCATGTTTAAGTAGAATGTTTTATCCCTGCAGTTAGGTGGTGAATCACCCAATGAAACTTTTTCTATGCTAATATATTGGTACCTAGAAGCTAGAGAAAAATTAGGAGACTTTTTATCTCACAGTAACCTACTTATTTGATTTATGTGCTAATAACATACATTAAATCAAGAAAATAGTATCTTAGCTTGGAAAATTCTCAAATTTCTACTAGGAGATACACTGTGGTAGAGGTTGCTGTGTAAAAAGTTCCAGGGACAAAAACCCTGTGTAGGGTCCTGTAAAAATGAATCCTTGAATAGCCTAGGTGTAGAATGTCGTATTTTCTATGCTCTGAGTACTGCATGATAAATTCTACAAACATTACAGTAGCTTCTACATGCTTAAGTGAAAGCTCTGTAAAAATCTTAGACTCATTTGTTGCACCAATTGTTCTGTACAAAAAGAACAAGGATCTAACAGTGACTACGTAATATATTTTTCATAATTAATCTGTTACATAAAATTGGCTGAAAATTTTACAGTAAGCACATCTTTCCTTGATGTGCATAAATCCAAAATTTCATGACCAGAAACTATCCATTGTAGTACTTACTCTTAAATCGTATCAAGCACCATTACCACGACTTAAACTTGTGCATTCATGTAGAATCGACGACTCTCGCCGACGGAACTTACGAGCTGGTGCCCGCGTCCGAGAGTGAGCAGCGTGAAGCTCAAGCGAATCTAACTGAAGCTCTTGAAGATCCGAGCCCAAGTTCGGAAGATCCCCAAGCGAACTGCGAAGGCAAGCCCCGGAGCATAACCCATTCTTTCCGAAATTATGCAACTCATCACTCCTTGCTTGTGCATTAAGTTTATAGGAGTTGGATGAAAACTTAGTTGCATGATATCAGAAACCCTTGCTTGAAAACTAGACGTAAGGTTCGATAGAATGCTGTGCTAATAGGACTCCGGTAAAAGTCGAGTGATTTCCTGTCACTCGCGAGAAAATAGGAGTTGAATGACTACTACACGCTGCAATCATAAGGACACGGACGGGCTATGGAACGATGGTTACGATTGAGGCTCGTCTATCTAGTGAAAAATGCTAAGGCCGCAGGGTGTGGTAGTGATGGTTAAGTCTTTGAACGTACTAAACACATGCCGAGATTATGGGAATCGGTAAGCTTAAGTACCTGATTGGCCCGGCAAGGGGACGGCATCCTACCCTTTGAACTTCGGTCCCATGTGCATATGGCGAGTGCAGAGAGTGGTCACGACCCGGCGCCGAACCGTGGCGTGGGGCTCTTGTACTCTCGGAGGGTAGCCCCGATCCACGACCCGGAAAGAAAGGGGAAAAGTTGCACATGTGACTCTAGGGAGTAACCACGTGACGTGTGTTTGGGTTTCCCTTGCAAGGTTAAGAAATTCGATTCGAATCGTCCGTTTCTCACGGCTATTGAGACTGCTTAACCATTTTTACCCACAGAGTAAGAAGAGGAACAATGATGATGAATGAACTGGTTGGATGAAAATTTAATGCTTCACCATGTATGCTTTTTGATAGCTGCTTATCTAGAATGGCTAACGAAACTAGAACCTTGAGCTAAAAGATTGAAAGTAAGGACCCACTTGTAGATGCTTTTCGGCAAAATAAAACCCTGAGCCAAAAAGCCTTGCATGTCTAGAGTCGGTGGAGTAGATTCCACTACACGGGTAAGTCTTGCTGAGTATTAGTATACTCAGCCTTGCTTGTGGCTCGTTTTCAGGTGAGACCTTCGAAGATATGATTGCTAGCTTGACTTGGCCCTGCACTCTTCCCCCTGGTTGGTCGGTGGAATGGGATACGCCCCCGTCCAACGAAGATAAGGCCGAGTGATGTCTCGTACGGGCTTCATCGAGACATTCTGTATCGTCGAGTAGTTTCCGTCTTTTCTTTCCGCTGCAACTTAAACTCTGAAGAACTTATTTATGATAATTGAAGTACTTGGTTTCTAAACTCAAAACTTGGTCTGTAATATTCACTTATGCTAATGTTGTAATATTTGCTGGAATATGGTATTCTCTGGGCTCATCGTCGCATGAGCGTCTGTATGTATGGCGCTCGATCCGTTCACCGTGGTTGTATCGGGAGGTTATACCCGACAGACCAGTGGATTACTCCGTTTGAAGTGTAAGGTTAACCGAGAATGCCTTAATGGTGATGGTTAATACACTTGAGCCGGATTAATTCAGGTGGTTCTGCCACATGTACGGCGGAAATTCTACAGATATCGTTTCTATAAGTAAACGGTAATGAATACGGACGCTTTCATGAGTGCTGGCATGAAAGGTTCATGAGATATATGTGCTCTATCAATCTTCTGCAGGTATACTAACCGCGATTACGATAAGTTAAAGAACGGTTAGAAAATCTCGACTAGCTATTATAGTGAGAGGCGTATCATGTATGCCACCGAAACTAACTTCGTAAGACCAAATGTTATTTGGCAATTATTTTATTTTGTGAGGACGAATAGGACGTGCATGCATCATGAACATATATATCTGAAATTGAAAATGCGTTGTATGAGAGTGGTAAGGTTTTTGCGTATCTAAGCGTGATTTTGCATAAGGACTATCTAGCGAATCTGTCATAAATCTGCCATGACCGAAAAGAGAGATTTATTGATCAGAGAAAATGACCTTTTCTGGTAAAGTTCATGTTGAAAGAACTGTTCCAAATTTTGTGTTCTACCTCCTGTCTAAATATGAAAAATTCTGGACATATGGGTAATAGGAAACAACAAAAACCTTGGAATGTCAGATTTCTGTCCAGAATAAGCACTTCTGCACTTTTAATTTTTAGGCCCCCCCTTCCTACGGTTTTCTGCAAAAGAGTACAACACAAAACTTGTTCCAAATTTACCCAGGTAGCTTCTGTTAAAATTTGGTAAATTTTGTATGGGTAGATTTTCCCTGGTGCACGAAACATTGGCCCACTGTTCACTGAAATTTCTGGGTAGACAGAGGAGTAAGACCTTAAGGGAATAGCCATCTTAGAGCCTAATCCAGCCAAAGTGTTGAATAGAAAAGTGGTGCACAAATACCTTAGGAGTGTTCTGGTGAAATTTGAGAATTTTTGGATATGAACTGTGGGAGTTACGGTTATTTTTGCACTCTATACAGAATCTGTCCCTGTGCTTTTCACACTTTTTCTTGGCCTCATCCATTTGATCTTTTGTTCAGATGGCCGAGCCTATTGCCATGATGGTGGATGAGGATGGACGCGTTCACTCGCAATGTCTCCACTGGGAGGGCTTTCCCTCTATTTTGTGGGACGTGTTGAGCACCGCGGGCTATCCAATTCCCCCACGTTACGCCGGACTGGAGTTTGCAGAGAATGGAGTTACCCAGTGCCGTGTCAACGTGACCATTTTTCCGCACCCGCTACACCCGGAGTGGCCCGCCTTGGAGATTGAGGTTGTTGGTCGCCGTTTGGCTGATACTTGGGAGCTTGCAGCCATGAGGGCGCTCACCACATTTTGTGCGCAGCGTCCCGAGGTTGTCACACTCACTCCCATTGGTTTGTTTCCTGCTGCCCAGGACAACGACCCCTTTTGGCTCAACAGGGTGCAACATTCACAGTACTTGGTGGATTTTCACGCCCAGGAGACCATCGAGACCTCCGTACGATGCATGAATGCGCTCTACCGACTTCTGACTCTCCAGAGTCAGGCGCTTGTGCAGCTCACTGATCTTGCACAGGCCTACCACATGATGGCAGATACCAGGGATGAGCAGCTTAAGGAGCTCAGTAAGGATCTTGAGGACAGAGAAGCTCAGATTGGCCAACTTGAGGGCCAAATTCAGGAGCACGACACTCTCATGGGTGAGAGAGATGACATGATAGTACACTTGGAGGAGCAGCTCCATGATCTGAACCTTGAGTTGGAGGATGCTAATGAGCACATTCAGTGGCACCATGATCAGAATGCCCCTCCTGGCGTGGTGGCTATGGAGGAAGATGAGGAGGAGCCACAGGAGATTGATGGTATTTCAGGAATGGACTTTGAGGGTGAGGCACTGCAGGCACCTCAGATGGGAGCTCACTCTCCTTCTCACAGCGAATCGTCCGTCAACGACTTGGATGACTTCTAGATGATGACCTAGAAGGACTTTTGCACATACTCCTCGATAGGGTAGCCTAACTTTTGGCAAGTGTTGTAATAGGCTAACTAGGAGTTGAGTAACTCTTTTGTGATGGGTACACCTGAACCATGTGGATGCCCTCAGCATGTAAGGAACGGCGATAAACTTGGGTGATTTTGTTGTAAGTTGGTAAACGATGAAATCCACAATCGCTGAGACTTGTCGGAATTTTTACCCATGTCTCTCTACATATCTGGGCTGAGTGTTGAATACCAAACTTGTCCTAAATTCTGTGATCTAGGTTCTCACCAAATTTCAACCCCATTGGATCTTGCTAAGTTTGAGTTATAGGCCAGATACTATAACTTGTTCTGCTGAAAAACAGCCAAAATAGGGAAGCAAAGAGTGAATCGTTTGACCATCCTAGCCATCGATTTAGCATCTTGGCTGAATACCAAAGTGGTACATCTCTAAATTCCCTATCCACTGCCAAAATATGAGAAACTTTGGATGAACCTACCAGGAGTTACAAAATTCTTATGGCAGACAGTTTTTATGCCCATGATTCCGTCCATGACCTTTTCGAAGTCTACTATTCCGCGTTAGATCTTTTTGAGTCATGGAAACAATATGGATCGTGTTGCTAATGAAGAACATTCGCCTTTTCAGATGGTGGGAGCAACCCGTGGTAACCCGGATGGTTTTGGTGCCGGTGGCAGCAGACTGCGACAATCGCCACCACCACCACCCAGCTTGGTTGAAGTAATGGCCGCTCAAACCGAGCTGCTACGTCAGCTGGTGCAAGGACAGCAACACCACCAGCGGGGTGGGCAAAATGTCCCCCACCCCCAAGCTGCAGGATATACGGATTTTTTGGGGACCCAGCCTCCCTTGTTCCATAAGACAGAGGAACCCTTGGACGCGGACGCATGGATTCGCACCATCGAATCCAAGTTCACACTACTGGTGGCCCCATGCTCAGAGGCCAACAAGGCCCGCTTTGCCGCGCAGCAGCTTCGCGGTACGGCTCGCCTATGGTGGGACCAGTATTTTGCTATGCTCCCCGCTGATCACATTGTCACCTGGGATGAATTCAAGACTGCGTTCCGGGCACACCATATTCCCGAAGGTCTCATGGAAAGAAAGCTAAATGAGTTTTTCGCTCTCACTCAGGGTAACCGCACTGTACTTCAGTATGCTCAAGCCTTGAACAACCTGTGCCAATACGCGGGCTATCACGCAGACACAGATGCCAAGAAGCGTGATCGTTTCCGCCGAGGTCTGAGTACTAAACTCAAGGAACGACTGAATCTTGTCAAAGCCGATACGTATAATGAGCTAGTCAACATGGCCATCACCCAAGAGGACTGTATTGAGGCTCATCGTGCCGAAAAGAAGAGAAAGGCGCCAACTGGACCCTCGGGCGCTCAGCCATCGAGGTATCGCTTGGTGTGAAATGCTGCGCCTACAGCTCCACCGAAGGCCCCTCAGCCAGGGCGTTGGATTATCAGGCCCCCGCAGCAACCAGGTGTTGTACGACCCCCTATGCCTCAACAAACTGGACCCCGGCCCGCTACTCAGCAGTTTCTTCGACCGAGCATCACCAATCGTTGTTTCAAATGCGGGAGTTCCAGTCATTTCGCTCGCGAGTGCCCTCAACCCAGGCTGCCAAATCAGGGCCAGGACTCTAACCAGAACAATCAGAACAAAGGCAAGAAGCAGACCCTCCAGGTCAAGCAAGGACGGATCAACTTCACCACCCTTGCAGAACTTCCTGAAGGAGCACCAGTGATGACGGGTACATTCTCTATCCATAACAAGCCTGTAGTCATATTGTTTGATTCTGGTGCATCACATAGTTTCATTAGTGCAAAGTTTAGTGCAAAAGTAGGCTTGAATGTTTGTCACACCAAAGGGTCGTATATGATATCAACACCGGGTGGAAAAATTGCTTCCAACCAAATAATAAGGCTGGTACCGATAAAATTGGGAAGTAAAGTCATCAAAACAGATCTCGTACTTTTACCCTTTGACGACATGGATATTATTTTGGGAATGAACTGGATGACTATGCATGAAGTCACACTGGACCTTTCTTCCCGAGCTGTTGAGATAAATTCACCTAGTCACGGAGCCACTACCCTTTACCTACCGTTACGGGAGTGCACAAATTCTTGTGCTTTCGTGATGGAAGGGATCAACCTAGAGAATATTCCAGTGGTATGCGAGTATGCCGATGTCTTTCCGGATGACTTACCCGGAATGCCACCAGATAGGGATATTGAGTTCATCATCGAACTGCAACCGGGCACTGCACCTATATCCAAAAGACCATATAGGATGCCCCCTACAGAATTGGCAGAGCTGAAAATTCAACTCCAAGAACTACTGGACAAAGGTTTCATTCGCCCTAGCGCGTCACCTTGGGGATGTCCAGCCCTATTCGTAAAGAAGAAGGATGACAGTTTAAGATTATGTGTGGACTACCGACCTCTCAATGCGGTAACTGTTAAAAATAAATACCACCTTCCTCGTATCGATGTACTCTTCGATCAATTAGCTGGAGCCAGAGTCTTCTCAAAAATTGATCTTCGTTCGGGATATCATCAGATCAAGATTCGCCCATGTGATATTCCGAAGACTGCCTTTTCCACACGATATGGACTATATGAATTCTTGGTCATGTTCTTCGGACTCACCAATGCCCCCGCCTACTTCATGTATCTCATGAATTCGGTATTCATGCCCGAACTTGACAAATTCGTCATAGTGTTCATCGACGACATCCTTATCTATTCCAAGGATGAGGAAGAGCACGCTAAGCACCTGCACATTGTTCTTCAGCGTCTAAGAGACCATCAGCTCTATGCTATGTTTTCTAAGTGTGAATTCTGGTTGGATACTGTAAAGTTCTTGGGTCACACGATCTCCAGCGAAGGCATAGTTGTTGACCCCAGCAAGGTACAAGAGGTGATGGATTGGAAACCCCCTACCTCTGTTCATCAGATTCGCAGTTTTCTCGGCTTAGCCGGTTACTACCGTCGCTTCATCCCGGATTTCTCTCGAATTGCTAAGCCCATGACTGAACTGTTAAAGAAGGAAGTAAAGTTTGTATGGAATGAGAGATGTGAAGAAGCTTTCCACACTCTCAGAGAGCATCTGACTACTGCACCTGTGTTAGCTAAACCCGATAACGTATTGTGACGCATCGGGTACTGGTCTACGATGTGTGCTTATGCAAGAGAATCGAGTGATTGCATATGCCTCACGAGCCCTTCGTCCCCACGAGCAGAATTATCCCACTCATGATCTTGAGCTTGCAGCTGTCATTCACGCTCTGAAAATATGGAGGCACTATCTCATGGGTACACAGTGCAATATCTACACTGATCATAAGAGTCTCAAGTATATCTTCACACAAGCCGATCTGAATATGAGACAATGAAGATGGCTAGAATTAATCAAGGATTATGACCTTGAAGTGCACTATCACCCCGGCAAGGCTAATGTAGTCGCGGATGCACTAAGCCGCAAGTCCCATTGCCATTGCTTATCCATGGAATCCTACAATGAGACATTGTGTGCAGAAATGAGGAAGCTTAACATGGAAATGGTTTCCCAAGGCACTCTAAATCACATCTCAGTTGAGCCCACTCTTCACGACCAAATCGTCATGGCACAACTACATGATTAAGGAATTAAGATCATCAAACAAAAACTCTCTCTAGGTGAGGAGAAGTATAAATGTTTCCGCCAGGACCATAAGGGAGTTCTATGGTTCGAAACTCGTATAGTCGTTCCGAAGAATCATGAACTCCGCAAGCAAATTCTCGATGAGGCACACCTTTCCAAATTCTCTATCCACCCCGGCAGTAGCAAAATGTATCAAGACCTAAGGCAAAACTTCTGGTGGACTAGAATGAAAAGAGAAATTGCTACGTATGTCTCAGAATGTGACACGTGCCAGAGAGTAAAAGCTAGCCACTTGAAAGTAGCCGGTACACTTCAACCGTTACCTATACCATCCTGGAAGTGGGAAGACATAAGTATGGACTTCATCGTTGGACTACCAAACACTTCCCAGAAACATGATTCCATATGGGTTATCGTTGATAGACTCACAAAGACGGCACATTTCCTTCCGGTACACACCACCTATTCTGCCAAGAAATATGCCGAGATTTACCTCGATCGTATTGTTTGCCTACATGGAATACCTAAGACAATTATTTCTGATCGTGGTACTCAGTTTGTAGCAAGCTTTTGGGAACAACTGCAAACGTCTCTTGGTACTAAACTGATTCGCAGCTCAGCATACCATCCTCAGACTGACGGACAAACGGAAAGAGTAAACCAAATTCTTGAAGACATGCTGAGAGCTTGCATCATTCACTATGACAAGAATTAGGACAAATGTCTACCCCTAGCAGAGTTCTCGTACAACAATAGCTATCAAACAAGTTTGAAAATGGCACCATTTGAGGCCCTGTACGGACGAAGGTGTCAAACTCCTTTGAGCTGGTCACAAACCGGAGAACGTAAAATAATTGGACCCGACATGGTAATCGAGGCAGAGGAGAAAGTAAAAGTAATACGAGCAAAAGCCCGACAAAAGAGCTATTCCGACAAAAGGAGAAAGCCCCTAAAATTCAAAGTTGGCGATCATGTCTATCTTCGAGTTTCACCAACCAAGGGAGTGCAAAGATTCGGAATTAAAGGCAAACTAGCTCCCCGTTATGTTGGTCCTTACGAAATCATTGAGAGCTGCGGACCCGTAGCCTATAGACTACAACTACCCCCTCAGCTCATGGCCACCCATGATGTCTTCCACGTATCTCAACTCAAGAAGTGTATTCGAGTCCCTACCGAGATTGTGGAACAACAAGAAATATTGGTATATCCCGACCTCTCGTATGTCGAACACCCGGTTAAAATTTTGGATCGAAAAGAAAGAGGGACCAGGAGGAAAGTGATTAAAATGTATAAAGTTCAATGGAATCATCACACTGAAGAAGAAGCCACCTGGGAAACCGAGAGCTACGTAAACCAAAATTTCTCTGGTTTTCTTATCTCAACCACTGGTATGTGCACCCATGTCCACACTAAGATTTACCGAATCTCGGGGCGAGATTCTTGTTAAGGGGGGAAGGTTGTAACAACCCTGATAAATTACATTTCTAAATCAATATCATTAGCCCAACCCTATGCTTAACCAACTAATAAAAGGGTGAAAAGAATTAGAACAAGTTAAGTTGAAATTCAAATTGAAGTTGGGCACATATAAATACCTTTGAATTTTTAAATTAACTTTCAAACCACAAGCCAAATGAGGTGTTGCCTGAAACCAAACTTGTAGAACTTTTTATTCTAAACAACTTTCATGTTCAAAAGTTTTTGAAATTCAAATTAGAAAGTGGAGAAAACATCCTGTTTGCAACCAGCCCCTTGGAACTTTTCAAATTCTCGCACATAGGTCCCTCCCTCACCTCCCCCTCCCCTGCTGCACCGCCTCCATTGCCCGACAGCCGCCGGCCACCTGGCAATCGATGCCTGCGCGGCAATAGGCGCCAAGCCAACCCCCGGCGCCCTGCAGCACCGCCCCCGCTCGCCCAACCGCGGCCGCGTCTTCTTCTCCCCCCGCACGCCACGGGCACGACGGCCAGTTGTGCTTCTGCTCGCCGCCCAGTCGCTGGCCGCCGCCCAGGCACCCAACGGCATGCCCCCGTCGTGCCGCCCGGCCCAGCTCTGCCTGGACCTCTCCTCCCTCCTTCGTGTCTCTCTAAAAGGCCACCCGCGCACTGGTGCTCGCACACAGAACCACCCGCGCCCGTCACCATTGCCGCCGCTTGAAGCTCACCGCGGGACTCCTCACTCCGGCCCCCCTCCACCCAAACCAAACTCTGAAACGGATTCCCCTCGACGCACTGAAGTTCCCCAGCCCGAGCCCCGCCGCCCAGCTCGCCGGAGTTCGCCGGAATCCCGGCCGCACCTCGACGGAGCCGCTGCTCCACGCCGCGGCACCCCTTCCCGGCCGTCCCCCACCCGAACAAGACCCCCACGAGGTAGCCCTCGCACCCCTGATCCTTCCCCAGCCCTCACCCCTCGCCGATCGGCCCTTCCCCTCGCCGGATTTTGAGCCAAATCGAGCTCCCAAGGGCCAGCCATGGCGCCCGGACCACATTGCAATCGCCCAGATCTTCCCAGGGGGTTTTCTGCTAGCTTTCAGGGACCCCTCTGTAAAGAAAGTTTTAACCAAAGTAGTGAGCTTGTAAAATTTGTATAAAATCATAGAAAAATCACAAAAATGCAAACTAAACTGTTCTGGAATCCTTAGAAGAAACTCTACAACTTTTGTTACGTAAAGTTTCTCAGATTCTCAATATATTTTTCTCTACATTAAATGGAAGTTTTAATGGACTTCTTTTGTACCCACTGTTGTAGATCAATGCTGACCCTAAATTTTGGGCAGTGAGTTAGTTGCTTGATGTTTAGGACTGTGTAAAAAAGATCGGGACCAAAAGCCATCTCTAGCTATACTTGTTTGTTAAACTTAGTTTCATACCATGTTTGGATAGAATTAATTGTCCCTGCAGTTAGGTTATGAATCACCTAATGGAACTTTTGCTGTACTTGTATAATGGTACCTAGATGCCATAGAAAAATTTAGAGACTTTTTATCTCACAGGAACCTATTTATTTGATTTATGTGCTAATAACATGCATTAAATTAAGAAAATAGTATCTTAGCTTGGCAAATTCTCATATTTTTACTAGAAGATACTCAGTGGTAGGGGATGCTGTGCAAAACGTTTCATGGACAAAAACCCTGTGTAGGATCCTGTAAAAATAAATCCTCAAATAACCTAGGTGTGTAATGTCATATTTACTATGCTCTGAAAACTGCATAATAAATCCTACAAAAATTACAGTAGCTCCTGCATGATTAAATGAAAGCCCTGTAAAAATCTTAGACTCAGTTTTTCTACCAATTGTTCTGTACAAAAAGAACAAGAATCTAGCAGCAACCAAGTATTATATTTTTCATAATTAATCTGCTGCATGAAAATATCTGAAAATTTTACAGTAAACTTATCTTTCCCTGATGTGCCTAGATCCAAGATTTCATGACCAGAAACTACTCTCTGTAGTAGTTACACTTAAATCATGTTTCCATGCGGAACATAAGTTCCCATGAACACCCACCCCACCTTGCTTAACGAAGTTACTTTTTGCACTATTCTACTCTATTAACGATTGCCCACGAATGATAAAGTAACTCACTTCACGACAAACTCATGTTTTACAAACTGCAACTTTATCGTGAAGGAAATCATGTCATTTACTATCACCACTACTTAAACTTGTGCATTCATATAGAATCGACGACTCTCGCCGACGGAACATACGAGCTGGTACCCGCGTCCGAGAGTGAGCAGCGTCAAGCTCAAGTAAATCTAACTGAAGCTCTTGAAGACCCGAGCCCAAGTTCGGAAGAGCCCCAAGCTAACTGTTCACAAGAAGGCAAGCCCCGGAGCATGAACCCTATCTTTCTAAACTTATGCAACTTATTACTCTACTTCACTTGTGCATTAAGTTTATAGGAGTTGGATGAAAACTTAGTTGCATGATCCTAGGTGCCCATGCTCTAAACACTAGATGCAAGGTTCGATAGAATGCTATGCTAATAGGACTCGGTAAAAGTCGAGTGATTTCCTGTCACTCGCGAGAAATTAGGAGTTGATTGTTTACTACACGATGCAATCATAAGGACAACGGATGGGGCTTTGGTACGATGTTTATGTTGATGATTGAGGTCCCGTCTGTTTAGTGAAAAATGCTAAGGCCGCAGTGTGTGGTAGTGGTGGTTATGTCTTTGAATGTACTAACCACATGCCGAGAATATGGTAATCGGTAAGCTTAAGTACCGGATTGAACCGAGGCCGGAACATACTCCCCACTGTCTTGAATTCGTTCACATCTAGCTAATGGCGGGTGCATCGGCCGCCACAACCCAACGTACCGTGGTCTGTGGGGACGTGTAGTCGAGGGCGGTGGGCCTGTTCCGTGAAGCGGAAATTGAAGGGAAAAGTTGCACGTGTGACTCTGTGAGTAACCACGTGACGTGTGTTTAGGTTTCCCTTGCAAGGTTAAGAAATTCGATTCAAATCGTCCGTTTCTCACGGCTATTGAGACTGCTTAACCCCTTTTACCCACAGAGTAAGAAGAGGAACAATGATGATGAATAAACTTGTTGGATGAAATTTAATGGTTCACCATGAATGATATTGGATAGCTGCTTACCTAGAATGGTTAAGGAAACTAGAACCTGGAGCTAAAAGTTGAAAGTAAGGACCCACTCGTATATGCTTTTCGGCAAAACAAACCCCTCAAGCCAAAAGCCTCGCATGTCTAGGAGTCGGCTAAGTATACCCCACTAGTCGGGTGAGCCTTGCTGAGTATTAGTATACTCAGCCTTGCTTGTGGCTTGTTTTCAGGTGAGACCTTCGAAGACATGATTGCTAGCTTGACTTGGCCCTGCACTCTTCCCCCTGGTTGGTCGGTGGAATGGGATACGCCCCCGGCCAATGGAGATAATGCCGAGTGATGTCTCATACGGGCTTCATCGAGACATCCTTATCGTCGAGTAGCTTTCGTTGTTTTAATTCCGCTGCAACTTAAACTCTGAAGAACTTATTGGATATGATCACTGAAGTACTTGGTTACTAAACTCAAACATGGGTTGTAATAATCACTTATGATAATTTTGTAATATCTGCTGGAATGTGGTATTCTCTGGGCTCATCTTCGCATGAGCATGTGTATGTATGGCTTCGATCCGCTCTACCGTGGTTGTATCGGGAGGTTACCCGACAGACCAGTGGATTATTCCGTTTGAAGTGTAAGGTTAACCGAGATTGCCCTAATGGTGATGGTTAATACACTTGAGCCGGATTAATTCAGGTGGTTCTGCCACAGTTTTGCTCTTCGTCTCCTTTGTAATTCTTGGATATCTTTAATAGAGTTATCTTCTAGATTTATATACTTGCATAGTTTATCTTCTGGGGTGTCAGACATGTATGCTATGATTAGTTTGTATTTATACCTTATACCTTGCAAGATTAGAAGAGTAAATCTAGTGCAACGGCAATGGTTCCGGTATTCGTATGTTTGCTCTAGTATGATGTCTGTCCATCCGGAGGGTGGTGGCTCCGTGCGGGATAATAGAGTATCACTCATTAACGTAGGCATGGTGTCTGGGTTAATTAGTGTTGTCGGATGCGGTCCTATCCCATGGTTTGACGAGGTAGGCGGCAGGTGATGACAGCCATATCCGTCCACGTAACCCTCCCCGTTCGGGTAGTGGTTATAGGAGGTCCATAAAGTAGCTGAGTTGGCTGGCGGCTCCTCTGCCAGTTATGTGCGGTTCTCCCAGTAGTGCCTGGGAGCCTAGCGCTGAGGATAATCATGTGTATTTGTATGAGCTGTATATCTTGATAGAAGTACATAAGTCCTGAGTAGCTAGCTTTTTTCTTCCTTTCTCCCTACCTAGGCCTTTCTTGAGTTTGAGCTTGAGTAACTTGTGTGTCATACTACCTCATTATCCATATATTACTTCTTACCCCTATTTATGCAATTGAATATCCAACTAAGGTTTTATCATCAACTTACCTATTCTATAACCGCCGCCTTCCCTGCGGAAATATAGATACGACACCCGAGATTACTTATAGGTAAAATGCTACAACAGTATGCCGTGCGCTTGCGGATTTATTCGTGACATAATAAACACCAACAAGCATTTTTGGCGCCGTTGCCAGGGAAGGCATTGGTTAAAAGAATAGATAAAGTTCTTGATTAATCTCTTAGTTGGTATTCATTGTCTAAACAGGCTAATTTGGCTTTGTTTTCTCTCTCTTTGATGTGAAAAAAGGGTAGTGTATGACTGGTTTCGATCTGCCGCAAAATTTCACTCAAGATCCAGAGTCACTTTTTAGAAGAGTTTGACCTCGTGTCATGCCTCCTCAGATTTCAATCTCGACAGCCGAACCAGTTGTTGTTGCTCCATCAACTTCTAATGTCATGGCTCAGAAGACACTCCGTGAATTCTCTGCTCCCTCCGCTGACAATGTCCCGGTCGGGCCACACTGGAGTTGAAACTTTCAAGATCAAGACGGGTCTCATTACGATGGTGCAGCCCAACCATTCTGTGGCAAGGACAATGAGGATGCCAGCGCACATCTCCAACAATTCCTGAAACTCTGCAGTACATTTGTTATCAAGGGAGTCACTCAGGATGCAATCTGACTGCAACTGTTTCTGTTTTCTCTTCTAGGGAAGGCAAAGCAGTGGTTTTATGCTAACAGAAGTGTAGTGGACACATGGGAAAAATGTACCAAGGCATTCCTCGCTAAATTCTTTCCGATAGGCAAAACCAAACGCTCTTCAAGGAAGAATCTCCAGTTTCTAGCAGGCGTATAATGAGTCAATTTCTGAATCATGGGAGAGGCTTCAGGAGTACATCCTCGCGTGTCCTCACGACGAGATGGATGATTGGCTTATTCTTCAGAACTTCTACAATGGGTTGACTCCAACAACCCGTGACCATGTCGACGCTGCTGCAGGTGGTGCTTTCTTCTCGCTAACCATTGATAGGGCCAAAACTTTGATCGAGAAGATGGTGTCCAACCAAGGTTGGAATGATGAACGTCTCCAACCGGGCCAGTGGGGCATGCACACCGTCATGGAGACGGACATGCTAGCCGCTAAGCTTGACCTCCTTCTCAGAAAGATAGATGAACATCCCCAAGAAAAGGCTCCAATGCAAGAACTCCAAGCTTTAGACGCTCGCATGACGTGTGAGGCTTGTGGGAACACCAGACATTCAGGGAACAACTGCCCTGAAACCCATGAAGATGTCATGTACATGAACAACAACAATAACAGGTTTCGTCCACAAGGAGGTCAGGGGTGGAATCAATCGCGCCCCTACTACCAAGGAGATAATGGTAATTCAAATTCGTTTAATCTGAACCAACCTTCCCTGAGGGATCTTGTCTTGGGCCAAGCAAAAGTGAACGAATCGCTACAAAAGAAGCTGGCCGCAATTGACAAATCGTTGGAGACCTTTCAAGCAAAAATGGATGGAATCTCCTCCGCTATCAAGAGCCATATGAGCTTCAACAAGATGCTTGAAACTTAACTAGCTCAGCTGGCTATTGCCGTTCTTTCTGCTGAAACAGGGAATATTCCGGGACAACCCGAGGCCTCCGTGGAAAGTGTTAATGCGGTAACCACCAAATGGGGTAAGCCATCACGTGGTACACTTTACACTAACTATGTTGAGAGGATCGTACACTCAAGAAGAAACTCGTGGGGCGATCTAGCAGCACCAAAAGATGGAAGATCCAGGGTACCCAGTAATCAGGTGCTCGATATTTGACTGCCCCTTCAAGAAAGCCCTCTGCGACCTGGGAGCTAGTGTCAACATCATGCCCAAGTTAACTTTTGAAAGATTAAGCTATCCGGCACTTTCCCCAACATGTATGTGCATACAGCTTGCTGACTCGACCATACGGTATCCCGAGGGGATAGTGAAGAATCTCCTGGTGCAAGTCAAGGGTTCATTCATCCTCGCAGATTTCATGGTTCTTGACATGGAGGGTGATCTAGGAATGTCACTCATTCTCAGGCGACCATTCCTAAGGGATGCCAAAGCCAGGAATGATGTTGGGGCACAAAAGATCAGCTTCCACATAATGGGCCAGAATATGATGTTCAGGTTTCAAACCAAGGAAGAACAACTCTACCTGATTCATCAAGATGATGAAGGGCAAGGATTATGGGCAGAGTTGTTGCTCTCAGCCAAAGACCCATTACCCACACCACCAAAATCAAAGAAGAAGAAGAAAAAGGTGTGGCAAGTGAAGAAGACGTTGCCGTCCTCTACCTCGTCTTTAGATACGGACGAATGGGTCTCAAGTTAAACAGGTATGGAGAGGGTCTTGCTCATTGGACCTTAAACCAAGAGCTAGCTTGGGGGAGGATCTCCGCCAAGTGAATTGTATCTTTACTGCTTTCAATAAAAATGAAAACCATAAAAACCACAAAAATATTTTCTGCTTAAAGTTCCCTTCCTTAAGCGTGGTAAGAATGCTCTAGTTTTCCTAAGTGGAAAGGATGAATAATTGTTGCTCTCTTGCTCGTTTGTTTTCCTAGTCTCAAGCATAGTGTTTTCCTGAGTTTGAGTTTGTTGGTTGTTTAATCCTTTGCCATGAACTTGAAAATCTTGTGGGTTGCACATGCTTTATCCATGTCTAGGTTGTTGTGAGCATACATATGGTAGAAGGTGCTTTACAATCTTTCTCTGAGTGAGACATGATATCTAGAATTTTTGTTTTCAAAACAAAAAGGGAAAGACAAGTTCCTCAATGATGCTAAAAGTCCTACCAGAGCCATATGCCATATACATTGAAAATCCTATACATATGCTACTTGCTATTTCATTGAGCTTTGCCAAATTGTTGTGACCCTAGTGAGATGCTTTTCATACTCTCTTGATCAAGATCATGCACACCCCATGTCCATTGCGAAATTCCCACACCTAGAAATAGCATACTCCATTCATCCACCAAATAAATGCTTCATGTGTTGTGTGATCTCTCTCCATGTATTCCTAAAAGAAAAAATGGAGATATGGTCATCCCAAAAGAAAAAGAAAAGAAAGGCATGCCCAGAAGAATGACCCAAAAAAAAAGAAAAAAAAGGGAAAAGGGGTAACCATACTCAAAAGAAAAATAAGAGGAGAGGGATACCATACAAAAGGAGTAATCCTACCATAATCCATCCACACACATGCACATCTTGATCTTGGTTTATGACTTGTTTCTCCATGGATCCGCTCTTTGTCTTTCCAACATATGAGATACAGGTACGCCTCATCCTTCCCATACCTTGAGCCCTACAAAAGCTTTAGATATAAGAAGGTGAGAAGTGCTCTGGTAAGGATTCATACACATTGAGTGATCTGTGAGATTCATTCGAGGAACTTGGTCTTGATTTGCAAAATTTTAAGAAAACCTCCAGATGGATTGTTGAACAAAGAAGAGGTAAGTCTTGCTCTATCGACCATTCTAACTCTCAATAGCTCAAGACAAAGGAGAAGCTAATAAGCCCCACATATGATTAAGATAACAAGGGCAAGGTACTCATGCTAATTTAGTCAGCCTCATGGAGATTATCTTGGGTGCAAGACATGGCACGATGACAGGTAATGAGTAGTAGCATTTTTCTGATCAACAACCTTAATGTCCTATTCTGCTCGGGACGAGCAAAGGATGGTGTCGGTGTTTTACCGCCATGCCCACCGAGGGATACCCCCCGAGGTGGTGAGTTTGTAGGTAGGGTTTCGCCGAGATCACAATCTCGAAGGTGCAAGGAACACAAGGTTTAAATAGTTTCGAGCCACTGAGAGCGTAATACCCTACGTCATGTGTGGTATGTATTGCCTTTGATGGTGATCGGGTGATCTCTTGGGTGATTCCCCTTGGAGGGGGTCCCTGTCCGCCCTTATATAGTCTGGGGGTATAGGTTTACATGAAAGTCCTAGTCGGGTACAAGCCCAGGAGTCCTACCCGAGTACTTCTCGGGTAGTTTCCTACTGTATCTGACTAGTTTGACTACTGTAGGAGTAGTTCTACTGCACTACGAGTAGTTACAACAAGTGTTGGGCGTGGGCCATGTCCCACCTCTTATCCTGTAAGACGTAGGCCATATGCGCAGTCCCGTATGCCCAAGTCTGACAAGCACCCGAGCTCTTCATAGCCGAGTACTGCTGGCGTCCGAGTACTTCTGAAGGCGTCTTCGAGTTCTCCCGAACTTCATCTTGAAGGTGTCCTCCGAGTACTTCCTTGGCTGCGTCGAGGCTGTGAGTTAATTATGCCCCGAGTAGTTGTCTTCATTTTATATGGGGTGCGATTAAACTCGCACTCCATATGGAGTAGCCCCCGAGCCTTAGGTTGACTGTGACACCCTAGGTGTCTAAAAGATTAAATAAAGATCCAAACCATGAAATCAGTAACAAATGAGCAGGAGAGGTATGAAACAATCTATCAAATATACCTTGCCGGCAAATGAATATGTGTTCATGCATAAACAATTGAACCCGTGCAATCTAACCCTTGTAACTTTTAAAATTGATCACATTTGAACCTATAATTTTAATGGCACCTTTGTCATAACAAAAGTAACAAAAGTCTAGTTGAACTCATATGCTAACAGTGCAAAAATTCACATGAAATGATGTGTCATTTAAATGCTTGTTTTCGTAATTTCAAAATAACTTTTAAACTGTAGCTTAAATGAACTTAGGGATAAAACAAAGGTTGTAGATTTTCAAGTTTCCTACAACTTTTGTGTTTAGAGTTTTTCAACTTTCTATTTGAAATTTTAAGTAAATTTAATTTGAATCATGACCCTTTCTCTCCCCTCCCCTATTTTGCTCCAGCCGGCAGTATGTCGCCGCCACGCGGCAAGGCATCCCTGCACGGGCGAGCCGCGCCAAGGCGCGAACCCCAATGGGCCCGACCAGCCACCGATCGAGCCTGCTACAGGCGATTTGCCCCTCCCCGTATCCTGCCCCGGCCTGGCCGCGCGCGCCACGCGGCCGATGATTCCCGACGGTCGAGCCACGACGCGTCGGCGAAGCCGCGCCCTTGCCGCGACCTTGTCCCAGCTGCACCTCCCTCTGTTGTGTCACGCCCAGCTCCTCCGCCATATCCCCCTCCAGCACCTATAAAAGCCACCCCAAGGCACCTCAGTTCGTCGCCCCCAACCTCTAACCCCGGCGAGTCACCCATGCATGGAGGCACCAATCCGCCCCCACATTGCCCAAAATAATCCTTCCACCACCTTCTCCTCCTCACCCCGAAGTTGCACACCCATTCACCGCACCGTTTCCCTCGCCGGACCGTCGCCCCCGCCATGCGCCCTCGCCGCCGGCTCTGTGCCAACGTCAGCAGGCCACCTCGGTCCATCCCTTCCCCACCCAAGACCTCAAACAGGAGCCATCCCTTCTCTCTTTCATCTCGCACCTTCAACCCTCATCATCGGCAACCCTAGTCGCCGAATTTTGGCCGGCAGTAGCCGTTTCCCCAGTACCAAGGACCCATCTACGTCGATTTCAATCTTCTGAGAAGTTTTCTATGAATCTCAAGGACTCATGTGTAAACCTGGAACAAGAACTTGAAAACCGATCTACTAACTTTAAAGACGCATAACAACTCACAAGCTACGATGTTCTGGAATCCTTAAGTTAAGACCTACAACCTTGTAATAGGACTTTGGATCTGCTTCCACATGTTTTTAAATGTGGATTTAAATCAAGTTCAAATGGCTTTTATTTGTTCCACGAGTTTCAGAAAAGATCTGCTCATGAAACTTAGATGGTAGCTTCGGAACTAGGAGTGAAGTCTGTCATTAAAATTTCATGCTCTAAATCCAAGCACAACCAGTGGTTTCGAGTGCTTTTATTATAAGCTAGATCCCTTTTAATCTAAAATGTTAACCTCTGGTTCTTGCTTAGGAAAAATCTACAAAAATGTGCAGTAAACTACTCATGCGAGTAGGTTTGTTCGGTAAAAGATGGAACACCAATTCTTGCATGGTTTGTTCTGTGCAAAATAGATCTTGAATCTAGCAGTAGCCGTGTAATAAGCTTTTCATGTTAACTTGCTGAATGAAAATAACTTGAACTTTTACAGTAATGTTGTAATTAAGTAACCAGCTCCACATAAAAATCTCAACTCAGGAGCTACCTTTACGAGTGGTTGTTCAACCCAGAAACTACCCCCGCGAGTAGTTTCGGTTAACCAATGCTCCCTGTTAAAAATAACCGAACAACATGCACAACCACCCGCTCGCTTAATGAGGTCAGTTAATACAGATAAGTACTCGATAAATGACTACCCATGGAAAAGAAAATGAAGTATTCGGCTACTTAACTTAAGTTTTGACTACTTTATAATGCAATCTTGTACCAGTAAAACCACTCATACATATGCATTCATATAGATTCGACTACTCTCGCTGATGGGATCTACAATTTGCTGCCCGAGTCCGAGAGTGAGAAGCACGAAGCTCAATTGAATCAAACTGCAGTCACTGAAGACCCGAACCAACGTTCGGAGGAAGCCCCGGCTAGTATTACACAAGAAGGCAAGCCCCGGTGCATGATCCCAGTTTTTAAATTATGCAACTGTTGTTCCTTCTGCCTGTGCATTTAAAGTTCATAGGAGTTGATTGGAACCCTAAGCTGCATAATCTTAGGTACCTTTGTAATGACTACTAGAACAGGAAGACTGAGTAGATGCTATGCTAATAGGTATGGTAAAAGTCGAGTAGTTTCCTGCTACTCACGAGAAATATAGGAGTTGAATGTTTACCGTATACTACAACTATAACGTTGGTAGGCGGGGGTGTGGTAAGTACTCCTGGTAGAGGTCCCGTCTGAGTAGTGAAAAATGCTAAGGCCGCAGTGTGTGGTAGCAGTGGTTAAGCGTTTGAAAGTACTAACCACATGACAAGAGTATGGTAATCGGTAAGATTAAGTACCTGATTGAACCGGTGCGTGGACAACTCTACCGTCTTGCGTTTGTATGTTGAACTCTAAAAGTACTCGAGTGGTATTTTCGACTTGTAATAATTCATGCTCGACTGGTGCTTATAAAATCTGTGGAATGCTGTAATCTCTGGAATTGCCTTCGAAATATTGAGTGGTTGCATCGGGATCTCCCCGACAGACTGTCGGATTAATCCATTTGAAGTGCATGGTGGCCAGTTCATCTACAAGGATGGTGGTTAGTGCACTTGAGCCGGGTTAATTTGGGCGGTTCTGCCACAGTTGGTATCAGAGCGAAAAGCATACACCAGAGACTGCAACAAACCTTAAAAATAGGTTTTCTAAAACTTGACAACAAAACTCCTATTCAAAAAATGCGTTGGACTCGTTAAGGATTATCTCTAGTTCGTAAAGCCCTTTGGAAATATGCCTAGGTGGCAATATGTATTAGGATGTCTATGCGAGTGGTCTGCAGGAACGCTAACCGCGAGTACAACGAGTACAATAGGCTAAGAACGAAGAGAGCTCGACCAATTTTTATAGGGAGAGATGTACTAATTAAGCCACCGAACTAACTCCGTAAGTTCAAGTTTATGGCCACTGTGAAATTGTGAGGACGGATAGGACGTGCATGTTGCATATCTTTAAATTCAAATAAAGAAATTGAGTATGGATGAACTGTGCAAAAATCCACCCAAAACAGCTAAAGCATTAACTAAAGTTCAACTAAGTTCTTAGAGTATGATCCAGCCTTGGGTTTGACCAGTAAAGTGGGCACGAGTACTTTAGGAATGCTCTGGTTACTTTTGCGACTGGTTATGCTTAGTTTTGTGCACTGTCCAGATTTATTTATTTGAATGAGCATCAGTTTTCGTTATCTCACCTTTTAAGCTTGTGAAGCAGATGGCCGAGCCAGTTCTTATGGTGGTTGATGAGGAGGGCCCTGTACACTCAGTGTGCCTTCACTGGGAGGGCTTTCCCTCCATCTTGTGGGGTGTGTTGAGCACCGCCAGTTACCCAAAACCGCCTCTCCATGTGGGGCAACAGTTCATGGAGACAGGTGTCTGTCGGTGCCGGGTGCGCATTACCATTCCCCAGCACCCACTCAACCCTGCGTGGCTTGCTAATGACATAGAAGTAGTTGGGCACCGCCTCATTGATTCGTGGGAGGCAGCAGCCATGAAGGCGCTAACCACATTTTGTGAACAACACCCATTGGAGGTGATTCTAGCTCCAGCGGGTCTGTTTCCGGCAGTCAACGAAAGTGATCCGCTATGGCTGGACAAGTTTGCTCATCTGGGTCACTTGGCAAATCAAATTCCAGTCGAGACTATCATCTTTTCAGCCCGGTGCATGAATGCACTATACCGACTACAAGCACTTCAAAGTAAAGGAATGGAACAGTGATAGACCTGGCTCAGTCCTTCTAGTGGGCAGTTAATCTAAGGGATGAGCAGATGCAAGATTTAGCTGCGGAGATTGGTGATAGAGACGCTAGGATTGGCCAGCTATAAGGCCAAAGTGCAGACACTACAAACCACTGTGGGGGAGCGCGAGGCAATAATCGAGTTCTTTGAAGAACAGATCCATGACCTCAACATCGATTTGGAAGATGCCAATGAACATATGACATGCATCACGCACAGCAGGCAGCCCTTCACGTTCCACCGGACGTGATGCACATTGACAGTGAGGAAGAACCCGAGGAAATGGAGGGTGTCTCTGATCTTGACTATGATGTAGTAATCCCACAGCCCGCACAGATGGGAGCTCACTCCCCGGCGCGCAGCGAGTCGTCTATCAACAATCTTGACGACTACTAGGACACAACTTTGGAGTACTTTTGTTTATACTCCTCTTAGTGTAGCCTAACTTTTGTGCAGGTAGTAATAGGCTAGCTTAGAGTTGAGTACCACCAGATTCAAGGAGTGTAGCCTAGAAGCTAAGAGCACTCGAAGTAGGTTGACTTTAGGGAAAGACTGGATGTATATACTAACAAGCAGAAATTAGAGAAGAAGTAGTCGGAGTGATCGAAATTGCAGATAGAGTAGTCAGAAGTGTCACTCAAGCGGTCGGAAAAGTAATCGTTGTATCGAAAAAGTAGTCGAACGAGTCGTAGATGCGCTAAAAAGCAGGCCATGGTGTAGTCGTAGTAAACGGAAGTATAACTTAAGTAGTCGCAGCAGTCATCGATTCAGAGTAGTCAAAGTTGTAGTCGTATTAAACAAAGGTGCAACTGAAGCAGCCAGAGATATAATCGTAGTAGTTGGAAACAAGGTGGAAGCAGTATGATGTGCAGTTGAGGTACTCAAACATAGTGTAGTTAAACTGTAGCCATAGCCAATGATGGTACCATTCAAGCAGTCGAAGATGTAGACGAAGGAGTAGTAGATGTTGTCAAAGCAGTCGGCAATGTAGTTGAAGAAGCCGTATGTTAGACGATGCAGTCGATGAGGGAGCCATAGTAGACGGATTGATACTCCAGGTAGTCGGAAATGCAGTCGGAGATGGAAAGGTCGGAGGTGATTGGAATGCCACGGTTTTAGGTCGCTACATTTTCTTGTCACTACCAACCTTTGGAAGGTTTCAGATAAACAGAACGTGAGCTAGGAATTGTCTCCTAACCAGCCGCAGATTGCACACCGTTTCTAACAAGCCTATCAAGTTCTATATTTTGTTTTCGTGTACTATCTTTTTGAATCTGTTGGCGCTAAAATCGGCCAGACAGGAATCGGCCGATTGTCTTCAGCGTCGGACACATGACCCGGGAGAATCTGCTTAGCTCCTGTTCGGGTTATCACCCTGGTACGGTTCGCGCGGCGTGCCAGTCAATCTGACCTGTTGATTGACAAGGAAATAAAGTATTAAATTCCAGGCGCTCCGATCGGCTGGAGTTCCGATCTGTCCAGAGGAGCGCGTCGGCGGCGAATCGGCCGATTTGCTGTAAAGATGATCGGCTATGGATCAGCCGATAATCGCGTAATAATTGTAAAGAAAACTGCTGGAGCGATCTAAACAATTAGTACGGATGCAACACTTGAAATAGATCTAATCGGCTGTAAGATGATAAATCGAAGAAAAACGATGACGAAGCCGATTACTCTGATCTCAAGCTGGATAACTAGTGATAATACTAGAACAACAGGTAAAACTTGCAATTCTAGTAAATATCGATAACTGGTGAATAAATCCAAACGAAACCACAGCAATGCGCCTGTAGTTAAAGCTCGGATATTACTCGATAAGCTGAACCTACCAATTGGCCGGAGATCAAGCTGATGCAGCCCTGCCAATCCGTACGAACTCGTGAAAGAAGAAAAGTATTGGCGAAGTCGCCGACTTGAAAGTAAATTGCTGAAAAAGTAGAAGTATTGTTGTTGATTGATGTGTTTATAGTTTTTTGCAAGACCCTGACGACTCCTATTTATACCCTAAAACTAGGACTCCTGTTCGATCACGACTTGTTACAACCTTATTTTAAAAAACAGGAAAACTACTATATCTATAATAACTTTCAAAGGAAACGGACTCCCGCAGAATCTTCCGCCGCCGTCCCCTAATCCAATCAGGATTCTTTTCAATTGCTCTTTGACCGACTTTGCGTTGCCCTTTTGACCAACTTTTGACCAAGACCCTCAGAAATAGTCCCATCCTGTTGGCGCAAGTTGTATCACCAATCGGCCGATCTCCAACTGTTACCTCAATCGGCCGATTCCTTACCGTAGCCTTTAGATCCGCCGCATCGGCCGACCTTCTTTTCCCGACGCCGATTCAACACGTGTCAAAATCCGGCGTCAACACATGCCCCCCAGTTTCGGAGTAAAACATAACTTTTTCTTCGAAACTCTTTCTTTAATCCTTTCCTCCCAAACGGGCGCAGTAAAAACCTCCTTCCGTTCCGCGGCACAATGATTGCAAATTCCTCGGACCGAGCGCGCGAAATGACTGCTCCCCTGGAATTCGTGTAGATGGCACGGTAGGAATACCATCTTTGCCCTTGCTCTCCCGATTTTTCTTAAGTACTGGCCTTCTCCGCCTACTCTTCCCCACAAATCTAGCATTCTCCTCCAGCGAACCACTGTTCGTCTTCCTCCAAGCTCTCTTTGATCTCCAAGCGCTTCCCCTCTTCCGGCGATCTCATCCGTGACCTGCTCCAACCCTCCAATGGCGTCACCATCGGCGACCGCTCCATCCACGGAAGCTCTATCGGCAACTCCTTCAGTGGCGGCGGCCTAATCGGCGGCTTCCCTAGCGGTCCCATCGGCGACGATGATTTCCATCCCAGAGGTAAATGCTTGAAGTTTTTCCTTTTTCGCTTTTCTACTGTTTCAGTACTTTCCAGATCCTTTCTCAGTTCCTTCCCCTTTTCTCCATTTTTAGGCACTTAGGCACCGAATCACCATCCCCCTCTCAGAATCCCCTGACCTCATCTACTTGGGCCGTATGGGGAACCCCGATCCAACAGACCTGATCAGTCTAGAAACTCATAGAATCCCAATCAAGCAGTCGCCCATGGACCTAGATCAGTGGGTAGGTACTTTTAGATCCTGGCCAAATGAAACCCCCGGTTGGAGAGAATGGTACTAGAGAGTGGCCAGATCTTGGAGGGTTCAGTGGGATGAACAGAAAATCGGCCAGTGTATAGACCTATCCTTGTCTCAGATGGAAAGAAATGAACCTCTGGTCATGGCAGCTTCTTATTTTTGGTCTGATGCACTCAATGCATTCCTTTTCGGACATGGACCCATGACCCCGACTCTGGCCGATGTTCTGTTGTTGACCAGTCTTGATGTCTCCTCCACTGATATCCCTTTCAACTATCTGTTCAAGCCATCACATCAGCTAGAGACCAAAGGTGTAACACCTCAGGTGTTTTAATGGTTAAACAAGTCTTATTAGCATAATAAAATGCATCACTAACTAAGAAAATAAAAGGAATGGATTAAGTTTGGTTTTGCTTTTACCTTTAAAAGTTTGTATGTGCATAAATGCATGTACTTTAATGAAACAAATTGGATAACTTTCACATCAAAGCAAATATGGCTATGAAATTAAATGAGCACACCAGTATTAGCATGACCAATAAAAGTTTAGTTGAAGCCTAGGGAAAAAAATGAAATTTTGAAATAAAATGACGCGCCCTCCGAATAGAGTTTTCGTTAAGTTTTTAAAATAACTTTGGAACTAAAGCTCAAACGAACTTTGGCCTGAAACGAAACTTGTATAACTTTTTATTCTGAACAACTTTCGTGTTCAAAAGATTTTGAAATTCAAATTAGAAAGTGGAGAAAACGTCCTGTTTGCAACCAGCCCCCTGGAAATTTTTGAATTTTCGCACTTAGGTCCCTCCCTCACCTCTCCCTCCTCTGCTGCACCGCCCAGCTCGCCCGACCGCCGCCGGCCACCTGGCCCTTGACGCCTGCGCGGCACCAGGCGCCGAGCCAACCCCCGGCGCCCTGCCTGCTGCCCGCCCCCGCTCGCCCCACCACAGCCGCGCCTTTCTTCCCCCTCCCGCACGGCAAGCCCCTGCCCAACCCGGCGCCCTTCAGCACCGCACCGCTGCCCAGTCGCTGGCCGCCGCCCCGCCACCCAACGGCTTGCCCCGTTGTGCCGCCCAGCTCGCCGGTAGCACGCCGCGTCCCCCGCACGCGACGTCGCGCCCTGGTGCGCGCCCAGCACACGCACGCCACACATGGCGCGCCTCTGGTCACCGCCGCCCCGCACCAATGGCGCCCAGCCTCGCCGCCCCCTCCACCCAGCGCCCGGCCGTGCCAAGCCCGCCCCCATGAGCTCCACCAGCTATAAAGCCGGCACAGCGCCCCTCCCTCCCCTCCTTTCTTCTTCCCCGCAGAACAGAGAAAAGCAGAGCCGAGCTCCGCCCCACGCCGCCGCCGTGGAACCCCCTCCTCCGCCCCTCCTCGACCCGAGACAAGCGCTGAAACGGGTCCTCCTCAGTGCGCTGAAGCTTCCCAGCTCGAGCCCCGCCGCCCTCATCGCCGGAGCGCCGCCGTCCGCGCCGCCCCACCGCCGCCGCCCCTGCTCTCCGCGGCCAGCCCGCCACCAGCCACCCCGAGCCACTCCAAGACCACCAATAGGTGCGCCCTGGTTCCCTCTCCGTGCTCCCCCACCTTGCCCTCGCCGCCGGCGACCCAGTTCGCCGGAATTCGGCCGGACAGATGTTCCCCCGCCGTGAATCGTGACCAGGGACCACATTGCAAACGCCCAAATCTTTCTAGGGGGTTTTCTGCTAGTTTTCAGGGACCCCTCTGTAAAGAAAGTTTTAACCAAATCAGTGAACTTGTAAAATTCGTATAAAATCATAGAAAATTTAGAAAAATGCAAACTCAACTGTTATGGAATCCTTAGAAGAAACTCTACAACTTTTGTTACATAAAGTTTCTCGGATTCTCAATATATTTTGCTCTAGATTAAATGGAAGGTTTAATGGACTTCTTTTGTACCCACTGTTGTAGATCAATGCTGACCCTAAATTTTGGGCAGTGAGTTAGTTGCTTGATGTTTAGGACTGTGTAAAAAGATCAGGACCAAAAGCCATCTCTAGATACACCTTTTGTCCAACCTTGTTTTATGCCATAAAGTGATAGAACTAATTTTTCCTGCTGTTCTGTAATGTTTAGTGTCATGAAACTTTTTCTGTGTTGTTGTAGTAATACCTAGAGGCCATAGAAAATTTAGAAACATTTTACTATATGTAACCTGTTTATATGAATTTGTGGTAGGAAAAATTCACTAATTCAAAATAATTAGTACAGCGCTCAGAAAATGTTCATCTTTTACTATGAAACACATTAGAGTAGCTCAAGCTGTACAAAATGTTTCATACATAGAAACCCTGTATAACATCCTGTAGAAACTAATCTTTAACAACATGAGTGTAGCTTGTCCCATTTATTATGCTCTATATCATGTACAACAAAATCTGAAAAATTTACAGTAACACAAAAATGGTTATAGCAACACCCTGTAAAATTTTTAGCATCAATACTTGCGTGGTTTGTTCTGTATAAAAATAACTAGATTCTAGCAGTGGCTGTGTATTACATTTTTCATATTTAACATGCTACACAAAAATGTCTGAAATTTTTACAGTGACCTTATCTCTGCATAATGTACTTTGAATAAAAATTTTATTACCAGAAGCTAACTAGATTAGTATTTGTGTTCAACTCATGTTGGTGTTTAAATATAACACAACCCCTTCTTCTTTAATGAAGTTAAATAGATTAAGATGAACTCTATTAACGCTTGCCCAGGAAATGTTAAAGTAAATAACTTCACAGCAAAACCTATGTCTTATGAACTGCAAGTTTATCGTGAAGGAAATAATGTCATTTACTATCACCACTACTTAAACTTGTGCATTCATGTAGAAACGACTACTCTCGCCGACGGAACGTACGAGTTGGTGCCCGCGTCCGAGAGTGAGCAGTGTGAAGCTCAAGTGAATCTAACTGAAGCTCTTGAAGACCCGAGCCCAAGTTCGGAAGAGCCCCAAGCTAACTGTTCACAAGAAGGCAAGCCCCGGAGCATGAACCCTATTTTCTAAACTTATGCAACTTATTACTCTACTTTACTTGTGCATTAAGTTTATAGGAGTTGGATGAAAACTTAGTTGCATGATCCTAGATACCCATGCTCTGAACACTAGATGCCAGGTTCGATAGAATGCTATGCTAATAGGACTCGGTAAAAGTCGAGTGATTTCCTGTCACTCGCGAGAAATTTAGGAGTTGATTGTTTACTACACGCTGCAATCATAAGGACAACGGACGGGCTATGGTACGATGTTTACGATTGAGGCCCGTCTGTTTAGTGAAAAATGCTAAGGCCGCAGTGTGTGGTAGTGGTGGTTAAGTCTTTGAACGTACTAACCACATGCCGAGAATATGGTAATCGGTAAGCTTAAGTACTGGATTGAACCGAGGCCGGAATTTACTCCCCACTGTCTTGAATTCGTTCACATCTAGCTAATGGCGGGTGCATGTGCCGCCATGGCCCGGCTGCGTCCGTGGTCCATGGGGACGTGTAGTCGAGGGCGGTGGGCCTGTTCCGTGAAGCGGGAATTGAAGGGAAAAGTTGCACGTGTGACTCTGTGAGTAACCACGTGACGTGTGTTTAGGTTTCCCTTGCAAGGTTAAGAAATTCGATTCGAATCGTCCGTTTCTCACGGCTATTGAGACTGCTTAACCACTTTTACCCACAGAGTAAGAAGAGGAACAATGATGATGAATGAACTGGTTGGATGAACATTAATGCTTCACCATGAATGCTATTGGATAGCTGCTTACCTAGAATGGTTAAAGAAAGCTAGAACTTGGAGCTAAAATCTGAAAGTAAGGACCTACTATATATGCTTTTCGGCAAAACAAATCCCTCAAGCCAAAAGCCTTTCATGTCTAGGAGTCGGCTAAGTATACCCCATTAGTCGGGTAAGCCTTGCTGAGTATTAGTATACTCAGCCTTGCTTGTGGCTCGTTTTCAGGTGAGACCTTCGAAGATATGATTGCTAGCTTGACTTGGCCCTGCACTCTTCCCCCTGGTTGGTCGGTGGAATGGGATACGCCCCCGGCCAATGGAGATAATGCCGAGTGATGTCTCGTACGGGCTTCACCGAGACATCCTGTATCATCGAGTAGCTTTCGTTGTTTTATTTTCCGCTGCAACTTAAACTCTGAAGAACTTCTTAGTTATGATCATTGAAGTACTTGGTTTCTAAACTCGAAACTTGGTCTGTAATATGTACTTATGATAATGTTGTAATTTTTGCTGCAATGTGGTATTCTCTGGGCTCATCGTCGCATGAGCGTTTGTATGTATGGCATTCGATCCGCTCTACCGTGGTTGTATCGGGAGGTTATACCCGACAGACCAGTGGATTACTCCGTTTGAAGTGTAAGGTTAACCAAGATTGCCTAAATGGTGATGGTTAATACACTTGAGCCGGATTAATTCAGGTGGTTCTGCCACAAAAGGAATCGGCGGGTGGAAAGGATATATTAGCAAAAACATGAAGACCGGGACAGTTTCAGAGAGGGAACATACTGCTTTTCTGATGATGTGGCTAGAAAAGCACTTTTTCTGTGGCAGAGCAGTTGGACCCTCCTAAAACACCCAAGCTTTAGCGGAGGCTTTGTCACAAAGATCGGCCATCCCTCTTGGAAAACATCTGCTGGGATCGGCCTACTACCGGATGCACCAAATCGGCACCAAGCTGTCGAAGGGGGAGCCGATCGGGAACCCTGGTGGTCCCTGGTGGTTTATCACCCTCTGGCTCAATTTATACATGAGCAAGGTCTCTCAGCAATGGATAGAGACCAAAACTTTTCCTAACATTGAGTCAGAGGAGAATCCATCCGTCCGACATCGCTGCCGATCTTTTGGAGAAGCGGCATCGGCCTTCCCCGGCTGCCAGTTTACTGCTACCTGCACAGCTGAGTACTTCAGATGCTTTTATAATGGCCTTAGTGAAGAGACCGTCAGCTGGCATCCATATCAAGCAGTGGAGCCGATTTTCGAATTACCCATAAGCTACGACTTCTCCACCCATACTTTTGACAGAGAGCTTATGGATGTCTTGATCAAGCCGGGGATTCTGCCAGCCAATTTCTTCTCAGGAAAGGACTCTCCCACCTATGAGTTCTACAATCCATCGGCTGCAGCAAGGCAACTGGGTTTTGGCCAACTGCCGATTCGGGTCTATTTCGCCGGTCAAGCGAAATTCAGAGATGGACTGACTTCAAGTCTTGATTATAGTCGGCTGTGCGACCTAGTACCGGATTCCAGTACTATCGATCTGAATAATTGGTCAGTTGCCTCTTTTGCTACCCAGCAATTCAAATTATGGTGGGCAGAATGGAAGCAACACCTTTTCTGCAAATCTCCATCATCTTACTGCAACATTCTGGACCCAGAAAATATTGATCCAAATGCAGCGGTATGTCCTTTTTCTCAACCGATTCCAATGCTATCTCTTTCCATATTGTCATCTTGTTATTAACTCAAGTTCATCTTCTCAGTCTGAAAGCCATGTCCCTCCGATGCGGAGCCGAAGCGGCCGGCCGATAGATAGTCACCATCAATACACGCCGTATCCACTTATCGGCTTCCATGCTCCAACTATCAAGGATATCTCTACTGGCCGATCGAAGCGAGCACCGAAAAGGCCAACATCGAAGAAAACCAGCCGTCGAGTACGAGCTCGCATCGGATCGGCCGATCAGACGGCAATAGCATCGGCTGAGGTTCCTCGTATCGGATCGGCCGATCAAATGGCAGTGGCATCGGCCGAGACTCCCCGTATCGGATCGGCCGACCAGATGGCAGTGACACTGGCCGAGACTCCAATCCCTTTACCTTTGCCGGTTGTCGAGATGGCCGATCCCCAAGTCACCGCCGAAGTCGGGGCAGCTGCAGCATCGTTATTAGTAGAAGCTGTTCAGGTAATCTTACTTATCTCATATATTCTTCAAATCTTCTACTGACATTAACTCTCTTCCTCTGCTAGGCTGCACAAGCCATTCCACCACAGTCTCCGCAGCAATCGGCTACGTCCCAAGTGGAAGCCGAAACTCCAGCAGCTCCTATCATCGAGGTAAATGATCTCTTACCTTGACCTCTTAACTTTCAGAAAACTTAACCGATCTTGATGCAGGCCGATTTGGGCATGCTAACTACAACCCCACAACAGACATCGGCGGGGAGATCCACAGAGGCATGGCAAATTTCTCACACCATCTTATTTCAATTTCCCATAGCGTACTTACAGGATCTTCTTTTATGTCTTTTTCAGGAAGCTGGTCCAAGCGAAGCACTGATAATCGTTGAATCCTCTTCCTCCGACGAGCCAACTGCACCAGTCCCTGAGACAAGGGAGATGCTTCCACCGGCGCAGGCAAGAGAAATTTGTTTTAAGGAGGTAACAAACTTACCATTAGAATCGGCTGATTCCCTTTTACTGCTTGCCTACCCTTTTTCTTTATTTCCTCACAGGAGCAAGACACCCCTAACAACAACATCTTTTCCTTTGCCGTCTCCTTGCCCGATGACGAGGAAATTGCTTCACACCCAATTCCATTGAGCTCTACCTCCGATGATGTCCGCGCCAAGCTCGAAAGCATGCGCACTCTCCTTCAAGACGACATCGGCCGATTGGTTGAAGATGCTTCGCCGATTCGACGACTTTTCAACGAGATCAAGGGTCGAATCCTAGAAGAAGTGTCAAAAAACTTGGCCCATGCTGCCTATATAGAGCATATGCATATTCCGGTTTCCAGGGCGCTGCGCCACATGGCCGATCGTGCCCAGATGGCAAAAACTCGGGAAGAGGTCGACTTATACAAGCATTAGACTCAGGAGGTACACCACAAGATCAACTTCCTCGAAAGCTGCCGTCCGGACATCGTCGGCGCGATAGATCGGCTGAAACGGAGAAGAGCAGAGCTGGCTAAGGAGATGGAGCAGATAACCAAAGAGATAGCCGCTGAAGAAAAGAAACTCCAAGAACTCCCATCCATCATCAGTGAGCTGAAGCAAGAAAGACAGCATTTGGCCCGTGAAACGATAAGGCTTCGTCGCCGTGTGTCAGAAGTCCCAGGATTGGCCGATGATGATCAGAGAGTACTAGACTCGGCCAATCAAATTAGACGACAAGCTATTGTAGCCATAGATTCCTTCCTTGGGTTGTAAAGAACATTGTAAACATTTATTGCTCCTTCAATGTTACTGCGCCGATTTGGTTTTGAACTATTCCTTCAGTCAGCTTTGCATTTATGTATGTATTTACTCCGATAGGACGTATCTCACCATCCATCTACCTCTCCTTCCTTTATAAGTAGACCCTTCAACATCTCCAGAGGCATACACATAACTTATCTTCTCTTTCCCTCTTTACTGTCCCAAACTGAATGGCAAGATGTCTTCTTCGTCCTCTTCATCTTCTTCCTCTGTCAACCAGGTATGAACTCTCCTCTGCCTTTCCCCTAAGCATCTTAATCGCTCTGATGTTGGGTAACCCCTTTTATCTCTGTTTAGCCAAAACGTCTCAGCCCTGGTCTAGAACGAGCGATTGAAATCATGCATTCAGAAGAGCCACTATCACAGGCAGACACAGATCTGATAAGAGCTCATGCTGAGGAACTCAGAGATCATGTCCCCGCTGTTGTCCAAGAATACTGGGATCTTATAGATGCTCACTTTTTGGTCCGTAAGCGACCATCTTCTGAAAAAAAATCCTCCACTTCCTTGTAAAGCTATGACCGAAGTTGCCATGGAGGATCTGGAGGAGAAGAAGACCCGCCTACTGACAGAACTTTGCAACCAGGCTGAAATTGGAACCACTGCAGAGGACCCGAAGGAGAAAAGGCTCAGCCTTATGATAAAACTGGGTCGCATCGTGAGAGAAATCCAGCGTAGGCGTAATCAGTAGACATATCGGTATTTTTATTCTAAGGGCGACTTGTACCATGTCGGCCATGTACTCTGTCATTTTCTTCCAATAATGAATCCCAATGTTTTCTTCATCAGATGTGTAGACGAAAACCAATGAGAAATTGGCCATATTATCTTGATATATTTTATTGCAAGTTATGCATCTACCCAAATGCTTGGATAGTACCTCTTCAGATATCATCCGTTTAAAGCTCTTGAGAATTCCTCCCCTTCGACTGTCTCCAGAATATATGCATTCCCAGGGCACATCGGCCGATTCTGTACGGCCCTTCCCAAGTGGGAGACCATTTACCGAATTTGGGATCTTTGGATCCTATCGGCAGCACTAACTTCCACACCAAATCTCCTTGAGAGAATTATTTAACTTTGACCTTTTTGTCATACCATCTGGCCACCCTTTTCTTGTTTTCTTCTATACTAATTAAGGCTCTCAACCGTAAACCTGCCGAATCATCAAGTTCGTCCTTCATGAGAAAGGAATAGTCATCGGCCGTTAACTGATCTTGTAACGATATCCGTCTTGACCCCGTCCTTATCTCCCAAGGCAAGACCGCCTCATGACCATAAACCAACTGATAAGGGGATATCTTAGTGGCTCCATGACAAGCCATCCTATATGCCCATAAAGATTCAGCCAAAGACATATGCCACTTTTTGGGTTGCTCTTCTATCTTCCTCTTGATTAGTTTTTTTATCCCTTTATTGGACGATTCTGCTTGGCCATTGGCTTGAGCATAGTATGGAGAAAAATTTAATAATTTAATCCCCATATCGGCGGCAAACTCTCTGAATTCTCCAGAAGTAAACATTGTTCCTTGGTCAGTTGTGATGGTTTGAGGAATACCAAATCGATAGATAATATGGCTTTTAACAAATTGAATCATATCGGCCGATGTCACATTCCTTAAAGGAATTGCCTCCACCCACTTAGTAAAATAATCTGTCGCCACCAATAGGAACTTATGCCCTTTGCTTGATGGAGGGTGAATCTGTCCGATGAGATCTATTCCCCAACCTCTGAATGGCCACAGCTTAATTATTGGGTTCATAGCCGATGCTAGCGCATGTTGTATATTACCAAACTTCTGACAGTCTTGGCATCCTTTGTAAAACCTGAAACAATCTTCAAGAATAGTTGGCCAGTAATACCCATTGTTCCGGATCATCCATTTCATTTTGTGAGCCGATTGATGAGCTCCACACACGCCCTCATGGATCTCTCCCATCAGAACCTTTGCCTCTTCTGTTCCCAGGCACTTGAGAAGAACCCCATCAATCGTCCGGTAAAACAAATCATCCTCAAGCAACACATATTTTGTAGCTTGAAAACGTATTCGCCGATCCACTTTTTGGGATGGATCTTTCAAGTAATCGGCGATTTCCTTTCGCCAGTCATCGGCCGCAAGCTCTAGCATCATCGCTCCCTAAATCGGCCGATACCCGGAGGCATGTTGGGCCAGCCTGTTGGCCTCTTCATTATAATTCCTGGGGATATGCTCAATTATTGTAGACTTGAACTCTTTTAAAAGCTGGAGGTAGTCTTCATAATAAATCCTCAAGATATCATCCTTGCACTCAGATCGCCCTGTTAATTGATCCACAATGAGCATAGAATCCCCAAAAATTTCGACTGCATCAGCTTTGACTTCCTTTAATAATTGTATGCCTTTCAGAACGGCTCGATATTCCGCCTGATTATTAGTTGCGGAAGCTTCTATCGGCAGAGAGAAATTATAACTTGCCCCCCGAGGCGACACAGGAACAATGCCGATTCCTGATCCGACCCCGCACGAAGAACCATCAAAATATAGAGTCCATGGAACTGGTTCAACGGCGGCAATTTCTGGTCCACAATGCTGAGCTACGAAATTGGCCATTACTTGTCCTTTGACAGCTTTGGCCGATTCGTACCTTAAGTCGAACTCTGACAGAGCCAGGATCCATTTTCCAATCCGTCCTTTCAAAATCGGCAATGATAGCTTGTACTTCACCACATCATCCTTGCATATGACTATGCACTCTGCCGATAACAAATAGTGCCTGAGCTTGGTACACGAGAAGTATAAACACAAGCATAGCCGCTCCACCGGGGAATATCTTGTTTTGGCGTCTAGAAGTCTTCTGCTAACGTAATATACCACTCGTTCTTTCCCCTCAAACTCCTGTACCAACGCCGATCCAATAGCCTGTTCATCAGCCGATAAATATAATTTGAACGGCTCACCAGGCTGTGGTGGGACCAACACTGGAGGTGAAACTAGATATTGCTTGATATTTTCCAATGCTTTGCGTTGTTCTTCTCCCCATATGAATTCCTGGTCGGGCTTTAATTTCAACGGAGGGGTAAAAGCCTGAATACGTCCTGACAGGTTGGATATGAATCTTCTGATAAAATTAACCTTGCCGATGAGGGACTGTAGCTCAGTTTTATTTTGTGGGGCCACAACTTTGTTGATGGCGTCTATGGTCTTGCGGTTGACTTCTATCCCGCGCTCGTGAACCATGAATCCTAAGAATTGCCCAGCCGATACACCAAATGCACACTTGTTTGGGTTCATCTTCAACCCATGCTTCCTTGTGCACTCTAGTACTTCTTGTAAATCGGCCAGATGTTCTTGGTGACCTTTTGACTTGACCACGACGTCATCTATGTAAATTTCCACCGATGTACCAATGAGCTTGTGGAAGATGTAATTCATGGCCCGCTGATACGTAGCACCGGCGTTCTTCAACCCAAAAGTCATAACAACCCATTCGAATAAACCAAGATGACCTGGACACCTGAAAGCCGTTTTCGAGATATCTTCTTCGGCCATTAATATCTGATTGTACCCTGCATTCCCATCCATGAAACTTATGACTTTGTGTCCTGCGGTAGCATTTATCAAGATATCGGCCGTTGGCATCGGATATCCATCCATTGGCGTAGCCTGATTTAAGTTCCTGAAATCGATGCACGCGCGTAACTTTCCATTCTTCTTGTATACGGGCACAATATTAGAAATCCATTCGGCATAGCGGCACTGCCGAATAAATCCTGCTTCAATTAACTTTGTAATTTCAGCCTTTATATCAGGTAGAATCTGGGGTTACACCATCGTGCAGGTTGCTGATATGGCCGATATCCTGATTTTATAGGTAACCGGTGTTCAACAATGGACCGGTCTAGACCTGGCATCTCATGATATTCCCAAGCAAAGCAATCCTTGAATTCTCCCAAATTAGCAATCCTTAAATTTATCAGTTTACACTTATACTCAGGATCCAAATTAGCACTAATATACGTCGTCCTTGATTTGCTGCTATCTCCCAAATCTACCATCTCCAATAAATCGGCCGACGTAAACCCATGCCCAAGTTTCCCGTCTTCTCAGACGAGCTGATTCATTTATTCTGACTCTTCAGAGCCGACTGCTTGGATCGGCTGTAAACCGAAATCGGACACTTTCAGGAAGTCAGTGTCCCAAGTCCTGCCAGATATACATTTGACGTGTTCGCAGCTCCACTGTTGCGTGTCGGCCGCTGCAACGCTGTAAACGGAATCGGCAGTGACTATCTTTGTGCTGTCGCCGACCCATTGCACGAGGCATTGATTCATTGTAGATGGGACACAGCAGTTTGCATGTATCCCGTCGCGACCAAGCAGCATGTTGTAGGATCCCTTGCCATTAATAACGAAAAAAGTGGTAGGAAGGGTCTTACTGCCGATGGTGAGGTCGACGCAGAGCGCTCCACGGGCGGGAGACACGTTGCCTTCAAAATCCTTCAGCATCATGTCCGTCTTGGTGAGGTCTTCATCGCCCTTGCCTAGCTTGCGGAACATGGCATACGGCATGATGTTAACTGCGGCACCTCCATCTACTAGTAATCTGGTGACGGGTCGTCCGTTAACATAGCCTTTGAGAAACAACGCTTTAAGATGTTGCCATTTTTCTTCTTCTAGTTTCTCAAAAGTAGCCGTCATCGGCTCTAACACCAGTTGTGCCATTTGTTCTTCCATTCTTGTTGCTTTGTCTCGATCGTCAGGCGCCATGAATTCCATCGGCAATATGAACACCATGTCGATTTCGGCTGCCGATTCTTGATTGTTTGCTTCTTGATCGTTTTTCTTTGGGCGCCACACCCGAGACTTAACATTTCTTTTCTCTGGTATCTGCCTCTGTTCTTCCTCCTGATGCTCCCACTGGCATAGGCGTTGGATCCTTCGTTTCTGGGATATGGATAGGCCATCGGGGCACCACCTGGGATTAACTGGTTTGGCCGATGATCTGGCTTATTCCCTATCTGGTTCCCTTCCTAGGGGATCCTCGTCTGACACCCTATCATCGGCCATCTCTTCCAGCTAATCGTGCACGCTGATCCTGCCCCCCAGTCCATCCTGTTGGTTGGTCCTGCCTTTTGACCGGTGGTACTGTCAACTCTGCCACCCAGCCGATCATGCACTGAAACGCGCTGTTCCTCTCGTCCGCGCCGATTTCTGCTGATCGGCTCTGATCCTCTATCCCTAGAGCGTGGCCTCGGGTGATCATTGCAACTCAATCCATTACACTCCGAACAGTTATCGGCAGACGGCAATCTGATGTCGTTCTCCCAGCAATGGATGAAGAACAGACATTGCCAGTGATCTTCATGCCGGCGTATCATTTCTTCATGGTGTCTTGATTGTTCTTGCTGCTGCCAATATTTACTGAGTAAGAACTGGGAGGTGACGGGCTTGCATGGTCGTTCTGGCCCCCGCCTGTTCCTTTTGATTTCTTCCGTCGTGATCTTCCTCCTGGGATCGACGGTGCCGCCCCTTCTTGCTGATTCTGATGTCAGCACCTTGGTTTGACGTGAATTTCCTCTAGTGTCAACCATGTTGGCTGGGAAGGGATGCTGATCTATCTTCATCGGTTTTGCCGATTTAGCTGGGGTTTCAAATTTAAGCCTCCCCTGTTCGATGGCCGATTGTATCTGCTGACGGAAGACTTTGCATTCATTTCTATCATGAGAAGTGGCGTTGTGCCCCTTGCAGTATTTCATCTTCTTAAGCTGATCGGCCGAAGGGATGGTGTGATGCTGAGATAGCTTAATCTGTCCTTCCTGGAGCAACAAATCGAAAATTTTATCGGCCTTTGATGTGTTAAAGCCGAATGTCTCTGGCTCTTTCTTTCCGAAAGGGCATGATATCGGTTTTTTCCCTTTCACCCATTCTGCCAGGCCGATTTCCTCCTCCCCATCGGATTCAGATCCTTCTAGGTATGCTACCTTCTTTTGGAAATTCCTCCGCTGTTCAAACGGACGGACTTCCTGTCCTGACAAACGGTGGATGATCTGGCTTAGGCTTTCAAACTCTTGCGCAGCATATCTTTCTTTGATTTGTGGCAGGAGGCCTTGGAAAGCGATATCGGCCAACTGTGCATCGGTAAGGCCAGACTGTAGCATTTGTTCCTAACTTCTCTGAACCACTGTATATATCCCATTACCGGTTCGTCGCTCCTCTGCCTGAGGCTGGTCAAATCCGAGAGCTTCATCTCGTGCACTCCTCCGTAGAAGTACTTGTGGAACTGCTTTTCCAAATCGGCCCATGTGACAATAGAATTTGGTGGCAAGGTGGTGAACCACTGGAAGGCCGATCCGGACAGAGACGATGAAAACAAACGCACCCTCAGAGCATCTTGCGTGGCAGCCTCCCCGCACTGGATGATAAATCGGTTGATGTGCTCTACAGTGGATGTATCGTCTGTCCTCGAAAACTTGGTGAAATCGGGAACTTTGTAGCGGTGTGGGAACGGCAGCAAGTCATAGGCCGATGGGTATGGCGTCTTGTAGGTGTAAGTTTGCACCTTTGGCTTCAATCCAAACTGGTCCTGGATCACTTCTGCTATTCTTGCCGTCCAGTCGACCTGCTGCTGATGAACGACTGTTCGCGGCGCGGGCATGTGCTGAAGAGCTGGCACGACTGGGTGATGAATCGAAGCATGCGGCGAATTCTGCTGAGCAGCCGATAGTTGATGGCGAAGTGAATCCGCCGCCCCATCATATGTCATCATTGGCGCTGCGCCTCTGAACGCTTCTACAACGCTTGCCCCCCTGCCGATTTCTGATGAGATCGGCTGATACTGAGGGACCGTCGGCCGGACGGCCGATTGGTGTGGCACCTGGATTGGATAACTCCTGTATCCGTTCGTTGGCTCGGGAAAAACCGTTGTCACCGATGTCCCCCAGGGTACTGAGCTTGTGGGCAGCGATTGCACAGAAGCAATCTGGACGGGTTGAAGCGGTGTCTGTGATGGGAGACATGGTGCACCGCTGTATCTTGGAGACGCTGGAGGCAACGGAGTGTTGTACCTGTGACAACCCTGGTAATTACAAATCCAAAATCAATGACATAAGCCTAACTCCATGTGTTAAACCAACTAATGAGAGAGTGGAAAGAATTTAAAACGGGTTCAGTTGGAATTCAAATTAAATTTGGGCACATTTGGACACAATTGAAACTTTTAAAATAACTTTAAAACCATAAGCCAAATGAAATTTTGCCTGACACCAAAGTTGTAGAACTTTTTATTTTGAACAACTTTCGTGTTCAAAAGTTTTTGAAATTCAAATCAGAAAGAGGAGAAAACGCCCTGTTTGCACCCAGCCCCCTGAACTTTTTCGAATTTTTGCATTCCAGTCCCTCGGCTGCTCTGCCGCGCCGTGCGCGCGCGCCCGCCCGCCGCGCGCCAGGTGGCCGGCGTCGCCTGACCGGCGCGGAGCGCCAGGCCAGTGGCCGCCGCACCACCCCGCCACGGCCGGCTTTGCCCCGCCCCGACGCCGCGCGGCCAGTCCCCGCCCGCGCGTGCGCTGCCGCGCCCAGGCCGCCGCCCGCTCGCCCAGTGGCCGCGCTCCGCCGTGCCGCCCCGGCCCCCGCGCCCCACCAGTCGTCGCGCCCGCCCTCCGCCCGAGCCGCTGCCGCTGCTGCTTCCCCACTCCGCGCCCGGCACTATCTCACCGCGCCCACGCCACAATCGCGGCCGCCCAGTCACCGCGCCCGCTCGCCGCACGCCGCGCCGGCGTTCTGCCGCCGCCCGCCGCGCCCAGTGCACTCCGTTGCCGTGCCCCGCCCCGCGCGTCGCCCAGGCACCTCCACGCCCCCTCCTGTCCCTATAAAACCCCCGCCCCGACCGCCCGCGCGAGCCCCCGGCCACCAGAACACCTCGCCGCGCCATCGCCGCCGCCGAGCACCACCCGCCCGTGGGCAGCCCTCCACAGCCGCCCACTGCCCAAACGGAGCCCCCAGCCACCACTACATCACCCCACCGCAGCTCACCGACCCGCCCAACGCCACCCAGAGCCACCGGAGCTCCGCCGCCCGCGCTGCCGTCGCCGCCGCCGCCCCTGCTCGCCGTGGACAGCACGACTCCGACCCCCTCCGTCCAAGCCGAGCCCCGGAGTAGCTTCCCCACGCACCACTGAGGCTCACCGACCGGACCACGCCGCCCCAAGCCCGCCGGAGCACCGCCGTCGACGCGAGCCGCGCCGCCGCCGCCTCTGCTCCAACGCCGGTGTGGCAGAACCACCTGAATTAATCCGGCTCAAGTGTATTAACCATCACCATTAAGGCATCCTCGGTTAACCTTACACTTCAAACGGAGTAATCCACTGGTCTGTCGGGTATAACCTCCCGATACAACCACGGTGAACGGATCGAGCGCCGTACATACAAATGCTCATGCGACGATGAGCCCAGAGAATACCACATTCCAGCAAGTATTACATCATTTGCATAAGTCAATATTACAGACCTAATTCTGAGTTTAGAAAACAAGTACTTCAATTAACATAAATAAGTTCTTCAGAGTTAAATTGCAGCGGAAATAAATAACGGAAACTACTCGACGATACAGGATGTCTCGATGAAGCCCGTACGAGACATCACTCGGCCTCATCTCCGTTGGACGGGGGCGCATCCCATTCCACCGACCAACCAGGGGGAAGAGTGCAGGACCAAGTCAAGCTAGCAATCATGTCTTCAAAGGGCTCACCTGAAAACGAGTCACAAGCAAGACTGAGTATACTAATACTCAGCAAGACTTACCCGAGTGGTGGGAACTACTCCACCGACTCTAGACATGCCAGGCTTTTTGGCTCAGGGGTTTGTTTTGCCGAAAAGCATCTACAAGTGGGTCCTTACTTTCAACTTTTAGCTCAAGATTCTAGTTTCGTTAGCCAGTCTAGGTAAGCAGCTATCTAATGCATACATGGTGAAACATCAAATTTTCCATCCAACCAGTTCATTCATCATCATTGTTCCTCTTCTTACTCTGTGGGTAAAAATGGTTAAGCAGTCTCAATAGCCGTGAGAAACGGACGATTCGAATCGAATTTCTTAACCTTGCAAGGGAAACCCAAACACACGTCACGTGGTTACTCCCTAGAGTCACACGTGCAACTTTTCCCCTTTCTTTCCGGGTCGTGGATCGGGGCTACCCTCCGAGAGTACAGGAGCCCCACGCCACGGTTCGGCGCCGGGTCGTGACCACTCTCTGCACTCGCCATATGCACATGGGACCGAAGTTCAAAGGGTAGGATGCCGTCCCCTTGCCGGGCCAATCAGGTACTTAAGCTTACCGATTCCCATAATCTCGGCATGTGTTTAGTACGTTCAAGACTTAACCATCACTACCACACCCTGCGGCCTTAGCATTTTTCACTAGACAGACGGGCCTCAATCGTAACCATCGTTACATAACCCGTCCGTGTCCTTATGATTGCAGTGTGTAGTAGTCATTCAACTCCTATTTTCTCGCGAGTGACAGGAAATCACTCGACTTTTACCGGAGTCCTATTAGCACAGCATTCTAACGAACCTTACATCTAGTTTTCAAACAAGGGTTCCTGACATCATGCAACTAAGTTTTCATCCAACTCCTATAAACTTAATGCACAAGCAAGGAGTAAAGAGTTGCATCATTTCGGAAAGAATGGATTATGCTCCGGGGCTTGCCTTCGCAGTTCGCTTGGGGATCTTCCGAACTTGGGCTCGGGTCTTCAAAAGCTTCAGTTAGATTTGCTTGAGCTTCACGCTGTTCACTCTCGGGTGCGGGCACCAGCTCGTAGGTTCCGTCGGCGAGAGTCGTCGATTCTACATGAGTGCACAAGTTTAAGTTGTGGAAATAGCACTTGATTACGATTTGAGAGTAATTACTACAAGGGATAGTTTCTGGTCATGAAATTTTGGATTTAGACACATCAAGGAAAGATGTGCTTACTGTAAAATTTTCAGCAAATTTTATGTAACAGATTAATTCTGAAAAATAGATTTCATTGTTGCTGTTAGATACTTGTTCTTTTTGTACAGATCAATTGGTGCAACAATTGTGGCTAAGATTTTTACAGAGCTCTCACTTGAGCATGCAGAAGCTACTGTAATTTTTGTAGGATTTATCTTGCAGTATTTAGAGCATAGAAAATATGACATTCTACACCTAGGCTTTTTAAAGATTCATTTTTACAGGACCCTACACAGGGTTTTTGTCCATGAAACTTTTTACACAGCAACTTCTACCAAAGTGTAACTCCCAGTAATAATTTGGGGATTTTCCAAGCTAAGACACTATTTTCTTGATTTAATGTATTTTATTAGCACATAAATCAAATAAATAGGTTACTGTGAGATAAAAAGTCTCCTAATTTTTCTCTGGCTTCTAGTTAACAATACATTAGCATAGAAAAAATTTCAAGGGGTGACTCACCACCTAACTACAGGGATAAAACATTCTATTTACACATGAATTAAAACTAAGTTTAACAAACAGCAGAGCTAGAGATGGAATTTGGGTCTGATCTTTTTACACAGTCCTAATCATCCAGCAACTAATTCACTGCCCAAAATTCAGGGTCAGCATTGCTCTAGAACAATGGGTATAAAATATGTCTATTAAAGCTTCTATTTAATGTAGAGCAAAATATTTTGAGATTCTGAGAAAATTTTTGTAACAAAAGTGGTAGAGTTTGTTCTTAGGATTCCAGAACAGTTGAGTTTGCATTTTTCTGAATTTTCTACGATTTTATACGAATTTTACAAGTTCACTGAATTTGAATCTAGGTTTGAAATTTTCTTTTACAACTAGGTCCTTGAATCTTGCGCTCAGACCCTTCTAAAGATTTAAATCCTTGCAATTGGGTCCTCGGCGGCTCGGGTGCGGCGGCCGGCCGAAATTTCGGCGAGGGGGCTCGCCGGCGGTGAGGGGCGGGGGTCGGGGAAGGTTCAGGGGTGCGAGGGCTACCTTGTGGGGGTGTTGTTCAGGTGGGGGACGGCCGGGAAGGGCTCGCCGGCGTTGGAGCAGAGGCGGCGGCGGCGCGGCTCGCGTCGACGGCGGTGCTCCGGCGGGCTTGGGGCGGCGTGGTCCGGTCGGTGAGCTTCAGTGGCGCGTGGGGAAGCTACTCCGGGGCTCGGCTTGGACGGAGGGGGTCGGGGTCGTGCTGTCCACGGCGAGCAGGGGCGGCGGCGGCGACGGCAGCGCGGGCGGCGGTGCTCCGGTGGCTCTGGGTGGCGTTGGGCGGGTCGGCGAGCTGCGGTGAGGTGATGTAGTGGTGGCTGGGTGCTCGGTTTGGGCAGTGGGCGGCTGTGGAGGGCTGCCCACGGGCGGGTGGTGCTCGGCGGCGGCGATGGCGCGGCGAGGCGTTCTGGTGGCAGGGCTTCGCGCGGGCGGTCGGGGTGGCGTTTCTATAGGGACAGGAGGGGGCGTGGAGATGCCTGGGTGACGCGCGGGGCGGGGCGCGGCAGCGGCGTGCACTGGGCGCGGCGGGCGGCGGCAGAACGCCGGCGCGGCGTGCGGCGAGCGGGCGCGGTGACTGGGCGGGCGGGATTGTGGCGTGGGCGCGGTGAGATAGTGCCGGGCGCGGAGTGGGGAAGCAGCAGCGGCAGCGGCTCGGGCGGAGGGCAGGCGCGGCGACTGGTGGGGCGCGGGGGCCGGGGCGGCACGGCGGAGCGCGGGTACTGGCCGGGCGGGCGGCGGCCGGGGCGCGGCAGCACGCGCGGGCGGGGACTGGGCGGCGCGGCGTCGGGGCGGGGGAAAGCCGGCCGTGGCGGGGTGGCGCGGCGGCCACTGGCCTGGCGCCTCGCGCCGGTCAGGCGACGCCGGCCACCTGGCGCGCGGCGGGCGGGCGAGCGCGCGCGGCGCGCAGAGCAGAGGGGGGAGATGCCAGGGACCGAAATGCAAAAATTCGAAAAAGTTTAGGGGGCTGGGTGCAAACAGGGCGTTTTCTCCTCTTTCTGATTTGAATTTCAAAAACTTTTGAACACGAAAGTTGTTCAAAATAAAAAGTTCTACAACTTTGGTTTCAGGCAAAATTTCATTTGGCTTATGGTTTTAAAGTTATTTAAAAGTTTCAAATGTGCCCAAATGTGCCCAAATTAAATTTGAATTCCAACTGAACCCGTTTTAAATTCTTTCCACCCTCTCATTAGTTGGTTTAACACATAGAGTTAGGCTAATGTCATTGATTTCGGAATTTTAATTACCAGGGTTGTCACAGCCTTCCCCCCTTAACAAGAATCTCGCCCCGAGATTCGGTAATTCTTAGTGTGGGCGTGGGTGCACATACCAGTGGTTGAGGCAAGAAACCCAGGGAAATGTTGGTTCAGGTAGCTTTCCGTTTCCCAGGTGGCTTCTTCTTCCGTGTGGCGATTCCATTGTATTTTATACATTCTAATCACTTTCCTCCTGGTCTCTCTTTCTTTTTGATCCAAAACCTTAACTGGGTGTTCGACATACGAGAGATCGGGTTCTAACGATATTTCTTGTTGTTCCACAACCTCGGTAGGGACTCGAATACACTTCTTGAGTTGAGATACGTGGAAGACATCATGGGTGGCCGTGAGCTGAGGGGGCAGTCGTAATTTGTAGGCTACGGGTCCGCAGCTCTCCATGATTTCGTAAGGACCAATATAACGGGGAGCTAGTTTGCCTTTGATTCCAAATCTTCGCACTCCCTTGGTTGGTGAAACTCGAAGATAGACATGATCGCCAACTTCGAACTTTAGAGGCTTTCTCCTTTTGTCAGAATAGCTCTTTTGTCGGGCTTGTGCGGCTCTAAGATTTGCTTGTATTACTTTTACTTTCTCCTCTGCCTCGATTACCAGGTCGGGTCCAATTATTTTACGTTCTCCGGTTTGTGACCAGCTCAAAGGGGTTCGACACCTTCGTCCGTACAGGGCCTCAAATGGTGCCATTTTCAAACTCGTTTGGTAGCTGTTGTTGTAAGAGAACTCTGCCAGGGGTAGGCATTTGTCCCAATTCTTGTCATAATGAATGACACAAGCTCTCAGCATGTCTTCAAGAATTTGGTTCACTCTTTCTGTTTGTCCATCGGTCTGAGGATGGTATGCTGAGCTGCGAATCAGCTTAGTGCCAAGAGACGTTTGCAGTTGTTCCCAAAAGCGTGCTACAAACTGGGGACCACGATCGGAAATGATTGTCTTAGGTATTCCATGCAGGCAAACAATACGATCGAGGTAAATATCGGCATATTTCTTGGTAGAATAGGTGGTATGTACCGGAAGAAAATGTGCCGTCTTCGTGAGTCTATCAACGATAACCCATACGGAATCATGTCTCTGGGACGTGTTTGGTAGTCCAACGATGAAGTCCATACTTATGTCTTCCCATTTCCACGATGGTATAGGTAACGGTTGAAGTGTACCGGCCACCTTTAAGTGGCTAGCTTTTACTCTCTGGCATGTGTCACATTCCGAGACATACGTAGCAATTTCCCTTCTCATTCTAGTCCACCAGAAGTTTTGCCTTAGGTCCTGATACATTTTGCTACTGCCGGGGTGGATAGAGAATTTGGAGAGGTGTGCCTCATCAAGAATTTGCTTGCGGAGTTTACGATCCTTCGGAACGACTATCCGACTTTCGAACCATAGAACTCCCTTATGGTCCTGGCGGAAACACTTATACTTCTCTTCACCTAGAGAGAGTTTTTGTTTGATGATCTTGATTCCTTCATCATGTAGTTGTGCCATGACGATTTGGTCGTGAAGAGTGGGCTCAACTGAGATGTGATCTAGAGTGCCTTGGGAAACCATTTCCAAGTTAAGCTTCCTCATGTCTGCACATAATGTCTCATGGTAGGACTCCATGGATAAGCAATGGCAATGGGACTTGCGGCTTAGTGCATCCGCGACTACATTAGCCTTACCGGGGTGATAGTGCACTTCAAGGTCATAATCTTTGATTAATTCTAGCCATCTTCGTTGTCTCATATTCAGATCGGCTTGTGTGAAGATGTACTTGAGACTCTTATGATCCGTGTAGATATTGCACTGTGTACCCATGAGATAGTGCCTCCATATCTTCAGAGCGTGAATGACGGCTGCGAGCTCAAGGTCATGCGTGGGATAATTCCGTTCGTGGGGCCGAAGGGCTCGTGAGGCATATGCAATCACTCGATTCTCTTGCATAAGCACACATCCTAGACCAGTACCTGATGCGTCACAATACACATCGAATGACTTGGTATTATCGGGTTGAGCTAACACAGGTGCAGTAGTCAGATGCTCTCTGAGAGTGTGGAAGGCTTCCTCACACTTCTCGTCCCATACAAACTTTACTTCCTTCTTTAACAGTTCAGTCATGGGCTTAGCGATTCGAGAGAAATCCGGGATGAAGCGACGGTAGTAACCGGCTAAGCCGAGAAAACTGCGAATCTGATGAACAGAGGTAGGGGGTTTCCAATCCATCACCTCTTGTACCTTGCTGGGGTCAACAGCTATGCCTTCGCTGGAGATCGTGTGACCTAAGAACTTTACAGTATCCAACCAGAATTCACACTTAGAAAACTTAGCATAGAGCTGATGGTCTCTGAGTCGCTGAAGAACAATGCGAAGGTGCTTGGCATGCTCTTCCTCATCCTTTGAATAGATAAGAATGTCGTCGATGAACACTACGACGAATTTGTCCAGTTCGGGCATGAATACCGAATTCATGAGATACATGAAGTAGGCAGGGGCATTGGTGAGTCCAAAGGACATGACCAAGAATTCATATAGTCCATATCGTGTGGAGAAGGCAGTCTTAGGAATATCGCATGGGCGAATCTTGATCTGATGATATCCCGAGCGAAGATCAATCTTTGAGAAGACTCTGGCTCCAGCTAATTGATCGAAGAGTACATCGATACGGGGAAGGGGGTATTTATTTTTAACTGTTACCGCATTGAGAGGTCGGTAGTCCACACATAATCTCAAACTGTCATCCTTCTTCTTTACGAATAGGGCTGGACATCCCCAAGGTGACGCGCTAGGGCGAATAAAACCCTTGTCCAGTAGTTCTTGGAGTTGAATTTTCAGCTCGGCCAATTCCTTAGGGGGCATCCTATATGGTCTTTTGGATATAGGGGCAGTGCCTGGTTGTAGTTCAATAACGAACTCAATATCCCTATCCGGTGGCATTCCTGGTAAGTCATCCGGGAAAACATCGGCATACTCGTTCACCACAAGAATCTCATCTAGCTTAAGTCCTTCCATCTTATAAGCACAGGAATTCGTGCAATCTATGAATGGTAGGTAAAGGGTAGTGGCTCCGTGACTAGGTGAATTTATCTCAACGGCTCGGGAAGAAAGGTCCAGTGTGACTCCATGCATAGCCATCCAGTTCATTCCCAAAATAATGTCCATGCCGTCAAGGGGTAAAAGGACCAGGTCCGTGTCGATGGTTTTACTACCCAATTTGACTGGTACTTGTCTGACCATTTGGTTTGAAGCAATTTTACCACCCGGTGTTGATATCATATATGACCCTTTTGTGTGACAAACATCCAAGCCTACTTTTGCACCGAATTTTGCACTTATGAAACTATGCGATGCACCAGAATCAAATAATATAACGGCAGGCTTGTTATGGATAGAGAATGTACCCGACATTACTGGGGCTCCTTCTGGAAGCTCTGCAAGCGTGGTGAAGTTAATCCGTCCTTGCTTGACTTGCAGGGTCTGTCTCTTGCCCCTGTTCTTAGCGTTCGGGTTGGATCCTTGACCTTGGTTGGGCTGTCCAGGCTGAGGGCATTCGCGTGCGAAGTGGCTGGAACTCCCGCATTTGAAATAGCGATTTGCGGGGCTAGGTCGAAGAGATTGCTGAAGAATGGGCCTCGGACCATTCTGTGGAGTTATCGGGGGTCGTACCATGCCTGGCTGCTGTGGGGGTCTAGCAATCCATCTACCTGGCTGCGGGGCCCTTGGTGGAGCTGTAGGTGCGGTATTTTGCACGATGCGATACCTTGGTGGTTGGGCACTTGATGGCCCTGCGGGTGCCTTTCTCTTCTTCTCTGCCCGGTGTGCCATGATACAGTCCTCCTGGGTAATGGCCATATTGACCAACTCATTGTAGGTGTCAGCCCTGGCTAGGTTCAGACGTTCCTTGAGCTTGGTATTCAGACCTCGGCGGAAACGATCACGCTTCTTGGCATCCGTATCAGCGTGATAGCCCGCATACTGGCATAGGTTGTTGAACGCCTGGGCGTACTGCAACACGGTGCGGGTGCCTTGGGTGAGTGCCAGGAACTCATTCAACTTTCTCTCCATGAGACCCTCGGGGATATGATGTGCCCGGAACGCGGTCTTGAATTCATTCCAGTCGACCACATGGTCAGCCGGGAGCATCGCAAAATAGTGGTCCCACCACAGTCGAGCGGTACCGCGAAGCTGTTGCGCGGCAAAACGGGCCTTGTTGGCCTCTGAGCACGGGGCCACAAGTAGTGTGAACTTGGATTCTATGGTGCGAATCCATGCATCTGCGTCCAGGGGTTCCTCGGTCTTATGGAACAAGGGAGGCTGGGTCCCCAGGAAATCCGTGTATCCTGCAGCCTGTGGCTGGTGAGCATTGTGCCCACCCCTCTGCTGGTGTTGTCCTTGCACAATCTGACGTAGCAGCTCGGTTTGAGCGGCCATCACTTCCACCAAACTGGGCGGGGGTGGTGGCGATTGTCGCGAGCGGCTGCCACCGGCACCAAAACCCTCGGGGTTGCCACGTGTTGATCCAACCATCTGAAACGTGAAAGGTTACCATTAGCAACGCGATCCATATTACTTCCTTGATTCATAAATAATTGGTGTAGTCATAGACTTCCGAAGTCTGAGCTAGAAGTATGGACAGAATCTCTGTTTGCTACGAGAAAAATCATAGCCTGCTGTGGGTCCATCCAAAACATCTCAAACATTTGTGGTAGTCAGAGAATTTAGGACTGCCCCACTTTGGTATTTACTTCGGTGCTAGAACTATGGCTAAGGTGGTCGAAAAGCTCGTCCTTTGCCTTGCTGTCTTAGCTGTTTTTCAGCAGATTGATCGGTGCGGTTTCGCCTATATCTTAAACTAGCGAGGTCCAATGATGCTGAATTTTTGTGAGAACCTAGATCACAAAATTTAGCACAAGTCTGGTATTCAACACTCAGCCAAGAAATGCAAGGAGACATGGGTAAAAATTCCGACAAGTCTCAGCGATTGTGGATTCCATCGTTTACCAACTTACAACGAAATCACCAAGTTTTATCGCCGTTCCTTACAGGCTGAGGGTATCCACATGGTTCAGGTGTACCCAACACAAAAGAGTTACTCAACTCCTAGTTAGCCTATTACAACACTTGCCAAAAGTTAGGCTACTCTATCGAGGAGTATGTGCAAAAGTCCTCCTAGGTCGTCCTCTAGAAATCATCCAAGTCGTTGACGGACGACTCGCTGTGAGCCGGAGAGTGGGCTCCCATCTGAGGTGCCTGTGGTACCTCACCCTCGAAATCCATACCTGAGATACCATCGATCTCCTGTGGCTCCTCCTCATCCTCCTCCATGTCGTCCTCATGGGGATGGTCATTCTGATCATGATGTCACTGAATATGCTCATTAGCATCCTCCAACTCAAGGTTCAGATCATGGAGCTGCTCCTCCAACTGTGCTATCGTGGTATCTCTCTCACCCATGAGAGTGTCCTGCTCCTGGATTTGGCCCTCAAGTTGGCCAATCTGAGCATCTCTGTCCTCAAGATCCTGACTGAGCTCCTTTATCTGCTCATCCCTGGTATCTGCCATCATATGGTAGGCCTGAGCAAGATCAGTGAGCTGCTCGAGTGCCTGACTCTGGAGAGTCTGAAGCCGGTAGAGTGCACTCATGCACCGCACGGAGGTATGGATAGTCTCCTGGGCATGGAAGTCTACCAAATACTGTGCGTGCTGCACCCTGTTGAGCCAAAAGGGGTCGTTGTCCTGGGCAGCAGGAAACAATCCAATGGGAGTGAGTGTGACAACCTCGGGACGCTGCGCACAAAATGTGGTGAGCGCCCTCATGGCTGCAAGCTCCCAAGTATCGGCCAAACGGCGACCAACAGCCTCAAGCTCCAAGGCGGGCCACTCCGGGTGTAGCGGGTGCGGAAAGATAGTCACGTTGACACGGCACTGGGTAACTCCATTTTCTGCAAACTCCAGTCCGGCGTAACGTGGGGGAATTAGATAGCCCGCGGTACGCAGAACATCCCACAAAATAGAGGGAAAGCCCTCCCAGTGGAGGCACTGCGAGTGCACGCGTCCATCCTCATTCACCATCATCTCAACAGGCTCGGCCATCTGAACAAAAGATCAAATGGAGTGAGATAGCGAAAACTGTGAGCAGCACAAGGACAGATTCTGTATAGTGTGCAAAAATAATCATAACTCCCGCAGTTCTCGTCCAAAAATTCTCAAATTTCACCAGGTCACTCCTAAGGTATTTGTGAACAACTTTTCTAGTCAACTCCAGAGCTAATTGGGTCTCTAAGATGGTCTTTCTTTTCAGGTTTTACCTTACTGTCTACCCAGAATTTTCAGTGAACAGAAGGCTAGAGTTTCGTGCACCAGGGGAAATCTACCCAGCCAAAATTTACCAAATTTTAACAGCAGCTTCTGGGACAAATTTGGAACAAGTTTTGTGTTGTACTCTTTTGCAGAAAACCGCAGGGAGGGGGCCTAAAAATTTAAGAGGCAGAAGTGCTTATTCCGGACAGAATTCTGACATTTCGATGTTTCTGTTATTTCTTATTATCCATAAGTTCAGAATTTTTCATTTTTGAACAGAAGATAGGGCACAAGATTTGGAACAATTTCTTCAACATGAACTTTATCAGAAATGGTCGTTTTCCTTGGTCAATAATTCGCTCTTTTCGGTCGTGGCAGATTTGGGACAGTTTTCTCTAGATAATCCTTATGCAACCATGCTTAGATACGCAAGAACCTTTCCACTCTCACACCACGCATTTTTTTTTTTGATTTCAGATACACATGTTCATGATGTATGCACGTCCTATTCGTCCTCACAAAATAAAATAATCGCCAAATAGCTTTGGTCTTACGAAGATAGTTTCGGTGGCTTACCCAATACGGCTCTCGCTATAATAGCTAGTCGAGTCTTTCTAATCGTTCCTTAACTTATCGTAATCGCGGTTAGTGTACCTGCAGAAAATCGACAAGCATTTATATATCATGAACCTTTCATGCCAGCACTCATGAAAGCGTCCGTATTCATTACCGTTTACTTATAGAAACGATATCTGTACAATTCCCGCCGTACAGACGACGTTAACATACGCTATCGAGATAGCGTATTCACGGGGGTACCATCATGAGATGGGGGTATGAACAGCGATCGCCATACCCTGCGCCGAACCTTCTACTCCCAATATGTCCAACTAACAGTTGTCATATTGGCAGCACCTCAAGTAAGCCACTGCTTGAGGGCAGCGTTCGGTTCGCATCACCGACAGGAAGGCCAAGCTCCCTCAGTTGGCTGAGGATCCTTACCTTCTTACCTTAGCGACGAGTGCGTCGTTACAGAATTTAAGGTCGGTTGTGCATGAAAGTAAGTTTTGACAGAAAGTAATGTGCTGGAAGTCAGTTGATAATATATATAGAAGTTAGATAGCCACCTAGTAACTTTCCCATAAACCCTTAGGGCTTTACGAACTAGGCACCATCCTTAACGTACCAACGCATTTCGCAACACAACCTTCTAGTCAAGTTTTAGTAAATGAGTTTTTTTAAGGCTTGTAGCATTCTCTGGCGTACGTATTTCGGCTCTAGTGTCCGCTGTTGCCAGCAGTGGCACCAGTTACGGCTCTGATACCAGCTGTGGCAGAACCACCTGAATTAATCCGGCTCAAGTGTATTAACCATCACCATTAAGGCATCCTCGGTTAACCTTACACTTCAAACGGAGTAATCCACTGGTCTGTCGGGTATAACCTCCCGATACAACCACGGTGAACGGATCGAGCGCCGTACATACAAATGCTCATGCGACGATGAGCCCAGAGAATACAACATTCCAGCAAGTATTACATCATTTGCATAAGTCAATATTACAGACCTAATTCTGAGTTTAGAAAACAAGTACTTCAATTAACATAAATAAGTTCTTCAGAGTTAAATTGCAGCGGAAATAAATAACGGAAACTACTCGACGATACAGGATGTCTCGATGAAGCCCGTACGAGACATCACTCGGCCTCATCTCCGTTGGACGGGGGCGCATCCCATTCCACCGACCAACCAGGGGGAAGAGTGCAGGACCAAGTCAAGCTAGCAATCATGTCTTCAAAGGGCTCACCTGAAAACGAGTCACAAGCAAGACTGAGTATACTAATACTCAGCAAGACTTACCCGAGTGGTGGGAACTACTCCACCGACTCTAGACATGCCAGGCTTTTTGGCTCAGGGGTTTGTTTTGCCGAAAAGCATCTACAAGTGGGTCCTTACTTTCAACTTTTAGCTCAAGATTCTAGTTTCGTTAGCCAGTCTAGGTAAGCAGCTATCTAATGCATACATGGTGAAACATCAAATTTTCCATCCAACCAGTTCATTCATCATCATTGTTCCTCTTCTTACTCTGTGGGTAAAAATGGTTAAGCAGTCTCAATAGCCGTGAGAAACGGACGATTCGAATCGAATTTCTTAACCTTGCAAGGGAAACCCAAACACACGTCACGTGGTTACTCCCTAGAGTCACACGTGCAACTTTTCCCCTTTCTTTCCGGGTCGTGGATCGGGGCTACCCTCCGAGAGTACAGGAGCCCCACGCCACGGTTCGGCGCCGGGTCGTGACCACTCTCTGCACTCGCCATATGCACATGGGACCGAAGTTCAAAGGGTAGGATGCCGTCCCCTTGCCGGGCCAATCAGGTACTTAAGCTTACCGATTCCCATAATCTCGGCATGTGTTTAGTACGTTCAAGACTTAACCATCACTACCACACCCTGCGGCCTTAGCATTTTTCACTAGACAGACGGGCCTCAATCGTAACCATCGTTACATAACCCGTCCGTGTCCTTATGATTGCAGTGTGTAGTAGTCATTCAACTCCTATTTTCTCGCGAGTGACAGGAAATCACTCGACTTTTACCGGAGTCCTATTAGCACAGCATTCTAACGAACCTTACATCTAGTTTTCAAACAAGGGTTCCTGACATCATGCAACTAAGTTTTCATCCAACTCCTATAAACTTGATGCACAAGCAAGGAGTAAAGAGTTGCATCATTTCGGAAAGAATGGATTATGCTCCGGGGCTTGCCTTCGCAGTTCGCTTGGGGATCTTCCGAACTTGGGCTCGGGTCTTCAAAAGCTTCAGTTAGATTTGCTTGAGCTTCACGCTGTTCACTCTCGGGTGCGGGCACCAGCTCGTAGGTTCCGTCGGCGAGAGTCGTCGATTCTACATGAGTGCACAAGTTTAAGTTGTGGAAATAGCACTTGATTACGATTTGAGAGTAATTACTACAAGGGATAGTTTCTGGTCATGAAATTTTGGATTTAGACACATCAAGGAAAGATGTGCTTACTGTAAAATTTTCAGCAAATTTTATGTAACAGATTAATTCTGAAAAATAGATTTCATTGTTGCTGTTAGATACTTGTTCTTTTTGTACAGATCAATTGGTGCAACAATTGTGGCTAAGATTTTTACAGAGCTCTCACTTGAGCATGCAGAAGCTACTGTAATTTTTGTAGGATTTATCTTGCAGTATTTAGAGCATAGAAAATATGACATTCTACACCTAGGCTTTTTAAAGATTCATTTTTACAGGACCCTACACAGGGTTTTTGTCCATGAAACTTTTTACACAGCAACTTCTACCAAAGTGTAACTCCCAGTAATAATTTGGGGATTTTCCAAGCTAAGACACTATTTTCTTGATTTAATGTATTTTATTAGCACATAAATCAAATAAATAGGTTACTGTGAGATAAAAAGTCTCCTAATTTTTCTCTGGCTTCTAGTTACCAATACATTAGCATAGGAAAAATTTCAAGGGGTGACGCACCACCTAACTACAGGGATAAAACATTCTATTTACACATGAATTAAAACTAAGTTTAACAAACAGCAGATCTAGAGATGGAATTTGGGTCTGATCTTTTTACACAGTCCTAATCATCCAGCAACTAATTCACTGCCCAAAATTCAGGGTCAGCATTGCTCTAGAACAATGGGTATAAAATATGTCTATTAAAGCTTCTATTTAATGTAGAGCAAAATATTTTGAGATTCTGAGAAAATTTTTGTAACAAAAGTGGTAGAGTTTGTTCTTAGGATTCCAGAACAGTTGAGTTTGCATTTTTCTGAATTTTCTACGATTTTATACGAATTTTACAAGTTCACTGAATTTGAATCTAGGTTTGAAATTTTCTTTTACAACTAGGTCCTTGAATCTTGCGCTCAGACCCTTCTAAAGATTTAAATCCTTGCAATTGGGTCCTCGGCGGCTCGGGTGCGGCGGCCGGCCGAAATTCCGGCGAGGGGGCTCGCCGGCGGTGAGGGGCGGGGGTCGGGGAAGGTTCAGGGGTGCGAGGGCTACCTTGTGGGGGTGTTGTTCAGGTGGGGGACGGCCGGGAAGGGCTCGCCGGCGTTGGAGCAGAGGCGGCGGCGGCGCGGCTCGCGTCGACGGCGGTGCTCCGGCGGGCTTGGGGCGGCGTGGTCCGGTCGGTGAGCTTCAGTGGCGCGTGGGGAAGCTACTCCGGGGCTCGGCTTGGACGGAGGGGGTCGGGGTCGTGCTGTCCACGGCGAGCAGGGGCGGCGGCGGCGACGGCAGCGCGGGCGGCGGTGCTCCGGTGGCTCTGGGTGGCGTTGGGCGGGTCGGCGAGCTGCGGTGAGGTGATGTAGTGGTGGCTGGGTGCTCGGTTTGGGCAGTGGGCGGCTGTGGAGGGCTGCCCACGGGCGGGTGGTGCTCGGCGGCGGCGATGGCGCGGCGAGGCGTTCTGGTGGCAGGGATTCGCGCGGGCGGTCGGGGTGGCGTTTCTATAGGGACAGGAGGGGGCGTGGAGATGCCTGGGTGACGCGCGGGGCGGGGCGCGGCAGCGGCGTGCACTGGGCGCGGCGGGCGGCGGCAGAACGCCGGCGCGGCGTGCGGCGAGCGGGCGCGGTGACTGGGCGGGCGGGATTGTGGCGTGGGCGCGGTGAGATAGTGCCGGGCGCGGAGTGGGGAAGCAGCAGCGGCAGCGGCTCGGGCGGAGGGCAGGCGCGGCGACTGGTGGGGCGCGGGGGCCGGGGCGGCACGGCGGAGCGCGGGTACTGGCCGGGCAGGCGGCGGCCGGGGCGCGGCAGCACGCGCGGGCGGGGACTGGGCGGCGCGGCGTCGGGGCGGGGGAAAGCCGGCCGTGGCGGGGGTGGCGCGGCGGCCACTGGCCTGGCGCCTCGCGCCGGTCAGGCGACGCCGGCCACCTGGCGCGCGGCGGGCGGGCGAGCGCGCGCGGCGCGCAGAGCAGAGGGGGGAGATGCCAGGGACCGAAATGCAAAAATTCGAAAAAGTTCAGGGGGCTGGGTGCAAACAGGGCGTTTTCTCCTCTTTCTGATTTGAATTTCAAAAACTTTTGAACACGAAAGTTGTTCAAAATAAAAAGTTCTACAACTTTGGTTTCAGGCAAAATTTCATTTGGCTTATGGTTTTAAAGTTATTTAAAAGTTTCAAATGTGCCCAAATGTGCCCAAATTAAATTTGAATTCCAACTGAACCCGTTTTAAATTCTTTCCACCCTCTCATTAGTTGGTTTAACACATAGAGTTAGGCTAATATCATTGATTTCGGAATTTTAATTACCAGGGTTGTCACAGCCGGCGAGCCCTTCCCGGCCGTCCCCCACCTGAACAACACCCCCACAAGGTAGCCCTCGCACCCCTGAACCTTCCCCGACCCCCGCCCCTCGCCGCCGGCGAGCCCCCTCGCCGGAATTTCGGCCGGCCGCCGCACCCGAGCCGCCGAGGACCCAATTGCAAGGATTTAAATCTTTAGAAGGGTCTGAGCGCAAGATTCAAGGACCTAGTTGTAAAAGAAAATTTCAAACCTAGATTCAAATTCAGTGAACTTGTAAAATTCGTATAAAATCGTAGAAAATTCAGAAAAATGCAAACTCAACTGTTCTGGAATCCTAAGAACAAACTCTACCACATTTGTTGCAAACAATTTCTCAGAATCTCAAAATATTTTGCTCTACATTAAATAGAAGCTTTAATGGACATATTTTATACCCACTGTTCTAGAACAATGCTGACCCTGAATTTTGGGCAGTGAACTAGTTGCTGGATGATTAGGACTGTGTAAAAAGATTAGGCCCAAATTCCATCTCTAGATTTACTTTTTGTTAAACTTAGTTTCATATCATGTGTAAGAAGAATATTTTATCCCTGCAGTTAGGTGGTAAGTCACCCATTGGAATTTTTCCTATGCTAATGTATTGGTAACTAGAAGCCAGAGAAAAATTAGGAGACCTTTTATCTCACAGTAACCTATTTATTTGATTTATGTGCTAATAACATACATTAAATCAAGAAAATAGTACCTTAGTTTGGAAAATCCCCAAATTATTACTGGGAGTTACACTGTTGTAGAGGTTGCTGTGTAAAAAGTTTCATGGACAAAAACCCTGTGTAGGGTCCTGTAAAAATGAATCTTTAAAAAGCCTAGGTGTAGAATGTCATATTTTCTATGCTCTAAATACTGCATGATAAATCCTACAAAAATTACAGTAGCTTCTGCATGCTCAAGTGAGAGCTCTGTAGAAATCTTAGCCACATTTGTTGCACCAATTGATCTGTACAAAAAGAACAAGTATCTAACAGCAACAATGAAATATATTTTTCAGAATTAATCTGTTACATAAAATTGGCTGAAAATTTTACAGTAAGCACATCTTTCCTTGATGTGCCTAAATCCAAAATTTCATGACCAGAAACTATCCCTTGTAGTAATTACTCTCAAATCGTAATCAAGTGCTATTTCCACGACTTAAACTTGTGCACTCATGTAGAATCGACGACTCTCGCCGACGGAACCTACGAGCTGGTGCCCGCGTCCGAGAGTGAGCAGCGTGAAGCTCAAGCAAATCTAACTGAAGCTTTTGAAGACCCGAGCCCAAGTTCGGAAGATCCCCAAGCGAACTGCGAAGGCAAGCCCCGGAGCATAACCCATTCTTTCCGAAATTATGCAACGCATTACTCTTTGCTTGTGCATTAAGTTTATAGGAGTTGGATGAAAACTTAGTTGCATGATGTCAGGAACCCTTGCGTGAAAACTAGATGTAAGGTTCGATAGAATGCTGTGCTAATAGGACTCCGGTAAAAGTCGAGTGATTTCCTGTCACTCGCGAGAAAATAGGAGTTGAATGACTACTACACGCTGCAATCATAAGGACACGGACGGGTTATGTAACGATGGTTACGATTGAGGCCCGTCTGTCTAGTGAAAAATGCTAAGGCCGCAGGGTGTGGTAGTGATGGTTAAGTCTTTGAACGTACTAAACACATGCCGAGATTATGGGAATCGGTAAGCTTAAGTACCTGATTGGCCCGGCAAGGGGACGGCATCCTACCCTTTGAACTTCGGTCCCATGTGCATATGGCGAGTGCAGAGAGTGGTCATGACCCGGCGCCGAACCGTGGCGTGGAGCTCTTGTACTCTCGGAGGGTAGCCCCGATCCACGACCCGGAAAGAAAGGGGAAAAGTTGCACGTGTGACTCTAGGGAGTAACCACGTGACGTGTGTTTGGGTTTCCCTTGCAAGGTTAAGAAATTCGATTCGAATCGTCCGTTTCTCACGGCTATTGAGACTGCTTAACCATTTTTACCCACAGAGTAAGAAGAGGAACAAGGATGATGAATGAACTGGTTGGATGGAAAATTTAATGCTTCACCATGTATGCTTGGATAGCTGCTTACCTAGACTGGCTAACGAAACTAGAATCTTGAGCTAAAAGTTGAAAGTAAGGACCCACTTGTAGATGCTTTTCGGCAAAACAAACCCCTGAGCCAAAAAGCCTTGCATGTCTAGAGTCGGTGGAGTAGTTTCCACTACTCGGGTAAGTCTTGCTGAGTATTAGTATACTCAGTCTTGCTTGTGACTCGTTTTCAGGTGAGCCCTTTGAAGACATGATTGCTAGCTTGACTTGGCCCTGCACTCTTCCCCCTGGTTGGTCGGTGGAATGGGATGCGCCCCCGTCCAACGGAGATAAGGCCGAGTGATGTCTCGTACGGGCTTCATCGAGACATCCTGTATCGTCGAGTAGTTTCCGTTGTTTATTTCCGCTGCAAATTAACTCTGAAGAACTTATTTATGTTAATTGAAGTACTTGTTTTCTAAACTCAGAATTAGGTCTGTAATATTTACTTATGCTAATGATGTAATATTTGCTGGAATGTGGTATTCTCTGGGCTCATCGTCGCATGAGCATTTGTATGTACGGCGCTCGATCCGTTCACCGTGGTTGTATCGGGAGGTTATACCCGACAGACCAGTGGATTACTCCGTTTGAAGTGTAAGGTTAACCGAGGATGCCTTAATGGTGATGGTTAATACACTTGAGCCGGATTAATTCAGGTGGTTCTGCCACAGCTGGTATCAGAGCCGTAGCTGGTGCCACAGGTGGGCAACAGCGGACACCAGAGCCGAAATACATACGCCAGAGAATGCTACAAGCCTTAAAAACACATTTTACTAAAACTTGACTAGAAGGTTGTGTTGCGAAATGCGTTGGTACGTTAAGGATGGTGCCTAGTTCGTAAAGCCCTAAGGGTTTATGGGAAAGTTACTAGGTGGCTATCTAACTTCTATATATATTATCAACTGACTTCCAGCACATTACTTTCTGTCGAAACTTACTTTCATGCACAACCAACCTTAAATTCTGTAACGACGCACTCGTCGCTAAGGTAAGAAGGTAAGGATCCTCAGCCAACTGAGGGAGCTTGGCCTTCCTGTCGGTGATGCGAACCGAACGCTGCCCTCAAGCAGTGGCTTACTTGAGGTGCTGCCAATATGCCAACTGTTAGTTGAACATATTGGGAGTAGAAGGTTCGGCGCAGGGTATGGCGATCGCTGTTCATACCCCCGTCTCATGACGGTACCCCCGTGAATACGCTATCTCGATAGCGTATGTTAACGTCGTCTGTACGGCGGGAATTGTACAGATATCATTTCTATAAGTAAACGGTAATGAATACGGACGCTTTCATGAGTGCTGGCATGAAAGGTTCATGATATATAAATGCTTGTCGATTTTCTGCAGGTACACTAACCACGATTACGATAAGTTAAGGAACGATTAGAAAGACTCGACTAGCTATTATAGCGAGAGCCGTATTGTGTAAGCCACCGAAACTATCTTCGTAAGACCAAAGCTATTTGGCGATTGTTTTATTTTGTGAGGACGAATAGGACGTGCATACATCATGAACATGTGTATCTGAAATCAAAAATGCGATGTATGAGAGTGGTAGGGTTCTTGCGTATCTAAAGCATGGTTGCATAAGGATTATCTAGAGAAACTGTCCCAAATCTGCCACGACCGAAAAGAGCGAATTATTGACCAAAGAAAATGACCATTTCTGATAAAGTTCATGTTGAAGAAATTGTTCCAAATCTTGTGCCCTATCTTCTGTTCAAAAATGAGAAATTCTGAACTTATGGATAATAAGAAATAACAGAAACCTTGGAGCGTCAGATTTCTGTCCAGAATAAGCACTTCTGCCTCTTAAATTTTTAGGCCCCCTTCCTGCGGTTTTCTGCAAAAGAGCACAACACGAAACTTGTTCCAAATTCACCCAGGAAGCTTCTGTTAAAATTTGGTAAATTTTGGCTGGGTAGATTTTCCCTGGTGTACGAAACTCTAGCCCTCTGTTCACTGAAAATTCTGGGTAGACAGTAAGGTAAAACCTGAAAAGAAAGACCATCTTAGAGACCCAATTAGCTCTGGAGTTGACTAGAAAAGTTGTTCACAAATACCTTAGGAGTGATCTGGTGAAATTTGAGAATTTTTGGATAAGAACTGTGGGAGTTATGATTATTTTTGCACACTATACAGAATCTGTCCTTGTGCTGCTCACAGTTTTTCGCTATCTCATTCCATTTGATCTTTTGTTCAGATGGCCGAGCCTGTTGAGATGATGGTGAATGAGGATGGACGCGTGCACTCGCAGTGTCTCCACTGGGAGGGCTTTTCCTCTATTTTGTGGGATGTTCTGCGTACCGCGGGCTATCTAATTCCCCCACGTTACGCCGGACTGGAGTTTGCAGAAAACGGAGTTACCCAGTGCCGTGTCAACGTGACTATCTTTCCACACCCGCTACACCCGGAGCGGCCCGCCTTGGAGCTTGAGGCTGTTGGTCGCCGTTTGGCCGATACTTGGGAGCTTGCAGCCATGAGGGCGCTCACCACATTTTGTGCGCAGCGTCCCGAGGTTGTCACACTCACTCCCATTGGATTGTTTCCTGCTGCCCAGGACAACGACCCCTTTTGGCTCAACAGGGTGCAGCACGCACAGTATTTGGTAGACTTCCATGCCCAGGAGACTATCCATACCTCCGTGCGGTGCATGAGTGCACTCTACCGGCTTCAGACTCTCCAGAGTCAGGCACTCGAGCAGCTCACTGATCTTGCTCAGGCCTACCATATGATGGCAGATACCAGGGATGAGCAGATAAAGGAGCTCAGTCAGGATCTTGAGGACAGAGATGCTCAGATTGGCCAACTTGAGGGCCAAATTCAGGAGCAGGACACTCTCATGGGTGAGAGAGATACCACGATAGCACAGTTGGAGGAGCAGCTCCATGATCTGAACCTTGAGTTGGAGGATGCTAATGAGCACATTCAGTGGCATCATGATCAGAATGACCATCCCCATGAGGACGACATGGAGGAGGATGAGGAGGAGCCACAGGAGATTGATGGTATCTCAGGTATGGATTTCGAGGGTAAGGTACCACAGGCACCTCAGATGGGAGCCCACTCTCCGGCTCACAGCGAGTCGTCCGTCAACGACTTGGATGATTTCTAGAGGACGACCTAGGAGGACTTTTGCACATACTCCTCGATAGGGTAGCCTAACTTTTGGCAAGTGTTGTAATAGGCTAACTAGGAGTTGAGTAACTCTTTTGTGTTGGGTACACCTGAACCATGTGGGTACCCTCAGCATGTAAGGAACGGCGATAAAACTTGGTGATTTCGTTGTAAGTTGGTAAACGATGGAATCCACAATCGCTGAGACTTGTCGGAATTTTTACCCATGTCTCCTTGCATTTCTTGGCTGAGTGTTGAATACCAGACTTGTGCTAAATTTTGTGATCTGAGTTCTCACAAAAATTCAGCATCATTGGACCTCGCTAGTTTAAGATATAGGCGAAACAGTACCGATCAATCTGCTGAAAAACAGCTAAGACAGCAAGGCAAAGGACGAGCTTTTCGACCACCTTAGCCATAGTTCTAGCACCGAAGTAAATACCAAAGTGGTGCAGTCCTAAATTCTCTGACTACCACAAATGTTTGAGATGTTTTGGATGGACCCACAGCAGGCTATGATTTTTCTCGTAGCAAACAGAGATTCTGTTCATACTTCTGGCTCAGACTTCGGAAGTCTATGACTACACCAATTAATCCTGAATCAAGGAAGTAATATGGATCGCGATGCTAATGGTAACCTTTCACGTTTCAGATGGTTGGATCAACACGTGGCAACCCCGAGGGTTTTGGTGCCGGTGGCAGCCGCTCGCGACAATCGCCACCACCCCCGCCCAGTTTGGTGGAAGTGATGGCCGCTCAAACCGAGCTGCTACGTCAGATTGTGCAAGGGCAACACCAGCAGAGGGGTGGGCACAATGACAAGCTGCAGGATACACGGATTTCCTGGGGACCCAGCCTCCCTTGTTCCATAAGGCCGAGGAACCCCTGGACGCAGATGCATGGATTCGCACCATAGAATCCAAGTTCACGCTACTTGTGGCCCCATGCTCAGAAGCCAACAAAGCTCGTTTTGCCGCGCAACAGCTTCGCGGTACCGCTCGTCTGTGGTGGGACCACTATTTTGCGATGCTCCCGGCTGATCATGTGGTCGACTGGAATGAATTCAAGACCGCGTTCCGGGCACATCATATTCCCGAGGGTCTCATGGAGAGGAAGTTGAACGAGTTCCTGGCACTCACCCAGGGCACCCGCACCGTGTTGCAGTACGCCCAGGCGTTCAACAACCTATGCCAGTATGCGGGCTATCACGCTGATACGGATGCCAAGAAGCGTGATCGTTTCCGCCGAGGTCTGAATACCAAGCTCAAGGAACGTCTGAACCTAGCCAGGGCGGACACCTATAACGAGTTGGTCAATATGGCCGTTACCAGGGAGGACTGTATCATGGCACACCGGGCAGAGAAGAAGAGAAAGGCACCCGCAGGGCCATCAAGTGCCCAACCACCAAGGTATCGCATCGTGCAAAATACCGCACCTACAGCTCCACCAAAGGCCCCGCAGCCAGGAAGATGGATTGCCAGACCCCCACAGCAGCCAGGCATGGTACGACCCCCGATGCCTCCACAGAATGGTCCGAGGCCCATTCTTCAGCAGTCTCTTCGACCTAGCCCCGCAAATCGCTGTTTCAAATGCGGGAGTTCCAGCCACTTCGCACGCGAATGCCCTCAGCCTGGACAGCCCAACCAAGGTCAAGGATCCAACCCGAACACCAAGAACAGGGGCAAGAGACAGACCCTGCAAGTCAAGCAAGGACGGATTAACTTCACCACGCTTGCAGAGCTTCCTGAAGGCGCCCCAGTGATGTCGGGTACATTTTCTATCCATAACAAGCCTGCCGTTATATTATTTGATTCTGGTGCATCGCATAGTTTCATAAGTGCAAAATTCGGTGCAAAAGTAGGCTTGGATGTTTGTCACACAAAAGGGTCATATATGATATCTACACCGGGTGGTAAAATTGCTTCAAACCAAATGGTCAGACAAGTACCAGTCAAATTGGGTAGTAAAACCATCGACACGGACCTTGTCCTTTTACCCCTCGACGGCATGGACATTATTTTGGGAATGAACTGGATGGCTATGCATGGAGTCACACTGGACCTTTCTTCCCGAGCCGTTGAGATAAATTCACCTAGTCACGGAGCCACTACCCTTTACCTACCATTCATAGATTGCACGAATTCCTGTGCTTATAAGATGGAAGGACTTAAGCCAGATAATATTCCTGTGGTAAACGAGTATGCCGATGTTTTCCCGGAGGACTTACCCGGAATGCCCCCGGATAGGGATATTGAGTTCGTTATTGAACTACAGCCAGGCACTGCACCTATATCCAAAAGACCATATAGGATGCCCCCTAAAGAGTTGGCAGAGCTGAAAATTCAACTCCAAGAACTGCTGGACAAGGGTTTCATTCGCCCTAGCGCATCACCTTGGGGATGTCCAGCCCTATTCGTAAAGAAGAAGGATGACAGTTTGAGATTATGTGTGGACTACCGACCTCTCAATGCGGTAACAGTTAAAAATAAATACCCACTTCCTCGCATCGATGTGCTCTTCGATCAATTAGCTGGAGCCAGAGTCTTCTCAAAGATTGATCTTCGCTCGGGATATCATCAGATCAAGATTCGCCCATGCGATATTCCTAAGACTGCCTTCTCCACACGATATGGACTATATGAATTCTTGGTCATGTCCTTTGGACTCACCAATGCCCCTGCCTACTTCATGTATCTAATGAATTCGGTATTCATGCCCGAACTCGACAAATTTGTCGTAGTGTTCATCGACGACATTCTTATCTATTCAAAGGATGAGGAAGAGCATGCCAAGCACCTTCGCATTGTTCTTCAGCGACTCAGAGACCATCAGCTCTATGCTAAGTTTTCTAAGTGTGAATTCTGGTTGGATACTGTAAAGTTCTTAGGTCACACGATCTCCAGCGAAGGCATAGCTGTTGACCCCAGCAAGGTACAAGAGGTGATGGATTGGAAACCCCCTTCCTCTGTTCATCAGATTCGCAGTTTTCTCGGCTTAGCCGGTTACTACCGTCGCTTCATCCCGGATTTCTCTCAAATTGCTAAGCCCATGACGGAACTATTGAAGAAGGAAGTAAAGTTTGTATGGAATGAGAAGTGTGAGGAAGCCTTCCACACTCTCAGAGAGCATCTGACTACTGCACCTGTGTTAGCTCAACCCGATAATACCAAATCATTCGATGTGTATTGTGACGCATCAGGTACTGGTCTAGGATGTGTGCTTATGCAAGAGAATCGAGTGATTGCATATGCCTCACGAGCCCTTCGGCCCCACGAACAGAATTATCCCACGCATGACCTTGAGCTCGCAGCCGTCATTCACGCTCTGAAGATATGGAGGCACTATCTCATGGGTACACAATGCAATATCTACACGGATCATAAGAGTCTCAAGTACATCTTCACACAAGCCGATCTGAATATGAGACAACGAAGATGGCTAGAATTAATCAAAGATTATGACCTTGAAGTGCACTATCACCCCGGTAAGGCTAATGTAGTCGCGGATGCACTAAGCCGCAAGTCCCATTGCCATTGCTTATCCATGGAGTCCTACCATGAGACATTATGTGCAGACATGAGGAAGCTTAACTTGGAAATGGTTTCCCAAGGTACTCTAAATCACATCTCAGTTGAGCCCACTCTTCACGACCAAATCGTCATGGCACAACTACATGATGAAGGAATCAAGATCATCAAACAAAAACTCTCTCTAGGTGAGGAGAAGTATAAGTGTTTCCGCCAGGACCATAAGGGAGTTCTATGGTTCGAAGGTCGTATAGTCGTTCCGAAGAATCGTGAACTCCGCAAGCAAATTCTTGATGAGGCACACCTCTCCAAATTCTCTATCCACCCCGGCAGTAGCAAAATGTATCAGGACCTAAGGCAAAACTTCTGGTGGACTAGAATGAGAAGGGAAATTGCTACGTATGTCTCGGAATGTGACACGTGCCAGAGAGTAAAAGCTAGCCACTTAAAGGTAGCCGGTACACTTCAACCGTTACCTATACCATCATGGAAATGGGAAGACATAAGTATGGACTTCATCGTTGGACTACCAAACACGTCCCAGAGACATGATTCCATATGGGTTATCGTTGATAGACTCACGAAGACGGCACATTTTCTTCCGGTACACACCACCTATTCTACCAAGAAATATGCCGATATTTACCTCGATCGTATTGTTTGCCTGCATGGAATACCTAAGACAATCATTTCCGATCATGGTCCCCAGTTTGTAGCACGCTTTTGGGAACATCTGCAAACGTCTATTGGCACAAAGCTGATTCGCAGCTCAGCATACCATCCTCAGACCGATGGACAAACAGAAAGAGTAAACCAAATTCTTGAAGACATGCTGAGAGCTTGTGTCATTCATTATGACAAGAATTGGGACAAATGCCTACCCCTGGCAGAGTTCTCATACAACAACAGCTACCAAACGAGTTTGAAAATGGCACCATTTGAGGCCCTGTACGGACGAAGGTGTCGAACCCCTTTGAGCTGGTCACAAACCGGAGAACGTAAAATAATGGGACCCGACCTGGTAATCGAGGCAGAGGAGAAAGTAAAAGTAATACAAGCAAATCTTAAAGCCGCACAAGCCCGACAAAAGAGCTATTCTGACAAAAGGAGAAAGCCTCTAAAGTTCGAAGTTGGCGATCATGTCTATCTTCGAGTTTCACCAACCAAAGGAGTGCGAAGATTTGGGATCAAAGGCAAACTAGCTCCCCGTTATATTGGTCCTTACGAAATCATGGAGAGCTGCGGACCCGTAGCCTACAAATTACGACTGCCCCCTCAGCTCACGGCCACCCATGATGTTTTCCACGTATCTCAACTCAAGAAGTGTATTCGAGTCCCTACCGAGATTGTGGAACAACAAGAAATATCGTTGGAACCCGATCTCTCGTATGTCGAACACCCAGTTAAGATTTTGGATCAAAAAGAAAGAGAGACCAGGAGGAAAGTGATTAGAATGTATAAAATACAATGGAATCGCCACACGGAAGAAGAGGCCACCTGGGAAACGGAAAGCTACCTGAACCAACATTTCCCTGGGTTTCTTGCCTCAACCACTGGTATGTGCACCCACGCCCACCCTAAGAACTACCGAATCTCGGGGCGAGATTCTTGTTAAGGGGGGAAGGCTGTGACAACCCTGGTAATTACAAATCCAAAATCAATGACATAAGCCTAACTCCATGTGTTAAACCAACTAATGAGAGAGTGGAAAGAATTTAAAACGGGTTCAGTTGGAATTCAAATTAAATTTGGGCACATTTGGACACAATTGAAACTTTTAAAATAACTTTAAAACCATAAGCCAAATGAAATTTTGCCTGAAACCAAAGTTGTAGAACTTTTTATTTTGAACAACTTTCGTGTTCAAAAGTTTTTGAAATTCAAATCAGAAAGAGGAGAAAACGCCCTGTTTGCACCCAGCCCCCTGAACTTTTTCGAATTTTTGCATTCCAGTCCCTCGGCTGCTCTGCCGCGCCGCGCGCGCGCGCGCCCGCCCGCCGCGCGCCAGGTGGCCGGCGTCGCCTGACCGGCGCGGAGCGCCAGGCCAGTGGCCGCCGCACCACCCCGCCACGGCCGGCTTTGCCCCGCCCCGACGCCGCGCGGCCAGTCCCCGCCCGCGCGTGCGCTGCCGCGCCCAGGCCGCCGCCCGCTCGCCCAGTGGCCGCGCTCCGCCGTGCCGCCCTGGCCCCCGCGCCCCACCAGTCGTCGCGCCCGCCCTCCGCCCGAGCCGCTGCCGCTGCTGCTTCCCCACTCCGCGCCCGGCACTATCTCACCGCGCCCACGCCACAATCGCGGCCGCCCAGTCACCGCGCCCGCTCGCCGCACGCCGCGCCGGCGTTCTGCCGCCGCCCGCCGCGCCCAGTGCACTCCGTTGCCGTGCCCCGCCCCGCGCGTCGCCCAGGCACCTCCACGCCCCCTCCTGTCCCTATAAAACCCCCGCCCCGACCGCCCGCGCGAGCCCCCGGCCACCAGAACACCTCGCCGCGCCATCGCCGCCGCCGAGCACCACCCGCCCGTGGGCAGCCCTCCACAGCCGCCCACTGCCCAAACGGAGCCCCCAGCCACCACTACATCACCCCACCGCAGCTCACCGACCCGCCCAACGCCACCCAGAGCCACCGGAGCTCCGCCGCCCGCGCTGCCGTCGCCGCCGCCGCCCCTGCTCGCCGTGGACAGCACGACTCCGACCCCCTCCGTCCAAGCCGAGCCCCGGAGTAGCTTCCCCACGCACCACTGAAGCTCACCGACCGGACCACGCCGCCCCAAGCCCGCCGGAGCACCGCCGTCGACGTGAGCCGCGCCGCCGCCGCCTCTGCTCCAACGCCGGCGAGCCCTTCCCGGCCGTCCCCCACCTGAACAACACCCCAACAAGGTAGCCCTCGCACCCCTGAACCTTCCCCGACCCCCGCCCCTCGCCGCCGGCGAGCCCCCTCGCCGGAATTTCGGCCGGCCGCCGTACCCGAGCCGCCGAGGACCCAATTGCAAGGATTTAAATCTTTAGAAGGGTCTGAGCGTAAGATTCAAGGACCTAGTTGTAAAAGAAAATTTCAAACCTAGATTCAAATTCAGTGAACTTGTAAAATTCGTATAAAATCGTAGAAAATTCAGAAAAATGCAAACTCAACTGTTCTGGAATCCTAAGGACAAACTCTACCACTTTTGTTACAAAACTTTTCTCAGAATCTCAAAATATTTTGCTCTACATTAAATAGAAGCTTTAATGGACATATTTTATACCCACTGTTCTAGAACAATGCTGACCCTGAATTTTGGGCAGTGAACTAGTTGCTGGATGATTAGGACTGTGTAAAAAGATTAGGCCCAAATTCCATCTCTAGATTTACTGTTTGTTAAACTTAGTTTCATATCATGTGTAAGAAGAATATTTTATCCCTGCAGTTAGGTGGTAAGTCACCCATTGGAATTTTTCCTATGCTAATGTATTGGTAACTAGAAGCCAGAGAAAAATTAGGAGACCTTTTATCTCACAGTAACCTATTTATTTGATTTATGTGCTAATAACATACATTAAATCAAGAAAATAGTACCTTAGTTTGGAAAATCCCCAAATTATTACTGGGAGTTACACTGTTGTAGCGGTTGCTGTGTAAAAAGTTTCATGGACAAAAACCCTGTGTAGGGTCCTGTAAAAATGAATCTTTAAAAAGCCTAGGTGTAGAATGTCATATTTTCTATGCTCTAAATACTGCATGATAAATCCTACAAAAATTACAGTAGCTTCTGCATGCTCAAGTGAGAGCTCTGTAAAAATCTTAGCCACATTTGTTGCACCAATTGATCTGTACAAAAAGAACAAGTATCTAACAGCAACAATGAAATATATTTTTCAGAATTAATCTGTTACATAAAATTGGCTGAAAATTTTACAGTAAGCACATCTTTCCTTGATGTGCCTAAATCCAAAATTTCATGACCAGAAACTATCCCTTGTAGTAATTACTCTCAAATCGTAATCAAGTGCTATTTCCACGACTTAAACTTGTGCACTCATGTAGAATCGACGACTCTCGCCGACGGAACCTACGAGCTGGTGCCCGCGTCCGAGAGTGAGCAGCGTGAAGCTCAAGCAAATCTAACTGAAGCTTTTGAAGACCCGAGCCCAAGTTCGGAAGATCCCCAAGCGAACTGCGAAGGCAAGCCCCGGAGCATAACCCATTCTTTCCGAAATTATGCAACGCATTACTCTTTGCTTGTGCATTAAGTTTATAGGAGTTGGATGAAAACTTAGTTGCATGATGTCAGGAACCCTTGCGTGAAAACTAGATGTAAGGTTCGATAGAATGCTGTGCTAATAGGACTCCGGTAAAAGTCGAGTGATTTCCTGTCACTCGCGAGAAAATAGGAGTTGAATGACTACTACACGCTGCAATCATAAGGACACGGACGGGTTATGTAACGATGGTTACGATTGAGGCCCGTCTGTCTAGTGAAAAATGCTAAGGCCGCAGGGTGTGGTAGTGATGGTTAAGTCTTTGAACGTACTAAACACATGCCGAGATTATGGGAATCGGTAAGCTTAAGTACCTGATTGGCCCGGCAAGGGGACGGCATCCTACCCTTTGAACTTCGGTCCCATGTGCATATGGCGAGTGCAGAGAGTGGTCATGACCCGGCGCCGAACCGTGGCGTGGGGCTCCTGTACTCTCGGAGGGTAGCCCCGATCCACGACCCGGAAAGAAAGGGGAAAAGTTGCACGTGTGACTCTAGGGAGTAACCACGTGACGTGTGTTTGGGTTTCCCTTGCAAGGTTAAGAAATTCGATTCGAATCGTCCGTTTCTCACGGCTATTGAGACTGCTTAACCATTTTTACCCACAGAGTAAGAAGAGGAACAATGATGATGAATGAACTGGTTGGATGGAAAATTTGATGTTTCACCATGTATGCATTAGATAGCTGCTTACCTAGACTGGCTAACGAAACTAGAATCTTGAGCTAAAAGTTGAAAGTAAGGACCCACTTGTAGATGCTTTTCGGCAAAACAAACCCCTGAGCCAAAAAGCCTGGCATGTCTAGAGTCGGTGGAGTAGTTCCCACCACTCGGGTAAGTCTTGCTGAGTATTAGTATACTCAGTCTTGCTTGTGACTCGTTTTCAGGTGAGCCCTTTGAAGACATGATTGCTAGCTTGACTTGGCCCTGCACTCTTCCCCCTGGTTGGTCGGTGGAATGGGATGCGCCCCCGTCCAACGGAGATAAGGCCGAGTGATGTCTCGTACGGGCTTCATCGAGACATCCTGTATCGTCGAGTAGTTTCTGTTGTTTATTTCCGCTGCAAATTAACTCTGAAGAACTTATTTATGTTAATTGAAGTACTTGTTTTCTAAACTCAGAATTAGGTCTGTAATATTTACTTATGCTAATGATGTAATATTTGCTGGAATGTGGTATTCTCTGGGCTCATCGTCGCATGAGCATTTGTATGTACGGCGCTCGATCCGTTCACCGTGGTTGTATCGGGAGGTTATACCCGACAGACCAGTGGATTACTCCGTTTGAAGTGTAAGGTTAACCGAGGATGCCTTAATGGTGATGGTTAATACACTTGAGCCGGATTAATTCAGGTGGTTCTGCCACAGTACCTTTCGCGTTGCATCAATATCGGCTGAGGAGCCGATTGGGACGTGTATGGTAAGCTTCTGGGTGGCAGCGTGGTTGGCGGGGCATACGCTGGTCCCTGATAGCCTTGGACTGCTCCGCTGGCTAGAGAACTGACGACGGCATTATACACGGTGTTGGTCATCACCGAGAATTGATCAATGAATGCCTGGTAGACGGACTGTTGGATCATATCGGACATCATGCCCGAGTCCTCAGCAATGGTGATGTGGCGGGTAACTGGAATAGGAGCCTTCTTGACAGCCTCCCCGCTTCTGGTACGACTGAACGACTGAAGGTACATCTTCTTGTAATCTTCTAGATGTTTAGCTAATTCTTCCCTCTGGTCGTCTTTGAGATCCGCTTCTGTGACTTCAATGATGTTGCTATTGGAGATCTCTGCGTTCTTCGACATATCAGATCTTGGATTGGTCCCACCGGGCGTGCCAAAAGTGTGTTGGCGCTAAAATCGGCCAGACAGGAATCGGCCGATAGTCTTCAGCGTCGAACACACGACCCGGGAGAATCTGCTTAGCTCCTGTTCGGGTTATCGCCCTGGTACGGTTCGCGCGGCGTGCCTGTCAATCTGACCTGTTGATTGACAAGGAAATAAAGTATTAAATTCCAGGCGCTCTGATCGGCTGGAGTTCCGATCTGTCCTGAGGAGCGCATCGGCGGCGAATCGGCCGATTTGCTGTAAAGATGATCGGCTATGGATCAGCCGATAATCGCGTAATAATTGTAAAGAAAACTGCTGGAGCGATCTAAAGAATTAGTATGGATGCAACATTTGAAATAGATCTAATCGGCTGTAAGATGATAAATCGAAGAAGAACAATGATGAAGCCGATTACTCTGATCTCAAGCTGGATAACTGGTGATACTACTAGAACAACAGGTTATACTTGCAATTCTAGTAAATATCGATAACTGGTGAATAAATCCAAACGAAACCACAGCGATGCGCCCGTAGTTAAAGCTCGGATATTACTCGATAAGCGGAACCTACCAATTGGCCGGAGATCAAGCTGATGCAGCCTTGCCAATCCGTACAAACTCGTGAAAGAAGAAAAGTATTGGCGAAGTCGCCGACTTGAAACTAAATTGCTGAAAAAGTAGAAGTATTGTTGTTGATTGATGTGTTTATATTTTTTTGCAAGACCCTGAAAACTCCTATTTATACCCTAAAACTAGGACTCCCGGTCGATCACGACTTGTTACAACCTTATTTTAAAAAACAGGAAAACTACTATATCTATAATAACTTTCAAAGGAAACGGACTCCCGCAGAATCTTCCGCCACCGTCCCCTAATCCAATCAGGATTCTTTTCAATTGCTCCTTGACCGACTTAGCGTTGCCCTGTTGACCAACTTTTGACCAAGACCCTCCGAAATAGTCCCATCCTGTTGGCGCAAGCTGTATCACCAATCGGCCGATCTCCAACTGTTACCTCAATCGGCCGATTCCTTACCGTAGCCTTTAGATCCGCCGCATCGGCCGACCTTCTTTTCCCGACGCCGATTCAACACGTGTCAAAATCCGGCGTCAACATAATCATGGGAGATTTATGAAGCCTTTGTTGATATTAAAGCTCCATGTTTTAGATGGTTGGCGCAACTCATGGCAACCCTGATGGATTTGGAGCGAGCAGCAGCAGATCGCCGACGTCGCCCTCACCACCGCCACCCAGTCTGGTGGAGGTGATGGCCACTCAAACCGAATTGATACGACAACTTGTTCAGGGGCAGCACCACCACCATCAGCAGCAGGGTGTGCACCATGCACAACAACCTCAAGTTGCTGGTTACTCGGATTTCTTTGGGACGCAGCCCCCTCTGTTTACCAGGATGGAGGAACCTTTGGAAGCGGACGCCTGGATTTGTACCATTGAATCCATGTTTGCATTATTGACACTACCATGTTCTGAAGCCAACAAAGCTCGATTTGTCGCGCAGCAGCTTCGCGGTACTGCGCGTATATGGTGGGACCGCTACTATGCCATGCTTTCGGCAAATCATGTTGTTACTTGGGATGAATTCATGAGCGCATTCCGAGCCCACCATATCCCTGAAGGTCTCATGGAAAGAAAGTTGAATGACTTTCTAGCTCTTACACAAGGTACCCGCACAGTGCTTCAGTACGCCCACGCCTTAAACAACCTTGCTCAGTACGCGGGTTATCATGCTGACACTGATACCAAGAAGCGTGATCGTTTCCACAGAGGTCTGAATACCAAGCTCAAGGAGCGACTTAATCCTATCAGAACCAACACATACAACGAGCTGGTTAATTTGGCAATCACCCAAGAGGATTGCATTTTGGCCCATCGTCAGAGAAGAAGAGGAAGGCTCCAGCCGGACCCTCGAGTGCTCAGCCACCGAGGTATCGAATAGTGCAGAATGCAGCACCTAAAGCTCTTCAGAATGCCCCTTAGCGAGGGCGTTGGATTATCAGACCCCATCAGCAACAGGGTGTGGCAAGACCCCCTGCTCCACAGCAAAATGGTCCAAGGCCGAATACCCAGTAGCCACCCCGCCAGAACAACAACAACCGATGCTTCAACTGTCGTAGTTCCACTCACTTTGTTCGAGATTGCCCTCAGTCAAAACAGCAAGCTCAAGGCCAAGGCTCCAGTACCAACCAAAGAAACCAAGGCAAGAAGTAGACTGTTTAGGTCAAGCGAGGGCAGATAAATTTCGCCACTCTGGCGGAACTTCCTGATGGTGCACCGATCATGACAGGTACATTTTCTATCCACCGCAAGCCCGCTGTTATATTCAGACCAATGGATTACTCCGTTTGAAGTGTAAGGTTAACCGAGATTTCCCTAATGGTGATGGTTAATACATTTGAGCCGGATTAATTCAGGTGGTTCTGCCACAGAGGGGTTCCCTGCCCGCCCTTATATAGTCTAGGGGGATAGGTTTACATGAAAGTCCTAGTCGGGTACAAGCCCAGGAGTCCTACCCGAGTACTTCTCGGGTAGTTTCCTACTGTATCCGACTAGTTTGACTACTGTAGGAGTAGTTCTACTGCACTACGAGTAGTTACATCCAGTGTTGGGCATGGGCTATGTCCCACCCCTTATCCTGTAAGATGTAGGCCATATGCGCAGTCCCGTATGCCCGGGTCTAACAGATGGCTTGGGGGATCTTGTTGACGCTCGTTATGGACCAATTTCTACCATCAATTTGAAAATTAGGAGAACTAGCATTTCTTACACGCATATTTATCTAGAATAATGCATTTTCCACATGTCCCATGGAAATTAGTGCTATGCAGGAATTTGAGCAGAATTGGAGGGAAAACACACCCTTGAAACTGTCGGTGTTTTACCACCACGCTATGGCAGAACCGCCCGAATTAATCCGGCTTAAGTGCATTAACCATCACCATAGAGGCAATCCAGGCTAACAAGCACTTAAAACGGAGTAAAACGACAGTCTGTCGGGTGACATCCCAATGCAACCATTGGAATTTCGATCGAAACAATGCATACATACAACCCACACGAAGGTGAGCCCGGAGATTACAAGAATCCACAAATTTTACATCACAGAGTTCAACAGGAATTATTATCACAAATCAAGTTCAAAAATATTCATAGGTAAGGACTTTCAGAGTTTAATAGTGCAGCGGAAAATAAACGATATTTCTAACGACGATTCAAGATATCATGATGAAGCCCGTACATGACATCATTCAGCGTTATCATCGTTGGCCAGGGACGTATCCATTCCACCGACCAACAAGAAGGGTTAAAAGGGTTATGCAGTCTCAATGGCCGCGAGATTAATCATCATCATTGTTCCTCTTCTTACACTATGTGGTAAAAGGGTTAAGCAGTCTCAATGGCCGTGAGAAACGGACGATTTGAATTGAATTTCTTAACCTTGCAAGGGAAACCTAAACACACCTCACGTGGTTACTCACAGAGTCACACGTGCAACTTTTCCCCTTTCTTCCCGGGTTGTGGATCAGGGCCACCCCCCTCGAGTGCAGAGGTCCACGAACCACGGAATGAAGCCGGGCCGTGGCTGCTGTTGCACTAACCATGTGCCCATGGGAACGAAGTCAGGAGAGTGAGGATATTGTCCACTCGCCGGTCCGATCAGGTACTTAATCTTACCGATTACCATATTCTTGGCATGTGGTTAGTACGTTCAAAAACTTAACCGCCACTACCACACACCGCGACCTTAGCATTTTGGTTAAACAGATGGGGCCTCAATCATCAACAGGAATATCGTAACATAGCGCCATCCGTCAACCTTATGATTCCAACATAAGTAAAACAAGCAACTCCTATATCTCGCGAGTGACAGGAAATCACTCGACTTTTACTGTAGTCCTATTAGCATGGCAATCTAGCGACCGATACAGAATATTGTTCACATCATAGGTATTAGGATTATCCAACTAGGGTTCCAATCAACTCCTACAAACTTAATGCACAATACCATATATAAATAAAAGTTGCAAAAGTTTAAAAGTCGGGTTATGCTCCGGGGCTTGCCTTTCTGAGCAAAGCTAGCTTTGGGCTCTTCCGAACTTTGGTTCGGGTCTTCACCAACTTTAGTTAGATTAACTTGAGCTTTGCGCTGCTCACTCTCGAACTCTGGCACCAGCTCGTAGGTTCCGTCGGCGAGAGTCGTCGATTCTATATGAATGTATATGTATGAGTGGTTTCAATGGTACAAGATAAATAACCATTTCACTATAAAATTGTCATTCAACAAAACTCAAGTTAAGTTGTAAAGCACTTCATTTTCTTTTCCTTGGGCAGTCATTTATCGAGTAGTATCTAGATTAACTAACTTCATTAAGTAAGTGAGTGGTTTTTTCATTTCATAAACGTCCATTTTTCAAAAGTAAGCATGGATTAAAATAAAACTACTTGTAGAGATAGTTTGTGGTGTTGAGATTTTTATGCAGATCACATCACTTAAGTAAAAACTCACTGTAAAATTTCCAGCCAATATCATTCAGCAGATTAATCATTAAAAATATATTAAACAACTATCGCTAGGATCCAAATCTATTTATACAGAACAAACCATGCAAGAACTGATGCTCAACATTTTACTGAGTACGCCTAAACTTATGGTGAGTCTACTGTAAATTTTTTAGGTTTTATTGTGCAAGATACAGATCATAGAAAATAAGTCAATATACGTCTACATTAATCAAGATTTATTTCTATAGGTAGTTCCACAAAGTTTCTGTGTCTCAAACTTTTCAAACCTGATAATCTACTCAAAGGTAGTCTTTGGTTAAAATGTCATATTTTTATAAGCACCAGAACCAGTTACTTTGATTTAATGTAATTGTTCATAACTAAAACATATGAGCAAGTTAGACCGAAGTAAAAAGTTCCAAACTTTGTCCATAGCATTTATGCATCAAGATTACTCTACTGTAAAAGTTTCAAACCTAACATATTAGTAGAATAGCATGAACAAATATCTCTAGCAAAATAGCACATCAAGCAACATCCAACAAAAACTACTCGTAGAGCTTTGTTCTAGCCTTGAGATTTTTACACAAGTCTTATGAAGAAGAGACTAGATTATAGTCTAAAAATCATCCACATTACTATCCCAGATCAAGAGATACATTTATGAGATATTTAAAACAAGATTTATTTTAGATCAAGTTTTAGTTTGTAACTGGTCATCCATCTGTGCAAAGGTAGTCGAGTTCATCAAGAGGGTCACAAAAAATTTTAGTTTGTACTTTTCTGATTTTTCTATGATTTTAGATTGATTTTACAAGTGACAGCCTCTTGAAAACAAAAGTACTCGGGTTCTCGCAGATAGGTCCCTGGATCTAGCAGAAAGGAACCTAAAAAGAACTAGGCAATTGCAATGTAGTCCCTGGGCGGAGCTGGGCTGTTCCCGGCAAAAATCCGGCGAGGGAACTAGTCGGCGGCAAGGGGGAAGGGATGAGGGAGCACGAGGAGGTCGAGGGAAACCTGTAGGTGTGCTCGGTTGGGGCTGGGGTGGCCGGAGATGGGCTGCCCGCGGTGAGCAGGAGCTCCAGCGAGATGCGGGTGGTGGGCGGCGGCAGTCCGGCGAGGGAGGGTGGCGTGGGGAAGTCGGGGAGAACAACCAGGTCGTGGTAGACCCGTTTAGAGCCTCGATTTGGGCGGAGGAGGAGCGGAAAGTGGGGCTCGATGGTGGGGTCGAGTGGCGGCGCTAATGGCGGGGTGGTGGTGGTACACTAGCGCATGTGATGTGACACCCTAGGTGTCTAAAAGATTAAATAAAGATCCAAACCATGAGATCAGTCACAGAAGATCATAGGAGTTGATTGGAACCCTAGCTGCATAATTCTAGGTACCTTTGTAATGACTACTAGAACAGGAAGATCAAAAAGATGCTATGCTAATAGGTACGGTAAAAGTCCAGTAGTTTCCTGCTACTCGCAAGAACTATAGAAGTTGAATGTTTACCGCATACTGCAACTATAAGGTTGGCAGGCGGGGCTGTGGTAAGTACTCCTGGTTGAGGCCCCGTCTGAGTAGTGAAAAATGCTAAGGCCGCAGTGTGTGGTAGAAGTGGTTAAGCGTTTGAAAGTACTAACCACATGCCGAGAATATGGTAATCGGAAAGCTTAAGTACCCTATTTAACCAGTGCGTGGACAGGCTCTACCGTCTTGACGCTGTCCCATGGGCCCAATGGTGAGGGCAAGAGAGGTCATGACCCGACGTCGTTCGTGGTTCGTGGACTTCTTGTACTCGAGGCCGGTGACTCTAGTAACCACATGACGTGTGTTTAGGTTTCCCTTGCAAGGTTAAGAAATTCGATTCGGATCGTTCGTTTCTCGCGGTGACTGAGACTACTTAACACTCTTGCCACATAGAGTAACAAGAGAAACTATGCTTATGATGAAACTTGTTGGATGATTAATTGTTTTCCACCATGTTTTGATTAGAATTAGATGCTCATCTAGACTGGTTAAATGAACTAGAATATGGAAAGCTAAAATATGAAATTAAGGACCTACTCTTTGTTGCTTTTCAGCAAAAAGAAAACCCTAGAACCTTAGAGCTTTGCATGATTAGTAGTCAGTATTTCCATACCACTAGTCGGGTAAGCCTTGCTGAGTATTAGTATACTCAGCCTTGCTTGTGGCAATGTTTTTAGGTATGCCTGTTGAAGATATGGTAGCTGGTTTGGCTTGGCCGAGTGCTTTGCCGACTGGCTGGACAGTGGAATGGGATCCTTCCCCGAATAGTAATGACCTTGCGGATGCTAGTTGATCGTGTTTTTATTTCCGCTACAGTAAAACTCGGAATAAAGTTTGTATGTTGAACTTTAAAAGTACTCGAGTGGTATTTTCGACTTGTAATAATTCATGCCCGACTGGTGCCTATAAAATCTGTGGAATGTTGTACTCTTTGGACTTGCCTTCCTGCAAGTTATGTGTATGCTTGGTTTTGATCGAAATATTGAGTGGTTGCATCGGGATCTACCCGACAGACTGTCGGATTAATCCGTTTGAAGTGCCTGCTGGCCAGTTCATCTACAAGGATGATGGTTAGTGCACTTGAGCTGGGTTAATTCGGACGGTTCTGCCACAGCTTGTATCAGAGCGAAAAGCATACATCAGAGTCTGCAACAAACCTTAAAATAAGTTTTCTAAAACTTGACAACAAAACTCCTATTCAAAAAATGCGTTGGACTCGTTAAGGATTATCTCTAGTTCGTAAAGCCCTATGGGAATATGTATAGGTGGCAATATGTATTAGGATACCAATGAGAGTTCCTGTGGCAGAACCACCTGAATTAATCCAGCTCAAGCGCGCTAACCATCACCACAAGGGCAATCAGGGCTAACTCGCACTTCAAACGCAGTAATCCACTGGTCTGTCGAGTAACCTCCCGATACAACCACGGTTTTGCCGATCGAAACCACACATACAAAGTACTCACACGAAGGTGAGTCCAGAGGATACAACATTCCACAAATTTTACATCACAGGGTTCATCATAAATTATTATTACAACTGAGTTCGAATTCGTAAAACAAGGTACTTCAGAGTTCAAAATAATTGAGTTCTTCAGAGTTCAATGCAGCGGAAAATCAATGATAAACTACTCGACCATACATGATGTCTCGATGAAGCCCGTACGAGACATCACTCGGCATTATCATCGTCGGCCGGGGGCGCATCCCATTCCACCGACCAACCAGGAGGAAGGGTACACGGCCAAGTCAAACTAGCGATCATATCCTCGAAAGTATCACCTGAAAATAAGCCACGAGCAAGGCTGAGTATACTAATACTCAGCAAGGCTTACCCGACTAGTGGAATATACATAGCCGACTCCTAGACATGCAAGGCTTTTGGCTTGAGGGGTTTGTTTTGCCGAAAAGCATATACAAGTAGGTCCTTACTTTCAAATTTTAGCTCCAAGTTCTAGTTTTCTTTAACCATTCTAGGTAAGCAACTATCCAATATCATACATGGTGGAAGAATTAATTTGCATCCAACAAGATTAATCATCATCATTGTTCCATTTCTTACTCTATGTGGTAAAAGGGTCAAGCAGTCTCAATAACCGCGAGAAACGGACGATTCGAATCGAATTTCTTACCTTGCAAGGGAAACCTAAACACACGTCATGTGGTTACTCCCAAAGTCATACGTGCAACTTTTCCCTTCAATTCCCGCTTCACGGAACAGGCCCACCGCCCTCGACTACACGTCCCCGTGGACCGTGGACCCGGCCGGGCCATGGCGGCACATGCACCCGCCATTAGCTAGATGTGAATGAATTCAAGATGGTGGAGAGTATATTCCGGCCTCAGTTCAATCCAGTACATAAGCTTACCGATTAGCATATTCTCGGCATGTGGTTAGTACGTTCAAAGACTTAACCACCACTACCACACACTGCGGCCTTAGCATTTTTCACTAAACAGACGGTACATCAATCATCAACTTGAACATCGCACCATAGCCACGTCCGTCGACCTTATGATTGCAGCATGTAGTAAACATTCAACTCCTATATTCTCACGAGTGACTGGAAATCACTCGACTTTTACCGAGTCCTATTAGCATAGCATTCTATCAAATCTTACATCTAGTGTTCAGAGCATGGGTACCTAGGATCATGCAAGTAAGTTTTCGTTCAACTCCTATAAACTTAATGCACAAGTAAAATAGATTAATAAGTTGCATAATTTTAGAAAAATAGGGTTAATGCTCCGGGGCTTGCCTTCTTGGGTAAAGTTAGCTTGGGGCTCATCCGAACTTTGGTTCGGGTCTTCGAAAACCTCAGTTAGATTCACTTGAGCTTCACGCTGCTCACTCTCGGACGCGGGCACCAGCTCGTACGTTCCGTCAGCGAGAGTAGTCGATTCTATATGAATGCACAAGTGTAAGTTGTAGTGAGGGTACGTGATATTTATTTTCTTCACGATAAAGTTGCAGTCCACAAAAATATATATTTGGTTATAAAGTTACTTAGTTACGATTTCTTGGGCAATCTTTAACAGAAGGGGTGGTGTTGTATTGAAATTTTAATTTTCGCAGTATCAGCATGGATTAAGCACAAACACTGATCTAGGTAACTTCTGGGGATGAAATTTTTATTCAGAGTTTGTTATGCAAACATAAGACTACTGTAAAAGTTTCAGACATTTTCATGCATCAGAATAATTATGAAAAATATAATACATAGCCACTGCTAGATCCTAGTTATTTTTATACAGAACAAACCATGCAAGTATTGATGCCACAAATTTTACAGGGAGTTAACCTATCCACATATATGTTACTGTAAATTGTTCGTATTTTATTGTGCATGATACAGAGCATAATAAATAGGACAAGCTACACTTGTGTTAATAAAGATTAATTTGTACAGGATGTTTTACAGGGTTTCTGTATATGAAACTTTTTATACAGCATATACTAATCCAAAGTATCCTATAGTAAAAAGATGAACAGTTTCCAAGCATAGAAACTAATTATTTGAATTAGTGCATTTTTCCTACCACAAAATTATATAAATAGGTTACAGAAAGAAAAAAGGATCTAAACTTTTTCTGTAGTATTTAGGCATCGATATAACAGGTCTAGAAAAGTTTCACAACACGAATCATAATATAACAACAGGTACAAATTAGTTCTATTATTTCATGGCATAAACAAAGTTTAGCAAAACGTTTAGCTACAAGTGGGTTCTGGTCCTAAACTTTCTACACTAGCCTACACATCAAGAAGCTAACCTACTGTCCAAAAATCAGATTCAGAACTGATCTACAACAGTGGGTACAAATAAAGTCTATTAAACCTTCTATTTAATCTAGAGGAAAATAGCAAACAACTGAAGTAATGCATCTAACAAAAGTTGTAGATCTTCTTCAAAGGATTACAGAACAGTTGAGTTTGTATTTTTCCGATTTTTCTACGATTTTATATGAATTTTATAAGTTCACTGTTTTTGAATTTAAAGTTTAAACACAGGTTTGCAGATATGCCCCTGGAAACTTGCGTGCAGACCCTTTTAAAGATTTCAATCGTTGCAATTGGGTCCCTAGGTGGCGCTGGCACGGCGGCCAGCCAAATTCCGGCGAGGGGGCTCATCGGCGGCGAGGGAAAAAGGGTCGGGGAGAACTAGGGAGATGAGAGCTTCCTTGTGGTGGCCTTGGTCGGGGTTGGGGGTGGCCGGAATGGGCTCATCGGCGTGGAGCAGGGGGGTGGCGGCAATGCGGCGCGTCGGCGACGGTGCTCCGGCGGGGTTGGGGTAGCGCTGGCGGGTCGGGAAGCTCCGGTGGGGTGATGTAGTCCCGTTCCGAGCCTTGGTTCGGGCGGAGGAGGGCCGGGGGCGGCGCCCGTGGAGGCGGCGCTCCGGCGGGTCTGGGCGGCGATGGGCGGGCCATTGAGCTGCGGTGGGGCAGTGTGGTGGTGGTTGGAGACTCAGCTCTGGCAATGGGTGGCCGGAGAGGTGAGCTCCACGGTGGACTCCTTACGACGGCGGCAATGGCAGTGGCGGTGGCGTTTTGGTGGGTCAGGGTGCGCGCGAGCGGCTTTGTGCCGCCTTTTATAGGCTGCAGGAGGGAGGGAGCGGGCCGGGCGAAGTTGGGGCTGGGATGGCACAGCGGAGGTGTGCCATTGGGCGTGGTGGGCGGCGAGCAAACCCGGCGAGGCGTGCGGCGGTCGCGAGCAGAGGATTGGGTGCCGGGAATTTGGAGTAGGGGAGAGGAAGATCACGCGGCGCGCGGTTGGGCGAGCAGTGCAGCAGGTGGCTTGCCGGGCAGCGAGCGCGGCGACTGGCAGAACGCGGCGGAGGCTCGGGCACGGCGCGGGCTGGCCATTGGGCGCGGCGGCGGCGAGCAGAGGCGGCGATGGCGTCGCGCGCGTGGCGCACACGGGCTGGGCAGGGACGCGGCATGGGGAGCAGCGCAGCTGGTCGGGAGGGGCTGGCCGGCCATTGGCTTGTCGCAGCGTGGGCGGCAGGCATCGCCGGCCAGGTGGGCAGCGGCGACTGCGCGACGGGCGGGGCTGTCGGGCGAATCAGAGACAAGGGAGGGACTGAAAGTGGAAACAGAAGAAAAGGCAGGGGCTGGTTTGCAAAGTCAACTGTTTCTCAAATTTTTGTGTTGCAACTCGAAAATCTCTGAACATGAAAGTTGTTCAAAATGAAAAGTTACACAAGTTTTGTTTCAGGCCAAAGTTCATCTGAGTTCTAGTTTAGAAGTTATTTTAAAAACTCAAGAAGTATGATTCGGAGGGCACGTCATTTCCTGGGCAAAAATTTGTATTCTCTCCTAGGCTTCAACTAGATTTTTGTTTATCATGTCACTGATGGTGTGCCTATTCAATTTCGTAGCCATAAGTGCTTTGATGTGAAAGTTATTCAATTTGTTCGATTAAGTACATGTACTTGTGCACATATATACATCTATTTTCAATTCAAAGCAAAACCAATTTATAATTCATTTCTTTTAAACTTTTCTTAGTTATTTATGCATCTTGTTAAGCTAATGAGGCTTGTTTCATAATTTAAACACTTGAGGTGTTACAGCCTTCCCCCCTTAAAAGAATCTCATCCCGAGATTCGGACAATGGGCTTAGTGTGGACAGTGTGTGTACCTTTGGTAGAGTTGAGAAAACCCGGGAAAATTTGGTTTAGATAGCTTTTAGTTTCCCATGTGGCTTCTTCCTCAGTGTGTTCATTCCATTGAATTTTATACATTTTAATCACTTTGCTTCTAGTGCTTCTTTCATTTTGATCCATGATTTTGATAGGGTACTCAACATATGAGAGGTCGGGTGCTACCAATATTTCTTGTTGTTCCACAATCTCGGTAGGGACTCGAACACACTTCTTGAGTTGAGACACGTGAAAGACATCATGGATGGCTGCAAGCTGAGGCGGCAGTCGAACTCTATAGGCTACGGGTCCACAGCTCTCGATAATTTCGTAGGGACCAACATAACGGGGAGCTAATTTTCCTTTGACTCCGAATCGTTGTACGCCCTTGGTTGGTGAAACTCGAAGGTAGACGTGGTCACCAACTTCAAATTTTAGTGGCTTTCTCTTTCTGTCGAAATAGCTCTTTAGCCTGGATTGTGCCGCTCTAAGGTTTTCTTGTATTACTCTCACCTTTTCTTCTGCCTCGATTACCAAGTCTGGTCCAAATATTTTGCGTTCTGCCTCGATTACCAAGTCTTAGGTACTCCATGTAGGCAAACAATGCGATCGAGATAAATCTCGGCATATTTCTTGGCAGTATAGGTGGTGTGTACCGGAAGAAAATATGCCGTCTTTGTGAGTCTATCAACGATAACCCATATGGAATCATGTCTCTGTGCGGTACTCGGCAATCCAAAAATGAAATCCATACTTATGTCTTCCCATTTCCATGAGGGTATAGGCAAAGGTTGAAGTGTACCGGCTACTTTCAAGTGGCTGGCTTTTACTCTCTAACATGTGTCACATTCTGAGACATATTTAGCAATTTCCCTTATCATTCTAGTCCACCAGAAGTTTTGCCTAAGATCTTGATACATTTTGCTACTTCGGGGTGAATAGAAAATTTGGAAAGATGCGCCTCATCAAGAATTTGCTTACGGAGCTCATGATTCTTCGGAATGACTATGCAACTTTCGAACCATAGAACTCCCTTATGGTCCTGGCGGAAACATTTGTATTTCTCTTCTCCTAGAGAGAGTTTTTGTTTGATGATCTTAACTCCTTCATCATGTAGTTGTGCCATGATGATCTGGTCGTGAAGAGTGGGCTCAACTAAGATGTGATTCAGAGTGCCTTGGGAAATAATTTCCAAACAAAGCTTCCTCATTTCTGAACATAATGTCTCATTATAGATTTCCACTGATAGGCAATGGCAATGAGCCTTGCGGCTTAGTGCATCCGCGACTACATTGGCCTTGCCGGGGTGATAGTGCACCTCGAGGTCATAATCCTTGATTAATTCTAGCCATCTTCTTTGTCTCATATTCAGATCGGCTTGGGTGAAGATATATTTGAGACTCTTGTGATCGGTGTAGATATTACAATGAGTGCCCATGAGATAATGTCTCCATATTTTTAGAGCATGAATGACAGCTACTAATTCGAGATCGTGGGTCGGATAATTCTGCTCATGGGGCTGAAGGACTCGTGAAGCATAGGCAATAACTCAATTTTCTTGCATAAGCACACAACCAAGACCAATGCCAGATGCATCACAGTGAACATCGAACGGCTTGGTGTTATCGGGTTGAGCTAACACAGGGGTTGTAGTCAAATGTTCTCTAAGAGTGCGGAAAGCTTCTTCGCATTTCTTATCCCACAAAAACTTTACACCCTTTTTCAATAGTTCAGTCATAGAGTTAGCAATTCTGGAGAAATCCAGAATGAAACGGCGATAGTAACCGGCTAAGCCAAGAAAACTGCGAATCTGATGAACCGAGGTAGGAGGTTTCCAATCCATCACCTCTTGTACCTTGCTGGGGTCAACGGCTATGCCTTCGCTGGAAATTGTGTGGCCCAAGAATTTTACACTATCCAACCAGAATTCGCACTTAGAAAGTTTAGCATAGAGCTGATGGTCTCTAAGACGCTGAAGAACAATGTGCAAGTGCTTATCGTGCTCTTCCTCATTCTTAGAATAGATAAGGATGTCGTCAATGAAAACTACGATGAAATTGTCGAGCTCGGGCATGAATACTAAATTCATGAGATACATGAAATAGGAAGGGGCATTTGTGAGACCAAAGGACATGACCAAGAATTCATATAGTCCATATCGTGTGGAAAAGGCGGTCTTAGGAATATCGCATGGACGAATCTTTATCTGATGATATCCAGATCGAAGATCAATCTTTGAGAAAACTCTAGCTCCAGATAATTGATCAAAGAGAACGTCGATGCGGGGAAGTGGGTATTTGTTTTTAACGGTCACCGCATTGAGAGGTCGGTAGTCCACACATAATCTTAAACTGTCATCCTTTTTCTTTACAAATAGGGTTGGACATCCCCAAGGTGATGCGCTAGGGCGAATGAAACCTTTGTCCAGTAGTTTATGGCCCCTGTGAAGTTGTGAGGACGGAAAGGACGTGCATGCTGCATATCTTTAAATTCAAATAAAGAAATTGAGTATGGATGAACTGTGCAAAAAAAATCCACCCAAAACAGCTAAACCATTAACTAAAGTTCAACGAAGTTCTTGTGTTTTAGTTCAATCTAAGGATATAGTTATCTTAGAGTATGATCCAGCCTTGGGTTTGACCAGTAAAGTGGGCAAGAACTTTAGAAACGCTCCGGTTACTTTTGCGCCTGGTTATACTCAGTTTTGTGCACTATCCAGATTTGTTTATTTGAATGAGCATCAATTTTCGTTATCTCACCTTTTTAGCTTGTGAAGCAGATGGCCGACCAGTTCTTATGGTGGTTAAGTAGGAGGGCCATGCACACTCAGCGTGCCTGCACTGGGAGGGCTTTCCCTCCATCTTGTGGGTTGTGTTGAGCACCGCCGGTTACCCAAACCTGCCTCTTTATGTGGGGCAAGAGTTCATGGAGACACGTGTCCGTCGGTGCCGGGTGCGCATGACCATTCCCCGGCACCCACTCAACCTTGCGTGGCTTGCTATTGAGATAGAAGTAGTCGGGCACCGCTTCATTGATTCGTGGGAGGCAGCAGCCATGAAAGCGCTAACCACATTTCTTGAGCAGCACCCATTGGAGTTGATTCTGGCTCCAGCGGGTCTATTTCCAGCACTCAACGAGGGTGATCCGCTATTGCTGGACAGGTTTGCTCATCTGGGTCACTTGGCAGATCAAATTCCAGTCGAGACTATCATCTTTTCAGCCCGGTGCATTAATGCACTATACCGACTACAAGCACTTCAAAGTAAAGGGATGGAACAGGTGATAGACCTTGCTCAATCCTTCTAGTGGGCAGTTAACCTAAGGGATGAGCAGATGCAAGACTTATTCGAGGAGATTGGTGATCGAGATACTAGGATTGGCCAGCTTGAAGGCCAAGTGCAGACCCTAGAAATAACTGTGGGGGAGCGCGAGGCAATGATCGAGTTCTTGGAAGAACAAATCCATGACCTCAACATCGATTTGGAGGATGCCAATGAACATATCAACATGCATCACGCACAGCAGGCCGCCCTTCATGTTCCACCGGACGTGATGGACATTGACAGTGAGGAAGAACCCGAGGAAATGGAGGGTGTCTCTGATCTTGAGTACGATGTAGTAGTCCCACAGCCCGGACAGATGGGAGCTCACTCCCCGGCGCGCAGCGAGTCGTCTGTCAACAATCTTGATTACTACTAGGAGATAACTTTGGAGTACTTTTGTTTATACTCCTCTTAGTGTAGCCTAACTTTTGTGCAGGTAGTAATAGGCTAGCTTAGAGTTGACAACCACCAGATACAAGGAGTGTAGCCTAGAAGCTAAGAGCACTCGATTTAGGTAGGCTTTAGAGAAGGACTAGAAGTATGTATATATTGACAAGCAGTTGGAAATCAGAGGAGAAGTAGTCGAAATTGCAGATATAGTAGTCGGAAGTGTCACTCAGGCAGCCAGAAAGGTAATCGTTGTATCAAAAAAGTAGTTGAACGAGTCATAGATGCGCCAAGAGTAGGTCATGGGTAGTCGTAGTAATCGGACATATAACTTCAGTAGTTGAAGCAGTCGTGGATATAGAGTAATCGAAGTTGTAGTCGTGCTAAGCAGAGGTGCGACTGAAGTAGCCGGAGTTATAATCGTAGTAGTCGGAAACAAGGTGGAAGCAATCGGATGTGCAGTTGAGGTACTCAAATACAGTGTAGTTAAATTGTAGCCATAGCCGATGATGGTACAGTTCAAACAGTCGAAGATGTAGACGAAGGAGCGGTAGATGTTGTCAAAGCAGTCGGCAATGTCGTCGAAGAAACCGTATGCTAGTCGAGGTAGTCGATGAGGGAGCCATAGTAGTCGGATTGGTAGTCTTGGTAGTCAGAAATGCAGTCGGAGATGGAGTAGTCGGAGGTGTTTTGCATGTCACAGTTTTAGGTTGCTATATTATCTAGTCACTACAAACCTTTGGAAAAAGTTTCAGATAAACAGAATGTGAGCTAGGAAATGTCTCCTAACCAGCCGCAGATTGCATACCGTTTGTAACAAGCCTATCAAGTTCTATATTTTATTTTCCCGTACTATCTTTTGGAATCATTGGAGATTTATGAAGCCTTTGCTGATATTAAATCTCCATGTTTCAGATGGTTGGGGCAACTCGTGACAACCCTGATGGATTCGAAGCGAGCGGCGGCAGGTCGCAGCCGACGCCGCCCCCACCACCGCCACCCAGTCTGGTCGAGGTGATGGCCGCTCAAACCGAATTGGTACGACAACTCGTTCAGGTGCAGCAGCACCACCATCAGCAGCAGGGTGTGCACCATGCACCCCAACCTCAAGTTGCTGGTTACTCGGATTTCTTTGGGATGCAACCCCCTCTGTTTAACTTGACGGAGGAACCTTTGGATGCGGACGTTTGGATTCGTACCATTGAATCCAAGTTTGCATTATTGACACTACCATGTTCGGAGGCCAACAAAGCTCAATTTGCCGCGTAGCATCTTCGCAGTACTACGCGTATATGGTGGGACAGTTTCTCTGCCATGCTTCCGACAAATCATGTTGTTACTTGGGATGAATTCAAGAGTGCATTCCGAGCCCACCATATCCCTGAAGGTCTTATGGAAAGGAAGCTGAATGAGTTTTTGGCTCTTACACTAGGTACCCGCACCGTGTTTCAGTACGCCCAGGCCTTCAACAACCTTGCTCAGTATGCGGGTTATCAAGCTGACACGGATGGCAAGAAGCGTGATCGTTTTCGCAGAGGTCTGAATACCAAGCTCAAGGAACGACTTAATCATATCAGAAGCAACACATACAACGAGCTGGTTAATTTGGCAATCACCTAGGAGGATTGCATTTTAGCCCATCGTGCAGAGAAGAAGAGGAAGGCTCCGGCCGGACCCTCGAGTGCTCAGCCACCGAGGTATCGAATAGTGCAGAATGCAGCACCTAAAGCTCTTCAGAATGCCCCTCAGCTAGGGCATTGGATTATCAGACCCCCTTAGCAACAGGGTGTGGCCAGACCCCTTGCTCCACAGCAAAATGGTCCAAGGCCGAATACCCAGCAGCCACCCCGCCAGAACAACAACAACCGATGCTTCAACTATGGGAGTTCCACTCACTTTGTTTGAGATTGCCCTCAGTCCAAATAGCAAGCTCAAGGCCAAGGCTCCAGTACCGACCACAAAAACCAAGGCAATAAGCAGACTGTTCAAGTCAAGCGAGGGCAGATAAATTTCACCACTCTGGCAGAACTTCCTGATGGCGCACCGGTCATGACAGGTACATTATCTATCCACCGCAAGCCCGCTGTTATATTATTTGAATCTGGTGCATCACATAGTTTCGTTAGTGCAAAAGTGGGTTTGGATTTATGTCACACGAGAAAGTCGTATATGTTAGCTACACCGGGTGGTAAAATTGCTTCAAATCAACTCATAAGAAACGTACCAATTAAATTGGGTACCAAAGTCATCAACACCGACTTGATTCTCTTGGCACTTCAAGACATCGATGTTATTTTGGGAGTAGATTGGATGACTCAACATGGAGTAACCTTAGATCTTGCCTCCCGAGCCGTTGAAATGAATTCCTCGACCCAAGGAACTACCACTCTATATTTGCCTTTCCGAGAATGCACAAATGCATGTGCTCTTACTAAAGTCCATTCAGAACTAGAAGAAATTCCGGTAGTACGCGAGTATGCTGATGTTTTCCCAGATGACTTACCCGGTATGCCGCCTGATCGAGACATAGAGTTTGTCATTGAACCGCAGCTAGGCACTGCGCCTATCTCTAAACAACCGCCACCCAAAGAATTAGCAGAATTGAAAATACAGTTGCAGGAACTTCTAGACAAAGGCTATATTCATCCCAGTGCCTCACCTTGGGGTTGCCCAGCTCTTTTTGTGAAGAAGAAATATAATAGTTTGAGGTTATGTATAGACTACCAACCTCTCAATGCGGTGACTATCAAAAACAAATATCCACTTCCTCGCATTGATGTTGTTTTTGATCAATTATCTAGAGAAAAAATCTTTTCCAAGATTGATCTTCGTTTTGGATATCATCAAATCACGATTCGACCATGTGATATTCCAAAGACCGCTTTCTCCACTTGATATGGACTATATGAGTACTTAGTCATGTCTTTTGGTCTCACGAATGCTCCTGCCTATTTCATGTATCTCATGAATTCGGTTTTTATGCCGGAGCTTGACAAGTTTGTCATGGTCTTCGTTGCCAACATTCTTATTTATTCCAAGGACGAGGAGGATCATGCTAAACATTTGCACATTGTTCTCCAACGTCTCAGAGACCCTCAGCTATATGCTAAGTTCTCCAAATGTGAATTTTGGTTGGATAGTGTGAAATTTTTGGGCCATACTATCTCCAGTAATGGTATCTCAGTTGACCCCGGTAAAGTTCAAGAGGTGATGGATTGGAAAACTCCCATGTCCGTTCATCAAATTCATGGTTTTCTTGGTTTAGCTAGTTATTATCGCCGCTTCATTCCGGATTTCTCCAGAATTGCTAAACCTAAGATTGAACTGTTGAAGAAGGGAGAAAAATTTGTGTGGGATGAAGATTGTCAAAAATCTTTCCACACTCTTCGTGAACACTTGACTAGAGCCCTAGTCTTAGCTCAACCTGACACTACCAAACCATTTGACGTTTACTGTGACGCATCTGGTACGAGTTTGGGTTGTGTACTTATGCAAGACAACCAGGTTATTGCCTATGCTTCACGAGCACTTCGGCACCATGAAAAGAATTACCCAACACATGATCTAGAGTTAGCAGCCGTCATTCACGCTCTTAAGATCTGAAGGCAGTACCTTATGGGCACCCATTGCAATATTTACACCGATCATAACAGTCTCAAGTATATATTCACACAAGCCAACCTAAATATGAGACAAAGACGATGGTTGGAATTAATCAAAGATTATGATCTTGAGGTGCACTACCAAAGACAATCATTTCTGACCGCGGCACTCAGTTCGTAGCACGCTTTTGGGAACAATTGCAAGAATACCTTGGTACAAAATTAATTCGAAGCTCAGCTTATCATCCTCAGACCGACGGCCAAACAGAAAGAGTAAATCAAATTCTCGAAGACATGCTTAGAGCTTGTGTCATTCAGTATGACAAGAATTGGGACAAACGTTTACCTTTAGCAAAGTTCTCCTATAACAACAGCTATCAAGCAAACCTGAAGATGGCACCATTCGAAGCATTGTATGGATGAAGGTGTCGAACTCCGTTGAGCTGGTCACAAACTGGAGAGCGCAAAATCTTTGGACCAGACTTGGTAGTAGAGGCAGAAGAAAAAGTGAAAGTTATCCAAGGAAATCTTAAAGTTGCCCAATCTAAGCAAAAGAGTTATTTTGACAAGAGGAGAAAACCCTTGAAATTTGACGTTGGTGATCATGTCTACCTTCGGGTTTCACCAACCAAGGGGGTGCAACGATTTGGAGTGAAAGGAAAGTTAGCCCCTCGGTATGTTGGTCCATATGAAATCATTGAAGAATTTGGACCTGTGGCCTATAGGTTGCGACTTCCTTCGCAACTTGCAACCATTCATGCCGTTTTCATATCTCTCAATTGAAGAAATGTGTCAGAATTCCTACCAAAATTGTGGAACAACAAGAAATCATGGTAGAACCAGATCTCTCTTATGTGGAGCAACCCATCAAAATCCTTGACCAAAAGGAAAGAAGTACCCGAAGAGTGGTGATTAAAATGTATAAAATCCAGTGGAACCATCACATTGAAGAAGAAGCCACATGGGAGACTGAAAGTTATCTCAATCAAAAGTTTCCTAGTTTTCTTAGTTCCATCCATGGTACACACCTTCCGCACTTAGTTTTCATCCGAATCTCGGGACGAGATTCTTTTTAACGGGGGTAGGCTGTGACACCCTGGGTGTCTAAAATATTAAATAAAGATCCAAACCATGAAATCAGTCACAAAAGAGCAAAAAAATTTTGAAACAACTTATCAATTATACCTTTCAACTAAATAAATATGTGTATATGTATGTATGCATAAAACAATTGAACCCGTACAAGCAAACTCTTGTAACTTTCAAAATTGATCACATTTGAACCTGTAATTTTAATGGCACCTTTGTCATAACAAAAGCAACAAAAGTCTATTTGAACTCAAAGGCTAACAGTGCAAAAATTCACATTAAATGACGTGTCATTTAAATGCTTGTTTTCGTAATTTCAAAATAACTTTTAAACCGTAGCTTAAATGAACTTTGGGCTAAAACAAAAGTTGTAGATTTTCAAGTTCCCTACAACTTTTGTGTTTAGAGTTTTCAAGTTCCTGTTTGAAATTTTAGGAAAATTTAATCTTAATCCCGGCCCTTTTCTCTCCCCTCCCCTGTTCTGCTCCAGCTGGCAGTGAGGTGTCACCACGCGGCAGGGCATCCCTGCGCCAGCGAGCCACGCCAAGGCACGAACCCCAATGGGCCCGACCAGCCACCATTCGAGCCTACTACAGGCGATTTGCCCCTCCCCGTATTCCACCCCGGCTAGCCCGCGAGCGCCACGCGGCTGACGATGCCCGACGGTCGAGCCACGATGCGCCAGCGAAGACGCGCCCTTGCCGCGACCTTGTCCCGGCTGCCCCTCCCTCCGTTGTGTCGCACCCAGCTGCATCGCCAGTCCCCCCTCTAGCGCCTATAAAAGCCACCCCGGGGCACCTCAGTTCGTCGCCCCCAACCTCCAACTCCGATGAGCAGTCACCTGCGCGTGGATGCAGTAATCCACCCCCACATTGCCCAAAACAACCCTTCCCCCACCTTCTCCACCTCACCCCGAAGCTACACAGGCATTCCCCGCACCGTTTCCCTCACCGGGCCATCGCCTCCACCATCCGCCCCCACCGCCGGCTCTGTGCCACCGTCGGCACGCCGCCTCGGTCCATCCCTTCCCCACCCAAGACCTCAAATAGGTGCGGTTTGTTCCTCTCTTGCATCTCCCACAATCACCCCTCACCATCGGCAACCATAGTCGCTGGATTTTTGGCCGGCAGTAGCCGTTCCCCTGTACCAAGGACCCATGTACGTCGATTTCAATCGTCTGAGAAGTTTTCTGTAAATCTCAGGGACACATCTGTATACCTGGAACAAGAACTCGAAAACCAATCTACAAATTTTAAAAATGCATAACAACTCATAGAAGAATCGTAAAAACACAAGCTATGATGTGCTGGAATCCTTAAGTATAGATCTACAACTTTGTAACAGGACCTTAAATCTGTTTCCACATGATTTTAGATGTGGATTTAAATCTTTAAATAACTTTTAATTGTTCCAAGAGATTCAAGAAAGAGCTGCTCGTGAAACTTGAATGGTAGCTTTAGTGCTAAGAGTTTAGCCGTTCATAAAAATTTCATACTCTAAATCCAAGCACAACCAGTGGTTTCGAGTGCTTCTGTTATAAGCTAGATCCCTTTTTAAACTAAAATGTTAACCTCTGTTTCTTGCATAAGAAAAATCTACAAAATGTGCAGTAAACTACTCATTCGAGTAGGTTTGATTAGTAAGAAGTTGAGCACCAGTTTTTTGCATTGTTGTTCTATGCAAGTAGATCTTGCTCATAGCAATAGCTGTTTAATAAGCTTTTTCATGAGTAACCGGTTGAATAAAAATGAATGAAGCTTTTACAAGTAAGGTTATATGTAAGTAACAAACTCTACACAAAAATCCGAACTCAGGAGCTACCTTTACAAGTAGTTCTGCAACCCAGAAACTACCTCTGCGAGTAGTTTCGGTTAACAAATGCTCCTTGTTAAAAATAACCGAACACATGCACAACCACCCGCTCGCTTAATGAAGTCAGTTAATATAGATAAGTACTCGATAAATGACTGCCCAAGGAAAAGAAAATGAAGTACTTGGCTACTTAACTTAAGTTTTGACTACTTTATAATGCAATCTTGTACCAGTAAAACCACTCATCCATGTGCATTCATATAGACTCGACTACTCTCACCGACGGGATCTACAATCTGGTGCCCGAGTCCGAGAGTGAGCAGCACGAAGCTCAGGTGAATCTAACAGCAGTCGCTGAAGACCCGGACCAACGTTCGGAGGAAGCCCCGGCTAGTTTTACACAAGAAGGCAAGCCCCGGTGCATGATCCCAGTTTTTAAATTATGAAACTGTTGTTCCTTTTGCTTGTGCATTTAAAGTTCATAGGAGTTGATTGGACCCCTAGCTGCATAATCCTAGGTACCTTTGTAATGACTACTAGAACAGGAAGATCGAATAGATGATATGCTAATAGGTACGGTAAAAGTCGAGTAGTTTTCTGCTACTCGCGAGAACTATAGGAGTTGAATGTTTACCGCATGCTGCAACTATAAGGTTGGCAGGTGGGGGTGTGCTAAGTACTCCTGGTTGAGGCCCCATCTAAGTACAGAAAAATGCGAAGGCCGCAGTGTGTGGTAGCAGTGGTTAAGCGTTTGAAAGTACTAACCACATGCCGAGAATATGGTAATCAGTAAGCTTAGGTACCTGATTGAACCAGTGCGTGGACAGGCTCTACCATCTTGACGCTGTCCCATGGGTCCAATGGTGAGTGCAAGAGGGGTCATGACCTAGTGTCGTCCGTGGTTCGTGGACTTCTTGTACTCGAGGCCGGTGGCCCTAATCCATAAAACGGGGATAAAGGGGAAAAGTTGCACGTGTGACTCTTGGAGTAACCACGTGACGTGTGTTTAGGTTTCCCTTGCAAGCTTAAGAAATTCGATTCGAATCATCCATTTCTCGCGGTGACTGAGACTGCTTAACACTCTTGCCACATAGAGTAACAAGAGGAACTATGCTTATGATGAAACTTGTTGGATGATTAATTGTTTTCCACCATGTGTTGATTAGAATTAGATGCTCATCTAGACTGGTTAAATGAACTAGAATATGGAAAGCTAAAATATGAAATGAAGGACCTACTCTTTGTTGCTTTTAAGCAAAAAGAAAACCCTAGAACCTTAGAGCCTTGCATGATTAGTAGTCGGTATTTCCATACCACTAGTTAGGTAAGACTTGTTGAGTATTAGTATACTCAGCCTTGCTTGTGGCAATGTTTTCAGGTATGCCTGTTGAAGATATGGTAGCTGGTTTGGCTTGGCCGAGTGCTTTGCCGACTGGTTGGACAGTGGAATGGGATCCTTCCCCGACTAGTAATGACCCTGCCAAAGCTAGTTGATCGTGTTTTTGTTTCCGCTACAGCAAAACTCGGAATAAAGTTTTTATGTTGAACTTTAAAAGTACTCGAGTGGTATTTTCGACTTGTAATAATTCATGCCCGACTGGTGCCAATAAAATCTGTGGAATGTTGTACTCTCTGGACTTGCCGTCGTGCGAGTTATGTGTATGCTTGGTTTCGATAGAAATATTGAGTGGTTGCATTGGGATCTACCCGATAGACTGTCGGATTAATCCGTTTGAAGTGCCTGGTGGCCAGTTCATCTACAAGGATGATGGTTAGTGCACTTGAGCCGGGTTAATTCGGGCGGTTCTGCCACATGTGAGCATTGGGCTCGGTGCAGCCCTTTTACAGGCGCGCAGGGGGAGGAGGGGCTGGGCGCGAGCCGACTGGTGGAGATGCGGCCGGGACAAGGGCGCAGCGTCGCCGGCGCGTCGTGGCTCGGCCGTCGGGAATCGACGGCCGCGTGGCGCGTGTGAGTTGGCAGGGGCGGGATACGGGGCGCGGCAAATCAACGGCACCAGCCCCGGTCAGTGGCTGGTTGGGAACCGTTGGGGGTCGTGCCTTGGCGCGGCTTGCTGGGGCAGGCATCATCGGCCAGGTGGCCGGCAGCCGCTGCCCCTCGATGGGATAGAACAGGGGAGGGGAGAGAAGAGAGAGGGAGGGAGAGAAGGGCCGGGATTCAAATTAGATTTTCTCAAAATTTTCGAACAGGAACTTAAAAAACTCTAAACACGAAAGTTGTAGGGAAGTTTAAAATCTAAAAATTTTGTGTTAGCCAAAAGTTCATTTGATCCATGGTATAAAAGTTATTTTAAATTCAAGACTACTAGGATTTGAATTACTAGTCATTTCTTGTGTTAAATTTTGAATTTGCAAATGGTGTGTTTGAAGTACACTCTGTAAGGTACTAAAATATGATTGTGTTTTTATACTACATTTGTCATGAAATGTGGAGCACGAAAAGGTTATAAACACAAAAGGAAAAAGTCTCACATACACACATACATACACATGCACATTCACATTCATACACATGCATATGCACACACACAATTAAATGCATTGTTTTAATGATTGTGGGTTATTATGCATGATGCTATGTTTAGATTTTCTTGCTTAGTGTTCTAAACAACTAGGGTGTTACACACGCCCATCGAGGGATACCTCCGAGGTGGTGAGTTTGTAGGTAGGGTGTCGCCGAGATCAGGAACTCGAAGGTGCAAGGAACACAAAGTTTAGACAGGTTCGGACCGCTGAGAGCGTAATACCCTACATGCTGTGTGGTTTGTATTGCCTTAAGTGGTGATCGGGTGATCTGTTGTTTGGACGGGGTCCCTGTCCACCCTTATATAGTTTGGGGGATAGGGTTACATGGAAGTTCTAGTCGGATACGAGCCTAGGAATCCTACCCGAGTACTTTTCGGGTAGTTTTCTTCTATTCCAACTAGTTCTACTATTGCTTGAGTAGTTCTACTATGCTACAAGTAGTTACAACTGGTGTAGGGCGTGGGTCATGTCTCACCCCTTATCCTATAAGATGTAGGCCATGTGCGCAGTCCCGTGGGCCCGGGTCTGACAAGCCCCCGAGCTCTTCATAATCGAGTACTGCAAGCTTCCGAGTACTTCTGAAGGCATCTTTGAGTTCTCTCGAACTCCATCTTGAAGGTGTCTTCCGAGTACTTCCTTGGCTGCATCGATGCTATGAGGTGCTCATGCCCCGAGTAGTTGTCAAGTCTTATTTCATATGGGGTGCGATTGAACTCGCACTCCATATGGAGTAGCCCCCGAGCCTTAGGTTGACACGTAGAATCAGGCTGAGGGTCAATTTAGTCTTGAGTCTTCTGTCCTTATCTTCCAAATGATTTGAAAAATAAGTTGCTTGATGACACGTGTCCCGCAGCCCCCGAGCCTTGAATCCAAATCCCCAAGGTTTGGAATAAAGGATCCAAAGAATCATGGCATGCAATATATGACGGTAAAGACTTGATGGTTAAGATGGGCAAATTGGTTCAGAAATTTGAAAACCACTTTTTTCGGAATGACTTCTCTGAAAAAAAGGTTAAACAAATAACTTCTCCAAAAAGCGCCCTAAATTACCGCTCAAATGAAACCTTGTTCGATGAGAGCCGTGTCGTATCCAGCCCCCGAGCCTGGGAGCTAGATGTGTCGCACAAGATAAACCTAATAGTCGGTGGCGCCAACGCCCGAGCCTAGGCATTGGCCAAGTTGCCGTTGGATCTTGAACTGTCGATGAAGCTGACTAGTCGGAGTCGATTCCGACTAGTTTTGTAGGCAACACGAGTAGTTGAAGTAGTCGACAACGTGTAAAACTAGTCGAGAACTAGTAAACGCAGTGTCGTGGGAGCGAGGCCCCTTAAGTAACATAGAGTATTAGTCGAGAACTAGTAATCTGAGCATTACTGGAAGTATGGGAGCGAGGCCCCTTCAGTAAACTTGCACGTAGTATCAGTCATGAACCAGTAGAACGGAGTAATACTGGAAGTGTGGGAGCAAAGCCCCTTCAGTAAACTTGCATGTAATACCAGTCGTGAACTTGTAAACGGAGTTGTACTAGAAGTATGGGAGTGAGGCCCCTTCAGTAACATAGAATACTAATCAGAAACTAGTAGTCCGAGTGTTACTGGAAGTATGGGAGCGAGGCTCCTTCAGTAAACTTGCACGTAATACCAGTGGTGAACTAGTAAAAGGAATTGTACTACAAGTATGGGAGGAAGGCCCCTTCAGTAACATAGAATACTAGTCGTAAACTAGTAATCTGAGCATTACTGGAAGTATGGGAGCGAGGCCCCTTCAGTAAACTTGCATGTAATACGAGTCGTGAACTAGTAAACGGAGTAATACTGGATGTGTGGGAGTGAAGCCCCTTCAGTAACATAGAATACTAGTAGGAAACTAGTAATCTGAGTGTTACTGGAAATATGGGAGCGAGGCCCCTTAAGTAAACTTGCACGTAATACTAGTCATGAACTAGTAAACAGAGTAATAATTGAAGTATGGGAGCGAGGCCCATGCAGTGAACTACACGTAGTACCGGTCGTGAACCAGTAGAACAGAGTAGTACTGGAAGTATTGATCTCCAATTGCCTACTGAAGATGATTCCTTGGGAAGGCCATGAGAATTCACATGTTGCCATGCGAAAACATCACGGTTGGCCCGAAGGAAGTGACAATGAGGTCCTTCATGTGGGGCTGAGCAGTTCCGTGTATGACGCCGCAAGAAGATGTCTTGGTTGGGTAAGGATGAAAACATCAGAGATGCTCGATATTCCAGGACTTTGGGACCTCCTGGCCATCAGGGTACTATAAGCGATACGACAATGGTCCTGTAACCTTGTGCATGATGAAGGGTCCCTCCCATCACGAATTAAGCTTGTGCAGCCCGGTTTCATCCTGGATGCGGCGAAGGACCATATCTCCAACGTTGAAACATCGTCGTTGAATGTTCCAGTCGTGGTAACGACGGACGCCTTGTAAGTAGTGGGCCGACTGGAGCAAAACATTGCATCTGAGTTCTTCTGCCGAGTCGAGTTCGAGATGTCTTGCATCATTAGCCCCGCCTTCTTCATACATCTCCAGTCGAGGAGATTGCCACATGACATTAGCCGGTAATATAGCTTCGGACCCGTATACGAGGAAAAAGGTGATTGTCCTGCGGATTTGCTTGGTTGTGTGCGAAGCCCCCCAGATTACTGATGAGATCTCATTGATCCACTTGCCGCCCGTTTTGCTGTTCTCGATCAACTCCTTGGGCACCCCTGGCATATCCGCTGGTTTCCATGTGAATATGTCATGGTTACCCCTAAGGAAGCTGACGAGTGCGCTTTCCTATTTCTCACTAAAGTCGCCTTCGATCAAAGCAGTCTTGGACGAGTCACCTTCTTGCAACTTGATGGCCTTGATGCCGATGTTGCTAGGGTTGGGTTTTACACTCGACTTGCTAGGACTCTGGATGGAGATCTCCATCTCTGAGTTAGTGAGCTTTTGCGCAGCCGCGAAGACTTCCACAGAAGGTTTTGGAAAACATGATGTCGTAGCGTACTCGATCACCTCTTGGTCGCAGTCGTACAACTTCATCAAGTCACCGCGGAATGTGAGTACGCCTGTTTTGCTTGGCATCTTGAGTAGTAGGTAGATGTAGTGGGGCACAACCATGAATTTGGCCAAAGCTGGCCTGCTGAGGATGGCGTGGTATGACGACTCGAAGTTAGCCACCTCGAACTTCATGTACTCCGTGCGGTAGTTCCCTTTCATCCCGAAGGTGACTGGCAGGACCACTGATCCGAGTGGTGTAGCCGCGTTTCCCAGGACGATGCCATAGAATGGAGCTTTTCTAGGGGTGGGCATCTTGGAAATGTCCAGCCCTATCTTCTTCAAAGTACTCTCAAAGAGCAGGTTGAGGCCGCTCCCGCCGCCGATGAGTACTTGAGTCAGCTTTGAGCCCGCCATGACTGGTTCTAGCCCGCCGAAGATGACGTTGACGACATTCTTCAGGTCTTGAAAATCTTGAGCCCCCGACTTGTCACCCTCGTCGTCGTCCTCTTGATCCTTTTGCTTTCCATCTTGAGGAAGGGGTGCGGCGTTGAGTGACTTGCGGAGGCTGACGCACTCGAAGAAAGTATGCCGGGACTTTGGGTGCATCGGGCATTGTTTGTCCAGGACTTTCTCAAACTGTGCTTGATTGCTCCCCGACTTCTTGCCCCGCGGATTGCGCTCAACAGCCGTGACTTCATGGTCTAGCTTGTGCTTTCGAGGATTCCCCGAATTGTTCCGTTGGCCCTTGTCGAAGTGGTTGTCGTCGTTGCCCTGCTTGTCGTTGTTGCACTTGGGAAAGCGATCGTTCTCCTCGTCCTCCTGGTCAGCCCACCGTGCCATCATGTCGCACAGTTCCACGGTGGTAGTCGGGGGGTTGCGTCCGAAGTCGTGGTACATGTGCTTTGAGAAGTTGCCATTCTTGAAACAGCGGATGATGTCCTCGTCGGTGATGTTGGCGATGGTGGCTCGCATCTCAAAGAAACGTCGGGTGTAGGACCTCAGGTCTCGTTCATCTTCTGCTTGACATGGGACAAATCATGATGAGTACTTGCTCGGATCATGGATCCCTGGACATTGTCGACGAAGGCTCGCTTGAGGTCCTCCCTGGAGTCAATGGAGTTTGGTTTAAGGCTTTCAAGCCAAGTGAGAGGTGCGGATTCCAAGGTTACCGGGAAGTAGAGTGCCTTGGTGGAGTTGGATCCCCCTAAGACCTTGATGCCAACCGAGTAGCATCGAATCAATTGGCGCGCGTCTTGCTTGCCATCATACTTGGGGATGCCGACTGGTTTAAAATCCTTCGGGTAGGATTTCTGTAGCCTGTCGTTATCGTCATTGTCGTGGTACTTGTCGGGACAGTCCCTTCTCCTTGCCTTCGATGATGCACAAGCTATTTAAACCACAAGTTGATTAAACTTCAAGAGTAGGCATCAACAAAATTAAAGTATGCATTTCATTAAATAAAACACATATGCTGAAATTTAAAAACCAAGCAACATATATATTTTTTTCAACTTGACACAAAAAGAACAAGTAATATTGATATCTTCAATGAATGAAAATGAATGCAAATGCCATGACTTCTTTTACATCGCACCCCTCCTCGGGCAACGCACGATGTGTACCGGTACTATCGCAACCAAAGGATCGCGATCTGCTTCCAATGCATATAAATGCAAATGCACATGACCTGATGAATTGTAATAAATATTGACACCTCAACTCATGTGTCAAAACAACATAAGACAATTGTTTATCCAGTTTAAAGACAAATAAGACCATCATGATCATATCAGCCATAGTTCTAAAATAAAGAGAAGGTGAAGTAAATAGCAAACCAAAACAGTAGAAAACCACCGCTACAATTACTTGCCTCCGATCAAAGGCGACAACCACTTCAAGCGCGATCCGAAGCCCTACCACCTGTTTTGATAATAAAATTTCAATTCACCAACTCAACAAACATATAAGAACAGTAGATAAATTGTTCCTACACCTGAAACCCTCAAACCAAAAGGCTAAAACATCTTTAATCACATTCATTCGATAAGAGCAGCAGTGCTTCTTTCTTTTTTATGTTTTAACATACAACAGCAACCACAGAAAATGAATACACTTTAGAGATCTACGGAAAGAGATCTAAAAGTTCGCTTTATAACTCATATATAAATTATATCATTAAGGAAGCCTAAACCTTAACTGAACATCGCTGCATTTTTCTGACAGAAAAACCGGATGTGCCAACAAATAAATTCATGTCTGCAGTTCTAGAAATGGTAAAATTATGAATCATATACCTATCAAAAGATTGAAACATATACTAAAGCATTATACTAATTTGGGGTACCATTGTCTGCAGCAAGGATGCCTAAGACCAGGAAGAACTGAATACTGTCAGAACAACCATGCCTTTACCAGCAGCCATCTTTTGATTTCAATATCTCTAAAACTACTGCTCCAAAAATTATCAAATACTGCTTAGGAGAAAGATAAAGGAATTATGTACAGCTGTTCCAACTATCACCAAGAGAAAATCGGTCATTAAGGTGGTCTAAAACTGAATAGATCTAAAACTGTTCTGGACATTGACAGAAATCGACAGCCATAAGGGAAAGACCATATCTCCAAGATTACTCGGCCTAGAATTGGAATTCTTGATCCCAAAGAATATTATGATGTCCTCTATAGAAGTATGAATTTTCCACGAATTTAACACGCCTAAAAACATTGAGGAACCTCAGGAAAAAGGTAACTGCACACTCTGAAAATTCCTGGGCGTCCAGAAAATGATCAATTCAACAATTCCCCATGAGACCTTGCCTCTAATCGACATACATCACTGGCTACTATACAAAGACAAATTCATGCAGAACACATGTGGTGCACAGGAGTAAAGCCTCACCTAGGGTTTCTCCTTGAACAACAGCGAGGAACAGCGGGGAACACGAAGATCTAGCACCTCTTCTTACTCCTCTCCGCCATCTGGTTCCGATTTGCTAGTTCTCTTTGCTGCCTTTCCCTTTCCCCTTCGTGATCCCATGACAGCAGCAGCAACCAGATCAGAGGGAGGAGAATGAACACTCGACCACAAGAAGAGGATGGGAGGGGGGTTCACCTGCAGATCCTGTACTCTCCTATCTGCTCAGTGCAACGCTGGAAAGGAGGCGACGAGTAGGGTAGGCAAACCTGTGCTAGGGTTTGGGGATGACCAGAAAAGGAAGTGGCGGCTGAGGGAGAGGAAACATACGGGAAAAGGAAACGTTAAGATCCTTCAACGGGAGGAGAAACGCTCAGGGACTGTTCATGCGATTACTGTAGCAATAGATTGAGAAACAAAATCATAACTCTTTGATCCTAATTCCAAACGATGCATATGAGTAGTCAAACGGATTGCATTCGGCAAGATCTTCGCATCCGTACTCTCAGACTCTCCATCCGGCCAGCAAATAAAAGAAAACAACTCTTTAGCCTCTCTTCAAATACCCGGTCAACCATTAAATAAATTATGTATTCCAACTTGTAAAGCATATTTTTATACTTTACGGATACCGAGTGTTACATTCTACCCCCTTTAAAAGAATTCATCCTCGAATTCTGTCGTTCTACGATAGCGATTAACATAAAGCAGAGAAAAAGAATATTAAACTTCACAATACTCACCAGTCTCAAAAAGTTCGGGGTACTTTGTGCGCATCTGCTCCTCAAGCTCCCAAGTGGCCTCACGCTCAGACTAGTTACTCCATTGAACCTTTACATATTTGATAGTCCTCCTTCTCATAGCTCACTCTGACGAGTCCAAAATAGGCACTGGGCGACACTCCACAGTCCAGTCCTGCTGAACAGTGATCGGTTCTAGATCAATCATGTGCTCTGGATCACGCAGATACTTTCTCAACATGGATACATGAAAGACACTATGCACCCCTAGCATGGATTCTGGCAACTGCAAGCGATAAGCCAAACTGCCAACTCAGGCTATGATCTCAAAAGGACCAATGTACCGTGGGCTAAGCTTCCCAGTTGTACCAAAACGCACAATGCCTTTAGTTGGAGATACTTTAAGAAGAACCTGATCACCAACATCAAATTCGAGCGCTCGCCTCCTCACATCTGCATAACTTTTCGCTTTGAGCCGCCAACATATTTTGACGTATCTCCTGCACCTTCTCAGCAGTTTGTTGAACCCAGTCTGGACCAACCAATGATCTCTCGCCCAAAGTCTCCCAACACACCGGGGAAACACACCTCCTACCAAACAAAGCCTCATAAGGTGCCATCTTGATACTAGCCTGATAGCTATTGTTATAAGCAAACTCAGGCAAAGCTAAATGATCCTCCCAACTGCCCTTCCAAGAAAGGATACAAGCATGAAGCATATCTTCCAAAGTTTGAATAGTTCGCTCTGACTGACCATCTGTTTGGGGATAAAAAGCCACACTAAGTGAAAGCTTTGTACCCAAAGCATCATGCAAACTCTGCCAAAATTTGGACACAAACTTGGAGTCCCTGTCTGAAACAATAGATTTAGGCACACCATGTAGTCTTACGACTTCCTTCATGTACAATGGACCAACTCTTGAGCTGAATTAGTTGTCTTCATCGGAATGTAATGCGCTGACGTAGTGAGTCTATCAACAAGCACCAATATAGCATCTTTACCTCGAGGTGAGCGAGGTAAGCCAACTACAAAGTCCATAGTGATATGCTCCCACTTCCACTCTGGAATTTCCAAAGGCTGCGATAAACCTGCAGGTCTCTTGTGCTCAGCTTTTACCTGCTAACACACAGCACAAGATGCTACAGATTTAGCAACATCAACTTTCATCCTTTTCCACCAGAAGCTCTGCTTAAGAACTCTATACATCTTAGTCTCACCAAGATGAATAGTATATGGGGTCCGATGGGCCTCTCTTAAGATATCTATCTTCACATCTGATTACTGTAGCACACAAAGACGTCCTCTAAAGTACCACATCATGCTCATCAACACTAAACTCTTGAGGCCTGCCATCTGCAATCAAATGCTCATGTTGTTGTGCCTCATGCACCCGCTCAAGTATGGGTGACTGGATAAGCAACCGGGTCTCCTTACGTACGGTGCCTGCATAGCAAAATGAGACACCCAAATGCTCCAAATCTGTTACCAAGAACATCACTGTCTTATGAACACCTGTCCTACTAAGAGCATCTACCATAACATTAGCCATTCCGGGGTGATACTGGATTGTCAAATCATAGTCGCTTATCAAATCAACCCATCTACGTTGCCTTAAGTTTATCTCTTTCTGAGTAAAGATATACTTTAGGCTTTTATGATCAGTAAAAATATCTCAAGATTCACCATAGAGATAATGTCTCCATGACTTAAGAGCAAAGACCACTGCTACCAACTCTAAATCATGGGTAGGATAGTTCCTCTCATGTTTCTTCAACTGTCCAGAAGCATATGCAATTACCTTGCCATCCTACATTAGAACACAACCAAGACCTATACGGGAAGCATCCGTATAAACCATGAAGCGCTTACCTCTCTCATGCAGAACCAAAATAGGAGCATTCACCAACTTATCCTTCAGAGTTTGGAAACTAGCCTTACAGAGCACCCTTCTCAGTAAGTCTAGTCATTGGTTTAGCAATACTAGAGAAATCATGTACGAAATGACAATAATAACTAGCAAGACCAAGGAAACTCCGAACCACACCCTTCTCAGTAAGTCTGGTCATTGGTTTAGCAATACTAGAGAAATCTTGTACGAAACGACAATAATAACTAGCAAGACCAAGGAAACTCTGAACCACACCCTTCTCAGTAAGTCTAGTCCTTGGTTTAGCAATACTAGAGAAATCTTGTACGAAATGACAATAATAACTAGCAAGACCAAGGAAACTCCGAACCTCAGTAACATTAGTAGGCCTTTGCCACTTAACATTAGTAGGCATAAAACTTATTCTTCCAAAGAGCATCCAAGACGAGACTAAGATGACGCTGATTTTCTTCCTCTGACTTGGAGTAGATCAATATATCATCAATAAACACAACAACAAAGTCATCCAAGTACTCATGCAACATCCTATTCATCGCTTCCATAAACACAGCAAGAGCTTTCGTTAGTCCAAAAGACATAACACCATACTCACAATGCCCATACCTTGTACTAAATGCAGTCTTCTCGATATCTTCCTCCTTAATCCTCAACTGATGATAACCAGATTGCAAATCAATCTTGGAGAATACCTTAGATCCCCTCAATTGATCAAAAAGGGCATCAATACGAGGTAAAGGATACTTATTCCTGATGGTCACTTGATTAAGACCGCGATAATCAATGCATAGCCTCTAAGTGCCATCCTTCTTCTCAACAAACAACACTGGAAAGGCCCAAGGTGACTTACTAGGTCTTATGAAACCCTTAGCAAGAAGATCATCTAGTTGTTTCTTCAACTCAACATGCTCTACTGGAGCCATCTTATACGGTATCCTATAGATAGGTTCCGTTCCAGGAACTAATTTGATCTCAAAAACTGCATCACGCTCAGGAGGTATGCTTGGAAGATCATCAGGAAAAACTTCCAGATAATGACACACCACTGGGATATTCTCCACTTGTAAGGCCACCTCAGTACCCTCCACCATAGCCAAAAGAATACCAGACTTCCTTGTCCAGCGATCCGGGAACATTTGGTACAACAAAGAGAGAGAGTACTTCATAGCACTCCCCTGAAAGATCACCTCCCTACCCGAAGGTGCTTGTAAAGCAATCATATTCCAAAAACAAGAGATAATTGTTTGGTACTGAGAAAGCTAATCCATAACAAGAATAACATCAAATGGCTCTAAAGGAGTCACCACCAAATTAGCAACAAAGACCTCATCGGCGAGAACAATAGAACAGTCAGGACAAACAGAACAACTAGATATAGGACCTCTAGCCGAACTGACAACAACAGACTGACTAATCTTCTGCATAGATAGACTAGCACGAACTACAAAACCCTCTGAAACAAACGAGAAGCTAGCGCTAGAGTCGAAATAAACACGTGCATCAAATTAATCAACTGAAATAATATCTGTCACCACATCTCCACGATCTCTGTCATCAGTAGAGGGCATAGAATACATCCTCGGAACACCCGTAGAGGAAGAACCTGGAGTATAGCCACCAGGTGTCGAAGCCCAAGGCGTAAGAGGAACTGAAGGAGCAGTAGCCTGAGGCGGTCGAAGAGCCCTAGACTATGGCAACGAAGGAGTAAACGATGTAGTCGAAGGTGCAATCAAGTACTGAGGATACACTGGTGCTGGCAGGTACTGCTGCGTAGGTGGTTGTTGGCGCTAAAATCGGCCGGATAGGAATCGGCCGATGGGTCTTCAGCGTCGGACACACGACCCGGGAGAATCTGCTTAGCTCCTGTTCGGGTTATCGCCCTGGTGCGGTTCGCGCTGCGTGCCAGTCAATCTGACCTGTTGATTGACAAGGAAATAGAGTATTAAATTCCAGGCGCGTCGATCGGCTAGAGTTCCGATCCGTCCTGAGGAGCGCGTCGGCGGCGAATCGACCGATTTGCTGTAGAGATGATCGGCTATGGATCAGCCGATGATCGAATAGTAATCGTAAAGAAAACTGCTGGAGCGATCTAGATGATTACTACAGAAGCAACACTTGAAATAGATCTAATCAGCTGTATAATGATAAATCGAAGGAGAACAATGACGAAGCTGATTACTCTGATCTCAAGCTGGATAACTGGTGATAATACTAGAATAACAGGTAAAACTTGCAATTCTAGTAAATATCGATAACTGGTGAATAAATCTAAACGAAACCGCAGCGATGCGCCCGTAGTTAAAGCTCGGATATTACTCGGTAAGCAGAACCTACCAATTGGCCGGAGATCAGGTTGATGCAGCCCTGCCAATCCGTACGAACTCGTGAAAGAAGAAAAGGTATTGGCGAAGTTGCCGACTTGAAAGTAAATTGCTGGAAAAGTAGAAGTATTGTTGTTGATTGATGTGTTGATGTAACACCTCAGGTGTTTTAATTGTTAAACAAGTCTTATTAGCATAATAAGATGCATCACTAACTAAGAAAATAAAAGGAATGGATTAAGTTTGGTTTTGCTTTTACCTTTAAAAGTTTGTATGTGCATAAATGCATGTACTTTAATGAAACAAATTGGATAACAAATTGGAGAAAACATCCTGTTTGCAACCAGCCCCCTGGAAATTTTTGAATTTTCGCACTTAGGTCCCTCCCTCACCTCTCCCTCCTCTGCTGCACCGCCCAGCTCGCCCGACCACCGCCGGCCACCTGGCCCTCGACGCCTGCGCGGCACCAGGCGCCGAGCCAACCCCCGGCGCCCTGCCTGCTGCCCGCCCCCGCTCGCCCAACCGCGGCCGCGCCTTTCTTCTCCCTCCCGCACGGCATGCCCCTGCCCAACCCGGCGCCCTGCAGCACCGCATCGCCGCCCAGTCGCTGGCCGCCGCCCCCTCCACCCAGTGCCCCGTCGTGCCGCCCCAGCTCGCCAACCACATGACCGCGTCGTCCGCACGCGACGTCGCGCCCCAGTGCGCGCCCAGCGCACGCACGCCACGCGCATGGCGCACCTCTGGCCACTGGTCACCGCCGGCCGCCCCCAATGGCACCCAGCCTCGCCGCCCCCTCCACCCAGCGCCCGGCCGTGCCGAGCCCGCCCCCATGAGCTCCACTGGCTATAAAGCCCGGCGCAGCGCCCCTCCCTCCTCTCCCTGTTCCCCTTTCTTCCCCGCAGAACAGAGCAGAGCAGAGCCGAGCTCCACCCGCCGCCGCCCCCCTGGTAGCCGTCGGCAGCCCTGCTCAGACCGCCTCCGCCCCAACCGTGACCACCCAAAGGTAGCCCCCAACCTCCTCTTGCTCCTCCCCCACCTTGCCCTCGCCGCCGGCGACTGTGCTCGCCGGAATTTGGCCGGACAGGATGTTCCCCCGCCGTGAATCGCGACCAGGGACTACATTGCAAACGCCCAATTCTTCCCAGGGGGTTTTCTGCTAGTTTTCAGGGACCCCTTTGTAAAGAAAGTTTTAACCAAATCAGTGAACTTGTAAAATTCGTATAAAATCGTAGAAAATTCAGAAAAATGCAAGCACAACTGTTCTGGGATCCTTAGAAGAAACTCTACAACTTTTGTTACATAAAGTTTCTCAGAATCTCAACATATTTTGCTCTAGATTAAATGGAAGGTTTAATGGACTTATTTTGTACCCACTGTTGTACATCAATGCTGACCCTAAAAATTGAACAGTGAGTTAGTTGCTTGATGTTTAGGACTGTGTAAAAAGATCAGGACCAAAAGTGTTTAGGACTGTGTAAAAAGATCAGGACCAAAAGCCATCTCTAGATACACCTTTTGTCCAACCTTGTTTTATGCCATAAAGTGATAGAACTAATTTTTCCTGCTGTTCTGTGATGTTTAATATCATGAAACTTTCTTTGTGTTGTTGTAGTAATACCTAGAGGCCATAGAAAAATTTAGAAACATTTTTACTATATGTAACCTGTTCATATGAATTTGTGGTGGGAAAACTTCACTAATTCAAAATAATTAGTAAAGCGCTTAGAAAATGTTTATCTTTTTACTATGAAACACAATAGAGTAGCTGAAGCTGTACAAAAAGTTTCATACATAGAAACCCTGTATAACATACTATAAAAAAATAATCTTTAATAACATGAGCGTAGCTTGTCCCATTTATTATGCTCTAAATCATGTACAATAAAATCTGAAAAATTTACAGTAGCACAAATATGGTTATAGCAACACCCTGTAAAAGTTTTAGCACCAATACTTGCATGGTTTGTTCTGTATAAAAATAACTATATTCTAGCAGTGGCTGTGTATTACATTTTTCATATTTAACATGCTACACAAAAATGTCTGAAATTTTTACAGCGATCTTATCTCTGCATAATGTACTTTGAATAAAAATTTTATTACCAGAAGCTAACTAGATTAGTAATTGTGTTCAACTCATGTTTGTGTTTAAAAGAAAAACTAAGTTTTCAATATAACACAACCCCTCCTTCTTTAATGAAGTTAAATAGATTAAGATAAACTCTATTAACGATTGCCCAGGAAATGTTAAAGTAAATAACTTCACAGCAAAACTTATGTCTTATGAACCGCAACTTTATCGTGAAGGAAATCATGTCGTTTACCATCACCACTGCTCAAACTTGTGCATTCATGTAGAAACGACTACTCTCTCCGACGGGACGTACGAGTTGGTGCCCGAGTCCGAGAGTGAGCAGCGAGAAGCCCAGGCAAATCTAACTGAAGCAGTTGAGACCCGGGTCAACGTTCAGACGATCCCCGGACTAACTATTCACAAGAAGGCAAGCCCCGGAGCATAACCCATTTCTTCTCCTAAAATTATGCAACTCACTACTCTTTTGCTTGTGCATTAAGTTTATAGGAGTTGAATGAAAACTTAGTTGCATGATGTTAGGAACCCATGCTTGAAAACTAGACGTAAGGTTCGATAGAATGCTGTGCTAATAGGACTCCGGTAAAAGCCGAGTGATTTCCTGTCACTCGTGAGAAAATAGGAGTTGAATGTTTACTACACGCTGCAATCATAAGGACAACGGACGGGCTATGGTACGATGTTTAGAATTGAGGCCCGTCTGTTTAGTGAAAAATGCTAAGGCCGCAGGGTGTGGTAGTGGTGGTTAAGTCTTTGAACGTACTAACCACATGCCGAGAATATGGTAATCGGTAAGCTTAAGTACCTGATTGGCCCGGCAAGTGGACAGCAACCTACCCTTCGAACTTCGGTCCCACTATATGGCGAGTGCACCAGTGGTCATGACCCGGCGGCGAACCGTGGCGTGGGACTCGTGTACTCTCGGAGGGTAGCCTCGATCCACAACCCGGAAAGAAAGGGGAAAAGTTGCACGTGTGACTCTGTGAGTAACCACGTGACGTGTGTTTAGGTTTCCCTTGCAAGGTTAAGAAATTCGATTCGAATCGTCCGTTTCTCACGGCTATTGAGACTGCTTAACCACTTTTACCCACAGAGTAAGAAGAGAAACAATGATGATGAATGAACTTGTTGGATGAAATTTAATGCTTCACCATGTATGATATTGGATAGTTGCTTACCTAGAATGGATAATGAAACTAGAATCTTGAGCTAAAAGTTGAAAGTAAGGATCCACTCGTAGATGCTTTTTGGCAAAACAAACCCCTCAAGCCAAAAGCCTCGCATGTCTAGGAGTCGGCTAAGTATACCTCAATAGTCGGGTAAGCCTTGCTGAGTATTAGTATACTCAGCCTTGCTTGTGGCTTGTTTTCAGGTGAGACCTTCGAAGACATGATTGCTAGTTTGACTTGGCCTTGTACCCTCCCTCCTGGTTGGTTGGTGGAATGGGATGCGCCCCCGGCCAACGGTGATGATGCCGAATGATGTCTCGTACGGGCTTCATGGAGACATCCTGTGTCGTCGAGTAGCTATCGTTGTTTTATTTTCCGCTGCAACTTAAACTCTGAAAAACTTCTTAGTTATGATCACTGAAGTACTTGGTTTCCAAACTCAAACTTGGTCTGTAATATTCACTTATGATAATTTTGTAATATTTGCTGGAATGTGGTATTCTCTGGGCTCATTATCGCATGAGCATTTGTATGTATGGCATTCGATCCGCTCTACCGTGGTTGTATCGGGAGGTTATACCCGACAGACCAGTGGATTACTCCGTTTGAAGTGTAAGGTTAACCGAGATCGCCCTAATAGTGATGGTTAATACACTTGAGCCGGATTAATTCAGGTGGTTCTGCCACAGCTGATATCTTTTGCAAAGCCCTGACGACTCCTATTTATACTCTAAAACTAGGATTCCTGGTCGATTACGACTTGTTACAACCTTATTAAAAAAACAGGAAAACTACTATATCTATAAGAACTTTTAAAGGAAACGGACTCCCGCAGAATCTTCCGCCGCCGTTCCCTAACCCAATCAGGATTCCCTTCAATTGCTCCTTGACCGACTAGGCGTGCCCTGTTGACCAGCTTTTGACCAGGATCTTCCGGAATAATTCCATCCTGTGGGCATAGGCTGCGCCACCAATCGGCCGATTTTCAACTGTTACCTCAATCGGCCGATTCCTTACTGTAGCTTTCAGATCTGCTGCATCGGCCAATCTTCTCCTCCTGACGCCGATTCAACACGTGTCAAAATCTGGCGTCAATACATGCCCCCCAGTTTCGGAGTAAAACATAACTTTTTCTTCGAAACTCTTTCTTTAATCCTTCTCTTTAAGCTTCCCAATTGTGACAGGAGTAAACCTCAAAGTCAATTGCGCTACTTTTCCCTCTGCATCTGATCCTCTCTCTAGAATCGGCTCAATGACATGAAATCCGGTAACAGGATAAACATCATGTTGGCGTGCAGACTCAAACTTTGACCATCTCCCCTGGTAGCTTTACATTTATCAACGCCTTCACTTCATTAATGTTCTTTCTGCAAGCGTGGCATCTCTCCTGGCAGCTTTATATTTACTGATGCCTTTACTCCGATGGTACACATCTTGCCAACCCTTTGTCTCTTCCTTTCTATAAATACGATTCTTCGTACTATTTCCAAAAATACTCACCTCGTTCATCTTCTTTTCCTTCTGAATCCCGACCTTCGCCTTCTTCGGTCAGACATCAAAATGTCTTCTCGATCCTCTTCTTCTGTTAACCAGGTATTAATTTTCCCTCTATCCTGTGGCAGAACCACCTGAATTAATCCGGCTCAAGTGTATTAACCATCACCATTAAGGCATCCTCGGTTAACCTTACACTTCAAACGGAGTAATCCACTGGTCTGTCGGGTATAACCTCCCGATACAACCACGGTGAACGGATCGAGCGCCGTACGTACAAATACTCATGCGACGATGAGCCCAGAGAATACCACATTCCAGAAAATATTACATCATTAGCATAAGTAAATATTACAGACCTAGTTCTGAGTTTAGAAAACAAGTACTTTAATTAACATAAATAAGTTCTTCAGAGTTAAATTGCAGCGGAAATAAACAACGGAAACTACTCGACGATACAGGATGTCTCGATGAAGCCCGTACGAGACATCACTCGGCCTTATCTCCGTTGGACGGGGGCGCATCCCATTCCACCGACCAACCAGGGGGAAGAGTGCAGGGCCATGTCAAGCTAGCAATCATGTCTTCAAAGGGTTCACCTGAAATCGAGTCACAAGCAAGACTGAGTATACTAATACTCAGCAAGACTTACCCGTGTAGTGCGAACTACTCCACCGACTCTAGACATGCCAGGCTTTTTGGCTCAGGGGTTTGTTTTGCCGAAAAGCATCTACAAGTGGGTCCTTACTTTCAACTTTTAGCTCAAGATTCTAGTTTCGTTAACCAGTCTAGGTAAGCAGCTGTCTAATGCATACATGGTGAAGCATTAAATTTTCCATCCAACCAGTTCATTCATCATCATTGTTCCTCTTCTTACTCTGTGGGTAAAAATGGTCAAGCAGTCTCAATAGCCGTGAGAAACGGACGATTCGAATCGAATTTCTTAACCTTGCAAGGGAAACCCAAACACACGTCACGTGGTTACTCCCTAGAGTCACACGTGCAACTTTTCCCCTTTCTTTCCGGGTCGTGGATCGGGGCTACCCTCCGAGAGTACAAGAGCTCCACGCCACGGTTCGGCGCCGGGTCGTGACCACTCTCTGCACTCGCCATATGCACATGGGACCGAAGTTCAAAGGGTAGGATGCCGTCCCCTTGCCGGGCCAATCAGGTACTTAAGCTTACCGATTCCCATAATCTCGGCATGTGTTTAGTACGTTCAAAGACTTAACCATCACTACCACACCCTGCGGCCTTAGCATTTTTCACTAGACAGACGGGCCTCAACCGTAACCATCGTTACATAACCCGTCCGTGTCCTTATGATTGCAGCGTGTAGTAGTCATTCAACTCCTATTTTCTCGCGAGTGACAGGAAATCACTCGACTTTTACCGGAGTCCTATTAGCACAGCAGTCTATCGAACCTTACATCTAGTTTTCAAGCAAGGGTTCCTGACATCATGCAACTAAGTTTTCATCCAACTCCTATAAACTTAATGCACAAGCAAAGAGTAATGAGTTGCATAATTTCGGAAAGAATGGGTTATGCTCCGGGGCTTGCCTTCGCAGTTCGCTTGGGGATCTTCCGAACTTGGGCTCGGGTCTTCAAAAGCTTCAGTTAGATTTGCTTGAGCTTCACGCTGCTCACTCTCGGACGCGGGCACCAGCTCGTAAGTTCCGTCGGCGAGAGTCGTCGATTCTACATGAGTGCACAAGTTTAAGTCGTGGAAATAGCACTTGATTACGATTTGAGAGTAATTACTACAAGGGATAGTTTCTGGTCATGAAATTTTGGATTTAGGCACATCAAGGAAAGGTGTGCTTACTGTAAAATTTTCAGCAAATTTTATGTAACAGATTAATTCTGAAAAATAGATTTCATTGTTGCTGTTAGATAATTGTTCTTTTTGTACAGATCAATTGGTGCAACAATTGTGGCTAAGATTTTTACAGAGCTCTTACTTGAGCATGCAGAAGCTACTGTAATTTTTGTAGGATTTATCATGCAGTATTTAGAGCATAGAAAATATGACATTCTACACCTAGGCTTTTTAAAGATTCATTTTTACAGGACCCTACACAGGGTTTTTGTCTATGAAACTTTTTACACAGCAACCCCTACCGCAGTGTAACTCCCAGTAATAATTTGGGGATTTTCCAAACTAAGGTACTATTTTCTTGATTTAATGTATTTTATTAGCACATAAATCAAATAAATAGGTTACTGTGAGATAAAAGGTCTCCTAATTTTTCTCTGGCTTCTAGTTACCAATACATTAGCATAGGAAAAGTTTCAATGGGTGACTTACCACCTAACTGCAGGGATAAAATATTCTTCTTACACATGATATGAAACTAAGTTTAACAAACAGTAAATCTAGAGATGGAATTTGGGCCTGATCTTTTTACACAGTCCTAATCATCCAGCAACTAGTTCACTGCCCAAAATTCAGGGTCAGCATTGTTCTAGAACAGTGGGTATAAAATATGTCCATTAAAGATTCTATTTAATGTAGAGCAAAATATTTTGAGATTCTGAGAAAATTTTTGTAACAAAAGTGGTAGAGTTTGTTCTGAGGATTCCAGAACAGTTGAGTTTGCATTTTTCTGAATTTTCTACGATTTTATACGAATTTTACAAGTTCACTGAATTTGAATCTAGGTTTGAAATTTTCTTTTACAACTAGGTCCTTGAATCTTACGCTCAGACCCTTCTAAAGATTTAAATCCTTGCAATTGGGTCCTCGGCGGCTCGGGTGCGGCGGCCGGCCGAAATTCCGGCGAGGGGGCTCGCCGGCGGCGAGGGGCGAGGGTCGGGGAAGGTTCAGGGATGCGAGGGCTACCTTGTGGGGGTGTTGTTCAGGTGGAGGACGGCCGGGAAGGGCTCGCCGGCGTTGGAGCAGAGGCGGCGACGGCGTGGCTCGCGTCGACGGCGGTGCTCCGGCGGGCTTGGGGCGGCGTGGCTCGCGTCGACGGCGGTGCTCCGGCGGGCTTGGGGCGGCGTGGCTCGCGTCGACGGCGGTGCTCCGGCGGGCTTGGGGCGGCGTGGTCCGGTCGGTGAGCTTCACTGGTGCGTGGGGAAGCTACTCATGGGCTCGGCTTGGACGGAGGGGGTCGGGGTCGTGCTGTCCACGGCGAGCAGGGGCGGCGGCGGCGACGGCAGCGCGGGCGGCGGCGCTCCGGTGGCTCTGGGTGGCGTTGGGTAGGTCGGCGAGCTGCGCTGAGGCGATGTAGTGGTGGCTGGGGGCTCCGTTTGGGCAGTGGGCGGCTGTGGAGGGCTGCCCGCGGGCGGGTGGTGCTCGGCGGCGGCGATGGCGCGGCGAGGCGTTCTGGTGGCCGGGGGCTCGCGCGGGCGGTCGGGGCGGGGCTTTTATAGGGTCAGGAGGGGGCGTGGAGATGCCTGGGCGACGCGCGGGGCGGGGCACGGCAGCGGCGTGCACTGGGCGCGGCGGGCGGCAGCAGAACGCCGGCGCGGCGTGCGGCGAGCGGGCGCGGCGACTGGGCGGCCGCGATTGTGGCGTGGGCGCGAGGAGATAGCGCGGCGTGCGGATTGGGGAGCAGCTGCTGCAGCGGCTCAGGCGGAGGGCAGGCGCTTCAGCTGGCGGGGCGCGGGGGCCGGGGCGGCACGGCGGAGCGCGGAGACTGGCCGGGCGGGCGGTGGCCTGGGCGCGGCAGCACGCGCGGGCGGGGACTGGCCGCGCGGCGTCGGGGCGGGGCAAAGCCGGCCGTGGCGGGGTGGTGCGGCGGCCACTGGCCTGGCGCTCTGCGCCGGTCAGGCGACGCCGGCCACCTGGCGTGCGGCGGGCGGGCGAGCGCGCGCGGCGCGGCAGAGCAGACGAGGGACTGGAATGCAAAAATTCGAAAAAGTTCAGGGGGCTGGGTGCAAACAGGGCGTTTTCTCCTCTTTCTGATTTGAATTTCAAAAACTTTTGAACACGAAAGTTGCTCAAAATAAAAAGTTCTACAACTTTGGTTTCAGGCAAAATTTCATTTGGCTTATGGTTTTAAAGTTATTTTAAAAGTTTCAATTGTGTCCAAATGTGCCCAAATTTAATTTGAATTCCAACTGAACCCGTTTTAAATTCTTTCCACCCTCTCATTAGTTGGTTTAACACATGGAGTTAGGCTTATGTCATTGATTTTTGGATTTGTAATTACCAGGGTTGTCACATATCCCTTCCTGAGATATCTTACTTTGTTCCGACATGTTTGTCTGTTCTTTCTTTCAGCCAAACCATCTTAACCCTAGCTTGGAAAGAGCAATCGAAATCGTACATTCAGACAAACCATTATCGCAAGCTGATATAGATCTGATAAAAGCTCATTCTGAAGAACTCAAAGATCATGCTCCTGCCAATATCCGACCAATCTTGGAATATATGGATCTCGCCTGCTTTGAACAAATGCCAACCTCTGACGAGAATTCCTCATTTTCACCTTGACTTGCTGAAGCTAAAACTGAAGTCGCCATGAAAGATTTGGACGAGGAGAAGGCCGGCCTGCTGAAAGAACTCTGCAACCAAGCTGAAACTGGAGCCACTGCAGAGGACTTGAAAGAGAAAAGGCTCACCCTCATGATAAAACTAGGTCGCATCGAAAGAGAAATCCAGCGTAGGCGTAATCAGTAGACACATCAGTATTTTTTATTCTAAGGGTGACTTATACCATGTCGGCCATGTAATCTGTAATTTCCATTCAATAATGAATCCCAATGTTTCCTTCACCAGATGTGTAGCCAGAAAACCGATGAGAAATCGGCCATGTTACCTTGACATATTTTGCTGTAAGTTATGTGTCTACCCAAATGCTTGGATAGTACCTCTTCAGATATCGTCCATTTAAAGCTCTTGGGAATTCCTCCCCTTCTATTGTCTCCAGAATATATGCATTTCCAAGAGCACATCGGCCGATTCTATACGGCCCTTCCCACGTGGGTGACCATTTACCGAATTTGGGATCCTTAGATCCTATCGGCAGCACCAGCTTCCATACCAAATCTCCCTGAGAAAACTGTTTAACTTTGACCTTTTTGTCATACCATCTGGCCACCCTTTTCTTGTTTTCTTCTATGCTAATCAGGGCTCTTAACTGCAAACCCGCCGAATCGTCAAGTTCATCTTTCATGAGAAAGGAATAGTCATCGGCCGTTAACTGATCCTGTAGCGATATACGTCTTGACCCTGTCCTTATCTCCCATGGCAAGACCGCTTCATGACCATAAACAAAATGATAGGGGGATATTTTAGTGGCCCCATGACAAGCCATCCTGTACGCCCATAAAGATTCAGCCAAAGACATGTGCCACTTCTTGGGCTATTCTTCTATCTTCCTCTTGATTAGCTTGATTATCCCCTTGTTAGATGACTCTGCTTGGCCATTGGCTTGAGCATAGTATGGAGAAGAATTTAATAATTTAATTCCCATATCGGCAGCGAACTCTCCGAATTCTCCAGAAGTGAACATCGTCCCTTGATCGGTTGTGATGGTTTGAGGAACGCCAAATCGATATATAATATGGCTTTTAACAAATTCAATCATATCGGCCGATGTCACGTTCCTTAAAGGGACTGCCTCCACCAACTTAGTAAAATAATCTGTAGCCACCAATATGAACTTATGCCCTTTGCTGGATGGAGGATGAATCTTTCCAATGAGATCTATTCCCCAACCTCTGAACGGCCACGGCTTAATTATTGGATTCATAGCCGATGCTGGTGCGCGCTGCACATTGCCAAACCTCTGACAGTCTTGGCATCCTTTGTAGTACTTGAAACAATCTTCAAGGATGGTCGGCCAGTAATATCCATTATTCCTGATCATCCATTTCATTTTGTGAGCCAATTGATGAGCTCCACACACGCCTTCATGGATTTCTTCCATCAGAACCTTTGCCTCTTCTGTTCCCAGGCATTTGAGAAGAACTCCATCAATCGTCCGATAAAATAAATCATCCTCAAGCAACACATACTTTGTAGCCTGAAAACGTGTTCGCCGATCCACCTTTTGGGATGGATTTCTCAGGTAATCGGCGATATCCTTTCGCCAGTCATCAGCCGCGAGCTCTAGCGTCATCGCTCCCTGAATCGGCCGATATCCAGAAGCATGTTGGGCCAGTCTGTTGGCTTCTTCATTATAATCCCTGGGGATATGCTCAATTATTGCAGACTTAAACTCTTTTAAAAGTTGAAGACAATCTTCATAATAAATCCTCAGGATATCATCCTTGCACTCAGATCGCCCCGTCAACTGATCCACAATGAGCTTGGAATCCCCGAAAATTTCGACTGCATCAACTCTGACTTCCCTTAATAATTGGATGCCTTTTAGAACAGCTCGATATTCCGCCTGGTTATTAGTTGCAGAGGCTTCTATCGGCAGAGAGAAATCATAGGTTGCCCCCCGAGGCGACACAAGAACAATGCTGATTCCTGATCCGACCCCACATGAAGAACCATCAAAATATAGAGTCCATGGAACTGGTTCAACGGTGGCAATTTCTGGTCCACAATGTTGAACTACGAAATCGGCCATCACTTGTCCTTTGACGGCTTTGGCCGATTCGTACCTTAGATCGAATTCCGACAAAGCCAGAATCCATTTTCCAATCCGCCCTTTCAAAATCGGCAATGATAGCATGTACTTCACCACATCATCCTTGCACACGACTATGCATTCTGCCGATAGCAAATAGTGCCTGAGCTTAGTACACGAAAAGTACAAGCACAAGCATAATCGCTCCACCGAAGAATATCTTGTTTCGGCGTCTAAAAGTCTTCTGCTGACGTAGTATACCACTCGTTCTTTCCCTTCAAACTCCTGTACCAACGCCGATCCAATAGCCTGTTCGTCAGCCGATAAATATAACTTGAACGGCTTACCAGGCTGTGGCGGGGCTAACACCGGAGGTGAAACCAGATACTGCTTGATATTCTCCAGTGCCTTGCGCTGTTCTTCTCCCCATGTGAACTCCTGGTCGGGCTTTAATTTCAACAGAGGGGTAAAAGCCTGAATACGTCCTAATAGATTGGATATGAACCTTCTGATGAAATTGACCTTGCTGATGAGGGACTGCAGTTCAGTTTTATTTTGTGGGGCCACCACTTTGTTGATGGCGTCTATGGTCTTGGGGTTAACTTCTATCCCACGCTCATGGACCATAAATCCTAAGAATTGTCCGGCCGATACACCAAATGCACACTTGTTTGGGTTCATCTTCAGCCCATGTTTCCTTGTGCACTTCAGCACTTCCTATAAATCGGCCAGATGATCTTGGTGACCTTTTGACTTGACCACGACGTCATCTATATAAATTTCCACTGATGAACCAATGAGCTTGTGGAAGATGTAGTTCATGGCCCGTTGATATGTAGCGCCGGCGTTCTTCAAGCCGAAAGTCATAACCACCCATTCAAATAAACCAAGATGGCCTGGGCACCTAAAAGCCATTTTCGAAATATCTTCCTCGGCCATTAATATCTGATTGTATCCGGCATTCCCATCCATGAAGCTTATGACTTTGTGGCCTGCGGCAGCATCCACCAAGATATCGGCCGTTGGCATCGGATACCCATCCATCGGCGTAGCCTGATTTAAGTTCCTGAAATCGATGCACACATGCAATTTTCCATTCTTTTTGTATACAGGCACAATGTTAGAAATCCATTCGGCGTACCGGCACTGCCGAATAAATCCTGCCTCAATCAGCTTTGTAATCTCAGCCTTTATGTCAGGTAGAATCTTGGGGTTACACCGTCGTGCAGGTTGCTGATACGGCCGATATCCTGATTTTATAGGTAACCGGTGTTCAACAATAGACCGGTCTAGTCCTGGCATCTCGTGGTATTCCCAAGCAAAGCAATCCCTGAACTCTTTCAATAAACTTATCAATTTATCTTTGTACTCAGAATCCAAACTGGCACTAATGTACGTCGGCCTTGATTTGCTGCTATCTCCCAAATCTACCATCTCTAATAAATCGGCCGACGTGAACCCATGCCCCAGCTTCCCATCTTCTCGAACGAGCTGATCCATTTATTCTGAATCTTCAGAGCCGACTGCTTGGATCGGCTGTAGACCAAAATCGGACACTCTTAGGAAGTCGGTGTCCAAAGTCCTGCCAGATATACACTTGACATGCTCGCAGCTCCATTGTTGTGTGTCGGCCGCTGCAACGCTGTAGACGGAATCGGCAGCGACTAACTCTGTACTGTCGCCGACCCATTGTACGAGGCATTGATGCATTGTAGAAGGGACACAGCAGTTTGCGTGTATCCAGTCGCGACCAAGCAGCATATTATAGGACCCCTCGCCATTAATAACGAAGAAAGTGGTAGGGAGGGTCTTACTGCCGATGGTGAGGTTGACGCAGAGCGCTCCGCGGGCGGGTAACACGTTGCCTTCAAAATCCTTCAGCATCATGTCCGTCTTGGTGAGGTCATCATCGCCCTTGCCCAGCTTGCGGAACATGGCATACGGCATGATGTTAACTGCCGCGCCTCCATCTACTAGTAATCTGGTGACGGGTCTCCCGTTGACATAGCCTTTGAGAAACAATGCTTTGAGATGCTGCCGTTTTTCTTCTTCTGGTTTTTCAAACGTAGCCGTCATCGGCTCTAATACCAGTTGTGCCATTTGTTCCTCCTCTGTTCTTGTTACTTTATCCCGATTGCTTGGCGCCATGAACTCTATCGGCAGTATGAATACCATATCAATTTCGGCTGCCGATTCTTGGTTGTTCGTTTCCTGATCGTTTTTCTTTGGGCGCCAAACTCGAGATTTCACATTCCTTTTCTCTGGCACCTGTCTCTGTTCTTCTTCTTGATGTTCCCACTGGCGTAGGCGTTGGATCCTTCGCTTCTGGGATCTGGATAGGCCATCGGGACACCACATGGGATTCACTGGTTTGGCCGATGATCTGGCGTGTTCCCAATCTGGTTCCCTCCTTAGGGGGTCTTCGTCTGATACCCCGTCATCGGCCATCTCTTCCAGCCGATCGTGTGCGCTGATTCTGCCCCCCAGTCCATCTCGCTGGCCGATCTTGCTTTTTGACCTGCTGTACTGGTCAACTCTGCCCCCCAGCCGATCATGCACTGAAACGCGCCATTCTTCGCGCCAATTTCTGTTGATCGGCGCTGATCCTCTGTCCCTAAAGTGTGGCCTCGGGCGATCGTTGCGGCTCGATCCGTTGCACTCCGGACAGTTGTCGGCAGATGGCAATCTGATATCGTTCTCCCAGCAGTGGATGAAGAACGGACATTGCCAGTGATCTTCATGCCGACGTATCATCTCTTCCTGGTATTGTGCTTGTTCTTGCTGCTGCCGATATTTACTGAGTAAGAATTGGGAGGTGACGGGTTTGCGTGGTCGTTCTGGCCCTCGCCTGTTTCTTCTAATTTCTTCAGTCGCGATCTGCCTCCTGGGGTCGACAGCGCCGCCTCTTCTCGCCGATTCTAACGTCAGCACCTTGGTTTGACTTGAGTCTCCTTCAGCGTTAACCGTGTTGGCCGGGAAGGGATGCTGATCTATCTTCATCGACATTGCCGATTTGGTTGGTGCTTCAAATTTAAGCCGCCCCTGTTCAATGGCCGATTGTATCTGCTGGCGGAAGACTTTACACTCATTCGTATCGTGAGAAGTAGCGTTGTGCCACTTGCAGTATTTCATCTTCTTAAGTTGCTCGGCCGTAGGGATGGTGTGATGCTGAGACAGCTTAATTTGCCCCTCCTGAAGCAGTAGATCAAAAATTTTATCGGCCTTTGACGTGTCAAAGCCGAATGTCTCTGGCTCCTTCTTGCCAAAGGGGCAAGATATTGGTTTTTTCCCTTTTACCCATTCTGCCAGGCCGATTTCTTCCTCCGCATCGGATTCAGATCCCTCCAAGTATGCCACCTTCTTTTGGAAGCTCCTCCGCTGTTCAAACGGTCGGACCTCTTGCCCTGATAATCGGTGGACGATTTGGCTCAGGCTTTCAAATTCATGGGCAGCATATCTCTCTTTGATTTGTGGCAAGAGGCCTTGGAAAGCGATATCGGCCAACTGTGCATCGGTCAGAGCCAGACTGTAGCACTTGTTCCTGATTTCTCTGAACCTCTGTATATACCCTGTCATTGGTTCATCGCTCCTCTGCCTGAGGCCGGTCAAATCCGAGATATTCATCTCGTGTACCCCATAGAAGTACTTGTGGAATTGTTTCTCCAGATCGGCCCACGTGACGATAGAATTTGGCGGTAAAGTGGTGAACCACTGGAAGGCCGATCCGGACAGAGATGACGAAAATAAACGCACCCTCAGAGCATCTTGCGTGGCAGCTTCTCCGCACTGGATGATGAATCTGTTGATGTGCTCCACCGTGGATGTGTCATCCGTCCCTTCGGCTTTAGTCCAAACTGATCCTGGATTACTTCTGCTATTCTTGCCGTCCAATCCACCTGCTGCTGATGAACAGTTGTTCGCGGCGCGGGCATATGCTAAAGGGCTGGTATGGCCGGGTGATGAATCAGCGATTTTTGCTGAGCGGCCGATAGTTGATGGCGAAACGAGTCCGCACCCCCTTCGTACGTCACTGCTGGCGCCGTGCCTCTGAGTACTTCCACAGTGTTTGCCCCCGTGCCGATTTCTGATAAGATCGGCTGATACTGGGAGACCGTCGGCCGGGCGGCCGATTGGTATGGCACCTGAACCGGATAAGTGCCATGCCCGTTCGCTGGCTCGGGAAAATACGCTGTGGTTGACGTCCCCCAAGGCGCTGAGCTTGTAGATAGTGTTTGCACAGAAGCCATCTGAACGGGTTGAAGCGGCGCTCACGATGGGAGACATGGTGTACCGCTGTATCTTGGAGACGCCGGAAGTGGTGGAGAGCTGTACCCCTCGCGTTGCGTCAATATCGGCTGAGAAGCCGATTGGGATGTATATGGTAGGCTTCTGGCCGTCAGAGTAGTTGGAGGGGCATATGCCGGTCCCTGATAGCCTTGAACAGCTCCGCTGGCCAGAGAGTTGACGACGGCGTTATACACCGTGTTGCTCATCACCGAGGATTGGTCGATGAATGCTTGATACACGGACTGTTGAATCATCTCTGACATCTTGCCCGAGTCTTCAGCAATGGTGATGTGGCGAGGTGCTAGGATAGGAGCCTTCTTGACTGCCTCCCCGCTTCTGGTACGACTGAACGACTGGAGGTACATCTTCTTGTAATCTTCCAGATGTTTGGCCAATTCTTCCCTCTGGTCGTCCTTGAGATCAGCTTCTGTGACCTCAATGATGTTGCTGTCAGAGATTTCTACGTTTTTCGTCATATCAGATTTTGGATGGTCCCACTGGGCGTGCCAAAAGTGTGTTGGCGCTAAAATCGGCCGGATAGGAATCGGCCGATGGGTCTTCTACGTCGGACACACGACCCGGGAGAATCTGCTTAGCTCCTGTTCGGGTTATCGCCCTGGTGCGGTTCGCGCGGCGTGCCAGTCAATCTGACCTGTTGATTGACAAGGAAATAGAGTATTAAATTCCAGGCGCGTCGATCGGCTAGAGTTCCGATCCGTCCTGAGGAGCGCGTCGGCGGCGAATCAGCCGATTTGCTGTAGAGATGATCAGCTATGGATCAGCCGATGATCGAATAGTAATCGTAAAGAAAACTGCTGGAGCGATCTAGACGATTACTACAGAAGCAACACTTGAAATAGATCTAATCGGCTGTATAATGATAAATCGAAGGAGAACAATGACGAAGCCGATTACTCTGATCTCAAGCTGGATAACTGGTGATAATACTAGAATAACAGGTAAAACTTGCAATTCTAGTAAATATCGATAACTGGTGAATAAATCCAAACGAAACCACAGCGATGCGCCCGTAGTTAAAGCTCGGATATTACTCGGTAAGCGGAACCTACCAATTGGCCGGAGATCAGGTTGATGTAGCCCTGCCAATCCGTACGAACTCGTGAAAGAAGAAAAGGTATTGGCGAAGTCGCCAACTTGAAAGTAAATTGTTGGAAAAGTAGAAGTATTGTTGTTGATTGATGTGTTGATATCTTTTGCAAAGCCCTGACGACTCCTATTTATACCCTAAAACTAGGATTCCTGGTCGATTATGACTTGTTATAACCTTATTGAAAAAACAGGAAAACTACTATATCTAAAAGAACTTTTAAAGGAAACGGACTCCCGCAGAATCTACCACCGCCGTTCCCTAACCCAATCAGGATTCCCTTCAATTGCTCCTTGACCGACTAGGCGTGCCCTGTTGACCAGCTTTTGACCAAGATCTTCCGGAATAATCCCATCCTGTTGGCATAGGCTGCGCCACCAATCGGCCGATTTTCAACTGTTACCTCAATCGGCCGATTCCTTACTGTAGCTTTCAGATCTGCTGCATCGGCCAATCTTCTCCTCCTGACGCCGATTCAACACGTGTCATAATCTGGCGTCAACAGTGGTATAGGAAGCTGCTGCTGCGTAGAGGGTGTAGCTGCCATCGTGTAAACAGTACCACTAGAAGCTGAAGCTGAAGAAGACACTACCTCCCAGTGCACTTTCCCATTGGGATTCCTGCTACAAACCATATCCCTATGGTCCATTCCACAAATAGAACATTTGTCGGTCCATCGGCACTCAAAACGGCGATGGGCATCACCACTACGTAAGCACACAAGCCCCATGCCAGGCATAGCAATAGCTCGATACTAAGGTGCATTCCTATCTGAAGCACTAGACTGTGAAGGCTTTCCACGGTATGGCTGGTGACGCTAGAACTTCCCTTTCTTGTGGATAGGACAACCAGCCTGCCCCTTCTTGTCACTATGGCAGTGAGACTGCTCTCCACCAATGACTTATGCATCTTAGAAGTGACTAAATGCTGCAACTCCACACCCAAAGCCTGCTCCATAGTAGAACGGAAGTCAACAAGTGGAAAAGCTCCCAAAATGTGTCTGATAGAAGGCTTCAGACCCTGAGGAAACTATCATGCCTTCTTGATATCATCGTAGGCTACGTGCGGAACAAAGCAGACTATCTGGTTGAAGCCCACTTCATACTCATTCACTGTCTTCTTATCGTGCACATAATTACACAAGTCTATCTTCATCTTATCAAGAAAAGTAGCTGGGTAGAATTTCCTCTCAAACTGCCTCACAAAGTCATGCCATGACATTGGCCCATACATAGCTAGGTGGGCTGCCTGCACACCATTCTACCAGATTTGAGCTTCCCCCTTCAGCAACTGCGAACTGAAGCGAACGCGGTCCTAGTAAACTACCTCAAAGACCACCATCTTATCCTCAACATAGGTCAACCAGTCTACTGCCTGGACTGGGGTACCACTGCGATCAAAGGTGTCTAGCTTCATGCCCATCCACTGCATCAATGATATGGCACTAGCAGGAATAGGCATCTCAGGAGCACCATCATCTGCCAGAGTAGCACCAACCCCAGCCACTAGGCCACTAGCAGTAGGAGCAACATTAGCAGGCGCATCACCAGCAGCTGGAGCACCCTACCTCAAGTTTCTTATCTCATTCTCCATTACCTGCATCATGGCTAGCAACTGCGCCAAACTAGCATCATCTTGTGGCACCGGTTCAGGAGTAGGATTAGCATCTGCCGGCTGCCCACTAGGTCCAGAAAAACCATGACCACGTCCATGGCCATGACCCCGGCCACGACTACGCGTAACAGGAGGCATAGCTGCAACCACCAACAATTAAATAGGAAAACTCATCAAATTCAAATAATTGAAAGTATAGACACAAAACATGATATGAAAAAATAAACACGATGTATGCAAAAGATATGCAAACTCATTCCCAACCTACATGTGCAAGTGTGTCAAATTTTATTGAGTAATATTTTAACAACCACAGTTAAGCCAAGGGTCTTAAACCAAAGGCTCTTATGACCAACTGTAATACCCCAAGCCACCGGTTCCTGGGATGCCACTAAACTCCAGAACCAATGGCTGAATCTAGCAAGAGAATTCAGCAGCAACATTAAAACAATGCGGAAGCAGAAATAAAGTTTTACTTAAACAAGAAGTACGACATAGGAAGATAAGACAAATGTTAACCCAAAATAACAACAATAAGAAAACAACATCTCGAACAAACTTCAACATTTAATTTTTACAGTGCCAATAAAACAAGTGGAACATGAATAGTGAAATGTGCTGCTACTCCCCAACCCTTCATGACATGCTTCAAAAACCTGGAAAGAGTAAAGCAAGGGTGAGATTTTAAAATCTCAGCAAGCAACTTATTTTGACAAGCTATTTAAATCGCAAGTTGATTAAACTTCAAGAGTAGGCATCGACAAAAATTAAAGTATGCATTTCATTAAATAAAACAAATATGCTGAAATTTAAAAACCAAGGAACATATATTTTTTTTTTCAACTTTGACACAACAAGAACAAGTTGTGGCAGAACCACCTGAATTAATCCGGCTCAAGTGTATTAACCATCACCATTAAGGCATCCTCGGTTAACCTTACACTTCAAACGGAGTAATCCACTGGTCTGTCGGGTATAACCTCCCGATACAACCACGGTGAACGGATCGAGCGCCGTACATACAAATGCTCATGCGACGATGAGCCCAGAGAATACCACATTCCAGCAAGTATTACATCATTTGCATAAGTCAATATTACAGACCTAGTTCTGAGTTTAGAAAACAAGTACTTCAATTAACATAAATAAGTTCTTCAGAGTTAAAATGCAGCGGAAATAAACAACGGAAACTACTCGACGATACAGGATGTCTCGATGAAGCCCGTACGAGACATCACTCGGCCTTATCTCCGTTGGACGGGGGCGCATCCCATTCCACCGACCAACCAGGGGGAAGAGTGCAGGGCCAAGTCAAGCTAGCAATCATATCTTCGAAGTTCTCACCTGAAAACGAGTCACAAGCAAGGCTGAGTATACTAATACTCAGCAAGACTTACCCGAGTAGTGGAATCTACTCCACCGACTCTAGACATGCCAGGCTTTTTGGCTCAGGGGTTTGTTTTGCCGAAAAGCAACTACAAGTGGGTCCTTACTTTCAACTTTTAGCTCAAGATTCTAGTTTCGTTAGCCAGTCTAGATAAGCAGCTATCTAAAGCATACATGGTGAAGCATTAAATTTTCCATCCAACCAGTTCATTCATCATCATTGTTCCTCTTCTTACTCTGTGGGTAAAAATGGTTAAGCAGTCTCAATAGCCGTGAGAAACGGACGATTCGAATCGAATTTCTTAACCTTGCAAGGGAAACCCAAACACACGTCACGTGGTTACTCCCTAGAGTCACACGTGCAACTGTTCCCCTTTCTTTCCGGGTCGTGGATCGGGGCTACCCTCCGAGAGTACAAGAGCTCCACGCCACGGTTCGGCGCCGGGTCGTGACCACTCTCTGCACTCGCCATATGCACATGGGACCGAAGTTCAAAGGGTAGGATGCCGTCCCCTTGCCGGGCCAATCAGGTACTTAAGCTTACCGATTCCCATAATCTCGGCATGTGTTTAGTACGTTCAAAGACTTAACCATCACTACCACACCCTGCGGCCTTAGCATTTTTCACTAGACAGACGGGCCTCAATCGTAACCATCGTTACATAACCCGTCCGTGTCCCTATGATTGCAGCGTGTAGTAGTCATTCAACTCCTATTTTCTCGCGAGTGACAGGAAATCACTCGACTTTTACCGGAGTCCTATTAGCACAGCATTCTATCGAACCTTACATCTAGTTTTCACGCAAGGGTTCCTGACATCATGCAACTAAGTTTTCATCCAACTCCTATAAACGTAATGCACAAGCAAAGAGTAATGAGTTGCATAATTTCGGAAAGAATGGGTTATGCTCCGGGGCTTGCCTTCGCAGTTCGCTTGGGGATCTTCCGAACTTGGGCTCGGGTCTTCAAAAGCTTCAGTTAGATTTGCTTGAGCTTCACGCTGCTCACTCTCGGACGCGGGCACCAGCTCGTAGGTTCCGTCGGCGAGAGTCGTCGATTCTACATGAGTGCACAAGTTTAAGTCGTGGAAATAGCACTTGATTACGATTTGAGAGTAATTACTACAAGGGATAGTTTCTGGTCATGAAATTTTGGATTTAGGCACATCAAGGAAAGGTGTGCTTACTGTAAAATTTTCAGCCAATTTTATGTAACAGATTAATTCTGAAAAATAGATTTCATTGTTGCTGTTAGATACTTGTTCTTTTTGTACAGATCAATTGGTGCAACAATTGTGGCTAAGATTTTTACAGAGCTCTCACTTGAGCATGCAGAAGCTACTGTAATTTTTGTAGGATTTATCATGCAGTATTTAGAGCATAGAAAATATGACATTCTACACCTAGGCTTTTTAAAGATTCATTTTTACAGGACCCTACACAGGGTTTTTGTCCATGAAACTTTTTACACAGCAACCTCAACAACAGGGTAACTCCCAGTAATAATTTGGGGATTTTCCAAACTAAGGTACTATTTTCTTGATTTAATGTATGTTATTAGCACATAAATCAAATAAATAGGTTACTGTGAGATAAAAAAGGTCTCCTAATTTTTCTCTGGCTTCTAGTTACCAACACATTAGCATAGGAAAAATTTCAATGGGTGACTTACCACCTAACTGCAGGGATAAAATATTCTTCTTACACATGATATAAAACTAAGTTTAACAAACAGCAGAGCTAGAGATGGAATTTGGGTCTGATCTTTTTACACAGTCCTAATCATCCAGCAACTAATTCACTGCCCAAAATTCAGGGTCAGCATTGCTCTAGAACAATGGGTATGAAATATGTCCATTAAAGCTTCTATTTAATGTAGAGCAAAATATTTTGAGATTATGAGAAAACTTTTGTAACAAAAGTGGTAGAGTTTGTTCTGAGGATTCCAGAACAGTTGAGTTTGCATTTTTCTGAATTTTCTACGATTTTATACGAATTTTACAAGTTCACTGAATTTGAATCAAGGTTTGAAATTTTCTTTTACAACTAGGTCGTTGAATCTTGCGCTCAGACCCTTCTAAAGATTTAAATCCTTGCAATTGGGTCCTCGGCGGCTCGGGTGCGGCGGCCGGCCGAAATTCCGGCGAGGGGGCTCGCCGGCGGCGAGGGGCGGGGGTCGGGGAAGGTTCAGGGGTGCGAGGGCTACCTTGTGGGGGTGTTGTTCAGGTGGGGGACGGCCGGGAAGGGCTCGCCGGCGTTGGAGCAGAGGCGGCGGCGGCGCGGCTCGCGTCGACGGCGGTGCTCCGGCGGGCTTGGGGTGGCGTGGTCCGGTCGGTGAGCTTCAGTGGCGCATGGGGAAGCTACCCAGAGGCTCGGCTTGGACGGAGGGGGTCGGTGTCGTGCTGTCCACGGCGAGCAGGGGCGGCGGCGGCGACGGCAGCGCGGGCGGCGGAGCTCCGGTGGCTCTGGGTGGCGTTGGGCGGGTCGGCGAGCTGCGGTGAGGTGATGTAGTGGTGGCTGGGTGCTCAGTTTGGGCAGTGGGCGGCTGTGGAGGGCTGCCCACGGGCGGGTGGTGCTCGGCGGCGGCGATGGCGCGGCGAGGTGTTCTGGTGGCCGGGGGCTCGCGCGGGCGGTCGGGGCGGGGCTTTTATAGGGTCAGGAGGGGGCGTGGAGATGCCTGGGCGACGCGCGGGGCGGGGCACGGCAGCGGCGTGCACTGGGCGCGGCGGGCGGCGGCAGAACGCCGGCGCGGCGTGCGGCGAGCGGGCGCGGCGACTGGGCGGCCGAGATACTGGCGTGGGCGCGAGGAGATAGTGCCGGGCGCGGAGTGGGGAAGCAGCAGCGGCAGCGGCTCGGGCGGAGGGCGGGCACGACGACTGGTGGGGCGCGGGGGCCGGGGCGGCACGGCGGAGCGCGGAGACTGGCCGGGCGGGCGGCGGCCTGGGCGCGGCAGCGCACGCGTGGGCGGGGACTGGCCGCGCGGCGTCGGGGCGGGGCAAAGCCGGCCGTGGCGGGGTGGTGCGGCGGCCACTGGCCTGGCGCTCCGCGCCGGTCAGGCGACGCCGGCCACCTGGCGCGCGGCGGGCGGGCGAGCGCGCGCGGCGCGGCAGAGCAGAGGGGGAGACGCCAGGGACCGAAATGCAAAAATTCGAAAAAGTTCAGGGGGCTGGGTGCAAACAGGGCGTTTTCTCCTCTTTCTGATTTGAATTTCAAAAACTTTTGAACACGAAAGTTGTTCAAAATAAAAAGTTCTACAACTTTGTTTCAGGCAAAATTTCATTTGGCTTATGGTTTTAAAGTTATTTTAAAAGTTTCAAATGTGCCCAAATGTGCCCGTTTTAATTCTTTCCACCCTCTCATTAGTTGGTTTAAAACATGGAGTTAGGCTAATGTCATTGATTATTTTTGGAATTGCAAAAACCAGGGTCGTCACAGCCTTCCCCCCTTAACAAGAATCTCGCCCCGAGATTCGGTAATTCTTAGTGTGGGCGTGGGTGCACATACCAGTGGTTGAGGCAAGAAACCCAGGGAAATGTTGGTTCAGGTAGCTTTCCGTTTCCCAGGTGGCTTCTTCTTCCGTGTGGCGATTCCATTGTATCTTATACATTCTAATCACTTTCCTCCTGGTCTCTCTTTCTTTTTGATCCAGAATCTTAATTGGGTGTTCGACATACGAGAGATCGGGTTCCAACGATATTTCTTGTTGTTCCACAACCTCGGTAGGGACTCGAATACACTTCTTGAGTTGAGATACGTGGAAGACATCATGGGTGGCCGTGAGCTGAGGGGGCAGTCGTAATTTGTAGGCTACGAGTCCATAGCTCTCCATGATTTCGTAAGGACCAATATAACGGGGGGCTAGTTTGCCTTTGATCCCAAATCTTCGCACTCCTTTGGTTGGTGAAACTCGAAGATAGACCTGATCGCCAACTTCGAACCTTAGAGGCTTTCTCCTTTTGTCAGCATAGCTCTTTTGTCGGGCTTGTGCGGCTTTAAGATTTGCTTGTATCACTTTTACTTTCTCCTCTGCCTCGATTACCAGGTCGGGTCCAATTATTTTACGTTCTCCGGTTTGTGACAAGCTCAAAGGGGTTCGACACCTTCGTCCGTACAGGGCCTCAAATGGTGCCATTTTCAAACTCGTTTGGTAGCTGTTGTTGTAAGAGAACTCTGCCAGGGGTAGGCATTTGTCCCAATTCTTGTCATAATGAATGACACAAGCTCTCAGCATGTCTTCAAGAATTTGGTTTACTCTTTCTGTTTGTCCATCGGTCTGAGGATGGTATGCTGAGCTGCGAATCAGCTTTGTGCCAAGAGACGTTTGCAGATGTTCCCAAAAGCGTGCTACAAACTGGGGACCACGATCGGAAATGATTGTCTTAGGTATTCCATGCAGGCAAACAATACGATCGAGGTAAATATCGGCATATTTCTTGGTAGAATAGGTGGTGTGTACCGGAAGAAAATGTGCCGTCTTCGTGAGTCTATCAACGATAACCCATATGGAATCATGTCTCTGGGACGTGTTTGGTAGTCCAACGATGAAGTCCATACTTATGTCTTCCCATTTCCATGATGGTATAGGTAACGGTTGAAGTGTACCGGCTACCTTTAAGTGGCTAGCTTTTACTCTCTGGCACGTGTCACATTCCGAGACATACGTAGCAATTTCCCTTCTCATTCTAGTCCACCAGAAGTTTTGCCTTAGGTCCTGATACATTTTGCTACTGCCGGGGTGGATAGAGAATTTGGAGAGGTGTGCCTCATCAAGAATTTGCTTGCGGAGTTCCCGATTCTTCGGAACGACTATACGACTTTCGAACCATAGAACTCCCTTATGGTCCTGGCGGAAACACTTATACTTCTCCTCACCTAGAGAGAGTTTTTGTCTGATGATCTTGATTCCTTCATCATGTAGTTGTGCCATGACGATTTGGTCGTGAAGAGTGGGCTCAACTGAGATGTGATTTAGAGTGCCTTGGGAAACCATTTCCAAGTTAAGCTTCCTCATGTCTGCACAAAATGTCTCATGGTAGGACTCCATGGATAAGCAATGGCAATGGGACTTGCGGCTTAGTGCATCCGCGACTACATTAGCCTTACCGGGGTGATAGTGCACTTCAAGGTCATAATCTTTGATTAATTCTAGCCATCTTCGTTGTCTCATATTCAGATCGGCTTGTGTGAAGATGTACTTGAGACTCTTATGATCCGTGTAGATATTGCACTGTGTACCCATGAGATAGTGCCTCCATATCTTCAGAGCGTGAATGACGGCTGCGAGCTCAAGGTCATGCGTGGGATAATTCTGTTCGTGGGGCCGAAGGGCTCGTGAGGCATATGCAATCACTCGATTCTCTTGCATAAGCACACATCCTAGACCAGTACCTGATGCGTCACAATACACATCGAATGACTTGGTATTATCGGGTTGAGCTAACACAGGTGCAGTAGTCAGATGCTCTCTGAGAGTGTGGAAGGCTTCCTCACACTTCTCATTCCATACAAACTTTACTTCCTTCTTCAATAGTTCCGTCATGGGCTTAGCAATTCGAGAGAAATCCGGGATGAAGCGACGGTAGTAACCGGCTAAGCCGAGAAAACTGCGAATCTGATGAACAGAGGTAGGGGGTTTCCAATCCATCACCTCTTGTACCTTGCTGGGGTCAACAGCTATGCCTTCGCTGGAGATCGTGTGACCTAAGAACTTTACAGTATCCAACCAGAATTCACACTTAGAAAACTTAGCATAGAGCTGATGGTCTCTGAGTCGCTGAAGAACAATGCGAAGGTGCTTGGCATGCTCTTCCTCATCCTTTGAATAGATAAGAATGTCGTCGATGAACACTACGACGAATTTGTCAAGTTCGGGCATGAATACCGAATTCATTAGATACATGAAGTAGGCAGGGGCATTGGTGAGTCCAAAGGACATGACCAAGAATTCATATAGTCCATATCGTGTGGAGAAGGCAGTCTTAGGAATATCGCACGGGCGAATCTTGATCTGATGATATCCCGAGCGAAGATCAATCTTTGAGAAGACTCTGGCTCCAGCTAATTGATCGAAGAGCACCTCGATGCGAGGAAGTGGGTATTTATTTTTAACTGTTACCGCATTGAGAGGTCGGTAGTCCACACATAATCTCAAACTGTCATCCTTCTTCTTTACGAATAGGGCTGGACATCCCCAAGGTGACGCGCTAGGGCGAATAAAACCTTTGTCCAGTAGTTCTTGGAGTTGAATTTTCAGCTCGGCCAATTCCTTAGGGGGCATCCTATATGGTCTTTTGGATATAGGTGCAGGGCCTGGTTGTAGCTCAATAACGAACTCAATATCCCTATCCGGTGGCATTCCTGGTAAGTCATCCGGGAAAACATCGGCGTACTCGTTCACCACAAGAATCTCATCTAGCTTAAGTCCTTCCATCTCATAAGCACAGGAATTCGTGCAATCTATGAATGGTAGGTAAAGGGTAGTGGCTCCGTGACTAGGTGAATTTATCTCAACGGCTCGGGAAGAAAGGTCCAGTGTGACTCCATGCATAGCCATCCAGTTCATTCCCAAAATAATGTCCATGCCGTCGAGGGGTAAAAGGACAAGGTCCGTGTCGATGGTTTTACTACCCAATTTGACTGGTACTTGTCTGACCATTTGGTTTGAAGCAATTTTACCACCCGGTGTTGATATCATATATGACCCTTTTGTGTGACAAACATCCAAGCCTACTTTTGCACCGAATTTTGCACTTATGAAACTATGCGATGCACCAGAATCAAATAATATAACGGCAGGCTTGTTATGGATAGAGAATGTACCCGACATTACTGGGGCTCCTTCTGGAAGCTCTGCAAGCGTGGTGAAGTTAATCCGTCCTTGCTTGACTTGCAGGGTCTGTCTCTTGCCCCTGTTCTTGGCGTTCGGGTTGGATCCTTGATCTTGGTTGGGCTGTCCAGGCTGAGGGCATTCGTGTGCGAAGTGGCTGGAACTCCCGCATTTGAAACAGCGATTCGCGGGGCTAGGTCGAAGAGACTGTTGAAGAACGGGCCTCGGACCATTCGGTGAAGGCATCGGGGGTCGTACCATGCCTGGCTGCTGTGGGGGTCTGGCAATCCATCTTCCTGGCTGCGGGGCCTTTGGTGGAGCTGTAGGTGCGGTATTTTGCACGATGCGATACCTTGGTGGTTGGACACTTGACGGTCCTGCGGGTGCCTTTCTCTTCTTCTCTACCCGGTGCGCCATGATACAGTCTTCCTGGGTAATGGCCATATTGACCAACTCATTGTAGGTGTCAGCCCTGGCTAGGTTCAGACGTTCCTTGAGCTTGGTATTCAGACCTCGGCGGAAACGATCACGCTTCTTGGCATCCGTATCAGCGTGATAGCCCGCATACTGGCATAGGTTGTTGAACGCCTGGGCGTACTGCAACACGGTGCGGGTGCCTTGGGTGAGTGCCAGGAACTCATTCAATTTTCTCTCCATGAGACCCTCGGGGATATGATGTGCCCGGAACGCGGTCTTGAATTCATTCCAGTCGACCACATGATCAGCCGGGAGCATCGCAGAATAGTGGTCCCACCACAGACGAGCGGTACCGCGAAGCTGTTGCGCGGCAAAACGAGCTTTGTTGGCTTCTGAGCATGGGGCCACAAGTAGTGTGAACTTGGATTCTATGGTGCGAATCCATGCATCTGCGTCCAGGGGTTCCTCGGTCTTATGGAACAAGGGAGGCTGGGTCCCTAAGAAATCCGTGTATCCTGCAGCTTGTGGTTGGTGAGCATTGTGCCCACCCCTCTGCTGGTGTTGCCCTTGCACAATCTGACGTAGCAGCTCGGTTTGAGCGGCCATCACTTCCACCAAACTGGGCGGGGGTGGTGGCGATTGTCGCGAGCGGCTGCCACCGGCACCAAAACCCTCGGGGTTGCCACGTGTTGATCCAACCATCTGAAACGTGAAAGGTTACCATTAGCAACGCGATCCATATTACTTCCTTGACTTCATAATTAATTGGGTAGTCAGAGACTTCCAAAGTCATAGCTAGAAGTATGGACAGAATCTCTGTTTGCTACGAGAAAAATCATAGCCTGCTGTGGGTCCATCCAAAACATCTCAACATTGGCAGTAGTCAGAGAATTTAGGAATGCACCACTTTGGTATTTACTTCGGTGCTAGAACTATGGCTAAGGTGGTCGAAAAGCTCGTCCTTTGCCTTACTGTCTTAGCTGTTTTTCAGCAGATTGACCGGTACGGTCTCGCCTATATCTTAAACTAGCGAGGTCCAATGATGCTGAATTTTTGTGAGAACCTAGATCACAAAATTTAGCATAAGTCTGGTATTCAACACTCAGCCAAGAAATGCAAGGAGACATGGGTAAAAATTCCGACAAGTCTCAGCGATTGTGGATTCCATCGTTTACCAAATTACAACGAAATCACCAAGTTTTATCGCCGTTCCTTACAGGCTGAGGGTATCCACATGGTTCAGGTGTACCCAACACAAAAGAGTTACTCAACTCCTAGTTAGCCTATTACAACACTTGCCAAAAGTTAGGCTACCCTATCGAGGAGTATGTGCAAAAGTCCTCCTAGGTCGTCCTCTAGAAATCATCCAAGTCGTTGACGGACGACTCGCTGTGAGCCGGAGAGTGGGCTCCCATCTGAGGTGCCTGTGGTACCTCACCCTCGAAATCCATACCTGAGATACCATCAATCTCCTGTGGCTCCTCCTCATCCTCCTCCATGTCGTCCTCATGGGGATGGTCATTCTGATCATGATGCCACTGAATGTGCTCATTAGCGTCCTCCAACTCAAGGTTCAGATCATGGAGCTGCTCCTCCAACTGTGCTATCGTGGTATCTCTCTCACCCATGAGAGTGTCCTGCTCCTGGATTTGGCCCTCAAGTTGGCCAATCTGAGCATCTCTGTCCTCAAGATCCTGACTGAGCTCCTTTATCTGCTCATCCCTGGTATCTGCCATCATATGGTAGGCCTGAGCAAGATCAGTGAGCTGCTCGAGTGCCTGACTCTAGAGAGTCTGAAGCCGGTAGAGTGCACTCATGCACCGCACGGAGGTATGGATAGTCTCCTGGGCATGGAAGTCTACCAAATACTGTGCGTGCTGCACCCTGTTGAGCCAAAAGGGGTCGTTGTCCTAGGCAGCAGGAAACAATCCAATGGGAGTGAGTGTGACAACCTCGGGACGCTGCGCACAAAATGTGGTGAGCGCCCTCATGGCTGCAAGCTCCCAAGTATCGGCCAAACGGCGACCAACAGTCTCAAGCTCCAAGGCGGGCCACTCCGGGTGTAGCGGGTGCGAAAAGATAGTCACATTGACACGGCACTGGGTAACTCCATTTTCTGCAAACTCCAGTCCGGCGTAACGTGGGGGAATTAGATAGCCCGCGGTACGCAGAACATCCCACAAAATAGAGGGAAAGCCCTCCCAGTGGAGACACTGCGAGTGCACGCGTCCATCCTCATTCACCATCATCTCAACAGGCTCGGCCATCTGAACAAAAGATCAAATGGAATGAGATAGCGAAAAACTGTGAGCCGCACAAGGACAGATTCTGTATAGTGTGCAAAAATAATCATAACTCCCACAGTTCTCATCCAAAAATTCTCAAATTTCACCAGATCACTCCTAAGGTATTTGTGAACAACTTTTCTAGTTAACTCCAGAGCTAATTGGGTCTCTAGGATGGTCTTTCTTTTCAGGTTTTACCTTACTGTCTACCCAGAATTTTCAGTGAACAGAGGGCTAGAGTTTCGTGCACCAGGGAAAATCTACCCAGCCAAAATTTACCAAATTTTAACAGAAGCTTCCTGGGTGAATTTGGAACAAGTTTCGTGTTGTGCTCTTTTGCAGTAAACCGCAGGAAGGGGGCCTAAAAATTTAAGGGGCAGAAGTGCTTATTCCAGACAGAATTCTGACATTTCAAGGTTTCTGTTATTTCTTATTATCCATAAGTTCAGAATTTTTCATTTTTGAACAGGAGATAGAACACAAAATTTGGAACAATTCTTTCAACATGAACTTCTCCAGAAAAGGTCATTTTCTTGGGTCAATAAATCGTTCTTTTTGGTGACGGCGGATTTCGGACAGTTTCGCTAGATAGTCCTTATGCAAACCATGGTTTAGATACGCAAGAACCTTACCACTCTCATACATCGCATTTTTGATTTCAGATACACATGTTTATGATGTATGCACGTCCTATTCGTCCTCACAAAATAAAATAATCGCCAAATAGCTTTGGTCTTACGAAGATAGTTTCGGTGGCTTACACAATACGGCTCTCGCTATAATAGCTAGTCGAGTCTTTCTAATCGTTCCTTAACTTATCGTAATCGCGGTTAGTGTACCTGCAGAAAATCGACAAGCATTTATATATCATGAACCTCTCATGCCAGCACTCATGAAAGCGTCCGTATTCATTACCGTTTACTTATAGAAACGATATCTGTACAATTCCCGCCGTACAGACGACGTTAACATACGCTATCGAGATAGCGTATTCACGGGGGTACCGTCATGAGACGGGGGTATGAACAGCGATCGCCATACCCTGCGCCGAACCTTCTACTCCCAATATGTTCAACTAACAGTTGGCATATTGGCAGCACCTCAAGTAAGCCACTGCTTGAGGGCAGCGTTCGGTTCGCATCACCGACAGGAAGGCCAAGCTCCCTCAGTTGGCTGAGGATCCTTACCTTCTTACCTTAGCGACGAGTGCGTCGTTACAGAATTTAGGGTCGGTTGTGCATGAAAGTAAGTTTTGACAGAAAGTAATGTGCTGGAAGTCAGTTGATACTATATTTATAGAAGTTAGATAACCACCTAGTAACTTTCCCATAATCCCTTAGGGCTTTACGAACTAGGCACCATCCTTAACGTACCAACGCATTTCGCAACACAACCTTCTAGTCAAGTTTTAGTAAAATGAGTTTTTAAGGCTTGTAGCATTCTCTGGCGTATGTATTTCGGCTCTGGTGTCCGCTGTTGCCAGCTGTGGCACCAGCTACGGCTCTGATACCAGCTGTGGCAGAACCACCTGAATTAATCCGGCTCAAGTGTATTAACCATCACCATTAAGGCATCCTCGGTTAACCTTACACTTCAAACGGAGTAATCCACTGGTCTGTCGGGTATAACCTCCCGATACAACCACGGTGAACGGATCGAGCGCCGTACATACAAATGCTCATGCGACGATGAGCCCAGAGAATACCACATTCCAGCAAGTATTACATCATTTGCATAAGTCAATATTACAGACCTAGTTCTGAGTTTAGAAAACAAGTACTTCAATTAACATAAATAAGTTCTTCAGAGTTAAAATGCAGCGGAAATAAACAACGGAAACTACTCGACGATACAGGATGTCTCGATGAAGCCCGTACGAGACATCACTCGGCCTTATCTCCGTTGGACGGGGGCGCATCCCATTCCACCGACCAACCAGGGGGAAGAGTGCAGGGCCAAGTCAAGCTAGCAATCATATCTTCGAAGTTCTCACCTGAAAACGAGTCACAAGCAAGGCTGAGTATACTAATACTCAGCAAGACTTACCCGAGTAGTGGAATCTACTCCACCGACTCTAGACATGCCAGGCTTTTTGGCTCAGGGGTTTGTTTTGCCGAAAAGCAACTACAAGTGGGTCCTTACTTTCAACTTTTAGCTCAAGATTCTAGTTTCGTTAGCCAGTCTAGATAAGCAGCTATCTAAAGCATACATGGTGAAGCATTAAATTTTCCATCCAACCAGTTCATTCATCATCATTGTTCCTCTTCTTACTCTGTGGGTAAAAATGGTTAAGCAGTCTCAATAGCCGTGAGAAACGGACGATTCGAATCGAATTTCTTAACCTTGCAAGGGAAACCCAAACACACGTCACGTGGTTACTCCCTAGAGTCACACGTGCAACTGTTCCCCTTTCTTTCCGGGTCGTGGATCGGGGCTACCCTCCGAGAGTACAAGAGCTCCACGCCACGGTTCGGCGCCGGGTCGTGACCACTCTCTGCACTCGCCATATGCACATGGGACCGAAGTTCAAAGGGTAGGATGCCGTCCCCTTGCCGGGCCAATCAGGTACTTAAGCTTACCGATTCCCATAATCTCGGCATGTGTTTAGTACGTTCAAAGACTTAACCATCACTACCACACCCTGCGGCCTTAGCATTTTTCACTAGACAGACGGGCCTCAATCGTAACCATCGTTACATAACCCGTCCGTGTCCCTATGATTGCAGCGTGTAGTAGTCATTCAACTCCTATTTTCTCGCGAGTGACAGGAAATCACTCGACTTTTACCGGAGTCCTATTAGCACAGCATTCTATCGAACCTTACATCTAGTTTTCACGCAAGGGTTCCTGACATCATGCAACTAAGTTTTCATCCAACTCCTATAAACGTAATGCACAAGCAAAGAGTAATGAGTTGCATAATTTCGGAAAGAATGGGTTATGCTCCGGGGCTTGCCTTCGCAGTTCGCTTGGGGATCTTCCGAACTTGGGCTCGGGTCTTCAAAAGCTTCAGTTAGATTTGCTTGAGCTTCACGCTGCTCACTCTCGGACGCGGGCACCAGCTCGTAGGTTCCGTCGGCGAGAGTCGTCGATTCTACATGAGTGCACAAGTTTAAGTCGTGGAAATAGCACTTGATTACGATTTGAGAGTAATTACTACAAGGGATAGTTTCTGGTCATGAAATTTTGGATTTAGGCACATCAAGGAAAGGTGTGCTTACTGTAAAATTTTCAGCCAATTTTATGTAACAGATTAATTCTGAAAAATAGATTTCATTGTTGCTGTTAGATACTTGTTCTTTTTGTACAGATCAATTGGTGCAACAATTGTGGCTAAGATTTTTACAGAGCTCTCACTTGAGCATGCAGAAGCTACTGTAATTTTTGTAGGATTTATCATGCAGTATTTAGAGCATAGAAAATATGACATTCTACACCTAGGCTTTTTAAAGATTCATTTTTACAGGACCCTACACAGGGTTTTTGTCCATGAAACTTTTTACACAGCAACCTCAACAACAGGGTAACTCCCAGTAATAATTTGGGGATTTTCCAAACTAAGGTACTATTTTCTTGATTTAATGTATGTTATTAGCACATAAATCAAATAAATAGGTTACTGTGAGATAAAAAAGGTCTCCTAATTTTTCTCTGGCTTCTAGTTACCAACACATTAGCATAGGAAAAATTTCAATGGGTGACTTACCACCTAACTGCAGGGATAAAATATTCTTCTTACACATGATATAAAACTAAGTTTAACAAACAGCAGAGCTAGAGATGGAATTTGGGTCTGATCTTTTTACACAGTCCTAATCATCCAGCAACTAATTCACTGCCCAAAATTCAGGGTCAGCATTGCTCTAGAACAATGGGTATGAAATATGTCCATTAAAGCTTCTATTTAATGTAGAGCAAAATATTTTGAGATTATGAGAAAACTTTTGTAACAAAAGTGGTAGAGTTTGTTCTGAGGATTCCAGAACAGTTGAGTTTGCATTTTTCTGAATTTTCTACGATTTTATACGAATTTTACAAGTTCACTGAATTTGAATCAAGGTTTGAAATTTTCTTTTACAACTAGGTCGTTGAATCTTGCGCTCAGACCCTTCTAAAGATTTAAATCCTTGCAATTGGGTCCTCGGCGGCTCGGGTGCGGCGGCCGGCCGAAATTCCGGCGAGGGGGCTCGCCGGCGGCGAGGGGCGGGGGTCGGGGAAGGTTCAGGGGTGCGAGGGCTACCTTGTGGGGGTGTTGTTCAGGTGGGGGACGGCCGGGAAGGGCTCGCCGGCGTTGGAGCAGAGGCGGCGGCGGCGCGGCTCGCGTCGACGGCGGTGCTCCGGCGGGCTTGGGGTGGCGTGGTCCGGTCGGTGAGCTTCAGTGGCGCATGGGGAAGCTACCCAGAGGCTCGGCTTGGACGGAGGGGGTCGGTGTCGTGCTGTCCACGGCGAGCAGGGGCGGCGGCGGCGACGGCAGCGCGGGCGGCGGAGCTCCGGTGGCTCTGGGTGGCGTTGGGCGGGTCGGCGAGCTGCGGTGAGGTGATGTAGTGGTGGCTGGGTGCTCAGTTTGGGCAGTGGGCGGCTGTGGAGGGCTGCCCACGGGCGGGTGGTGCTCGGCGGCGGCGATGGCGCGGCGAGGTGTTCTGGTGGCCGGGGGCTCGCGCGGGCGGTCGGGGCGGGGCTTTTATAGGGTCAGGAGGGGGCGTGGAGATGCCTGGGCGACGCGCGGGGCGGGGCACGGCAGCGGCGTGCACTGGGCGCGGCGGGCGGCGGCAGAACGCCGGCGCGGCGTGCGGCGAGCGGGCGCGGCGACTGGGCGGCCGAGATACTGGCGTGGGCGCGAGGAGATAGTGTCGGGCGCGGAGTGGGGAAGCAGCAGCGGCAGCGGCTCAGGCGGAGGGCGGGCGCGACGACTGGTGGGGCGCGGGGGCCGGGGCGGCACGGCGGAGCGCGGAGACTGGCCGGGCGGGCGGCGGCCTGGGCGCGGCAGCGCACGCGCGGGCGGGGACTGGCCGCGCGGCGTCGGGGCGGGGCAAAGCCGGCCGTGGTGGGGTGGTGCGGCGGCCACTGGCCTGGCGCTCCGCGCCGGTCAGGCGACGCCGGCCACCTGGCGCGCGGCGGGCGGGCGAGCGCGCGCGGCGCGGCAGAGCAGAGGGGGAGACGCCAGGGACCGAAATGCAAAAATTCGAAAAAGTTCAGGGGGCTGGGTGCAAACAGGGCGTTTTCTCCTCTTTCTGATTTGAATTTCAAAAACTTTTGAACACGAAAGTTGTTCAAAATAAAAAGTTCTACAACTTTGGTTTGAGGCAAAATTTCATTTGGCTTATGGTTTTAAAGTTATTTTAAAAGTTTCAAATGTGCCCAAATGTGCCCAAATTAAATTTGAATTCCAACTGAACCCGTTTTAATTCTTTCCACCCTCTCATTAGTTGGTTTAAAACATGGAGTTAGGCTAATGTCATTGATTATTTTTGGAATTGCAAAAACCAGGGTCGTCACACAAGTAATGTTGATATCTTCCATGAATGAAAATGAATGCAAATTCCATGACTTCTTTTACATAGCACCCCTCCTCGGGCAACACACAATGTGTATCGGTACTATCGCAACCATAGGATCGCGATCTGCTTCAAATGCATATAAATGCAAATGCACATGACATGATGAATTGTAATAAATATTGACAGCTCAACTCAGGTGTCAAAACAACAAAAGACAATTGTTTATCCAGTTTAAAGACAAATAAGTCCACCATGTTCATATCAGCCATAGTTCTGAAGTAAAGAGAAGGTGAAGTAAATAGTAAGCCAAAACAGTAGCAAACCACCACTACAATTACTTGCCTCCGATCAAATGCGACAACCATTTCAATCGCAATCCGAAGCTACCACTGTCCGACCCGGGCACACGGGACTCTCCACGTGGCACACTTTTCCTAAGATACGGGATAGGACACGGTCCACGCCCTACATCTGTTGTAACTACTCGTAATGCAGTAGGATTACTCATAGAGTAGTGAAACTAGTCAGACACGGTAGGAAACTACCCGAGAAGTACTCGGGTAGGACTCCTGGGCTTGTACCCGACTAGGACTTCCATGTAAATCTGTCCCGCCAGACTATACAAGGGCGGACAGGCAACCCCTCGGGGACAATAATCATCAAAGGCAATACAAACCACAAAGGACTTAGGGTATTACGCTCTCGGCGGCCCGAACCTATCTAAACCTTGCGTTTCTTTACACCTTCGAGTTCCTGATCTCAGCGACACCCTACCTACAAACTCACCAACTCGGGGGTATCCCTCAGTGGGCGTTCAACGAGCATCCACCGGAGAATTCGATGGCATCCTTCAACTTCACCAGCGCCATGCTCGAGGAGGGCACGACTTTCACCTTCGGCTCCTGGATCTGCGTCACCAACGGTTTGGGTGGTTTCAACAGCCACCTAGCCAACTCCAAGGAGTCGGAGGCCTCTTCACCAACCTCAAGCAGCGATCTAGATGACTTCATTGACAACCTCGACGACACACTGCTTCCCGATCTTGGCCTAGCAGATCGAAAAGATGTCCGTTTTCAACGCGACTTCCACTCATGACACACCAGATCTATTCGGGTCGGATTCAAACCGATCTATAAAGACCACACGATCTAAATTCCTCTCCAACTTGGAGGAGGATTTGGATCTGCTGCTCAGGATCTAGGACATGGGCGCCACCGCTTGCCGGGACGCCCCCGTTTTCGACATCTACTCGGACTCTGTGTAGTACTACAGTTTCAAGCCAGATCTGAAAAGGACTCGGAGACGAGGGAGCCACCGCTCGTCGGGCGGCCCCCAACGTTGAAAACCACCCGCAACCTAACAGCCACACCGAAACATTTTCAGGTGGCCTTCTGGGTTTAACCATCACATCGACGCCACAAGGACGTTTCGTGTACTGGAAGGGCTTTGAGCCCTCTGAACTACTCGATTATGAATCTCGCCTTGTAGCCTTCACGCAGGAGCTACCCTTCCAAGAAAGTAGACCCCTCTCTCCCTTTGCGGAAGAAGGAGAGAGTAGCACAGAGCTACTCGAGCACAACCTTAGGGCTAACCAGTCGCCGGATCGCCGAATCTGCATGGCTTCCCTTCACAACGCGGAGGAAGACGAGTTGGGCACACAATACGACAACGAACAACTCGTGGACGTCTCCGCTGAGGAGCCCACAGCTGACGCTCCCCAAGATGAAGTCGAGGAGCACCGAAGGATCCGGCGGGGAAAGAACGCCAAGCGCGCTCAACGCAGGCGCAACGCGCAGAATCGCGCCCACGAGCCAAGGGATCTCAACAACACTTTTGTGGCAGTCGCGTATCGCGAGTACCGTATGCCGATTGGTGCCATCGCAGAAGCATCAATCCTAGCACAACAACTCCCATCTAATCCTCAGATACAAAGGCTGCAGTACTTGACTCAACGCGCGCTCGTGGAACTCGATGAGCAACACCCAGTGTCTTCCACTTGGAATCAGGCCTCGAGGTCCGAGAATCAAGGTGGTACAGCGCTGGTCAGTCGCACCCTTGGGGAAGGCCCGGGAGCTAGATGAATGACAACCGACAGCGCAACGAGGGCAACCCGTCCACGCGCGGCAACATAGAGCAAGAAGTACAGCAACCCAATCGCAACAAGCGCGGGCCAAGGCACCACGGCCAAGATCCAGTCGAGGTCAATCTTCACGACGCTCCCACGATCGACCTTAGGCAGAAGATCAATGAAGGCTGTGATGCGCGGCTTGTCATTGAAGCGAGGAGGAAGGACCGTATCGGCAGGCACGATGACGACGATGATAGTGACCATTTCCCTGCCTTCACCACCAGCATCACTGACAAGTCCTATCCAAAGGGCTTCAAACCAGTGAGGATCCCCAAGTATGATGGTAAGCAGGACCCGCGCCAGTGGATTCTTTTCTACTCCGTCGCCATTGAAGTTTCGGGGGATCCAACTCTACAAAAGCCCTCTACTTTCCGATGGCCCTGGAGTTCGCGCCTCTCACATGGCTTGAAAGCCTCAAGCCAAACTCCATCGACTCGTGGGAGGACCAAAAGCGGGCCTTCATCAACAACTTCCAGGGATCCATGATCAGGGTGGGCACTTGCCACAACTTGTCCCTGGTGAAGCAGGAGATGAACGAGACCCGCACCACCATCGCCAACATCTCCAACATCTCCAATGAGGACGTCATCCGTTGCTTCCAAAATGGCCTCTTCTCGAAGAACACGTACCACGACTTCGGGCATAACCGCCCGACTACTACCGTGGAGCTGCATGACATGATGGCATGGTGGGCTGACTAGGAGGATGAGAAAACAACCGCTTCCCCAGGCGCAACCACGACAAGCTAGGCAATGGCAATGTCCACTTCGACAAAGGCCAGTGGAACCACTCGGGGAACACCCGAAAGCGTAAGCCAGGCCACGAAGTCGCGGCTGTCGAGCACAATCCGCGTGGCAAGAAGTCGTTGAACTACCTCTCGGACTACGAGCAAGTCATGCATAAACAATGCCCGATACACGCAAATTCGCGGCATACGCTCTTCGAGTGCGTCACCATCCGCAAATCCCTCAGTGCACCACCCCTTCCTCAAGCAGGAAAGCAAAAGGACAAGGAGGATGACGAAGGAGGTGACAAGTCGAGGGCTCAAGACTTCCAAGATCCGAAGAACATCATCAACATTATCTTCGGCGGAGATGGCGAATTCCCCTCCAAGCGCGCAGAAGCTAACCCTGCGCAATACTCTCTGTGGAGCCAGCCATGACAAGGCCTCTGAGATACAGCAAGGTCCCGATCTCCTTTTCCAAGGACGATCAGTGGACCAGCTTCTCCGAGCAAGGAAAATTCCCGCTCGTCCTAGACCCTGTCGTGGCGGACTAACAGTTAACCTGAGTACTCATCGATGGTGGGAGCGGCCTCAACCTGCTTTTCGCGAGTACTCTCAAGAAGATGGGACTAGACATCTCCAAGATGCTCACTCCTAGCAAAGCTCCTTTCTACGGCATCGTCCCGGGTAACGCGGCTACACCACTCGGGTCAGTGGTCCTGCCAGTCACCTTTGGGACAAAAGACAACTACCGCACCAAGTACATCAAGTTCGAGGTGGCAGATTTTGACTCGTCGTACCATGCCATCCTTGGCAGACCGGCACTAGCCAAGTTCATGGCCGTGGCCCACTACATCTACCTGCTACTCAATATGCCAGGCAAGAAAGGTGTACTCACACTCTGTGGCGACCTGAAGAAGTCATACGAGCCGTCTGTAGAAGTACTCGTGGCCTCGCTGAAGCTGACCAATACAGAGATGGAGATCTCCAACCAGCGGCAAAGCCAGTCGAGGGTTAAACCTAACCCCCGCGATGTCGGCATCAAGACCATCCAGCTGCTGGAAGGCAACTCGTCCAAGACCGCTTTGATTGGAGGTGGCTTAGGTGACAAATAGGAAAGCGTGCTCGTCAGCTTCTTAGGGCCAACTGTGACATATTCGCATGGAAACTAGCGGATATGCCAGGGGTGCCCAAGGAGTTGATTGAGCACTACCTAAAAGTCGACCGTAAAGCCACTCCAAAGAAGCAACGACTACAACGTGTGGCAGAACCACCTGAATTAATCCGGTTCAAGCGTGCTATTCATCACCACAAGGGCAATCAAGGCTAACTCGCACTTCAAACGGAATAATCCACTGGTCTGTCGGGTAACCTCCCGATACAACCACAATTCTTACGGATCGAAGCCACACATACATGTACTCACCCGAAGGTGAGCCCAGAGTATACAACATTCCACATTTTTACATCACGGGGTTCATCATAAATTATCATTACAATAGAGTTCAAATTCGTAAAACAAGGTACTTTGGATTTCGAAATAAATGAGTTCTTCAGAGTTCAAGCAGCGGAAAAGATGACGACAACTACTCGACGATAAAGGATGTCTCGATGAAGCCCGTACGAGGCATCACTCGGTATCACCACTGTTGGCCGGGGGCGTATCCCATTCCACCGACCAACCAGGAGGAAGGGTACAAGGCCAAGTCAAACTAGCAATCATGTCCTCGAAAGTTTCACCTGAAAACAAGCCACAAGCAAGGCTGAGTATACTAATACTCAGCAAGCCTTACCCGACTAGTGGGGTATACTTAGCCGACTCCTAGACATGCGAGGCTTTTGGCTTGAGGGGTTTGTTTTGCCAAAAAGCATATATAGTAGGTCCTTACTTTCAGATTTTAGCTCCAAGTTCTAGCTTTCTTTAACCATCCTAGGTAAGCAACTATCCAAATCATACATGGTAGAGAGTTATTTTGCATCCAACAGGATTGCAACATGTAGTAAACAATCAACTCCTAATTTCTCGCGAGTGACAGGAAATCACTCGACTTTTACCGAGTCCTATTAGCATAGCATTCTATCGAACCTGGCATCTAGTGTTCAGAGCATGGGTAACTAGGATCATGCAACTAAGTTTTCATCCAACTCCTATAAACTTAATGCACAAGTAAAGTAGAGTAATAAGTTGCATAAGTTTAGAAAAATAGGGTTCATGCTCCGGGGCTTGCCTTCTTGGGAAAAGCTAGCTTGGGGCTCTTCCGAACTTGGGCTCGGGTCTTCAAGAGCTTCAGTTAGATGTACTTGAGCTTCACGCTGCTCACTCTCGGACGCGGGCACCAGCTCGTATGTTCCGTCGGCGAGAGTCGTCGATTCTATATGAATGCACCAATATAAGTTATAGTGAGGGTATACGACGATTATTTTCATTCACGTCAAAGTGGTAGTTCACAAAAAAGCGATTTGGTTGTGAAGTTACTTAGTTGAGATTTCTGTGCGCAAATATTAAAGAGTATAACTTAAACTATTAACTTCATTAAGCAAGAAGGGGTTGTGTTATAATAGAAACTGAATTTTCCAAGCACACATGGATTAATCACAACTTCTGGATTAAGTAACTTCTGGTGATGAAATTTTTATTTATAGCACAGTAAGCAGGGACAAAAGCACTGTAAAAAAAATTCAGACATTTTTAGACTTTTCCTACAACAGGGGGTACATTTAAAGTCTATTAAACCTTCCATTTAACTTATAGTAAGATTTAGCAAGCAACTGAAGAAATGCATGTAACAAAAATTGTAGATTTTCATCTAAAGCTTCCAGAACAGTGGAGTTTGTATTTTTCAGATTTTTCTACGATTTTAAATGAATTTTACGAGTTCGCTGTGTTTGATTTTAAAGTTTGAACACAGGTTTACAGATATGCCCTTGGAAACTTGCGTGCAGACTCTTTCAAAGATTCTAACCAAAGCAATTGGGTCCCTGGGCGGCGCTGGCATGGCGGCCGTCCAGATTCCGGCGAGGGGGCTCCTTGGTGGCGAGGGAAAAATGGTCGGGGAGATCCAGGGGGGTGAGAGCTACCTTGGGTGGCCTTGGTCGGGGTTGGGAGTGGCCGGAGGTGGCTCGTCGGCGCGGAACAGAGGGGCGGCGACGGAGCGGAACGTCGGCGGCGGTGCTCCGGCGAGAAGTGAACAACGCGGGCCGGTCGAGTAGCTTCGCGACGTCGAGGGGAAACCGTTTCAAAGCTTGTCTGGGATGGAGGAGCTTCGGTGAGGGCTGTCCCCGGAGCAACAAGGAGCGGCGGCGGCGCGGGCGGCGCTGGCGGTGCTCCGGTGGCTCTGGGCGACGATGGGTGGTGCAGTGAGCTGCGGTGGTGTGCTGTGGTGGTGGTGGAAGACTCAGCTTTGGCAAAGGTTGGCCGGAGAGGTGAGTTCCACGGTGAGCTGAGCGCGATGACGTTAATGATGGCGGCGGCGGCATTCTGGTGTTTGGGCGCGCGAAGGCGTGGGGGGGAACTCAGCGCGGCCTTTTGTAGGCAGCAGAGAGGCGGGAGGAGGGGCGGGACTTGACTGTGAGACGCGGGGGTGGCGGCACGACGGGGGCGCGCGACTGGCCACGGCGGGCGGTGAACAGAAGCCAGCGCGGCGTGCGGCTGGCCCGGGCAGGGGACTGGGCGCTGAGGATTTGGCGTGTGAAGCTGGAGATCACGCGGCGCGCGGGTTGGGCGAAGAGGTGCAGCAGCTGCCTTGCCGGGCGGCGAGCGCGGCGACTGGCGAAATGCTGCGGAGACACGGGCACGGCGCGGTTCGTCTATTGGGCATGGGGGCGACGAGCAGGGGCGCGGGTCGCCGGCTTGCGCGTGGCGTGCGCGGACTGGGGAGGAACGCGGCGTGCAGGCGCACGTGCGGGCGCGGCCAGGCATTGGCTTGGCACCTAGCGCGGTCAGGCATCGCCGGCCAAGTGGCCTGCGGCGACTACTCGGCGGCGAGGGTCGGGCGAAGCGAGGGCCGCAGCGAAGCCGAGGGTCGGGCGAAGCGAGGGCCGCAGCGAAGCCGAGGGTCGGGCGAAGCGAAAAGGGTCGGGCGAAACGGCTGCGCGTCGGAGGGTAGGGCGAGACGGAAGGGTCTGCAGCGAAGTAGAAGAAAAGGTAGGGGCTGGTTCGCAAATCCAAGTGTTTCACAAATTTTTGTGTTGCAACTCGACAATCCTTCAACGCGAAAGTTGTTCAAAATGGAAAGTTCTACAAGTTTTGCTTCAGGCCAAGGTTTGTTTGAGGTCTAGCTTAGGAGTTATTTTAGAAACTTATTTAGTTGAAATTTCTCTTAATTATTTACGCACCGCTTTGAGGTAAAGAGGCTTATTTCGCAAATTAAACACCTGGGGTGTTACAGCCTTCCTCCCTTAAAAAGAATCTCGCCCCGAGATTCGGACAATAGGCTTAAGGTGGAGAGGGTGTGTACCTTCGGTGGAGTTGAGAAAACCCGGGAAGTTCTGTTTTAGAAAACTTTCAGTTTCCCACGTGGCTTCTTCCTCAGTGTGATGATTCCATTGAATTTTGTACATTTTAATCACTTTCCTCCTAGTGCTTCTTTCTTTTTGATCCATGATTTTGATAGGGTACTCAACGTATGAGAGGTCGGGCTCTACCAATATTTCCTGTTGTTTAATAACCTCGGTAGGGACTCGAACACACTTCTTGAGTTGAGATACGTGAAAGACATCGTGGATGGCTGCAAGCTGAGGGGGCAGTCGAATTCTATAGGCTACGGGTCCACAGCTTTCGATGATTTTGTAGGGACCAACATAACGGGGAGATAGTTTTCCTTTGACTCCGAATCGTTGGACACATTTGGTTGGTGAAACTCGAAGGTAGACGTGGTCACCAACTTCGAATTTCAGTGGCTTTCTCCTTCTGTCGAAATAGCTCTTTTGTCTGGATTGTGCGGCTCTGAGGTTTTCTTGTATTACTTTCACTTTTTCTTCTGCCTCGATTACCAAGTCTGGTCCAAATATTTCGCGTTCTCCGGTCTGTGACCAACTCAAAGGGGTTCTACACCTTCGTCCGTATAAGGCCTCAAATGGTGCCATTTTTAAACTCACTTGATAGCTATTGTAATATGAGAACTCTGCTAGGGATAGGCATTTGTCCCAACTCTTGTCATAGTGAATGACGCAAGCTCTAAGCATGTCTTCGAGAATTTGGTTTGCTCTTTCTGTTTGTCCGTCAGTTTGAGGATGATAAGCTGAGCTTCGAATCAATTTAGTACCAAGAGAAGCTTGCAATTGTTCCCAAAAACATGCTATAAACTGAGTACCACGATCGAAAATAATAGTCTTCGGCACTCCATGTAGGCAAACAATGCGATCGAGATAAATCTCAGTATATTTCTTGGCGGTATAGGTGGTGTGTACCGGAAGAAAATGTGCCGTCTTTTTGAGCCTATCAACGATAACCCATATGGAATCGTGTTTCTGCGTGGTACTTGGCAATCCAACAATGAAATCCATACTTATGTCCTCCCATTTCCATGAGGGTATAGGCAATGGTTGAAGTGTACCGGCTACTTTCAAGTGACTGGCTTTTACCCTCTGACATGTGTCGCATTCTGAGACATATTTAGCGATTTCTCTTTTCATCCTAGTCCACCAGAAATTTTGTCTAAGGTCTTGATACATTTTGTTACTGCCGGGGTGAATGGAAAATTTGGAAAGGTGTGCCTCATCCAGAATTTTCTTACGAAGTTCATGATTCTTCGGAACGACTATGCGACTTTCGAACCATAAAACTCCCTTATGGTCCTGGCGAAAACATTTGTATTTCTCTTCTCCTAGAGAAAGTTTCTGTTTGATGATCTTAACTCCTTCATCGTGCAGTTGTGCCATGATGATCTGGTCATGAAGAGTGGGCTCGACTGAGATGTGATTCAAAGCGCCTTGGAAAATCATTTCCAAACTAAGCTTCCTTATTTCCGAACATAACGTCTCATTATAGTTTTCCAATGATAGGCAATGGCAATGGGCCTTGCGGCTGAGCGCATCCGCGACCACATTAGCCTTGCCGGGGTGATAGTGCACCTCGAGATCATAATCCTTGATTAATTCTAGCCATCTCCTTTGCCTCATATTCAGATCGGCTTGGGTGAAGATATATTTGAGACTCTTGTGATCGGTGTAGATATTACAACGAGTGCCCATGAGATAATGTCTCCATATTTTTAGAGCATGAATAACTGCTGCTAACTCGAGATCATGGGTCGGATAATTCTGCTCATGGGGCCGAAGGGCTCGTGAAGCATAGGCGATAACTTGATCCTTTTGCATAAGCACACAACCAAGACCAGTGCCAGATGCGTCGCAGTAAACATCGAATGGCTTGGTGTTATCGTGTTGAGCTAACACAGGGGCTGTAGTCAAGCGTTCTCTGAGAGTGTGGAAAGCTTCTTCACATTTCTCATCCCACACAAACTTTACTCCCTTTTTCAATAGTTCAGTTATAGGCTTAGCAATCCTGGAGAAATCCGGAATGAAACGGCGATAGTAGCCGGCTAAACCAAGAAAACTGCGAATCTGATGAACAGAGGTGGGAGGTTTCCAATCCATTACTTCTTGTACTTTGCTGGGGTCAACGGCTATGCCTTTGCTGGACATAGTGTGACCCAAGAACTTCACACTATCCAACCAGAATTCGCACTTAGAAAATTTAGCATAGAGCTGATGGTCTCTGAGACGCTGAAGAACAATGTGCAGGTGCTTAGCGTGCTCTTCCTCATTCTTGGAATAGATCAGGATGTCGTCAATGAAAACTACGACGAATTTGTCGAGTTCGGGCATAAATACCGAATTCATGAGATACATGAAATGGGCAGGGGCATTGGTGAGACCAAAGGACATGACCAAGAATTCATATAGTCCATATCGTGTGGAAAAGGCAGTCTTCGGAATATCGTCTCGGCGAATCTTTATCTGATGATATCCCGATCGAAGATCAATCTTGGAGAAAACTCTCGCTCCAGATAATTGATCAAAGAGAACGTCGATGCGGGGAAGGCGTATTTATTTTTAACAGTCACTGCATTGAGAGGTCGGTAGTCCACACATAATCTTAAACTGTCATCCTTTTTCTTGACAAAAAGGGCCGGACATCCCTAAGGTGATGCGCTAGGACGAATGAAGCCTTTGTCCAGTAGTTCTTGGAGTTGTGTTTTTATATCGGCCAATTCCTTAGGTGGCATCCTATAGGGTCTTTTGGAGATAGGTGCAGTGCCTGGCTGCAGTTCAATAACAAACTCAATGTCCCTATCTGGTGGCATTCCGGGTAAGTCATCCGGGAAGACATCGGCATACTCGCATACCACTGGAATATTCTCTAGGTTGATCCCTTCCATTACGAAAGCACAAGAATTTGTGCACTCCCGTAACGGTAGGTAAAGGGTAGTGGCTCCGTGACTAGGTGAATTTATCTCAACGGCTCGGGAAGAAAGGTCCAGTGGGACTCCATGCATAGTCATCCAGTTCATTCCCAAAATAATATCCATGCCGTCAAGGGGTAAAAGAACAAGGTCTGTGTTGATGACTTTACTTCCCAATTTTATCGGTACCAGCCTTATTATTTGGTTGGAAGCAATTTTTCCACCCGGTGTTGAGATCATATACGACCCTTTGGTGTGACAAACATTCAAGCCTACCTTTGCACCAAACTTTGCACTAATGAAACTATGTGATGCACCAGAATCAAACAATATGACTGCAGGCTTGTTATGGATAGAGAATGTACCCGTCATCACTGGTGCTCCTTCAGAAAGTTCTGCAAGGGTGGTGAAGTTGATCCGTCCTTGTTTGACCTGAAGGGTCTGCCTCTTGCCTTTGTTCTTATTGTTTTGGTTAGAGTCCTGGCCCTGATTTGGCTGTCTGGGTTGAGGGCATTCGCGAGCAAAATGACTGGAACTCCCGCACTTGAAACAACGATTGGTGATGCTCGGTCGAAGAAACTGCTGAGTAACGGGCCGGGGTCCAGTTTGTTGAGGCATAGGGGGTCGTACAACACCTTGTTGCGGGGGCCCAATAATCCAACGCCCTGGCTGAGGGGCTCTTGGTGGAGCTGTAGGCGCAGCATTTCGCACCAAGCGATACCTCGGTGGCTGAGCACCCGAGGGTCCAGCTGGCGCCTTTCTCTTCTTTTCAGCACGATGAGCCTCAATACAGTCCTCTTGAGTGATGGCCATGTTGACTAGCTCATTATATGTATCGGCTTTGACAAGATTCAGTCGTTCCTTGAGTCTAGTACTCAGACCTCGGCGGAAACGATCACGCTTCTCGGCATCTGTGTTTGCGTGATAGCCCGCGTATTGGCACAGGTTGTTGAAGGCCTGAGCATACTGAAGTACAGTGCGGTTACCCTGAGTGAGAGCTAAAAACTCATTTAGCTTTCTTTCCATGAGACCTTCGGGGATATGGTGTGCCCGGAACGTAGTCTTGAATTCATCCCAGGTGACAATGTGATCACCGGGGAGCATAGCAAAATAGTGGTCCCACCATAGACGAGCCATACCGCGAAGCTGCTGCGCGGCAAAGCGGGCCTTGTTTGCATCCGAACATGGGGCCACAAGTAGAGAAAACTTGGACTCGATTGTGCGAATCCAAGCGTCCGCATCCAAGGGTTCCTCCGTCTTGTGAAACAAGGGAGGCTGGGTCCCAAGGAAATCCGTGTAACCGGCGGCTTGGGGTTGGTGAACATTGTGCCCACCCCGCTGCTGGTGCTGTCCTTGCACGAGCTGGCGAAGCAACTCGGTTTGAGCGGCCATTACTTCAACCAAGCTGGGTGGTGGTGGCGGCTGTGGTTGTGATCCACTTGCGCTAGCACCAAAACCATCCGGGTTACCACGGGTTGCTCCAACCATCTGAAAAGGCGAATGTTCTTCATTAGCAACGTGATCCGTATTGCTTCCATGATTCGAAAGATTTAACGTGGAATAGTAGACTTCCGAAAGGTCATGGATAGAATCGTGGGCATAAAACTGCCTGCCATAAGAAATTTATAACTCTTGGTAGGTTCATCCAAGATTTCTCATATTTTGGCAGGGGGTAGGGAATTTAGAGATGTACAACTTTGGTATTCAGCCAAGATGCTAAATCGATGGCTAAGATGGTCAAACGATTCACTCTTTGCTTTGCTGGTTTGGCTGTTTTTCAGCAGAACGAGTTATAGTATCTTCCCTATAACTCAAACTAGCAAGATCCAATAGTGGTTAAATTTTGTGAGAACCTAGATCACAGAATTTAGGACAAGTTTGGTATTCAACACTCAGCCCGGAAATGTAGAGAGACATGGATAAAAATTCCGACAAGTTTCTGCAATCGCAGATTCAACTGCTTTCCAATATCTCCATCAACCACCAAGTTTTTAGCCATGGCCTACATGATTAGAGTAGCCAATGGTCAAGTTGTACCCACCACAAAAGAGGTACTCAACTCTTAGTTAGCCTATTACAACACTTGCCAAAAGTTAGGCTACACTATCGAGGAGTATATGCAAAAGTCCTCCTAGGTCATCGGCTAGAAATCGTCGAGGTTATTGACGGACGACTCGCTGTGAGTAGGAGAGTGAGCTCCCATCGGAGATGGCTGCAGTGCCTCACCCTCAAAGTCCATTCCTGAAACACCATCAATCTCCTGTGGCTCCTCCTCATCTTCCTCCATAGCCACCATGCCGGGAGGGGCATTCTGATCATGGTGCCACTGAATGTGCTCATTAGCATCCTCCAGCTCAAGGTTCATATCATGGAGCTCCTCCTCCAAGTGTGCTATCATATCATCTCTCTCACCCATGAGAGTGTTGTGCTCCTGCACTTGGCCCTCAAGTTGGCCAATCCGGGTGTCTCTATCCTCGAGTTCCTCACTGAGTTCCTTAATCTGCTCATCCCTGGTATCTGCCATCATGTGGTAGGCCTGTGCAAGATCAGTGAGCTGCACAAGCGCCTGACTCTGGAGAGTCTGAAGTCGGTAGAGTGCATTCATGCACCGCACAGAGGTATCGATGGTCTCCTGGGCATGAAAGTCCACCAAGTACTGTGAGTGCTGCACCCTGTTGAGCCAAAAGGGGTCGTTGTCCTGGGCAGCAGGAAACAAACCAATAGGAGTGAGCGTGACAGCCTCGGGGCACTTCGCACAGAAAGTGGTGAGCGCCCTCATGGCAGCAAGCTCCCAAGTATCGGCCAAACGGCGACCAACAGCCTCAATCTCCAAGGCGGGCCACTTCGGGTGTAGTGGGTGTGGAAAAATGGTCACGTTGACACGGCACTGGGTAACTCCATTCTCTGCAAACTCCAGTCCGGCGTAACGTGGGGGAATTGGATAGCCCGCGGTGCGCAGAACATCCCACAAAATAGAGGGAAAGCCCTCCTAGTGGAGACACTGCGAGTGAACGCGTCCATCCTCATTCACCATCATGGCAATAGGCTCGGCCATCTGAACAAAAGATCAAATGGAGTGAGATAGCGAAAAACTGTGAATAGTATAGCGAACAGGTTCTGGACCGTGCACTAAAATAGCCATAACTTCAACAGTCCTGGTCCAAAAATTCTCAACTTTTACCAGAGCATTCCTAAGGTATTTGTGAACAACTTTGCTAGTCAACTTCAGAGCTAGATAAGTCTCTAAGATGGTCTTTCTTTTCAGGTTTTACTTTACTGTCTACCAAGAAATTTCAGTGATCAGTGGGCCAACATTTCATGCACCAGGGAAAATCTACCTCGCCAAAATTCACCAAATTTTAACAGTAGCCGCCTGAGTATATTTACAACAAGTTTTTAGTTGAACAATTTTGCAGAAAACTGCAGTAAGGGGGCATAAAAATTTATGTGGCTGAACTGCTCATTTTGGACAGAAACTGACACACCAAGGTCTTTGTTGTTCCTCATTACCCATATGTCCAGACTTTTTTTGTATTTAGACAGGAGGTAGAATACGGATTTTGGAACAAAGCTTTCAACCTGAGTTTCTTCAGAAAGGGTCATTTTCTCAGCTTAATAAATTCATCCTTTCAGATAAGGCGGAAAGTGACCGGTTTGCTAGATAATCCTTAGGCAAGACAATCGTGTGGGCGCATGAACCTTGCTACTTTCACGCATCGCTTTTTCAATTTCAGATTTATATAGCCATGATGCATGCACGTCCTATTCGTCCTCACAAAATAAACAATTGCCAAATAGCTTTGGTCTTACGAGGTTAGTTTCGGTGGCATACACAATACGGCTCTCCCTATAATAGCTAGTCGAGAAAACTCTAATCGTTCTTAAACTTATTGCAATCGCGGTTAGTGTACCTGCAGAAGGTTGATGTAGCCTATATATATCCACTGAACCTTTCATGCCAGCACTCATGAAAGTGTCCGTATTCATTACCGTTCACTATAGAAACGGCATCCGTACAATTCCCGCCATACAGACGACGTTAACATACGCTATCGAAATAGCGTATTCACGGGGGTACCGTCTTGAGACGGGGGTATGAACAGCGATCGCCATACCCTGCGCCAAACCTTCTACTCCCAATATAATCAACTAAACGTTGGTATATTGGCAGCACCTCAAGTAAGCCACTGCTTGAGGGCAGCGTTCGGCTCGCATCACCGACAGGAAGGCCAAGCTCTCTCAGTTGGCTGAGGATTCTTACCTTCTTACCTTAACGATGAGTGCGTCGTTACGGAATTTAAGGGTCGATTGTGCATAAAAGTAAGTTTTGACAGAAAGTAATGTGCTGGAAGTCAGTTGATATAGTTCATAAGTTAGATAGCCACCTAGTAACTTTCCCAATTAATCCCTTAGGGCTTTACGAACTAGGCACCATCCTTAACGAACCAACGCACTTTCCAACACAATTTTTGTGGTCAAGTTTTAGGAAAACAAGTTTTTAAGACTTGTTGCATTCTCTGGCGTATGCATTTCGGCTCTGGTGCCAGCTGTTACCAGCTGTGGCACCAGCTACGGCTCTGATACCAGCTGTGGCAGAACCACCTGAATTAATCCGGTTCAAGCGCGCTATTCATCACCACAAGGGCAATCAAGGCTAACTCGCACTTCAAACGGAATAATCCACTGGTCTGTCGGGTAACCTCCCGATACAACCACGGTTCTTACGGATCGAAGCCACACATACATGTACTCACCCGAAGGTGAGCCCAGAGTATACAACATTCCACATTTTTACATCACGGGGTTCATCATAAATTATCATTACAATAGAGTTCAAATTCGTAAAACAAGGTACTTTGGATTTCGAAATAAATGAGTTCTTCAGAGTTCAAGCAACGGAAAAGATGACGACAACTACTCGACGATAAAGGATGTCTCGATGAAGCCCGTACGAGGCATCACTCGGTATCACCACCGTTGGCCGGGGGCGTATCCCATTCCACCGACCAACCAGGAGGAAGGGTACAAGGCCAAGTCAAACTAGCAATCATGTCCTCAAAAGTTTCACCTGAAAACAAGCCACAAGCAAGGCTGAGTATACTAATACTCAGCAAGGCTTACCCGACTAGTGGGGTATACTTAGCCGACTCCTAGACATGCGAGGCTTTTGGCTTGAGGGGTTTGTTTTGCCAAAAAGCATATATAGTAGGTCCTTACTTTCAGATTTTAGCTCCAAGTTCTAGCTTTCTTTAACCATCCTAGGTAAGCAACTATCCAAATCATACATGGTAGAGAGTTATTTTGCATCCAACAAGATTAATCATTATCCTTGTTCCTCTTCTTACTCTATGTGGTAAAAGGGTCAAGCAGTCTCAATAACCGCGAGAAACGGATGATTCAAATCGAATTTCTTAACTTTGCAAGGGAAACCTAAACACACGTCACGTGGTTACTCCCAGAGTCACACGTGCAACTTTTCCCTTCAATTCCCGCTCCACGGAATAGGCCCACCGCCCTCGACTACACGTCCCCACAGACCACGGTACGTCGGGTTGTGGCGGCCGATGCACCCGCCATTAGCTAGATGTGAACGAATTCAAGACAATGGGGAGTATATTCCGGCCTCGGTTCAATCCAGTACTTAAGCTTACCGATCACCATATTCTCGGCATGTGGTTAGTACGTTCAAAGACTTAACCACCACTACCACACACTGCGGCCTTAGCATTTTTCACTAAACAGACGGGGCCTCAATCATCAACATAAACATCGTACCATAGCCCCGTCCGTCGACCTTATGATTGCAGCATGTAGTAAACAATCAACTCCTAATTTCTCGCGAGTGACAGGAAATCACTCGACTTTTACCGAGTCCTATTAGCATAGCATTCTATCGAACCTGGCATCTAGTGTTCAGAGCATGGGTACCTAGGATCATGCAACTAAGTTTTCATCCAACTCCTATAAACTTAATGCACAAGTAAAGTAGAGTAATAAGTTGCATAAGTTTTGAAAAATAGGGTTCATGCTCCAGGGCTTGCCTTCTTGGGAAAAGCTAGCTTGGGGCTCTTCCGAACTTGGGCTCGGGTCTTCAAGAGCTTCAGTTAGATGTACTTGAGCTTCACGCTGCTCACTCTCGGACGCGGGCACCAGCTCGTATGTTCCGTCGGCGAGAGTCGTCGATTCTATATGAATGCACCAATATAAGTTATAGTGAGGTTATATGACGATTATTTTCATTCACGTCAAAGTGGTAGTTCACAAAACAGCGATTTGGTTGTGAAGTTACTTAGTTGAGATTTCTGTGGGCAAATATTAAAGAGTATAACTTAAACTATTAACTTCATTAAGCAAGAAGGGGTTGTGTTATAATAGAAACTGAATTTTCCAAGCACACATGGATTAATCACAACTTCTAGATTAGGTAACTTCTGGTGATGAAATTTTTATTTATAGCACAGTAAGCAGGGACAAAAGCACTGTAAAAAAAAATTTCAGACATTTTTAGACTTTGCCTACAACAGGGGGTACATTTAAAGTCTATTAAACTTTCCATTTAGCTTATAGTAAGATTTAGCAAGCAACTGAAGAAAAGCATGTAACAAAAGTTGTAGATTTTCATCTAAAGCTTCCAGAACAGTAGAGTTTGTATTTTTCAGATTTTTCTACGATTTTAAATGAATTTTACGAGTTCGCTGTGTTTGATTTTAAAGTTTGAACACAGGTTTACAGATATGCCCTTGGAAACTTGCGTGCAGACTCTTTCAAAGATTCTAACCAAAGCAATTGGGTCCCTGGGCGGCGCTGGCATGGCGGCCGTCCAGATTTCGGCGAGGGGGCTCGTTGGTGGCGAGGGAAAAATGGTCGGGGAGATCCAGGGGGGTGAGAGCTACCTTGGGTGGCCTTGGTCGGGGTTGGGAGTGGCCGGAGGTGGCTCGTCGGCGCGGAACAGAGGGGCGGCGACGGGGCGGAACGTCGGCGGCGGTGCTCCGGCGAGAAGTGAACAACACGGGCCGGTCGAGTAGCTTCGCGACGTCGAGGGGAAACCGTTTCAAAGCTTGTCTGGGACGGAGGAGCTTCGGTGTGGGCTGTCCCCAGAGCAACAAGGAGCGGCGGCGGCGCGGGCGGCGCTGGCGGTGCTCCGGTGGCTCTGGGCGACGATGGGTGGTGCAGTGAGCTGCGGTGGTGTGCTGTGGTGGTGGTGGAAGACTCAGCTTTGGCAAAGGGTGGCCGGAGAGGTGAGTTCCATGGTGAGCTGAGCGCGACGGCGTTAATGGTGGCGGTGGTGGCGTTTTGGTGTTTGGGCGCGCGAAGGGGGGGGGGGGGGGGGAACTCAGCGCGGCCTTTTGTAGGCAGCAGAGAGGCAGGAGGAGGGGCGGGACTTGACTGTGAGACGCGGGGGCAGTGGCACGACGGGGGGCGCGCGACTGGCCACGGCGGGCGGTGAACAGAAGCCAGCGCGGCGTGCGGCTGGCGCGGGCAGGGGACTGGGCGCTGAGGATTTGGCGTGTGAAGCTTGAGATCACGCGGCGCGCGGGTTGGGCGAAGAGGTGCAGCAGCTGCCTTGCCAGGCGGCGAGCGCGGCGACTGGCGAAATGCTGCGGAGACACGGGCATGGCGCGGTTCGTCTATTGGGCATGGGGGCGGCGAGCAGGGGCGCGGGTCACCGGCTTGCGCGTGGCGTGCGCGGACTGGGGAGGAACGCGGCGTGCAGGCGCGCGTGCGGGCGCGGCCAGGCATTGGCTTGGCACCTAGCGTGGTCAGGCATCGCCGGCCAAGTGGCCTACGGCAACTACTCGGCGGCGAGGGTCGAGCGAAGCGAGGGCCGCAGCGAAGCCGAGGGTCGGGCGAAGTGAGGGCCGCAGCGAAGCCGAGGATCGGGCGAAGCGAAAAGGGTCGGGCGAAACGAAAAAGGGTCGGGCGAAACGGCTGCGCGTCGGAGGGTCGGGCGAGACGGAAGGGTCTGCAGCGAAGTAGAAGAAAAGGTAGGGGCTGGTTCGCAAATCCAAGTGTTTCTCAAATTTTTGTGTTGCAACTCGACAATCCTTCAACGCGAAAGTTGTTCAAAATGGAAAGTTCTACAAGTTTTGCTTCAGGCCAAGGTTTGTTTGAGGTCTAGCTTAGGAGTTTTTTTAGAAACTTATTTAGTTGAAATTTCTCTTAATTATTTACGCACCGCTTTGAGGTAAAGAGGCTTATTTCGCAAATTAAACACCTGGGGTGTTACACAACGCTTCGCCCCCGACAAGAGGGAGGCCATCAAGGAGGAGCTAGCAAAACTACTCGCGGCTGGTTTTATTAAAAAAGTATACCACCCCGAGTGGTTAGCTAACCCTGTACTTGTACTGAAAAATAATAATAATGAATGAAGGATGTGTGTGGATTACACTGATCTCAATAAACACTGCCCGAAGGACCCCTTCGCGGTCCCACGCGTCGACCAAGTCATCGACTCCACGGCTGGCTGCGTCTTGCTCTCCTTCCTCGACTGCTACTCGGGCTATCATCAGATAGCTCTCAAGAAGGAAGACCAGATCGAAATGGCGTTCATCACACCCTTTGGAGCATATTCTTATACTACAATGTCTTTCGGGTTGAAGAATGCAGGAGCCACCTATCAACCAGCCATCCAACTGTGCCTTGCGGATCAACTACACCGCAACATCGAAGTTTACATGGATCATGTGGTCATCAAGACCAGATCCCACGACGAGTTCATCACTGATGTCGAGGAGACTTTCAACAGGTTGCGACGGTTTCGATGGAAGCTCAACCCGACAAAGTGCGTCATTGGCGTGCCTCAAGGCAAACTACTCGGGTTCATTGTTAGTCACCGCGGGATCAAGGCAAATCCAGAGAAGATCAATGCCATCACAGCCATGGATGCTCCAAAGATGATCAAGGACGTCCAGAAGCTCACTGGCTGTATGGCAGGTTTGAATCAATTCATCTCCTGACTTGGAGAAAGGGGACTACCCTTCCTCAAATTGCTCAAGCTCCATGATAAGTTCAAGTGGACCGAGGAGGCAAACCAGGCGCTACAAGATCTCAAGCACCATTTGCAGTCACCACCCATCCTGACGGCTCCTCAACCAGGCGAGAACCTGCTACTCTACATCGCCGCGACTAATCACATCGTCAATACGGCAATCATGGTGGAACGATAGGAAGAAAGCCACGCCTTCGGGGTGGAGCGACCAGTCTACTTCATCAGCGAAGTCCTCTCTGAATCTAAGGTTCGTTACCCTACGATTCAGAAAGTACTTTATGGTATACTCATCACTTCTAGGAATCTTCACCACTACTTCGATGCATACAATATCCTGGTGGTCTCCGACTTTCTATTGGCGGATATCCTCCACAATAGGGACGCTACCGAACGCATCTCCAAATGGGCGGTGGAGCTGGGAGCCCTTACACTCGACTTCAAGCCCCGGTCAACCATCAAGTCGCAGGCACTAGTCGATTTCATGGCAGAGTGGTGAGAAAACCAAGTGCAAGCCCCAACCAACCAGCCGGAGCATTGGGTCATGTACTTTGACGGTTCACTCAAGCTCGACGGCGGTGGTGCGGGAGTACTTTTCATTAGCCCGAGGCGAGAACAGCTCAAGTACGTGTTTCAAATACTGTTCGAGGTCTCCAACAACAAGGCCGAGTATGAAGCATTGTTGCATGGGCAACGCCTGGTAATCTCCCTGGAATCAAGCGACTACTCGTGTATGGCGACTCCTTACTAGTGGTTCAACAAGTCAACAAGGAGTGGGACATCAACAAGGACGCCATGGACACCTACGTTATGGAAATACGCGAGCTCGAGAAAAAAATTTCAGGGCTGGAAATTCACCATGTGGTTCACGACAACAACATGGGTGCGGACGTGCTCTCCAAACTGGGTTCTGATCGAGCTAACGTCCCACCGGGAGTTTTCGTTCACGAGTTGCTTCACCCTTCCATCAGGGCACCAGACTCAAGTTCCATCGCTCAGGGTCCCAAGGAACCCGACCGAGAGGTCTTGATGATCGAGGTCGACTAGAGAATGGCCTTCATCGACTACGTCTAGGAGCACAAACTACCCCCCGGCGTCGACCCAAAATCGCTGAGGCCACTCGCATCTTACGACGCAGCAAAGGGTATGTTCTAGTCGGGGGCAATCTGTACAAATGTGGATCAGCATCAGGCATACTCATGAAGTGTGTCAGCACGGAGGAGGGCAAAGAGATACTCCAAGAGATTCATGAAGGCGTGTGCGGGAACAATGCAGCTTCTCATACACTAGTCGGCAAGGCGTTTCGTTCTGGTTTCTACTGGTCGACTGCTTTGGCAGATGCCGAAGCACTTGTTCGCCGGTATACCAACTGCCAATTCTTCGGCAAACACCCTCATGTTCCGGCTCATAACCTGATCACTATACCACCTTCATTGCCGTTTTCATGTTGGGGCCTGGACATGATAGGGTGCTTCACAACTGCGCCAGGAGGTTTCACACACGTGTTGGTGGCCATCGACAAGTTTACAAAGTGAATAGAGTACAAACCAATCGCAAAGCTCACTGCAGATCGAGTGGTTACTTTCATCTGCAACATCTTACACCGCTTTGGCTTTCTCAACACCATTATCACAAACTTGGGATCCAATTTCCACTCACATCAGTTCTGGGATTTCTGTGAACGCAGCTCCATTGAAGTCAAATATGTTTCGGTGGTTCATCCGCGAGCCAATGGCCAGGTAGAGCATGCCAATGGCTTAATTCTTAATGGACTGAAGAAAGGACTATATGACGAGAACGGCAAAAAGGGTGGCAAGTGGATCAATGAGATCTCATCAGTAGTTTGGGGGCTTCGCACACAACCAAGCAAAGCCACAGGCCAGTCACCTTTCTTTCTCGTATACGGGTTTGAAGCCATACTACCAGATGATGTGTTGTGGACGTCTCCATGACTGGAGATGTTTGAAGAAGGCGAGGCTGACACTGCAAGATATCTTGAACTTGACTCTGCTGAAGAAATCCGATGCAATGCGTTGTTGCAGTCGGCCCGCTACTTACAAGGAGTTCGTCATTACCACGACAAGAACGTTCAACGACGCTCTTTCAACGTTGGAGATATGGTCCTTCGACGCATCCAGGATGATACTGGACTACACAAGCTTAACTCACGATGGGAAGGTCCTTTCATTGTGCACAAGGTTACAGGCCTTGGATCTTAACGATTAAAGTACCCGGATGGCCAAGAGGTACCAAATTCATGGAATATTGAACATATACGTCCGTTTCATCCTTGATCAATTGGGGACATCTTCTATTAGTGCCTGGAGATTGATACTACCAGTACAACTCCGTCTTACTGGTTTACGACTGGTATTACGCGCAAGTTTGCTGAAGGGGCCTCGCTCCCATCATTCCTGTACCTAATTACTAGTTTCCGACTAGTCTCTTGGGTTCCTGACGGGCCTTTGTGCTCATACTTCCAGTATAACTCCGTTTTACTAGTTTATGACTGGTATTACGTGCAAGTTTGCTGAAGGGGCCTCGCTCCCATGATAAGAAGTTTATCAGTTTATGACTAGTTCTGCACATGTTCGACTCCTTCGACTACTTGTCTTGACTACAATCCTACTCCGGAACGACTCCGGCAAGATGCCTTCATTGAATGTTCAAGCACCAGCGGCTACTTGCTCCATGCCTGGACTTAGGGGCTGGTGCCACCGTTCGGATACGACTACTTTATGCTTCTTATCTGGCTCCTGGCTCGAGGGCTTGATGGAACAAGGCACTCAGCATGCCTCAAGGAACAACCCTCATGTTTCAACACTGGATGCTGTAACACTACTCGACAATACCCGATCCAAGAAGCTTTTAAGATCTTTCTTGGGTAGATGTTTGTTAACCATTATTTCAGGGATTTGATTCCGAAATAAGGGGTTTGTTCAAATTATTACCTAGAGGATTTATTTAGTCATTGGCTCAGGGCACAAAACTTGATTTGAGAGGTAACTTCGGGCGTTTGTTGGAGACGTAATTTGTTTAACCATTTTTTCAGAGGCTTTATCGCGACAAAAGAGGTTTGCAAATTTACTGAACCGATTTGCCCAAGTTCATCATCAAATTTTTGATGCCATATATTGCAAGCCACGATTCTTTGGATCCAAGATTCCAGAACTTGGGGATTTGGATTCAAGGCTCGGGGGCTGCGGGACACGTGTCATCAGCGACTTATTTTTCAAATCTGTTTGAAGATAAGGACAGAAGACTCAAGATTAAATTGACCCTCAGCCTTATTCTACGAGTCAACCTAAGGCTTGGGGGCTACTCCATATGGAGTGCGAGTTTAATCGCACCCAATATAAAGAAGACCGGACAACTACTCGGGGCATGAGCACCTCACAGCCTCGACGCAGCTAAGGAAGTACTCGGACGATACATTCAAGATGAAGTTCAGGAGAACTCGAAGACACCATCAGAAGTGCTCGGACGCCTGTAGTACTTGGCTACGAAGAGCTCGGGGGCTTGTCAGACCCGGGCACACGTGACTGTCCATGTGGCACACTTTTCCTAGGATACGGGATGGGACATGGTCCACGCCCTACATCTGTTGTAACTACTCGTAATGCAGTAGGATTACTCATAGAGTAGTGCAACTAGTTGGACACGGTAGGAAACTACCCGAGAAGTACTCGGGTAGGACTCCTGGGCTTGTACCCGACTAGGACTTCAGAAGTACTCGGACGCAGCCAAGGAAGTACTCGGAGGATACATTCAAGATGAAGTTCGGGAGAACTCGAAGACGTCTTCAGAAGTACTCGGATGCCTGCAGTACTCGGCTACGAAGAGGTTGGGGGCTTGTTAGACCTGGGCACACGGGACTGTCCACATGGCACACTTTTCCTACGATACGGGATGGGACATTGCCCACGCCCTACATCTGTTGTAACTACTCGTAATGTAGTAGGATTACTCGTAGAGTAGCGAAACTAGTTGGACACTGTAGCAAACTACCCGAGAAGTACTTGGGTAGGACTCCTAGGCTTGTACCTGACTAGGACTTCCATGTAAACCTGTCCCCCCAGACTATATAAGGGCGGACAGGCACCCCCTCGGGGAGAATAATCATCAAAGGCAATACAAACCACACAGGACGTAGGGTATTATGCTCACGGCGGCTCGAACCTGTCTAAACCTTGCGTTCATTTACACCTTCGAGTTCTTGATCTCGGCGACACCCTACCTACAAACTCACCACCTCGGGGTTATCCCTCGGTGGGCGTGGCAGTAAAACACCGACAACCACCTGTTTTGATAATAAAATCTCAATTCACCAACTGAACAAACATATAAGAACAGTAGATAAATCGTTCCTACGCCTGAAACTCTCAAACCAAAAGGCTAAAACATCTTTAATCACATTCATTCGATAAGAGCAGCAGTGCTTCTTTTTGTATCTTTTAACATAAAACGGCAACCATTGAAAATGAATACACTTCAGAGATCTACAGAAAGAGGTCTAAAACTTCGCTTCATAACTCATATAAATTATATCATTAAGGTAGACTAAACCTTAACTGAACATTGTTGACGTTTTTCTGACAGCAAAACCGGAGGTGCCAACAAATAAATTCGTGTCTGCAGTTCTACAGACGGTAACATTACGAATCATATACCTACCAAAAGATTGAAACATATTGATCAAACGACATGACATGTTCCAGTGGATCGAGGAGGCGAAGCAAACATTGGAAAATCTCAAGCATCATCTGCAGTCACCCCCCATCTTGACGGCTCCACAACCAATCGAGAACCTGTTACTCTACATCACTGTGACTACTCGCGTCATCAGCACGGCAATCGTGGTGGAACGCTAGGAGGAAGGCCATGCCTTTGGTGTGCAGCAGTCCATCTACTTTGTCAGCGAAGTTCTTTCTGAATCCATGGTTCGTTACCCGACAATTCAGAAACTACTCTACGCTATACTCATCACCTCCAAGAAGCTTCACCACTATATCAACACACACAGCATCTCGATAGTCACTGATTTCCCATTGGTGGATATTCTCCACAATCAGGACGCCACTAGGCGCATCTCCAAGTGGGCAGTGGAACTGGGGGCTCTTACTCTCGACTTAAAGCCCCAAACTGCCATCAAGTCGCGGGCACTAGATGACTTTATGGCAAAATGGCAAGAAAACCAAGTGGAAGCCCCAGCCAACCTGCCAGAGCATTGGGGGCGGTGGCGCGGGAGTACTCTTCATCAGTCCATCAGGAGAACAACTCAGATATGTATTCCAAATACTATTTGAGGTCTCGAACAATGAAGCCGATTATGTCGGTGTTTTACCGCCACGCCCACCGAGGGATACCCTTGAGGTGGTGATTTTGTAGGTAGGGTGTCGCCGAGATCAGAAAATTGAAGGTGCAAGGAACACAAAGTTTAGACAGGTTTGGGTCGTCGAGAGCGTAATACCCTACGTCCTGTGTGGTTTGTATTGCCTAAGGTGGTGATCTCGTGATCTCCTGTTTGGAGGGGATCCCTGCCCGCCCTTATATAGTTTGACGGGACAGGGTTACATGGAAGTCCTAGTCGGATACAAGCCCAGGAGTCCTACCCGAGTACTTTTCGGGTAGTTATCACACCCTAAAATATTTAATTTTAGGATGTGAATATCATTTAGAATGTGTTCATCCATCTTTAGGGTTTTTTGAGAATGTTCCAAATTTTTCTGGCAATTATTCTCTTTTTCTATAGAGCTAAATCCATTTATTGGAAAGTTCTAAAATCTTTACCTCAAATTCCAAGTATTTTATTTGGATTCCTCGTGTCCCAAATTATCTCCAGAGTTTTCCTCAAAATTTTTAGGATTCTTTTGGATATATTTTTCATGGTTTGAAAATATTTATCTAGAATTTTCTTGATTTATTTTAAGCTTGAAAATATGTTCTGGAAAATAAATTCATTTTCTTTCCTCTCGAGCTGGATTCAACTCATTTTGCATCTAGCCCGCCTTAGATCCTAGAACCGTGCTGTTGAGCTCGACCACTGCTTTGATCTTGTCGTCTTTCGAGTTCCGCCATAAAAAAAGTAGACTTCGTTATCGAAGTTCAAATTGTCATCGTAGTCGGACCGATCCGTTATATCACCATTCTCCCTTTTTACTCTATCATATGTGACACCCTACAATGTCCATTCGAGTTTCCCATTCTCTAATCTATCCTTGATCAAATCACACTCGAAAAGGAGCCATAGCTCAATTTCAACATTTTCTGACGATGCTCCGGTGTCGTAAATGCTAGCTATGGCGACCTACGTCGTCGCTACATGACCTTGACCTCTGACTCGCCAAAACCTAAACCTGATCCGACCCAGTTCAGCCATCAACATCCCTCTCCTCTCTTTTTTCCCTTCCTTGACACGACAGCTATATCATGCCAAACTATGCTTTCCTGTGCGTGCGTGCTAGGACTCGTCGATCGAGTCCGGTCTGACCATGCATGCTCGACCTCATCGTACGCATTTACACCACCTGCTGGCTGAGCTAGCTGTTCGCTCCTTGCCTATTCTTTACTTCATTTGAGACCGATCGACTCTCGCTGCTGTCCTCGGCATGCGCATCACGCAAGCCCGGCCATCCACGCCCTACAAAGGTGCAGCCTGCTCACATTCCCTCTCTTTCTTTCTCTTCGTGGCCAGGTTTCTTTTTGGCTGGCACGTCAGTCTACGCAGCTTCGACCTCCCCATCTTTTCTTCTTTCCGCAGCCCAGCTTGATGGTCCAGCCCAACACCAACCAAACCTGCTTGGCCAGCCTAGGTTCAGCCTTCGGCCCACGAACGAACCTTTTTGGTCTAAGCCCGACCCAAGCCGCATCGCCCGTGCCTGACCTGGACACGGCTGGGCACCATCACCTAGGCACCTCAGCGTGTGCGCCACACCAAGTTACCGGTGGTGCGCCTACAAATTGCAACGACCGAGGCCTCCCCTCTACCATGCTGCCGCACATTATCCCCGCGCCGCCCCTGCGCACCCCGCGTGCCCTGCACGCAGAAACCGCGCTGCCTGCGTCTCCCCCTGCAATCCTAGCGCCCCCACCTCGACGCGTTCCCTACACAGCCGCTTCCTCGCGTGCACCCTCCGCTTGCCCCCTCGTGCCTCCGCCCTGCATAGTGCCTCCAGCAGACCGCTGCCATTCTGGGCGTGCGTGCCCTGGCACCCTGCGCGCCTAGCCCTGCACACCCCTGCAGCCGCGGCCCCCCTCCCTACATCGCTGCCACTAGAAACAGCCACGAACAGAACTGGTGCCTCTTCTTCCGGCTTCGATTCCCGCCACCACGATGCATCTCCACCGCAAGAAAGGTATAAATCGAATCCCCTGCTCCCCGCTCTCTCGCGTTCCCCAAATTGCTGCAATTTTGGCCAGTAGCAAGCTCCTGTACGTCAGCCATGGAGGAGCCTGAGATTTTGTAGATTAGCCCCTCGGGAATGATGTAATTTTCGTGTTCTTTCTTGTCTCTTGCAAACTTCGCAGAAAACCCCCTAGATCTATTGCATCTTTTCAACCCAGCCCCACCCGTGGTCTTTTATGGATCTAACCCTAGCTTTAGATTTATTTGCGAGCTCAGTTTTCTGAGTCTTGTGAAATCAGTAGCTAGCCCTCGCAGTCTATAGTTAATCGCGATTAGGTCCCTGCAGCCTTGTTTTAGCCATAGTTTCCGCGTTTTGGATCCGTTTTGATCCGTTCTTTTTGCGTTACTCTTCTAAAACCCTAAGCTATCGTTTAGTAGTGTTCTTGTACCACAATTCCTATTTTTAAAATTAATTATAGATTTAATTTGATTAATATCCTCTCATCTTGTTTTTCTAATTAAAATCAAATTAGACCTATACTCCGGTTTTCATAATTAATGTAAATGGATTAATATCAACTTAAATATGTTTTAACATAATTTGTTTAGTTCAACTCAAATTATAAAATTATGCGCTTAGATGTTCTCACAAGTTCTTTGCTAATTAATTGTTTAATTAGTATAAGTTATACATAGAGAATTATAAATAAAATTGGACTAAGTTGTACCTCGTCTTTATAAATGCAAAATATAATATGAGTTAATTATAATCAGGGATATTCTCTTTTGAATCTCTTTTACATTAGTTTTCTAAATTAAAATAAATGAAAGTTATAGTTGTTTGTTTTCTTTTATAATATAAATCTTTTGATAGCTGTTTCTTTTCAACCCTAGCTCCATTTTTTGCATTTCTTGCACTCTCGTGACCATAGCAACGAGCTCTATCCTTTAGTACGCTCTTTTTAAGCTTTCTTTTTGTTTGGTGTATCTGTTCTTAGTTGTTATTGTTTGTTTGCTTGCTTGTATGCTTGGGCCCGATGCTTGTGTGATGTTAGAAGGAGTGCGATCGAAGAGTTTTGAAGATTAAGAGTTTCAAGAACAAGAGTTGAAGACTCCGAGCAGCAATTCTCTAAAAAGGCAAGTGTTTCCTTGATCATGCTTTTGTCCTAATAATCATAATAAATACAACTTTTTCTTTATGCATGCATGTGCCTTAACCTAATGGATCCTAATTAAGGATATGCCTAGTCTTTATGATCATTCCTTGTCAACCTGAGTTTTGTCTTTCTTGTTGGGTAGCTTTTGCTTAGTTGCTGTAACCTATGATAACAACAATAATGATGCTACACCTGATTTATCCATGTTCATGCTCTTTGTGTTGTTAATCACAAGATCATATGTTTAATCGGAACATGGAGAACCACCCAGGAAAACAGTGCAACCACAATACTATATGGCTCTGGTCTTGGCTAATTAATTAGAGACTCTAGCTTATGATAATCTTATCTAAAGGGCAAGAGGGGTTGCATTGACAGTGTCGGTGTTTTACCGCCACGCCGACCGAGGGATACCCCCGAGGTGGTGAGTTTGGTTGGTTGGGTGTCGCCGAGATCAGGAACTCGAATGTGCAAAGGAACACAAGGTTTTAGACAGGTTCGGGCCACCGATGGCGTAATACCCTACGTCCTATGTGGTCTGTATTGACTTTGATGGTGATTGTCCCCGAGGGGGTACCTGTTCGCCCTTATATAGTCCGGGGAACAGGTTTACATGGGAGTCCTAGTCAGCTACAAGTCCTATCTGAGTACTTCTCGGGTAGTCTCCTGCCGTGTCCGACTAGTCTAACTACTGTACAAGTAATCCTACTGCATTACGAGTAGTTACAATAGATGTAGAGCGTGGGCCATGTCCCATCCCAAATCCTAGGTGAAGCATGTCACGTGGCTAGTCCCGTGTACCCGGGTCTGATAAGCCCCCGAGCTCTTCGTAGCCGAGTACTTGCAGGCGTCCGAGTACTTCTGAAGGCGTCTTCGAGCTCTTCGCGAACTTCATCTTGAAGGTGTCCTCCGAGTACTTCCATGGCTGCGTCGAGGCTGTGAGGTGCTCATGCCCCGAATAGTTGTTCAGTCTTCTTTATATGGGGTGCGATTAACTCGCATTCCATATGGAGAAGCCCCCGAGCCTTAGGTTGGCTCGTAGAATCAGGCTGAGGGTCAATTTAAACTTGAGTCTCCTGTCTTAGTCTTCCAACAGATTTGAAAAATAAGTCGCTGATGACACGTGTCCCGTAGCCCTCGAGCCTTGAATCCAAATCCCTAGGTTTTAGAATCTAGGGTCCAAAGAGTCGTGGCATGCAATATGGTAAAGATTTGACGGTAAACATGGACAAACTGGTGTAGTAAATTTGAAAACCTTTCTTTTCGGGATGAGTTCCCTAAAATGATGGTGAAACAAATGACATCTCCAACAAGCACCCATACTCCTGGCATCTGACTTCCTCGGTTGAATCAAGTACGAGACGTCTTGCAGTGTCGGCCTCGCCTTCTTCAAACATCTCTAGTCATGGAGACCTCCACATCACGTCTGCTGGCAATATGGCCTCGGGCCCATATACGAGGAAGAAAGGTGACTGGCCTGAGGCTTTGCTTGGTTGTGTGCGAAGCCCCCAGACTACTAATGAGATTTCGTTGATCCACTTGCCTCCCTTTTTGCTGTTCTCGTCATAAAGTCTTTTCTTCAGTCCATCAAGAATCAAGCTGTTGGCGCGCTCAACCTGGCCATTAGCCCGCGGGTGAGCCACCGAAACATATTTGACTTCAATGAAGCTACATTCGCAGAAATCCCAGAACTCTTGCGAGTGGAAATTTGACCCCAAATCTGTGATAATTGTGTTGGGGAAATTGAAGTAGTGTAGGATGTCGCAGATGAAAGTAACCACTCGATCAGCAGTGAGGGTTGCGATTGGTTTGTACTCGATCCACTTTGTAAACTTGTCAATGGCCACCAACATGTGTGTGGAACCTCATGGCGCAGTTGTGAAGGGCCCAATCATGTCCAAGCCCCAGCATGCAAACGGCCATGAAGGTGGTATGGTTATCAAATTATGAGCCGGAACATGTTGTTGTTTGCCAAAAAATTGGCAGTTAGTACACCGGTGAACGAGTGCTTCGGCACCTGCCAAAGCAGTCATCCAGTAAAAACCAGAGCGAAATGCCTTGCCAACTAGTGTGCGAGAAGCAGCATGATTCCCACACACACCTTCGTGAATCTCTTGGAGTATTTCCTTGCCTTCCTCTGTCCTGACACACTTCATGAGTATGCCTGATGCTGATCCACGCTTATACAAATTGCCCCCGACTAGAACATATCCTTTGCTACGCCGTAGGATGCGAGTAGCCTCAGCACTTTTTGGGTCGACGCCGGGGGGTAGTTTGTGCTCCTGGATGTAGTCGATGAAGGTCACCCTCCAGTCGACCTCGATCATTAAGACCTCTCGGTCGGGTTCCTTGGGACCCTGCACGATGGAACTTGAGTCTGGTGTCCTGATGGAAGGGTGATGAAACTCGTGAACGAATACTCCTGGTGGGACGTTAGCACGATCAGAACCCAGTTTGGAGAGCACGACCGCACCCACATTGTTGTCGCGGACCACATGATGAATCTCCAGCCCCGAGAACTTTTTCTCGAGCTTGCATATTTCTATGACATAGGCATCCATGGTGTCCTTGTTGATGTCCCACTCCTTATTGACTTGTTGAATCACCAGTAGTGAGTCGCCATAAACTTGTAATCGCTTGATGCCGAGGGAGATTGCCAAGCGTAGGCCATGCAGCAGTGCCTCGTACTCGGCCTCATTGTTGGAGACCTCAAACATGAAACACGTACTTGAGCTGTTCTCCCCTCGGGCTGATGAAAAGTACTCTCACACCACCACCACCGAGCTTGAGTGAACTGTCAAAGTACATGACCCAATGCTCCGGCTGGTTGGTTGGGGCTTCAACTTGGTTTTCTCGCCACTCAGCCATGAAATCGACTAGTGCATGTGACTTGATGGCTGTCCAGGGCTTGAAGTCGAGTGTGAGGGCTCCCAGCTCCACCGCCCACTTGGAGATGCGCCTGGTAGCATCCCGATTGTGGAGGATATCTGCCAATGGGAAGTCGGAGACCACCAGGATGTTGTATGCATCGAAGTAGTGACAATGCTTCCTGGAAGTGATGAGGATACCATAAAGAATTTTTCGAATCGTCGGGTAATGAATCTTAGATTCTGAGAGGACTTCGCTGATGAAGTAAACCGGTCGCTGCACCCCGAAGGCGTGGCCTTCTTCCTGTCGTTCCACCATGATTGCTTTGCTGACGATGTGAGTAGTCACGGTGATGTAGAGCAGCGGGTTCTCACCTGGTTGGGGAGCCATCAGGATGGGTGGTGATTGCAAGTGATGTTTGAGGTCTTGTAGCGCCTTGTTTGCTTCCTCAGTCCACTTAAACTTGTCGTGGTGCTTGAGCAACGTGAAAAAGGGTAGTCCCCTTTCTCCAAGTTGGGAAATGAAGCGGTTCAAAGCTGCCATGCAGCCGGTTAGCTTCTGGATGTCTTTGACAGTCTTTAGGGCATCCATGGCTGTGATGGCATTGATCTTCTCTGGATTGGCTTCAATCCCGCGGTGGCTAACGATGAACCCGAGTAGCTTGCCCTGAGGGACACCAAAGACGCACTTTGTTGGGTTGAGCTTCCATCGAAACTGTCGCAAGCTGTTGAAGGTCTCCTCGAGGTCAGTGAGGAACTCATCGTGGGATCTGGCCTTGATGACCACATCATCCACGTAAGCCTCAACATTGCAGTTGATAAGTGGCTCCTGCGTTCTTCAACCCAAAAGACATTGTAGTATAAGCGTATGCTCCAAAGGGGGTAATGAACGCCATTTTGATCTGGTCTTCCTCCTTTCGAGCTATCTGATGATAGCTCGAGTAGCAGTCGAGGCAGGAGAGCAAAACGCAGCCAGCCGTGGAGTCAATGACTTGATCGATGCGTGGGAGCGCGAAGGGGTCCTTCGGGCAGTGTTTATTGAGATCAGTATAATCCACACACATCCTCCATTCATTATTATTCTTTTTGAGTACAAGTACAGGGTTAGCTAGCCACTCTGGGTGGTAAACTTCTTTAATAAAGCCAGTCGTGAGTAGTTTTGCTTACTTTTTCTTGATAGCCTCCCTCTTATCAGGGGCAAAACGATGCAGTCGCTGCTTCTTCGGAGTGGCCTTAGGGTCGACTTTTAGGCAATGCTCAATCAACTCCTTGGGCACCCCTAGCATATCCGCTGGTTTCCACACGAATATGTTGCGGTTAGCCTTAAGGAAGTTGACGGACGCGTTTCCTATTTGTCACCTAGGCCACCTCCAATCAGAGCAGGCTTGGATGAGTCGCCTTCCTGCAGCTGGATGGTCTTGATGCCAACGTCGTTGGGGTTAGGTTTAACCCTCGACTAGCTTGGCCGCTTGTTGGAGATCTCCATATCTGTGTTGGTCAGCTTCAGCGTGGCCGCAAGTACTTCTGCGGATGGCTCTGGCATGCGTGAAGTCATTGCGTACTCGATCGCCACCTGGTCGCAGTCGTACGACTTCTTGAGGTCGCCACGGAGTGTGAGCCCTCTTGTCTTGCCCGACATCTTGAGTAGTAGATACACGTAGTGGGGCACAGCCATGAATTTGGCTAGTGCCGGCCTGCCAAGAATGGCGTGGTACAATGAGTCGAAATCCGCCACCTCGAACTTGATGTACTCGGTGCGGTAGTTGTCTTTGGTCCCGAAGGTGATTGGAAGGACCACTGATCCGAGTTGTGTAGCCGCATTGCCCGGGACGATCCCGTAGAAGGGAGCCTTGCTGGGAGTGAGCGTTGTTGAAATGTCCAGTCCCATCTTCTTAAGGGTACTCGCGAAGAGCAGATTGAGTCCGCTTCCGCGTTCAATGAGTAGTCGGGTAAGCTGCGAGCCCGCCACGATAGGATCTAGGACGAGCGGGAACTTTCCCGGCTCGGAGAAGCTGATCCATTGATCCTCCCTGGAGAAGGAAATCGGGACATCACTTTATCTCAAGGGCCTTGTCGTGGCTGGTTCCACAGAGAGAATTTTGCGCAGGGTTAGCTTCTACGCGCTTGCTGGGGAATCCACCGTCTCCATCGAAGATAACGTTGACGACGTTCTTCGGATCCTGGAAATCTTGGGCTCCCGACTTGTCACCTCCTTCTTCATCGTCCTCCTTGTCCTTTCGCTTTCCGGCTTGATGCAGGGGTGGAGCATTAAGTGATTTGCGGATGGTGACGCACTCGAAGAGTGTCTGATGCGACTTCGGGTGTATCGGGCATTGCTTGTGCAAGACTTGCTTGTATTCTGACTGGTTGTTCCCTCACTTCTTGCCACGTGGGTTGCGCTCGACAACCGTGACTTCATGGTGGCTTGCGCTTCCTGGGGTTCCCCGAGTGGTTCCGCTGGCTTTTGTCAAAGTGGTTGTTGCCGTTCCTTTGTTTGTCGTTGTTGTGCTTGGGGAAGCGGTCATTTTCCTCGTCCTCCTAATCAGCCCATCTTGCCATCATGTCACTAGCTCCACGGCAGTAGTCGGGCGGTTGCGCCCGAAGTCATGGTACGTGTTCTTCGAGAAGAGGCCATGCTGAAAGCAGCGGATGACGTCCTCGTTGGTGATGTTGGCGATGGTGGCGCGCGTCTCAAAGAAACGTCGTGTGTAAGACCTCTGGGTCTCGTTCATCTCCTTCTTCACCTAGGACAAGTCGTGGCGAGTGCCTACCCTGATCATGGACCCCTGGAAGTTGTCGATGAAGGCCCACTTGAGGTCCTCCCACGAGTCGATTGAGTTTGGCTTGAGGCTTTCAAGCCACGTGAGGGGCGCGGACTCCAAGACCACCGGGAAGTAGAGAGCTTTCGTAGAGTTGGAACCCCCAGAAACTTCAATGGCGACGGAGTAGCAACGAATCCAAATCAGATGCCCAGAAAAGTGGGATGAGGTTGGGTAGCTTGGAGGACTCCGTGCCCTTCAGATGCCCAAGCCCGCCTGACCAAGTTGAAAGCATAAAAAGGTGGGCTGAGCCGGGTACCTTGGAGGACTCCGTGCCCTTCCGATGCTTGGGCCCGCCCAATCAAGTTGGAAACATAGAAAGGTGGGCTGAGCCGGTTAGCTTGGAGGACTTCGTGCCCTTTCGATGCCCGGGCCCGCCCAACCAAGTAGGAGGCACCCTCAGGCCCTGGTGGCCGTTTGATAAGGGTAGCGCGTCGTTGATGAAGTCCGAGTAGTCAGCGGAGATGGGAGCCCTTCGATGGATGGAGTCCTCCAAGCTTGTGGTAGACGATCCAAATCCTCCTCCTACTTATGGTAGACAATCCAAATCCTTCTCTGACTTGTGGTAGACGATCCAAATCCTCCTCCAACTTGTGGTAGACGATCCAAATCCTCCTCCAACTATGAGAAGAACTTGTGGTACAGGACCTCAGACCGAGGCGGATTCCGTTCGAGGGGTTCCAGGTTGTCGATCAAGTCATCGATTGCACAGTTGACATCCATGCGGGTGGTACGGGTGCTTCAGGCTGCTTCTGGTTGGAAAAATCAATTTCCGCCGAGACCGTTGGCGAGGTCGTACGGGAGCAAGGCCCCTTCAGTAAACTATGCGTAATACTAGTCCAAAACTAGTAAACGGAGTGTTACTAGAAGTTTGGGAGCAAGGCCCCTTCGGTAATATAGAAAACTAGTTGGGAACTACTAATCTGAGGGTTACTGGTAGTATTTGATAAATAATCACGTAGTTTCTTTATTTGGCTAATTAACGGGTTCCACTCTTTATTGCCAAATGAGGCGACCACTTGTGGCAGTCGCCTGGTTCGGGTGTGATAGGGTTCCCTAAGCTTAGCCTTGAAGAAATTGAATCATTTTCTTCTTTCCGGAGCCCATCCCAACTGGCCCTATCCTTAGCCCTCAAGAGTTTTTAAAAAAGGCTCGTGACACGGGGAATAGGTGATAGGAGATTGCCGGAAAAAGGTTGCACTAACTAGGCTGGACATTCATTGGGCACATCTCAAAGTAGTATAGCGAGGAAGTCATGATTAACCCGAACAACAAATATAAATGGCAACCCTGACTACGTGGTAAAAAGGGGTGCTTTTAGGTGTACGGAACCCCTTGTTTCGAGATATACTCCCAAAACAATGGTTTAAACAAACGAAACACCTAAAAGACCCTCAGAAAACCTCTTTGAATCGGGTACTTAATTTATGAATAAATCATTCTTCGGGTAGTCCTGTCGCCTTTCGGCATAGTCTTGGCGGAGCTCCCAGGGCCCTCCGAAGGGTTTGAAATTCAAACGCGGAATGCTTGCTCTTCAATTGCCACGGGCATCGCCCGTGGAGGGCTTCCTTGAATCGTTCCTTCGAACTGAGAGTCTTCTTTATACAGGTGGACTGTTCCCTAGCTTTTGGCTTGCGCTTCCAAGTTGTCTCTATGTAGTCGAGAGGGAGTTGATAGTGGGTGGGACTGTAGGCTTTCACTTCTTCGCGCTCCAGCTGCCTGCCAGTGATGACATTGCGGGTGTCCCGACCAGCGTTGATGATAGTGTGGAGGTCGCCCGTGGAGGAGTCGTAGAGGTTGCCGCTCCCCTGTTGGTTTGTCTCGACCGTGCGGTGCCTGCATTTGGCGCGCTTCGCATTGATGAGCCTACGACGTTCCTTCTGGATGTCATCTGCGTTTTCTACCTTGATGTTGTCTGGGAATTCACTATCCATTGTTACGTCCATGTCTTCGTCATGCGGATCAAGGAGGTAGTCGTCGTAGTCGTCTAGCTGGACCAGCTCTACGCCTTCATGGTCCTAACCGGCGTAAATCATGAACACTTCTTGATTGGCGCGAAGCATTTGGCATTCGGCGCCACCAGGCCCTCGTCTTCGTCGGAAGGAAGGAAGGAGGGGTCTGCCTTCTTGAAAACGGAGTTCGCCGAGTGTGGTAATGGATCATGGTGGACATGATGTGAGGAACCTGGGGGTTTTCATGCCCTTCCGATGCTCAAACCTGCCAGACGAATCTGATCCCCTTACAAGACCCCGGGGGTTACTTATTGTAGGTGTCGTATGAGCAGCCGAATCCGAGTACTTGTCGAAAACAGTAGCCCCCCAACGCGCGGTGGCTTCTCCTTCTCCGAGTGATAGTAGATGATCCAAATCCTCTTTCTGTGGCAGAACCACCTGAATTAATCCGGCTCAAGTGTATTAACCATCACCATTAAGGCATTCTCGGTTAACCTTACACTTCAAACGGAGTAATCCACTGGTCTGTCGGGTATAACCTCCCGATACAACCACGGTGAACGGATCGAGCGCCATACATACAGACGCTCATGCGACGATGAGCCCAGAGAATACCACATTCCAGCAAATATTACAACATTAGCATAAGTGAATATTACAGACCAAGTTTTGAGTTTAGAAACCAAGTACTTCAATTATCATAAATAAGTTCTTCAGAGTTTAAGTTGCAGCGGAAAGAAAAGACGGAAACTACTCGACGATACAGAATGTCTCGATGAAGCCCGTACGAGACATCACTCGGCCTTATCTTCGTTGGACGGGGGCGTATCCCATTCCACCGACCAACCAGGGGGAAGAGTGCAGGGCCAAGTCAAACTAGCAATCATATCTTCGAAGGTCTCACCTGAAATGAGCCACAAGCAAGGCTGAGTATACTAATACTCAGCAAGACTTACCCGTGTAGTGGAATCTACTCCACCGACTCTAGACATGCAAGGCTTTTTGGCTCAGGGGTTTGTTTTGCCGAAAAGCATCTACAAGTGGGTCCTTACTTTCAACTTTTAGCTCAAGATTCTAGTTTCGTTAGCCAGTCTAGATAAGCAGCTATCTAAAGCATACATGGTGAAGCATTGAATTTTTCATCCAACCAGTTCATTCATCATCATTGTTCCTCTTCTTACTCTGTGGGTAAAAATGGTTAAGCAGTCTCAATAGCCGTGAGAAATGGACGATTCGAATCGAATTTCTTAACCTTGCAAGGGAAACCCAAACACACGTCACGTGGTTACTCCCTAGAGTCACACGTGCAACCTTTCCCCTTTCTTTCCGGGTCATGGATTGGGGCTACCCTCCGAGAGTACAAGAGCCCCACGCCACGGTTCGGCGCCGGGTCGTGACCACTCTCTGCACTCGCCATATGCACATGGGACCGAAGTTCAAAGGGTAGGATGCCGTCCCCTTGCCGGGCCAATCAGGTACTTAAGCTTACCGATTCCCATAATCTCGGCATGTGTTTAGTACGTTCAAAGACTTAACCATCACTACCACACCCTGCGGCCTTAGCATTTTTCACTAGACAGACGGGCCTCAATCGTAACCATCGTTCCATAGCCTGTCCGTGTCCTTATGATTGCAGCGTGTAGTAGTCATTCAACTCCTATTTTCTCGCGAGTGACAGGAAATCCCTCGGCTTTTACCGGAGTCCTATTAGCACAGCATTCTATCGAACCTTACATCTAGTTTTCAAGCAAGGGTTCCTGATATCATGCAACTAAGTTTTCATCCAACTCCTATAAACTTAATGCACAAGCAAAGAGTGGTGAGTTGCATAATTTCGGAAAGAATGGGTTATGCTCCGGGGCTTGCCTTCTTGCGAAAAGTTAGTCCGGGGCTCTTCCGAACTTGGGCTCGGGTCTTCAACTGCTTCAGTTAAATTCGCTTGAGCTTCACGCTGCTCACTCTCGGACGCGGGCACCAGCTCGTAAGTTCCGTCGGCGAGAGTCGTCGATTGTACATGAATGCACAAGTTTAAGTCGTGGTAATGGTGCTTGATACGATTTAAGAGTAAGTACTACAATGGATAGTTTCTGGTCATGAAATTTTGGATTTAGGCACATCAAGGAAAGATGTGCTTACTGTAAAATTTTCAGCCAATTTTATGTAACAGATTAATTATGAAAAATATATTACGTAGTCACTGTTAGATCCTTGTTCTTTTTGTACAGAACAATTGGTGCAACAAATGACTCTAAGATTTTTACAGAGCTTTCACTTAAGCATGTAGAAGCTACTGTAATTTTTGTAGGATTTATCATGCAGTATTCAGAGCATAGAAAATATGACATTCTACACCTAGGCTATTCAAGGATTCATTTTTACAGGACACTACACAGGGTTTTTGTCCCTAGAACTTTTTACACAGCAACCTCTACCACAGTGCATCTCTTAGTAAACATTTGAGAATTTTCCAAGCTAAGATACTATTTTCTTGATTTAATGTATCTTATTAGCACAGAAATCAAATATGTAGGTTACTGTGAGATAAAAAGTCTCCTAATTTTTCTCTGACTTCTAGGTACCAATATATTAGCATAGAAAAAGTTTCATTGGGTAATTCACCACCTAACTGCAGGGATAAAACATTCTACTTAAACATGGTATGGAACTAAGTTTAATAAACAGTAAAGCTAGAGTTGGAATTTGGGCCTGATCTTTTTACACAGTCCCAAACATCAAGCAACTAACTTACTGCCCAAAATTTAGGGTCAGCATTGTTCTACAACAGTGGGTACAAAATAAGTCCATTAAAGCTTCCATTTAATGTAGAGGAAACTATGTAGAGATTCTGAGAAACTTTTTGTAACAAAAGTGGTAGAGTTTGTTCAAAGGATTCCAGAACAGTTGAGTTTGCATTTTTCTGAGTTTTATACGATTTTATACAAATTTTACAAGTTCACTGAATTTGAATCTAGATTTGAAACTTTCTTTTACAATTAGGTCCTTGAATCTTACGCGCAGACCCTTCTAAAGATTTAAATTCTTGCAATTGGGTCCTCGGGCGGCTCGGGTACGGCGGCCGGCCGAAATTCCGGCGAGGGGCTCGCCGGCGGCGAGGGGTGAGGGTCGGGGAAGGTTCAGGGGTGCGAGGGCTACCTCGTGGGGGTGTTGTTCAGGTGGGGGACGGCCGGAAAGGGCTCGCCGGCGTTGGAGCAGAGTCGGCGGCGGCGCGGCACGCGTCGACGGCGGTGCTCCGGCGGGCTTGGGGCGGTGTGGTCCGGTCGGCGAGCTTCAGTGGCGCGTGGGGAAGCTGCTCAGGGGCTCGGCTTGGACGGAGGGGGTCGGGGTCGTGCTGTCCACGGCGAGCAGGGGCGGCGACGGCGGCGGCAGCGCGGGCGGCGGCGCTCCGGTGGCTCTGGGCGGCGTTGGGCGGGTCGGCGAGCTTTAGTGGGGTGATGTAGTGGTGGCTGGGGGCTTAATTGGGGCAGTGGGCGGCGGCGGAGGGCTGTCCACAGGCGGGCGGCGCTCGGCGGCGGCAATGGCGACGGTGAGGGCGTTCGGGGTGCTGGGGCTCGCGCGCGTGGCCGGGCGGGGCTTTTATAGGGGCCGGAGGGGGTGCGGAGGGGCCTGGGCAGCGCGCGGGGTGGGGGCACGGCACAACGCGCACTGGGCGCGGCGGGCGGCGGCAGAACGCCGGCGCGACGTGCGGCAGCGCGGGCGCGGTGACTGGGCGGCCGGAGATATGGCGTGGGCGCGGTGGGATAGCCCCGGGCGTCGAGTGGTGAAGCAGCAGCGGCAGCGGCTCGGGCGGAGGGCGGGCGCGGCGACTGGCGGGGCGCGGGGGCCGGGGCGGCACGGCGGAGCGAGGCGACTGGGCGGCCGGGCGGCGGGGCTGGACGCGGCTGCGTCGCGTGTACGCGCGGGCGCTCACTGGGCCGCGCGGCATGGGGGCGGGGCAAAGCCGGCCGTGGCGGGGTGGTGCGGCGGCCACTGGCCTGGCGCCTCGCGCCGGTCAGGCGACGCCGGCCACCTGGCGCGCGGCGGTCGGGCGCGGAGGAGAGAGAGGGGGGGGGGGGGGGGGGCGAGGGGCCTGGATGCAAAAATTCGAAAAGTTTCAGGGGGCTGGGTGCAAACAGGGCGTTTTCTCCTCTTTCTGATTTGAATTTCAAAAACTTTTGAACACGAAAGTTGTTCAAAATAAAAAGTTCTACAACTTTGGTTTCAGGCAAAATCTCATTTGGCTTATGGTTTGAAAGTTAAATTTAAAAGTTCAAAAGTAACCAAATGTGCTCAATTAAATTTGAATTCCAACTGAACTCGTTTTAATTCTTTCCACCCTTTCATTAGTTGGTTTAAACATAGAGTTAGGCTAATGACCTTGATTTTGGAAATGTAATTACCAGGGTTGTCACACTTTCGATGCCGAGAGGGTCCTGGGTTGAACCGCCTCATACCAATATGGACATGGTTTAGGGGTTTCAAGTTTGCCAATGGAGAGAGTGTGCGTTGCACAAAAGGTAGGCGGCGAAGCGAAGCTTTGATTTGTGGGTGATTTGTCGACGAACGACTAGTCAGAGCTGATTCCGACTAGTTGTTGACCATGCGGAGCTAGTCGACGAGTGGTTAAAGACTCGTCCCCGATTAGTTTCTAGTCGAGACGAGAAGTTGAGGTAGTCGTTGGCGATGCCGATTTGTCGAAGGAGTTGTAACGCCAAAGGGTGCAATCCGCAATACTTTTTTCTTCCTAAAAAGGTAGTTCCTGCGTGAAGGTTACAAGGGGTGAGTCGTACTCGAGTAGTTCAGAGGGCTCTAAGCCCTTCGAGTACACGAAACGGCCTTGCGGCATAGACGTTATGGTCAAACCCAGGTGACTACCCGAAAAAGATTCGGGGTGGTCATCAGGTTGCGAGTGGTTGTCGAGAGTAGGGGCCTCCCGACAAACGGTGGCTCCCTCATCTCCAATCTTGAGAAGACGATCCAAGTCCTCCTCCAAGTCGGAGAAGGACTTGGACTGTGTAGCCTCCTCAGATTGGTTTGAATCCTATCCAAGTAGTTGAAGTTGTCGAGTTGACTGGTGCAGCGCGAGTTGAAGTCGCGTCGAAAACGGACACCCTCTCGATCTCCCCGACGAGATCGGGGAGCAGCAACTCGTCGAGGTTGTCGATGAACTTGTCGAGGTTGTTGCGTCGAGTTGCTGCAAAGGCCTCCAGCTTCCTGGAGTCGGCTAGGTGGCTGTTGAAGCTGTTTGATGGTTAAGATGGGCAAATTGGTTCAGAAATTCGAAAACCGCTTGTTTCGAAATGAATTCCATGAAAAAATGGTTAATCAACTAACTTCACCACAAAGCGCCCTAAATTACCACTCAAATTAAACTTTGGTCGCTAGGAGCTGTGTTGTATCCAGCCCCCGAGCCTGGGAGCTAGATGAGTCGCACAGTACATGCCTAGTAGTCGGTGGCACCAGCCCCCGAGCCTAGGCATCAGCTAAGTTGCTGCTGAATCTTGAACTGCCGATGAAGCCGACTAATCGGAGTCGATTCCGACTAGTGGTGTAGGCGAGATGAGTAGTCGAAGTAGTCGAACACGTGTAAAACTAATCGGGAACTAGTAAACGCCTTCTCCTGGGAGCGAAGCCCCTTCAGTAAACTAGCTTACTAGTCGGAAACTAGTAATCTATTACTGGAAGTATGGGAGCGAAGCCCCATCATTAACGTAGCTTACTAGTCGGAACTAGTAATCTGTTACTGGAAGTATGGCAGCGAGGCCCCTTCAGTAAAATGGGATACTAGTTGGAAACTAGTAATCTGTTACTAGAAGTATGGGAGCGAGGCCCCTTTAGCAACTCAATGGGCAACAACCAGTGCTTTCCACTCGGAATCAGCCCTCGAGGTCTGAGCAACATAGTGATACCGCGTTGGTCAGTCGCACCCCTGGAGGAAGGCCCAGGAGTCGGAGGAACGACAACCGCCAGTGCAACGAGGGCCACCCGTCTGCACGTGGCAACAATGAACAAGAAGTACAACAACCCACTCGCAACCAGCGTGGTGCAGGGCATGAAGGCCAAGATCTAGTCGAGGCCAACCTCCATGACGCTCCCACGGTCGACCTCAGGCAGAAGATCAATGAAGGCCGCGACACGCGGCTTGTCATTGAAGCGAAGAGGAAGGACCGTACCGGTAGGCACCACGACGACGATGACAGCGACCGCTTTCCTGCCTCCACGCCAGTGGATTCGTCGCTACTCCGTCGCCATTGAAGTTTCAGTGGGTTCCAACTCTACGAAAGCTCTCTACTTCCTGGTGGCCCTGGAGTCCGCGCCCCTCACGTGGCTTGAAAGCCTCAAGCCAAACTCCATCAACTCGAGGGAGGACCTCAAGCGGGCTTTCATTGACAACTTCCAGGGATCCAAGATTAGGGCGGGCACTCGCCACGACTTGTCCTAGGTGAAGCAGGAGATGAATGAGACCCTAAGATGCTACATGCGGCGTTTCTTCGAGACGCGCGCCACCATCACCAACATCACCGATGAGGACGTCATCCTTTGCTTCCAAAATGGCCTCTTCTCAAATAGCACGTACCACGACTTTGGGCACAACCACCCGACTACTGCCGTGGAGCTGCGGGACATCATGGCACGGTGGGCTGACTAGGAGGACGAGGAGAATGACCGTTTCCTCAGCTGCAACCATGAAAGCAAGGCACTGGCAATGGCCACTTCGACAAAAGTCAGCGGAACCACTCGGGAAATACCCGAAAGCGCAAGCCAGACAATGAAGTCACGGCTGTTGGGGAACAATGACTCGGAATACGAGAAGATCATGCACAAACAATGCACCACCCCTCCCAAAGTCGCGACACACGTTCTTCGAGTGCGTCACCATCCGCAAATCACTCAATGCACCACCCCTCCCAAAGTAGGAAAGCGAAAGGACAAGGAGCATGACGAAGGAGGTGACAAGTCAGGACAAGCCTCTGAGATACAGTGAGGTCCCGATCTCCTTTTCCAGGGATGATCAATGGACCAGCTTCTCCGAGCCGGGTAAATTCCCGCTCGTCCTAGACCCTATCATGGCAGGCTCATAGCTCACCCGAGTACTCATCGACGGCGGGAGCGGCCTCAACCTACTTTTCGCAAGTACTCTATAGAAGATGGGACTGGACATCTCCAAGATGCTCACACCTAGCAAAGCTCCTTTCTATGGCATCGTCCCGGGTAACGCGGCTGCACTGCTCGGGTCAGTGGTCCTGCCAGTCACCTTTGGGACAAAAGACAACTACCGCACCGAGTACATCAAGTTCGAGGTGGCGGATTTTGACTCGTCGTACCATGCCATCCTTGGCAGACCGGCACTAGCCAAGTTCATAGTCGTGCCCCACTATGTCTACCTGCTACTCAAGATGCCAGGCAAGATAGGCGTACTCAAACTCCGTGGCGACCTTAAGAAGTCGTACGAGTACGCCATGACTTCACGCGTCCAGAGCCGTCTGCAAAAGTACTCGTGGCCGCGCTAAAGCTGACCAATACAGAGATGGAGATCTCCAACCAGCGGTAAAGCCAGTCAAGGGTTAAACCTAACCCCCGTGATGTCGGCATGAAGACCATCCAGTTGCTGGAAGGCGACTCATCCAAGACCGCTTTGATTGGAGGTGGCTTAGGCGACAAATAGGAAAGCGTGCTCATCAGCTTCTTAGGTCCAACCATGACATATTTGCGTGGAATCTAGCGGATATGCCAGGGGTGCCCCCAAGGAGTTGATTGAGCACTGCCTAAAAGTCGACCCTAAAGCCACTCCAAAGAAGCAACGACTATGACGCTTCGCCCCCGACAAGAGGGAGGCCATCAAGGAGGAGCTAGCAAAACTACTCGCGGCTGGTTTTATTAAAAAAGTATACCACCCCGAGTGGTTAGCTAACCCTGTACTTGTACTAAAAAATAATAATAATGAATGAAGGATGTGTGTAGATTACACTGATCTCAATAAACAATGCCCGGAGGACCCCTTCGTGCTCCCACGCATCGACCAAGTCATCGACTCGACGGCTGGCTGCGTCTTGCTCTCCTTCCTCGATTGCTACTCGGGCTATCATCAGATAGCTCTCAAGAAGGAAGACCAGATCAAAATGGCGTTCATCGCACCCTTTGGAGCATATGCTTATACTACAATGTCTTTTGGGTTGAAGAATGCAGGAGCCACCTATCAACCGGGCATCCAACTGTGCCTTGCGGATCAACTACACCGCAACATCGAAGCTTACGTGGATGATGTGGTCATCAAGACCAGATCCCATGATGAGTTCATCACTGATCTCGAGGAGACTTTCAACAGCTTGCGACGGTTTCGATGGAAGCTCAACCCGACAAAGTGCGTCATTGGCGTGCCTCAAGGAAAACTACTCGGGTTCATTGTTAGTCACCGTGGGATTGAGGCAAATCCAGAGAAGATCAACGCCAGCACAGCCATGGATGCTCTAAAGATGATCAAGGACGTCCAGAAGCTCACTGGCTATATGGCAGGTTTGAATCAATTCATCTCTTGACTTGGAGAAAGGGGACTACCCTTCTTCAAATTGGTCAAGCTCCACGACAAGTTCAAGTGGACCGAGGAGGCAAACCAGGCGCTACAAGATCTCAAGCACCATTTGCAGTCGCCACCCATCCTGACGGCTCCTCAACCAGGCGAGAACCTGCTACTCTACATCGTCGTGACTAATCACATCATCAGTACGGCAATCGTGGTGGAACGATAGGAAGAAAGCCACACCTTCGGGGTGCAGCGACCAGTCTACTTCATCAGCGAAGTCCTCTCTGAATCTAAGGTTCGTTACCAACGATTCAGAAAATACTTTACGGTATACTCATCACTTCCAGGAAGTTTCGCCACTACTTTCATGCATACAACATCCTAGTGGTCTCCGACTTCCCATTGGCGGACATCCTCCACAATTGGAGCGCTACTGGGCGCATCTCCAAGTGGGCACTGGAGTTGGGAGCCCTTACACTCGACTGCAAGCCCCGAATAGCAATCTAATCGCAGGCACTAGTCAATTTCATGGTGGAGTGGTGAGGAAACCAAGTGGAAGCCCCAACCAACCAGCCGGAGCATTGGGTCAGGTACTTTGACGGTTCACTCAAGCTCGGTGGCGGTGGTGCGGGAGTACTTTTCATCAGCCCGAGAGGAGAACAGCTCAAGCACGTGTTTCAAATACTGTTCGAGGTCTCCAACAACGAGGCTGAGTATTAGGCATTGTCGCACGAGCTACGCTTGGCAATCTCCCTGGGCATCAAGCGACTACTCGTCTATGACGACTCCTTACTGGTGGTTCAACAAGTCAACAAGGAGTGGGACATCAACAAGGATACCATGGACGCCTACTTCATGGAAATAAGAAAGCTCGAGAAAAAGTTCTTGGGGTTGGAAGTTCACCATGTGGTTCGCGAGAACAATGTGGGCGCGGACGTGCTCTCCAAACTAGGTTCTGATCGAGCTAACATCCCACCGGGAGTATTCGTTCACGAGTTGCATCACCCTTCCATCAGGGCACAAGACTCAAGTTCCATCACTCAGGGTCCCAAGGAACCCGACCTAGAGGTCTTGATGATCGAGGTCGACTGGAGGGTAGACTTCATCGACTACATCCATGAACACAAATCACTCCCCGGCGTCGACCCAAAAAGCGTTGAAGCCACTCGCATCTTACGACGCAACAAAGGGTATGTTCTAGTTAGGGGTAATCTATACAAGCGTGGATCATTATCAGGCATACTCAGGAAATGTGTCAGCACGGAGGAGGGCAAAGAAATACTCAAAGAGATTCATGAAGGCGTGGGCGGGAACCACACGGCTTCTCGCACAGTAGTTGGCAAGGCGTTTCGACCTAGTTTCTACTAGCCGACTGCTTTGGCAAATGTCGAAGCACTCGTTCGCTGGTGCACCAACTGCCAATTCTTTGGCAAACAGCCTCATGTTCCGGCTCATAACCTGATCACTATACCACCTTCATGGCCGTTTGCATGCTAGGGCCTGGACATGATAGGGCCTTTCACAACTGCGCCAGGAGGTTTCACACACGTGTTGGTGGCCATCGACAAGATTACAAAGTGGATCGAGTACAAACAAATCGCAACTCTCGCTGCAGATCGAGTGGTTACTTTTATCTGCGATAGTTTACACCACTTTGGTTTCCCCAACACCATTATCACAGATTTGGGATCCAATTTGCACTCGCATCAGTTCTGGGATTTTTGTGAATGCAGCTCCATTGAAGTCAAGTATGTTTTAGTGGCTCACCCACGGGCCAATGGCCAGGTTGAGCGTGCCAATGGCTTGATTCTTGATGGACTGATAAAATGACTTTATGACGAGAACAGCAAAAAGGATGGCAAGTGGATTAATGAGATCTCATCAGTTGTCTGGGGGCTTCACACACAACCAAGCAAAGCCACAGGCCAGTCACCTTTCTTTCTCGTATACGGGTCTGAAGCCATACTACCAGCTGACATGATGTGGAAGTCTCCACGACTGGGGATGTTTGAAGAAGGTGAGGTTGACACTACAAGACATCTTGAACTTGATTCTACTGAGGAAATCCGATGCAATGCATTGTTGCAGTCAGCCCGCTACTTACAAGGAGTTCATCGTTACCACGACAGGAATGTTCAATGACGCTCTTTCAACGTTGAAGATATGGTTCTTCGATGAATACAAGATGACACTGGTCTACACAAGCTTAACTCACAATGGGAGGGACCTTTCATTGTGCACAAGGTTACAGGCCCTGGATCTTATCGCTTACAGTACCCGGATGGCCAGGAGGTACCAAATTCTTGGAATATTGAACATCTACGTCAGTTTCATCCTTGATCAACTGGGGACATCTTCTATTTGGTGCCTGATGATTTATACTACCAGTACAACTCCGTTTTACCGGTTTACGACTGGTACTACGCGCAAGTTTACAGAAGGGGCCTCGCTCCCATACTTCCAATACCTAATTACTAGTCTCCGACTAGTCTCTTGGGTTCGTGAAGGGCCTTTGTGATCTTACTTCCAGTACAACTCCATTTTACCGGTTTACGACTTGTATTACGTGCAAGTTTGCTGAATGGGCCTCGCTCCCTTATTTCCAGTAACATATTACTTTATTTTGACTTGTACACTATGTTATTGAACGGGCCTCGCTCCCATGACAAGAAGTTTATCAGTTTACTACTTGTTCTGCAAATGCTTGACTACTTCGACTACTTGCCTCAATTAAAATCCTAGTCGGGACCGACTCCGACTAGATGGCTTCATCGACTGCTTCAAGCACCAACGGCTACTTGCCCAATGCCTAGGTTCGGGGGCTAGCGCCACTGTTCTACTACGACTACTTCATGTTTGTCATCTGGCCCCTGGCTCGGAAGCTTGATGGAACAAGGCCCCCAGCTCTCGTGCTTCAACATTGGAAGCTGTAATATTACTCGACAATACCCGATCCAAGAGGCTTTGTAAGATCTTTCTTGGGTTGATGTTTGTTAACCATTATTTCAGGGATTTTATTCTGAAATAAGGGGTTTGTTCAAATTATTACCTAGAGGATTTATTTAGTCATTGTCTTAGGGCACAACGATTGATTTGAGAGGTAATTTTGGGTGTTTGTTGGGGAAGTTATTTATTTCACCATTTTTTCAGGGAACTCATCCCGAAAAATTAGGTTTTCAAATTTACCACAACAATTTTGCCCATGTCCACCATCAAATCATTACCGTTAGACATTGCATGCCACGACTCTTTGGATCCTTTATTCCAAGGCTCGGGCGCTGCGGGACACGTGTCATCAGCGACTTATTTTTCAAATCTTCTAAAACCTTGCGTTCCTTTGCACCTTCGAATTCAGATCTCGACGACACCCTACCTACAAACTCACCACCTATTAGGTATCCCTCGGTGGGCGTGGCGGTAAAACACCGACAGAGGCTTCGCGGCGCTCCTCAAACGGAGAGTAGGATTCACCGAGCTTGTGTAGCACACGCAGTGAATTCGAACTTTGGTAAAAATCCTTGTGTCAATTGTGTTCGATTTTATCTTGTAGATTTGAGGAGGTCTCCATTGAACACTTGTGTTCTTGGAGAGATTGTTCTTTTTGTAATTACAGGGATTGTGTGGACCTGCTCTAGAAACTTCACTTAGCCTACTCTACATCTGGCGTTTGAACATGTAACTATTTACTCACACTAGATTTATTGTCTTCACTCTTCTCTATGTGAACCCGGAAGTTCCGGTTTGTAGAACTCGAAAGTTCCGAGTTTATCTACTGTCCTGCTTAAATTTGGAAGTTTCGGATTTGCTAACCCGGAAGTTCCAAGTTTGGCACGCAGTGAATTTTATCCTCTGATTTGGAGTGAAAATTTTTAGGTGCGCCTATTCACCCCCCCCCCCCTCTAGGCGACATCACGGTCTTTCAATTGGTATCAGAGCCTGGCTTCACATCAAAGCATAACCGCCATGAAGAAAGATGTCGATGCCTAATGAGGTATTCATTGAGCCACTTGTAAGTAATGGCTCTAACTACGCTTCTTGGTCTGCTCATGTACGTAATGCTTTTAGGACCATGGGTGCAAATGTTGAGCGAATTTTAGTTGCTAGCAGTCTTCCTCCAAAGTTTGATATTGACCATATCGACTGGGAAAATATCACTCAAGAGAAGTTGGATTGCATGCAACTAAATGCTTATGTTACTAACTTCTTGTGGAGTGTTATTTGTGAAGATATTCAGGAAGCTCTCTTTAAGATGAAAGAAATACATCATGATGCACATCTCATTTGGGCCACTCTCAAGTATAAATATGGTAGGGCAAAATGTGATGCTCAAATACAAGAAGTTAGTGAGTCTGCTGAGGGTTGCACAATATCATCATCAGAAATTGAAACTCAAATGACAACAAGCAACAATCAAGAAACTAAAGATTCAGTAGACAGTAACTTCACCTTTGTTCTTGCTGCATATCCGGAAGTTCCGGATATGAAAACCGGAAGTTCCGGATCTGGGAGAGACTGAAAGACACCGACCAAATGATGAGTCCTCTTCTGCCAGTTCATCTCAGTCACACTATGATCATCATCAGTGCTTTGTGGCCATGTCCGAAGATTAATCTGATTCAGATAGTGATAGTGATGATGATGAAGAATTTATGCTTAAGCTTAGAAAAATGAATAAAAAAATTAGAGAAACAATCATTGAGATGATGAAAAAGGTGATGAAGCAAGATCAAGAGATTGAAATACAAAGAAAGCTTCTCGGTGATAAAGATGAAGAAATCAAATCTCTTGTTCTAATAGAAAAGAAGGATCAAGCTCTCACAGCTCAAGTGGATGAACTGACTATCAAGCATATGGATTTGCAAGCTATTCATATGGAGCTCAAGGGCTCTAATGAAAAGCTTATGGAATCATAAGCTATGCTAAAGGTAGCTCATGAGGTTATGATCTCAATGATGAAATCATGTCAACTAACTGACGATACTTGCTCACAAAATGAAAATAAATAGAAACAATCTTGGTCTGAGCAAGTGGCTGTGGAAGATTGTAATGATGACCTAATTCAAGAGAATGAAGTGCTCAAGCAAGAGGTTGAGAGGCTCTCGAAGGAATTGACATAGATGAAAAGCAAGAGTATTATACAACCTTCTCAAGATAACCGTGAAACCATGGTGAAGAAGCTTGAGAAGGGATCGACCGTGCAAAGCTCATGCAACCAAGTACACAAATCTAACAAGACCAAGCCTCAAGCAAAGAAAAAGAATTTGGATCATATAAAGTGTTTCAAGTGTTCCAATATGGGACATTATGCTTCAATGTGCTTAATCAAGCTGGAAGGCCAGCAAACACTCTTCAAGAGACAAAAAAGCCTTGAGAAGATAAGATGCTTTGGATGCTACAAAAAGGGACACAAAATTGCAACTTGTCCAAGCAAGTAAAATGTGCTGTCTGGTAAAACCGGAAGTTCTGGGTTTGTTAAACCGGATGTTCCGGATTTGGCTGTGCAACATCTCTACAAGCTGAACAAAGGTTTCAAGAGAGCTCAAGCACAGTACTTGGAGAGGAAGGATGTCAGAAACAAAGAGAACAAGCCAGCAAGCAACCTCAAGCACAAAGTGTGTTACACATGTCGAGGAAAGGGACATCTTGGTAAGGATTGTCCAAATGGTAACAGTTCTAAGTCCAACTTGGTCAACAATCTTCATGTACAACTTAGAAGGTCCCATGATAACATTTGTGCTGGTAGGATGATAAAGTCATCAAGTATTCGGCTAAAAGCCATTTGGGTTTCAAAATCCTTGTTGACTAACCTTTGTGGACCCAATACAACTTGGGTACCAAAATGTGCTTGAGAGTTAGCAGGTACTTAGAGAGGTATTGAAGATTGGCAAAACTTGAGAAGAGCTTCATAATGTTAATACTATGTCAAGTTTGGTTTTCTCATCTCCCATCTTAAAAAATTGCTAGGTTGAAATCAATTGATCTATATTATATTTCAATGCATCTCCGATAACAAGTACCTTCCTATAGCTATCTAGCTTCCTATATTTGAGTTTGCTTTGTGTGATTTCAAATATAGGATCTACTTAGCCCCTTGTGACAATTTATGAAATTTACATAATGTGACACATGATGCCTGTAACAAGTTCTATGGTGGAGCTAGTGTTTTCTTAATGACATAGGAGAATCTACAAGCCTTATCTCTCAAATTCTCCAAACTCATTCTTCATCGAAATCAGTCTTCTTGGAGAAGATAAGGGACCATCGGAACTTCCTACACCATGTCGGAACTTCTGACGTCCATCGGAGGTATCATCATTGTTCCGATCAAGGGTCCTCGGGTCGAAATATTTTATCCATTGGAACTTCCGACAAATCACCTATGTGAGGAGTACCAGTAAAACCGGAAGTTCCAGTTTCTAAATTCCGGAAGTTCCGAATTCTGCAAGATGGTCAAGAATAAGGTCATCAATCCAACATAAAAAGATGCACATATACTTGTCTTCCAAATATATATGTGTGCATCATATTTTTGCGAGGAATTTAGTCCATGATATGAGGCTTCATTGTTTGGTGGCTCATTCCCTTCCATATACAAAAGCTATCAAACATAAAGCTAGAGCTTGAACTGCTATTGGTTATCCCTTGTCCTTGTGAGATTCTCATGATTTATCAAGGAAGAGATCACAAGTGGTACGAATGGTACATTAGTGCAAGCTTAAATATGAAATCCTTCTGTTGTGAAGGATAAGGGATCTCAAGGGCTGAGGTATGTACAACTCATGTCTATATGCATTGATTTTTGCATCTAGGCCCTCCACATGCTAGTTTTGCATAAGGTAATCTCAAGTCATTAGTGTGCCTTAGATATTTAGTTAATACCTTTAACTTTTTGAGTTAGTGCTAACAGGATGGTGCTTACCTTAGGTATGAGCTAAATATACTAAGGATGGTGCTTACCTTGTTTTGGCTGAATGCTTGAGTGATATAGGATAGATTTTTCAAGAATCCAACTAGTATGCTTGTCTTTGTGACCACGTCAGGTCAGCTTGTGGCTATGGCTACCTCTGATTGTTTGATGGCTAACCACAAATGACAAGACTCTCTCAAGTCCATAGGATCTAATCAAATCTTATCTCAAGGGCTATTTGTTGGAAATTCTATCCCCTCTCTAAATTCGTGTGCAAATCCAAAAACTAGGCTAGGTTTCCTACTCTAATGAATATCTGAGACTATGGAACCTTCCTCACCTCTAAAATATCTATCAAAGTCACTCAATCCTCAGAACTTCAGTTTGTACCCCAGGATCAAGTGAAACTCGGAAGTTCCAGATTTTACAAACCGGAACTTCCAAATTTCAACGGGTATATCCCTGTTGGACCTGTGACATACCTCTTTCTCTCTCATTCTTTCTCCCACAACACAGCCCGAAACCATACTGTTTGAAAGAGGTGCCTCGGTGGCGATTTAGAGGTTTGGCCAAGGATCTCAAGGTGTGAAGGCCGATTCTTGGTGATTCCAATCCAGAGATTCCGGATCCCTCTTCCGAATTCTATTTCAAATCCTTTCCACCATGAGTCAAGGTACAAAATCAATGTTTTTACCCGATCTCCTTATCTAGGGTTGCCCTTTTCGATTTCTCTAGTAGATTAACTACATTTGCACCCTTGTTGCTACTCCAACTGATGGATTCAAGTTTCAATGGTTGATTTTGCTGGTACATGAACTAGGGTTTCTCTGCAGAACCCGGAAGTTCCGGAATTAGTAGAGACTCCCTGTTTCATGGCCTCTAGCAAAGTGAAATCATGCTTAAAAATTATGGAGTAGTATTGTGATTCATTTTACATCATCTAGAGATCTATCATCAAATGTTTGAACATTTTGGATGTCCCTCTGAGAAAAACTCGGAAGTTCTGGATTGCACCACTCGGAAGTTCCGGATTTACATAGAGAGCATGCAACTTGTCCATATCATCCAAACTCTCTAGTTTTTCTCGATCAAATCACTCTTGCCCTAAATCCTTGATGTCTTGCCATGATCACATTCCTCTCAGAAGGTGATGAGAGATTTGTTCTTCGAAGAAGGAGCAAGAATCCAAACATTCCTCTAGGAAGAACAACAAGGGCCTCAATGAGACAACATGCTAGGGGCACACTTCACATTGATGATGAGCCAGCTGCAGAAATTTAGGAAGAAAACAATGACAGTGACACCTCTAGTGATGATGGGGAGGAAAGTGATGAGAACTACAAAATATCTCCTCGAGGGTTGAAAAGGAGTGGTAGGCTCATGAGAGGCAGCAACAACAGTGGTGGTCATGGTGTTAGTAGTGGAAATGGTTGTGATCAACATGGTGAAGATGAGGAGGAGGATGAGCAGTCCCGACAGCCTGTCATTGTGGCCGAGGATGAGCAGTCCGGACAACCTAGTGTCCCTCATGACTATGTCAAGGTTGACTACATGAAGCGGGGGATGACAGTAAAGGCAAGAAATGAAAGAGAGAAAAATCCTCTGAATATGAGAAGAGGAAGAAGCATAGAATATCGCCTCCAAACAAAATTTCATCAAGATTTCTATGAGAGTGCTATACTCAGCAAGAAATACAAGGTTACTCGCTCTCGATATATAGATTGGGAAAAATTTGAGGACATGCAAGATCCTATCTTTGATGAGATAATTTCCCAATGCAAGGCAAAGCATGTGTACAAAATAATGGGTTTGAAATATGATTGGAACAATAAGATCATTGCTCAATTCTATGCCACTTGTTATTTTGAGAAGGATGAAGATGTGAGATGGTTTCATTGGATGACAAAAGGCAAATGGTACAAGATTAATTACTTTGAGTTTGCTGCCATGTTCGGATTTGGGAGAGCTGACTATGGGCGCAACAGGATCCATATCGGGTCACATCTTCCCAAAGAAGACATGAAGGACATGTACTTGCCTGGGAGAGAGTGGACCCAAAGGCTTAATTCCATTCTATGGCTATCTCAACGAGTTCTTTAGAAAGACACTTGCTCCAAGAGAGGGTGATGCTCACAACATCTCAGCCTTTGGAAGAAATCTATTGCTAGCTTTATGTCCTAGTGAGCCGGAGTTTAGCGTGTTTGACTACATTTGAGAGGAAATCAAGTCTATTTCGGAATCACCTCAAAATTGTTGTGGTTATGGTGCTTATATTATGTACATGATTGACAAAAAGACAAATAAGAGATTTGAGTATGATTATGTGCATACTCCCATTGACATCAAGAAGGATTATCATCTGGGACCCACTCTAGCTCAAGTGATACAAGCAAGGCAACAGGCTGCTGCTGAAAGTGATGATGTGGCTGCCCCTGATGCTCCTCCACATGTTCCTAGTTGTTGGCGCTAAAAATCGGCCAGGAATCGGCCGATGACCTTCAGCGTCGGACACACGACCCGGGAGAATCTGCTTAGCTCCTGTTCGTGTTATTGCCCTGGTGCGGTTCGCGCGGCGTCCCAGTCAATCTGACCTGTTGATTGACAAGGAAATAAACGTATTAAACTCCGGGCGACCCGATCGGCTGAGGTTCCGATCTCTCCCGAAAAGCGTATCGGCGAATCGGCCGATTTGCTATGAAGATGATCGGCTATGGATCAGCCGATAATCACGTAATAATTGCAAAGAAAACTGCTGGAGCAACTTAAACAATTATTAAACATGCAACACTTGAAATAGATCTAATCGGCTGTATAATAATGAACGAGGAAAAGCGATGATAAAGCCGATAGTTTCAATCTCAAGCTGGATAACTGGTGATAAAACTAGAACAATAGGTAAAAACCTATAATTCTGGTAAATATCGATAACTGGTGAATAAATCTAAACGAAACAACGGCGATGCGCCCGAAGTTAAAGCTTAGATGTTATTCGATAAGCGGAACCTACCAATTGGCCGGAGATCGTGTCGATGCAGCCCTGCCAATCCGTACGAACTCGTGAAAGAAAAAGAAGTAATGGCGAAGTCGCCGACTTGAAGGTAAAGTATGATGAAAAAGTAGATTGTTTTGTTGATTGATTGATGTATATTCTACAAAACCCTGACAACTCCTATTTATACCCTAGGACTAGGACTCCTGATCGATTACGATGTATTACAAACTTGATTTAAATAGAAAACTACTATATCTATAATATTTTCCTAAAGGAAACGGGCTCCCGCAGAATCTTCTGCCGCCATCTCCTAGTCCAATCCGGACTCTTTCCATTGCTTCACGACTGAGTCGGCATCGTTCTTTCGACCAACGTCAGGCCACTTTTGACTGGGATCCTCTATTGGGATTCCAATGGCTTCATCTCCCTAACTGTTGGCGCAGACTGCATCACCCATCGGCCGATCCCCAACTGTAGCTTCAATCGGCCGATTCCCAACTGTAGCCTTTAAATCTGCTGCATCGGCCGGTCTCTTCTCTTCCTGACGCCGATTCAACACGTGTCAAAATCTGGCGTCAACACATGCCCCCCAGTTTCGGAATAAAACATAACTTTTACTTCGAAACTCTTTTCTTTAATCTTTCCTCCGAAACAAACACAGTAAAAATCCCCCTCCGTTTCGCGGTCTTCTACATGATGATTGCAATCTTCTCGAACCGGGCGCTTGAGACAACTATTCCCCTGGAATTCGTGTAGACGGCGCAGCAAAAATCCCGCCTTTACCCTTTCTCTCTCGGATTGTCCTTAAGTACCGGCGTTCTCCGCCGCTCCTTCTCCACGAACCTAGTAATCTCCTCCCAGCAAATCACTGTTCATCTTCTCCCTGCGCCCTCTCGGTCTCCAACCGCGTCCTCCGGCGATTTCTCTCGTGCCTGCAACCTACTTCATCCCTCCAATGGCGGCACCATCAGCAACTTCACCAACCGTGGAGGTTCCGCCGGCAACTTCCTTGGCGACGGCAGTCCCATCGGCAGCTCCATCGGTGACTCCATCGGCGACGATGAGTTTCATTCCGGAGGTAATCATCCGAAACTTTCCTCTTTTACTTTCTACTGCTCAGGCACTTTTTAGATCCATTCTCAGTTTTCTCCTTTTTCCCCCTTTTTTAGGCATTTAGGCACCAAATCACCATTTCCCATTCCGAGGCTGCTGGTCTCATCTGCTTAGGTCCTATGGGGAATCCAGACCCAACTGATTTGATCAACTTAGAAACCCATAGAATTCCTTTCAAACAGTCACCTATGGATTTGGGTCAGTGGGCAGGTGCTTTTAGATCTTGGCCGAATGAAACCCCCGGCTGGAAGGAATGGTACCAGAGATTAGCCAAGTCCAAGAGAGTTCAGTGGGATGAGTTGAAAATCGGCCAGTGCATCAATCTTTCTTTGTCCCAAATGGAGAAAAAAGAACCCTTGGTGATAGCGGCCTCCAATTTCTGGTCCGACGCTCTCAACGCGTTTCTCTTTGGGCACGGACCTATGACTCCAACCCTGGCCGATGTCCTGATGCTGACCGGCCTTGACATTTCTTTCCCCGATACACCCTTTGATTATCTGATCAAACCAACCCATCGGCTAGAGACAAAAGGAATCTGCGGGTGGAAGGGGTATATCAGCAAAAACATGAGGACCAGAACGATTTCAGAGAGAGAACATACAACATTCTTAATGATGTGGCTAGAGAAGCACTTCTTCTGTGGCAGATCAGTTGGCCCCTCATCCAATACACAAGCCCTGGCAAAAGCTCTGTCAATAGGATCAGCCATCCCCCTTGGGAAGCATCTGTTAGGATCGGCCTACCATATGATGCACCAAATCGGTGTCAAATTATCAAAAGGGGAGCCGATTGGTAATCCTGGTGGTCCTTGGTGTTTTATCACCCTCTGGCTCAACCTGTACATGAGCAAGGTCTCCCAGCAGCAGATAGAGACCAAAACATTTCCCAATATCGAGTCAGAGGAAAGCCCCACCATACGACGACGGTGTACCTCTTTTGGAGAAGCAGCATCAGCCTTCCCTGGTTGTCAGTTCACTGCCACCCGAACAGCCGAATACTTCAGATGTTTCTACAACGGCTTCAGTGAAGAGACCACCAGCTGGTATCCGTATCAGACGACAGGGCCGATTTTCGAGCTTCCCATCTGTTATGATTCATCATCCAATTCTTTTGACGGTGATCTCATGGATATTCTGATCAAGCCAGGGATTTTACCGGCCAACTTCTTTTCTGGAAAAGACTTCCCAACCTATGAATTTTACAATCCATCAGTCGCAGCACGGCAATTCAGCTTTGGTTAGCTGCTGATTCAAGTCTACTTTGCCGGCCGTGCAAAATTTCGAGATGAACTGACCAAGAGCCTCGACTACAGTCGGCTGTGCGATCTAGTGCCAGACTCCAGTACCATCGACCTAAACAATTGGATAGTGGCCCCCTTTGCCGTCCAACAATTCAAACTGTGGTGGGCAGAATGGAAGCAGTACCTCTTCTGTTCGTCTCCCTCAACATATTGTAACAGTTTGGACCTAGACAACATCGATTCAAGTGCAGCGGTATTACCTTTCTCCCAGCTGATTTCAACATTGTCCCTTTTCATGCTACAATCTCGCCGCTAACTTGTATTTCTCTTTTCAGTCCGAAAGTCAACTTCCCCCGACGCGGAGCCGAAGTGGTAGGCCGATAGAGAGCAATCGCCCATACACACCATTCCCACTTATCGGCCATCATGCCCTGACCATCAAAGACATCACCAGCGGCCGATGGAAGCAAACGCCGAAAAGGCCTACTTTAAAGAAGACAAGCTGCCGAGTACGTGCCCGCATAGGACCGGTTGATCAATCGGCGGCGGCATCGGCTGAAACTCCAACTGCGCCAGCTTTGCCGATTACCAAGGAGGTCGATCTCCAGACTGCCACAGAAGTTGGAGCGGCCGCTGCATCACTGCTAGTAGAAGCTGTTCAGGTAACCTCGCATACTTCACATACCTTTAAGTATTCTATCAATATTAACCTCTTCCTTCTGCCAGGCTGCACAAATTGCCCCAGCGCCTTCTCCGCAGCAATCGGCTACGTCCCAAGCGGAAGCCGAAACGCTAGCAATTCTCCTCACCGAGGTAGAGAGTTTCTTAACTCAATCTCTTGATGTTCAACAAAAACTAACCGATTTCGATGCAGTAATCTGGGTGCGTCGACTGTACCTCCCCAACAAACATCGGCCGGAAGACTCACAGAGGTATGGCAGGTATCTCATATCATCAAACTTAATTATTCACAATATACTCATAAAATCTGTTTCCCATACCTTTTCAGGAAACTGGCCCGAGCAGGGCACTGATAGTCGTCGAGTCTTCCTCTTCTGATGAGCCGATCGCACCGGTTCCTGAGACGAGGGTGGCACTCCAAGCAAGAGAAATCCTCTTCAAAGAGGTAAGAAACTTATCACCCAAATCGGTCGATTCCCCTTTACTGTATGCTAATCCTTATCTTTATTCTTTCGCAGGAACAAGACACTCCCAATAATAGTCTTTTCTCTTTCGCGGTTCCCCTTTCTGACGATGAAGAGGTCGCTTCACACCAAGTTACATCAAGCTCAATTCCTGATGATGTCCGTGCCAAGCTCGAGAGTATGCGGACCCTCCTCCAAGACGATATCGGCCGATTAGTGGGAGATGCCTCATTGATTCGGCGACTTCTTAATGACATCAGAGGCCGAATCCCAAAGGAAGCGACAGAAACTCTGGATCCTGCTGCATACATAGAGTCGGACACATGATCCCGCTGCATACATACTGCCCTGCGCCATATGGCCGATCGCGCCAAGCTAGCGCAAGCCCGCGAGGAAGAAGACTCCTACAAACACCGAGCTCAAGAAGTGCATCAGCGGATCAACTTCCTTGAGAACTCCCGTCCAGATAACGTTGGCGCCATAGATCACCTCAAATAGCGAAGGGCAGAGCTAGCCAAAGAGATGGAGCAGGTGACCAAGGACATAGCTGCTGAAGAAAAGAAACTCCAAGACCTTCCATCTGTCATCGCCGAGCTGAAGCAAGAAAGACATAACCTGGCCCGTGAAGCAATAAAACTTCATCATTGTGACAACCCTGGTAATTACATTTCCAAAATCAATGTCATTAGCCTAACTCTATGTTTAAACCAACTAATGAAAGGGTGGAAAGAATTAAAACGAGTTTAAGTTGGAATTCAAATTTAATTTGAGCACATTTGGTTACTTTTGAACTTTTAAATTTAACTTTCAAACCATAAGCCAAATGAGATTTTTCCTGAAACCAAAGCTGTAGAACTTTTTATTTTGAACAACTTTCGTGTTCAAAAGTTTTTGAAATTCAAATCAGAAAGAGGAGAAAACGCCCTGTTTGCACCCAGCCCCCTGAAACTTTTCGAATTCTTGCATCCAGGCCCCTCGCGCCCCCCCCCCCCCATCTGTCTAGTGAAAAATGCTAAGGCCGCAGGGTGTGGTAGTGATGGTTAAGTCTTTGAACGTACTAAACACATGCCGAGATTATGGGAATCGGTAAGCTTAGGTACCTGATTGGCCCGGCAAGGGGACGGCATCCTACCCTTTGAACTTCGGTCCCATGTGCATATGGCGAGTGCAGAGAGTGGTCACGACCCGGCGCCGAACCGTGGCGTGGGACTCTTGTACTCTCGGAGGGTAGCCCCGATCCACGACCCGGAAAGAAAGGGGAAAAGTTGCACGTGTGACTCTAGGGAGTAACCACGTGACGTGTGTTTGGGTTTTCCCTTGCAAGGTTAAGAAATTCGATTCGAATCGTCCGTTTCTCACGGCTATTGAGACTGCTTAACCATTTTTACCCACAGAGTAAGAAGAGGAACAATGATGATGAATGAACAGATTGGATGAAAAATTTAATGCTTCACCATGTATGCTTTAGATGGCTGCTTATCTAGACTGGCTAACGAAACTAGAATCTTGAGCTAAAAGTTGAAAGTAAGGACCCACTTGTAGATGCTTTTTCGGCAAAACAAACCCCGAGCCAAAAAGCCTGGCATGTCTAGAGTAGGTGGAGTAGATTCTACTACTCGGGTAAGTCTTGCTGAGTATTAGTATACTCAGTCTTGCTTGTGACTCGTTTTCAGGTGAGCCCTTCGAAGACATGATTGCTAGCTTGACTTGGCCCTGCACTCTTCCCCCTGGTTGGTCGGTGGAATGGGATACGCCCTCGTCCAACGGAGATAAGGCCGAGTGATGTCTCGTACGGGCTTCATCGAGACATTCTGTATCGTCGAGTAGTTTCCGTCGTTTATTTCCGCTGCAACTTAACTCTGAAGAACTTATTTATGTTAATTGGAGTATTTGGTTTCTAAGCTCAGAACTTGGTCTGAAACATTTACCTATGTTAATGTCGTAATATTTGCTGGAATGTGGTATTCTCTGGGCTCATCGTCGCATGAGCATTTGTATGTACGTCGCTCGATCCGTGCACCGTGGTTGTATCGGGAGGTTATACCCGACAGACCAGTGGATTACTCCGTCTGAAGTGTAAGGTTAACCGGGAGTGCCTTAATGGTGATGGTTAATACACTTGAGCCGGATTAATTCAGGTGGTTCTGCCACAGCTGGTATCAGAGCCGTAGCTGGTGCCACAGCTGGCAACAGCTGGCGCCAGAGCCAAAACACATACGCCAGAGAATGCAACAAGCCTTAAAAACTCATTTTACTAAAACTTGACTAGAAGGTTGTGTTGCGAAATGCATTGGTACGTTAAGGATGGTGCCTAGTTCGTAAAGCCCTAAGGGATTATGGGAAAGTTACTAGGTGGCTATCTAACTTCTATATATAGTATCAACTGACTTCCAGCACATTACCTTCTGTCAAAACTTACATTCATGCACAACCGACCTTAAATTCTGTAACGACGCACTCGTCGCTAAGGTAAGAAGGTAAGGATCCTCAGCCAACTGAGGGAGCTTGGCCTTCCTGTCGGTGATGCGAACCGAACGCTGCCCTCAAGCAGTGGCTTACTTGAGGTGCTGCCAATATGCCAACTGTTAGTTGAACATATTGGGAGTAGAAGGTTTGGCGCAGGGTATGGCGATCGCTGTTCATACCCCCGTCTTATGACGGTACCCCCCGTGAATACGCTATCTCGATAGCGTATGTTAACGTCGTCTGTACGGCGGAAATTGTACAGATATCGTTTCTATAAGTAAACGGTAATGAATACGGACGCTTTCATGAGTGCTGGCATGAAAGGTTCATGAAATATATATGCTTTGTCAATCTTCTGCAGGTACACTAACCGCGATTACGATAAGTTAAGGAACGATTAGAAAGACTCGACTAGCTATTATAGCGAGAGCCGTATTGTGTATGCCACCGAAACTATCTTCGTAAGACCAAAAGTATTTGGCGATTATTTTATTTTGTGAGGACGAATAGGACGTGCATGCATCATGAATATATATATCGGAAATTGAAAATGCGTTGTATAAGAGTGGTAAGGTTCTTGCGTATCTAAGCGTGGTTTGCATAAGGACCATCTAGCAAAACTGTCCGAATTCTGCCGTGACCAAAAAGAGCGATTTATTGGCCAAAGAAAATGACCATTTCTGATAAAGTTCATGTTGAAGAAATTGTTCCAAATTTTGTGTTCTATCTTCTGTTCAAAAACGAAAAATTCTGAACTTATGGATAGTAAGAAATAACAGAAACCTTGGAATGTCAGAACTCTGTCCAGAATAAGCCCTTCTGCCTCTTAAATTTTTAGGCCCCCTTCCCGCAGTTTTCTGCAAAAGAGCACAACACAAAACTTGTTCCAAATTTACCCAGGTAGCTTCTGTTAAAATGTGGTAAATTTTGGCTGGGTAGATTTTCCCTGGTGTACGAAACTCTAGCCCTCTGTTCACTGAAAATTCTGGGTAGACAGTAAGGTAAAACCTGAAAAGAAAGACCATCTTAGAGACCTAATTAGTTCTGGAGTTGACTAGCAAAGTTGTTCACAAATACCTTAGGAGTGATCTGGTGAAATTTGGGAATTTTTGGATGAGAACTGTGGGAGTTATGATTATTTTTGCACACTATACAGAATCTGTCCTTGTGCTGTTCACAGTTTTTCGCTATCTCACTCCATTTGATCTTTTGTTCAGATGGCCGAGCCTGTTGATATGATGGTGGATGAGGATGGACGCGTACACTCGCAGTGTCTCCACTGGGAGGGCTTTCCCTCTATTTTGTGGGATGTTCTGCGTACCGCGGGCTATCTAATTCCCCCACGTTACGCCGGACTGGAGTTTGCGGAAAATGGAGTTACCCAGTGCCGTGTCAACGTGACTATCTTTCCGCACCCGCTACACCCGGAGTGGCCCGCCTTGGAGCTTGAGGCTGTTGGTCGCCGTTTGGCCGATACTTGGGAGCTTGCAGCCATGAGGGCGCTCACCACGTTTTGTGCGCAGCGTCCCGAGGTTGTTACACTCACTCCCATTGGATTGTTTCCTGCTGCCCAGGACAACGACCCCTTTTGGCTCAACAGGGTGCAGCACGCACGGTACTTGGTAGACTTTCATGCCCAGGAGACTATCCATACCTCCGTGCGGTGCATGAGTGCACTCTACCGGCTTCAGACTCTCCAGAGTCAGGCACTTGAGCAGCTCACTGATCTTGCTCAGGCCTACCACATGATGGCAGATACCAGGGATGAGCAGATAAAGGAGCTCAGTCAGGATCTTGAGGACAGAGATGCTCAGATTGGCCAACTTGAGGGCCAAATCCAGGAGCAGGACACTCTCATGGGTGAGAGAGATACCACGATAGCACAGTTGGAGGAGCAGCTCCATGATCTGAGCCTTGAGTTGGAGGATGCTAATGAGCACATTCAGTGGCATCATGATCAGAATGACCATCCCCATGAGGACGACATGGAGGAGGATGAGGAGGAGCCACAGGAGATTGATGGTATCTCAGGTATGGATTTCGAGGGTGAGGTACCACAGGCACCTCAGATGGGAGCCCACTCTCCTGCTCACAGCGAGTCGTCCGTCAACGACTTGGATGATTTCTAGAGGACGACCTAGGAGGACTTTTGCACATACTCCTCGATAGGGTAGCCTAACTTTTGGCAAGTGTTGTAATAGGCTAACTAGGAGTTGAGTAACTCTTTTGTGTTGGGTACACCTGAACCATGTGGATACCCTCAGCATGTAAGGAACGGCGATAAACTTGGGTGATTTCGTTGTAATTTGGTAAACGATGAAATCCACAATCGCTGAGACTTGTCGGAATTTTTACCCATGTCTCCTTGCATTTCTTGGCTGGGTGTTGAATACCAGACTTGTGCTAAATCTTGTGATCTAGGGTCTCACAAAAATTCAGCATCATTGGACCTCGCTAGTTTAAGATATAGGCGAAACCGTACCGGTCAATCTGCTAAAAAACAGCTAAGACAGTAAGGCAAAGGACGAGCTTTTCGACCCCCTTAGCTACAGTTCTAGCACCGAAGTTAAATACCAAAGTGGTGCATTCCTAAATTCTCTGACTACTGCAAAAGTCTGAAATGTTTTGGATGGACCCACAGCAGGCTATGATTTTTCTCGTAGCAAACAGAGATTCTGTCCATACGTCTAGCTGTGACTTCGGAAGTCTATGACTACACCAATTATTTATGAATCAAGGAAGTAATATGGATCGCGTTGCTAATGGTAACCTTTCACGTTTCAGATGGTTGGATCAACACGTGGCAACCCCGAGGGTTTTGGTGCCGGTGGCAGCCGCTCGCGACAATCGCCACCACCCCCGCCCAGTTTGCTGGAAGTGATGGCCGCTCAAACCGAGCTGCTGCGTCAGATTGTGCAAGGACAACACCAGCAGAGGGGTGGGCACAATGCTCACCAACCACAAGCCGCAGGATACACGGATTTCCTAGGGACCCAGCCTCCCTTGTTCCATAAGACCGAGGAACCCCTGGACGCAGATGCATGGACTCGCACCATAGAATCCAAGTTCACACTACTTGTGGCCCCATGCTCAGAGGCCAACAAAGCTCGTTTTGCCGCGCAACAGCTTCGCGGTACCGCTCGACTGTGGTGGGACCACTATTTTGCGATGCTCCCGGCTGATCATGTGGTCGACTGGGATGAATTCAAGACCGCGTTCCGGGCACATCATATCCCCGAGGGTCTCATGGAGAGGAAGTTGAACGAGTTCCTGGCACTCACCCAGGGCACCCGCACCGTGCTGCAGTACGCCCAGGCGTTCAACAACTTATGTCAGTATGCGGGCTATCACGCTGATACGGATGCCAAGAAGCGTGATCGTTTCCGCCGAGGTCTGAATACCAAGCTCAAGGAACGTCTGAACCTAGCCAGGGCTGACACCTACAACGAGTTGGTCAATATGGCCATTACCCAGGAAGACTGTATCATGGCACACCGGGCAGAGAAGAAGAGAAAGGCACCCGCAGGACCATCAAGTGTCCAACCACCAAGGTATCGCATCGTGCAAAATACCGCACCCACAGCTCCACCAAGGGCCCCGCAGCCAGGAAGATGGATTGCCAGACCCCCACAGCAGCCAGGCATGGTACGACCCCCGATGCCTTCACAGAATGGTCCGAGGCCCATTCTTCAACAGTCTCTTCGACCTAGCCCCGCGAATCGCTGTTTCAAATGCGGGAGTTCCAGCCACTTCGCACGAGAATGCCCTCAGCCTGGACAGCCCAACCAAGGTCAAGGATCCAACCCGAACACCAAGAACAGGGGCAAGAGACAGACCCTGCAAGTCAAGCAAGGACGGATTAACTTCACCACGCTTGCAGAGCTTCCTGAAGGAGCCCCAGTGATGTCGGGTACATTCTCTATCCATAACAAGCCTGCAGTTATATTATTTGATTCTGGTGCATCGCATAGTTTCATAAGTGCAAAATTCGGTGCAAAAGTAGGCTTGGATGTTTGTCACACCAAAGGGTCATATATGATATCAACACCGGGTGGTAAAATTGCTTCAAGCCAAATGATCAGACAAGTACCAGTCAAATTGGGTAGTAAAACCATCGACACGGACCTTGTCCTTTTACCTCTTGACGGCATGGACATTATTTTGGGAATGAACTGGATGGCTGTGCATGGAGTCACACTGGACCTTTCTTCCTGAGCCGTCGAGATAAATTCACCTAGTCACGGAGCCACTACCCTTTACCTACCGTTCCTAGATTGTACTAATTCCTGTGCTTATAAGATGGAAGGACTTAAACCAGATAATATTCCTGTGGTAAACGAGTATGCCGATGTTTTCCCGGATGACTTACCAGGAATGCCACCGGAGAGGGACATTGAGTTCGTTATTGAACTACAACCAGGCACTGCACCTATATCCAAAAGACCATATAGGATGCCCCCTAAAGAATTGGCCGAGCTGAAACTTCAACTCCAAGAACTACTGGACAAAGGTTTCATTCGCCCTAGCGCGTCACCTTGGGGATGTCCAGCCCTATTCGTAAGGAAGAAGGATGACAGTTTGAGATTATGTGTGGACTACCGACCTCTCAATGCGGTAACTGTTAAAAATAAATACCCCCTTCCTCGCATCGATGTACTCTTCGATCAATTAGCTGGAGCCAGAGTCTTCTCAAAGATTGATCTTCGTTCGGGATATCATCAGATCAAGATTCGCCCGTGCGATATTCCTAAGACTGCCTTCTCCACACGATATGGACTATATGAATTTTTGGTCATGTCCTTTGGACTCACCAATGCCCCTGCCTACTTCATGTATCTCATGAATTCGGTATTCATGCCCGAACTTGACAAATTCGTCGTAGTGTTCATCGACGACATCCTTATCTATTCCAAGGATGAGGAAGAGCATGCCAAGCACCTTCGCATTGTTCTTCAGTGACTTAGAGACCATCAGCTCTATGCTAAGTTTTCTAAGTGTGAATTCTGGTTGGATACTGTAAAGTTTTTAGGTCACACGATCTCCAGCGAAGGCATAGTTGTTGACCCCAGCAAGGTACAGGAGGTGCTGGATTGGAAACCCCCTACCTCTGTTCATCAGATTCGCAGTTTTCTCGGCTTAGCCGGTTACTACCGCCGCTTCATCCCGGATTTCTCTCGAATTGCTAAGCCCATGACTGAACTGTTAAAGAAGGAAGTAAAGTTTGTATGGGATGAGAAATGTGAAGAAGCTTTCCACACTCTCAGAGAGCATCTGACTACTGCACCCATGTTAGCTCAACCCGATAATACCAAGCCATTCGATGTGTATTGTGACGCATCAGGTACTGGTCTAGGATGTGTGCTTATGCAAGAGAATCGAGTGATTGCATATGCCTCACGAGCCCTTCGGCCCCACGAACAGAATTATCCCACTCATGATCTTGAGCTTGCAGCCGTCATTCACGCGCTGAAGATATGGAGGCACTATCTCATGGGTACACAGTGCAATATCTACACGGATCATAAGAGTCTCAAGTACATCTTCACACAAGCCGATCTGAATATGAGACAACGAAGATGGCTAGAATTAATCAACGATTATGACCTTGAAGTGCACTATCACCCCGGTAAGGCTAATGTAGTCGCGGATGCACTAAGCCGCAAGTCCCATTGCCATTGCTTATCCATGAAGTCCTACCATGAGACATTATGTGCAGACATGAGGAAGCTTAACTTGGAAATGGTTTCCCAAGGCACTCTAGATCACATCTCAGTTGAGCCCACTCTTCACGACCAAATCGTCATGGCACAACTACATGATGAAGGAATTAAGATCATCAAACAAAAACTCTCTCTAGGTGAAGAGAAGTATAAATGTTTCCGCCAGGACCATAAGGGAGTTCTATGGTTCGAAAGTCGTATAGTCGTTCCGAAGGATCGTGAACTCCGCAAGCAAATTCTTGATGAGGCACACCTCTCCAAATTCTCTATCCACCCCGGCAGTAGCAAAATGTATCAGGACCTAAGGCAAAACTTCTGGTGGACTAGAATGAAAAGGGAAATTGCTACGTATGTCTCGGAATGTGACACGTGCCAGAGAGTAAAAGCTAGCCACTTAAAGGTAGCCGGTACACTTCAACCGTTACCTATACCATCATGGAAATGGGAAGACATAAGTATGGACTTCATCGTTGGACTACCAAACACGTCCCAGAGACATGATTCCATATGGGTTATCGTTGATAGACTCACGAAGACGGCACATTTTCTTCCGGTACACACCACCTATTCTACCAAGAAATATGCTAAGATTTACCTCGATCGTGTTGTTTGCCTACATGGAATACCTAAGACGATTATCTCCGATCGTGGTCCTCAGTTTGTAGCACGCTTTTGGGAACAACTGCAAACGTCTCTTGGCACTAAACTGATTCGCAGCTCAGCATACCATCCTCAGACTGATGGACAAACAGAAAGAGTAAACCAAATTCTTGAAGACATGCTGAGAGCTTGCGTCATTCACTATGACAAGAATTGGGACAAATGCCTAACCCTAGCAGAGTTCTCGTACAACAACAGCTATCAAACAAGTTTGAAAATGGCACCATTTGAGGCCCTGTACGGACGAAGGTGTCGAACCCCTTTGAGTTGGTCACAAACCGGAGAACGTAAAATAATTGGACCCGACCTGGTAATCGAGGCAGAGGAGAAAGTAAAAGTAATACAAGCAAATCTTAAAGCCGCACAAGCCCGACAAAAGAGCTATTCTGACAAAAGGAGAAAGCCCCTAAAATTCGAAGTTGGCGATCATGTCTATCTTCGAGTTTCACCCACCAAGGGAGTGCAAAGATTCGGAATCAAAGGCAAACTAGCTCCCCGTTATATCGGTCCTTACGAAATCATTGAGAGCTGCGGACCCGTAGCCTACAAATTACGACTGCCCCCTCAGCTCATGGCCACCCATGATGTCTTCCACGTATCTCAACTCAAGAAGTGTATTCGAGTCCCTACCGAGATTGTGGAACAGGAAGAAATATTGTTAGAACCCGACCTCTCGTATGTCGAACACCCAGTTAAGATTCTGGATCAAAAAGAAAGAAAGACCAGGAGGAAAGTGATTAGAATGTATAAAATACAATGGAATCGCCACACGGAAGAAGAAGCCACCTGGGAAACGGAGAGCTACCTGAACCAACATTTCCCTGGGTTTCTTGTCTCAACCACTGGTATGTGCACCCACGCCCACACTGAGAATTACCGAATCTCGGGGCGAGATTCTTGTTAAGGGGGGAAGGCTGTGAAAACCCTGGTAATTACAATTTCAAAATCAATGTCATTAGCCTAACTCTATGTTTTAAACCAACTAATGAGAGGGTGGAAAGAATTAAAACGAGTTCAGTTGGGATTCAAATTTAATTTGAGCACATTGGTTACTTTTGAACTTTTAAATTTAACTTTCAAACCATAAGCCAAATGGGTTTTTGCCTGAAAACAAAGTTGTAGAACTTTTTATTTTGAACAACTTTCGTGTTCAAAAGTTTTTGAAATTCAAATCAGAAAGAGGAGAAAACGCCCTGTTTGCACCCAGCCCCCTGAAGTTTTCCAAATTCTTGCATCCAGGTCCCTCGTTTCCCCCCCCCCCCCCCCCCCCCCCCCTCCTCTGCTGCACCGCGCGCGCTCGCTCGCCCGCCGCACGCCAGGTGGCCGGCGTCGCCTGACCGGCGCGAAGCGCCAGGCCAGTGGCCGCCGCACCACCCCGCCACGGCCAGCTTTGCCCCGCCCCTACGCCGCGCGGCCAGTCAGCGCCCGCGCGTGCCCGCGACGCAGCCGCGTCCAGCCCCGCCGCCCGTCGCGCCCAGTAGCCGCGCTCCGCCGTGCCGCCCCGGCCCCCGCGCCCCACCAGTCGCCGCGCCCGCCCTCCGCCCGAGCCGCTGCCGCCGCTGCTTCCCCACTCCGCGCCCGGCACTATCTCACCGCGCTCAAGCCATATCGCGGCCGCCCAGTCACCGCGCCCGCGCTGCCGCACGTCGCGCCGGCGTTCTGCCGCCGCCCGCCGCGGCCAGTGCACGCCGTTGCCGTGCCCCGCCCCGCGCGTCGCCCAGGCACCTCCACACCCCCTCCTGTCCCTATAAAAGCACCACCCCGGCCACGCGCGCGAGCCACCGCAGCCCAGAACGCCTCGCCGTCGCCATCGCCGCCGCCGAGCACCATCCGCCCGTGGACCGCCCTCCGCCGCCGCCCACTGCCCAAACTGAGCCCCCAGCCACCACTACATCACCTCACCGCAGCTCGCCGACCCACCCAACGCCACCCAGAGCCACCGGAGCGCCGCCGCCCGCACTGCCGCCGCCGCCGCCGCCCCTGCTCGCCGTGGACAGCACGACCCCGACCCCCTCCGTCCAAGCCGAGCCCCTGAGTAGCTTCCCCACGCGCCACTGAAGCTCACCGACCGGACCACGCCGCCCCAAGCCCGCCGGAGCACCGCCGTCGACGCGAGCCGCGCCGCCGCCGCCTCTGCTCCAACGCCGGCGAGCCCTTCCCGGCCGTCCCCCACCTAAACAACACCCCCACAAGGTAGCCCTCGCACCCCTGAACCTTCCCCGAGCCTCGCCCCTCGCCGCCGGCGAGCCCCCTCGCCGGAATTTCGGCCGGCCGCCGTACCCGAGCCGCCCGAGGACCCAATTGCAAGGATTTAAATCTTTAGAAGGGTCTGAGCGTAAGATTCAAGGACCTAGTTGTAAAAGAAAGTTTCAAACCTAGATTCAAATTCAGTGAACTTGTAAAATTCGTATAAAATCGTAGAAAATTCAGAAAAATGCAAACTCAACTGTTCTGGAATCCTCAGAACAAACTCTACCACTTTTGTTACAAAAGTTTTCCCAGTATCTCAAAATATTTTGCTCTACATTAAATAGAAGCTTTAATGGACTTATTTTGTACCCACTGTTCTAGAACAATTCTGACCCTAAATTTTGGGCAGTGAATTAGTTGCTTGATGTTTACGACTGTGTAAAAAGATCAGGCCCAAATTCCATCTCTAGCTCTACTGTTTGTTAAACTTAGTTTTAATTCATGTGTAAGTAGAATGTTTTATCCCTGCAGTTAGGTGGTGAGTCACCCATTGAAACTTTTACTATGCTAATGTATTGGTACCTAGAAGCCAGAGAAAAATTAGGATTTTTATCTCACAGTAACCCACTTATTTGATTTATGTGCTAATAAAATACATTAAATCAAGAAAATAGTATCTTAGCTTGGAAAATTCTCAAATTTTTACTGGGAGATAAACTATGGTAGAGGTTGCTCTGTAAAAAGTTCCATGGACAAAAACCCTGTGTAGGGTCCTGTAAAAATGAATCTTTGAATAGCCTAGGTGTAGAATGTCATATTTTCTATGCTCTGGATACTGCATGATAAATCCTACAAAAATTACAGTAGCTTCTGCATGCTCAAGTGAGAGCTCTGTAAAAATCTTAGACTCATTTGTTGCACCAATTGTTCTGTACAAAAAGAACAAGTATCTAACAGCAACTATGAAATATATTTTTCAGAATTAATCTGTTACATAAAATTGGCTGAAAAGTTTACAGTAAGCACATCTTTCCTTGATGTGCCTAAATCCAAAATTTCATGACCAGAAACTATCCCTTGTAGTAATTACTCTCAAATCGTAATCAAGTGCTATTTCCACGACTTAAACTTGTGCACTCATGTAGAATCGACGACTCTCACCGACGGAACTTACGAGCTGGTGCCCGCGTCCGAGAGTGAGCAGCGTGAAGCTCAAGCAAATCTAACTGAAGCTTTTGAAGACCCGAGCCCAGGTTCGGAAGATCCCCAAGCGAACTGCGAAGGCAAGCCCCGGAGCATAACCCATTCTTTCCGAAATTATGCAACTCATTACTCTTTGCTTGTGCATTAAGTTTATAGGAGTTGGATGAAAACTTAGTTGCATGATGCCAGGAACCCTTGCTTGAAAACTAGATGTAAGGTTCGATAGAACGCTGTGCTAATAGGACTCCGGTAAAAGTCGAGTGATTTCCTGTCACTCGCGAGAAAATAGGAGTTGAATGGCTACTACACGCTGCAATCATAAGGACACGGACGGGTTATGTAACGATGGTTACGATTGAGGCCCGTCTGTCTAGTGAAAAATGCTAAGGCCGCAGGGTGTGGTAGTGATGGTTAAGTCTTTGAACGTACTAAACACATGCCGAGATTATGGGAATCGGTAAGCTTAGGTACCTGATTGGCCCGGCAAGGGGACGGCATCCTACCCTTTGAACTTCGGTCCCATGTGCATATGGCGAGTGCAGAGAGTGGTCACGACCCGGCGCTGAACCGTGGCGTGGGACTCTTGTACTCTCGGAGGGTAGCCCCGATTCACGACCCGGAAAGAAAGGGGAAAAGTTGCACGTGTGACTCTAGGGAGTAACCACGTGACGTGTGTTTGGGTTTTCCCTTGCAAGGTTAAGAAATTCGATTCGAATCGTCCGTTTCTCACGGCTATTGAGACTGCTTAACCATTTTTACCCACAGAGTAAGAAGAGGAACAATGATGATGAATGAACAGGTTGGATGAAAAATTTAATGCTTCACCATGTATGCTTTAGATGGCTGCTTATCTAGACTGGCTAACGAAACTAGAATCTTGAGCTAAAAGTTGAAAGTAAGGACCCACTTGTAGATGCTTTTTCGGCAAAACAAACCCCGAGCCAAAAAGCCTGGCATGTCTAGAGTAGGTGGAGTAGATTCTACTACTCGGGTAAGTCTTGCTGAGTATTAGTATACTCAGTCTTGCTTGTGACTCGTTTTCAGGTGAGCCCTTCGAAGACATGATTGCTAGCTTGACTTGGCCCTGCACTCTTCCCCCTGGTTGGTCGGTGGAATGGGATACGCCCCCGTCGAACGGAGATAAGGCCGAGTGATGTCTCGTACGGGCTTCATCGAGACATTCTGTATCGTCGAGTAGTTTCCGTCGTTTATTTCCGCTGCAACTTAACTCTGAAGAACTTATTTATGTTAATTGGAGTATTTGGTTTCTAAGCTCAGAACTTGGTCTGAAACATTTACCTATGTTAATGTCGTAATATTTGCTGGAATGTGGTATTCTCTGGGCTCATCGTCGCATGAGCATTTGTATGTACGTCGCTCGATCCGTGCACCGTGGTTGTATCGGGAGGTTATACCCGACAGACCAGTGGATTACTCCGTCTGAAGTGTAAGGTTAACCGGGAGTGCCTTAATGGTGATGGTTAATACACTTGAGCCGGATTAATTCAGGTGGTTCTGCCACAGTTCTCGGGCCTGGAAATTCATCATGTGATTCATGACAACAACGTGGGGGCGGATGTGCTCTCAAAGCTGGGCTCTAATCGAGCAAATGTCTCACTAGGAGCTTTTGTCCACGAGCTGCATCACCCATCCATCAAGATACCAGATCAAAGCACCATCGTTCAGGGTCTAACAGAACCCGACCGAGAGGTCATGATGATCGAGGTTGACTGGCGGATGACTTTTATCAACTTCAACAAGGAGCACAAACTACCCCTAGGCATCGACAAGAAGAGCACTGAGGCTGCATGCATTTTAAGGCGGAGTAAAGGGTATGTTCTGGTTAGAGATAACCTATACAAGTGTGTATCAGCATCAGGCTTACTCATGAAGTGTGTCCGCACGGAGTAAGGCAGATAAATACTCTAGGAGATCCACGTAGGAGCGTGCGGGAACCATGCTGCTTCTCGCACGCTGGCCGGGAAGGCTTTCAGATCTGGGTTCTAATGGCCGACAGCTTTGGTAGATGCCGAAGAACTCGTCTACCGGTGTACCAACTGCCAATTTTTTAGCACGCAACCCCACGTCCCGGCTCACAATCTCATCACCATACCACCTTCATGGTCGTTCGCATGCTGGGGCCTGGACATGATAGGGCCCTTGACAACTGCGCCAGGAGGTTTTACTCATGTGTTGGTGGCCATCGACAAGTTTACGAAGTGGATTGAACTTTTTACACTGGTCTACACATCACGAAATTAAGCTACTGTCCAAAACTCAGGTTCAAACTTTGTCTACAACAGTGGGTACAAATAAAGGCTATTAAAACTTCCATTTAATCTAGATCAAAATATAGCAAGAAACTGAAGAAAATCATGTAACAAAAGTTGTAGATTCTCTTATAAGGATTACCGAACAGTTGAGTTTGTATTTTTCCGATTTTTCTACGATTTTTAAAGCATTTTCAAAATTCGCTATTTTTGAATCTAGGGTCAAAACACTGTTTTGCAGATATGCCCCTGGAAACTTGCGTGCAGACCCTTTTAAAGATTTCAATCAAAGCAATTGGGTCCTTGGGTGGAGCTGGCATGGCGGCCGGCCAAATTCCGGCGAGGGTGCTCGCCGGCGGCGTGGGGAAAGGGGCAGGGGAGCAAGAGGGAAGTGAGGGCTACCTCGGTGATGCCTCAGTTGGGGCGGAGGTGGTGGTGGTTGGGGGGTCTGTTTGGGCCGAGGTGGCCGGAGGCGGCGTGCCCACGGCAAGCGGCGGCCGGCGGCGGTGGTGTTCCGAGGTGGTGGCGCTCCGGCGGGGGAGGAGGGGCGCGGCCGGGCCGGGAAGCTTCACTACGGCAATGGGAAGCGAGTTAGGGGATCAGTTCGGGCAGTGCGAGGCCGGAGGAGGGGGGTGCCACGGCGAGCGGCAGCGGCATCCGTGCGCGCGTAGGGGAGCTCGAGGTGGCCCTTTTATGGGGAGCAAATGAGAAGGAGTGGGGCTGGGTGCGTCGGGGCGAAGCGAACCGCGGCACTGGGTGGTCAGGGCGGTGCACAGGGGCGTAGAGAGCTCGGGCATTGGCTATTGGCCGCCGGGGCGGTGCGCAGAGCGCGTGCACGGCTGAGCAGGCGCGGCGGCTTGCCGTGCGGGATTCGGTGTGGGGAGGAAGGGATGGCGCGTCACGCGATTGGGCGAGCTGGGGCGGTGTGCAGAGCGCCGAGGAGGGTCGGCACGGAGGAGGCGCGCCATTGGGCCGTCGGGGCGGCGAGCAGAGGCGTGGTGGAGGCTCGGCCTTGTCGGCTTGTCGCGGCGCGGCCGTCAGGCATCGGCGAGTGCGTGTCCCGGCGCGAGTGGGCGGGCTGGGCGGCTGCAGATGTGACAACCCTAATAATTTACATTTCTAAATCAATGTCATTAGCCTAACCCTATGCTTAACTAACTAACAAAAGGGTGAAAAGAATTAGAACGAGTTGAGTTGAAATTCAAATTTAAATTGGGCACATTTGGATACTTTGAATTTTGAAATTAACTTTCAAACCATAAGCCAAATGAGATGTAGCCTGAAACCAAATTTGTAGAACTTTTTATTCTGAACAACTTTCGTGTTAAAAAGTTTTTGAAATTCAAATTAGAAAGAGGAGAAAACGCCGTATTTGCACCCAGCCCTCTGAAATTTTTCAAATTCTCGCATTCAGGCCCTCACCCTCCCTTTCTCTCCCCTCCCCGCCCGACCGCCACGCGCCAGGTGGCCGGCGACGCCTGACCGGCGCGAGGGCGCCAGGCCAGTGGCCGCCTTGCCTCTCCCCCACGCGCGGCTTTGCCCCCTCCCCACGCCGCGCTGCCCAGTGAGCGTCCGCACGTGCGCAAGCCGTGCCGCGCCCAGCCTCGCCGCCCGCCGCGCCCAACCGCCGCACCCCGCCGTGCCACCCCGGCTCCCGCGCCCCGCCCGTCGCTGCGCCTACCCTCCGCCCGAGCCGCTGCAGCAGCTGCTTACCCACTCCGCGCGCTGCGCTATCTCCTCTCTGCCACGCCAAATCCCGGCCGCCCAGTCGCCCGCGTCCGCCCGCCGTGGCCAGTGCCGCGCCGTGCCGTGCCTCCGCCCCGTGCATCGCCCAGGCCCCTCCACACCCCCTCCTGCCCCTATAAAAGCCCCGCCCGGCCGCACGCGCGAGCCCCAGCAACCAGAACCGCCGGAGCACCGCCGCCCGCACTGCCGCCGCCGCCGCCGCTCCTGCTCGCCGTGGGCAGCTCGACCCCGACCTCCTCCGTCCAAGCCAAGCCCCTGAGCAGCTTCCCCACGCTCCACTGAAGCTCGCCGATCTGACCACACCGCCCCAAGCCCGCCGGAGCACCGCCGTCGACGCGTGCCGCGCCGCCGCCGCCTCTGCTCCAACGCCGGCGAGCCGTTCCCGGCCGTCCCCCACCTGAACAACACCCCCACGAGGTAGCCCTCGCACCCCTGAACCTTCCCCGACCCTCACCCCTCGCCGGAATTTCGGCCGGCCGCCGTACCCGAGCCGCCCGAGGACCCAATTGCAAGAATTTAAATCTTTAGAAGGGTCTGCGCGTAAGATTCAAGGACCCAGTTGTAAAAGAAAGTTTCAAATCTAGATTCAAATTCAGTGAACTTGTAAAATTTGTATAAAATCGTAGAAAATTCAGAAAAATGCAAACTCAACTGTTCTGGAATACTTAGAACAAACTCTACCACTTTTGTTACAAAAAGTTTCTCAGAATCTCAACATATTTTTCTCTACATTAAATGAAAGCTTTAATGGACTTATTTTTGTACCCACTTTTGTAGATCAATGCTGACCATAAAATTGGACAGTAAGCTAGTTGCTTGATGTTTAGGACTGTGTAAAAGGATCAGGCCCAAATTCCATCTCTAGCTACACTGTTTATTTAAATTAGTTTCATACCTTAAATGGCTAGATATTTTTTTTTATCCCTGCAGTTAGGTTATGAATCACCTAATGAAACTTTTTCTGTACTGGTGTAACGGTACCTAGAGGCCAGAGAAAAATTGGGAGACTTTATATCTCACAGGAACCTAATTATTTGATTTATGTGCTAATAACATACATTAAATCAAGAGAATAGTATCTTAGCTTGGAAAATTCTCAAATTTTTACTAGGAGATAAACTGTGGTAGAGGTTGATGTGTAAAAAGTTTCACGGACAAAAACCCTGTGTAGTGTCCTGTAAAAATAAATCCTTGAATAACCTAGGTGTGTAATGTCATATTTTCTATGCTCTGAAAACTGAATGATAAATCCTACAAAAATTATAGTAGCTCCTGCATGCTTAAGTGGAAGCTCTGTAAAAATCTTAGACTCAGTTGTTGCACCATTTGTTCTATACAAAAAGAACAAGGATCTAACAGAAACTATGTAATATATTTTTCATAATTAATCTGCTACATGAAATTGTCTGAAAATTTTACAGTAAGCACATCTTTCCCTGATGTGCCTAAATCCAAAATTTCATGACCAGAGACTATCCACTGTAGTAGTTACACTTTAATCGTGTCGTTTAGCATCACCCCTGCTTAAACTTGTGCATTCATATAGAATCGACGACTCTCGCCGACGGAACTTACGAGCTGGTGCCCGCGTCCGAGAGTGAGCAGCGTGAAGCTCAAGTAAATTTAACTGAAGCTCTTGAAGACCCGAGCCCAAGTTCGGAAGAGCCCCAAGCTAACTGCGAAGGCAAGCCCCGGAGCATAACCCACCTCTTTCCTAAATTACGCAACTCATTACTCCTTGCTTGTGCATTAAGTTTATAGGAGTTGAATGAAAACTTAGTTGCATGATATTAGGTACCCTTGATTGAAAACTAGACGTAAGGATCGATAGAATGCTGTGCTAATAGGACTCCGGTAAAAGCCGAGTGATTTCCTGTCACTCGCGAGAAAATAGGAGTTGAATGTTTACTACACGCTGCAATCATAAGGACAACGGACGGGCTATGGTACGATGTTTACGATTGAGGCCCGTCTGTCTAGTGAAAAATGCTAAGGCCGCAGTGTGTGGTAGTGATGGTTAAGTCTTTGAACGTACTAAACACATGCCGAGATTATGGGAATCGGTAAGCTTAAGTACCTGATTGGCCCGGCAAGTGGGCAGCAACCTACCCTTTGAACTTCGGTCCCATGTGCATATGGCTAGTGCAGAGAGTGGTCACGACCCGGCGGCGAACCGTGGCGTGGGGCTCTTGTACTTTCGGAGGGTAGCCTCGATCCACGACCCGGAAAGAAAGGGGAAAAGTTCCACGTGTGACTCTGTGAGTAACCACGTGACGTGTGTTTAGGTTTCCCTTGCAAGGTTAAGAAATTCGATTCGAATCATCCGTTTCTCATGGCTATTGAGACTGTTTAACCACTTTTACCCACAGAGTAAGAAGAGGAACAATGATGATGAATGAACTGGTTGGATGAAAATTAATGCTTCACCATGAATGCTATTGGATAGCTGCTTAACTAGAATGGTTAATGAAACTAGAATCTTGAGCTAAAAGTTGAAAGTAAGGACCCACTCGTAGATGCTTTTCGGCAAAACAAACCCCTGAGCCAAAAAGCCTTGCATGTCTAGAATCGGTGGAGTAGATTCCACTACACGGGTAAGTCTTGCTGAGTATTAGTATACTCAGCCTTGCTTGTGGCTCGTTTTCAGGTGAGACCTTCGAAGATATGATTGCTAGCTTCACTTGGCCCTGCACTCTTCCCCCTGGTTGGTCGGTGGAATAGGATACGCCCCCGTCCAACGGAGATAATGCCAAGTGATGTCTCGTATGGGCTTCATCGAGACATCCTGTATCGTCGAGTAGCTTCCGTTGTTTTATTTTCCACTGCAATTTGAACTCTGATGAACTCTTTTATTTCGAAATCCGCAGTACCTTGTTTTACGAATTTGAACTCTAATGTAATGATAATTTTTGTACTATTTGCCGGAATGTGGTATTCTCTGGGCTCATCTTCGCCTGAGCATTTGTATGTATGGCATTCGATCCGCTCTACCGTGGTTGTATCGGGAGGTTATACCCGACAGACCAGTGGATTACTCCGTTTGAAGTGTAAGGTTAACCGAGATTGCCTTAATGGTGATGGTTAATACACTTGAGCCGGATTAATTCAGGTGGTTCTGCCACAGCTGATATCAGAGCCGTAGCTGGTGCCACAGCTGGCAACAGCTGACACCAGAGCCAAAATACATACGCCAGAGAATGCGACAAGCCTTAAAAACTCTTTTTCCTAAAAATTTGACTAGAAGGATGTGTTGGGAAATACGTTGGTGCGTTAAGGATGGTGCCTAGTTCGTAAAGCCCTAAGGGATTATGGGAAAGTTACTAGGTGGCTATCTAACTTCTATATATATTATCAACTGACTTCCAGCACATTACTTTCTGTCAAAACTTACTTTCATGCACAACCGACCTTAATTTCGGTAACGACGCACTCATCGCTAAGGTAAGAAGGTAAGGATCCTCAGCCAACTGAGAGAGCTTGGCCTTCCTATCGGTGATGCGAACCGAACGCTGCCCTCAAGCAGTGGCTTACTTGAGGTGCTGCCAATATGCCAACTGTTAGTTGAATATATTGGGAGTAGAAGGTTTGGCGCAGGGTATGGCGATCGCTGTTCATACCCCCGTCTCATGACGGTACCCCCGTGAATACGCTATCTCGATAGCGTATGTTAACGTCGTCTGTACGGCGGAAATTGTACAGATATCGTTTCTATAAGTAAACGGTAATGAATACGGACGCTTTCATGAGTGCTGGCATGAAAGGTTCATGAAATATATATGCTTTGTCAATCTTCTGCAGGTACACTAACCGCGATTACGATAAGTTAAGGAACGATTAGAAAGACTCGACTAGCTATTATAGCGAGAGCCGTATTGTGTATGCCACCGAGACTATCTTCGTAAGACCAAAAGTATTTGGCAGTTATTTTATTTTGTGAGGACGAATAGGACGTGCATGCATTATAACCATATATATCGGAAAGTGAAAATACGTTGTATGAGAGTGGTAAGGTCCTTGCGTATCTAAGCATGGTTTGCATAAGGGCGATCTAGCGAATCTGTCAGAAATCTGCCATGACCGAAAGGAGCGATTTATTGACCCAAGAAAATGACATTTTCTGGAGAAGTTCATGTTGAAAGAATTGTTCCAAATTTCGTGTTCTATCCCCTGTTCAAAAATCAAAAATTCTGAACTTATGGATAGTAAGAAATAACAGAAACCTTGAAATGTCAAAATTCTGTCCAGAGTAAGCACTTCTGCCTCTCAAATTTTTAGGCCCCCTTCCTGCGGTTTTCTGCAAAAGAGTACAACACAAAACTTGTTCCACATTTACCCAGGTAGCTGCTGTTAAAATTTGGTAAATTTTGGCTGGGTAGAGTTTCCCTGGTGCACGAAACTCTAGCCCTCTGTTCACTGAAAATTCTGGGTAGACAGTAAGGTAAAACCTGAAAAGAAAGACCATCTTAGAGACCTATCTAGCTCTGGAGTTGACTAGCGAAGTTGTTCACAAATACCTTAGGAGTGACCTGGTGAAATTTGAGAATTTTTGGATGAGAACTGTGGAAGTTATGGTCATTTTTGCACACTATACAGAATCTGTCCTCGTGCTGTTCACAGTTTTTCACTATCTCACTCCATCTGATCTTTTGTTCAGATGGCCGAGCCTGTTGATATGATGGTGGATGAGGATAGACGCATACACTCGCAGTGTCTCCACTGGGAGGGCTTCCTCTCTATTTTGTGGGATGTTCTGCGTACCGCGGGCTATCTAATTCCCCCACGTTACGCCGGACTGGAGTTTGCAGAGAATGGAGTTACCCAGTGCCGTGTCAACGTGACTATCTTTCCGCACCCACTACACCCGGAGTGGCCCGCCTTGGAGATTGAGGTTGTTGGTCGCCGCTTGGCCGATACTTGGGAGTTGCAGCCATGAGGGCGCTCACCACTTTTTGTGCGCAGCGTCTCGAGGTTGTCACACTCACTCCCATTGGATTGTTTCCTGCTGCCCAGGACAACGACCCCTTTTGGCTCAACAGGGTGCAGCACTCACAGTACTTGGTGGACTTTCATGCCCAGGAGACCGTCGATACCTCCGTGCGGTGCATGAATGCACTCTACCGACTTTTGATTCTCCAGAGTCAGGCACTTGAGCAGCTCACTGATCTTGCACAGGCCTACCACATGATGGCAGATACCAGGGATGAGCAGATTAAGGAGCTCAGTAAGGATCTTGAGGACAGAGATGCTCAGATTGGCCAACTTGAGGGCCAAATTCAGGAGCAGGACACTCTCATGGGTGAGAGAGATGCCACGATAGCACACTTGGAGGAGCAGCTCCATGATTTGAGCCTTGAGTTGGAGGATGCTAACGAGCACATTCAGTGGCACCATGATCAGAATGACCATCCCCATGAGGAGGACATGGAGGAAGATGAGGAGGAGCCACAGGAGATTGACGGTATCTCCGGTATGGATTTCGAGGGTGAGGTACCACAGGCACCTTGGATGGGAGCTCACTCTCCTACTCACAGCGAGTCGTCCGTCAACGACTTGGATGACTTCTAGATGACGACCTAGGAGGACTTTTGGACATACTCCTCGATAGGGTAGCCTAACTTTTGGCATAGTGTTGTAATAGGCTAACTAGGAGTTGAGTAACTCTTTTGTGATGGGTACACCTGAACCCTGTGGATACCCTCAGTATGTAAGGAACGGCGATAAACTTGGGTGATTCGTTGTAAGTTGGTAAACAATGACATCCACAATTGCTGAGACTTGTCGGAATTTTTATCCATGTCTCCTTGCATTTCTTGGCTGAGTGTTGAACACCAAACTTGTGCTAAATTCTGTGATCGTGGTTCTCACAAAAATTCAGCATCATTGGACCTCGCTAGTTTAAGTTATAGGCGAAACAGTACCGATCGATCTGTTGAAAAACAGCTAAGACAGTAAGGCAAAGGGCGAGCCTTTCGACCACCTTAGCTATAGTTCTAGCACCGGAGTTAAATACCAAAGTGGTGCATCCCTAAGTCCTCTAACTACTGCCAAAGTATGAGATGTTTTGGATGGACCCACAGCAAGCTATGATTTTTCTCGTAGCAAACAAAGATTTTGTCCATACTTTTGGCTGTGATTTCGGAAGTCTATGACTACACCAATCATTTATGAATCAAGGAAGTAATATGGATCGCGTTGCTAATGGTAACCTTTCACGTTTCAGATGGTTGGATCAACACGTGGCAACCCCGAGGGTTTTGGTGCCGGTGGCAGCCGCTCGCGACAATCGCCACCACCCCCGCCCAGTTTGCTGGAAGTGATGGCCGCTCAAACCGAGCTGCTGCGTCAGATTGTGCAAGGACAACACCAGCAGAGGGGTGGGCACAATGCTCACCAACCACAAGCCGCAGGATACACGGATTTCCTAGGGACCCAGCCGCCCTTGTTCCATAAGACGGAGGAACCCTTGGTCGCAGATGCATGGATTCGCACCATCGAATCCAAGTTCACACTACTTGTGGCCCCATGCTCGGAGGCCAACAAAGCTCGTTTTGCCGCACAACAGCTTCGCGGTACCGCTCGTCTGTGGTGGGACCACTACCTTGCTATGCTCCCCGCTGATCACATTGTCACCTGGGACGAATTCAAGACCGCGTTCCGGGCACATCATATCCCCGAGGGTCTCATGGAGAAGAAGCTGAACGAGTTCCTGGCGCTTACCCAGGGCACCCGCACCGTGCTGCAGTACGCCCAGGCGTTCAACAACCTATGCCAGTATGCGGGCTATCACGCTGATACGGATGCCAAAAAGCATGATCGTTTCCGCCGAGGTCTGAATACCAAGCTCAAGGAACGTCTGAACCTAGCCAGGGCTGACACCTACAACGAATTGGTCAATATGGCCATTACCCAGGAAGACTGTATCATGGCACACCGGGCAGAGAAGAAGAGAAAGGCACCCGCTGGACCATCAAGTGCTCAACCACCAAGGTACCGCATCGTGCAAAATGCCGCACCCACAACTCCACCAAGGGCCCCTCAGCCAGGGAGGTGGATTGCCAGACCCCCACAACAGCCAGGCATGGTACGACCCCCGATGCCTCCACAGAATGGCCCGAGGCCCAGTCTTCAACAGTATCTTCAACCTAGCCCCGCGAATTGTTGTTTCAAATGCGGGAGTTCCAACCACTTTGCACGAGCATGCCCTCAGTCTGGACCCCCCAACCAAGGTCAGGGATCCAACCCGAGCAACAAGAACAGGGGCAAGAGACAGACCCTGCAAGTCAAGCAAGGACGGATTAACTTCACCACGCTTGCAGAGCTTCCTGAAGGAGCCCCAGTAATGTCGGGTACATTCTCTATCCACAACAAGCCTGCAGTTATATTATTTGATTCTGGTGCATCGCATAGTTTCATAAGTGCAAAATTCGGTGCAAAAGTAGGCTTGGATGTTTGTCACACAAAAGGGTCATATATGATATCAACACCGGGTGGTAAAATTGCTTCGAACCAAATGATCAGACAAGTACCAGTCAAGTTGGGTAGTAAAACCATCAACACAAACTTGATTCTTTTACCCCTTGACGGCATGGATCTTATCTTGGGCATGAATTGGATGGTTTTGCACAAAGTCACACTAGACCCCTCGTCCCGAGTTGTGGAAATAAATTCACCTAGTCACGGAGCCACCACCCTTTACCTACCATTCCTAGATTGCACGAATTCCTGTGCTTACAAGATGGAAGGACTTAAGCTAGAGGATATTCCTGTGGTAAACGAGTATGCCGACGTTTTTCCGGATGACTTACCAGGAATGCCACCGGATAGGGACATTGAGTTCATCATTGAACTACAACCAGGCACTGCACCTATATCCAAAAGACCATATAGGATGCCCCCTAGAGAATTGGCAGAACTAAAAATTCAACTCCAAGAACTACTGGACAAAGGTTTCATTCGCCCTAGCGCGTCACCTTGGGGATGTCCAGCCCTTTTTGTAAAGAAAAAGGATGACAGTTTAAGACTATGTGTGGATTACCGACCTCTCAATGCGGTAACTGTTAAGAATAAATACCCACTTCCTCGTATCGATGTACTCTTCGATCAATTAGCTGGAGCCAGAGTCTTCTCAAAGATTGATCTTCGTTCGGGATATCATCAGATCAAGATTCGCCCGTGCGATATTCCTAAGACTGCCTTCTCCACACGATATGGACTATATGAATTCTTGGTCATGTCCTTTGGACTCACCAATGCCCCTACCTACTTCATGTATCTCATGAATTCGGTATTCATGCCTGAGCTTCACAAATTCGTCGTAGTGTTCATCGACGACATCCTTATCTATTCCAAGGATGAGGAAGAGCATGCCCAGCACCTTCGCATTGTTCTTCAGCAACTCAGAGACCATCAGCTCTATGCTAAGTTTTCTAAGTGTGAATTCTGGTTGGATACTGTAAAGTTCTTGGGTCACACGATCTCCAGCGAAGGCATAGCTGTTGACCCCAGCAAGGTACAAGAGGTAATGGATTGGAAACCCCCTACCTCTGTTCATCAGATTCGCAGTTTTCTCGGCTTAGCCGGTTACTACCGCCGCTTCATCCCGGATTTCTCCCGAATTGCTAAGCCCATGACTGAACTGTTAAAGAAGGAAGTAAAGTTTATATGGAATGAGAAATGTGAAGAAGCTTTCCACACTCTCAGAGAGCATATGACTACTGCACCTGTGTTAGCTCAACCCAATAATACCAAGTCATTTGATGTGTATTGTGACGCATCGGGTACTGGTCTAGGATGTGTGCTTATGCAAGAGAATCGAGTGATTGCATATGCCTCACGAGCCCTTCGGCCCCACGAACAGAATTATCCCACTCATGATCTTGAGCTTGCAGCTGTCATTCATGCTCTGAAAATATGGAGGCACTATCTCATGGGTACACAGTGCAATATCTACACGGATCATAAGAGTCTCAAGTATATCTTCACACAAGCCGATCTGAATATGAGACAACGGAGATGGCTAGAATTAATCAAGGATTATGACCTTGAAGTGCACTATCACCCCGGCAAGGCTAATGTAGTCGCAGATGCACTAAGCCGCAAGTCCCATTGCCATTGCTTATCCATGGAGTCCTACCATGAGACATTGTGTGCAGAAATGAGGAAGCTTAACATGGAAATAGTTTCCCAAGGCACTCTAGATCACATCTCAGTTGAGCCCACTCTTCACGACCAAATCGTCATGGCACAACTACATGATGAAGGAATTAAGATCATCAAACAAAAACTCTCTCTAGGTGAGGAGAAGTATAAATGTTTCCGCCAGGACCATAAGGGAGTTCTATGGTTCGAAAGTCGTATAGTCGTTCCGAAGAATCGTGAACTCCGCAAGCAAATTCTCGATGAGGCACACCTTTCCAAATTCTCTATCCACCCCGGCAGTAGCAAAATGTATCAAGACCTAAGGCAAAACTTCTGGTGGACTAGAATGAAAAGGGAAATTGCTACGTATGTCTCAGAATGTGACACGTGCCAGAGAGTAAAAGCTAGCCACTTTAAGGTAGCCGGTACACTTCAACCGTTACCTATACCATCCTGGAAATGGGAAGACATAAGTATGGACTTCATCGTTGGACTACCAAACACTTCCCAGAAACATGATTCCATATGGGTTATCGTGGATAGACTCACAAAGACGGCACATTTTCTTCCGGTACACACCACCTATTCTACCAAGAAATATGCCGAGATTTACCTCGATCGTATTGTTTGCCTACATGGAATACCTAAGACAATTATTTCCGACCGTGGTCCTCAGTTTGTAGCACGCTTTTGGGAACAACTGCAAACGTCTCTTGGTACCAAACTGATTTGCAGCTCAGCATACCATCCTCAGACTGACAGACAAACGGAAAGAGTAAACCAAATTCTTGAAGACATGCTGAGAGCTTGCGTCATTCACTATGACAAGAATTGGGACAAATGTCTACCCCTAGCAGAGTTCTCGTACAACAATAGCTATCAAACGAGTTTGAAAATGGCACCATTTGAGGCCCTGTACGGATGAAGGTGTCGAACTCCTTTGAGCTGGTCACAAACCGGAGAACGTAAAATAATTGGACCCGACCTGGTAATCGAGGCAGAGGAGAAAGTAAAAGTAATACAAGCAAATCTTAAAGCCGCACAAGCCCGACAAAAGAGCTATTCTGACAAAAGGAGAAAGCCCCTAAAGTTCGAAGTTGGCGATCATGTCTATCTTCGAGTTTCACCAACCAAGGGAGTGCGAAGATTTGGAATCAAAGGCAAACTAGCTCCCCGTTATGTTGGTCCTTGCGAAATCATTGAGAGCTGCGGACCCGTAGCCTACAAATTACGACTGCCCCCTCAGCTCACCGCCACCCATGATGTCTTCCACGTATCTCAACTCAAGAAGTGTATTCGAGTCCCTACCGAGATTGTGGAACAACAAGAAATATCGTTAGAACCTGACCTCTCGTATGTCGAACACCCAGTTAAAATTTTGGATCAAAAGGAAAGAGGGACCAGGAGGAAAGTGATTAGAATGTATAAAGTTCAATGGAATCATCACACTGAAGAAGAAGCCACCTGGGAAACCGAGAGCTACCTAAACCAAAATTTCCCTGGGTTTCTTATCTCAACCACTAGTACGTGCACCCATGTCCACACTAAGATTTACCGAATCTCGGGGCGAGATTCTTGTTAAGGGGGGAAGGCTGTGACAACCCTAATAATTTACATTTCTAAATCAATGTCATTAGCCTAACCCTATGCTTAACTAACTAACAAAAGGGTGAAAAGAATTAGAACGAGTTGAGTTGAAATTCAAATTTAAATTGGGCACATTTGGATACTTTGAATTTTGAAATTAACTTTCAAACCATAAGCCAAATGAGATGTAGCCTGAAACCAAATTTGTAGAACTTTTTATTCTGAACAACTTTCGTGTTAAAAAGTTTTTGAAATTCAAATTAGAAAGAGGAGAAAATGCCCTGTTTGCACCCAGCCCCCTAAAATTTTTCAAATTCTCGCATTTAGGCCCTCGCCCTCCCTTTCTCTCCCCTCCCCGCCCGACCGCCGCGCGCCAGGTGGCCGGCGACGCCTGACCGGCGCGAGGCGCTAGGCCAGTGGCCGCCTTGCCTCTCCCCCACGCGCGGAGTTGCCCCCTCCCCACGCCGCGCTGCCCAGTGAGCGTCCGCGCGTGCGCAAGCCGTGCCGCGCCCAGCCTCGCCGCCCGCCGCGCCCAACCGCCGCACCCCGCCGTGCCACCCCGGCTCCCGCGCCCCGCCCGTCGCTGCGCCTGCCCTACGCCCGAGCCGCTGCAGCAGCTGCTTACCCACTCCGCGCGCTGCGCTATCTCCTCTCTGCCACGCCAAATCCCGGCCGCCCAGTCGCCCGCGTCCACCCGCCGTGGCCAGTGCCGCGCCGTGCCGTGCCTCCGCCCCGCGCATCGCCCAGGCCCCTCCACACCCCCTCCTGCCCCTGTAAAAGCCCCGCCCGGCTGCCCGCGCGAGCCCCAGCAACCAGAACCGCCGGAGCACCGCCGCCCGCACTGCCGTTGCCGCCGCCGCTCCTGCTCGCCGTGGGCAGCTCGACCCCGACCTCCTCCGTCCAAGCCAAGTCCCTGAGCAGCTTTCCCACGCTCCACTGAAGCTCGCCGACCTGACCACACCGCCCCAAGCCCGCCGGAGCACCGCCGTCGACGCGTGCCGCGCCGCCGCCGCCTCTGCTCCAACGCCGGCGAGCCGTTCCCGGCCGTCCCCCACCTGAACAACACCCCCACGAGGTAGCCCTCGCACCCCTGAACCTTCCCCGACCCTCACCCCTTTCCGCCGGCGAGCCCCTCGCCGGAATTTCGGCTGGCCGCCGTACCCGAGCCGCCCGAGGACCCAATTGCAAGAATTTAAATCTTAAGAAGGGTCTACGCGTAAGATTCAAGGACCCAGTTGTAAAAGAAAGTTTCAAATCTAGATTTAAATTCAGTGAACTTGTAAAATTCGTATAAAATCGTAGAGAATTCAGAAAAATGAAAACTCAACTGTTCTGGAATCCTTAGAACAAACTCTACCACTTTTGCTACAAAAAGTTTCTCCGAATCTCAACATATTTTGCTCTACATTAAATGGAATCTTTAATGGACTTATTTTTGTACCCACTATTGTAGATCAATGCTGACCATAAACATTGGACAGTAAGCTAGTTGCTTGATGTTTAGGACTGTGTAAAAATTTCAGGCCCAAATTCCATCTCTAACTGCACTGTTTATTAAACTTAGTTTCTTACCATAAGTGGCTAGATATTTTTTTTATCCCTGCAGTTAGGTTATGAATCACCTAATGAAACTTTTTCTGTACTGGTGTAATGGTACCTGGATGCCAGAGAAAAATTGGGAGAATTTATATCTCACAGGAACCTAATTAATTGATTTATGTGCTAATAATATACATTAAATCAAGAAAATAGTATCTTAGCTCGAAAATTCTCAAATTTTTACTAGGAGATACACTGTGATAGAGGTTGCTGTGTAAAAAGTTCCATGGACAAAATCCCTGTGTAGGGTCCTGTAAAAATGAATCCTTTAATAACCTAGGTGTGTAATGTCATATTTTCTATGCTCTGAATACTGCATGATAAATCCTACAAAAATTACAGTAGCTCCTGCATGCTTAAATGGAAGCTCTGTAAAAATCTTAGACTCAGTTGTTGCACCATTTGTTCTGTACAAAAAGAACAAGGATCTAACAGCAACTATGTAATATATTTTTAATAATTAATCTGCTACATGAAATTGTTTGAAAATTTTACAGTAATTACATCTTTCCCTGATGTGCCTAAATCCAAAATTTCATGACCAGAGACTATCCACTGTAGTAGTTACACTTAAATCGTGTCGTTTACCATCACCCCTGCTTAAACTTGTGCATTCATGTAGAATCGACGACTCTCGGCGACGGAACTTACGAGCTGGTGCCCGCGTCCGAGAGTGAGCAGCGTGAAGCTCAAGTAAATTTAACTGAAGCTCTTGAAGACCCGAGCCCAAGTTCGGAAGAGCCCCAAGCTAACTGCGAAGGCAAGCTCCAAAGCATAACCCACCTCTTTCCTAAATTACGCAACTCATTACTCCTTGGTTGTGCATTAAGTTTATAGGAGTTGAATGAAAACTTAGTTGCATGATATTAGGTACCCTTGATTGAAAACTAGACGTAAGGATCGATAGAATGCTGTGCTAATAGGACTCCGGTAAAAGCCGAGTGATTTCCTGTCACTCGCGAGAAAATAGGAGTTGAATGTTTACTACACGCTGCAATCATAAGGACAACGGACGGGCTATGGTACGATGTTTACGATTGAGGCCCGTCTGTCTAGTGAAAAATGCTAAGGCCACAGTGTGTGGTAGTGATGGTTAAGTCTTTGAACGTACTAAACACATGCCGAGATTATGGGAATCGGTAAGCTTAAGTACCTGATTGGCCCGGCGCCGAACCGTGGCGTGGGGCTCTTGTACTCTCGGAGGGTAGCCCCGATCCACGACCCGGAAAGAAAGGGGAAAAGTTGCACGTGTGACTCTGTGAGTAACCACGTGATGTGTGTTTAGGTTTCCCTTGCAAGGTTAAGAAATTCGATTCGAATCGTCCGTTTCTCACGGCTATTGAGACTGCTTAACCACTTTTACCCACAGAGTAAGAAGAGGAACAATGATGATGAATGAACTGGTTGGATGAAAATTAATGCTTCACCATGAATGCTATTGGATAGCTGCTTAACTAGAATGGTTAATGAAACTAGAATCTTGAGCTAAAAGTTGAAAGTAAGGACCCACTCGTAGATGCTTTTCGGCAAAACAAACCCCTGAGCCAAAAAGCCTTGCATGTCTAGAATCGGTGGAGTAGATTCCACTACACGGGTAAGTCTTGCTGAGTATTAGTATACTCAGCCTTGCTTGTGGCTCGTTTTCAGGTGAGACCTTCGAAGATATGATTGCTAGCTTGACTTGGCCCTGCACTCTTCCCCGTGGTTGGTCGGTGGAATGGGATACGCCCCCGTCCAACGGAGATAATGCCGAGTGATGTCTCGTACGGGCTTCATCGAGACATCCTGTATCGTCGAGTAGCTTCCGTTGTTTTATTTTCCACTGCAATTTGAACTCTGAAGAACTCTTTTATTTCGAAATCCGTAGTACCTTGTTTTACGAATTTGAACTCTAATGTAATGATAATTTTTGTACTATTTGCTGGAATGTGGTATTCTCTGGGCTCATCTTCGCATGAGCATTTGTATGTATGGCATTCGATCCGCTCTACCGTAGTTGTATCGGGAGGTTATACCCGACAGACCAGTGGATTACTCCGTTTGAAGTGTAAGGTTAACCGAGATTGCCTTAATGGTGATGGTTAATACACTTGAGCCGGATTAATTCAGGTGGTTCTGCCACAGCAGAGGCGCGGGCAGGTTGGCTTGGCCCCTAGCGCCGGGCAGGAATCGCCGGTGACGTGGCGGCCAGCTCTACGGGGCGGTCGGGGCAGAGGAGGGGAAAGAGGTGAGGGAGGGACTGGAAGGCAAGAATTTGATAAAATTTAAGGGTCTGGTCATAAAAGTGATATTTTCTCACATTTCTGTGGTGCAACTCAAAATTCTCTGAACACAAAAGTTGTTCAAAATGAAAAGTTACACAAGTTTCGTTTCAGGCCAAAGTTTATTCGAGTTATAGTTCAGAAGTTATTTTAAAATCTCAAAAAACTTGATTCGGATGGCACGTCATTTTATGGGCAAAACTTCATATTCTCCCCTAGGCTTCAACTAGACTTTTTTTATCATGTCACTGATGATGTGCCTATTCAATTTCGTAGTTATTTTTGCATCAATGTGAAAGTTATTTAATTTGTTTGATTAAGGTACATGTACTTATGCACATATATTCATACTTTCAATATAAATGCAAAACCAAATTATAATGCATTTATTTTAAACTTTTCTTAGTTATTTATGCATATTGTTATGCTAATGAGATTTGTTTAGCAAATTAAACACCTGAGGTGTCACACTCTTGAATACTCCAAGGTGAATTGCTACAGCGGTGGATATTCTGTGCGCTTGCAGAATACATATTCTATTGGGCATAAGAAATGCCAACAAGCATTTCTGGCGTCGTTGCCGGGGAAGTAATTGGTGCTAAAGATATCGTTGAATAGTTTGATAAATTTACTCATTTATCGCCACTAATTTTAGCGGGCTTACCATTGCTCTCTTGTCTTTGTGATATATGCAGAGCAGTGTATGACCGATTTCGATCTACCATAAAACGTCAACCCAAATCAAGAAAGAATTAGGAAAATTGTTCAATGCAGAGTTGTCGCACCTCAGAAAAGGCTTTCATTAGGCCAAGGTTCGACAACACCAGCTTCATCACCCATGGCTCAGAAGACACTCCGTCAATTCTCAGCCCCATCCAGCAGCCATATCCTTACTGGACTGAACACCGACCAAGGCAATGAAGGCTTTCAGCTGAAGACTGGGATTGTTAACGTGGTCCAAGCAAGTCCTTCCTGTGGTAAGGCATCAGAGGATGCCAATGCTCATCTTCAGAACTTCCTTTAAGTGAGCAGCATAATCAACCCCAGAGGCACTACACTGGGTAATGTGCGACTTCGTCTGTTCCCATTCTCCACATGGGATGCACCAAAAAGGATGCATTCACCACATTGGATGCCTGCTCTAATGCATTCCTGGCCAAGTACTTTCCGCTGGGCAAGACCAACGCCATTCGGAACAGGATTTCCAGTTTTCAACAACTCTAGGATGAAACCATCCCGGAAGCCTGGGAACGTCTCCAGGAATACATCAAGGCATGCCCACACCATGGCATGGAAGAGTGGCTAATCATCCAAAACTTCTTCCATGGCCTGATTCAGCGAGTGTAAGACCACATAGATGCAGCAGCGGGAGGAGCATTTCTCTCCCTCGACGTTGCAAGAGCTAAGGCGCTCATCGACAAGATTGCCTCCAACCAGAGTTGGAAGGGAGATAGGCAACCAGCCCGTGCTAAAGGAGTACACCAAATTGATGGTGTAGATATGCTGGCAGCCAAGATGGATCTTCTCATGAAAAAGCTGGAATCTCCGCACTAGGAGGTCTACCAGATCATGGAATCGCCCGGGTTTGCAAGGCCCTTAAACACTTCCGAGGTGAGTGGCGAGGGTACACTACGAAGCCTTTACAAAGACATGTCGAGAGCTAGGCAGTCCGCTAGAGTTTCAGTAGCGGCGTGGTCCGTAAACCTCCCTAATGGTCAGCTCCTTAGCAAAGGCAGCTACCCCAAGAGGACCGGGCTATGACCCCTATCACCGACCCCCTCCTTGCCCTTTCGGTAAGGCCACCAGCAAACTACACATCTAATTAATTGGCTAAGGTCAGAGCCATATGACTTTGTTGTTGCACTGTCCACTTGGGTGGTTCTCCATGTTCCCATTAATCAAAGTTGATCTTGAAATTACGCAATAACAACAATATAAAACATGATCAACATCATTAAAAGAGTAAACCAATACCAATCCCAAAGTTTGCAACTAAGCGTAACTACCCAACATGAATAGTAAACCCAGGTGTTTCAAGGTTTGGGGTAAAAGACTAGGTATGTCCTTAGCATAGGTAACCCATCAAGTTTATGCAAGCAACATTGAAGTAAAGTGAATTTTCATGCTGTTGTTGGGATCAAATAGAATACGCAGGGGAGGAAATCCACTTGCCTTCTTCAAACAGCTGCTGATTCTCTTCCTCGTAAGCTTGCTCTTGATTTGACTCGAACGTCACGTTGTCTACGCGATCACACAAACAAGCATACACAAACAAATAAGAAACAATACAACAAACAATACAAACAGAAAGTAAAAAAATACTAAAGTTGTAGTTCATGATGCAAGGATCAGGTGGGCTCAAGAATCGCTGAAATCAGAGTTGAAACGATGAAGATATGGCTAAACTAACTGCGAGATTTTTGAACTTCCAAGGCTAAATCTGAAGAAGTTAGGGGCTAAAACATAATTAAACCTTACACAAAGGGTGGGGGTGCAAAACTAGAGGTTTTGGACGGCGGGTACTAATTCTAGAAAAGTCAGGGGTCGGAACAGAAAAAGAAAGGGCTCAACTCTAATTATTTTTTACTGATCTGGACTGCGGGTTGATTCCTGGAAAACCTAGGGGTCTTTCTGCGAATGTTACAGGGACGGCTAGGGTCGGGTGAATCTAATCCGTTAGATCAGCGTCGAGCGGCGGGTCGGGCAAATCGGCGGAGTAAGGGTCGGGCGAATCGGCGGTGTGAAGAGAGGGTCGGATAAATCGGTAGTGTAGAGTGAGGGTCGGGCAAATCGGCGGAGTAAGGAAAAGGTCGGGCGAATCGGAGCTTTGCTGGGCGTCGGCGGCGAGCGAGTGCGGCGGCGGACGGCCGGAGCTTCACCGAATCCGGTGTTCCGGGGCTCGATTCAAGCTGGGTTTTTGCCGGGAAGGGAGTGGGCGGTACGGCGAAGGTGAGGGCGGTCACGGGATGGCTGTGCGGCGGCAGTAAACTGGCGGCCACAGCGGCAGGCGGAAACAGGGGTCCGGCGAGAAATCGGATTTGCAGCGGAGCAAGAGAGAGAGGGGAATCTGGTGCGGCTTGATGCTCACCAACTCGCGGAGCTCTGGCGAGAGTTGAAGACGGCGGAGAAGCAGAGGAACAGCGAGTCGACGGAGAAGCGGCAACACGGGACGGCGGCGATCCTCCTGTGTGTGACTTCCAGCGGCGTGCATCGGTGTTGAGTAGAGGAAAGGGTTTGAGGATGGCTCTGGTTGCAAAGCGGGGCTCCGGCGGGATTTTATAGGGCGGGTTGGCCGGGAGTAAGGAAGGCGGCGGCTCTCGTGAAGGAAAGGGCAGAACTGCGGCTAGTAAGGCAAGCCTGCATCGCGAGGAAGGAAAGAGAGACGCGGGCGACGGCGCGAAGTTGATCCGGACTCGGGGTAAGAAAGAAAGAAGGAAGGAGAAGGGACGCGGACGATGGCGCGGCGTGCCTGCTGTCGCGGCGGAGAAAAGAAACTGAGGAGCGGGAGCGATGCGGAGCAGAGGAAGAAGAAAGGAAAGAAGGAAGAAGGCGCCGACAGGTGGGTCCCAGCTGTCGGTGGAAGAAAGGGTCGGGTGAGCAGATCGGCCGCTGAGTTGGGCCGCGGGTGAAGAAAGGAAGGAGAAAAGAAGGAATGGGCTGTGCTGAAAGAAAGAATAGGAGAAGAAAAGAAATAAAGGTGCATACACAATTTTATCTTATAACTTTTATAAAAATACTTTTAAAAATTTTAACTCCTATATTTTTGGGTGTTACAAAACCTACCCCCCTTAAAGAGAATCTCGTCCTCGAGATTTGGAAGGACTAGGGAACAGCTGAGGGAATTCTGCAATCAGTTCATCTTCTCTTTCCCAAGTAGCCTCATCCTCGGAGTGGTGACTCCACTGTACTTTGCACATTTTGATCACCTTGTTCCGGGTAACCCTCTGAGATGCTTCCAAGATTTTAACCGGATGTTCTGCATAAGTCAAATCTTCTTGTACATCAAGTTCCTCCAACGGTAATTGATCCTCAGGCACTCTCAAACATTTCTTTAACTGTGATACGTGAAACACATCATGGACATCTGATAATCGTGCCGGTAACTCCAATTGATATGCCACTTCACCTTTCCTTTCCAGGATCTAAAAAGGACCAATATAATGCGGTGACAACTTTCCTTTCACTTTGAATCTACGTAAACCTCGAATGGGTGATACCTTCAAATACACAAAATCTCCAACTTCAAATGTCAATTCCCTTCTTCGTGTATCAGCATAACTTTTCTGTCGTGATTGGGCAGTCTTGAGATTATCCCGGATTATCTGGACTTGTCTATCCGCTTCTTGAAGAATCTCTGGTCCAAAAACTTGACTTTCTCCTGTCTGATTCCAATACAAGGGTGTCCTGCATTTTCTCCCATATAACGCTTCAAATGGGGCCATCTTGAGACTTGCTTGATAACTGTTATTGTAGGAGAATTCTGCATATGGCAAACTTTTATCCCAACTACCTCCATGCTTTAGGGCACATGCTCTCAACATATCCTCTAATACTTGATTCGTTCGCTCAGTCTGACCGTCTGTTTGCGGATGATATGCAGAACTGAAATTGAGCTTTGTATCCATAGATTCATGTAATTTCTGCCAGAAACACGACGTGAACTGAGTACCTCGATCAGACACTATCTTCTTTGGAACGCCATGCAGACACACAATTCGTGATATGTATAGTTCTGCTAACTTGGCTCCAGTGTATGTTGTTTTGACTGGGATGAAATGTGCGACTTTTGTCAACCTGTCCACAATAACCCATATCGAGTCATAACCATCACGAGTACGGGGTAACCCTACAATGAAATCCATACCAATTTCTTCCCATTTCCATTCAGGTACTCTCAAAGGCTGGAGTAAACCTGCTGGTCTCTGGTGTGCTGCTTTCACTCTCTGGCACACATCACACAAAGCTACGTGAGTTGCTACGTCTCTTTTCAAACCATACCACCAGTACCTTTCTTTCAAGTCTTGATACATTTTGGTACTTCTAGGATGAATGGAATAAGCAGAATCATGTGCCTCCTTCAAAATGAGTTCACGAAGATGATCAACTTCAGGTACACAGATCCTTTTTCCAAACCAAACAGTTCCTTGTTCATCTTCGGTGAAATCCTTAGTCTTGCCTAAACCAATTTGAATCTTGATCTCTTTGATCTTCGCATCTGTCAACTGTCCTTTTCTGATCTCCCGTTCGAATGTAGGTTCCATCTCCATGGTTATGGCTTCCGCTTGTGTGACAATTCCCAAGTTCAAACGTGCCATTTCCCAACATAATTCCTGAGGCATCAATCGAGCAACCATCATATTAGCTTGTCCTTTCCGGCTTAGGGCGTCTGCCACGACATTAGCCTTGACAGGATGATACTGAATATCCAAATCATAGTCCTTGATTAATTCTAACCATCTGCGCTGTCTTAGGTTAAGATCCTGTTGCGTGAAGATGTACTTCAGACTCTTATGGTCCGTGAAGATCTGACACTTGTTTCCGATCATGTAGTGCCTCCAAATCTTCAATGCGTGCACGACGGCAGCCAATTCCAAGTCATGGGTAGGATAGTTCTGCTCATGCTTTCTCAACTGTCTTGAGGCATAGGCCACAACTTTGCCTTCTTGCATTAACACACATCCAAGACCCATCCGTGAAGCGTCGCAATACACATCAAACCCTTTGTGGATATCTGGCATTATCAACACAGGGGCAGTGGTCAATCTTGTCTTCAGCTCTTCAAAACACTTCTGGCATGTAGCATCCCACTTAAATTCTTTCCCTTTTTCCAACAGAGAAGTCATAGGTTTCACGATCTTTGAGAAGCCTTTAATAAATCTGCGGTAGTAGCCTGCAAGTCCAAGGAAACTTCTGATTTCAGGCACAGACTTCGGTGGATTCCAATTAAAAACATCCTGAACTTTACTCGGGTCTACTGCAATTCCTCCATTTGTGATAACATGTCCAAGGAAAGAAACTTCTCTCAGCCAAAAATCACATTTGCTCAGCTTGGCATATAGCTGATTCTCTCGGAGTTTCTGTAACACTATCCTCAAGTGCTCTTCATGCTCTTCCTCGTTCTGCGAATACACCAAGATGTCATCAATGAACACAACCACAAACTTGTCAAGATATTCCATGAAAACCTTGTTCATTAGGTACATGAAGTATGCTGGAGCGTTGGTCAATCCAAACGACATCACAATGAACTCGTACAGACCATATCTGGTAGTGAAGGCTGTCTTGGGTATATCCTATGGTCGGATATGTGGCAGAACCATCTGAATTAATCCGGCTCAAGTGTATTAACCATCACCATTAAGGCATTCTCGGTTAACCTTACACTTTAAACGGAGTAATCCACTAGTCTGTCGGGTATAACCTCCCGATACAACCACGGTGAACGGATCGAGCGACATACATACAGACGCTCATGCGACGATGAGCCCAGAGAATACCACATTCCAGCAAATATTAAAACATTAGCATAAGTGAATATTACAGACCAAGTTTTGAGTTTAGAAACCAAGTACTTCAATTATCATAAATAAGTTCTTCAGAGTTTAAGTTGCAGCGGAAAGAAAAGACGGAAACTACTCGACGATACAGAATGTCTCGATGAAGCCCGTACGAGACATCACTCGGCCTTATCTTCGTTGGACGGGGGCGTATCCCATTCCACCGACCAACCAGGGGGAAGAGTGCAGGGCCAAGTCAAGCTAGCAATCATATCTTCGAAGGTCTCACCTGAAAACGAGCCACAAGCAAGACTGAGTATACTAATACTCAGCAAGACTTACCCGTGTAGTGGAATCTACTCCACCGACTCTAGACATGCAAGGCTTTTTGGCTCAGGGGTTTGTTTTGCCGAAAAGCATCTACAAGTGGGTCCTTACTTTCAATCTTTTAGCTCAAGGTTCTAGTTTCGTTAGCCATTCTAGATAAGCAGCTATCAAAAAGCATACATGGTGAAGCATTAAATTTGCATCCAACCAGTTCATTCATCATCATTGTTCCTCTTCTTACTCTGTGGGTAAAAATGGTTAAGCAGTCTCAATAGCCGTGAGAAACGGACGATTCGAATCGAATTTCTTAACCTTGCAAGGGAAACCCAAACACACGTCACGTGGTTACTCCCTAGAGTCACACGTGCAACTTTTCCCCTTTCTTTCCGGGTCGTGGATCGGGGCTACCCTCCGAGAGTACAAGAGCCCCACGCCACGGTTCGGCGCCGGGTCGTGACCACTCTCTGCACTCGCCATATGCACATGGGACCGAAGTGTGGCAGAACCACCTGAATTAATCCGGCTCAAGTGTATTAACCATCACCATTAAGGCATCCTCGGTTAACCTTACACTTCAAACGGAGTAATCCACTGGTCTGTCGGGTATAACCTCCCGATACAACCACGGTGAACGGATCGAGCGCCGTACATACAAATGCTTATGCGACGATGAGCCCAGAGAATACCACATTCCAGCAAATATTACATCATTAGCATAAGTAAATATTACAGACCTAATTCTGAGTTTAGAAAACAAGTACTTCAATTAACATAAATAAGTTCTTCAGAGTTAATTTGCAGCGGAAATAAACAACGGAAACTACTCGACGATACAGGATGTCTCGATGAAGCCCGTACGAGACATCACTCGGCCTTATCTCCGTTGGACGGGGGCGCATCCCATTCCACCGACCAACCAGGGGGAAGAGTGCAGGGCCAAGTCAAGCTAGCAATCATGTCTTCAAAGGGCTCACCTTAAAACGAGTCACAAGCAAGACTGAGTATACTAATACTCAGCAAGACTTACCCGAGTAGTGGAAACTACTCCACCGACTCTAGACATGCAAGGCTTTTTGGCTCAGGGGTTTGTTTTGCCGAAAAGCATCTACAAGTGGGTCCTTACTTTCAACTTTTAGCTCAAGATTCTAGTTTCGTTAGCCAGTCTAGGTAAGCAGCTATCCAAGCATACATGGTGAAGCATTAAGTTTTCCATCCAACCAGTTCATTCATCATCATTGTTCCTCTTCTTACTCTGTGGGTAAAAATGGTTAAGCAGTCTCAATAGCCGTGAGAAACGGACGATTCGAATCGAATTTCTTAACCTTGCAAGGGAAACCCAAACACACGTCACGTGGTTACTCCCTAGAGTCACACGTGCAACTTTTCCCCTTTCTTTCCGGGTCGTGGATCGGGGCTACCCTCCGAGAGTACAAGAGCCCCACACCACGGTTCGGCGCCGGGTCGTGACCACTCTCTGCACTCGCCATATGCACATGGGACCGAAGTGTGGCAGAACCACCTGAATTAATCCGGCTCAAGTGTATTAACCATCACCATTAAGGCATCCTCGGTTAACCTTACACTTCAAACGGAGTAATCCACTGGTCTGTCGGGTATAACCTCCCGATACAACCACGGTGAACGGATCGAGCGCCGTACATACAAATGCTTATGCGACGATGAGCCCAGAGAATACCACATTCCAGCAAATATTACATCATTAGCATAAGTAAATATTACAGACCTAATTCTGAGTTTAGAAAACAAGTACTTCAATTAACATAAATAAGTTCTTCAGAGTTAATTTGCAGCGGAAATAAACAACGGAAACTACTCGACGATACAGGATGTCTCGATGAAGCCCGTACGAAACATCACTCGGCCTTATCTCCGTTGGACGGGGGCGCATCCCATTCCACCGACCAACCAGGGGGAAGAGTGCAGGGCCAAGTCAAGCTAGCAATCATGTCTTCAAAGGGCTCACCTGAAAACGAGTCACAAGCAAGACTGAGTATACTAATACTCAGCAAGACTTACCCGAGTAGTGGAAACTACTCCACCGACTCTAGACATGCAAGGCTTTTTGGCTCAGGGGTTTGTTTTGCCGAAAAGCATCTACAAGTGGGTCCTTACTTTCAACTTTTAGCTCAAGATTCTAGTTTCGTTAGCCAGTCTAGGTAAGCAGCTATCCAAGCATACATGGTGAAGCATTAAGTTTTCCATCCAACCAGTTCATTCATCATCATTGTTCCTCTTCTTACTCTGTGGGTAAAAATGGTTAAGCAGTCTCAATAGCCGTGAGAAACGGACGATTCGAATCGAATTTCTTAACCTTGCAAGGGAAACCCAAACACACGTCACGTGGTTACTCCCTAGAGTCACACGTGCAACTTTTCCCCTTTCTTTCCGGGTCGTGGATCGGGGCTACCCTCCGAGAGTACAAGAGCTCCACGCCACGGTTCGGCGCCGGGTCATGACCACTCTCTGCACTCGCCATATGCACATGGGACCGAAGTTCAAAGGGTAGGATGCCGTCCCCTTGCCGGGCCAATCAGGTACTTAAGCTTACCGATTCCCATAATCTCGGCATGTGTTTAGTACGTTCAAAGACTTAACCATCACTACCACACCCTGCGGCCTTAGCATTTTTCACTAGACAGACGGGCCTCAATCGTAACCATCGTTACATAACCCGTCCGTGTCCTTATGATTGCAGCGTGTAGTAGTCATTCAACTCCTATTTTCTCGCGAGTGACAGGAAATCACTCGACTTTTACCGGAGTCCTATTAGCACAGCATTCTATCGAACCTTACATCTAGTTTTCACGCAAGGGTTCCTGACATCATGCAACTAAGTTTTCATCCAAATCCTATAAACTTAATGCACAAGCAAAGAGTAATGCGTTGCATAATTTCGGAAAGAATGGGTTATGCTCCGGGGCTTGCCTTCGCAGTTCGCTTGGGGATCTTCCGAACTTGGGCTCGGGTCTTCAAAAGCTTCAGTTAGATTTGCTTGAGCTTCACGCTGCTCACTCTCGGACGCGGGCACCAGCTCGTAGGTTCCGTCGGCGAGAGTCGTCGATTCTACATGAGTGCACAAGTTTAAGTCGTGGAAATAGCACTTGATTACGATTTGAGAGTAATTACTACAAGGGATAGTTTCTGGTCATGAAATTTTGGATTTAGGCACATCAAGGAAAGATGTGCTTACTGTAAAATTTTCAGCCAATTTTATGTAATAGATTAATTCTGAAAAATATATTTCATTGTTGCTGTTAGATACTTGTTCTTTTTTTACAGATCAATTGGTGCAACAAATGTGGCTAAGATTTTTACAGAGATCTCACTTGAGCATGCAGAAGCTACTGTAATTTTTGTAGGATTTATCATGCAGTATTTAGAGCATAGAAAATATGACATTCTACACCTAGGCTTTTTAAAGATTCATTTTTACAGGACCCTACACAGGGTTTTTGTCCATGAAACTTTTTACACAGCAACCCCTCCAACAGTGTAACTCCCAGTAATAATTTGGGTATTTTCCAAACTGAGGTACTATTTCCTTGATTTAATGTATGTTATTAGCACATAAATCAAATAAATAGGTTACTGTGAGATAAAAGGTCTCCTAATTTTTCTCTGGCTTCTAGTAACCAATACATTAGCATAGGAAAAATTCCAATGGGTGACTTACCACCTAACTGCAGGGATAAAATATTCTTCTTACACATGATATGAAACTAAGTTTAACAAACAGTAAATCTAGAGATGGAATTTGGGCCTAATCTTTTTACACAGTCCTAATCATCCAGCAACTAGTTCACTGCCCAAAATTCAGGGTCAGCATTGTTCTAGAACAGTGGGTATAAAATATGTCCATTAAAGCTTCTATTTAATGTAGAGCAAAATATTTTGAGATTCTGAGACAATTTTTGTAACAAAAGTGGTAGAGTTTGTTCTTAGGATTCCAGAACAGTTGAGTTTGCATTTTTCTGAATTTTCTACGATTTTATACGAATTTTAGAAGTTCACTGAATTTGAATCTAGGTTTGAAATTTTCTTTTACAACTAGGTCCTTGAATCTTACGCTCAGACCCTTCTAAAGATTTAAATCCTTGCAATTGGGTCCTCGACGGCTCGGGTACGGCGGCCGGCCGAAATTCCGGCGAGGGGGCGCGCCGGCGGCGAGGGGCGGGGGTCGGGGAAGGTTCAGGGGTGCGAGGGCTACCTTGTGGGGGTGTTGTTCAGGTGGGGGACGGCCGGGAAGGGCTCGCCGGCGTTGGAGCAGAGGCGGCGGCGGCGCGGCTCGCGTCGACGGCGGTGCTCCGGCGGGCTTGGGGCGGCGTGGTCCGGTCGGTGAGCTTCAGTGGTGCGTGGGGAAGCTACTCCGGGGCTCGGCTTGGACGGAGGGGGTCGGAGTCGTGCTGTCCACGGCGAGCAGGGGCGGCGGCGGCGACGGCAGCGCGGGCGGCGGAGCTCCGGTGGCTCTGGGTGGCGTTGGGCGGGTCGGTGAGCTGCGGTGGGGTGATGTAGTGGTGGCTGGGGGCTCCGTTTGGGCAGTGGGCGGCTGTGGAGGGCTGCCCACGGGCGGGTGGTGCTCGGCGGCGGCGATGGCGCGGCGAGGTGTTCTGGTGGCCGGGGGCTCGCGCGGGCGGTCGGGGCGGGGGTTTTATAGGGACAGGAGGGGGCGTGGAGGTGCCTGGGCGACGCGCGGGGCGGGGCACGGCAACGGAGTGCACTGGGCGCGGCGGGCGGCGGCAGAACGCCGGCGCGGCGTGCGGCGAGCGGGCGCGGTGACTGGGCGGCCGCGATTGTGGCGTGGGCGCGGTGAGATAGTGCCGGGCGCGGAGTGGGGAAGCAGCAGCGGCAGCGGCTCGGGCGGAGGGCGGGCGCGACGACTGGTGGGGCGCGGGGGCCGGGGCGGCACGGCGGAGCGCGGCCACTGGGCGAGCGGGCGGCGGCCTGGGCGCGGCAGCGCACGCGCGGGCGGGGACTGGGCGGCGCGGCGTCGGGGCGGGGGAAAGCCGGCCGTGGCGGGGTGGCGCGGCGGCCACTGGCCTGGCGCTCCGCGCCGGTCAGGCGACGCCGGCCACCTGGCGCGCGGCGGGCGGGCGCGCGCGCGCGCGGCGCGGCAGAGCAGCCGAGGGACTGGAATGCAAAAATTCGAAAAAGTTCAGGGGGCTGGGTGCAAACAGGGCGTTTTCTCATCTTTCTGATTTGAATTTCAAAAACTTTTGAACACGAAAGTTGTTCAAAATAAAAAGTTCTACAACTTTGGTTTCAGGCAAAATTTCATTTGGCTTATGGTTTTAAAGTTATTTTAAAAGTTTCAATTGTGTCCAAATGTGCCCAAATTTAATTTGAATTCCAACTGAACCCGTTTTAAATTCTTTCCACTCTCTCATTAGTTGGTTTAACACATGGAGTTAGGCTTATGTCATTGATTTTGGATTTGTAATTACCAGGGTTGTCACAGCCTTCCCCCCTTAACAAGAATCTCGCCCCGAGATTCGGTAGTTCTTAGGGTGGGCGTGGGTAGCTTTCCGTTTCCCAGGGAAATGTTGGTTCAGGTAGCTTTCCGTTTCCCAGGTGGCCTCTTCTTCCGTGTGGCGATTCCATTGTATTTTATACATTCTAATCACTTTCCTCCTGGTCTCTCTTTCTTTTTGATCCAAAATCTTAACTGGGTGTTCGACATACGAGAGATCGGGTTCCAACGATATTTCTTGTTGTTCCACAATCTCGGTAGGGACTCGAATACACTTCTTGAGTTGAGATACGTGGAAAACATCATGGGTGGCCGTGAGCTGAGGGGGCAGTCGTAATTTGTAGGCTACGGGTCCGCAGCTCTCCATGATTTCGTAAGGACCAATATAATGGGGAGCTAGTTTGCCTTTGATCCCAAATCTTCGCACTCCTTTGGTTGGTGAAACTCGAAGATAGACATGATCGCCAACTTCGAACTTTAGAGACTTTCTCCTTTTGTCAGAATAGCTCTTTTGTCGGGCTTGTGCGGCTTTAAGATTTGCTTGTATTACTTTTACTTTCTCCTCTGCCTCGATTACCAGGTCGGGTCCCATTATTTTACGTTCTCCGGTTTGTGACCAGCTCAAAGGGGTTCGACACCTTCGTCCGTACAGGGCCTCAAATGGTGCCATTTTCAAACTCGTTTGGTAGCTGTTGTTGTATGAGAACTCTGCCAGGGGTAGGCATTTGTCCCAATTCTTGTCATAATGAATGACACAAGCTCTCAGCATGTCTTCAAGAATTTGGTTTACTCTTTCTGTTTGTCCATCGGTCTGAGGATGGTATGCTGAGCTGCGAATCAGCTTTGTGCCAATAGACGTTTGCAGATGTTCCCAAAAGCGTGCTACAAACTGGGGACCACGATCGGAAATGATTGTCTTAGGTATTCCATGCAGGCAAACAATACGATCGAGGTAAATATCGGCATATTTCTTGGTAGAATAGGTGGTGTGTACCGGAAGAAAATGTGCCGTCTTCGTGAGTCTATCAACGATAACCCATATGGAATCATGTCTCTGGGACGTGTTTGGTAGTCCAACGATGAAGTCCATACTTATGTCTTCCCATTTCCATGATGGTATAGGTAACGGTTGAAGTGTACCGGCTACCTTTAAGTGGCTAGCTTTTACTCTCTGGCACGTGTCACATTCCGAGACATACGTAGCAATTTCCCTTCTCATTCTAGTCCACCAGAAGTTTTGCCTTAGGTCCTGATACATTTTGCTACTGCCGGGGTGGATAGAGAATTTGGAGAGGTGTGCCTCATCAAGAATTTGCTTGCGGAGTTCACGATTCTTCGGAACGACTATACGACCTTCGAACCATAGAACTCCCTTATGGTCCTGGCGGAAACACTTATACTTCTCCTCACCTAGAGAGAGTTTTTGTTTGATGATCTTGATTCCTTCATCATGTAGTTGTGCCATGACGATTTGGTCGTGAAGAGTGGGCTCAACTGAGATGTGATTTAGAGTACCTTGGGAAACCATTTCCAAGTTAAGCTTCCTCATGTCTGCACATAATGTCTCATGGTAGGACTCCATGGATAAGCAATGGCAATGGGACTTGCGGCTTAGTGCATCCGCGACTACATTAGCCTTACCGGGGTGATAGTGCACTTCAAGGTCATAATCTTTGATTAATTCTAGCCATCTTCGTTGTCTCATATTCAGATCGGCTTGTGTGAAGATGTACTTGAGACTCTTATGATCCGTGTAGATATTGCACTGTGTACCCATGAGATAGTGCCTCCATATCTTCAGAGCGTGAATGACGGCTGCGAGCTCAAGGTCATGCGTGGGATAATTCTGTTCGTGGGGCCGAAGGGCTCGTGAGGCATATGCAATCACTCGATTCTCTTGCATAAGCACACATCCTAGACCAGTACCTGATGCGTCACAATACACATCGAATGATTTGGTATTATCGGGTTGAGCTAACACAGGTGCAGTAGTCAGATGCTCTCTGAGAGTGTGGAAGGCTTCCTCACACTTCTAATTCCATACAAACTTTACTTCCTTCTTCAATAGTTCCGTCATGGGCTTAGCAATTCGAGAGAAATCCGGGATGAAGCGACGGTAGTAACCGGCTAAGCCGAGAAAACTGCGAATCTGATGAACAGAGGTAGGGGGTTTCCAATCCATCACCTCTTGTACCTTGCTGGGGTCAACAGCTATGCCTTCGCTGGAGATCGTGTGACCTAAGAACTTTACAGTATCCAACCAGAATTCACACTTAGAAAACTTAGCATAGAGCTGATGGTCTCTGAGTCGCTGAAGAACAATGCGAAGGTGCTTGGCATGCTCTTCCTCATCCTTTGAATAGATAAGAATGTCGTCGATGAACACTACGACGAATTTGTCGAGTTCGGGCATGAATACCGAATTCATTAGATACATGAAGTAGGCAGGGGCATTGGTGAGTCCAAAGGACATGACCAAGAATTCATATAGTCCATATCGTGTGGAGAAGGCAGTCTTAGGAATATCGCATGGGCGAATCTTGATCTGATGATATCCCGAGCGAAGATCAATCTTTGAGAAGACTCTGGCTCCAGCTAATTGATCGAAGAGCACATCGATGCGAGGAAGTGGGTATTTATTTTTAACTGTTACCGCATTGAGAGGTCGGTAGTCCACACATAATCTCAAACTGTCATCCTTCTTCTTTACGAATAGGGCTGGACATCCCCAAGGTGATGCGCTAGGGCGAATGAAACCCTTGTCCAGCAGTTCTTGGAGTTGAATTTTCAGCTCTGCCAACTCTTTAGGGGGCATCTTATATGGTCTTTTGGATATAGGTGCAGTGCCTGGCTGTAGTTCAATAACGAACTCAATATCCCTATCCGGGGGCATTCCGGGTAAGTCCTCCGGGAAAACATCGGCATACTCGTTTACCACAGGAATATTATCTGGCTTAAGTCCTTCCATCTTATAAGCACAGGAATTCGTGCAATCTATGAATGGTAGGTAAAGGGTAGTGGCTCCGTGACTAGGTGAATTTATCTCAACGGCTCGGGAAGAAAGGTCCAGTGTGACTCCATGCATAGCCATCCAGTTCATTCCCAAAATAATGTCCATGCCGTCGAGGGGTAAAAGGACAAGGTCCGTGTCGATGGTTTTACTACCCAATTTGACTGGTACTTGTCTGACCATTTGGTTTGAAGCAATTTTACCACCCGGTGTAGATATCATATATGACCCTTTTGTGTGACAAACATCCAAGCCTACTTTTGCACCGAATTTTGCACTTATGAAACTATGCGATGCACCAGAATCAAATAATATAACGGCAGGCTTGTTATGGATAGAAAATGTACCCGACATCACTGGGGCGCCTTCAGGAAGCTCTGCAAGCGTGGTGAAGTTAATCCGTCCTTGCTTGACTTGCAGGGTCTGTCTCTTGCCCCTGTTCTTGGTGTTCGGGTTGGATCCTTGACCTTGGTTGGGCTGTCCAGGCTGAGGGCATTCTCGTGCGAAGTGGCTGGAACTCCCGCATTTGAAACAGCGATTTGCGGGGCTAGGTCGAAGAGACTGCTGAAGAATGGGCCTCGGACCATTCTGTGGAGGCATCGGGGGTCGTACCATGCCTGGCTGCTGTGGGGGTCTGGCAATCCATCTTCCTGGCTGCGGGGCCTTTGGTGGAGCTGTAGGTGCGGTATTTTGCACGATGCGATACCTTGGTGGTTGGGCACTTGATGGCCCTGCGGGTGCCTTTCTCTTCTTCTCTGCCCGGTGTGCCATGATACAGTCCTCCTGGGTAATGGCCATATTGACCAACTCATTGTAGGTGTCAGCCCTGGCTAGGTTCAGACGTTCCTTGAGCTTGGTATTCAGACCTCGGCGGAAACGATCACGCTTCTTGGCATCCGTATCAGCGTGATAGCCCGCATACTGGCATAGGTTGTTGAACGCCTGGGCGTACTGCAACACGGTGCGGGTGCCCTGGGTGAGTGCCAGGAACTCGTTCAACTTCCTCTCCATGAGACCCTCGGGAATATGATGTGCCCGGAACGCGGTCTTGAATTCATTCCAGTCGACCACATGATCAGCCGGGAGCATCGCAAAATAGTGGTCCCACCACAGACGAGCGGTACCGCGAAGCTGTTGCGCGGCAAAACGAGCTTTGTTGGCTTCTGAGCATGGGGCCACAAGTAGCGTGAACTTGGATTCTATGGTGCGAATCCATGCATCTGCGTCCAGGGGTTCCTCGGCCTTATGGAACAAGGGAGGCTGGGTCCCCAGGAAATCCGTGTATCCTGCAGCTTGTGGTTGGTGAGCATTGTGCCCACCCCTCTGCTGGTGTTGCCCTTGCACAATCTGACGTAGCAGCTCGGTTTGAGCGGCCATCACTTCCACCAAACTGGGCGGGGGTGGTGGCGATTGTCGCGAGCGGCTGCCACCGGCACCAAAACCCTCGGGGTTGCCACGTGTTGATCCAACCATCTGAAACATGAAAGGTTACCATTAGCATCGCGATCCGTATTACTTCCTTGATTCAGGATTAATTGGTGTAGTCATAGACTTCCGAAGTCTGAGCCAGAAGTATGAACAGAATCTCTGTTTGCTACGAGAAAAATCATAGCCTGCTGTGGGTCCATCCAAAACATCTCAAACATTTGTGGTAGTCAGAGAATTTAGGACTGCACCATTTTGGTATTTACTTCGGTGCTAGAACTATGGCTAAGGTGGTCGAAAAGCTCGTCCTTTGCCTTGCTGTCTTAGCTGTTTTTCAGCAGATTGATCGGTACTGTTTCGCCTATATCTTAAACTAGCGAGGTCCAATGATGCTGAATTTTTGTGAGAACCCAGATCACAAAATTTAGCACAAGTCTGGTATTCAACACTCAGCCAAGAAATGCAAGGAGACATGGGTAAAAATTCCGACAAGTCTCGGCGATTGTGGATTCCATCGTTTACCAACTTACAACGAAATCACCAAGTTTTATCGCCGTTCCTTACATGCTGAGGGTACCCACATGGTTCAGGTGTACCCAACACAAAAGAGTTACTCAACTCCTAGTTAGCCTATTACAACACTTGCCAAAAGTTAGGCTACCCTATTGAGGAGTATGTGCAAAAGTCCTCCTAGGTCGTCCTCTAGAAATCATCCAAGTCGTTGACGGACGACTCGCTGTGAGCCGGAGAGTGGGCTCCCATCTGAGGTGCCTGTGGTACCTTACCCTCGAAATCCATACCTGAGATACCATCAATCTCCTGTGGCTCCTCCTCATCCTCCTCCATGTCGTCCTCATGGGGATGGTCATTCTGATCATGATGCCACTGAATGTGCTCATTAGCATCCTCCAACTCAAGGTTCAGATCATGGAGCTGCTCCTCCAACTGTGCTATCATGGTATCTCTCTCACCCATGAGAGTGTCCTGCTCCTGAATTTGGCCCTCAAGTTGGCCAATCTGAGCATCTCTGTCCTCAAGATCCTGACTGAGCTCCTTTATCTGCTCATCCCTGGTATCTGCCATCATATGGTAGGCCTGAGCAAGATCAGTGAGCTGCTCGAGTGCCTGACTCTGGAGAATCTGAAGCCGGTAGAGTGCACTCATGCACCGCACGGAGGTATGGATAGTCTCCTGGGCATCGAAGTCTACCAAATACTGTGCGTGCTGCACCCTGTTGAGCCAAAAGGGGTCGTTGTCCTGGGCAGCAGGAAACAATCCAATGGGAGTGAGTGTGACAACCTCGGGACGCTGCGTACAAAATGTGGTGAGCGCCCTCATGGCTGCAAGCTCCCAAGTATCGGCCAAACAGCGACCAACAGCCTCAAGCTCCAAGGCGGGCCGCTCCGGGTGTAGCGGGTGTGGAAAGATAGTCACGTTGACACGGCACTGGGTAACTCCGTTTTCTGCAAACTCCAGTCCGGCGTAACGTGGGGGAATTAGATAGCCCGCGGTACGCAGAACATCCCACAAAATAGAGGGAAAGCCCTCCCAGTGGAGACACTGCGAGTGCACGCGTCCATCCTCATTCACCATCATCTCAACAGGCTCGGCCATCTGAACAAAAGATCAAATGGAATGAGATAGCGAAAAACTGTGAGCAGCACAAGGACAGATTCTGTATAGTGTGCAAAAATAATCATAACTCCCACAGTTCTTATCCAAAAATTCTCAAATTTCACCAGATCACTCCTAAGGTATTTGTGAACAACTTTTCTAGTCAACTCCAGAGCTAATTGGGTCTCTAAGATGGTCTTTCTTTTCAGGTTTTACCTTACTGTCTACCCAGAATTTTCAGTGAACAGAGGGCTAGAGTTTCGTACACCAGGGAAAATCTACCCAGCCAAAATTTACCAAATTTTAACAGAAGCTTCCTGGGTGAATTTGGAACAAGTTTCGTGTTGTGATCTTTTGCAGAAAACCGCAGGAAGGGGGCCTAAAAATTTAAGAGGCAGAAGTGCTTATTCTGGACAGAAATCTGACGCTCCAAGGTTTCTGTTATTTCTTATTATCCATAAGTTCAGAATTTCTCATTTTTGAACAGAAGATAGGGCACAAGATTTGGAACAATTTCTTCAACATGAACTTTATCAGAAATGGTCAGTTTCTTTGGTCAATAATTCGCTCTTTTCGGTCGTGGCAGATTTGGGACAGTTTCTCTAGATAATCCTTATGCAACCATGCTTTAGATACGCAAGAACCCTACCACTCTCATACATCGCATTTTTGATTTCAGATACACATGTTCATGATGTATGCACGTCCTATTCGTCCTCACAAAATAAAACAATCGCCAAATAGCTTTGGTCTTACGAAGATAGTTTCGGTGGCTTACACAATACGGCTCTCGCTATAATAGCTAGTCGAGTCTTTCTAATCGTTCCTTAACTTATCGTAATCGTGGTTAGTGTACCTGCAGAAAATCGACAAGCATTTATATATCATGAACCTTTCATGCCAGCACTCATGAAAGCGTCCGTATTCATTACCGTTTACTTATAGAAACGATATCTGTACAATTCCCGCCGTACAGACGACGTTAACATACGCTATCGAGATAGCGTATTCACGGGGGTACCGTCATGAGACGGGGGTATGAACAGCGATCGCCATACCTTGCGCCGAACCTTCTACTCCCAATATGTTCAACTAACAGTTGGCATATTGGCAGCACCTCAAGTAAGCCACTGCTTGAGGGCAGCGTTCGGTTCGCATCACCGACAGGAAGGCCAAGCTCCCTCAGTTGGCTGAGGATCCTTACCTTCTTACCTTAGCGACGAGTGCGTCGTTACAGAATTTAAGGTTGGTTGTGCATGAAAGTAAGTTTCGACAGAAAGTAATGTGCTGGAAGTCAGTTGATAATATATATAGAAGTTAGATAGCCACCTAGTAACTTTCCCATAAACCCTTAGGGCTTTACGAACTAGGCACCATCCTTAACGTACCAACGCATTTCGCAACACAACCTTCTAGTCAAGTTTTAGTAAAATGAGTTTTTAAGGCTTGTAGCATTCTCTGGCGTATGTATTTCGGCTCTGGTGTCCGCTGTTGCCCACCTGTGGCACCAGCTACGGCTCTGATACCAGCTGTGGCAGAACCACCTGAATTAATCCGGCTCAAGTGTATTAACCATCACCATTAAGGCATCCTCGGTTAACCTTACACTTCAAACGGAGTAATCCACTGGTCTGTCGGGTATAACCTCCCGATACAACCACGGTGAACGGATCGAGCGCCGTACATACAAATGCTTATGCGACGATGAGCCCAGAGAATACCACATTCCAGCAAATATTACATCATTAGCATAAGTAAATATTACAGACCTAATTCTGAGTTTAGAAAACAAGTACTTCAATTAACATAAATAAGTTCTTCAGAGTTAATTTGCAGCGGAAATAAACAACGGAAACTACTCGACGATACAGGATGTCTCGATGAAGCCCGTACGAGACATCACTCGGCCTTATCTCCGTTGGACGGGGGCGCATCCCATTCCACCGACCAACCAGGGGGAAGAGTGCAGGGCCAAGTCAAGCTAGCAATCATGTCTTCAAAGGGCTCACCTGAAAACGAGTCACAAGCAAGACTGAGTATACTAATACTCAGCAAGACTTACCCGAGTAGTGGAAACTACTCCACCGACTCTAGACATGCAAGGCTTTTTGGCTCAGGGGTTTGTTTTGCCGAAAAGCATCTACAAGTGGGTCCTTACTTTCAACTTTTAGCTCAAGATTCTAGTTTCGTTAGCCAGTCTAGGTAAGCAGCTATCCAAGCATACATGGTGAAGCATTAAGTTTTCCATCCAACCAGTTCATTCATCATCATTGTTCCTCTTCTTACTCTGTGGGTAAAAATGGTTAAGCAGTCTCAATAGCCGTGAGAAACGGACGATTCGAATCGAATTTCTTAACCTTGCAAGGGAAACCCAAACACACGTCACGTGGTTACTCCCTAGAGTCACACGTGCAACTTTTCCCCTTTCTTTCCGGGTCGTGGATCGGGGCTACCCTCCGAGAGTACAAGAGCTCCACGCCACGGTTCGGCGCCGGGTCATGACCACTCTCTGCACTCGCCATATGCACATGGGACCGAAGTTCAAAGGGTAGGATGCCGTCCCCTTGCCGGGCCAATCAGGTACTTAAGCTTACCGATTCCCATAATCTCGGCATGTGTTTAGTACGTTCAAAGACTTAACCATCACTACCACACCCTGCGGCCTTAGCATTTTTCACTAGACAGACGGGCCTCAATCGTAACCATCGTTACATAACCCGTCCGTGTCCTTATGATTGCAGCGTGTAGTAGTCATTCAACTCCTATTTTCTCGCGAGTGACAGGAAATCACTCGACTTTTACCGGAGTCCTATTAGCACAGCATTCTATCGAACCTTACATCTAGTTTTCACGCAAGGGTTCCTGACATCATGCAACTAAGTTTTCATCCAAATCCTATAAACTTAATGCACAAGCAAAGAGTAATGCGTTGCATAATTTCGGAAAGAATGGGTTATGCTCCGGGGCTTGCCTTCGCAGTTCGCTTGGGGATCTTCCGAACTTGGGCTCGGGTCTTCAAAAGCTTCAGTTAGATTTGCTTGAGCTTCACGCTGCTCACTCTCGGACGCGGGCACCAGCTCGTAGGTTCCGTCGGCGAGAGTCGTCGATTCTACATGAGTGCACAAGTTTAAGTCGTGGAAATAGCACTTGATTACGATTTGAGAGTAATTACTACAAGGGATAGTTTCTGGTCATGAAATTTTGGATTTAGGCACATCAAGGAAAGATGTGCTTACTGTAAAATTTTCAGCCAATTTTATGTAACAGATTAATTCTGAAAAATATATTTCATTGTTGCTATTAGATACTTGTTCTTTTTGTACAGATCAATTGGTGCAACAAATGTGGCTAAGATTTTTACAGAGCTCCCACTTGAGCATGCAGAAGCTACTGTAATGTTTGTAGGATTTATCATGCAGTATTTAGAGCATAGAAAATATGACATTCTACACCTAGGCTTTTTAAAGATTCATTTTTACAGGACCCTACACAGGGTTTTTGTCCATGAAACTTTTTACACAGCAACCTCTCCAACAGTGTAACTCCCAGTAATAATTTGGGGATTTTCCAAACTAAGGTACTATTTTCTTGATTTAATGTATGTTATTAGCACATAAATCAAATAAATAGGTTACTGTGAGATAAAAGGTCTCCTAATTTTTCTCTGGCTTCTAGTAACCAATACATTAGCATAGGAAAAATTCCAATGGGTGACTTACCACCTAACTGCAGGGATAAAATATTCTTCTTACACATGATATGAAACTAAGTTTAACAAACAGTAAATCTAGAGATGGAATTTGGGCTTGATCTTTTTACACAGTCCTAAACATCAAGAAACTAACTTACTGCCCAAAATTTAAAGCTTCTATTTAATGTAGAGCAAAATATTTTGAGATTCTGAGAAAATTTTTGTAACAAAAGTGGTAGAGTTTGTTCTTAGGATTCCAGAACAGTTGAGTTTGCATTTTTCTGAATTTTCTACGATTTTATACGAATTTTACAAGTTCACTGAATTTGAATCTAGGTTTGAAATTTTCTTTTACAACTAGGTCCTTGAATCTTACGCTCAGACCCTTCTAAAGATTTAAATCCTTGCAATTGGGTCCTCGGCGGCTCGGGTACGGCGGCCGGCCGAAATTCCGGCGAGGGGGCTCGCCGGCGGCGAGGGGCGGGGGTCGGGGAAGGTTCAGGGGTGCGAGGGCTACCTTGTGGGGGTGTTGTTCAGGTGGGGGACGGCCGGGAAGGGCTCGCCGGCGTTGGAGCAGAGGCGGCGGCGGCGCGGCTCGCGTCGACGGCGGTGCTCCGGCGGGCTTGGGGCGGCGTGGTCCGGTCGGTGAGCTTCAGTGGTGCGTGGGGAAGCTACTCCGGGGCTCGGCTTGGACGGAGGGGGTCGGAGTCGTGCTGTCCACAGCGAGCAGGGGCGGCGGCGGCGACGGCAGCGCGGGCGGCGGAGCTCCGGTGGCTCTGGGTGGCGTTGGGCGGGTCGGTGAGCTGCGGTGGGGTGATGTAGTGGTGGCTGGGGGCTCCGTTTGGGCAGTGGGCGGCTGTGGAGGGCTGCCCACGGGCGGGTGGTGCTCGGCGGCGGCGATGGCGCGGCGAGGTGTTCTGGTGGCCGGGGGCTCGCGCGGGCGGTCGGGGCGGGGGTTTTATAGGGACAGGAGGGGGCGTGGAGGTGCCTGGGCGACGCGCGGGGCGGGGCACGGCAACGGAGTGCACTGGGCGCGGCGGGCGGCGGCAGAACGCCGGCGCGGCGTGCGGCGAGCGGGCGCGGTGACTGGGCGGCCGCGATTGTGGCGTGGGCGCGGTGAGATAGTGCCGGGCGCGGAGTGGGGAAGCAGCAGCGGCAGCGGCTCGGGCGGAGGGCGGGCGCGACGACTGGTGGGGCGCGGGGGCCGGGGCGGCACGGCGGAGCGCGGCCACTGGGCGAGCGGGCGGCGGCCTGGGCGCGGCAGCGCACGCGCGGGCGGGGACTGGCCGCGCGGCGTCGGGGCGGGGCAAAGCCGGCCGTGGCGGGGTGGTGCGGCGGCCACTGGCCTGGCGCTCCGCGCCGGTCAGGCGACGCCGGCCACCTGGCGCGCGGCGGGCGGGCGCGCGCGCGCGCGGCGCGGCAGAGCAGCCGAGGGACTGGAATGCAAAAATTCGAAAAAGTTCAGGGGGCTGGGTGCAAACAGGGCGTTTTCTCCTCTTTCTGATTTGAATTTCAAAAACTTTTGAACACGAAAGTTGTTCAAAATAAAAAGTTCTACAACTTTGGTTTCAGGCAAAATTTCATTTGGCTTATGGTTTTAAAGTTATTTTAAAAGTTTCAATTGTGTCCAAATGTGCCCAAATTTAATTTGAATTCCAACTGAACCCGTTTTAAATTCTTTCCACTCTCTCATTAGTTGGTTTAACACATGGAGTTAGGCTTATGTCATTGATTTTGGATTTGTAATTACCAGGGTTGTCACACGAAGTTCAAAGGGTAGGATGCCGTCCCCTTGCCGGGCCAATCAGGTACTTAAGCTTACCGATTCCCATAATCTCGGCATGTGTTTAGTACGTTCAAAGACTTAACCATCACTACCACACCCTGTGGCCTTAGCATTTTTCACTAGACAGACGGGCCTCAATCGTAACCATCGTTCCATAGCCCGTCCGTGTCCTTATGATTGCAGCGTGTAGTAGTCATTCAACTCCTATTTTCTCGCGAGTGACAGGAAATCACTCGACTTTTACCGGAGTCCTATTAGCACAGCATTCTATCGAACCTTACGTCTAGTTTTCAAGCAAGGGTTTCTGATATCATGCAACTAAGTTTTCATCCAACTCCTATAAACTTAATGCACAAGCAAGGAGTGATGAGTTGCATAATTTCGGAAAGAATGGGTTATGCTCTGGGGCTTGCCTTCGCAGTTCGCTTGGGGATCTTCCGAACTTGGGCTCGGATCTTCAAGAGCTTCAGTTAGATTCGCTTGAGCTTCACACTGCTCACTCTCGGACGCGGGCACCAGCTCGTAAGTTCCGTCGGCGAGAGTCGTCGATTCTACATGAATGCACAAGTTTAAGTCGTGGTAATGGTGCTTGATACGATTTAAGAGTAAGTACTACAATGGATAGTTTCTGGTCATGAAATTTTGGATTTAGGCACATCAAGGAAAGATGTGCTTACTGTAAAATTTTCAGCCAATTTTATTTAACAGATTAATTATGAAAAATATATTACGTAGTCACTATTAGATCCTTGTTCTTTTTGTACAGAACAATTGGTGCAACAAATGAGTCTAAGATTTTTACAGAGCTTTCACTTAAGCATGTAGAAGCTACTGTAATTTTTATAGGATTTATCATGCAGTACTCAGAGCATAGAAAATACGACATTCTACACCTAGGCTATTCAAGAATTCATTTTTTTACAGGACCCTACACAGGGTTTTTGTCCCTGGAACTTTTCACACAGCAACCTCTACCACAGCGTATCTCCTAGTAAAAATTTGAGAATTTTCCAAGCTAAGATACTATTTTCTTGATTTAATGTATGTTATTAGCACATAAATCAAATAAGTAGGTTACTGTGAGATAAAAAATCTCCTAATTTTTCTCTGGCTTCTAGGTACCAATATATTAGCATAGAAAAAGTTTCATTGGGTGATTCACCACCTAACTGCAGGGATAAAACATTCTACTTAAACATGGTATGAAAATAAGTTTAATAAACAGTAAAGCTAGAGTTCGAATTTGGGCTTGATCTTTTTACACAGTCCTAAACATCAAGAAACTAACTTACTGCCCAAAATTTAGGGTCAGCATTGTTCTACAACAGTGGGTACAAAATAAGTCCATTAAAGCTTCCATTTAACGTAGAGCAAAATATGTAGAGATTCTGAGAAACTGTCTGTAACAAAAGTGGTAGAGTTTGTTCTAAGGATTCCAGAACAGTTGAGTTTGCAATTTTCTGAATTTTCTACGATTTTATTCGAATTTTACAAGTTCACTGAATTTGAATCTAGATTAGAAACTTTCTTTTACAACTAGGTCCTTGAATCTTACGCGCAGACCCTTCTAAAGATTTAAATTCTTGCAATTGGGTCCTCGGGCGGCTCGGGTACGGCGGCCGGCCGAAATTCCGGCGAGGGGGCTCGCCGGCGGCGAGGGGCGAGGGTCGGGGAAGGTTCAGGGGTGCGAGGGCTACCTTGTGGGGGTGTTGTTCAGGTGGGGGACGGCCGGAAAGGGCTCGCCGGCGTTGGAGCAGAGTCGGCGGCGGCGCGGCACGCGTCGACGGCGGTGCTCCGGCGGGCTTGGGGTGGTGTGGTCCGGTCGGCGAGCTTCAGTGGCGCGTGGGGAAGCTGCTCAGGGGCTCGGCTTGGACGGAGGGGGTCGGGGTCGTGCTGTCCATGGCGAGCAGGGGCGGCGGCGGCGGCGGCAGCGCGGGCGGCGGCGCTCCGGTGGCTGTGGGCGGCGTTGGGTGGGTCGGCGAGCTTCAGTGGGGTGATGTAGTGGTGGCTGGGGGCTTAGTTTGGGCAGTGGGCGGCGGCAGAGGGCTGTCCACGGGCGGGCGGCGCTCGGCGGCGGCAATGGCGACGGCGAGGGCGTTCGGGGTGCTGTGGCTCGCGCGCGTGGCCGGGCGGGGCTTTTATAGGGGCCGGAGGGGGTGCGGAGGGGCCTGGGCAGCGCGCAGGGCGGGGGCACGGCACAACGCGCACTGGGCGCGGCGGGGTGGCGGCAGAACGCCGGCGCGACGTGCGGCAGCGCGGGCGCGGTGACTGGGCGGCCGGAGATATGGCGTGGGCGCGGTGGAATAGCGCCGGGCGTGGAGTGGTGAAGCAGCAGCGGCAGCGGCTCGGGCGGAGGGCGGGCGCGGCGACTGGCGGGGCGCGGGGGCCAGGGCGGCACGGCGGAGCGAGGCGACTGGGCGCGACGGGCGGCGGGGCTGGGCGCGGCAGCGTCGCGTGCACGCGCGGGCGCTCACTGGCCGCCCGGCGTGGGGGGGGGGGGGGGGGGGGGGAAGCCGGTCGTGGCGGGGTGGTGCGGCGGCCACTGGCCTGGCGCCTCGCGCCGGTCAGGCGACGCCGGCCACCTGGCGCGCGGCGGTCGGGCGCGGAGGAGAGAGAGGGGGGGGGGGGGGGGCGAGGGGCCTGGATGCAAGAATTCGAAAAGTTTCAGGGGGCTGGGTGCAAACAGGGTGTTTTCTCCTCTTTCTGATTTGAATTTCAAAAACTTTTGAACACGAAAGTTGTTCAAAATAAAAAGTTCTACAACTTTGGTTTCAGGCAAAATCTCATTTGGCTTATGGTTTGAAAGTTAAATTTAAAAGTTCAAAAGTAACCAAATGTGCTCAAATTAAATTTGAATTCCAACTGAACTCGTTTTAATTCTTTCCACCCTTTCATTAGTTGGTTTAAACATAGAGTTAGGCTAATGACATTGATTTTGGAAATGTAATTACCAGGGTTGTCACAGGATCCTTAGCTGATGATATCCTGATCTCAGATCAATCTTGGAGAAAACCTTGGCTCCTCTCATCTGATCAAACAAATCTTCAATCCTGGGCAGTGGATACTTATTCTTGATCGTCACATCGTTCAGCGACCTGTAGTCTACGCACATCCTTCTGCTGCCATCCTTCTTATCGACAAAGATCACGGGTGCTCCCCACGGGGATGAGCTAGGACGGATAAATCCCTTAGCTAACATTTCTTCTATTTGTTTCTTTAGTTCGCTTAGATCCTTACATCCATTCTATAGGGTCTTTTAGAGATAGGTGCAGTACCAGGTAAAAGATCAATACTGAACTCAATGTCACGAACAGGTGGCATACCTGGTAAATCTTCCGGGAAGACGTCGGGGTACTCACTGATAATTCTGATATCTTCCAGAGGCATTCCCTTTATTTGGTTCACTGTCCCAACTCTACTGGGTGGAACTGATGCCACAAACTCTATTTTATATCCTTGAGGGCTGGTTAAGAGCACTGACCTCTTACGACACTGAATGACACCATCACATCGTGATAACCAATCCATTCCGAGGATCACATCAATTCTACCCCCATAATATTCATGCTGACCCTTGGGCATAAGTGTCTAGCTTCCAATTCTTTGCCCGGGGAGCTTACTAGAAATATTTGTTTCATAGGGCTCATTGGTAAATTATGTTTTGCAGCGAATTGCTCAGTAATGAATGAATGCGATGCTCCAGAATCAAATAAAACTGATGCAGGTTCAGAATTAACAAGAAATGTACCGAGCACAACATCGGGAGCCTCTTCAGCTGTTTCTGCAGCCACATGATTCACCTTTCCTTGCACGCAGTTCTATTGTCCTTTGTTGCCCAGCGGTGTCTGATTGCTGTTACGCGGCTGCTGCTGCTGAGGAGTCTGCCTTTGTCCACTGTTCCTCTAATTCTGAGGAGTTTGCGCATTACGCTTCGGGCAGTTGTTATCGTAATGACCCAGTTCTCCACATTTGAAATAGCCGTTGGGTTGGACCAGGGTAACTGGATTGTTGGTCCGCACGGGTGCACCTGTGGCATAGCCTGGATGGTACGGTTGCGGTTTGGGGTTGCGCTGAGTCTGCTGGTTGAAGCGTTGAGGCTGTTGTGGAGTTCATTGATTCTGTTGGCTCTGCGGATATCCTCCACCTTGTCCTCCAAAGCACAACTGAAATCCCTGGGGTGTGTTGTAGCGGGGACGGGTGTTGCTGCTGGATTGTCCCTGGGACTGAAGTTTTCGCTTGCGTTCCCCAAGCTCCTTGCGCTTGCTCTCCAGACCAATGGCTTTGTCTAGCAGAGTCTGGAAATTTGGGAAAGTGTGACTGTGCAGCTGATAGTTGAGCGGCCCTATCAGTCCTTCCAAGAAGCGCTCCTGTCTCTTCGCGTCACTATCCACCTCATGGGGCGCGTAACAAGACAACTGAGTGAATTTATCCCGGTACTCGCTGACAGTCATGCTGCCTTGCTTCAGGTTCAGGAACTCCTTCTGCTTGAGCTTCATTAGTCCTGCTGGGATATGGTGGCTGCGGAAGTTGGTTCTGAACTCCTCCCAGGTGATAGTGTTGGCGTTGGCGTGGGCAGCAGTGAAAGCATCCCACCAATCAGCGGCTGCACCTTCTAGACGTCCTGCAGCATATAGGACCCTTTCACGGTCACTGCATTGCGTGATGTCCAGCTTCTTAGTGATGACCTTCAACCAATCATCAGCATCCAAGGGGTCCACAGAGTGAGAAAAGGTAGGAGGGTGGTGGCTCATGAATTCTCTATGTTTGTCTCTTGGTGGCGGGTTTTGCTGTGGGGCTTGCTGATTCTGTTGAGCTTGTATGTTCTGGATGGTGGCAGTGAGGTTCTGCAGCACGTGCATCTGTGCTGCCAAGAATTGCTCCATTGTTGGATTGGGCGGTGGCGGCAACTGACTCTGTCGGTTGACTATGCGAACACGCCTAGAGCTAGAGATATCCTGCCTTCCACCTGTCCTGGTGTTTACCATCTGACCGTTAGGGAATAAACCCAGGATAAGACAGGTGTACTAAATATAGGTAGACAGAAGATAATATCTTAACAAAATATGGATTTATAAGACTCCAACTGATATTAATGGATAGATTATATCAAGCAATTCTTATAGCACTCAAAGCAAACATTTGTTCTCAAGCAATCATCATTACATCGTCGTCCTCTCAAGCGAAAAGTTTCTAACGAGAGAACTTTAGGAGATACTAGCCTAAGAGCCTAAGTGCCTATTCCTCGGGGCGAGTTATGGAGCCGGGTTCGCCGCGACGAAGCTTCTTGCGGGGTGGTGACAAAGCGGGGAAGCGGGGTTCATCCATCTGTGGGGGTGGCGGCGCTCTTCCCTCAAGTCGAGCTTCCAGTATGCGGATCTTTTCATGGGCCTCCAGTAGCTTGTCCTGAGTATCGTCTAGTTCAGTGATGACGCTTTCCAGCTCAGTGTTGAGAGCGGCGGTGACTTGAGCAAGAGTGTTGAGGCGGTCTTCGTCGTCTTCACCCAGAGTAATCACAGTCTCTTCAGTTCCACTGAGGCGGCGAGGAAGGTGGCGGTACTCCGTGTTCTGAAGCTCCTGGCGGTAGGTGTGTTAGATGGACCATAGAGCTCTCCTGGCGGCACTGCTGACGGCTGCGTCGTATGTAGCATGGGGTGTGGCGGAGTCGTGTGCCGTGAGAGTCCTCAGGCCTCTGGCACTTTCCATCCTGATGTGGACGCGAGAGAGGTAGTAGTCACCGAGAGCAGGGTCGATGTAGTGGTGAGTGTGGTAGTGAGGTCTCACACGGTTGCCCAACAATTGAAGAACACCTTGTAGCACCACAGACAAGTGGCCGGGTTCTCGGTCCGAAGTGCGAACACAGCAGAGTTGCCTCATCCCTGGAGTTTCATCACTCTGATCGTCATTGTTGTTGTCCTCGTCATCGTCCCTTCTAATATCTTCGAAGTTACTCGGGCTTCCTTCAGCGACGACCGGTGCTGGGGCGGGGGCTGGAGCAGGGACAACTGGGGGTGGTGGCGATGTCTCAACGACTGGTGATGCCGGTGGTGTGAACTGATTTCCTTCTTCATCAATTGCCATGATGCGGCCATCTTCACCATCCACGAAATAGTAGACTTCCTCGGGTTCTTCTTCCGTAGCTTCCTCCTCTTCAACAGGGGCTGGAACTGGGGTGGGAGAAGCTGGCTCAGCTGGGGCAATGCGAACTTGGCGACCTCCGGTGCGCTTGCGAGCAGTCTGGTAAGTCCTGGCCATCTGGCAGAGCGGGAGTAAAATTCAGGATATTTTTCTTTAAGAGAGAAAATAATAGAAGGTTTATGTAAACATATGGTTTTATGCGAAAATATAAAGTAAACAGGAATTTTTTTGATGCTGATATGGCTTGCTAGAAGATAAATCCTTAATTTCGACTATTTCTATCTAGGCTAGCGTCCTACAGTCAACCTTGCTCTGATACCACTTCTGTCACACCCAATTCTAGACCAACCTCCCCTTTAGCCAGCAGCAAGGTAAACCTCTTTAATAACATTTTTCAGCCTTCATTAAAAGACCTAGTGTACGCCAAAAACAAATTAATGATAACATTAGCAAAAAATTTCAAGCTAACGATAAAACTTTTGAGTCTTTGGCCGCACAACTAGAGGGGTTTATGTCACACCCGATTCTAGAAAGAACCAGATGCATCACATATGTGCGCCAGGATCATGTTCACACACATATGGTAGACGGAAAATGTAATATATCAAAGACAATGCTCAAAATGTAACTAAATAAAGTATTTAACAATATTACACTCCGTATGAAAGAGACATAAATGTCTTTAAACGATAAACCGTTATACCCTATACGAAGTCTGCAACAACTCCGTCTTCCACAGGCGATGACTGGTGAACGCAGGTCCTAGAACTCCTCGAAGTCGTCGAACAGCAGGGGGCAAGGGTGAGTACTCTTATTGTTGGTACTTAGCAAGTGGGGTGAAAATGCAAGGCCATCAAGGATAGGCTAAGGTTTGCAGCAGCGGTCACTTTTAGTTGGTCAAGTATTTATTAACAAGCACCTATTAACTAGGTTTAAGTTTATACCATCCCACTTTAGCAAAATCATAAAGATTCCATCAACATAATCATAAACCACGAACCACAATTTATTTAATCTTCAAGTTTTATTATCATGTGAGGGTCCAAGCCACTCTTAACCGTGAGTACGGCTGTTATAACATTTTTACACTCTACAGAGGTTGTAGACTTTACCCACAAATCGTGTTCCCCTGAGTCGCCCGGGTTTGCAAGGCCCTTAAACACTTCCGAGGTGAGTGGCGAGGGTACACTACGAAGCCTTTACAAAGACATGTCGAGAGCTAGGCAGTCCGCTAGAGTTTCAGTAGCGGCGTGGTCCGTAAACCTCCCTAATGGTCAGCTCCTTAGCAAAGGCAGCTACCCCAAGAGGACCGGGCTATGACCCCTATCACCGACCCCCTCCTTGCCCTTTCGGTAAGGCCACCAGCAAACTACACATCTAATTAATTGGCTAAGGTCAGAGCCATATGACTTTGTGGTTGCACTGTTCACTTGGGTGGTTCTCCATGTTCCCATTAATCAAAGTTGATCTTGAAATTATGCGATAACAACAATATAAAACGTGATCAACATCATTAAAAGAGTAAACCAATACCAATCCCAAAGTTTGTAACTAAGCGTAACTACCCAACATGAATAGTAAACCCAGGTGTTTCAAGGTTTGGGGTAAAAGACTAGGTATGTCCTTAGCATAGGTAACCCATCAAGTTTATGCAAGCAACATTGAAGTAAAGTGAATTTTCATGCTGTTGTTGGGATCAAATAGAATATGCAGGGGAGGAAATCCACTTGCCTTCTTCAAACAGCTGCTGATTCTCTTCCTCGTAAGCTTGCTCTTGATTTGACTCGAACGTCACGTTGTCTACGCGATCACACAAACAAGCATACACAAACAAATAAGAAACAATACAATAAACAATACAAACAGAAAGTAAAAAAATACTAAAGTTGTAGTTCATGATGCAAGGATCAGGTGGGCTCAAGAATCGCTGAAATCGGAGTTGAAACGATGAAGATATGGCTAAACAATGATCTAAGGGCCTAACTACGAGAGTTTTGAACTTCCAAGACTAAATCTGAAGAAGTTAGGGGCTAAAACATAGTTAAACCTTACACAAAGGGTCGGGGTGCAAAACTAGAGGTTTTGGACGGCGGGTACTAATTCTAGAAAAGTCAAGGGTCGGAACAGAAAAAGAAAGGGCTCAACTCTAATTATTTTCTACTGATCTGGACTGCGGGTTGATTCCTGGAAAACCTAGGGGTCTTTTTGCGAATGTTACGAGGACGGCTAGGGTCGGGTGAATCTAATCCGTTAGATCAGCATCGAGCGACGGGTCGGGCAAATCGGCGGAGTAAGGGTCGGGCGAATCGGCGGTGTGAAGAGAGGGTCGGATAAATCGGCAGTGTAGAGTGAGGGTCGGGCGAATCGGCGGAGTAAGGAAAAGGTCGGGCGAATCGGAGCTTTGCTGGGCGTCGGCGGCGAGCGAGTGCGGCGGCGGACGGCTGGAGCTTCACCGAATCCGGTGTTCCGGGGCTCGATTCAAGCTGGGTTTTTGCCGGGAAGGGAGTGGGCGGTACGGCGAAGGTGAGGGCGGTCACGGGATGGCTGTGCGGTACGGCGAGTCGACGGAGAAGCGGCAACACGGGACGGCGGCGATCCTCCTATGTGCGACTTCCAGTGGCGTGCGTCGGTGTTGAGTAGAGGAAAGGGTTTGAGGATGGCTCTGGTTGCAAAGCGGGGCTCTGGCGGGATTTTATTGGGCGGGTTGGCCGGGAGTAAGGAAGGCGGCGGCTCTCATGAAGGAAAGGGCGGAACTGTGGCTAGTAAGGCAAGCCTGCATCGCGAGGAAGGAAAGAGAGACGCGGGCGACGGCGCGAAGTTGATCCGGACTCGGGGTATGAAAGAAAGAAGGAAGGAGAAGGGATGCGGACGATGGCGCGGCGTGCCTGCTGTCGCGGCGGAGAAAAGAAACAGAGGAGCGGGAGCGATGCGGAGCAGAGGAAGAAGAAAGGAAAGAAGGAAGAAGGCGCTGACAGGTGGGTCCCAGCTGTCGGTGGAAGAAAGGGTCGGGTGAGCAGATCGGCCGCTGAGTTGGGCCGCGGGAGAAGAAAGGAAGGAGAAAAGAAGGAATGGGCTGGGCTGAAAGAAAGAATAGGAGAAGAAAAGAAATAAAGATGCATGCACAATTTTATGTTATAACTTTTATAAAAATACTTTTAAAAATTTTAACTCCTATATTTTTGGGTGTTACAGTTTAACTCTATTATTAAAAATCAGCTGAGCTTCAATAAAATGATAGAAACTCAAGTAGCTCAGCTGGCCTCATCTTGCCCTAATCATAACTAGGGAAAGCTACCCGGGCAACTGGAAGTGAACCCCAAGGAAAGTTTGAACGTGGTGACTACGCAGACTGGAAAGTCCACGTAGGATCCACCCCATCCGCAGGATGCACGTATACGGCGGAAGACTGTAACTGCTAGGGATGCCGAAGCTGAAGATGAAGTGCAAGAGGAGGCCGAAGAATCCAACACCATTGCTACCCAGGGAGAAACCGAGGAAGTCCCAAGGGCTTCCCGAGAGTACCACGATACAACCGCCTTACCGTTTCTGGAACGGATAAGGAGGTCAGTGGCCGGTGAGCAATTCGGCAAGTTTGTCGAGTAATTAAGAAGCTCTTTGTCAATATACCGCTTCTTGATGCTATGCAGGTTCCCATGTATGCCAAGTATATCAAGGATATCCTTGGAAACAAGAAGACCCTGCCAAACACTGAGGTTGTGCAACTTACGGAGGAGTGTAGCACAGCTATACTCGATCCTCTCCCGGAGAAGAAGAAAGACCCAGGATGCCCCACCATCACATGTTCAATCGGAGCCCAACATTTCAAACACGCTCTTTGTGATCTAGGAGAAAGCGTCAGCATCATGCCAAAGGTAGTTTATGAAACTTAGCCATTATGTGCTTGCTCCTACTGCCATGTGTTTGCACCTAGCGGACCAATCGGTTCGTTATCCCAGGGGGATCGCTGAAAATATTCCAGTGAAAATATGGAACTTTTTCATCGTCGTTGATTTCGTCATCCTCAACATGGAAGTCGACACCAAGACCCCTCTCATTCTGGGAAGACCGTTCTTGAGCACGGCGAATGCACACATTGATGTGGGAGCTGGAGAAATCCAGCTCAACATTAATGGGCAGAAGGAGAGATTCGCCTTCAGATCGAAGGTCGAAAAATGCTCACAGGTCAAAACATTCAATCGGAAGAAGAAATCCGAGAAAGAGTCGGAGAAGCCATCAACCCCATCCATCGAAGCCCTCATCAAATTCGTGGAAAGTCTGCGGATTCGAGAGGAGATCAAGGTGCATAACTAGAGGAACGGGAAGCGAAGAATCCAGCATAAGAAATTTCTGGAGCTCGAGAAGAAAGAGATCGAAACAAGCAAGCCCACAGGTCAAAACATTCAATCGAAAGAAGAAATCCGAGAAAGAGCCGGAGAAGCCATCAACCCCATCCATCGAAGCCCTCATCGAATTTGTGGAAAGTCCGCGGATTCGAGAGGAGATCAAGGTGCATAACTAGAGGAACGAGAAGCGAAGAATCCAACGTAAGAAATTTCTGGAGCTCGAGAAGAAAGAGATCGAAACAAACAAGCCCATAAACAAAATGTGGCAAAGGAAAGTGTCATCACCGACAACAACTCCATCCGATGACGACAATCGAACCCAAGGTATGGAGAGTCCTGCTCCAGACTCGAAACCCGAGCTCTCGCCATGAGGTAACATGGTAGTTATCCATTCTTTGCATTTGCATATAGGATAGTTTATTTCTATGCATCATTTATTTCAACTTCATCGTAGCATGTTTAAATTTCTGCAAAGTGCATTTTTATTTTTTGAAATTTTGTTTCAGTTGCACTACATAAAAGAGATCAAAAATTTTTGGCCGGTTTGCAGGCCGGCCGGCCCCACATGTCATCCTCTGGCTAGTGTGCAGCTACAGGGAAGAAAGAGCAATCAAGCCTGAACGTGCATGTGCGGGCCATTTAACCCCATCATGAATTGTTGGCCTCTCTTTGCACCGTTCACGTCCCATCGTGCAACATTCTCGCTTGAGTGCTCATGCAAGAATGAGGCATGATGAACAAGGAGCGTGCATGAGAAAGCAGAGAGCGAGGCGGTGCAGCATCAGGCCTACTCGCCCCATCAGGGCCGGTCGGCCTCACCTTCACCGGTGCCATCCCATCGCCACCAAACACGGCATCATCACCTGCAAGTCTACACTCAGGAAGACGAGGTGGAGCTCCCGGCGTCGTTCATGAGCCGACCGGCCTACCTCATGCGCGCGCCTATAAAATCTGCAGCTCACGACGTCTCTCGTTGCACCCTCAGCTCAAGTACGCAGGCATCTCTCTGAGTTCGAGTCTCTCTTCTCCCTTCCTAAGTATCCTTGCTCCATTAAGCTCTTGGAGCTAATTAGGCAAAGGTGCTTAGTGCTAGCTCACCCACAAAAATAGAATAATCTAGTAGCTAATAGCCAAAAAAATCAGTGCTAACTTCTGCTTAGCCAAGAAAAATACCAAAAATATTCTCCGTCTTTGAATAAAGCTTTGGCACGCTTGAACGATGAATGTCTGTGGTGGTTCATTTCCCACAAGGACAACTGACGACTAACAAATTTTTGTTTAGTCCTTCGAGTATTTTGTGCATACTAATCTTTTGTAGGCCAGTGTAAAAATATTAGGGCCAGAACCTATCTCTAGCTAAACTTTTTAATAAAACTTGTTTATGACATGAAGTAATAAAACTAAATTGTAACTGCTGTTGTTGTGATTCATGTGGTGAAATGTTTTTAGAGCTGTTGTATTAATGCCTAAATACCACAGAAAAAGTTTAGAACCTTTTTCCTCTTTGTAACCTATTTATAAAATTTTGTGGTAGGAAAAGTGCACTAATTCAAATAATTAGTTTTTGTGCTTGGAAAATATTCAACTTTTTCCTGTAGCACACTTTAGAGTAGCTCTTGCTGTATAAAAAGTTTCATATACAGAAACCCTGTAAAACATCTTGTAGAAATTAATCTTTATTAAACTAGGTGTATCTTGTCCTATTTATTATGCTTTGTATCTTGCACAATAAAATCTGAAACATTTACAGTAGTACATATAGGAATAGATTAACACCCTGTAAAAGTTTTAGCTTCAATACATGAATGGTTGGTTCTGTATAAAAATAACTATGTTCTAGTAGTAGCTGTGTATCACCTTTTTCATAATTTTTCTGCTGCGTAAAAATGTCTAAAATTCTTTTCAGTAATTTTGTCTCTGTATAATGTGCTCTAAATAAAAATTTCATCACCAGAAGTTACCTAATCGGTAAGCTTAAGTACCGCATTGAACCGAGGCCGGAATATACTCCCCACCGTCTTGAATTCGTTCACATCTAGCTAATGGCGGGTGCATGTGCCGCCATGGCCGGGCCATGGGGACGTGTAGTCGAGGGCGGTGGGCCTATTCCGTGAAGCGGGAATTGAAGAAAAAAGTTGCACGTGTAACTCAGTGAGTAACCACGTGAGGTGTGTTTAGGTTTCCCTTGCAAGGTTAAGAAATTCGATTCGAATCGTCCATTTCTCGCGGTTATTGAGACTGCTTGACCCTTTTACCACATAGAGTAAGAAGAGGAACAATGATGATGATTAATCTTGTTGGATGCAAAATAATTCTTCCACCATGTATGATATTGGATAGTTGCTTATCTAGAATGGTTAAAGAAAGCTAGAACTTGGAGCTAAAATTTGAAAGTAAGGACCTACTCATATGTGCTTTTCGGCAAAACAAACCCCTCAAGCCAAAAGCCTTGCATGTCTAGGAGACGACTAAGTATATTCCACTAGTCGGGTAAGCCTTGCTGAGTATTAGTATACTCAGCCTTGCTTGTGGCTTGTTTTCAGGTGAAACTTTCGAGGATATGATCGCTAGTTTGACTTGGCCTTGTACCCTTCCTCCTGGTTGGTCGGTGGAATGGGATACGCCCCCGGCCAACGGTGATAATGCCGAGTGATGTCTCATACGGGCTTCATCGAGACATCCTGTATCGTCGAGTAGTTATCGTTATTTTTCCACTGCTTTGAACTCTGAAGAACTTATTTATTTTGAACTCTGAAGTACCTTGTTTACGAATTTGAACTCCGTTGTAATAACAATCTGTGATGAACCTGTGTTGTATAATTTGTGGAATGTTGTATCCTCTGGGCTCACCTTTGTGTGAGTACATGTATGTATGGTTTCGATCGTCAAAAACCGTGGTTGTATCGGGAGGTTACCCGACAGACCGGTGGATTATTCCGTTTGAAGTGCGAGTTAGCCCTGATTGCCCTTGTGGTGATGGTTAGCGCGCTTGAGCCGGATTAATTCAAGTGGTTCTGCCACACTCTTAGATTCCTAGCAAAATGGCTCTGCATGGTTGTCCACCCGCGCTCCGATTTCCGCCTCTACAGTCTCCCTGAGCTGCAGTGTCTTTTTGCTATGGCTAAAAAGATAAAGTTTTGTCCCATCATGAGCATGTTGGCTCATTGGCAAAAGATGATCGCGGGTAGAAGTCCCATCGACATAACCTCCTTGGTTACGCGCATCGCTGCGCATGTCGGTGCGTTGGGTCACTTACTTGCCTTTGACGGAAGCAAACCAGTACCGAGTAGGCCTAGAGCATTTTGTGCAGGGACATATGATGAGCGAGGGGCCAGGTAACTCTCTCTTCATGTGTTACCCTAGGTATGACAGAGAAATCAAGCTCCCATGCCCGAAACTCTCTCTCTCTACTCGGTCAAGCGCTCTTACAAATGGAGAAGAAGGAGCCAGCACATCGCAGTGTTGCCGGTCCGGCGACACGATGACGGGTTCGGCTCAGTACCGAGTAGGAGCAGGCAGGACCATCACACCAGGCAGGTAGTCCTTAGATGAACTTCGAGGAGACCGACGAGAAGTACACTCAGGGTGGCGCGAGCACTGCCGGAGGCACCACTGAGTATGGTGAAGATCAGGGACCCTACTACCCCCTAGGTATGCAGAGTTCTTATGGTCCGCAGGTGGGTCCGTTGAGCTCAGCGCGATACGGTTATGAGAACCCGATCATGCGGGGAATCATGAACCTAACGACCTAGGTCAACACCTTGGGCCAGCAGCAGGACCAGATCAGCCAGGACCTTGTGCACAGCACCGACCTCACCCAGCAAAGCTGGGGGATGAACACTTCCAAGCTCCACGACATCTCCGGCATCTTCACCCATCTGGACCTTGGCCCAACCACCAGCAGCAGTAGCCGCCACAGCAGCATTACCCGCAGCAGTACTATCCGTACCCGCAGCAATACTACCCATATCCGCCGCGGCATTATATGTACCAGCAGCATCACCACGACCCCAACCAGCAGAACTAAGCTTCAGCTATGCTTGGGGGTATATCCAGGTAAGTCGTTTGACCCATCCTTTCATTCCAAGAATTGCCATACCTTAACGAAAATAATAATAATAATAATAAAATTTGAAAAAAAAAATGTGTTTCATGCTTTGAATAAATGGAACTCCTAATTTTTTATTTGTGGAAATCAATGTGAGCTCTACTTCCGGAAATGATGAATAGTTGCTCTGTTCATGCTCTGCAAGTGCCTCGTATATAACTTTTTACTCTCCTAGTACTTGATTTTATTGGCACTTGGTAATATTTTCATTGAAAATTCATGGTTTGTGGGAGGATGAGCTTGATTTCCAAGTCTAAGTTGTTGGGAAATTTGAGATAGTGAAACTGGAGTAAAACTGCATTCTCTAGTATGGAACCTCTCGGAATTTGTTTAAAATAAAATTATGGAAAAGAGAACCCCTTTGGTTTACATGTCCTATCCAGAGCCATAATGTTTTACTACTTGAGCTATAGTATGCTATCTTGAGTTGCTTTGAGCTCTGCCGAATGGTGAGTCTGTTCGAGAAAAGGTGTTTGTCATCTACCGATCTTTCTCCTTTGTGTACCCCTTGTTTTGCTAGCCTCAAAAATATCTGGCTTATCAATCACGTACTCTAGGTATTGATTTCCACCTTCGCCAGATAATCTCCATTCATACCACAGCCCAAAATCTCCACAGTGAACCTATCCATCCAAGAAAGGTCTACTCCAACAAACACTCCCTCTCAATATCAGTTGGCTGTCATGAGAATATGGGTCATCTTCAAAAAAAAAGAAAAAAAAGAAAAAACAAGGCACAAAGGAGATAAGACCCATATCTCTCCACAATTTTTGAGAATCAAGGGATGAAAATAAAAAGACCAAAATTTCCCAATTGTGAGTCCATTCTCTCCCTCTTCCCTGAACATCATACCTCCCATAAGATCAGGATTTGATCGGGTACCAATCTCATGTGAACCACTCTTCGGCTCGGCAACAAAGGTAACCAAGGTATGCCATAGTCTTCCTACCTATGAACTCCACATATCAGCCTTAGAAGTAGGAAGAAGATGGTTAATCTCCGACCATGCTGAGGACTATACACCTTGAGCGACTTTGAGAGCACCATAGGGGAATCTTAAACCATCCTTTTAAAACTTGCAAAAAAAAGTCCGAGAAAGGAACCAGAATAGGAAGTAGGAAAACTCTGGTGGAAACTGTTTAGTCTCTAAACCGCTCAAGATGAGGGATGAAATGCGGATAAGCCCCACACTCCGAACCAAGGTATGAGCCAGCATTTTCAAGGTACATACGGGTTAGAGTAATATGCTATGCACAAGGTACCTGCAAGGGGTGAATATTGATGCAACTCTTGATCCGCCGAGCCCAAGTTTCAGCCTTGCTCGAGGACGAGCAAGAGTTTAAGCTTGGGGGTGTGTTGACGGCCATTAAATTACACTTTGTCCATCAACTTCTCGAGAATAAATAGAGCTTTGTGTCATGTTACATACATATTTTGTTTGTTCTAATAAAGTTCCACAAGTTTTGGATGAGTTGTGAATGCAGGGACAGGCGTATTAAAAATGAGGCAAAACAGGAAAAATTCCAGGCCGGCCGGCCTGGCACTTCACCCAATCGATCTAGGGGCAAGGAAACACACTTACCTTGATCCTGAGCTGTGCACTTGAAGTCGGTTTGATTAGATGACCCGGAAGGCTTCACCGATGGATTAAAGGGCCCACCTGCATGCAAGACTTGGGCAAAATCCTGAGATTCGCCTCCCTGGACGAAGCACAAGCGTTGATCATCAAGTCGTTGAAACAGAGGGACGAAATGCGCTGAGGTCAGGCCGGCCGGCCCCTAATTATCAAACCTCGAACTAACGCAACTGCCACTGACACCAGGAGAGAAGGGCGATGCCAAGTGGCACAAATCCCAGGCCGGCCGGTCTGGGAGAGGCTGGCCAGCCCCACTTTGTAGCCGCTCGAGCTCAACTTCGCATGGAAGTTACCTCAACCGACAAAGTGGCGTCTAAGCTAAGTATCAACCTTAGCACTGACCTACAAGAGCTATAAATAGAGGGTCACCCATCACTTGTAACACGCACCAAGGAGTTCTCACTCATTTCACTTGCTAGAGTTACGTTTAGTAGTCTGGGAGTTAGAGTGGAGTCGAGCTTGTCTCGGGATTCCGGAGTCGTCATCGGAAGTCTGGTATAGCTCTTGTATCTTTCCCTTTGACATTTATCAATATAAGTTATCTTCTTTATCTTTTCAAGTCAGCTTTACTTTCCGCATTTATTTATCTTTCCAAGTAATCCAGCTTGTGTGGGGAAGTTCTATCCTCCAGCTTAGGCTTTGTTATCTTTCTTGTTTTATCGGGATCTTACCTTACGGGTTTTCTCGCCTAGACTAGGGAGCTTAAGTTAGGTCCCTAGGTTGAGGGGGATTTCTCTTGAAGGCCTCAAGAGACATCCTAACACCGAGTGCAGACATGGTGTCTGGCTTAGTGTTAGCTAGGAAGTGTGTTTCACCCCACAGAACAGTGTGGTAGGCGGCAGGTGGTGGCAAGTGTTCTAGGAGTCTTTCTCGCTCGTTGTCCTCCCAGCTACTTACCGCTCTAAGGTTTAGAGTCTCCTATGTCAAACAGTCATTGCCTAGCCATTTATCCTATCATATCTTATCTGGCTTAGCCCCACTAAGTTAGTCAATGGATATCTCTAGTGAAGTTTATTACTCGTTCATTCGATAGTCTTTAGACCACAATGCTTCCCCGTGGAAATTTATGATACCCTGGAATACTCCAAGGTGAATTGCTACAGTGGTGGATTCTGTGCGCTTGTGGAACACATATTCTATTGGGCATAAGAAACGCCAACAATGGCTTCCTTGTCCTTATAGAACCATTGTTTCGCCTTCCCTGATGACGTTAGCTGCGATCCTCCGTATCACTAAGATTTTACACAGCTTGAGGAAGTTCTGGAGATGTGCGTTGGCGTCCTCATTTGGCTTGCCGTGGAATGGGCTAGCCTGCACCATGTTAATGACACTTGATTTGAGCTTAAAATTCACGTCCTTGACTTCGACATTCGGTCTGGTGGCCACGTTGTTTACCGAGGGGACGAAGAAGTCACGAAGAGTATTTACGGCCATAATGGTTGATGGTGCTTGAACGACTGGTTCGGTTGCCGAGAGAATCATTTGAGGAGGGACGATGTGAGGTCGGACCCTTATCACAAGCTTATCTGGATTTTCAACGAAGTTTTTCGGCAAGGAGAAACCAGTCATACACTACCCTATTTTTATCCAGCAGGAGAAAACAAAAGCAACATTAGCCTGTATAAGCAATAGATATTTCTTAAACACGTTGCCAAGATTATGTATTAGTAAATCTTTTAACCAATGCCATCCCTGGCAATGGCGCCAGAAATGCTTGTTGGTATTTCCTAACGTCATCACGAGGATTGTAAGTCCCAGGCAACAGCGCCAGAAATACCGTGGTGGTATGTCTTAACGATTCCAGAATGAATCCACAAGCGCACGGATATGCCGTTGTAGCATTTGACCCGAAGAGTATTCGGGTATCGTTTTTTAATATTTTCCTGTAGGATGGCATGGTGTAAAAGAGTTCACTAGGTACGTAATCAAGACAAAAACGTAGGATGGCATGATGTAAAAGAGTTCACTAGGTTCATAATCATGACAAAATGGTTAAGCTATAGACTATATTTCGTACAGGGGTAAGTCATGATAAATGATAGATATGGGTAATGTGACACACACACTCAAGCCAAGGTCAAGAATAAAGAATAACGAATAAACCAAAGGTTAGCGGGAGCATATGTGACACCCTAGGTATCTAAAAGATTAAGCAAAGATCCAAACCTTGAAACCAATCACAAAAGAGCAAGAAAAGTATGAAACCACCTATCAACTATACCTTGCAGCCAAATGAATATGTGTATATATATATATGCAGGAAACAATTGAACCCACAAAATAAAACCCTTGTAACTTTCAAAATTTATAACAAATGACTCTGAAAATTTAATGGCACGTCTGTCATAATAGGACCAACAAAATTCTAGTTGAACTCAAAAGCTAAAAGTGCAAAAATCCACATGAAATGACGTGTCATTTTAATACCTATTTTTGGAAATTCAAAATAACTTTTTATGCACTGCTCAAATGAAGATGGTCATAAAAGAGAAAATGTTTGTCTTGAAAAGTTGAGCAAAATTGGTATTCAAATGTTTTTGTTTTGACCTCGGGATGGATGAGTTTTAACATCTTTTTCCACCCAGACCCCTACTATTTTGTGTTTCACACACCAGTCCCATCATCTTCTCCCTCCTCTCTCCTCCCCTGCCCTGTCCCATCGCCGGCAGGCCAGCTGGCCGGCGCAACCGAGCCCTCCGGTCATGTGGCTCTGCCAGCAACCGGAAGATCTCCAGCTAGCCCAAAAAATCTCACTCTCTCCCTCCAAAACTCTCCACGCGGCGACATTCCTCTATCGCAGGCGCTGCCGGCGCCACGACGAGCCCCCGTTGGCGCCAGCTGGGCCATCCGCCCCGGTTTTGCCCCCTGTCTCGTCTTCCCCCTGCGGCTCAAGCACAGGCTGCCATTCCCTCTCCCGCACCTATAAAAGCCCACCCTGAGGCACCTCTGTTCGTCGCCCCCAACCTCCAACTCTGACGAGCAGTCCCCCGTGCGTGGACGCACCAATCCACCCCCGCATTGCCCAAAACAACCCTTTCCCCACCTTCTCCACCTCACCCCAAAGCTGCACAGCCGTTCCCCACGTCATCCCCCTCACCGGACCGTTGCCCCCGCCATCCGCACCCACCACCGGCTCTGTCCCACCGTCGGCAGGCCACCTCAGTCCATCCCTTCCCCACCCAAGACCTCAAACAGGTGCGGTTTGTTTCTCCCTTGCATCTCCCACCTTCATCCCTCACCATCGGCCACCCTAGTCGCCGGATTTTGGCCGGCAGTAGCCGTTTCCCTTGTACCATGGACCCATCTGCGTAGATTTCAATCTTTCTGAGAAGTTTTCTGTAAATCTCAGGGACTCATCTGTGAACCTGGAACAAGAACTTGAAAACCAATCTATTAACTTTGATGATGCATAACAACTCACAGAAAAATCCTAAAAATACAAGCTATGATGTTCTAGGATCCTTAAGTTGAGATCTACAACATTGTAACAGGACTTTGCATCTGTTTCCACATGTTTTTAGATGTGGATTTAAATCAAGTTTAAATGGCTTTTAATTGTTCCAGGAGATTCAAGAAAGAACTGCTCATAAAATGTTGATGGTAGCTTTAGTGCTAAAAGTTTAATCTGTTATAAAAATTTCATGCTTTAAATCCAAGCACAACCAGTGGTTTCGAGTGCTTTTGTTATAAGCTAGATCCCTTTTAAAATTAATTGTTAACCTCTGATTCTTGCACAAGAAATCTCTTCAAAAAAATGTGAAGTAAACTACTCATGCAAGTAAATTTGTTCAGAAAAATGTGGAACACCAGTTTCTTGCATGGTCGTTCTATGCAAGTAGATCTTAATTATAAAAATAACTGTTTAATAAGCTTTTCATGAGTAACCTACTGAATAAAAATGGCTAAATCTATTACAGTAAGGTTGTACTTAAGTAACAAACTCTACATACAAATCCCAACTCTGGAGCTACTTTTACGAGTAGTTCTGCAACCCAGAAACTACCCCTGCGAGTGGTTTGGGTCAACCAATGCTCCCTGTTGAAAATGGCCGTCCAACATGCACAACCACACGCTCACTTAATGAATCAGTTAAAATAGATAAGTACTCGATAAATGATTGCCCAGGAAAAAGAAAATAAAGTAATTGACTACTTAACTTAAGTTTTGACTACTTTATAAAGCAATCTTGTACCAGTAAAACCACTCATACTTGTGCATTCATATAGACTCGACTACTCTCGCGGACGGGATCTACAATCTAGTGCCTGAGTCCGAGAGTGAGCAGCAAGTAGCTCAGGGTAATCCAGCAGCAGCCGCTGAAGACTTGGACCAACCTTCGGAGGAAGCCCCGACTAGTTTTATACAAGAAGGCAAGTCCCGGTGCATGATCCCATTTTTTAAATTATGCAACTGTTGTTTCTTTTTGCCTGTGCATTTTAAGTTCATAGGAGTTGATTGGAACCCTAGGTACATGATCCTAGGTACCTTTGTAATGACTACTAGAATAGGGAGATCGAGTAGATTCTATGCTAATAGGTACGATAAAAGTCGAGTAGTTTCCTGCTACTCGCGAGAACTATAGGAGTTGATTGATTTACCGCATACTGCAACTATAAGGTTGGAAGGCGGGGCTGCGGTAAAGTACTCATGGTTGAAGCCCCGTCTGAGTATTGAGAAAATGCTAAGGTCGTAGTGTGTGGTAGTGGTGGTTAAGCTTTTGAAAGTACTAACCACATGTCGAGAATATGGTAATCGGTAAGATTAAGTACTCGATTGATCTGGTGCATGGACAGGTTGCACCGTCTCGACGCTGTCCCATGGGCCCAATGGTGAGTGCAAGAGGGGTCATGTTCCAGCATCGTCCGTGGTTCATGGACCTTTTGTACTTGATGCTGGTGGTCCTCATCCATAAAACGGGGATAAAGGGGAAAAGTTGCATGTGTGACTCTTGGAGTAACCACATGACGTGTGTTTAGGTTTCCCTTGCAAGGTTAAGAAATTTGATTCGAATTGTCCATTTCTCACGGTGATTGAGACTGCTTAATACTTCTGCTACATAGAGTAACAAGAGGAACTATGGCTATGATGAAACTTGTTGGATGATTAATTGTTTTCCACCATGTTTGATTAGAGATAGAAGCTCATCTAGACTGGTTAAATGAACTAGAATATTGAAAGCTAAAATATGAAATTAAGGACTTACTCTTTGTTGCTTTTCAGCAAAAGAAAACCCTAGAACCTCAGAGCCTTGCATGATTAGTAGTCGGCATTTCTATACCACTAGTCGGGTAAGCCTTGTTGAGTCTTAGTATGCTCAGCCTTGCTTGTGGCAATATTTTCAAGTATGTCTGTTGAAGCTATGGTAGCCGGTTTGGCTTGGCCGAGTGCTTCGCCGACTAGTTGGACGGTGGAATGGGATCCTTCCCCGACTAGTAATGACACTGCCGACGATAGTTAATCGTGTTTTTATTTCCGCTGCAGTAAAACTCCGAATAAAGTTTGTATGTAATAATTAATGTCCGACTAGTACTCAAGTGGTATCTTTCAACATGTAATAATTAATGTCCGACTTGTGCTTTTAAAATTTGTGGAATGTTGTAATCTCTGGACTTGCCTTCGTGCGAGTTATGTGTATGCTTGGTTTCGATCGAGATATTGAGTGGTTGCATCGGGATCTACCAGATAGACTGTCGGATTAATCCGTTTGAAGTGCATAGGGGCCAGTGCATTTTCAAGGATGATGGTTGGTGCACTTGAGCCGGGTTAATTCAGGCAGTTCTGCCACAGCATAGGCATACAAACAGAGTCCTAAAGCATCTATTCATACAAGCAAGGGTTACACAAGGCACAAGGTTAGGGCTCCAAGCTAAGACTCCAGATATCAGCAAGAATGTCCCGCACCGATGTACAACCAGTCCTGTTACATCTTTCAGAACTCCTACACCATACCCGAACGTGGGGGAGTGCACTAACCACGACAATTCCGCCGTAGTGGATGGACAGGGCTGTCACCACTTGCTGTCTACCCCTATAACATCGTGGAGCATGGTCATATCTGTGGTAGAACCGCCCGAATTAAACGAGCTTAAGTGCACTAACCATCACCATAGAGGCATTCCAGGCTAACATGCACTTAAAATGGAGTAAGACGACAGTCTATCGAGTAACATCCCAATGCAACCACTGGAATTTCGATCGAGACAATGCATACATACAACCCACACGAAGGTGAGCCCAGAGATTACAACAATCCACAAATTTTACATCATAGAGTTCAGATGAATTATTATTACAAAGCAAGTTCGAATTCATACATAAACAAGTACTTTCAGAGTTTAATAGTGCAACAAAAATTAGACGATAGTTCTAACAACGATACAAGATATCATGATGAAGCCCGTACATGACATCATTCGACATAAACATCTTTGGCGTGGGATGGATCCAATTCCACCGACCAACCAGGAGGAAGCGTACACGGCCAACTCAAACTAGCAACCATATCCTCAAAGGTCTCACCTGAAAACAAAGCCACAAGCAAGGCTGAGTATACTAATACTCAGCAAGGCTTACCTGACTAGTAGTATATACTTAGCCGACTTCTAAACATGCAAGGCTTTTGGATGAGGGTAGTTTTGCCAAAAAGCATCTAAGAGTGAGTCCCTGCTTTCAAGTTTTAGCATCAAGTTCTAGTTGATTCACCATTCTAGGTAAGCAACTATCCAAATCACACATGGTGGAAAATAATTAACTGAGCATCCAACCAGATTAATCATCATCATTGTTCCTCTTCTTACTCTATGTGGTAAAAGGGCTAAGCAATCTCAATGGCCGTGAGAAACGGATGATTCGAATCAAATTTCTTAACCTTGCAAGGGAAACCTAAACACATATCATGTGGTTACTCACAGAGTCACACGTGCAACTTTTCCCCTTTCTTCCCGGGTTGTGGATCAGGGCCACCCCCTCGAGTACAGAGGTCCACAAGCCACGGTACAGCGCCGGGCCGTGGCTGCTCTTGCACTCACCATGTGCCCATGGGAACGACGTCAAGAGGGTGAGGATATTATCCACTCGCTGGTCCGATCAGGTACTTAAGCTTACCGATTACCATATTCTCGGCATGTGGTTTAGTACGTTCAAAAACTTAACCACCACTACCACACACCGCGACCTTAGCATTTTCGCTAAACAGACAGGGCCTCAATCATCAATAGGAACATCGTAACATAGCTCCGTCCGTCGACCTTATGATTCCAACATAAGTAAAACAAACAACTCCTATATCTCGCGAGTGACAGAAAATCACTCAACTTTTACCGGAGTCCTATTAGCATGGCAATCTAGCGACTGACACCGACTAGTGTTCATAGCATAGTTATTGGGATCATACAACTAGGGTTTCAATCAACTCCTACAAACTTAATGCACAATATCATATACAAATAAAAGTTGCATAAGTTTAAAAGTAGGGGTTATGCTCCGGGACTTGCCTTCTTGAGCAAAACTAGTCGGGGGTTCTTCCGAACATTGATTCGGGTCTTCAGCAACTTCAGTTAGATTAACCTGAGCTTCGCACTGCTCACTCTCGGACTCAGGCACTAGCTTGTAGGTTCCGTCGGCGAGAGTCGTTGATTCTATATGAATGCATATGTATGAGTGGTTTTAATGGTACAAGATAAATAACTATTTCACTATAAAGTTGTAATTCAACAAAACTCAAGTTAAGTTGTAAAGCACTTCATTTCCTCTTCCTTGGGCAGTCATTTATTGAGTACTTATCTAGATTAACTAACTTCATTAAGGAGTGAGTGGTTTTGTCCTTCCATAAACGCCCATTTTTCAAAAGTAAGCATGCATTAAAACAAAACTACTCATAGAGGTAGTTTCTGGTGTTGAAATTTTTATGCAGAGCACATTACTTAACCCCACAGTAAAATTTTTAGTCATTTTCATTCAGCAGATTAATCATGAAAAATACATTAAACAGCTACTGCTAGGATCAAGATCTATTTATACAGAACAAACCATGCAAGAACTGGTGCTCAACATTTTACTGAGCACTCCTAAACTTATGGTGAGTCTACTATAAATTTTTCAGGTTTAGTGTGCAAGATATAGAGCATAGAAAATAAATCAAGATACATCTACATTAATCAAGATTTGTTTCTACAGGTAGTTCCACAAGGTTTCTATATCTCAAACATTTTCCAACCTGATAATCTACTTAAAGTTAGTCTCTGGTTAAAATTTCATATTTTTCTAAGCACCAGAACTAGTTACTTTGATTTAATGTAGTTTTTCTTAACTAAAAACATATGAGCAAGTTAGACAGAAGTAAAAGGTTCCAAACTTTGTCCATAGCATTTATGCATCAAAGCTACTCTACTGTAAAGGTTTCAACCTTAAAATATCTGTAGAACAGCATCAACAAATAAGATCCAACAAAAACTACTTGTACAGACATGCTCTGGCCTTAAAATTTTGACACAAGTCTTAACAAGTAGAGACTAGCTTACAGTCCAAAAATCATTCACAGTACTAGCCTAGATCAAAAGATACATTTATGGGCTATTTAAAACAAGATTAATTTTAGATCAAGTTTTAGTTTGTAACTAGTCATCCATTTGTGCAAAAGTAGTCGGGTTCGTCAAGAGGGTCACAACAAATTTTAGTTTGCATTTTTCTAGTTTTTTTAGGATTTTAGATTGATTTTAAAAGTGGCAGCCTCTTGAAATAAAAAGTACTTAGGTTCTCGCAGATAGGTCCCTGGATCTAGCAGAAAGGACCCCAAAAATAACTTCGTGAGTGCAATGTAGTCCCTGGGCGGGGCTGCCATGGTTGGCGGTCAAATCCCAGCGAGGAAACTAGTCGGCGGCGAGGGGAAAGGGGTGGGGGAGCACGAGGAGGTCGAGGGGAACCTGTAGGTGTGATCGGTTGGGGCTAGGGTGGCCAGAGTTGGGCTGCCGGCGGTGAGCAGATGCTCCGCCGAGGTGTGGGCGACAGGCGGCGGTAGTCTGGCGACAGAGGGCGGCGTGGGGAAGTCGGGGAGAACCAATAGGTCGAGGGCGACCCGTTTAGAGCCTCGGTTTGGGCAGAGGAGGAGTGGAACGTGGGGCTCGACGGCGAGGTCGAGTGGTGGCATTAATGGTAGGGTGGTGGTGGTTCTCAGGCATGTGTGAGCAGGGTCTCAGTGCAGCCCTTTTATAGGCGCAGCCGGGACAAGGTCGTGGCAAGGGTGCGGCGTAGCTCGGCCGACGGGAATCGACGGCCATGTGGCGCGCGCGAGCTAGCAGGGGTGGGATACGGGGCGGGGCAAATCGCCGGCAGCAGGCCCGGTCGGCGGCTGGTCGGGGCCCGTTGGGGGTCGCGCCTTGGCGCGGCTTGCCCGGGCACGCACCGTCGGCCAGGTGGCCGGCGGCTGCTGCCCCTCGATGGGACAGTACAGGGGAGGGGAGAGGGGAGAGAGAGAGAGAGAGAGAAGGGCCGGGATTCAAATTAAATTCTCTCAAAATTTCAAATAGAAACGTGAAAACCTCTAAACATGAAAGTTGTAGGGAATTTAAAAATCTACAACTTCTGTTTTAGCCTAAAGTTCATTTCATCCACGGTTTAAAAGTTATTTTAAATTCAAGACTACTGGAATTTGAATTACTAGTCATCTCTTGTGTTAAACATTTGAGTTTGCAATTGTATTTGTAGTACACTTTGTAAGGTACTAAAATATGAGTGTATTTTGATACTACATTTGTCATGACATGTGGAGCATGAAAATGTTATAAACACAAAAGAACAGAACTCACATACACGCATACATACACGTGCACATACACATTCATACACACGCATATGCACACACATAATTAAATGCATTGTTTTAATGATTCTAAGTTATTATGCATGATGCTATGTTTAGATTTTCATGCTTAGGATTTTAAAAACCTAGGGTGTTACAATATCCGAAGGATCCCGCATACCCGGGCATCACGCTCGTGTATGAGGTCACTACCGTAGCGCCCCGAGTCTCCCACCCTTCAGATGGACAAGTAAAGCGCTAAGGCAAGCCCAAAGCACAACGAACCGATATCCTTACCTAGTTCATCTGGCCTTATTTGGAAGATAAGAAAAGAAGATTCAAGACTAATTTGACCCATAGCCTGATTCTTCAATTCAACCTAAGGCTCGGGGGCTACTCCATATGAAGTGCGATTTTCATCGTACCCCATATAAAAGAAGACTTAAAACTACTCGGGGCATGAGCACCTCATAGCCTCGAGGCAGCCAAGGAAGCACTCAGCGGACGCCTTCAAGACTGAGTTTCAGAAGAAACCAAAGACGACTTCAGAAGTACTCAGAAGCCTGCAGTACTCGGCTACAAAGAGCTCGGTGGCTTGTCGGACCCGGGGCCACGGAACTGTGCACATGGCATAGAATATTCTAGGATAAGGGATGGGGCATGTCCCATACCTTATATCTGTTGTAAAGTACTCGGATACGATTAGGACTAGTCGGAAGGAGGAAACTACCCGAGTAGTACCCGGGTAGGACTCCTAAGCTAGTATCAGTCTAGGATACCATGTAACCCTGTCCCCCCGGAGTATATAAAGGTGGGCAAGGACCCCCTCCAAAGAATAACCAATCCAAGGCAATACAAACCACCATACAAGGCGCAGGGTATTACGCACATCGCGACCTGAATCTGTCTAAACCTTGTGTTGCTTGCACCTTCGAGTTCCTGATCTCGGCGACACCCTGTCTACAAGTCTACTACCTTAGGGTATCCCTAGGTAGGCTTGCCGGTAAAATAGTGACATATGGAGGATCCTATCTTTGATGAGATCATTGACGCATGTAAGAAAAAGCATGTGTACAAAATAATGGGCTTCAAATATGATTGGAACAATAAGATCATCACCCAATTCTATGCCACTTGTTATTTTGAGGAGGACGGAGATGTAAGATGGGTTCATTGGAGGACCGAAGGCAAATGGTACAAGATTAATTACTTTGAGTTTGCTACCATGATTGGATTTGAGAAATCCGACTATGGGCGCAACAAGATCCATATCGGGTCACATCTTCCCAAAGAAGGCATGAAGGACATGTATTTGCCTGGCAGGGAGTGGGAGTATGGTGGACCTAAAGGCTTAATTCCATTATATGGCTATCTCAACAAGTTCTTTCGGAAGACACTTGCTCCAAGAGAGGGTGATGCTCACAACATCTTAGCCTTTGGAAAAAATTTATTGCTAGCTCTATGGCCTAGTGAGCCGGATTAGTGTGTTTGACTACATTTGGGAGGAAATCAAGTCCATTTCGGAATCACCCTAAAAGTGTAGTGGTTATGGTGCTTATCTCATGTTCATGATTGACCAAAAGACAAACAAGAGATTTGAGTCTTATTATGTGCATACTCCCATTGACATTAAGAAGGACGTTCATCCCGGACCCACTCTAGCTCAAGTGATACAAACAAGGCAGCAAGTTGCTGCCCAAGGTGATAATGTGGCTGCCCCCGATGCTCCTCCACATGCTCCTAGTGCTCCACCACCTCCTTCTCACTCTCATTCTCGATGTGGTGGCTCTATGGAGCATAGTTGGGAAAAACCTCCCACTCCAATAAGAAAGATGTTCAATTTGATATTTGGGATGTGCAAGTCCACAAATAATGTGGTGCGCAAGAAGAGGGAAAGAAGGAAGAAAGACACTCTGAGATTGAAGAAAATTCAAGAAGCTAACTGCCCAAATGATTCTCCTTCTCCTGCTGGCTCCGAAGGACAGCTATGTGAACCTGAGAATTTGGAGCAACTTAACACAAGATATCAGCAAGAAGACTATAGGGGTCAACTCTACGGAAGTGGATCGTTTCCTAGTACTACATTTGTCAACCGTACATATCTTGATCCCTCTACTGCACCTATGCCTCAGCCACCTCCATACGAGCCTCAGCAGCCTCCTCATGATCCAAATGTGACTAGTGCTGAGGGTCTTGGATCTTGGCTGTTTGGACATCACCTTGGTGCTCCTGGTCCTTGATCGAGTGGATATGATGGTAGAAATGATGATGAAGACGATGGTCAGCAGTAGAAGCTTGAAGATGGACTCCCTCAGGCCCTTCTTGGTGATAGATGACAAAGGGAGAGAAGATGATGGATTAAAGCTTCAGTTGCTGCTCTCAGTGTATCTGCTTAGGCAAACCCGGAACTTCCGAGTTGCAAAATCCGTAGTTCCGGATTTGCGTGTGATATGCCACATGCCCTGTAATAAATTCGTTTTAGCTCATGTGGACTTGAGAACAATTTGTAATGTGTGCTATTGTGTGGTGAACCCTCTTTAATTACTTTAATTTAAGACTTGATGCAGGTTAGTGTGATGAAATGGGTTGATATGATGAAATGTTGTTTTTAGCTAGTTCTGCCCAGCAAACCTGGAGGTTCCGGGTTTGCAATCCGGAAGTTCTGAATTTTTGGCCTTCAGCCTGGTATGCTTGATGAACCTGGAGGTTCCGAGTTCTAGTTTTGGAAGTTCCGGATTTTGGCTGACAAAACTGAATAATTTTTTTTCCTTGCTCTTGTGTGAGATATTTGTCATATGCATCACGTATAATTTGTTCACACACTTGTGTTGCACCCCACGGATGCTGAGATTCAGGGGGAGCTCCATGTTTTTATGTATATGTGCAAATTTGGCATTTGAGGCTAAGATTCTTGAAATCCATTCAATGCACATACCTAGGGGGAGCCCTTTTCTAAATCTGAGAATTCAAAAGCTACTTAATATATCTTTTGTAAGCTTTAATCAGTGTTTTCATCAATCACCAAAAAGGGGAGATTGAAAGTGCATCTAGGCCCCTAGTGGGTTTTGGTGAATTGAATGACACCACAATTAAAGAACCAATGATCTTGTTAAGTATATGAGCAGGAATTGATTATCATATCAATGGATTATTTGTGATGAAATATATTGAAAGTAAAGATAAAAGGCTCATATGACAAGACTTGTGACTAGGCTATGATTAAAGTGATGATATTGACGAGCAATGAGTATTATATGGATTGAGTCACTTGTTTGATGACAACTATTTATTCTCATGTCCAAATGAAGCTTGTTGATAAGGTCATAGCACTAGAAGGGAATATCTTATGAAGAAATGGACAATCTATCAATAGAAGATATAAGTTGCAAAGAATTGTAAAGAATGAATTTCATTGATGATTTAATTGTGATACAAACCCATATGGAACTCTATGTGATACAAGGATGAAGACTTGGAATTTGGGATAGTGTTTTGAGGGACTAAGCTTGGCGAAGGGCAATTGGTTTGTGCCAAGGCACCAATGCTAGAGTGCAGAAGCTTTCTTTGGATTCGACTTGAAGAATCTTGGTCATGTTTGGTGTTCATAGTGGGAAGTATCAATATTTTTAGTATTATATTGTGAAGACAGTGAATTGAACTAGAAGTGGTTTCCATTCATAGATGGAGGTTCAAGTCACTAGCTCAAGGAAATTGTGCTCAAGTTATAGAAACCAAGTTGGATGCACTCCTCAGATTGTGAATGATCAAGGCACGTCATGATACACATTTGAGAAGCTCAAGTGGTTGGAATGTAATCTATCTTTGATCTTGAGTATAGGTATGTCGTACTATCAAGAGGGATGCATCACATTGTGTTTTGGTTTAGTCTTAGTGCTCAAGTAACACAAGTGAGTTGAGAGAGACACAAAAGCCTCAAGTGCATGTTGGTTGGAACTAACAGGGGCAACCCGGAAGTTCCAGGTTTTGAATACGTGGCACTAACGACTAGTTGGTTTGAAAACTCGGAAGTTCCAGGTTCTAACGATCACTAACGGCTAGTTTCTTAGGACCCAGCTATATATACCCTTTAGCCCCCTCCTCAGTGTGTTTCTGTTCCAGGCATTGTTTCGTTGCTTGCTAGTCGTGCTAAGAAAGCTTGGTAGCCTTGTTGAGTTCTTCCCAACCTATCTTTGTGAGTTTGTGTGGTTCTTGTAATATCATTGAGTTGGGTTTGAGAGAGTGAAACCTTGAGAACAACATAGAGCACAACAAACCTTGAGCACTTGAGTTTGGCTGAAATCATGTGTTTCGCATTTGTTACTCTTGGAGCTTTGGCTCCTAGACGGCTAGGTGTTGCCCGGTGAGGACGCAATTATGTGGGCTACAGCGGGAAGTTTGTAAAGGTCGGTTTCCACCTCCACAAGGGAAGGGAATCAAGATAGTGGAGAGCTAAGGTGTGCTTTTGTAGCGCCTTGGCGAGGAGGTTTTGTGGAGCTCCTCAACGGAGAGTAGGAATCACTGAGCTTGTGTAGCACATGCAGTGAATCCGAACTTCGGTAAAAATCCTTGTGTCGATTGTGTTTGTTTCTGTCTTGTGGATTTAGGGAGCTCTCCATTGAACACTTGTGTTCTTGGAGAGATTGTAGTTTTTGTAAGTACAGGGACTGTGTGGATTTTCTCTAGAAACTCCACTGAGCCTACTCTACATCTAGGGTTTGAACTTGTATCCATTTTCTCGCACTAGATTTATTGTGTTCACTCTGCTCTATGTGAACCCGGAAGCACTAGTTTGCAAAACCTAAAAGTTCCGAGTTCATCTACTGCATTGCTAAAATCCAGAAGTTCCGGATTTGCAAACCCGAAAATTTCGGGTCTGGCAGGCAGTGAATTTTATCCGATGCTTTAGAGTGAAAATTTGTAGGTGCGCCTATTCACCCCCCTCCAGGCGACATCACGGTCCTTTTAGGATTCAAGGCTCGGGGGCTGCGGGACACGTGTCATCAAATATTTGTTTTACAAATTTTGGAAGATAAAGACCAGAAGATTCAAGACTGATTTCACCCTCAGCCTGATTCTTCGATTCAACCTAGGGCTTAGGGGCTACTCCATATGGAGTGCGATTTTCAACACACCCATATAAAAAAAGATTCAAAGCTACTTGGGGCATGAGCATCTCACAGCCTCGGGGCAGCCAAGGAAGTACTAGGAAGACACCTTGAAGATGGAGTTTTAGAAGAACTCGAAGATGACTTCAGAGGTACTCGAAAGCCTGCAGTACTCGGCTACAAAGTGCTCGGGGGCTTGTCAGGCCCAGGGCCATGAGACTGCGCATATGGCATGAATATTCTAGAATAAAGGATGGGGTATATCTCATACCTTATACCTGTTGTAAGCTACTCGGACATGAGTATGACTAGTTGGAACAGAAGGAAACTACCCGAGTAGTACACGGGTAGGACTCCTGAGCTCGTATTTGGGTAGAACCCCTAGACTATATAAAGGCCGACAGGGACCCCTTCAAAAAATTCACATCTAAGGCAATACAATCCACCACTCAGGACATAGGGTATTACGCACCTCGCGGCCCAAACCTGTCTAAATCTTTATGTTGTTCCTTGCACCTTCGAGTTCCTGATCTCGGCGACACCTCACCTACAACCTACCACCTCAGGGGTATCTCTCGGTGGGTTTAGTGGTAAAACACCGATAAAATGGAACATAAATCTTTATTGAACACTAAAAGCCTTACAATAGGTAAAGGAAAACATAGAAGATTTTATACCAGAACTCTCGAAGACGATTCCAGAACCTTGAGACTAAACTCGACTTGATTCTAACTCTCAACTAAACTAGCCTAACTCAACTAAGCAACAAAGTGAAGTGAAAAGCTGTTGTTGGTCTGTGTTCAGTTCTGGTGCAAATAATCCTATTTGCATTGGTCAGGAGGCTTTTGGGTGCTTGTAGGAGTGAGGCAAAGGTGGTTGAGCGTGCGACCAGTTCGGTCCAACTAAGGGGGTTTGGCTAACACTAAGTTGCACCGCCTCAACTATTGCACCGTAGTGATAGCCTCCTGAGATCGATTACTTGCAGTCCATATGGTTGGTTGATTGTCCGTAGGCGCCAAGGCCAATTCAGACGAACTAAGTTGGTTCGGCTGAACCATATCTAGACCTGTTGACCTTCTGACATGTCGCCTTTGCTAAGTGGACATCCTGGATTCCTTCCTCACCTGAGTTGATGGATGAGTTCAACATTTCCCTTGGTTTTATGGGCCCATGACTCTAGGGCTGGATAACGAGCTAGCTCAGTTTGGCTGGGCTAAATTCGGTCTAGCTCATTATCAACTAGTTATGCTCAGGTCGGCTCATTGACAAAACAAGTAAAAACTTCTGCTCACGGCTCGACTCATTACGAGCTCAAGCCAGCATGTTAAGCTTGCAAGCCCATGCATCAAGAAAGGCAGAGCGAAAAATATTAGGGCACATGAAACCGATTTCTTTGCAATCCCGATAATGAACTTGTCCCAATGAACTTCATCCTTACGGGTACATAATAGCATCCCCAAGAGTGCCCAAACTTGTTTCTAAAACTTTAATTTTGGACCTGATCAATAAAATCGGACTCCAACAGTTTCCTCGAGCAACTCCCAATATTTATCTACTTCCTGGATCTGGAGCCAAATTTCTGCACGCTCTCAGCGCCAATCACTGATTTTGTGGCAGTACAGCTCCGAAACTGAAGGCACGCCATCTTTCGCATCTTAAGTCGTCCCAGCGCGCCATTGCTTGGCACCGCGCCCGCCGCCGGCACCGTGCTAGTCCGCTGCTGTCATCCCATCGGCGCCCCTGCCTCCGGTCCTGTCACTCTATCACCGTTGTCGCCTGGTTGTGCCGCCTCCCTACTTGGGTGGTGCATCCATGCTGCAGCTGCCGGTGCTAGCCGCCAATGGCAGGTGCCTACCTTTCAGTTCCTTGCGTTCATCTTTTTTATTGCAATAGTCAAATGGACAGTAGCTCTATACAATATGCTTGGCATTTTTAATTCACGTGTGAATGCCACCTCTGAGATCTGATCCGCATTCTGCAATGTGTTCAGAGAGGGTTTCTGAAATCTCCTTATCCAGGACACACGAATAGTGTTTGGTTCCAGAGGACTAAACTTTACCACTATCACATCAAAGAGAATCTTGTTATTTAGAGTATTAAATAAAGTCTAAATAGAAAACTAATTGCAGAACCCCTGGGCTAATTCGCGAGACGAATCTAATGAGGTATATTAATCTATGATTAGCGGATGATTACTGTAGCATCCCTATAGCAAATTATGGATTAATTAGGTTCATTAAATTCGTCTCGCAAATTAGCACCTATCTATGAAAAAGTTTTGTAAACTGATTTTATTTAATACTCCTAAATGGTAAGATTCTCGTTTGATACGATGGGGCTAAACTTTAGACCCTAGCAACAAAACGGAGCCTTAGGTCCAAAGGCAATCCAATATTTATGCATCTCTCTGTGCAGAAAAGGGGCACTGGCCATGCCCTCGCCGCCGCAGGCTGTCGCTTGGCTGCAAAAAAGCTCCTAGTTGCTTGGTACGGTGGCAGATGATGATCTGACACAGCATAGGCAGGTGCCCATTTTTCTGCTAGTGTGGCAAGTGCCAGATGCAGCGGCTGGCCGGATGGCGCCCGCAATCTTGAACAGTGGCAGCATTGATCATTGCCAAGGAGAAAAGTTGATATGGCCTTCGGTTCAGGGGCAACGAGGCCTTACCTACGATGACATGATATATTTTAAAGATTTTAGAAATTAAAATTCGGGTACTATTGGAGAAAGAGGTTTTTTTTGCCCAAATTTCTTTTGGAAGTGCCCAATCCAGGATCATTTGAACTGCATAAATTGGGCACTCTTGGAGATGATTTTGGTCTTTCAAATCAAACCGTCAAACGATCAAATCAACCCTCTAGATGATTTTAGTTTGTGTTAGTTTGCATGTGAGCGAAGACTGGCCGTAGGGGAGGGTCAGGCCTAAGGCGGCTGAACAGGGGAGTATGTGATAACATCCTTACCCACGGTAGCATTGGATATACAGTCGCTAGCTTTCTAACTGCAAACTATCGTTTGTTTCCATAAGCAAACCGTACGTACGGAATACAAACCATAAGGACGACCATAATGTGGTCTAAAACCAGTCCATAGAGACTAAAATATTCCAATCAACCTACCTCAGCTATTATGGAGGTGATCCATATAGTGCTCCATAGCAAAAGGTACGTATAAACTGGGCTGCCCATAAAAAATAAAATATCAATTTATCTCACTCCATCCTCCCCTTTCTCTCCATCTCTCTCCTTCCTTCTCTTTCTCCTTGTCAACTCAATACTATTTATTTTTACACTTAACATTGTGGATTTTGCAATAGCTATAGCTTACTATGAATAGAGCCCACCGCTATTGACTACTTGATCCAGATACAATGATGTTGCCCTAACTGCTCACTCCCCTTTTATTTAGCGGCTGGATCGATGCGGGCAGCACGTTTCATGCAGTAGTGTACGAAGGACGTTACACACGTGTCCAGCCACGAGATGGATGTGCCTGGACATTTCAGCCTCACGCGAGCAACGGCAGGTCACCAACTCCGAACGCCGCGATAACGACTCTCTCTGCACTCCGGCGTCATGCACGCCTCATTCGCGTGCCTTGCAACACTCGATGTATTCTCGATCTCTTCTGCTCCATACTCTGCTGCATACTCTGCTGCACGGCTGCAGACTTCTCGTTAGTTTAGTTTGTGCAAACTTAAAAGAATAAATTGCACCTACCATACAACTTGTATGGTTGTATCATGTAAAATGTGCAAACGTATACATGGACTTGTCAAATATATGCATGTATGAATATATGCATGTACAGTCACATATACGCCACCAAACGTATTTTTTCATGGTCGCAAGCCATGAAGATTCTGGCTAAGGTCTGCGAGAGACGGATGGCCAAAATGCAAATTCGATTTTCTCCTATCAGTTCTTTCTAGGATTGGAAAGAATAAGATATATGCAGTTGAGAGGATTCATTCGTTCGATCACTCTTGTGAATATGGAGGCATTGGCAAGAAATTTCATGGTGACAACTTGTCCCATGCATGACAGCAGCGCAGAAAATATGAATACTGCTGCAGCAGGAGCAGCAACGTGAAACCTAGTACTGTACATGAACATGATGGAGTGCCATTGGATGGTGGTTCTTTGACAGTGATAAGCAAGCGATAAGTAAATTATCCATCTGGATGGTGAATTCATTATCGAATTTGTACGCATCTTGAATTTCTAATTAATTATTTTTTTGAATATTCTACTTTTTCTGCCACTTTTTGCTGCATATTGCTGCTGAATCAAAACAATATGAACATCTTCAGTGTTCTCATTCCATTCCCAGGTAGGACCAAACAAAACGTAGCATCAACCATTTTTCTATAACCATCACTGGTGCATTGTGATTACATTTATGCCATTCAGACTTAAGCAAACACAACCTTGTTATCTTGTCTGCGTGGAGGATCTTTTATAGCACTTGTAATTGTTTTTTCTAGATATTGGAGGGTCTATTATTGCTTCATGTGGCATACCACTATGGTAAAATACATTGTTTGGTGTATTTATAACCGTATATGCACAAATTTAACAAGTTTATATATCTGTTTGCATGTTTTGCAACTTGTTGGACTAAAGTGATACATACGTACAAGTTATTATATAGTGAGTGCAATTTACTCAAGTTAAAATATGTGCAGAGATATCATGTATCACTTTGAGCACTTTAATTATGTACCGATGAGACCATGAATAGTTCAATCGGTTAGCTAGTGGTGGAGCTTATGTATTGAAGGGGCAACACTAAAATTTTCTTAACTCTACATTTTCGTGCATGGTTTATTTTATGGAGTATGTGAATGTGGCTATATTTTCAAGGTCTATTACCAAACTCCAGTCTAGCTACAGTGAAGCTCTGTCCCAGTGTTAGCTGTACTAGCGGGTGATACTACCCATAGACGATTAATTATAGATTAAACAAAAACACTACTACAGATTAGGTCTTCGCAAACGGAGTTTTACTGTCTGTTGCATCATTGCCGGTTCCAAAGTTAGTGGCTGTAGTGGCTGTTGGAACCGGCGATGATAACCACTCATCACCGCTATTTCATAATACGAACCGGCGGTGATAGGCTCGACAGGCATTACCGTCGGATTATAACATGAACTAACAGTGATGACCACCGGCGATGATGACCACTCATCACCGCCGATTTGTGTAACGACCCGACCCAGACGGTAATACGATCACCACTCATTATTGTTTCCTCTCCCTCTCACTCCTCTCATTCTATCCTAACTCCCATCTTTCCTTCTGCCCCGCCGTTCCTCTTCTCCGCCTCCCTCCCCTCTCCTCCCCACAGCTCCTCCCAAGCCGCTGCTCCTTCCCTCTCCTCCCCCACTGCTCTCCCCCTCCGCTCCTCCCACGCCGCCGCTGGTCCTCCCACGCCGCTCCTCTCCTCCCCGTCTTCCTCCCCTCCCTTCCCCTCTCCTTCCCCGCCTCCCTCCGTTCTCCTTGCCCGCTGCTCCTCCTGCTCCCCTCTCCCCCGCTGCTCCTCCCCTCCACCGCCGGTGGCGCGAGGGGCCGCGGAGTGCTGGTGGCGTGCTGGTGGTGCCTCCGCGCGTGGCGAACAGGCGGGGTCCGCGGTGCGCGGGTGGCGGGTGCAGGCGGTAAGCGGGTAGCCAGTGGGCTGATTTTTTAATTTTTTGGTTTTGCGAAAACGGCATCACTGCTGGTTCTACGATGCGTTACCCATCACTTCCGACCATAAACCAATGGGTCGCGGAACCGGCAGTGATGCCGTTTGATGGGGTGCTGTGTACTAGTGAAAGGAGATAACTATATGGAAAGCTCTCTTTTTAGTGATAACCAGAGAGCCTCCCACGGTTACCGTATTAAGTAAAATTAAAGTTACTATTCTAAATTTTGTTCTCCAGTGCACGACTTGGCACATGCACCCTCGCGTGAATCGTGCCAACTAAAAACTAAGCAGGCCTAGCAAAAAGAAAGTAAGAAAATAACCTAAAATAAAGTCATGATTTTACAACCAAACATCCAAATCAAAATACGATTGCACCATTATATTCGTTTAACAAAAATCTTCAAATCAAGATCTTACTTGAGTACGTTTTGATCAAAATAGTGAAGTTTTTTATTTAAAACAAATCTTACTTCCTCTATCATATAGGCTATTAGTTCGTTTTATAGTTAAATTCCATGGACCATAAAGTTACTTAATCTGACATTCATAAACTACAATATTAGTTTTTATTAAATTTTGAAGGGTACAAAGTTACTTTTCTTAACAATAGCACATACCTCAAAATTACTTTTTTATAATGTCGAAGCACTACAACATTATTTTTTCCAAACTTTAATGGAGTACAAAGTTACTTTTGTTAATACAGGCCTGGACTACAAAGTCAAAGTTATCTTTTCTAATATTCAAATACTTCTATTTTAGAGAAGTTCATATAATGTAAATAAGCCCACTTTTCCTTTTCAAAAGTAAGGTCGCATCATATTTTCTATTCTAAGAAAGTTTGAGTAAGGATGGAAATATGAATATGGATATCCAAAATATCCGATATCCGTATCCGTATTCAAATTTAATGTGGTAGTAAAGTGGATACATCCAAATCCGATTTTCATTGATTTTCTCTATTCGATTCCACATCCGTATTCAACAATATTTGATACTATCCATATCCATTTTCATTGAAACTATTTAAAAAAAATTATATTCATTTTCCATAACCAATGTTATTAATTTTTATAAGAAGATTAAGTTTACTTTTAATATTCTTGTTTTATCTATTTATTGGTGAAATTACTTCTAATTTTTTATTTGTATATTAATAAAAATTGTTTACATATTTATTAAAATATATTTTTATTTTTAGTTTTATTTTTTATGTATTTATTTACTATAATATTTGTTGATAAATAAGCTAATTTTGATAAGATATCTTTGTTGTATTGTTATACTTTAGTTTGTAAATGTATAATAATTTTGTATTCTAAAACTACCAATAAAGAAAGTAGCTAAACATTATCTTATATATCGAGTAAATATCCGAATTAGAATCCGAATCCGAGGTATCTGTTTTTGATTCGTATTCGAGAATATCCGAATCTGAATCTGTATTCTGTCACACCCGGTCTGAGGACAAAACCGAATGCATAACTATATGTATGCTAGGATCAAGTTCCATACATATAGTAACATCACCAGTAAATAACAGCAATGATATCACGTAAAGAAACATAAATAAGGACTTACAAGACTATTAGAGATATGCGCTTATCATGGAAACGAAGGCTCCAAACTTCATAGGCAAACGACTGGGGGTTGCGTACGTCTAGAACTCTTCATCATCTTCAGTAGGCTTCACACCTTTTTCTTCTGAGCAGCAGTTAGCAAGGGTGAGTACACTTATGGTTGGTACTCAGCAAGGCCACAAGAAATAACCAGAGTAACGATTTAAATCCATCTTTTAAGTTTATTAATCATGTGAGGGTCCAGGCCGCTCTTGACCGTGAGCACGGCTGATATATCAGTTTTAGGCTCCAGGGACTTATCTGCAAAGAAACTGAACTTAAAGGGATAAATCTGCAGAAATCAGGGGTTAAAACATAATCAAACCTTAAACAGAGGGTCGGGGTGCAAAACTATAGGTCCTGTATGGCGGGTACTAATTCTAGAAAGATCAGGGGTCGGGACAGAAAAAGTAAGGGCTCAACTCTAATTACTTTTCTACTGATCTGGACTGCAGGTTGATTTTTGGAAAACATAGGGCTTTTCTGCAAAAGTTCCGGGGTCTGCTAGGTTTGGCTTAGTCGGCTGGATCTGATCCGTTGGATCACGATCCGACGGCAGGGTAAGGGTCGGGCGAGGGCGGCGGCTCGTGCGCGGCTCAGATCTGTTCTGGCCATTAGATCTAGATCGGGCGGCAGGACGAGGGTCGGGCAAAGGAGAACGCGGCTCGCGGAGTAAAGGGTCGGGCGAATCGCTCGGCTCGAGGAGTAAAGGGTCGGGCGAATCGCTCGGCGGCGTTGGGCGCCAGCGGCGAGCAGGCGCGGCGGCGCCTCGCCGGTGTACACCGGAATCGGTGCTCCGGTGCACGGATTGGCACGGGAAAGAGCCGGGGAGCGAGAGTGGGCGACGGGGAACTCTCCTAGGGGCTCGGGACGGCTGTGTGGCGGCCGGAAGCATGCTCACCACGGCGGCGGGCGGAGACAGAGCTCCGGCGAGAAATTGCCGGGGCAAGAGAGCGAGAGGGAGGCGGAAAACGGGAGCGGCGTGGTGCTTACTTCCTCGCGAGAGTCTTGCGAGGGTTGAAGACGGCGGAGTCGAGGCGAAACGGCGGGTCAACGATGAGGTGCGGCACAGGTGTTTCGGGGCGGCGGTGTTCACACCGGCGAGGGATTGCAGGCGTGGTGCGTCTGCGCGGAGGGGAAGACGAGGCCGGTGATGATGCGGGGTCCCAGGCGGAGCTCCGGCGGAGGTCAGCGTTGACGAAGAGGCGGCGTGAAGGCGGGTCGATGGCGTGGCGGCGTCGGCGAGCTCGAGCTTGGGAAAAATAGCGGCGCAGAGCGGCGGGGTAGTCGGGCGTTCGGTGAAATCGGAGTGGAAGGGGAGGGGCAGGGGTTCAGGCGCTGGTTTTATAGGGGAGGAGAGGACGCGGAGCGGCCGGGGAAAGGAAGGCGGCGGCTCACGTGGTGGATTTGCACCGGGCGCCTGCGAAGGAAATGGGAGGGTCGCCCGGGGAAGTGCGTGCCGCGGCCATTAAGGCAGGGCAAGCGTTGCAGGAAAGGAAGGAGAAGACGCGGGCGACAGCGCGGGGGCGAACAGGATTCGGGGTGAAGAAGAAAAGGAAAGAGGAGGGAGGCGCGGACAACGGGCGACGGCGACGGGTGCGGGCAGGACTCGCAGCGAGGAGGGCGAAGAGAAAGGAAGGCGCCGGCGACGCAAGAAGGAAGGTGGGAGCGGGAGGTAGGGGATGGTGCCGACAGGTGGGTCCATGGTGGCAGTGAGAGAGAGGGAGGGGGAGCGAGAGAGGGGAGGCAGCGGATTGGGCCGGCTTTTGGGCTGTTTGGGCCGCGGGGAGAGAAAAGAAAGAGAGGAGAGAGAGAGGTTTGGGCCGGCTTTTGGGCCGCGGGGGAGAAAAAGAAAGGAGAAGAGAGAGAGGTTTGGGCCGGGCTGCAAGAAGGAAAAGGGAGAGAGAAAGATGGGATGAGCCAAAAGAGATAGGGAAAAGAGAAAAAAGATTTTAGGGTAGTTTTTGGGTATTTTTATTTTGCAAACTCAAACACACAAACAAACAAAAACCAATGCAACGACATGAATGCAACATACATAAAACCATTTTATTTAATTCTGAAATACAATTATTTATTTTTCCTATACTAGATTTTCTGTAAAGAAAATAAATGTTGAAATTTTTTTATAATTATGAGAAAATCATTACTTTATTATTATTTTTTTAATCACATCCTAAAATCCATTAATTTTAGGGTGTGACAAATCTACCCCCCTTAAAAGGAATCTCATCCCGAGATTCGCAAAGGCTAGAAAGAGACAAAGGTTTAGGTGAGTGGCATCCAATTTTCTTCCACATCGTTCATTCTTACAATAGCTCCTCGATCACACTTGTCAGTGCTCCACTACCACATGAAACACTTCTTGGATACTTAGTCTAATTCCACTTTTAACTATCCATTCCTTCCTCAGCTTCGTTGGCCCATCTTTTGAAGAACCTTCTTCATATATTGATAAAGTGATTTGAATAGAGCTGGATTGATTCCATGATCGCTTTTCCTTGGCTTGACTATCTCCTTCCAAGATATCCTCAATTCTTCTCAGCATAACCCTTACTTGCTTTGGTATCTTGGCGGCTCGATGTGGTATGAGAAATGGGCATTGGGGATTGATGGCATTCTTGTCTAGCTGAGGTATCCTGATCAACTATCCTGCTAAGGAGGCAAACTGATGACATCTGACTGAGTGCAGGGCCATTAGGACTTTGTTCCAGGGGTGGATTATCATCGTCTTTTGCACACCAACTGGCAAGATGTCCGTCTTCTTCACACTTGAGGCAATATAATCCAGCATCACACGATCTAGTCACCTTACACTTTGTTGGACATTTATTAACATAGTGACCTTTTTCACCACATTTGAAGCACACTCCTTTAACATATCCATTCGGGTTTCCTTTCTGCTCCACCATAGCTCTTCGTGAAGCAATCTGGGCATCAGGATTCTTCTTGATAGAGTTGTCATGCGGAGGTTGAACATCTTTAGGTTGTAGTTGGTTGCAACAGGGTTGAGTTCTACTATGTACAAATGGTTCTGGTAACTCCATCTTCTCTTGGCTTTCTTCGCTTACTTGTTTCTTGCGTTGCTTGATTCTACTAGGCCAAAATTCCATGAAAGAAATACTCCAATCCTCAAGGTTCATAGTCTGAGTACCATCTTGATATGTGGTAACTCCCTCTTGGAAAGTCTCTTGGGTAGATAAATCCTTATTAATATCTAAATAGTAACATTGTCTGGCTTCAGCTGTCACTAGGCTAGCATCTTCTTGAAGACATGGCTGACCATAATGCTCACAACATTGACATGTTCCTGGGGTCTTGATATCTTTATATTGTCTCTCAATTTCTAGCTCTAGCGTACCACGACTTTTCTTATTCCTTTGACGATTCCATGTTTCAGCGACTTGCCTCTTCACTGGTCCGGTAGGGATGTCTGGTTTGGTCAATTTCATGTAATGAGGGGATGATGTATTGGGCTGCATCCTTCCTCGTAAGACTTGAGCCTGCATGGCTAATAGCTTCCTTTTATCAAACGGTGACAGAATTGGTGAAATCTGATGGTTATCACTACTAAGGGAATTGTGGTTCATAGGAGCTGAGGCTTGCTCTGTAATATGCTGATGGATATTGATCATGGTTTGAGCCATTTCTTGTAGACTTTGAGTCTGTGCTTCCATATACTCTAGCATCCTATGCTCAAATGATGAGGCTACAGGTGGAATGTTGAGGTCACCTTCATTAGCTCTTTCTTCATGATTTCCGTTGGGACTCACCATCTGGTTGGGTGGTAAGGGTGAAATTAGAGGAGAATGAGAATAAATATAAAATATATAGTGATAAAGAATGATTGAGGAATAAGGTAGAGTCCATGATATCATCTTCATTTGCTTGATTTTTGAGATGGTAAGCAAATAAATCAAGGTAGAGAGGAGAATAGCAAAGAGGTAACAAAAGGAAATAGAGCATTCTTGGCTTTAGCTTCTTTAATTTGTCGACCACTGCAGATGTTTGTAGGTTTCTACTGATGATGCCGGTGTTGCCTTCAACTTCCTACTGGGTTATTGAGGTCATCATCGGAGTAAGGTACACTGAGGAATAGCAAGCTGCAGGGTGGTAGAGGAACTAGAGTAGGGTCTTCCTTTCTTTGACTTGCTTCTAGCTAGGCGGTGGTGGTGTTAATAACTTCTGCTTGTTCACACTGGTGTTGCCTTTAGTTTCCTTCTCGACATCCTCTTTTGGAATAGGGAGAAAGAAAGGAAAAGAACAAGGATGTGGGAGATACAAGAGAAGAACCCAACTAAGCAACTGATGTCATTGTAGGTAGAAGACCCACAATACACCAACAATCATTACAAAGAAGCGAATCAGGCAAGGTCATAAAGAAAAGCAGCATCACGCAAACACAGAACTACACTAGTCAACACACAGTCAAGGAACGATGCTAAACATTGTTAATAGGGCTGCAAGGGGTACACCTAAGCATGGGTCGTCTCTTCAGGTTCAACATTCTTGATAGTGACATCCTTCAGCTTGTGCAGTGTAGAATCTTGCTCTTCGGGTGAGGGTGACATAGTATTCCGCTGTTGATTTTAACTTTTCCGGGGGTAAAGTGATGACTCCATCCTTCAGTTGTCTTGAGCAGGCTTCGGGTCAGGTGGCACGAATGATCTAAACATTTTGAATAAAAGGAGAGTAGAAGGTCATCTTGGAATGAAAAAGGCAACGGAAAGAATCCAAAATGGTCGTGCTTAAGATGCAAGGGGGATCGGAGGTACAATGTGGAGGATAGATAAAATCAAGGAGGTGATATGTTTAAAAGGATATATAGGAATTAATAAGAAAATATTAAGGAGTGGAGGTAAACAATATCACCAACAAATCAAAAGGAGGTGAGATGCGATTGCGGTTTTAGTAAAAACTAGAAAGGATAATTGACCAAGGGTCGAGTATCAAAATAAGTTATCAAAGAAAGAGTAGGTCAATAGATAAGGATGGGGGTTTTACATTTGCAAAACAAGGAGGTGCAAATGAAAAGAAGGTCAGGTGAGAAAGGTGAGTTATCAAGGCGGATTGAGAAAAGAAAATGGTCAAGGAGCAAGAATATTTATCAGAAGGGTCAAGGGTAAGACAGGAATAAGTTGTACAATAAAATAGACCTTAAGGAGCGACCATTGCTATCTAGGCTTACGTCCTACAATCTATACAGCTCTGATACCACTTCTATCACACCCGGTCTGAGGACAAAACCGAATGCATAACTATATGTATGCCAGGATCAAGTTCCATACATATAGTGACATCATCAGTGAATAACAGCAATAGTATCACGTAAAAAAACATAAATAAGGACTTACAAGACTATTAGAGATATGCGCTTATCATGGAAACGAAGGCTCCAAACTTCACAGGCAAACGACTCGGGGTTGCGTACGCCTAGAACTCTTCATCATCTTCAGTAGGCTTCACACCTTTTTCTTCTGAGCAGCACTTAGCAAGAGTGAGTACACTTATGGTTGGTACTCAGCAAGGCCACAAGAAATAACCAGAGTAACGATTTAAATCTATCTTTTAAGTTTATTAATCATGTGAGGGTCCAGGCCGCTCTTGACCGTGAGCACAGCTGATATATCAGTTTTAGACACTCTGCAGAGGTTGTACACTTTCACCACAAGTCGCGTAAAAGTTTAAAAGAACTTTGGACCCAACCATGTTGTGCTAGCTAGGCATAATACCACACTTCCGAGGTGTGATTGCATAGGGACGCTACGAGGCCTTTACAAAGATTCCCTAATAAGAAGTAGTCCGCTAGAGTTTCGATAGCAGTGTGGTCCATAAACCTCCCTAATGGTCAGCACCTTAGCGAAGGCTGCTACCCCAAGAGGACCGGGCTATGACCCCTATCACCGACCCCCTCCTTGCCCTTTCGGTAAGATGCTTCAAACTAGAGTCTCTAATTATTGAGCCAAGACCAGAGCCATATAGTCCTCGTGGTTGTACTGTTTTCCTGGGTGGTTCTCCACGTTCCAATTAATACATGGTATTCTTGTAAATAAGCATAGATAGAAGGATGGTTAGGGTCACTTGCCTTTTTCCAACGAAAAGCTACTCTTACTGCTCTTCAGCTCTTGCTTACTTGGAAACCTTGGTCTTCAAGCTTCAATAGCGATCATTCTACTCGAAGCAAGCATCGAGCACAAACATACAAAACAACAAACAAGTACAGCTAAGAACAATACACCAATCACAAAACAAAAGCTTTTAAAAGAGCGTGCTAAAGGATAAGGCTTGCTGCTACGGTTACAAGAGCACAAGAAACACGGAAAATGGAGCTAGGGTTGAACAGACACAGCTATCGGAAGATTGGTATTATAAAAGAAACAAAAGAACTATGAACTTTATTTATTTTAATTGGAAAACAAATGTAAAATATATTCAAGACAAAATATCCTTGATTATAATTAACTTATATTGTAATTTTTATTTATAAAAGCGGAGTAGAACTTAGTCATATTTTATTTATGATTGTCTATGTACAAATTACACTAATTAACAATTAATTAGAAAGAAACTTGTGAGAGCATCTAAATGCATAACTTTATATTTGGTGTTCAACTAAACAAATTATATTTAGAACACATTTGAGTTGGTATTAATTGAATTGACATTAGTTATGAAAACCGGAGGTAAAGAGCTAGGTAGATTTTAATTAGAAAAACTAGGTGAGAGAACTTTAATCAAATTAAATCTATTTTTAATTAAAACATAGGAACTAAGGCACAACGACATGACTAAACGGTAGCTTAGGGTTTTAGAAGACTTAACGCAACAAAAACGAGTCGAAACGGAGCTAAAACGACGAAGGTAGGGCTAAAACAAGGCTCCAGGGACTTATCTGCAAAGAAACTGAACTTAAAGGGATAAATCTGCAGAAATCAGGGGTTAAAACATAATCAAACCTTAAACAGAGGGTCGGGGTGCAAAACTATAGGTCCTGTATGGCGGGTACTAATTCTAGAAAGATCAGGGGTCGGGACAGAAAAAGTAAGGGCTCAACTCTAATTACTTTTCTACTGATCTGGACTGCAGGTTGATTTTTGGAAAACATAGGGCTTTTCTGCAAAAGTTTCGGGGTCTGCTAGGTTTGGCTTAGTCGGCTGGATCTGATCCGTTGGATCACGATCCGACGGCAGGGTAAGGGTCGGGCGAGGGCGGCGGCTCGTGCGCGGCTCAGATCTGTTCTGGCCATTAGATCTAGATCGGGCGGCAGGACGAGGGTCGGGCAAAGGAGAACGCGGCTCGCGGAGTAAAGGGTCGGGCGAATCGCTCGGCTCGAGGAGTAAAGGGTCGGGCGAATCGCTCGGCGGCGTTGGGCGCCAGCGGCGAGCAGGCGCGGCGGCGCCTCGCCGGTGTACACCGGAATCGGTGCTCCGGTGCACGGATTGGCACGGGAAAGAGCCGGGGAGCGAGAGTGGGCGACGGGGAACTCTCCTAGGGGCTCGGGACGGCTGTGTGGCGGCCGGAAGCATGCTCACCACGGCGGCGGGCGGAGACAGAGCTCCGGCGAGAAATTGCCGGGGCAAGAGAGCGAGAGGGAGGCGGAAAACGGGAGCGGCGTGGTGCTTACTTCCTCGCGAGAGTCTTGCGAGGGTTGAAGACGGCGGAGTCGAGGCGAAACGGCGGGTCAACGATGAGGTGCGGCACAGGTGTTTCGGGGCGGCGGCGTTCACACCGGCGAGGGATTGCAGGCGTGGTGCGTCTGCGCGGAGGGGAAGACGAGGCCGGTGATGATGCGGGGTCCCAGGCGGAGCTCCGGCGGAGGTCAGCGTTGACGAAGAGGCGGCGTGAAGGCGGGTCGATGGCGTGGCGGCGTCGGCGAGCTCGAGCTTGGGAAAAATAGCGGCGCAGAGCGGCGGGGTAGTCGGGCGTGCGGTGAAATGGGAGTGGAAGGGGAGGGGCAGGGGTTCAGGCGCTGGTTTTATAGGGAGGAGAGGAGGCGGAGCGGCCGGGGAAAGGAAGGCGGCGGCTCATGCGGCGGATTTGCAGCGGGCGCCTGCGAAGGAAAGGGGCGGGTCGCCCGGGGAAGCGCGTGCCGTGGCCATTAAGGCAGGGCAAGCATCGCAGGAAAGGAAGGAGAAGACGCGGGCGACGGCGCGGGGGCGAACAGGATTCTGGGTGAAGAAGAAAAGGAAAGAGGAGGGAGGCGCGGACGACGGGCGACGGCGACGGGCGTGGGCAGGACTCGCAGCGAGGAGGGGGAAGAGAAAGGAAGGCGCCGGCGACGCAAGAAGGAAGGTGGGAGCGGGAGGTAGGGGATGGCGCTGACAGGTGGGTCCACGGTGGCAGTGAGAGAGAGGGAGGGGGAGGGAGAAAGGGGAGGCAGCGGGTTGGGCCGGCTTTTGGGCTGTTTGGGCCGCGGGGAGAGAAAAGAAAGAGAGGAGAGAGAGGTTTGGGCCGGCTTTTGGGCCGCGGGGGAGAAAAAGAAAGGAGAAGAGAGAGAGGTTTGGGCCGGGCTGGAAGAAGGAAAAGGGAGAGAGAAAGATGGGATAAGCCAAAAGAGATAGGGAAGAGAGAAAAAAAATTTTAGGGTAGTTTTTGGGTACTTTTATTTTGCAAACTCAAACACACAAACAAACAAAAACCAATGCAACGACATGAATGCAACATACATAAAACCATTTTATTTAATTCTGAAAGACAATTATTTATTTTTCCTATACTAGATTTTCTGTAAAGAAAATAAATGTTGAAATTTTTATATAATTATGAGAAAATTATTACTTTATTTTTTATTTTTTTTAATCACATCCTAAAATCCATTAATTTTAAGGTGTGATATATTCGAATAAAAATATGGTAAAAAGTGCTATCCGAATCCGATTCCATGTGAATCCGATCTAATTTCATCCTTAAGTTTGAGAGCTTTCCTTTTAACTTTAAACGGAGAGTCCTCTCCATAATTACTATATGATGTAGGTGTTTCTCATGTGGCTGACATTCAATTTTTTTTTTCAGCCATCCAGTTAAAGCTTGTCTCTTCTATCTATAACAAGCTTCATTTTTGGGGAACCCCTCCATGAAAATAGAGCCTGGCGCCTGGGCCTGGCCATGGTTACAGATTGACCGTCTCTATGGGTAATCTTTCACAGCAAGCATCACTTGCTTAGGCTTCTTAAGGAAGAAGAATTATTAGTACCCACACGTACTTTCGCCGATCGTGGCCATCAACCACCTCTCACCCTCCAAAACTCCGCCGCTACTTAACACAAGCAGTAACTTCACCAATCACAACTCCTGTCTAGCTTGCTTGCCTGTCACGAACAATTCTTCCCTCCATCCACATCCCAGCACGAACACTTCACTTCCGAGTTCCGAGCACCAGAAACCCAAGCAACCATGGCCACCACCTCCTCCGGCACCCTCTGCAAGCACCACAACGCGGTGTCCGTCGCGTCCCGCCAACGCTGCCGCGTCTGCACCGTCGTATCCATTGCTGCGCTACTCCTCCTCGCGGTCGTCGCTGCCGTGCTAGCGCTCCGCCCGCGCCCGGCCGTCGCCACACTCGAGGCGCTCCGCCTCGCCTCGATCTCCGTCTCCCCGACCGGCCCCTCCATGAACGCCACCGTCGACGTCAACCTCGCCATCCACAACCCGAGCCCCGTGGCCGCCTTCGCGCACGTCGCCGGCCACGCCGAGGTCTACTACCACGGTGCGCTCGCCGCGTTCGCCGAGCTGCCCCCCGGGCGCGTCGGCGCGGGCGGCACCGAGGCCATGACCGTCCGGTTCACCGTGCTCGCCGACCGCCTGGCCGCGCGCACGCCGCAGCTGTACGGCGACATCATCGGCGCTGGGGACGTGCCGCTCACGGTGCGGACGGCCCTGCCGGGCACGGCCACGGTGCTCGGCTTCCTGAGGCACCGTGTGGTCGTGAGCACGGTGGGCGACGTCGCGGTGAGCGTGCGCGCGCAGGGCGGGCAGACATCGTCGTGCCGGTACCGCACGAAGCTCTAGCGAGTCATGTCTCCGCGTGTAGTGCCATTGTGGCAAATACCAAGACTGTTGCAAACTTGAAATTGTAATGAAGTGCACGTATGCGATGGACTGATCAATCGATTGACCGGTAGATTGACAGATGATTGTTGTCATAAGTAGGTGAGGAGTGGCAAATCTATTTGCTCGCGCGCGTCACAGAAGAAGGCCATTGTTCTTCTTCCTCCTTATTGAGCCGGCGGTAGCCGGAGTTCGGGCCTTCAGGGTGGTGTTGCCGGGGTCCGGTGGCCACCGGTGACCTTAGAAGGGCAGGGTGGGGATGGTAGGAAAGACTGGCGGTGGTGGCGGGTTGCGGGGCGGTGACGGACAGCGGCGAGAGCGCTGCTGGCCGGGGTCGGCGGTTTGAAAATCGGTGGGCGAGGGGAAGGGGGGGGGGGGGGGCGGGGCGGGTGGCGGGAGATTTATTCTGCGACTGAATCTCCCTGATTCGCATAAAGCGATAAATAGACGCCCCCAGTGAGAAGTTCAAACCAGGTGGAAAGGTTGGTAAAAATTATAATTATATTCAGTATTTGCGAGTTCGACAACACGGTGAATCGCAAGCTCTATTGTTTCGTCTTTGTTGTTTGGAGTTATTGGGTTGAATATTAAAAACATGAATTGCTTGCATTTTGACATGGGTAACGAGATGCAGGTTTGTACCAAGAATGGTTGTGGACTTCAGAATTTTGTCTATTGCTACTGTGAAATAAACTTGGGGTCTATTCTTTCTTATCTCGGAAAAGGATATAATCTCATTTTTCAGGAATTGAGATATAGCTGAGAACTAATTATTTTTATGGCATTGAAATAAATGGACTTGAAAGGCATGATCAACTCATAACTGTAGTATGAATTGATCACAGAATAAGCATGAAACAATCAGCATTTCTCTTTACAAGATTAGTTAGCATCATGACTGACCCAAATTAATTGAGCTTCAAACAGAATGGGATAAATGGATCACTATCAAAATGCACCAATGAACATATAGGCATAGCAAATAATTACAATTAGTTCAACATATGTATCTGTGACCAAACAAAATCAAATGGACTGACTGACAAGGACAAGCAACTACTCCGTGTGGCGGTCGACAGTGCTCTGTTCTATATGGCTCCGAAAAGTTAATTTCCCGATCTTAAGACTCCATATAATGTCTATGATGTCGTCTTAAGGATTGCTAAACACGACAAAAGTTGAAGGAGATTGTATTGGTAATGTGCTCGTTCTCTCTGGAAGTATAGAGGGCAACGGCCTTTGGAGCGCCACTTCAGTGCTGTTTCTTCTCGGACAGCATCGGGATCTTAGAGAGAAGCTTCGCATCGATCACTTTGTATTGCTTCTTGATCTCAATAAGGGCCTTCTCGCCCACAACATCGACTTGATCTTCGTATTTCTCATACAGCATGGGCAGCGTGTATGCCATAAGGAAAACTGCAAACAGGGATCACTTTCAGCATCTCAGGAATGACAATGAGAAATAGAAGTACAAAGATGATGTTACACACACTACAAAGCTGGGATATGTCATATTTTGTTATGATATATTGAATATGACGCTTTGGATGTAGTGCATACATAGTAAGTACAAAGTTCATGTGGGCACTATACCCAATTTTTCGTTTTCCATATAACCTGTAAAAAGCTGATGTAAAGAAACAAGATATTCAATTTCATCGTTTAATTTCACGCTGATATCAAATTTTGAAATCTTAGGATATCACAATAATGTTTTATCTGATAAAAATCGTCACTTTCCTGTTTTAACCAGCTGCGATGCTACCTTGAAAGGAGAAAATCAATACAAAAAATATATCTTCCTTTCTAGAATTTCGTCCTTCAAAGATAAGGCGAAGCTATTGTTACCAGACGACAGTAATGTGCACATGCATGTGCTTGAGCTTACTCTTAAGCATGTATGCAGACATTCATGGACCAAGGTCACCAGTTTTCTGAACATGACAACTGAAACATCAAACTTAATCACACATTATATCAGTATGTGCAGGCAACTGTTTGTTTGTTTTGACCGAAAGTACAGGAAACCCTTTCAGAGACCACTGTTTACTTTTTGATCTTCAATGCATAACTCAAACTATTTAGATAAAGTATGAAAGTTATTTAGATGAAGTAATACATCACAGATGTTCAGAAGAAGATGGTAACGCATGTTAATTTGCAGTGAAAGCCAAGGAGAAAGTAGAGAAGGAGATTACTAGTGTAAGACAGAGTCAAGAAGCTGAAGCAGCTGCCAATTATAGAAATGAACCACAAGATTGCAACCGTCTGCCAAGAAACAAAAAACAAAACAAACAGCTCCGATAAAACAACATGAACCGCAGCAACAGAAATCAATTATGTGGTAGAATTCAGGTGAATTACCGTCAGATATGTTTTCAGATCTTTCCCAGAAGCAACATTGCGCAATGTATAGAAAGCCTCATTGATTTCTTTCCTTGCAATATGGGCTATCTTCAGGCATTGTACTTCCGATAGAATGACCTCTGGGAACTTTGGGGGAGACCTGAAAAATTGAGGACGTCATACGAACTCCAGGATATGATCGTAACATAGGAAAGAACTAGACAAATCCTTTCAGGGCAATTTGTATGCAAACAAGTTTTAGATAATTCTTTGATTAGGGATGACAATAAACAATCTTTCTCAAACAAATCAAAATGAGAATGACTTGAATAATTAAGATCTAAAATACTACTAAAATGTATTTGGGATTACACGTTCTACAATATGACCATTTTTTGGATTCTTCAAGAAAAATAGGAAGCAAAACATTGTATTTTCAAGGTTTCAGATTAAAGTTAAGAACCAAATTAAAAACCCATGAGCACTAGGAGGGACAGAAAGGGTGACCTGTTGACGAAGGATGCAGCGTTAGACCACACGAACCAGACGGTGAGGAAGACGATGAGCGTGTGGCAGAGGAAGGTGAGGAGGTGGTAGCCGATGCCCTCGAACAGCAGCCAGATCACGGTCACTCCCGCCAGGATGCTCCCGGATGTCTGCTTCTCCCTCCACAGCACAAGGTCGGCAGCTGAAACGAAATTATAACATGATGGCAAGTGTCAAATTCGCAATGGCAATTAAAGGAAAACAGCCATGAAGGCGAGTGTCAATTTTGCAGTGGCATTTCGAAGATCCAGAAACTTTTCAGTGGGAAATTAAATCCTTCCGCTCCCTAAGTTATATATAACTTACCTTTGCCCCCGCCGAGGACGTGATGGAGCGGATGCTTCCTCCCGAAGAGCTTCTTCTTCTTTGATTTCTTGGACTTTTTGTCGTCATCCGAATCCGAGGACGACGACGAGTGCTTGTATTCGTGGATCTTGTCGTTGATCTTCTCCAGGAGCGAGCCATGCTCCTCGCTTTCGGACATCATCCCCTACCCTAACTTCTCTCCCAAAAATATAAATACATAATCAGATCGAGAAAGAAAACGAAACAGGAATGGAAATGAAAATGGAAATTGGGAGACGAATCAAGAACCTGCTCAACACATCTAGGAGCGAGAATACAATCAAGATCGATCAAGGACAGGTACTTACAGTGTTCTTCCTTGCAGTTTATTTTACGTTATTAGTCATGGGGTGTCTGCCTTTACCTTTCTCTTTGGTTGGGTTAGAGTTGTTCTTCTTTGGGAGGAAACCGAAACGGATGGGGGAAGCCCCGTAGATATAATGGTCAGGAGGCAAAGGCGGAGGACGGCCAGAAATAGCAACCATCCATCGCTCACTTTGCTAACGTCGAATCCGCATGGTTCCATGCTGCCCCTCCTATGTGTAATGTAATTATTTTCTTCTACTATTTCACAAGAACTTACTAAGTGTACATATATATACCGCACATGTTCAACCTTTGATTTCCACCGAAGGTGTGTTAGTTTCCTCGCAAAAAAAAGGTGTGTTAGTTGTTAGAAAAAAAAATCCATATTACTCCCCTCAAGTATCGTCAAGTCCGGAAAACCTCCTAAATAAACTAATTTACCCCATAAACTATTGTTGGCGCTAAAATCGGCCGGATAGGAATCGGCCGATGGTCTTCAGCGTCGGACACACGACCCGGGAGAATCTGCTTAGCTCCTGTTCGGGTTATCGACCTGGTGCGATTCGCGCGGCGTGCCAGTCAATCTGACCTGTTGATTGATAAGAAAATAAAGTATTAAATTCCAGGCGCGTCGATCGGCTGGAGCTCCGATCTGTCCTGAGGAGCGCGTTGGCGGCGAATCGGCGGCGAATCGGCCCATTTGCTGTATAGATGATCGGCTATGGATCAGCCGATGATCGTGTAGTAATCGTAAAGAAAACTGCTGGAGCGATCTAGACGACTACTGTAAGGACAACACTTGAAATAGATCTAATCAGCTGTAAGATGATAAGTCGAAGAATAACAATGACGGAGCCGATTACTCTGATCTGAAGCTGGATAACTGGTGATAATACTAGAATAACAGGTGAAACTTGCAATTCTAGTAAATATCGATAACCGGTGAATAAATCCAAACGAAACCACAGCGATGCGCCCGTAGTTAAAGCTCGGATATTACTCGGTAAGCGGAACCTACCAATTGGCCGGATATCAAGTTGATGCAGCCCTGCCAATCCGTACGAACTCGTGGAAGAAGAAAATATTGGCGAAGTCGCCGACATGAAAGTAAATTGCTGGAAAAGTAGAAGTACTGTTGTTGATTGATGTGTTGATGATTTTTCAAGACCCTGACGACTCCTATTTATACCCTAAAGCTAGGACTCCTGGTTGATCACGACTTGTTACAACCTTATTTAAATTACTATATCTATACGGATTTTAAAAAGGAAACGGACTCCCGCAGAATCTTCCGCCGCCGCTCCCTAATCAATTAAGATTTCCTTCAATTGCTCCTTGACCGACTTAGCGTGCCCCCTTTGACCAGCTTTTGACCAGAATCCTCTGAAATAATCCCATCCTGTTGGCATAGGCTGTGCCGCCAATCGGCCGATTTCCAACTGTTACTTCAATCGGCCGATTCCTTTATGTAGCCTTCATATCTGCCGCATCGGCCAATCTTCTCCTCCTGACGCCGATTCAACACGTGTCAAAATCTGGCGTCAACACATGCCCCCCAGTTTCGGAGTAAAATATAACTTTTCCTCCGAAACTCTTTTCTTTACTCCTTTCCTTCAAAATGGGCGCAGTAAAAATCTTCTTCCATTCCGCGGCACAATGATTGCAACTCCCTCGAACCGGGCGCGCGAAACGACCGCTCCCCTGGAACTCGTGTAGACGGCGCGGTAAAAATACCATCTTTGCCCTTGCTTCCCTGATCTCTCTTAAGTACTGGCTTTCTCCGCCTCTCCTTCCCCACGAATCTAGCATTCTTTCCGTCGCATCACTGTTCGTCTTCCTCCAAGCTCTTTCGATTTCCATGTACTTCCCCCTTTCCGGCGATCTCATCCGCGGCTTGCTCCGACCCCTAATGGCGTCTCCATCGGCGACCACCCCATCTACAGAAGCTCCATCGGCTACTCCTTTGGCGGCGGCGGCCCAATCGGCGGCTTCCCCAGCAGCGTCATCGGCGACGATGGCTTCCATCCCAGAGGTAAATGCTCGAAATTTTTCGCTTTTGCCTTTTTACTGCTTCAGTATTTTCCGGACCCTTTCTCAGTTTCTTCCTTTTTTCCCTTTTTTTAGGCACTTAGGCACCGAATCACCATTCCTCTCTCAGAATCCCCTGACCTCATCTGTCTGGGCCCTATGAGGAGTCCTGATCCAACGGATCTGATCAATTTAGAAACCCATAGGATCCCTTTTAAGCAGTCATCCATGGATTTAGATCATTGGGTAGGCACTTTCAGATCCTGGCCAAATGAAACACCCGGGTGGAGAGAATGGTACCAGAGGGTAGCCGGGTCTTGGAAGGTTAAATGGGAAGAACTCAAAATCGGCCAATGCATAGACTTATCCCTGTCTCAGATGGAAAGGAACGAACCTCTGGTTATGGCAGCCTCTTACTTCTGGTCCGATGCACTTAACGCATTCCTTTTTGGACACGGATCCATGACCCCGACCTTGGCCGATGTTCTGCTGTTGACTGGCCTTGATGTTTCCTCCGCCGATACCCCTTTCAATTATCTTTTCAAACCATCTCATCGGCTGGAGACCAAAGGAATCGGCGGGTGGAAAGGATACATCAGTAAAAACATGAAGACAGGGACAGTTTCGCAGAGGGAGCATACTGCCTTCTTGATGATGTGGCTGGAGAAGCATTTCTTCTGTGGCAGAGCAGTCGGCCCCTCTTCCAACACTCAAGCTTTGGCAGAAGCTCTTTCACAAGGATCGGCCATCCCCCTCGGTAAACATTTGCTGGGATCGGCGTACCATCTGATGCACCAAATCGGCGTCAAGCTGTCGAAGGGGGAGCCGATAGGGAACCCAGGCGGTCCTTGGTGGTTCATCACCCTCTAGCTCAACTTACACATTAGCAAGGTCTCTCAGCAGCGGATAGAGACAAAGACCTTTCCCAACATCGAGTCAGAGGAAAATCCATCGGTCCGTCGCCGCTGCAGATCTTTTGGAGAAGCGGTATCGGCCTTTCCCGGTTGCCAATTCACTGCCACCCGCACAGTTGAATACTTCAGATGTTTCTACAATGGCCTTAGTGAAGATATGATCATCTGGCATCCATATCAGACTGCAGAGCCGATTTTCGAATTGCCCGTATGCTTTGATTTCTCCACTCGTACCTTTGACAGAGAATTAATGGACGTCTTGATCAAGCCGGGGATTCTGCCGGCCAACTTCTTCTCAGGAAAGGACTCACCCACCTATGAGTTCTATTGTCCGTCGGCTGCGGCAAGGCAACTGGGTTTTGGCCAACTGCCGATTCGAGTCTATTTCGCCGGCCAGGCAAAATTCAGAGATGGACTAACTTCAAGCCTTGATTACAGTCGGCTGTGCGATCTAGTACCCGACTCCAGCACCATTGACTTGAATAGCTGGTCAGTTGTCTCTTTCGCCACCCAACAGTATAAATTATGGTGGGCAAAATGGAAGCAGCATCTTTTCTGTAAATCTCCATCATCTTACTGCAACATTCTGGATCCAGAGAACATCGACCCAAATGCAGCGGTATGTCCTTTTTCCTTAGCCGATTCCAATGCTGCATTATCATCTTGTTGTTAACTTATGTTTATCCCTTCAGTCTGAAAGCCATGTTCCCCCGATGCGGAGCCGAAGCGGCCGGCCGATTGATAGCCATCACCAATACACGCCGTATCCACTCATCGGCTTCCATGCTCCAACTGTCAGAGATATCTCCACCGACCGATCAAGGCGAGCACCAAAAAGGCCAACATCAAAGATAACCAGCCGTCGGGTGCGAGCTCGCATTGGATCGGCCGATCAGACGGCAATAGCATCGGCTGAAGTCTCCCGCAACGGATCGGCCAGCCAGATGGCAGTGGTATCGGCCGAGACTCCCCGTGTTGGATCGGCCGATCAAGTAGAGGTGACACCCGCCGAGGCCTCAGGTCCTTTACCCCTACCGGTTGTCGAGATGGCCGATCCCCAAGACACCGCCGAAGTCGGGGCCGCTGCAGCATCACTATTAGTAGAAGCTGTTCAGGTAATCTTATTTATCTAATATATTCTCCAAATCTTCTACTGACATCAATTCTATTCTTTTGCCAGGCTGCACAAGTTCTCCCACCGCAGTCCCCGCAACTATCGGCCACGTCTCAAGTGGGGACTAAGATTCCAGCAGCTCCTGTTGCCGAGGTACACGATCTCTTACCCTTAATCTTTAATATTCAAAAAACTTAACCAATTTTGATGTAGGTCGATTTGGGTACGCCGATTATAACTCCACAACAGGCATCGGCCGGGAGACCCACAGAGGCATGGCAAATTTCTATTACCATCTTGTTTCAATTTCCCATAGTATTTTCACGGGAATTTATGTCTTTCTCAGGAAGCTGGCCCAAGCGGAGCACTAATAACGATCGAATCTTCTTCTTCCGGCGAACCAAGTGCACCAGTCCCTGAAACAAGGGAAACCCTTCCACCGGCGCAGGCAAGAGAGATTCATTTCAAAGAGGTAACAATCTTACCATTAGAATTGGCCGATCTCCTTTCACCGCTTGCTTACCCTTTACTTTGTTCCCTTACAGGAGCAAGATACCCCCAACAATAGCATCTTTTCCTTTGCTGTCTCCTTGGCCGATGAAGAAGAAATCGCCTCACACGCAGTTCCATCGAGCTCTACTTCCGACGATGTCCGCTCCAAGCTCGAAAGCATTCGTACTCTCCTCCAAGGTGACATCGGCCGATTGGTGGAAGATGCATCGCCGATCCGACGACTTTTCAACGAGGTCAAAGATCACATCCCGGATGAAGTGTCGGAAAACTTGGGGTATGCTGCCTATATAGAAGGTATGCAGATTCCGGTTTCCAGGGCGCTGCAACGTATGGCCGATCGTGCTCAGATGGCCAAAACTCAGGAGGAGGTCGACTCGTACAAGCATCGGACTCAGGAAGTACACCACAGGATCAATTTCCTCGAGAACTGCCGTCCGGACATCATCGGCGCAATAGATCGGCTGAAACGGAGGAGAGCAGAACTAGCCAAGGAGATGGAACAGGTAACCAAAGAGATAGCCGCTGAAGAGAAGAAGCTCCAAGAACTCCCAACCATCATCAGCGAGCTGAAGCAAGAAAGACAACATCTGGCCCGTGAAACAATAAGGCTCCGTCGCCGCGTGTCAGAAGTACCAGGATCGGCCGACAATAATCAGAGAATAGTAGACTCGGCCGATCAAATTAGACGACGAGCGATTGTAGCCATAGATGCTTTCCTTGGGCTGTAAAAAATATGTTAAACATTATTGCTCCTTTAATGTCACTGCGCCGATTTGGTTTTGAACTGCTCCTTCAGTCTGCCTTGCATTTATGTATGTATTTACTCTGATAGGATGTGTCTCACCATCCATCTAGCTCCTCTTCATTTATACGCAGACCGTTCACCATCTCTAGAGGCACACGCATTACTTATCTCCTCTCCCTCCTTTACTGTCCCAACTGAACGGCAAGATGTCTTGTTCGTCCTCCTCATCCTCTTCCTCTGTCAACCAGGTATGAACTCCCCCTCTACCTTTTTCTTAAGCATCTCAATCGCTCCGATACTGGGTAACTCCTTTTATCTCTGTTTAGCCAAACCGTCTCAGCTCTGATCTAGAACGAGCGATAGAAATCATGCATTCAGAAGAGCCACTATCACAGGCAGACAGAAATCTGATAAGAACTCATGCTGAGGAACTCAGAGATCACGTCCCTGCCGCTGTCCAGGAATATTCGGACCTCATAAATGCTCATCTCTTGGTCCGCAAGCGACCATCTTCCGAAAAAAGTTCTTCACTTCCTTGTAAAGCCAAAACTGAAGTCGCCATGGAAGATCTGGAAGAGGAGAAGACCCGCCTGCTGAAAGAACTCTGCAACCAAGCTGAAACTGGAGCCACTGCAGAGGACTCGAAAGAGAAAAGGCTCACCCTTATGATAAAACTGGGTCGCATCGAGAGAGAAATCCAGCGTAGGCGTAATCAGTAGACACACCAGTATTTTTATTCTAAGGGCGACTTATACTATGTCGGCCATGTAATCTGTAATTTCCATTCAATAATGAATCCCAATGTTTCTTTCACCAGATGCATAGCCAGAAACCGATGAGAAATCGGCCATATTATCTTGACATATTTTGCTGCAAGTTATGTATCTACCCAAATGCTTGGATAGTACCTCTTCAGATATCGCCCGTTTAAAGCTCTTGGGAATTCCTCCCCTTCTATTGTCTCTAGAATGTATGCATTCCCAGGGGCACATCGGCCGATTCTATACGGCCCTTCCCAAGTGGGTGACCATTTACCGAATTTGGGATCCTTAGATCCTATCGGCAGCACCAACTTCCATACCAGATCTCCCTGAGAGAACTGTTTAACTTTGACCTTTTTGTCATACCATCTGGCCACTCTTTTCTTGTTTTCTTCTATGCTAATCAGGGCTCTCAACCGTAAACCCGCCGAATCGTCAAGTTCGTCTTTCATGAGAAAGGAATAGTCATCGGCCGTTAACTGATCCTGTAACGATATACGTCTTGACCCTGTCCTTATCTCCCATGGCAAGACCGCCTCATGACCATAAACCAAATGATAAGGGGGTATTTTAGTGGTTCCATGACAAGCCATCCTGTATGCCCATAAAGATTCAGCCAAAGACATATGCCACTTCTTGGGTTGCTCTTCTATCTTCCTCTTGATTAACTTGATTATCCCTTTGTTAGACGATTCTGCTTGGCCATTGGCTTGAGCATAATATGGAGAAGAATTCAATAATTTAATCCCCACATCGGCGGCGAACTCTCCGAATTCTCCAGAAGTGAACATTGTCCCTTGATCAGTTGTGATGGTTCGAGGAATACCAAATCGATATATAATATGGCTTTTAACAAATTCAATCATATCGGCCGATGTCACGTTCCTTAAAGGAACTGCCTCCACCCACTTAGTAAAATAATCTGTAGCCACCAATATGAACTTATGCCCTTTGCTAGATGGAGGATGAATCTGTCCGATGAGATCTATTCCCCAACCTCTGAACGGCCACGGCTTAATTATTGGATTCATAGCCGATGCTAGTGCGCGCTGCACATTGCCAAACCTTTGACAATCTTGGCATCCTTTGTAGTACTTGAAACAATCTTCAAGGATGGTCGGCCCGTAATATCCATTATTCCTGATCATCCATTTCATTTTGTGAGCCGATTGATGAGCTCCACACACGCCTTCATGGATTTCTTCCATCAGAACCTTTGCCTCTTCTGTTCCCAGGCATTTGAGAAGAACTCCATCAATCGTCCGATAAAATAAATCATCCTCAAGCAACACATACTTTGTAGCCTGAAAACGTGTTCGCCGATCCACCTTTTGGGATGGATTTCTCAGGTAATCGGCGATATCCTTTCGCCAGTCATCGGCCGCGAGCTCTAGCGTCATCGCTCCCTGAATCGGCCGATATCCAGAAGCATGTTGGGCCAGTCTGTTGGCTTCTTCATTATAATCCCTGGGGATATGCTCAATTATTGCAGACTTGAACTCTTTTAAAAGTTGAAGACAATCTTCGTAATAAATCCTCAGGATATCATCCTTGCACTCAGATCGCCCCGTCAACTGATCCACAATGAGCTTGGAATCCCCGAAAATTTCGACTGCATCAACTCTGACTTCCCTTAATAATTGGATGCCTTTTAGAACAACTCGATATTCCGCCTGGTTATTAGTTGCAGAGGCTTCTATCGGCAGAGAGAAATCATAGGTTGCCCCCCGAGGCGACACAAGAACAATGCTGATTCCTGATCCGACCCCACATGAAGAACCATCAAAATATAGAGTCCATGGAACTGGTTCAACGGTGGCAATTTCTGGTCCACAATGTTGAACTATGAAATCGGCCATCACTTATCCTTTGACGGCTTTGGCCAATTCGTACCTTAGATCGAATTCCGACAAAGCCAGGATCCATTTTCCAATCCGCCCTTTCAAAATCGGCAATGATAGCATGTACTTCACCACATCATCCTTGCACACGACTATGCATTCTGCCGATAGCAAATAGTGCCTGAGCTTAGTACACGAAAAGTACAAGCACAAGCATAATCGCTCCACCGAGGAATATCTTGTTTCGACATCTAAAAGTCTTCTGCTGACGTAGTATACCACTCGTTCTTTCCCCTCAAACTCTTGTACCAACGCCGATCCAATAGCCTGTTCATCAGCCGATAAATATAACTTGAACGGCTTACCAGGCTGTGGTGGAGCTAATACCGGAGGTGAAACCAGATACTGCTTGATATTCTCCAGTGCCTTGCGCTGTCCTTCTCCCCATATGAATTCCTGGTCGGGCTTTAATTTCAACAGAGGGGTAAAAGCCTGAATACGTCCTGATAGATTGGATATGAATCTTCTGATGAAATTGACCTTGCCGATGAGGGACTGCAGTTCAGTTTTATTTTGTGGGGCCACCACTTTGTTGATGGCGTCTACGGTCTTGCGGTTGACTTCTATCCCGTGCTCATGGACCATAAATCCTAAGAATTGTCCGGCCGATACACCAAATGCACACTTGTTTGGGTTCATCTTCAGCCCATGTTTCCTTGTGCACTCCAGCACTTCCTGTAAATCGGACAGATGATCTTGGTGACCTTTTGACTTGACCACGACGTCATCTATATAAATTTCCACCGATGAACCAATGAGCTTGTGGAAGATGTAGTTCATGGCCCGTTGATATGTAGCACCGGCGTTCTTCAAGCCGAAAGTCATAACCACCCATTCAAATAAACCAAGATGGCCTGGGCACCTAAAAGCCGTTTTCGAAATATCTTCCTCGGCCATTAATATCTGATTGTACCCGGCATTCCCATCCATGAAACTTATGACTTTGTGGCCTGCGGTAGCATCCACCAAGATATCGGCCGTCGGCATCGGATATCCATCCATCGGTGTAGCCTGATTTAAGTTCCTGAAATCGGTGCACACACGCAATTTTCCATTCTTTTTGTATACAGGCACAATGTTAGAAATCCATTCGGCGTAGCGGCACTGCCAAATAAATTCTGCCTCAATCAACTTTGTAATCTCGGCCTTTATGTCAGGTGGAATCTTGGGGTTACACCGTCGTGCAGGTGCTGATATGGCCGATATCCTGATTTTATAGGTAACCGGTGTTCAATAATAGACCGGTCTAGTCCTTGCATCTCATGGTATTCCCAAGCAAAGCAATCCCTGAACTCTTTTAATAAACTTATCAATTTACATTTGTACTCAGAATCCAAATTGGCACTAATGTACGTCGGCCTTGATTTGCTGCTATCTCCCAAATCTACCATCTCTAATAAATCGGCCGACGCAAACCCATGCCCAAGCTTCCCATCTTCTCGGACGAGCTGATCCATTTATTCTGAATCTTCAGAGCCGACTGCTTGGATCGGCTGTAGACCGAAATCGGACACTTTCAGGAAGTCAGTGTCCCAAGTCCTGCCAGATATACACTTGACGTGCTCGCAGCTCCACTGTTGCGTGTCGGCCGCTGCAACGCTGTAGACGGAATCGGCAGCGACTATCTCTGTACTGTCGCCGACCCATTGCACAAGGCATTGATGCATAGTAGATGGGACACAACAGTTTGCGTGTATCCAGTCGCGACCAAGCAGCATATTATAGGACCCCTTGCCATTAATAACGAAGAAAGTAGTAGGGAGGGTCTTACTGCCGATGGTGAGGTCGACGCAGAGCGCTCCGTGGGCGGGTGACACGTTGCCTTCGAAATCCTTTAGCATCATGTCCGTCTTGATGAGGTCATTATCGCCCTTGCCCAGCTTGCGGAACATGGCGTACGGTATGATGTTAACTGTCGCGCCTCCATCTACCAGTAATCTGGTGACGGGTCACCCGTTGACATAGCCCTTGAGAAACAGCGCTTTGAGATGCTGCCGTTTTTCTTCTTCTGGTTTCTCAAACGTAGCCGTCATCGGCTCTAATACCAGTTGTGCCATTTGTTCTTCTTCTGTTCTTGTTACTTTATCTCGATCGTTGGGCGCCATGGACTCCATCGGCAGTATGAATACCATATCAATTTCGGCTGCCGATTCTTGGTTGTTCATTTCCTGATCGTTTTTCTTTGGGCGCCAAACTCGAGATTTAACATTCCTTCTCTCTGGCACATGTCTTTGTTCTTCTTCTTGGTGTTCCCACTGGCGTAGGCGTTGGATCCTTCGCTTCTGGGATCTGGATAGGCCATCGGGACACCACCTGGGGTTTGCTGGTTTGGCCGATGATCTGGCGTGTTCCCAATCTGGTTCCCTTCCTAGGGGATCTTCGTCTGATACCCTATCATCGGCCATCTCTTCCAGCCGATCGTGCGCGCTGATCCTGCTTTTTGACCTGTTGTACTGGTCAACTCTGCCCCCCAGCCGATCATGCACCGAAACGCGCTGTTCCTCGCGTCGATTTCTGCTAATCGGCTCAGATCCTCTGTCCCTAGAGTGTGGCCTCGGGCGATCGTTGCAGCTCAATCCGTTACACTCCGGACAGTTATCAGCAGACGGCAATCTGATATCGTTCTCCCAGCAGTGGATGAAGAACGGACATTGCCAGTGATCTTCATGCCGGCGTATCGCCTCTTCCCGGTATCTTGCTTGTTCTTGCTGCTGCCGATATTTACTGAGTAAGAGTTGGGAGGTGACGGGCTTGTGTGGTCATTCTGGCCCTCGCCTGTTCCTTCTGATTTCTTCCGTCGTGATCTGCCTCCTGGGGTCGACGACGCCGCTTCTTCTCGCCGATTCTGACGTCAGCCCCTTGGTTTGACTTGAGTCTCCTCCAGCGTTAACCATGTTGGTCGGGAAAGGGTGCTGATCTATCTTCATCGGCTTTGCCGATTTGGTTGGAATTTCAAATTTAAGCCGCCCCTGCTCGATGGCCGATTGTATCTGCTGGCGGAAGACTTTACATTCATTTGTGTCATGAGAAGTAGCGTTGTGCCACTTGCAGTATTTCATCTTCTTAAGTTGATCGGCCGTGGGGATGGTGTGATGTTGAGACAGCTTAATCTGCCCTTCCTGAAGCAGTAGATCAAAAATTTTATCGGCCTTTGACGTGTCAAAGCCGAATGTCTCTGGCTCCTTCTTGCCAAAGGGGCAAGATATTGGTTTTTTCCCTTTTACCCACTCTGCCAGGCCGATTTCTTCTTCCGCATCGGATTCAGATCCCTCCAGGTATGCCACCTTCTTTTGGAAATTCCTCCGCTGTTCAAACGGTCGGACCTCTTGCCCTGATAATCGGTGGATGATTTGGCTCAGGCTTTCAAACTCTTGGGCAGCATATCTCTCTTTGATTTGTGGCAAGAGACCTTGGAAAGTGATATCGGCCAACTGTGAATCGGTCAGAGTCAGACTGTAGCATTTGTTCCTGACTTCTCTGAACCTCTGTATATACCCCGTTACTGGTTCATCGCTCCTCTGCCTGAGGCTGGTCAAATCCGAGATCTTCATCTCGTGTACTCCTGCATAGAAGTACTTGTGGAATTGTTTCTCCAGATCGGCCCAAGTGACGATAGAATTTGGCGGTAAAGTGGTGAACCACTGGAAGGCCGATCCGGACAGAGACGATGAAAATAAACGCACCCTCAGAGCATCTTGCGTGGCAGCTTCTCCGCATTGGATGATGAATCGGTTGATATGCTCCACAGTGGATGTATCGTCCGTCCCTGTGAACTTGGTGAAATCAGGAACTTTGTAGCGGTGCGGGAACGGCAGCGAGTCATAGGCCGATGGATACGGCGTCTTGTAAGTATAAGTTTGAACTTTCGGCTTCAATCCAAACTGATCTTGGATCACTTCTGCTATTCTTGCTGTCCAGTCCACCTGCTACTGATGAACAGCTGTTCGCGGCGCGGGCATGTGCTGAAGGGCTGGTATGGCCGGGTGATGAATCGGCGAATTTTGCTGAGCGGCCGATAGTTGATGGCGAAATGAGTCCGCACCCCCTTCGTACGTCACTGCTGGCGCCGTGCCTCTGAATGCTTCCACAGTGTTTGCCCCCCTGCTGATTTCTGATAAGATCGGCTGATACTGGGAGACCGTCGGCCGGGCGGCCGATTGGTATGGCACCTGAACCGAATAACTGCCATGCCCGTTCGCTGGCTCTGGAAAATACGCTGTGGCTGATGTTCCCCAAGGCGCTGAGCTTGTAGGTAGTGATTGCACAGAAGCCATCTGAATGGGTTGAAGCGGCGTTTGTGATGGGAGACATGGTGCACCGCTGTATCTTGGAGACGCCGAGGGTGGTGGAGAGTTGTACCCCTCGCGTTGCATCAATATCGGCTGAGGAGCCGATTGGGATGTGTATGGTAGGCTTCTGGCTGGCAGAGTAGTTGGGGGGGCATATGCAGGTCCCTGATAGCCTTGAACGGCTCCGCTGGCCAGAGAGTTGACGACGGCGTTATACACCATGTTGGTCATCACCGAGGATTGGTCGATGAACGCCTGATACACGGATTGTTGAATCATCTCTGACATCTTGCCCGAGTCCTCAGCAATGGTGATGTGGCGAGGTGCTAGAATAGGAGCCTTCTTGACTGCCTCCCCGCTTCTGGTACGACTGAACGACTGGAGGTACATCTTCTTGTAATCTTCCAGATGTTTGGCCAATTCTTCCCTCTGGTCGTCCTTGAGATCCGCTTCTGTGACCTCAATGATGTTGCTGTCGGAGATTTCTGCGTTCTTCGACATATCAGATCTTGGATAGTCCCACCGGGCGTGCCAAAAGTGTGTTGGCGCTAAAATCGGCAGGATAGGAATCGGCCGATGGTCTTCAGCGTCGGACACACGACCCGGGAGAATCTGCTTAGCTCCTGTTCGGGTTATCGCCCTGGTGCGGTTCGCGCGGCGTGCCAGTCAATCTGACCTGTTGATTGACAAGGAAATAAAGTATTAAATTCAAGGCGCGTCGATTGGCTGGAGTTCCGATCTGTCCTGAGGAGCGCGTCGGCGGTGAATCGGCTGATTTGCTGTATAGATGATCGGCTATGGATCAGCCGATGATCGTGTAGTAATCGTAAAGAAAAGTGCTGGAGCGATCTAGACGACTACTGTAAGGACAACACTTGAAATAGATCTAATCGGCTGTAAGATGATAAGTCGAAGAAAAACAATGACGGAGCCGATTACTCTGATCTGAAGCTGGATAACTGGTGATAATACTAGAATAACAGGTGAAACTTGCAATTCTAGTAAATATCGATAACCGGTGAATAAATCCAAACGAAACCACAGCGATGCGCCCGTAGTTAAAGCTCGGATATTACTCGGTAAGCGGAACCTACCAATTGGTCGGAGATCAAGTTGATGCAGCCCTACCAATCCGTACGAACTCGTGGAAGAAGAAAATATTGGCGAAGTCGCCGACTTGAAAGTAAATTGCTGGAAAAGTAGAAGTACTGTTGTTGATTGATGTGTTGATGATTTTTCAAGACCCTGACGACTCCTATTTATACCCTAAAGCTAGGACTCCTGTTCGATCACGACTTGTTACAACCTTATTTAAATTACTATATCTATACGGATTTTAAAAAGGAAACGGACTCCCACAGAATCTTCCGCCGCCGCTCACTAATCAATTAAGATTTCCTTCAATTGCTCCTTGACCGACTTAGCGTGCCCTCTTTGACCAGCTTTTGACCAGAATCCTCTAAAATAATCTCATCCTGTTGGCATAGGCTGTGCCGCCAATCGGCCGATTTCCAACTGTTACTTCAATCGGCCGAATCCTTTCTGTAGCCTTCATATCTGCCGCATCGGCCAATCTTCTCCTCCTGACGCCGATTCAACACGTGTCAAAATCTCGCGTCAACAACTATATCTTTTGATCCAATTTACCTCTTAATAAGATTTACTTCTTCTGTTTATCCAAGCACAAGTGAAATCTTAAGTTAAAAAATTACAAGATGATGGTGGACATCATAACATATTTTAGAAAAAATATTTCAAGTATTTTTCATCATTGTTTTGATAAGGTATGAAATTTCATAATAAATTAACCCTTATGATACAAAATTATAGAAAAAATAATGATAAAAAATTCATAATTTATTATTTTACTTTACGTTGTAATAACCATTACAACCCTGCAAAATCTTAGATTAAGATTCCACTTGTGTGTGGAGAAACAAAAAAGATAAATTTTATTAAGGGCTAAATTGAACCAAATGATACAGTTTAGGGGGCAAATTGAACTAAGAAATAGTTAAGGGTGTTATGCGGACTTTGGTCATACTTGAGGGTAGTAATTTAAACTTTTTCCTTGTTTTTAATAAGCAAAGAGAAGATTGTGAACTAAACAGGATATCTACGTAAAATTACCTGGTAAATACAAATATTTTTCGTTTAGCCGATGATATTTTTGAGGTATTGTTTTCTTACAGATAAAACATTAATACATCAAAACAAATAAGAAAGAAAAGTTTGGAGATAATGGCTCACCATGTATCCAGCTAGATGTAGCAATATATGTTGGAAATTTTTTCATTAGGAAAGTGATCTTCACAGTTAAGCAATCAAAACATAAGTAAAGTTTTTGAACCACCCAACATTGATTAGGAAAGTTAATTACGAGATTAATGAGCTCAGCAGGCCCATTAATCTCTTTCCAAATAGAGCTAAGCCCTACCCCCACAATGCCTATAAAGATGAGGACGTGGCTAAGCCATTCCTCACGTTCTAAAACCCTAGTGCTAGCCACTGGTTTGCAAATCTGATCACCGAGGGCTCTGGAGGGGTGCAGAAGTGCTAGCTCACATCCGGAGCAGTGCTGTTGGCACTCGGAAGGTCGTCGCTACCCTCGCTACCCTGCTGCACCAAGTTCTACACCGACACTTATATCTACTTCCTCTTCGGCTGAGGTATCGATGGCTGCCGCTACTGCTAACGCTGGTTGATTTGTCATTAGTTAATCTGTCATGAACTAGGTTATGTAAGATCCTATATTTATGTGCTGATAATGTTATTTAGGCAAAACTAACTTGATATCAGGGCTACGTAAACTTAGTCATGCACGATCTACTGTCTAAGCCATTTTATGCCTCAAACTCAGATTTGTCGGTCTAGGATGCTAGTGATCTGCAGATCTACATCTTATTGCACATTTAGGAATGGATCAAGTTTTCATGTGTGCAGTAAGGTTTTTCATGTGTCCAGTAATGTTTTCCATGTACATATTAGTTTAATTGTGCCTAACAACGTGTGATTAGGCTACACAGTATGATTAGGATGCATGTTTAAGACGCAGTTAGCCTAAATCATGTCTCGGATTAGATGCAAATGACTACCTTAATGCTAATTCATGTTTAGACCGAGGCAAATTGAGGATTAATTCATGCTTAAGTCAAGTTAATTAAGTCCTAGCGTTTCGGTTTCCTACTGTTTTCCCTAAAACTAAGTCTCTGTTAAATTTTTTCCGCAAAATCGAACTCAAATTCATGCAATTAGAACAGTCAGTAAGCAAATTAGAAGGAGGGGAAAAGCAACTTCACTGTCGCATCAAGAAATCCCCAAATCCCTTACCAAACCCTAACCCTAAGATTGAAGAAACCCTTATGGCTTGCTGCCATGTGCCTGCGGGAGGACCCACGGTGGTGCATCAGGAGGCGCAGGCGGCCAGGGTACCGACGCGTAGAACTGCGGCCTGGCGAGGCACAGGTCTCGCGGCGCACCACCGTGCCGTGCGAGGAGCTCGCGGCACGCGGGCCGGACCGATCGACACGCACGCGCATGCCGAGGCATGACTAGAGGCCGCGCACGCGACAGCTGACCGCGGCAGACCTCATATCGACCTTCAAATCGTGTTTCACCCCACAAAATCCACTAATCCCCATTAATAAGAACCATCTAGCAACATCAATTAGCAAGGCTAAAATGGATTCACCTCACCTTGGTCGTTCCCCAAACCTAGGGTGCCGCGCGGAGGGAGTGGTTGGCCGGGGGGGGGGGAAGGGGCGGGGGGGGGGGGGGGGGGGGGGGGGGGGGCGGGCGGGAGGCGCGGGAACTAGGAGTCTCCGATGGAGACGAGGCGGCGGCGCGGCGGAGGAGGCGCGGGGAGGAGGCGCGGGGGAGGAGGCGCGGAGGGGGGGAGGCGTTGCGTGGAGGAGCTCGAGGCCGTGCGCGGAGGGGAGGCCGGGAGCGGGTGGCGGCGGGCGGTGGCCGCTAGCGGGCGGCGGCGGAGAAGACACGCGTGCGGGTGGCGGTGGCGGGCAGCGGAAATTTTTGGCAGCGTAACGTCGTCTGCTCGCGCGCTCGCCTGGGATCTGAAAAAATTTTCTAAGTCACATTCTATATAGGAAAGGATTTGTAAGGGCGGGCGGGGGCGTCACCCGCCCCTACAAATCTTTTTCTAATTTCCACTGAAAATTCATTTAATTCAAAAGTCATAGCAAAACACATTGAAAAAACTTAAAATTTGTACCATAATCATTATATTACATGTAGAACTTAATAAAAATATCAAATAACTATTTTATTATATATAATGGTTTAAAGTGTCAAGACCACAATGTGTACCTCCACAACATACTATCTCATAAGCACTCAAGACTCTTTTTGTGTTTTGAACACTCTCAATCATTATATAGTGCAAATTTGAGTTTTTTTCATATAGTTTGCTATATCTTTTGAGTTAAATGAGTTTTTGGTTAAAATTGGAAAAGGATTGGAAGGGGCGGGCCGGGGCGTCACCCGCCCCTACAAATCCTTTTCCAATTTTCACTGAAAATTTATTTTAATTCAAAAGTCATAGCAAAACACATCAAAAAAATTTCTACCATAAGCATTATGTGACATGTAGAACTTAATAAAAATATCAAATAACTATATTATTGTATATAATGGTTTAAGTGTCGAGACCACAATGTGCACCTCCACAACATACTATCTCATAGCACCTACAAATAGTTTTCCAATTCATGCTGAAAATCCATTTATTTCAAAAAAAATAGCAACACACCTCTAAAAAATGTGAAATTTTTACCATAAGCATATTTTGATATGTGGAACATCAGAAAAATATCAAAATCCAATTGTAGTGTATGTAATAAATAAAAGCGTTGAAACACCAATGTTCAAGCAGTAACAATTCTCGATTCGCCATCTTTACGTGCCCATGGCTTGTCGTCTTTTCTTATGCTTGCTTCTAGAATCCTCATCTTTTGTGGTACGTCTGTGAAGAGGTTCATCTCATCATACTGATTATATTCTTCCACATCGTCGATACCATTAACTCCTATGATATCTTGTTTTCCAGGGACAACGACGTGTTTTGTCTTCTTTGCAGGATCAGCTACATAGAGTACCTGCGCGACCTGTGAAGCAAGTACCCATGGGTCATCTTTATAACCACATTGTTGAGGTCGACAATCGTGAGCCCATAGTCGTCCACCTCAACACCTTTTGGGTGTTTGACCCAACAACACTGAAAGACCGAGATTTGTATATTGGAACCATAGTATACTTCCCATATGTCATCTATGACACCGAAATATGTTGTACTTTGCCCTGTTCTCTTGTCTAAGGCCTCAATACGAACACCACTGTTCTGAGACACGGTCTTCTTGTCCTTGGTGGCAGTATAGAATAGATATCAATTAATATCATTGTAACACCTTAGGTGTTTAAATTACGAAATAAGCCTCATTAGCTTAACACGATGCATAGATAACTAAGAAAAGTTTAAAAGAAACGAATTATAAATTGGTTTTGCTTTGAATTAAAAATAGATGTGTATATGTGCATAAATACATGTACTTTAATCAAACAAATTAAATAAATCTCACATCAACGCACTTGGTGGCAAAATTTAATAGACACACCATTGATGACAGGATAAATGAAAGTCTAGTTGAAGCCTAGGAGAGAATACAAATTTTTACCCAGGAAATTACGTGCCCTCCGAATCATACTTTTTGAGTTTTTAAAATAACTTTTAAACTAGAACTCAAATGAACTTTGGCCTGAAACAAAACTTGTGTAACTTTTCATTTTGAACAACTTTCATGTTCAGAGATTTTTGAGTTGCAACACAAAAGTTTGAGTAACACTTGACTTTGCAAATCAGCCCCTGCCTTTTCTTCTATTTTCACTTCAGACCCTTCCTCTCCGCTTCGCCCGACCCTACGCTTCGCCCGACCCTCCGCCCGCCGCGCAGTCGCCGCTGGCCACTTGGCCGGCGATGCCTGACCGGCGCTAGGCGCCAAGCCAATGCCTGGCCGCTCCACGCTCGCACGCGCTCCTCCCCACGCAGCAACCATGCCCAGTCCGCGCACGCAACGCGCACGCCGGTGACGCGTGCCTCTGCTCGCCGCCCGCCGCACCGAATGGCCAGTCCGTGCCATGCCCGTGTCCCCGCCGCGTCCCGCCAGTCGCCGCGCTCGCCGCCCTGCAAGCCAGCTGCTGCAGCTCCTCGCCCAACCCGCGCGCCGCGTGTGGCAGAACCACCTGAATTAATCCGGCTCAAGTGTATTAACCATCACCATTGAGGCAATCTCGGTTAACCTTACACTTCAAACGGAGTAATCCACTGGTCTGTCGGGTATAACCTCCCGATATAACCACGGTAATCGGATCGAGCGCCATACATACAAATGCTCACGCGACGATGAGCCCAGAGAATACCACATTCCAGCAAATATTACAACATTATCATAAGTAAATATTACAGACCAGGTTTTAAATTTAGAAACCAAGTACTTCAATGATCATAAATAAGTTCTTCAGAGTTTAAGTTGCAGCGGAAAATAAAACAGCGAAACTACTTCGTCGATAAGGATGTCTCGATGAAGCCCGTACGAGACATCATTCGGCATTATCTCCGTTGGACGGGGGCGTATCCCATTCCACCGACCAACCAGGGGGAAGAGTGCAGGGCCAAGTCAAGCTAGCAATCATATCTTCGAAGGTCTCACCTGAAAACGAGTCACAAGCAAGGCTGAGTATACTAATACTCAGCAAGACTTACCCGTGTAGTGGAATCTACTCCACCGACTCTAGACATGCAAGGCTTTTTGGCTCAGGGGTTTGTTTTGCCGAAAAGCATCTACAAGTGGGTCCTTACTTTCAACTTTTAGCTCAAGATTCTAGTTTCGTTAACCATTCTAGATAAGCAACTATCCAAAAGCATACATGGTGGAACATTAAGTTTTCATCCAACCAGTTCATTCATCCTCATTGTTCCTCTTCTTACTCTGTGGGTAAAAATGGTTAAGCAGTCTCAATAGCCGTGAGAAACGGACGATTCGAATTGAATTTCTTAACCTTGCAAGGGAAACCTAAACACACGTCACGTGGCTACTCCTAGAGTCACACGTGCAACTTTTCCCCTTTCTTTCCGGGTTGTGGATCGAGGCTACCCTCCGAGAGTACAAGAGCCCCACGCCACGGTTCGGCGCCGGGTCGTGACCACTCTCTGCACTCGCCATATGCACATGGGACCGAAGTTCAAAGGGTAGGTTGCTGTCCACTTGCCGGGCCAATCAGGTACTTAAGCTTACCGATTCCCATAATCTCGGCATGTGTTTAGTACGTTCAAAGACTTAACCATCACTACCACACCCTGCGGCCTTAGCATTTTTCACTAGACAGACGGGCCTCAATCGTAACCATCTTTCCATAGCCCGTCCGTGTCCTTATGATTGCAGCGTGTAGTAGACATTCAACTCCTATTTTCTCGCGAGTGACAGGAAATCACTCGACTTTTACCGGAGTCCTATTAGCACAACATTCTATCGAACCTTACGTCTAGTTTTCAAGCAAGGGTTCCTGATATCATGCAACTAAGTTTTCATTCAACTCCTATAAACTTAATGCACAAGCAAAGAGTAATGAGTTGCATAATTTCGGAAAGAATGGGTTATGCTCCGGGGCTTGCCTTCGCAGTTCGCTTGGGGCTCTTCCGAACTTGGGCTCGGGTCTTCAAGAGCTTCAGTTAGATTTGCTTGAGCTTCACGCTGCTCACTCTCGAATGCGGGCACCAGCTCGTAAGTTCCGTCGGCGAGAGTCGTCGATTCTACATGAATGCACAAGTTTAAGTCGTGGTAATGGTAATCGATACGATTTAAGTGTAATTACTACAACGGATGGTTTCTGGTCCTGAAATTTTGGATTTAGGCACATCAGGGAAAGATGTGCTTACGGTAAAATTTTCAGCCAATTTTATGTAACAGGTTAATTATGAAAAATATATTACATAGTTGCTGTTAGATCCTTGTTCTTTTTGTACAGAACAATTGGTGTAACAACTGAGTCTAATATTTTTACAGAGCTTTCACTTAAGCATGCAGAAGCTACTGCAATTTTTGTAGGATTTATCATGCAGTATTCAGAGCATAGAAAATATGACATTCCACACCTAGGCTATTCAAGGATTCATTTTTACAGGACCCTACACAAGGTTTTTGTCCCTAGAACGTTTTACACAGCAACCTCTACCATAGTGTGTCTCCTAGCAAAAATTTGAGAATTTTCCAAGCTAAGATACTATTTTCTTGATTTGACGTATGTTATTAGCACGTAATTCAAATAAATAGGTTACTGTGGGATAAAAAGTCTCCTAATTTTTCTCTGGCTTCTAGGTGCCAATACACTAGCAGAGAAAAAGTTTCATTAGGTGATTCATCACCTAACTGCAGGGATAAAACATTCTACTTAAACATGGTATGAAACTAAGTTTAATAAACAGTAAAGCTAGAGATGGAATTTGGGTCTGATCTTTTTACACAATCCTAAACATCAAGCAACTAACTCACTGCCCAAAATTTAGGGTCAGCATTGTTCTACAACAGTGGGTACAAAATAAGTCCATTAAAGCTTCCATTTAATGTAGAGCAAAATATGTTGGGATTCTGAGAAACTTTTTGTAACAGAGGTGGTAGAGTTTGTTTTAAGGATTCCAGAACAGTTGAGTTTGAATTTTTTGGAATTTTCTACGATTTTATACGAATTTTACAAGTTCACTGAATTTGAATCTAGATTTGAAACTTTCTTTTACAACTGGGTCCTTGAATCTTATGCGCAGACCCTTCTAAAGATTTAAATTCTTGCAATTGGGTCCTCGGGCGGCTCGGGTACGGCGGCCGGCCGAAATTCCGGCGAGGGGCTCGCCGGCGGCGAGGGGTGAGGGTCGGGGAAGGTTCAGGGGTGCGAGGGCTACCTTGTGGGGGTGTTGTTCAGGTGGGGGACGGCCGGGAAGGGCTCGCCGGCGTTGGAGCAGAGGCGGCGGCGGCGCGGCACGTGTCGACGGCGGTGCTCCGGCGGGCTTGGGGCGGCCTGGTCCGGTCAGCAAGCTTCAGCGGCGCGTGGGGAAGCTGCCCAGGGGCTTGGCTTGGACGGAGGAGGTCGGGGCCGAGCTGCCCACGGTGAGCAGGGGCGGCGGCGGCGGGTGACAGCGCGGGCGGCGGTGCTCCGGCGGTGCTGGGCGGCGTTGGGTGGGTCGGCGAGCTTCGGTGGGGTGATGTAGTGGTGGCTGGGGGCTTAGTTTGGGCAGTGGGCGGCGGCGGAGGGCTGTCCACGGGCGGGCGGCGCTCGGCGGCGGCAATGGCGACGGCGAGTGCGTTCTGGTGCGTGGCTCGCGCGGGCGGCCGGGGCTTGGCTTTTATAGCGGCAGGAGGGGGTGCGGAGGGGCCTGGGCGATGCGCGGGGCGGAGGCACGGCACGGTGCGCACTGGGCACGGCGGGCGGCCAGGCTGGGCGCGGCAGCGTCGTGTGCACGCGCGGGCGCTAACTGGGCCGCGCGGCGTGGGGAGGGGGCAAAGCTGGCCGTGGCGGGGTGGTGCGGCGGCCACTGGCCTGGCGCCTCGCACCGGTCAGGCGTCGCCGGCCACCTGGCGCGCGGCGGTCGGGCGGGGAGGAGAGAGTCGGGCGGGGAGGAGAGAGAGGGGGGGGGCGCGAGGGCCTGAAAGCGAGAATTTGGAAAACTTCAGGGGGCTGGGTGCAAACAGGGCGTTTTCTCCTCTTTCTGATTTGAATTTCAAAAACTTTTGAACACGAAAGTTGTTCAGAATAAAAAGTTCTACAACTTTGGTTTCAGGCAAAATCTCATTTGGCTGATGGTTTGAAAGTTAAATTTAAAAGTTCAGAAGTAACCAAATGTGCTCAAATTAAATTTGAATTCCAACTGAACCCGTTCTAATTCTTTCCACCCTTTTATTAGTTGGTTTAAGCATAGGGTTAGGCTAATGATACTGATTTTAGAAATGAAATTTTTACCAGGGTTGTCACACCGCGTGATCTCCCCCTCCCCCAAGCCAAATCCTCGGCGCCCAATCCCCTGCACGCGCACGCCGCACGCCGCGCCGGCTCTGCTCGCCGCCCACCACGACCAGTAACGCGCCCCCGTTGTGCCGCCCCTCCCCAGCGTTGCCCGGTCCTCTCCCTCCCTCCTGCAGCCTATAAAAGGCGACACAAGGCCACTCGCGCGCGCCTCAACCCACCAGAACGCCGCCGCCGCTGCCATTGCCGCTGCCGTGCACCACGCGCCCGTGGAGCCCCATCCTCCAGCCTCCCACTGCCCAAACCCATCACCCAGCGAGCTTGCCCTCTCTCCACTGAAGCTCACCGGCCTCTTCCCCGACCATCTCGACCGCCGGAGCACCACCAGCGCCGCCCGCGCCACTGCCACTCCCCTGCTGCTCCACGGATAGCCCACTCCGAAGTTCCTCCGTCCAAGCCAAGCCTCGAAACGGTTTCCCCTAGATGCCGCGAAGCTCATCGACCAGCCCGCGCCCTCCCCTCCCCTCCTCGCTAATGCTCCGCACCTCCGCCGCCCTTCTGCTCCACGCCAACAAGCCACCTCCGCCCACCCCCAACCCCGACCAAGGCCACCCCAAGGTAGCTCTCACCTCCCTGGATCTCCCCGACCCTTTTCCCCTCGCCGCTGATGAGCCCCCTTGCCGGAATTTGGCCGGCCTCCATGCCAGCGCCGCCCAGGGACCTATTTGCAATGATTGAAATCTTTAAACGAGTCTGCACGCAATTTTCCAGGGGCATAACTGTAAACCTGTGTTAAAACCTTGAATTCAAAAACAGCGAGCATGTAAAATTTGTATAAAATCATAGAAAAATCACGAAAATACAAACTCAACTGTTCTAGAATCGTTAGATGAAAATCTACAACTTTTTTTACATGCTTTTCTTCAGATGTTGGCTATATCTTGCTCTAAATTAAATGGAATGTTTAACAGACTTTAATTGTACCCACTGTTGTAGACCAGTTCAGAACTTGGTTTTTCGACAGTAGATTGGTTGCTTGATGTGTAGGCCAGTGTAAAAATATTAGGACCAGAACCCATCTCTAGCTAAACTTTTTGTTAAACTTTGTTTATGCCATGAAATAATAGAACTAATTTGTACCTGCTGTTATATTGTGATTCATGTTGTGAAACATTTCCAGAGCTGTTATAGTGATGCCTAAATACCACAGAAAAAGTTTAGAACCTTTTTCCTTTCTGTAACCTATTTATATAATTTTGTGGTAGGAAAAATCCACTAATTCAAATAATTAGTTTCCTTGCTTAGAAAATGTTCAACATTTTACTGGGGGACTCTTTAGAGTATCTCTTATTGTATAAAAAGTTTCATGCTCAGACACCCTGTAGAACATCCTATAGAAATTAATCTTTATTAACATAAGTGTAGTTGTCCTATTTATTATGCTCTGTATCCTGCACAATAAATATTGAAAAATTTATAGTAACATATATATGGATAGATTAACACCCTGTAAAAGTTTTAGCATCAAAACCTGCATGGTTCGTCCTGTATAAAAATAACTAGGTTCTAGCAGTAGTTGTGTATTACATTTTTCATAATTATTCTGCTGCATAAAAATGTCTGAAATTTTTACAGTAGTCCTATCTCTGCATAATGTACTCAGAATAAAAATTTTGTCAACAAAAGTTACCTAGATCAGTGTTTGTGCTTAATCCATGCTTATACTGTGAAAATTAAATTCCAATACAACACCACCTCTTCTGTTAAAGATTGCCCAAGAAATCATAACTAAGTAACTTTACAACCAAATCTATGTTATTGTGGACTGCAACTTTATCGTGAAGAAAATAAATATCACGTGCCATCACTACAACTTACACTTGTGCATTCATATAGAATCGACTACTCTCGTCGACGGAACGTACGAGCTGGTGCCCGCGTCCGAGATTGAGCAGCGTGAAGCTCAAGTGAATCTAACTGAAGCTTGTGAAGACCCGAACCCGAGTTCGGACGAGCCCCAAACTAACTTTACCCAAGAAGGCAAGCCCCGGAGCATGAACCCTGTTTTTTTTCCTACATTATGCAACTTAATACTCTATTCTACTTGTGCATTAAGTTATAGGAGTTGAATGAAAACTTAATTGCATGATCCTAGGTACCCATGCTCTGAACACTAGATATAAGGTTCGATAGAATGCTATGCTAATAGGACTCCGGTAAAAGTTGGGTGATTTCCTGTCACTCGCGAGAATTTAGGAGTTGAATGTTTACTACATGCTGCAATCATAAGGTCGACGGACGGGGCCATGGTACGATGTTTATGTTGATGATTGAGGCCCCGTCTGTTTAGTGAAAAATGCTAAGGCCGCATTGTGTGGTAGTGGTGGTTAAGTCTTTGAACGTACTAATCACATGCCAAGAATATGGTAATCGGTAAGCTTAAGAACCGGATTGAATCGAGGCCGAAATATACTCCCCACCGTCTTGAATTCGTTTACATCTAGCTAATGGCGGGTGCATGTGCCGCCATGGCCGGGTCCATGGGGACGTGTAGTCGAGGGCGGTGGGCCTGTTCCGTGAAGCGGGAATTGAAGGAAAAAGTTGCACGTGTGACTCTGTGAGTAACCACGTGACGTGTGTTTAGGTTTCCCTTGCAAGGTTATGAAATTCGATTCGAATCATCCGTTTCTCGCTGTTATTCAGACTGCTTGACCCTTTTACCACATAGAGTAAGAAGAGGAACAATGATGATGATTAATCATGTTGGATGAAAAATTATTTCTTTCACCATGTATGATATTGGATAGTTGCTTACCTAGAATGGTTAAAAGAAAACTAGAATCTGGAGCTAAAATTTGAAAGTAAGGACCTACTTGTATATGCTTTTCGGCAAAACAAACCCCTCAAGCCAAAAAGCCTTGCATGTCTAGGAGTCGGCTAAGTATATTCCACTAGTCGGGTAAGCCTTGCTGAGTATTAGTATACTCAGCCTTGCTTGTGGCTCATTTTCAGGTGATACTTTCGAGTATATGATCGCTAGTTTGACTTGGCCGTGTACCCTTCCTCCTAGTTGGTCGGTGGAATGGGATGCGCCCCCGGCCAACGATGATAATGCCGAGTGATGTCTCGTACGGGCTTCATCGAGACATCGTGTATCGTCGAGTAGTTTATCGTTATTTTTCCGCTGCATTAAACTCTGAAGAACTCCATTACTTTGAACTCTGAAGTACCTTGTTTCGCGAACTCGAACTCAGTTGTAATAATAATTTATGATGAACCCTATGGTGTAAAATTTGTGAAATGTTGTATCCTCTGGGCTCACCTTCGTGTGAGTACATGTATGTGTGGTTTCGATCGGCAAAAACCGTGGTTGTATCGGGAGGTTACCGGACAGACCAATGGATTATTCCGTTTGAAGTGCGAGTTAGCCCTGATTGCCCTCGTGGTGATGGTTAGCGCGCTTGAGCCGGATTAATTCAGGTGGTTCTGCCACAGCTGGCATCAGAGCCGAAATGCATACGCCAGAGAATGCAACAAGCCTTAAAAACTTGTTTTCATAAAACTTGACCAGAAAAATGCGTTTGCAAAATGCGTTGGTTCGTTAAGGATGGTACCTAGTTCGTAAACCCTAAGGGATTATGGGAAAGTTACTAGGTAGCTATCTAACTTATGAATATTATCAATTAACTTCCAGCATATTAGTTTCTGTCAAAACTTACTTTTATGCACAACCGACCCTTAAATTCTGTAACGACGCACTCATCGCTAAGGTAAGAAGGTAAGAATCCTCAGCCAACTGAGAGAGCTTGGCCTTCCTGTGGGTGATGCGAGCCGAACGCTGCCCTCAAGCAGTGGCTTACTTGAGGTGCTGCCAATATACCAACTATTAGTTGATTATATTGGGAGTAGAAGGTTTGGCGCAGGGTATGGCGATCGCTGTTCATACCCCCGTCTCAAGACGGTACCCCCCGTGAATACGCTATCTCGATAGCGTATGTTAACATCATCTGTACGGCGGGAATTGTACGGATGCCGTTTCTATAGTAAACGGTAATGAATACGGACGCTTTCATGAGTGCTGGCATGAAAGGTTCAATGGATATATATATATATTCTATATCAATCTTCTGCAAGTACACTAACCGCGATTACGATAAGTTAAAGAATGGTTAGAGGATTTTCGACTAGCTATTATAGTGAGAGACGGATTGTGTATGCCACCGAAACTAACTTCGTAAGACCAAAGATATTTGGCAATTATTTTATTTTGTGAGGACAAATAGGACATGCATGCATCATGACTATATAAATCTGAAATTGAAAATGCGTTAATTGAGAGTGGTAAGGTTCATGCGTGCACGAGATTGTCTTTGCATAATGATTATCTAGCAAATCTGTCATATTTCTGCCTTATCTGAAAAGATTGATTTATTAAGCTTATAAAATGATCCTTTCTGAAGAAACTCATGTTGAAAGTTTTGTTCCAAAAATTATATTCTACCTCCTGTCTAAATATGAAAAATTCTGGACATATGGATAATGAGAAACAACAAAGACCTTGAGATGTCAGTTTTCTGCCCAAAATGAGCACTTCTACCACATAAATTTTTATGCCCCATTACTACAGTTTCCTGAAAAATTGTTCAACACAAAACTTGTTTTAAATTTACTCAGGCAGGTACTGTTAAAATTTGGTAATTAATGGCTGGCTAGATTTTCCCTGGTAAATGAAACGTTGGCTCACTGTTCACTGAAATTTCTGGGTAGACACTAAAGTAAAACCTTAAGAGAAAGACCATCTTAGAGCCTGATCTAGCTCTGGAGTTGACTAGTAAAGTCGTTCACAAATACCTTAGGAATGTTCTGGTACAAGTTGAGAATTTTTGGACAAGAACTGTTGAAGTTATGGCTATTTTAGTGCACTGTCCACAACCTATTTACTATGTTGTTCACAGTTTTTCGCTATCTCACCCATTTGATCTTTTGTTTAGATGGCCGAGCCTGTTGCCATGATAATGGATGAGGATGGACGTGTTCACTCGCAGTGTCTCCACTGGGAGGGCTTTCCCTCTATCTTGTGGGATGTTCTGAGCACCGCGGGCTATCCAATTCCCCCACGTTACACCGGACTGGAGTTTTCAGAGAATGGAGTTACCCAGTGCCGTGTTAACGTGACCATCTTTCCGCACCCACTACACCCGGAGTGGCCCGCCTTGGTGATTAAGGCTGTTGGTTACCATTTGGCCGATACTTGGGAGCTTGCTGCCATGAGGGCGCTCACCACTTTCTGTGCGCAGTGCCTGAAGGCCGTCACGCTCACTCCTATTGGTTTGTTTCCTGCTGCCCAGGACAACGAGCCCTTCTGGCTCAACAGGATACAACACTCACAGTACTTGGTAGACTTTCATGCCCAGGAGACCATCGAGACCTCTGTGCGGTGCATGAATGCACTGTACCGACTTCAGACTCTCCAGAGTCAGGCGCTTGTGCAGCTCGCTGATCTTGCACAGGCCTACCACATGATGGCAGATACCAGAGATGAGCAGATTAAGGAGCTCAGTGAGGAACTTGAGGACAGAGACACCCGGATTGGCCAACTTGAGGGCCAAGTTTAGGAGCACGACACTCTCATGGGTGAGAGAGATGACATGATAGCACACTTGGAGGAGCAGCTCCATGATCTGAACCATGAGTTGGAGGATGCTAATGAGCACATTCAGTGGCACCATGATTAGAATGCCCCTCCCGACGTGGTGGCTATGGAGGAAGATGATGAGGAGCCACAGGAGATTGACGGTGTTTCAGGTATGGACTTTGAGGGTGAGGCACCGCAGCCACCTCCGATAGGAGTTCACTCTCCTACTCACAGTGAGTCGTCCGTCAACAACCTCGACGACTTCTAGACGATGACCTAGGAGGACTTTTTCATATACTCAGCCTAACTTTTGGCAAGTGTTGTAATAGGCTAACTAAGAGTTGAGTACCTCTTTTGTGATGGGTACAACTTGACCATTGGATACTCTAATTCTGTAGGCCATGGCTAAAAACTTGGTGGTTTCATTGTGATATTGGAAAGTAGTTGAGTCTGTGATTGCAGAAACTTGTCGAAATTTTTACCCATGTCTCCTTACATTTATGGGCTGAGTGTTGAATGTCAAACTTGTCCTAAATTTTGTGATCTAGGTTCCCAAAAAATTTCAGCACTACTGGATCTTGCTAGTTTGAGTTATAGGCAAGATACTATAACTCGTCCTGCTGAAAAACAGCCAAACCAGCGAAGCAAAGAGTGAATCTTTCGACCATCTTGGCCATCGATTTAGCATCTAAGCTGAATACTAAACTTGTACATCTCTAGATTCCCTACCCACTTCCAGAATATGAGCAATTTTGGATGAACCTACCAGGAGTTATAAGTTTCTTATGGCAGACAGTATTATGTCCATGATTCTATCCATGATCTTTCGGAAGTCTACTTTTCCACGCTAATCCTTTTGAATCATGGAAGCAATATGGATCACGTTGCTAATGATAAACATTTACATTTCAGATGGTTGGAGCAACCCGTGGTATTTCGGAAGGTTTTGGTGCTAGTGCTAGTGGATCACAACAGCAGCAACCACCACCACCCAGTTTGGTGGAAGTAATGGCCGCTCAAACTGAGTTGCTTCGTCAGCTCGTGCAAGGACAACATCAACAGTGGGGTGGACACAATATTCACCAACCTCAATTTGCCGGTTACACGGATTTCCTTGGGACCCAGCCTCCCTTGTTTCACAAAACGGAGGAACCCTTGGATGCGGACGCTTGGATTCGCACAATCGAGTCCAAGTTTTCTCTACTCGTGGCCCCATGTTCGGATGCAAACAAGGCTCGCTTTGCCGTGCAGCAGCTTCGTGGTACAGCTCGTCTTTGGTGGGACAATTACTTTGCTATGCTCCCTGTTGATCACGTTGTCACCTGGGACGAATTTAAAACTGCGTTCCGAGCACACCATTCCCAGAAGGTCTTATGGAAAGAAAGCTAAATGAGTTTCTAGCACTCACTCAGGGTACCCGCACTGTACTTTAGTATGCTCAGGCCTTCAACAATCTGTGCCAGTACGCAGGCTATCACGCAGACACAGATGCTACGAAGCGGGATCGTTTCCGTAGAGGATTGAGTACCAAACTCAAAGAGCGACTGAACCTTGTCAAGGCCGATACATATAATGAGCTGGTAAACATGGCAATTACCCAAGAGGATTGTATTATGGCTCACCGTGCCGAGAAGAAGAGAAAGGCACCGAGGTATCGCTTAGTGCAAAATGCTGCGCCTACAGCTCCACAGAAGGCCCCTCAGCCAGGACATTGGATTGTTAGGCCCTCGCAACAACCTAGTGTTGTACGACCCCTTGTGCGTCAGCAAACTGGACCAAGGCCCGCTACTCAGAAATTCCTTCATCCAAACATAGCCAATCCTTGTTTCAATTGTGGAAGTTCCAGTCATTTTGCCCGAGAATGCCCTCGGCCTAGGCAGCCAATTCAGGGCCAAGGCTCTAACCAGAACAATAAGAACAAAGGCAAGAGGCAGACCATTCAGGTCAAACAAGGACGGATCAATTTCACCACTCTTGCAGAACTTCTTGAAGGAGCACCAGTAATGACGGGTACATTCTCTATCCATAACAAGTCTGCAGTTATATTGTTTGATTCTGGTGCATCACATAGTTTCATTAGTGCAAAGTTTGGTGCAAAAGTAGGCTTGGATGTTTGTCACACAAAAGGGTCATGTATGATATCAACACCGGGTGGAAAAATTGCTTCCAACCAAATAATAAGGCTGGTACCGATAAAATTGGGTAGTAAAATCATCAACACGGACCTTGTTCTCTTACCCCTTGAAAGCATGGATATTATTTTGGGTATGAATTGGATGACTATGCACGGAGTCATACTGGACCTTTTTTCCCGAGCTGTTGAAATAAATTCACCTAGTCACGGAGCCACTACCCTTTACCTACCGTTCCGGGAGTGCACGAATTCTTGTGCTTTTGTGATGGAAGGAATCAACCTAGAGGATATTCCAGTGGTATGCGAGTATGCCGATGTTTTTCCGGTCGATTTGCCAGGAATGCTATTATTGAACTGCAACCAGGGACCGCACCTATCTCCAAAAGACCCTATAGGATGCCACCTAAGGAATTGGCCGAACTGAAAACACAACTCCAAGAACTACTGGACAAAGGCTTCATTCATCCTAGCACATCACCTTGGGGATGTCCAGCCCTTTTTGTAAAGAAAAAGGATGACAGTTTAAGATTATGTGTGGACTACCGACCTCTCAATGCGGTAACCGTTAAGAATAAATACCCACTTCCCCGCATCGACGTTCTCTTTGACCAATTATCTGGAGCTAGAGTTTTCTCAAAGATTGATCTTCCATTTGGATATCATAAGATAAAGATTCGTCCATGAGATATTCCTAAGACCGCTTTTTCCACACAATATGGACTATATGAAGTCTTGGTCATGTCCATTGGTCTCACCAATGCCCCTGCCTACTTCATGTATCTCATGAATTCGGTATTCAAGCCCGAGCTCGACAAATTTGTCGTAGTTTTCATTGACGACATCCTTATCTATTCCAAGAATGAGGAAGAACACGCTAAGCACCTGCACATTGTTCTTCAGCGTCTCAGAGACCATCAGCTCTATGCTAAATTTTCTAAGTGCGAATTCATGTTGGATAGTGTGAAATTCTTGGGTCACACTATTTCTAGCGAAGGCATAGCCGTTGACCCAGCAAGGTACAAGAAGTGATGGATTGGAAACCTCCTACCTCTGTTCATCAGATTCGTAGTTTTCTTGGTTTAGCCGGTTACTATCGCCGTTTCATTCCGGATTTCTCCAGGATTGCTAAGCCTATGACTGAACTATTGAAAAAGGGAGTAAAGTTTGTGTGGGATGAAAAATGTGAAGAAGCTTTCCACACTCTCAGAGAACATTTGACTACAGCCCCTGTGTTAGCTCAACCCGATAACACCAAGCCGTTCGATGTTTACTGTGACGCATCTGGCACTGGTCTTGGTTGTGTGCTTATGCAAGAAAATCGAGTTATCGCCTATGCTTCACGAGCCCTTCGGCCCCATGAGCAGAATTATCCGACCCATGATCAAGAATTAGCAGCAGTCATTCATGCTCTAAAAATATGGAGACATTATCTAATGGGTACTCATTGTAATATCTACACCGATCATAAGAGTCTCAAATATATCTTCACCCAAGCCGATCTGAATATGAGACAAAGAAGATGGCTAGAATTAATCAAGGATTATGACCTAGAGGTGCACTATCACCCCGGCAAGGCTAATGTAGTCGCGGATGCACTAAGCCGTAAGGCCCATTGCCATTGCCTATCAGTGGAGTTCTATGATGAGACATTATGTTCAGAAATGAGAAAGCTTAGTTTGGAAATGATTCCTCAAGGCACTCTAAATCACATCTCAGTTGAGCCCAGTCTTCACGACCAGATCATCATGGCACAACTACATGATGAAGGAGTTAAGATCATCAAACAAAAACTCTCACTAGGAGAAGGGAAATACAAATGTTTCCGCCAGGACCATAAGGGAGTTCTATGGTTCGAAAGTCGCATCGTCATTCCAAAGAATCATAAGCTCCGTAAGCAAATTCTTGATGAGGCATACCTTTCCAAATTTTCTATTCACCCCGGCAGTAGCAAAATGTATCAAGATCTTAGGCAAAATTTCTGGTGGACTACAATGAAAAGAGAAATCGCTAAATATGTCTCAGAATGTGACACATGCCAGAGAGTAAAGGCCAGCCAGCCGGTACACTTCAACTCTTGCCTATACCCTCATGGAAATGGGAAGACATAAGTATGGATTTCATTGTGGGATTGCCAAGTACCGCACAGAAACATGATTCCATATGGGTTATCGTTGATAGGCTTACAAAGACGGCACATTTTCTTCCAGTACACACCACCTATACTACCAAGAAATATGCCAAGATTTATCTCGATCGTATCGTTTGCCTACATGGAGTACCAAAGACTATTATTTCCGATCGTGGTACTCAGTTTGTAGCGCGCTTTTGGGAACAATTGCAAGCTTCTCTTGGTACTAAATTGATTCGAAGCTCAGCCTATCATCCTCAAACTGACGGACAAACTAAAAGAGTGAACCAAATTCTTGAAGACATGCTTAGAGCTTGCGTTATTCACTATGACAAGAATTGGGACAAATGCCTATCCCTAGCAGAGTTCTCATACAACAATAGCTACCAAGCGAGTTTGAAAATGGCACCATTTGAGGCCTTGTACGGACGAAGGTGTCGAACCCCTTTGAGTTGGTCACAGACCAGAGAACGCAAAATATTTGGACCAGACTTGGTAATCGAGGCAGAAGAAAAAGTGAGAGTAATACAAGAAAACCTTAGAGCCGCACAATCAAGGCAAAAGAGCTATTTCGACAGAAGGAGAAAGCCACTAAAATTTGAAGTTGGTGACCACGTCTACCTTCGAGTTTCACCAACCAAGGGTGTACAATGATTCGGAGTCAAAGGAAAACTAACTCCCCGTTATGTTGGTCCCTACGAAATCATCGAGAGCTGTGGACCCATAGCCTATAGAATACGACTGCCCCCTCAGCTTGCAGCCATCCATGATATCTTTCACATGTCTCAGCTCAAGAAGTGTGTTCGAGTCCCTACCGAGGTTATTAAACAACAAGAAGTAGTGGTAGAGCCCGACCTCTCATATGTTGAGTATCCTATCAAAATCATGGATCAAAAAGAAAGAAGCACTAGAAGGAAAGTGATTAAAATGTACAAAATTCAATGGAATCATCACACTGAGGAAGAAGCCACATGGGAAACTGAAAGCTATCTAAACCAAAATTTCCCGAGTTTTCTCAACTCTACCGAAGGTACACACACTATCCACTCTAAGCCTATTGCCCGAATCTCGGGGCGAGATTCTTTTTAAGAGGGGAAGGCTGAAACACCTCGGGTGTTTAAATTACAAAATAAGCCTCATTAGCTTAACACGATGCATAGATAACTAAGAAAAGTTTAAAAGAAATGAATTATAAATTGGTTTTGCTTTGAATTAAAAATAGATGTGTATATGTGCATAAATACATGTACTTTAATCAAACAAATTAAATAACTCTCACCTCAACGCACTTGGCAGCAAAATTTAATAGACACACCATCGATGACAGGATAAACGGAAGTCTAGTTGAAGCCTAGGAGAGAATACAAATTTTTGCCCAGGAAATTATGTGCCCTCTGAATCATAGTTTTTGAGTTTTTAAAATAACTTCTAAACTAGAACTCAAATGAACTTTAGCCTGAAACAAAACTTGTGTAACTTTTCATTTTGAAAAACTTTCATATTCAGAGATTTTTGAGTTGCAACACAAAAATTTGAGTAACACTTGACTTTGCAAATCAGCCCCTGCCTTTTCTTCTATTTTCACTTCAGACCCTTCCTCTCCGCCCGGCAAGCCAGCTGCTGCAGCTCCTCGCCCAACCCGCGCGCCGCGTGATCTCCCCCTCCCCCACGCCAAATCCCCGGCGCCCAATCCCCTGCCCGCGCCCGCCGCACGCCGCGCCGGCTCTGCTCGCCGCCCACCGCGACCAGTAACGCGCTCCCGTTGTGCCGCCCCTCCCCAGCGTTGCCCGGTCCTCTCACTCCCTCCTGCAGCCTATAAAAGGCGACACAAGGCCACAAGCGCGCGCCTCAACCCATCAGAACACCGCCGCTGCTGCCATTGCCGCTGCCGTGCACCACCCGCCCGTGGAGCCCCATCCTCCAGCCTCCCACTGCCCAAACCCATCACCTAGAGAGCTTGCCCTCCCTCCACTAAAGCTCACCGGCCTCTTCCCCGACCATCTCGACTGCCGGAGCAGCGCCAGCGCCGCCCGCGCCGCCGCCGCTCCCCAGCTGCTCCGCGGACAGCCCACTCCAAAGTTCCTCCATCCAAGCCAAGCCTCGAAACGGTTTCCCCTTGACGCCGCGAAGCTCATCTGCCAGCCCACGCCCTCCCCTCCTCGCCGGAGCACAGTCGCCGATGCTCCGCACCGCCGCCGCCCTTCTGCTCCGCGCCGACAAGCCACCTCCGGCCACCCCCAACCCCGACCAAGGCCACCCCAAGGTAGCTCTCACCTCCCTGGATCTCCCCGACCCTTTTCCCCTCGCCGCCGACGAGCCCCCTTGCCGGAATTTGGCCGGCCTCCATGCCAGCGCCGCCCAGGGACCTATTTGCAATGATTGAAATCTTTGAAAGAGTCTGCACGCAAGTTTCCAGGGGCATAACTGTAAACCTGTGTTTAAACTTTGAATTCGTTCACATCTAGCTAATGGCGGGTGCATGTGCCGCCATGGCCGGGTCCATGGGGACGTGTAGTCGAGGGCGGTGGGCCTATTCCGTGAAGCGGGAATTGAAGGGAAAAGTTGCACGTGTGACTCTGTGAGTAATCACGTGATGTGTGTTTAGGTTTCCCTTGCAAGGTTATGAAATTCGATTCGAATCATCCATTTCTCGCGGTTATTGAGACTGCTTGACCCTTTTACCACATAGAGTAAGAAGAGGAATAATGATGATGATTAATCTTGTTGGATGAAAAATTAATTCTTTCACCATGTATGATATTGGATAGTTGCTTACCTAGAATGGTTAAAAGAAAACTAGAATCTGGAGCTAAAATTTGAAAGTAAGGACCTACTTGTATATGCTTTTCGGCAAAACAAACCCCTCAAGCCAAAAAGCCTTGCATGTCTAGGAGTCGGCTAAGTATATTCCACTAGTCGGGTAAGCCTTGCTGAGTATTAGTATACTCAGCCTTGCTTGTGGCTCATTTTCAGGTGATACTTTCGAGTATATGATCGCTAGTTTGACTTGGCTGTGTACCCTTCCTCCTGGTTGGTCGGTGGAATGGGATACGCCCCTGGCCAACGATGATAATGCCGAGTGATGTCTCGTACGGGCTTCATCGAGACATCGTGTATCGTCGAGTAGTTTATTGTTATTTTTCCGCTGCATTGAACTCTGAAGAACTCCATTACTTTGAACTCTGAAGTACCTTGTTTCGCGAACTCGAACTCAGTTGTAATAATAATTTATGATGAACCCTGTGGTGTAAAATTTGTGGAATGTTGTATCCTCTGGGCTCACCTTCGTGTGAGTACATGTATGTGTGGTTTCGATCGGCAAAAACCGTGGTTGTATCGGGAGGTTACCCGACAGACCAATGGATTATTTCGTTTGAAGTGCGAGTTAGCCCTGATTGCCCTCGTGGTGATGGTTAGCGCGCTTGAGCCGGATTAATTCAGGTGGTTCTGCCACAATCATACCCTTGCCATGATGTGACCTGGCTAGATGGACCAGCTGCCAATCTTTTGATCGTTTGCTCCTCCATGGTCTCCACATGTGGTAGATCCAGGTCCTTCAACCATGCAGTCACCCGCCGTTTGTGCTCTCTCATGATCCAATCATCTGAGTGGCCATTACTTTCTGCACGAATTATGCTCAAGTGTTCATTGACTAAAGGAGTCATTATCGTGAGGTGCTGCAAGATGCTATGATGGGCTTGTTGCACACCTTTGAAATCTTTGTCGATGAAGATTTTCCTCCCAACTGTGCCCACACCTTCCAACCTCGCCAAAAGTCATGGAATAGGCAAACCAAGAGACACGTTATCCTTTAGGTAACCTAGGCAAGACTCGATGACTTCCTAAGTACTGTATCCCTCTATCATGGACCCCTCAGGATGAGCATGATTCAGTACGTACCGATTGAGGATGGACATAACGCTCATACGTCCACATTTCGTGTAGGTAAAGTGGACCAAGTGCCCGTATCTAATCGACCATGTGAATCATTAGGTGTTCGGTTATATCAAAAAACCCCGGAGGGAAGCACATCTCGAGCTGCGCCATAGTCTCCCCAATGAATTCTTGGATATCCTGCAACTCATCTTCGTCGATCACCTTTTGTGAAATCCTATTGAAGAAGAAACACAACCGAGTGATTACCATCTTTACATCGACTAGCTTGATCACTCTGATTGCAATCGGAAGGAACACCGTCAGCAACACATGAGAATCATGACAGTTATAGCCGCATAGTGACAGATCTTTCATCGAGACTAGTTTCCTTATGTTGGACGTGAAACGACTCGGGACTCTGATCCCTCTTAAGCTCTCGCACATTGCCTTCTTCTCATCACGTGTCAAGTTGTAGCTAGCTGGGGGAAGTTTATATCGGCCATTCCCTTTATCCGCAGGGTGAAGATCTTGTCTTATCTTCATGGCTACCAAGTCCTGACGCGACTTCAAGGTATCCTTTGTTTTGGCTGATGCCTGCAGGAGGAGCCCAATTGTGTTACCAAACACATTCTTCTTTAGGTGCATACCATCGATTACATGGCGGACCTCAAGATCCGACCAATACGGCAAGTACTTGTAGAAGATGGACTGCTTCTTGAATGGTACTCCATCGATGGGTGCCTTATCTCTCTTTCTCTTCTTCCTATCTTCCTTTTTCTTCCCATAAATGACCTGGATGGTCCGAACCATATTGAAAACATAGTGCATGTCTCGTTGTACTGGAGTAGAATGTAATTCAGGCCTACCATCAATACCATCAAAAAGATTATAGAACTTCTTACTTCAGTACCTATGCCCTTCCACCAAGAAGCGTTTGTACCCAAGGTAGACTACCTTTCGAGAACATTTAAGGAAAGACGATACGGTGCCATCCACGCACACCGTGCATCCCGTCCTACCTTTGATCTGTCCTGATAGGACAAACAATGCCTGGTAACATGGATGGTGACAAATATAATGGCTCTAAGATTAAAGGGCTGCCATGCAAAATCATCAAAGATATTGATACCCTCCTTCCATAAAGTTTCCATCTCTTGCATTAGAGGCTCAAGAAAAACATCTATATCGATGCCAGGATGCTTGGGGCCCTGTATAAGGACGGATAGCAAAAGATACTTCCTCTTCTAGCACAACCATGTAGGTAGGTTGTACATCATCAGTGTCACTGGCCATGTGCTGTGGGTGCTACTTTTTTCACCAACGGATTCATTCCATCCATACTCAACGCGAACTAAACATTTCTCATGTCATTCCCAAATTCCAAATAGTACTTCTCATCAAATTCCTTCCACTGCCGAGCATCAGCTGGATGTCGGAGCTTTCCATCACCCTTCTTACGCTTATCTGAATCCCACCATCGTATCAGTTCAGCATCCTTTGGGTTCGAGAAGAAACGCCTCAGGCGTTCGGAAACTGGGTGGTACCACATAACCATGGCGGGAATTCTGCTCTGCTTCTCAGGAATGCCAAAAGTAGTGTCATCTAGCTCAATAGAGGCAACATTATTCTTCGCCACGTTCCTTTTATTCACATGGGTTGGACCATGATTGACGTCACCACAGTAACCAGCATTGTTTTTGTACCTACTTGCAGAACATACAGGGCATTTCTTCAAGTCTTTGAAAGTATCCCCATGATACAAAATACAATGATTTGGACATGCATGAATTCTTTCCACACCCATCGTGAACGGGCTCACAAGCTTCTTTGCTCGGTATGTGTTGGCTAGCACTTTATTTGGCTTTGGAAGCAACCAAACCAAGATACGCAGCAGATCATTGAAACTACCATCTGACCAACCATGCTTAGCCTTCAGAGTCAAGAGCTCAAGTATGATACGAAGCACGGTCCAGTGTTTCGGGCATCCCTTCGATCGCTCATATATATTTTCCTCTGCTGATTTTCTCACCGTCTCGAAGTTTGCTAACCCCCTAGCACTAGCAACCAATACCTCCGCTTTGGTGTGGCGCAACAACTGGCTAAGAAAATCACCATCATCAAGTTCATAGCCACTACTATCACCATCCACGGGACCGTCGACATCATCATCTTGGAATCCACCAACCCCATCATCATCATCAACCCCATCATCACCATCATCATCCCGACCACCATCAAAATAAGAATGAAACATTCTGTCAAACTCCTCATCCTGTATGATTTCATCCAGTGGATTATTCGTCAGAGGGGGAGTATCCGTCTCGCCATGATACTTCCAGATCTTGTAGTTCTTAACAAAACCACTCACCATCACATGCGATTTGATTGTAGTTGGGTCGCTGAATACTCTCAAATTCTTGCAGGCATTGCATGGACAATGCATCAATCGTGTCTTCTCATTTCTTGTGTGGTTCTCCGCAACTTGAATGAATTTATTAAGCTCTCCACTGAAATAGGCATCTATCCTTTTTGCATTGTACATCCATGTCCTATCCATATCTGAAAAGATAGAAAAAAATTAAATCAAATTATTTTCTCACAAGAAATAGAGTCCTAAATTCACATAAATATATACTTTCTATATATGCATAGGTGTTGGAAAAAGTCAATTTAACTAATACTAAATAAAAAAATTGATTTCCAACCTATTATTGTACAACTAAATATTAGGAAAAAAATATAACATGCATGTATGTAAATATAGAAAAAAAAATCAAATGTTTTTCTCAAAAGAAATAGAGCCCTAAATTGATATAAATATATACTTCTATATATGCATAGGTGTGGGAAAAAAATCAATTTAACTTGTACTAAATAAAAACAATAAAAAACTCAACATATTATTTTACCACTAAATGTTGGGAAAAATCTAACATGCATCTTTGAAAAATAGGAAAAAAACAAATCTTCTTCTCTCTCCTCCATAGATCTAGGGCATTATTTACTTAAGAATGATGCTAAAAACTATAGGTCGAGTCAAAATGATTACATAATCTTGTTCTCCTACTAAAATAGGACAACTTCATCCAAAAGTTCGAGGCAAATGGTGTCTCAAATGGCTAATCCACACCATGGAGATGTAGAGCTAGTTAGAGGCAAAGAGAGCTCCATTTGAGCCATAAGTCTAACAAAAGAGCTTAAAAATGACAAGGAATTAGTGTCAACTTACCTCCTAGAGCCCCAAACTCGAAGGAAATCAAGTTGAAAAACTCCCCCCCCCCCCTTTTCTTTTTTTCAGCTCTTGGGGGAGCTCCTCTCCCAAGCAAACAATGGGGGGTCGGGAGGAGAAAGAAGGTGTCCAGATTTTTTATAGATATTTTTAGGGGAGGGTTGGGGGCTGAGCCGCCCCTGTAAATCCATTTTTAGGGGCGGCTCACACCCCCCCCCCCCCAGCCGCCCCTAAAAATGGCGCCCATTTGTAGGGGAGACTGAGGGGGTGAGCTGCCCCTACAAATGGATTTACAGGGGCGGCTCGGTTGCTACAGTACCGCGCCCCATTTGTAAGAACATGTGATATTTTGGTCCGCCCCTAAAAAAAATCGGGGTGTTGCTACAAATCATTTTTGTAGTAGTGTATGGATATGCATATATACATATACACATATTCATTTGTTTGAAAGGTAGATTTTGATAGGTGGTTTTATACTTTTCTTACCCTTTTATGTCTGATTTCATGTCATGGATCTTTGTTTAGCCTTTTAGACACCCAGAGTGTCACACTTGCCCTTTGGCACACGCCTCAGAATGAGGTCCCCTTCCTTGATCAGCCTCACCTTCTTGTTTTTCCACCTTTGGGTTTCATCTTGGTACTTGCTCAAGTTTTTAGCTTCTTGCAGCTTCACTGTCTCGATGACATCGACGGTTGCCGCCATATGTCTTCGTGTGTAGTGTTCTCCGTTCACCAAGAACCTAGTTTGATTTCCTCTGATTCATACATTCTTCTCCGCACAGAAGCTTGAAAGGTGAAAACTTTGTTGTTCTGGATTCTGTTGTGTTGTGCGACCATATGACCCTTGGTAGCTCATCTACCCATTTGCCCTTTGGTTGCTCTGTGATGTTCTTTTTGATGCCAGTGAATATGATATCGTTGGCTCTCTCTACTGCTCCGTTGGATTGGCGATGGTACACCGAAGCGAAACACAGCTTCGTTCACAGCTGATCACAGAATGCTCTGAAGGTGGCGCAATCGAAATGCTTGCCATTGTCTACTGTCACCTCTCGAAACACCGAAGCGATAGACTATATTTTGCTAGAAGAATTTTTGCAGAGCTCTGGCTGAGATGTCCCAAAGGGGTTTTGCCTCTACCCATTTTGTGAAGTATTCCACTGCTACAGCTTCATATTTGTAATTGTCGGGTGCCGTTGGCAGCGGCCCAACAATATCAATGCCCCATCAGGAGAGAGGCCACATCGGCGGTATGAGGTGCACCTATTCGGGTGTGAACTTTCTGTAATGTGCATGCTTCTGGCAATTGGAGCACGTTCTGACCACTGACATTTCTAAACCCCTCTGACATTCTGACAAAGCAATATGTGCCAAAGGGTGTAGTGAAACTAGTCTTCTCTTCATCGCACATCCTCATCCAGATCTGATGATATCCGGAGAAACAATCAAGCATATTCATCATTTCTAACCCTGCGGCTGCATCCACGAGGGTGTCGATCCGAGGAAGTGGGTAATCATCCTTCGGACAAGCCTTGTTCCGATTTGTGAAGTCTATGCACATTCTCCATTTCCCATTCTTCTTCGGCACTGTTGGCGCTAAAATCGGCCGGATAGGAATCAGCCGATGGGTCTTCAACGTCGGACACACGACCCGGGAGAATCTGCTTAGCTCCTGTTCGGGTTATCGCCCTGGTGCGGTTCGCGCGGCGTGCCAGTCAATCTGACCTGTTGATTGACAAGGAAATAGAGTATTAAGTTCCAGGCGCGTCGATCGGCTGGATTTCCGATCTGTCCTGAGGAGCGCGTCGGCGGCAAATCGGCCGATTTGCTGTAGAGATGATCGGCTATGGGTCAGCCGATAATCGTATAGTAATTGTAAAGAGAACTGCTAGAGCAATCTAAACAATCACTATAGAAGCAACACTTGAAATAGATCTAATCAGCTGTATGGCGATGAAACGAAGGAGAACAATGATGAAGCCGATTACTCTGATTTCAAGCTGGATAACTGGTGATAATACTAGAATAACAGGTAAAACTTGCAATTCTAGTAAATATCGATAACTTGTGAATAAATCCAAACGAAACCACAGCGATGCGCCCGTAGTTAAAGCTCGGATATTACTCGATAAGCGGAACCTACCAATTGGCCGGAGATCAGGTTGATGCAGCCCTGCCAATCCGTACGAACTCGTAGAAGAAGAAAATATTGGCGAAGTCGCCGACTTGAAAGTAAAGTACTGGTAAAAAGTAGAAGTGTTTTGTTGATTGATTTTATTCTTTTTCGCAAAGCCATAGCGACTCCTATTTATACCCTGAAACTAGGACTCCTGGTCGATTACGACTTGTTACAACCTTATTTAAAACAGGAAAACTACTATATCTATAACAACTTTAAAAAGGAAACGGACTCCCGCAGAATCTTTCGCCGCCGTTTCCTAATCCAGTCAGGACCTCTTCAATTGCTTTCCGGCCGTCTTAGCATACCTTGTTGACCAGCTTTTGACCAGGATCTTCTGGAATAATCCTATCCTATCGGTATGGGCTGCGCCACCAATCGGCCGATTTTTAACTGTTACCTCTATCGGCCGATTCCTTACTGTAGCTCTCAGATCTGCCGCATCGGCCAATCTTCTTCTCCTGACGCCGATTCAAGACGTGTCAAAATCCGGCGTCAACACATGCCCCCCAGTTTCGGAGTAAAATATAACTTTTCCTTCGAAACTCTTTTATTTAATCCTCTCCTCCGAAACTTCCCAATTGTGATAGGAGTAAACCCCAGAGTCAATTGTGTTACCTACTCCTCTGCATCTGATCCTTGCTCTAGAATCAGCTCCACGACATGGAATCCGGTAACAGGACGAACATCATGTTGGCGTGTAGACTCAAACTTTGACCATCTCCCCTGGCAGCTTTACATTTACTGATGCCTTTACTCCGACGGCACACGTCTTGCCAACCCTTCGTCTCTTCTATTCTATAAATACGCCTCTTCGTACTATTTCCAAAAATGTTCATCTTGCTGGTCTTCCTTTCCTTCTGAATCCCGCCCCTCGCCGTCTTTGGTCAAGCATTAAAATGTCTTCTCGATCCTCCTCTTCCGTTAATCAGGTATCAATTTTCTCTCCATCCCTTCCTGAGATATCTTACTTTGTTCCAACATATTTGTTTATTCCTTCTTTCAGCCAAACCATCTCAACCCCGGTTTGGAAAGAGCGATCGAAATCATGCATTCAGGCAAGCCATTGTCGCAAGCTGATATAGATCTGATAAAAGCTCATTCTGAAGAACTCAAAGATCATGTTCCTGCCAATGTCCGAACAATCTTGGACTATATGGATCTCGTCTGCTTTGAACAAATGCCAACCTCTGACGTGAGTTCTTCATCTTCACACCAACTTGCTGAAGCTAAGACTGAAGCCACCATGAAAGATTTGGAAGAGGAGAAGGCCCGCCTGCTGAAAGAACTCTGCGACCAAGCTGAAACTGGAGCCACTGCAAAGGATCTGAAAGATGAAAGGCTCACCCTCATGATAAGACTAGGTCGCATCGAAAGAGAAATCCAACGTAGGCGTAATCAGTAGTATTTTTATTCCAAGGGCGACTTATACCATGTCGGCCATGTAATCCGTGATTTCCATTCAATAATGAATCCCAATGTTTCCTTCACCAGATGTGTAACCAGAAAACCGACGAGAGATCGGCCATGTTACCTTGATATATCTTGCTGTAAGTTATGCATCTACCTAAATGCTTGGATAGTACCTCTTCAGATATCGTCCATTCAGAGCTCTTGGGAATTCCTCCCCTTCTATTGTCTCCAGAATGTATGCATTTCCAGGAGCACATCGGCCGATTCTATACGGCCCTTCCCAAGTGGGTGACCATTTACCGAATTTGGGATCCTTAGATCCTATCGGCAGCACCAGCTTCCATACCAGATCTCCCTGAGAGAACCGTTTGACTTTGACCCTTTTGTCATACCATCTGGCCACCCTTTTCTTGTTCTCTTCTATGCTAATCAGGGCTCTTAACCGCAAACCCGCCGAATCGTCAAGTTCATCTTTCATGAGAAAGGAATAGTCATCGGCTGTTAACTGATCCTGTAGCGATATTCGTCTTGACCCTGTCCTTATCTCCCATGGTAAGACTGCTTCATGACCATAAACCAAACGATAAGGGGATATTTTAGTAGCCCCATGACAAGCCATCCTGTACGCCCATAAAGATTCAGCCAAAGACATATGCCACTTCTTGGGTTGCTCTTCTATCTTCCTCTTGATTAGCTTGATTATCCCCTTGTTAGATGACTCTGCTTGGCCATTAGCTTGAGCATAGTATGGAGAGGAATTTAATAATTTAATTCCCATATCGGCGGCGAACTCTCCGAATTCTCCGGAAGTGAACATTGTTCCTTGATCAGTTGTGATGGTTTGAGGAATACCAAATCGATATATAATATGGCTTCTAACAAACTCAATCATATCGGCTGATGTCACGTTCCTCAAAGGAACTGCCTCCACCCATTTGGTAAAATAATCTGTAGCCACCAATATGAACTTATGCCCTTTGCTAGATGGAGGATGAATCTGTCCGATGAGATCTATTCCCCAACCTCTGAACGGCCACGGCTTAATTATTGGATTCATAGCCGATGCTGGTGCGCGCTGCACATTGCCAAACCTCTGACAGTCTTGGCATCCTTTGTAGTACTTGAAACAATCTTCAAGGATGGTCGGCCAGTAATATCCATTGTTTCTAATCATCCACTTCATTTTGTGAGCCGATTGATGAGCTCCACACACGCCTTCATGGATCTCTCCCATTAGAACCTTTGCCTCTTCTGCTCCCAGGCATTTAAGAAGAACTCCATCAATCGTCCGAAAAAATAAGTCATCCTCAAGCAACACATACTTTGTAGCTTGAAAACGTGTTCGCCGATCCACCTTTTGGGATGGATTTTTCAAGTAATCGGCGATCTCCTTCCGCCAATCATCGGCCGCGAGTTCTAGCGTCATCGCTCCCTGAATCGGCCGATACCCAGAAGCATGTTGAGCCAGTCTGTTAGCTTCTTCATTATAATCTCTGGGGATATGCTCAATTATTGCAGATTTGAATCCTTTCAAAAGTTGAAGACAATCCTCATAATAAATCCTCAAGATGTCCTCCTTGCACTCAGATCGTCCTGCTAACTGATCCACAATGAGCATGGAGTCCCCAAAGATTTCGACTGCATCAGCTCTGACTTCCCTTAATAATTGGATGCCTTTCAAAACAGCTCGATATTCCGCCTGGTTATTGGTTGCAGAAGCTTCTATCGGCAGAGAGAAATCATAAGTTGCCCCCCAAGGCGACACAAGAACGATGCCGATTCCTGATCCGACCCCACACGAAGAACCATCAAAATATAGAGTCCATGGAACTGGTTCAACGGTGGCGATTTCCGGTCCACAATGCTGAACTACGAAATCGGCCATCACTTGACCTTTGACGGCTTTGGCCGATTCGTACCTTAGATCGAATTCTGACAAAGCCAGGATCCATTTCCAATCCGCCCCTTCAAAATCGGCAACGATAGCATATACTTCACCACATCGTCTTTGCACACGACTATGCATTCTGCCGATAGCAAATAGTGCCTGAACTTAGTACATGAAAAGTACAAGCACAAGCATAATCGCTCCACCGAAGAATATCTTGTTTCGGCGTCTAAAAGTCTTCTGCTGACGTAGTATACCACTCGTTCTTTCCCTTCAAACTCCTGTACCAACGCCGATCCAATAGCCTGCTCATCAGCCGATAAATATAACTTGAACGGCTTACCAGGCTGTGGCGGGGCTAACACCGGAGGTGAAACCAGATACTGCTTGATATTCTCCAGTGCCTTGCGTTGTTCTTCTCCCCATGTGAACTCTTGGTCGGGCTTTAATTTCAACAGAGGGGTAAAAGCCTGAATACGTCCCGATAGATTGGATATGAATCTTCTGATGAAATTGACCTTGCCGATGAGGGACTGCAGTTCAGTTTTATTTTGTGGGGCCACTACTTTGTTGATGGCGTCTATAGTCTTGCGGCTAACTTCTATCCCACGCTCATGGACCATAAATCCCAAAAACTGTCCGGCCGATACACCAAACGCACACTTGTTTGGGTTCATCTTCAGCCCATGTTTTCTTGTGCACTCCAGCACTTCCTGTAAATCGGCCAGATGATCCCGGTGACCTTTTGATTTGACCACGACGTCATCTATATAAATTTCCACTGATGAACCAATGAGCTTGTGGAAGATGTAGTTCATGGCCCGTTGATATGTAGCGCTAGCGTTTTTCAAGCCGAAAGTCATAACCACCCATTCAAATAAACCAAGATGGCCTGGGCACCTAAAAGCCGTTTTCGAGACATCTTCTTCGGCCATTAATATCTGATTGTATCCGGCATTTCCATCCATGAAGCTTATGACTTTGTGGCCCGCGGCAGCATCCACCAAGATATCGGCCGTTGGCATCGGATAACCATCCATTAGCGTCGCCTGATTTAAGTTCCTGAAATCGATGCACACGCGCAGCTTTCCATTCTTCTTGTATACAGGCACAATGTTAGAAATCCATTCGGCGTAGCGGCACTGCCGAATAAATCCTGCCTCAATCAACTTTGTAATCTCGGCCTTTATGTTAGGTAGAATCTTGGGGTTACACCGCCGTGCAGGTTGCTGATACGGCCGATATCCTGATTTTATAGGCAACCGGTGTTCAACAATAGACCGGTCGAGTCCTGGCATCTCGTGGTATTCCCAAGCAAAGCAATCCCTGAACTCTTTCAATAATCTTATCAACTTGCATTTGTACTCAGAATCCAAATTGGCACTAATGTACGTCGGCCTCGATTTCCTGCTATCTCCCAAATCTATCATCTCTAATAAATCGGCCGACGTGAACCCGTGCTCCAGCTTCCCGTCTTCTCGGACGAGCTGATCCATTTATTCTGAATCTTCAGAGCCGACTGCTTGGATCGGCTGTAGACCGAAATCGGACACTTTCAGGAAGTCCGTGTCCCAAGTCCTGCCAGATATACACCTGACGTGTTCGCAGCTCCACTGCTGTGTGTCGGCCGCTGCAACGTTGTAGACGGAATCGGCTGCGACTATCTCTGTACTGTCGCCGACCCATTGCACAAGGCATTGATGCATAGTAGATGGGACACAGCAGTTTGCATGTATCCAGTCGCGACCAAGCAGCATATTATAGGACCCTTTGCCATTAATGACGAAGAAAGTAGTAGGGAGGGTCTTACTGCCGATGGTGAGGTCGACGCAGAATGCTCCGCGGGCGGTTGACACGTTGCCTTCGAAATCTTTCAACATCATGTCCGTCTTGGTGAGGTCATCGTCTCCCTTGCCCAGCTTGCGGAACGTGGCATACGGCATGATGTTAACTGCCGCGCCTCCATCTACCAATAGTCTGGTGACGGGTCTCCCGTTGACATAGCCCTTGAGAAACAGCGCTTTGAGATGCTGCCGTTTTTCTTCTTCTGGTTTCTCAAACATAGCCGTCATCGGCTCTAATACTAGTTGTGCCATTTGCTCTTCCTCTGTTTTCGTCACTTTATCCCGATCGCTTGGCGCCATGAACTCCATCGGCAGTATGAAAACCATATCAATCTCGCCTGCCGATTCTTGGTTATCTGTTTCTTGATCGCTTTTCTTTGGGCGCCAAATTCGAGATTTCACGTTCCTTCTCTCTGGCACCTGTCTCCGTTCTTCTTCTTGATGCTCCCACTGGCGTAGGCGTTGGATCCTTCGCTTTTGGGATCTGGATAGGCCGTCAGGACACCACCTGGGATTCACTGGTTTGGCCGATGGTTTGGCGTGTTCCCAATCTGGTTCCCTTCCTAGGGGATCTTCGTCTGACACCCTATCATCGGCCATCTCTTCCAGCCGATCGTGCGCGCTGATCCTACTCCCCAGTCCATCTTGCTAGCCGATCTTGCTTTTTGACCTGTTGCACTGGTCAACTCTGCCCCCCAGCCGATCATGCACCGAAACGCGCCGTTCTTCGCACCGATTTCTGTTGATCGACTCTGATCCTCTGTCCCTAGAGTGTGGCTTCGGGCGATCGTTGCGGTTTGATCCGTTGCACTCCGGACAGTTATCAGCAGATGGCAATCTGATATCGTTCTCCCAGCAGTGGATGAAGAACGGACATTGCCAGTGATCTTCACGCCGGCGTATCATCTCTTCCTGGTGTTGTGTTTGTTCTAGCTGCCGCCGATATTTACTTAGTAGAAATCGGGAGGTGACAGGCCTGTGTGGTCGTTCTGGCCCTCGCCTGTTCCTTCTGATTTCTTCCGCCGTGATCTGCCTCCTGGAGTCAACAACGCTGCCTCTTCTCGCCGATTCTGACGTCAGCACCTTGGTTTGACTTGATTCTTCTCCAGCGTTGACCGTGTTGGCCGGGAAGGGATGCTGATCTATCTTCATCGGCATTGCCGATTTGGTTGGAGTCTCAAATCTGAGCCGCCCCTGTTAAATGGCCGATTGTATCTTCTGACGGAAGACTTTACATTCATTGGTGTCATGAGAGGTAGCGTTGTGCCACTTGCAGTACTTCATCTTCTTAAGTTGATCGGTCGTAGGGATGGTGTGATGTTGAGACAGCTTAATCTGTCCCTCCTGAAGCAGTAGATCAAAAATTTTATCGGCCTTTGACGTGTCAAAGCCGAATGTCTCTGGCTCCTTCTTGCCAAAGGGGCAGGATATCGGTGTTTTCCCTTTTACCCATTCTGTCAAGCCAATTTCTTCCTCTGCATCGGATTCGGATCCTTCCAAGTATGCCACCTTCTTTTGGAAATTCCTCCGCTGTTCGAACGGTCGGACCTCCTGCCCTGATAATCGGTGGACGATCTGACTCAGGCTCTCAAACTCTAGGGCAGCATATCTCTCTCTGATTTGCGGTAAGAGGCCTTGGAAAGCGATATCGGCCAACTGTGCATCGGTCAGGGCCAGACTGTAGCACTTGTTCTTGATCTCTCTGAACCGCTGTATGTACCCTGTCACAGGTTCATCGTTCCTCTGCTTGAGGCTGGTTAAATCCGAAATCTTCATCTCGTGTACTCCTACATAGAAGTACTTGTGGAATTGTTTCTCCAGATCGGCCCACGTGACGATAGAATTCGGCGGTAAAGTGGTGAACCACTGGAAGGCCGATCCGGATAGAGATGATGAAAATAACCGTACCCTTAGAGCGTCTTGCGTGGCAGCTTCTCCGCACTGGATGATGAATCTGTTAATGTGCTCCACCGTGGATGTGTCGTCCGTCCCTGAGAACTTGGTGAAATCAGGAACTTTGTAGCGGTGTGGGAACGGCAACGAGTCATAGGCCGATGGATACGGCGTTTTGTAAGTATAAGTTTAAACTTTCGACTTCAGCCCAAATTGATCTTGGATTACTTCTGCTATCTTCGCCGTCCAGTCCGCCTGCTGCTGATGAACAGTTGTTCGCGGCGCGGGCACGTGTTGAAGGGCTGGTTCGGCCAGGTGATGAATCGGCGAAGTTTGCTGAGCGGCCGATAACTGCTGGCGAAACGCGTCCGCAACCCCTTCGTACGTCGTTGCTGGCACCGTGCCTCTAAACGCTTCCACAGTGCTTGCCCCCCTGCCGATTTCTGGTAAAATCGGCTGGTACCGGGAGACCGTCGGCCGGGCGGCCGATTGGTACGGCACCTGGAACGGATAAGTGCCATGCCCATTCGCTGGCTTGGGAAAATACGTCGTGGCTGATGCCCCCCCAAGGCACTGAGCTCGTAGGCAGTGCTTGCACAGAAGCCATTTGAACGGGTTGAAGCGGCGCTCGCGATGGGAGACATGGTGCACCGCTGTATCTTGGAGACGCCGGAAGTGGTGGAGAGCTGTATCCCTCGCGCTGCGTCAATATCGGCTGAGAAGCCGATTGGGATGTGTACGGTTAGCTTCTGGCCGGCAGAGTAGTTGGAGGGGCATATGCCGGTCCCTGATAACCTTGAACGGCCCCGCTGGCCAGAGAGTTGACGACGACGTTGTACACCATGTTGCTCATCACCGAGGATTGGTCAATGAACGCTTGATACACGGACTGTTGAATCATCTCTGACATCTTGCCCGAGTCTTCAGCAATGGTGATGTGGCGAGGCGCTGGGATAGGAGCCTTCTTGACTGCTTCCCCGCTTCTGGTACGGCTGAACGACTGGAGGTACATCTTCTTGTAGTCTTCCAAATGTTTGGCCAATTCCTCCCTCTGGTCGTCCTTGAGATCAGCTTCTGTGACCCCAATGATGTTGCTGTCAGAGATTTCCGCGTTGTTCCACATATCAGGTCTTGGATGGTCCCACCAGGCGTGCCAAAAGTGTGTTGGCGCTAAAATCGGCCGGATAGGACACCACCTGGGATAGGCCGTCAGCCGGGCGGCCGATTGGTACGGCACCTGGAACGGATTGAATAAATCTATTGACCCCAGATTTTGACACGTATTGAATCGGCGTCAGGAGGAGAAGGTTGGCCGATGAAGCAGATCTGAAAGCTACAGTAAGGAATCGGCCGATCGAGGTAACAGTTGAAAATCGGCCGATCGGTGGCGCAGCCCATACCGACGAGATAGGATTATTCCGGAAGATCCTGGTCAAAAGCTGGTCAACAAGGTATGCTAAGACCGCCGGGAAGCAATTGAAGGGGTCCTGATTGGATCAGGAAACGGCGGCGGAAGATTCTGCGGGAGTCCGTTTCCTTTTTAAAGTTATTATAGATATAGTAGTTTTCCTGTTTTAAATAAGGTTGTAACAAGTCGTAATCGACCAGGAGTCCTAGTTTCAGGGTATAAATAGGAGTCGCTAGGGCTTTGCAAAAAAAGAATAAAATCAATCAACAAAACACTTCTACTTTTTACCAGTACTTTACTTTCAAGTCGGCGACTTCGCCAATATTTTCTTCTTCTACGAGTTCGTACAGATTGGCAGGGCTGCATCAACCTGATCTCCGGCCAATTGGTAGGTTCCGCTTATCGAGTAATATCCGAGCTTTAACTACGGGCGCATCGCTGTGGTTTCGTTTGGATTTATTCACAAGTTATCGATATTTACTAGAATTGCAAGTTTTACCTGTTATTCTAGTATTATCACAAGTTATCCAGCTTGAAATCAAAGTAATCGGCTTCGTCATTGTTCTCCTTCGATTCATCACCATACAGCCGATTAGATCTATTTCAAGTGTTGCTTCTATAGTGATTGTTTAGATCGCTCTAGCAGTCTTCTTTACAATTACTATACGATTATCGGCTGACCCATAGCCGATCATCTCTACAGCAAATCGGCCGATTTGCCGCCGACGCGCTCCTTAGGACAGATCGGAAATCCAGCCGATCGACGCGCCTGGAATTTAATACTCTATTTCCTTGTCAATCAACAGGTCAGATTGACTGGCACGCCGCGCGAACCGCACCAGGGCGATAACCCGAACAGGAGCTAAGCAGATTCTCCCGGGTCGTGTGTCCGACGCTGAAGACCCATCGGCCGATTCCTATCCGGCCGATTTTAGCGCCAACACACTTTTGGCACGCCCGGTGGGACCATCCAAGACCTGATATGTCGAACAACGCGGAAATCTCTGACAGCAACATCATTGGGGTCACAGAAGCTGATCTCAAGGACGACCAGAGGGAGGAATTGGACAAACATCTGGAAGATTACAAGAAGATGTACCTCCAGTCGTTCAGTCGTACCAGAAGCGGGGAAGCAGTCAAGAAGGCTCCTATCCCAGCGCCTCGCCACATCACCATTGCTGAAGACTCGGGCAAGATGTCAGAGATGATTCAACAGTCCGTGTATCAAGCGTTCATTGACCAATCCTCGGTGATGAGCAACACGGTGTACAACGCCGTCGTCAACTCTCTGGCCAGCGGGGCCGTTCAAGGTTATCAGGGACCGGCATATGCCCCTCCAACTACTCTGCCGGCCAGAAGCTAACCGTACACATCCCAATCGGCTTCTGAGCCGATATTGACGCAGCACGAGGGATACAGCTCTCCACCACTTCCGGCGTCTCCAAGATACAGCGGTGCACCTTATCTCCCATCACGAGCGCCGCTTCAACCCGTTCAAATGGCTTCTGTGCAAACACTGCCTACGAGCTCAGTGCCTTGTGGGGCATCAGCCACGACGTATTTTCCCGAGCCAGCGAACGGGCATGGCAGTTATCCGTTCCAGGTGCCGTACCAATCGGCCGCCCGACCGACAGTCTCCCGGTACCAGCCGATTTTACAAGAAATCGGCAGGGGGCAAGCACTGTGGAAGTGTTCAGAGGCACGGTGCCAGCAACGAGGTACGAAGGGGTTGCGGACGCGTTTCGCCAACAGTTATCGGCCGCTCAGCAAACTTCGCCGATTCATCACCTGGCCGAACCAGCCCTTCAACACGTGCCCGCGCCGCGAACAACTGTTCATCAGCAGCAGGTGGACTGGACGGCAAAAATAGCAGAAGTGATCCAAGATCAGTTTGGACTGAAGCCGAAAGTTCAAACTTATACTTACAAAACGCCGTATCCATCGGCCTATGACTCGTTGCCGTTCCCGCACCGTTACAAGGTTTCTGATTTCACCAAGTTCTCAGGGACGGATGACACATCCACTATGGAGCATATCAACAGATTCATCATCCAGTGCGGAGAAGCTGCCACGCGAGACGCTCTGAGGGTACGGTTATTTTCATCATCTCTATCCGGATCGGCCTTCCAGTGGTTCACCACTTTACCGCCGAATTCTATCGTCACGTGGGCCGATCTGGAGAAACAATTCCACAAGTACTTCTATGCAGGAGTACACGAGATGAAGATTTCGGATTTAACCAGCCTCAGGCAGAGGAGCGATGAACCGGTAACAGGGTACATACAGAGGTTCAGAGAGATCAAGAACAAGTGCTATAGTCTGGCCCTAACCGATGCACAGTTGGCCGATATCGCTTTCCAAGGCCTCTTACCGCAAATCAGAGAGAGATATGCTGCCCAAGAGTTTGAGAGCCTGAGTCAGATCGTCCACCGATTATCAGGGCAGGAGGTCCGACCGTTTGAACAGCGGAGGAATTTCCAAAAGAAGGTGGCATATTTGGAGGGATCGGAAACTGACGCAGAGGAAGAAATCGGCCTGGCAGAATGGGTAAAAGGGAAAAAACCGACATCCTGCCCCTTTGGCAAGAAGGAGCCAGAGACATTCGGCTTTGACACGTCAAAGGCCGATAAAATTTTTGATCTACTGCTTCAGGAGGGACAGATTAAGCTGTCGCAACATCACACCATCCCTACGGCCGATCAACTTAAGAAGATGAAGTACTGCAAGCGGCACAACGCTACCTCTCATGACACCAATGAATGTAAAGTCTTCCGTCAGCAGATACAATCGGCCATTGAACAGGGACGGCTCAGATTTGAGACTCCAACCAAATCGGCAATGCCGATGAAGATAGATCAGCATCCCTTCCCGGCCAACACGGTCAACGCTGGAGAAGGATCAAGTCAAACCAAGGTGCTGACGTCAGAATCGGCGAGAAGAGGCGGCGTTGTCGATCCCAGGAGGCAGATCACGACGAAAGAAATCAGAAGGAACAGGCGAGGGCCAGAACGACCACACAGGCCTGTCACCTCCCGATTTCTACTAAGTAAATATCGGCGCAGCAAGAACAAGCACAACACCAGGAAGAGATGATACGCCGGCGCGAAGATCACTGGTGGTGTCCCTTCTTTTTCCACTGCTGGGAGAACGATATCAGATTGCCATCTGCCAATAACTGTCCGGAGTGCAACGGATCAAAACGCAACGATCGCCCGAAGCCACACTCTAGGGACAGAGGATCAGAGCCGATCAACAGAAATCGGCGCGAAGAACGGCGCGTTTCGGTGCATGATCGGCTGGGGGGCAGAGTTGACCAGTACGGCAGGTCAAAAAGCAAGATCGGCCAGCAAGATGGACTGGGGGGCACGATCAGCGCCCACGATCGGCTGGAAGAGATGGCCGATGATAGGGTGTCAGATGAAGATCCCCTAGGAAGGGAACCAGATTGGGAACACGCCAAACCATCGGCCAAACCAGTGAATCCCAGGTGGTGTCCTGACGGCCTATCCAGATCCCAAAAGCGAAGGATCCAACGCCTACGCCAGTGGGAGCATAAAGAAGAAGAACGGAGACAGGTGCCAGAGAGAAGGAACGTGAAATCTCGAATTTGGCGCCCAATGAAAAGCGATCAAGAAACAGATAACCAAGAATCGGAAGCCGAGATTGATATGGTTTTCATACTGCCGATGGAGTTCATGGCGCCAAGCGATCGGGATACGTTGGTGCCGATTTGGATTCTGGGTACAAAAAGAAAATATGTCAAGTTAACATGACCGATTTCTCATCGGTTTTCTGGCTACCCATCTGGTGAAAGAAGTATTGGGATTCATCGTTAAGTGGAGATTACGGATTACATGAAGCAGTTCAAAACCAAATCGGCGCAGTGGCATTAAGGGAACAATAATGTTTAACATATTGTTTACAGCCCAAGGAAAGTATCTATGGCTACAATCGCTCATCGTCTAATTTGATCGGCCGATTCTACTATCCTCTGATCACTTTCGGCCGATCCTGGCACTTCTGACACGCGGCGACGAAGTCTTATTGTTTCACGGGCCAGATGTTGTCTTTTTTGCTTCAGCTCGCTGATCATGGTTGGGAGTTCTTGGAGCTTTTTCTCCTCAGCGGCTATCTCTTTGGTTATCTGTTCCATCTCCTTGGCTAGTTCTGCTCTCCTCCGTTTCAGCCGATCTATTGTGCCGACGATGTCCGGACGGCAGTTCTCGAGGAAGTTGATTTTGTGATGTACTTCCTGGGCCTGGTGCTTGTACGAGTCAACCTCCTCCTGAGTTTTGGCCATCTGAGCGCGATCGGCTATACGTTGCAGTGCCTGCAAGACCGGAATCCGCATGCCCTCTATATAGGCGGCATACCCTAAGTCTTCCGACACTTCATCCGGGATGTGATCTGCGACCTCATTGAAAAGTTGTCGGATCGGCGATGCATCTTTCACCAATCGGCCGATGTCACCTTGGAGGAGGGTACGGATGCTTTCGAGCTTAGAGCGGACATCGTCGGAGGCAGAGCTCGGTGGAGCCGCGTGTGAGGCGGCTTCTTCTTCATCGGCCAAGGAGACAGCGAAAGAAAAGATACTATTGTTGGGAGAATCTTGCTCCTGTAAGGGGATGAAGCAAAGGATAAGTAAGTAGTGAAAGGAAATCGGCCAATTATGGTGGTAAGATTGTTACCTCTTTAAAACGAATCTCTCTTGCCTGCGCCGGCGGAAGTATTTCCCTTGTTTTAGGGATTGGTGCACTGGGTTCACCAGAAGAAGAAGATTCGATCATTATTGGTGCTCCGCTTGGGCCAGCTTCCTGAGAAAGGTATAAAATGCTCGTGAGAATACTATGGGAAAATGAAATAAGATGGTAGTGGGAATTTGCCATACCTCTACGGGTTCTCCGGCCGATTCCTGCTGTGGAGTAACAATCGGCGTACCCAAGTCGACCTGCATCAGAATTGGTTAAGTTTCCTGAATATTAAGGATGCAGAGTAAGAGATCATTTACCTCGGCAACAGGAGCTGCTGTAGTCTCAGTCCCTACTTGAGACGTGGCCGACAGTCGTGGAGATTGTGGTGGGACAACTTGTGCAGCCTGGTAAAGGGATGAAATTGATGTCAACAGAAGATTTGGGGAATACATGAGATAAATAAAGTTACCTGGACAGCTTCTACTAAGAGCGATGCTGCAGCGGCCCCGGCTTCGGCGGTGACTTGGGGATCGGCTGTCTCGACAGCTGGTAAGGGTGAAGGACCTGAGGTCTCGGCAAGTATCATTTCCACCTGATCGGCCGATCCAACACGGGGAGTCTCGGCCGATGCTGCTGCCATCTGGCCAGCCGATCCGATGCGGGAGATTTCAGCCGATGCTATTGTCGTTTGATCGGCCGATTCAATGCGAGCCCGCATCCGACGGCTAGATATCTTCGGTGTTGGTCTTTTGGGCGCTCGTCTTGATCGGCCGGTGGAGATATCTCTGATAGATGGAGCATGAAAGCCGATGAGTGGGTACACTGTGTATTGATGATGGCTATCGAGCGGCCGGCCGCTTCGACTCCGCACTGGGGGGCATGGCTTTCAGACTGAAGAGGTAAATATAAGTTAACAGCGAGATGATAATGCAACATTGAAATCGGCTAAGAAGAAAAGGACATACCGCAGCATTTGGGTCGATGTTCTCTGGGTCCAGAATGTTGCAGTAAATTGATGGGGATTTACAGAAAAGATGCTGCTTCCATTCTGCCCACCATAATTTGTACTGTTGGGTGGCGAAAGAGGCAACTGACCAGCCATTCAAGTCAATGGTGCTGGAGTCAGGTACTAAATCGCACAATCGGCTGTAGTCGAGACTAGAGGTTAATCCGTCTCTGAATTTTGCTTGGCCGGCGAAATAAACTCGAATCGGCAATTGGCCAAAACCTAATTGTCTTGCTGCAGCCGACGGGCAATAGAACTCATAAGTGGGTGAGTCCTTTCCTGAGAAGAAGTTAGCCGGCAGAATTCCCGGCTTAATCAAAACATCCATCAATTCTCTATCAAATGTGTGGGTGGAGAAGTCGAAGCATAAAGGCAATTCAAAAATCCGCTCCGCAAGTTGATATGGGTACCGGATGATCATCTCCTCGCTAAGTCCATTATAGAAGCATCTAAAATATTCAGCTACGCGGGTAACGGTGAACTGGCAGCCAGGAAAGGCCGATGCCGCCTCTCCAACAAATCTGCAGCGGCGTCGGACCGATGGATTCTCCTCTGACTCAATGTTGGGAAAAGTCTTTGTCTCTATCCTCTGCTGAGAGACCTTGCTCATGTGTAGATTGAGCCAGAGGGTGATGAACCACCAAGGACCGCCTGGATTCCCTATCGGCTCTCCTTTCGACAGCTTGGCGCCGATTTGATGCATCATATGGTATGCCGATCCCAGCAAATGTTTACCCAGGGGGACGGCCGATCCTTGTGCAAGGGACTCTGCCAGAGCTTGAGTGTTGGAAGAGGGACCGACCGCTCTGCCACAGAAGAAGTGCTTCTCCAGCCACATCATCAAGAAGGCGGTGTGCTCCCTCTGTGAGACTGTTCCTGTCTTCATGTTTTTGCTGATGTATCCTTTCCACACGCCGATTCCTTTGGTGTCTAGCCGATGAGATGGCTTGAAAAGATAATTGAAGGGGGTATCGGCGGAGGAAACATCTAGGCCGGTCAGTAGCAGGACATCGGCCAAGGTCGGGGTCATGGGTCCGTGTCCAAAAAGGAATGCGTTAAGTGCATCGGACCAGAAGTAAGAGGCTGCCATAACCAAAGGTTCGTTCTTTTCCATCTAAGACAGGGATAAATCTATGCACTGGCCGATTTTAAGTTCTTCCCACTGGACTTTCCAAGACCCGGATACCCTCTGGTACCATTCTCTCCACCCGGGTGTTTCGTTCGGTCAGGATCTGAATGCGCCTACCCAGTGATCTAAATCCATGGGGGACTGCTTAAAGGGGATTCTGTGAGTTTCTAAACTGATTAGATCCGTTGGATCAGGATTCCCCATAGGGCCTAAACAGATGAGGTCAGGAGACTCTGAGAGAGGAATGGTGATCCTGTGCCTAAGGGCCTAAAAAGAAAGGGAGAAAAGGGAAGAAACTAAGAAAGGGACCGGAAAATACTGAAGCAGCAAGGCAAAAAGGAAAAAAAAAGTTTCGGGCATTTACCTCTGGAATGGAAGCCATCGTCGCCGACGACACTGCTGGAGAAGCCGCCGATTGGGCCACCGCCACCAAAGGAGCAGCCGATGGAGCCTCTGTAGAAGGGGTGGTCGCCGACGGAGACGCCATTGGGGGTCGGAGCAGGCTACAGATGAGGTCGCCGGAGAGGGGGGAACGCTTGGAGATCGAAAGAACTTGGAGGAAGATGAACAGTAATGCGGCAGAAAGGATGCTGGATTCGTGGAGGAGGAGAGGCGGAGAAAACCAGTACTTAAGAAAGATAAAGGGGGCAAGGGCAAAGATGGTATTTTTACCGCACCGTCTACACGAGTTCCAGGGGAGCGGTCATTTCGCGCGCTCAGTTCGAGGAAATTGCAATCATTGTGCCGCGGAACGGAAGGAGATTTTTACTGCGCCCGTTTCGGAGAAGAGGGTTAAAGAAAAGAGTTTCGAAGGAAAAGTTATATTTTACTCCGAAACTGGGGGGCATGTGTTGACGCCAGATTTTGACACGTATTGAATCGGCGTCAGGAGGAGAAGGTTGGCCGATGAAGCAGATCCGAAAGCTACAGTAAGGAATCGGCCAATCGAGGTAACAGTTGAAAATCGGCCGATTGGTGGCGCAGCCCATACCGACGGGATAGGATTATTCCGGAAGATCCTGGTCAAAAGCTGGTCAACAAGGTATGCTAAGACGGCCGGGAAGCAATTGAAGGGGTCCTGATTGGATCAGGAAACGGCGGCGGAAGATTCTGCGGGAGTCCGTTTCCTTTTTAAAGTTATTATAGATATAGTAGTTTTCCTGTTTTAAATAAGGTTGTAACAAGTCGTAATTGACCAGGAGTCCTAGTTTCAGGGTATAAATAGGAGTCGCTAGGGCTTTGCAAAAAAAGAATAAAATCAATCAACAAAACACTTCTACTTTTTACCAGTACTTTACTTTCAAGTCGGCGACTTCGCCAATATTTTCTTCTTCTACGAGTTCGTACGGATTGTCAGGGCTGCATCAACCTGATCTCCGGCCAATTGGTAGGTTCCGCTTATCGAGTAATATCCGAGCTTTACCTATGGGCGCATCGCTGCGGTTTCGTTTGGATTTATTCACAAGTTATCGATATTTACTAGAATTGCAAGTTTTACCTGTTATTCTAGTATTATCACAAGTTATCCAGCTTGAAATCAGAGTAATCGGCTTCGTCATTGTTCTCCTTCGATTCATCGCCCTACAGCCGATTAGATCTATTTCAAGTGTTGCTTCTATAGTAATTGTTTAGATCGCTCTAGCAGTCTTCTTTACAATTACTATACGATTATCGGCTGACCCATAGCCGATCATCTCTACAGCAAATCGGCCGATTTGCCGCCGACGCGCTCCTCAGGACAGATCGGAAATCCAGCCGATCGACGCGCTTGGAATTTAATACTCTATTTCCTTGTCAATCAACAGGTCAGATTGACTGGCACGCCGCGCGAACCGCACCAGGGCGATAACCCGAACAGGAGCTAAGCAGATTCTCCCGGGTCGTGTGTCCGACGCTGAAGACCCATCGGCCGATTCCTATCCGGCCGATTTTAGCGCCAACAAAATCCAAACGAAACCACAGCGATGCGCCCATAGTTAAAGCTCGGATATTACTCGATAAGCGGAACCTACCAATTGGCCGGAGATCAGGTTGATGTAGCCCTGCCAATCCGTACGAACTCGTAGAAGAAGAAAATATTGGCGAAGTCGCCGACTTGAAAGTAAAGTACTGGTAAAAAGTAGAAGTGTTTTGTTGATTGATTTTATTCTTTTTCGCAAAGCCCTAGCGACTCCTATTTATACCCTGAAACTAGGACTCCTGGTCGATTACGACTTGTTACAACCTTATTTAAAACAGGAAAGCTACTATATCTATAACAACTTTAAAAAGGAAACGGACTCCCGCAGAATCTTTCGCCGCCGTTTCCTAATCCAGTCAGGACCTCTTCAATTGCTTTCCGGCCGTCTTAGCATACCTTGTCGACCAGCTTTTGACCAGGATCTTCTGGAATAATCCTATCCTGTCGGTATGGGTTGCGCCACCAATCGGCCGATTTTTAACTGTTACCTCTATCGGCCGATTCCTTACTGTAGCTCTCAGATCTGCCGCATCGGCCAATCTTCTTCTCCTGACGTCGATTCAAGACGTGTCAAAATCCGGCGTCAACAGGCACCATCACAACATTTGCGAGCCAATCAGAGAACTGCACTTCCCTTATCACTCCTGCATTTAGCAATTTTTGGACTTCGGTCTGTGTAGCCTTCTTCCTCTCGTCTAGCATTGTCCGAAGGCGCTGCCTTACTAGCTTGTGTTTCGGGTCCACATTGAGCACATGCTCCATGACGTCCCTGCTGACCCCCTTCAGATCACCTGAAGACGAGGTGAAGACATCCAGGTTGTTTCTGATAAACTGTATCAGTCATTCTTCTTCAGCCTGCTCGAGGTCCTTGCCAATAATTATTGTGCGATCTGGGACATCATCGCACAAGGGAACCTTTTTTGTATGCTCTGCTGGTTTCACCCCTTCGCCTGCCTCTTGGGCTTTGGTAGTTGCCGCCCCTTCAGTTTCTTCTTCGTTCCCTTCAATGACATGGACATTTTTCGAAGCCTGAGATGTGTTATCTTCGCACCTTCGGGCCTCCTCCTGGCTACCGAAAACAGATAGGACCCCCTCGGCCGTTGGGATCTTCATGCTTAGATATGGCTGATGGATAGCTGCTGCAGACTTGTTGATGATGTTTCTTCCGAAGATAGCGTTGTAGGGGTATTGTATGTCAACAATGTCGAAAGTTATGACTTCGGTTCGCATGGTTGCGCCTTGACCGAAGGTCACATTTATGTCAGCCTTGCCAACAGCTTCGATTTTCTTCCCTCCAAAGCCTATCAGGGGGTATACTGACTTCTTCAAGTCTTTCTTCGTGAAACCCATTTGGACGAAGCACCACCAAGTAATGACGTCTATGGAGCTTCCCGTGTCAACCAGAACTCTTCCCATGTCATTTCCGAAGAAGTGTACTGAGTTCTTGCCAATGTTTGCTCTGATGACTAGGGGGTCATTGTGAGGGAAATGCTTCAGCTTCAAATATGCTTCGGTGAAGGTTATTGGGATGTGAGACCATGCTGTTCTGAAATGCTTGCCTTCGCACACATGATTAACTGCCCGAAGGGAATCCATTCTCTGCCTCTTCGTTTCATGTACTGGCTCATTGAACCCTCCGGAGATGGCGTTGATTACATTCACCATCGGGCCTCCGGAATTATTAACCTTCAAAGACCCTCCGGCCATTTTTGGGACTTGGCCTGGCTCTAGCTTCGGAGCTGGTGGGAGATGGTAGTTCACAGGATCATAGCCTTGGGTGGTCGCGCTTCGCGCCCTGCTTTGGTGGTATAGCGAAGGGGTCTGAGCGAGTTGCGTTGTAGGTGGAGCTGATAGTGGCAAGTATTGGGGCATGTATGGCAGTGGGTTATAGTTGAAAGTTGGAAGGGTAGTGGGCCATTGAGGCGTCGATGCCGAAGGCCCAGCTCTGTCTCCCTCGGAGGTGTAGTTTACTGACTTCGGTGTCTCCGAAGGTTTTTTCTCCATCTCCTCCTTTTCCTCCTTGGCAAAAGGACACTCGTTTGTCCAGTGACCCTGGTCTCTGCCATGAAAATAGCAAACCGAAACCTTCGGGCCTGGGGGCCCTCGGCGTCCTCGCCCCCCTCGGCCTCCTCTACCAACTCGGCCCCTATTCGATGGGCCTTGGAAATCGTATTGTTGTTGGCCTCCTGAAACTGTGTTTACAGGCTTCTGGTTCTACTGCTTCAGTTGGTCCGCATGCCAGGGCTTCGACTGCAACCACTGATTCGTTCTTGCCTTTTTCTCTTGGTTCATGGCTTCGATCCTCCTCCTTCGTCCATGATCGGATTTGCAGTACTCTTGCATGACATCGAAGAGTTCTCCCACAGTGCGCGGTTTGCACCTATCTAGGTAGTCCTGGCAGGGCCCAATTTGGAGCCCGTTGGTTGCAGCTTTGATGACGGTCAGGTCCGCCACATTCGGGGGCCTTGGCCCGTAGCTTGATGATGCACTGCATGTATTCTTGCAGGGTCTCCTTCTCCCCTTGCTTGCAATTATGAAAATCACAAGATGTCAACTCCTACATCCTCAGACCCCGGAAGCTGGTTAACAGCTTAGACCGAAGCTGGCTCCATGAATAGATGTGCCCCTTCGGGATGCTAGTGTACCAATGCTGCGCCGCGCCCTTAACCGCCATGATGAAAGCCTTCGCCTTGACTGCCAAACCCCCTCCGGTGGATTCCATGGCAGCTTTGTATTTGAGTAAAAACTCCCTCGGGTCTGTTTCCCCATCATACTGCAGCAATGTGACCGCATTGAAGCGAGGCGGCCACTGCACCTGTTCGAGCTTAACTACTAATGGTGTCCAACCTGTTCGGTGATGTTCCCTTCTGCCTCTGTAGTATTCATCTTCGGAACCTTCGTCAGGGTCATCTTCGATGCAAATGGTTCTCTCTCGGCCTGACAACTTCGGATCGCATGCGCTCCTGAGGCGGCCTACGGGGTGGGCTTTCTGTTTGGGTTGGGTCCTCGTCCTCCGGATGGCACAATTCCAGCAGCCCCCTCTTTTCTTATATCTGTAGCAGTAGCAGCTGGCAGCGCATCTCACTTGCAGCTGTCGGTACTAGTTCCATGTTTTGGTGTTAGCCGCCTTATCCTTCGATCTTGTCTGCATCTGGGATGTTGACGGCTGGGCCGCCTGAGCGACCTGACGCGCTCTTGCTATTGCTTCGGCCAACTTGGCTTCAATTCTTCGATATGCCGCGATGTCCTCCGCGGGCACTCCCATCTCTTCAAGCTGGACCTCAAAGTGTCCACTCGCTATGTCTTCTACCTCTCCTTCTTTGGTACCTGTCTGGTTCGTGCCGGCACAATAGCGAGGGCTTGAGTATCCTCGGTTTGCCTCGCCGAAGTGCTAGTGTGCTTCTTCTTCGGTGCCATATGGTGCGTTGGAACGAACCACGGTGGGCGCCAAAACTATTGGTGGAGGGTACCCTTCGGAAGTGAAAAAGCATCACAACAGCTCGCGGAACGAACCCTAATGGCACAAGTAAAGAAAGGGACACCTTTGGATATGAAAGCAATTTTCCATTCATTAGGGATCCGTCCCATCAGTTACAGTTACATGGGTATTTATAGGGGTGTTTTACCTACCCCTCCGAAATTACACCTTTTTACCCCTCAATGACTATATTCTCCGAATATTCCAGGGGCATACAGTAATCTCCTCTCTAACCCGACTTTACAGCTCATCCCGCCCGCCTGGCTTAGTCCCCTTCGGTGAAGATCCCTTCGGCTTTTGGCCTTCGTCCTTGGTGCGCTGACTGGAACTTAGGGCGTCCAGTCAGCGCTAGGTCACTTCTCCTGAGCTTCGTTATCTTGAACTTCAGACCTCCTTCGGGCAGGACTGCTTCGGCGGACAACCAAGCCCTTCTTCACTTGAGCTTCCCGGTTGAAACTTGTCATAGCCTTCGGCTCGTGGCCTTCGGTAGGATCCGAAGGAGGCGTTCCCAACATGAGATCAAGTACAATGTATGAAGCAGATATGGTATTCTTACATTAGGCAATAATGTAAGGCAAATTATGCAATTATTTTAGGCAATAATATGGTTCCGAATTAGGTAATAATATGGCCAAAAATTTAGGCAATAATGTGTTTCTGTATTAGCAAAAATATGATCACGAATTAGGTTATATAGAACTAGCAATGTTTGTTACCGGAGATATTCAGCCTTACTGGTATTTTACTCCTAATACTAACTGCACTTGCTATTCCTTTCAGTCATATAAAACAATGTTTAGGACCTGAATCCTGATGTGCCTGTTTTTTTGCATGCAAGTTTCCCTCGGTTGTGAGTCCTAGTCATCAAAAACCAGCCAAGTCAGCAAATCTGGTTTTAGATATGCGCTAAAGGTGAAGTTTAGCCCGGTTTAGCAAAAACAAGGGGTTAAGTAAACCTTTTATTACTTTAGGGGTTATTTGGATTTAGGTTATACTTGGAGGTAGTAAATTGAATTTTTCCTAAATCAAACAAACGTCCCCTGTTCTCGTTCAGTTGCAAAGTTAGTCCCCCACGCCCAACAAAGAGTTCTCCCCAACAAATGGAGGCGCTCGTGGTGCGGCGGCTTGGTAACCCCACGGTGGCCCCCGGCGAGGAGGCCTCCCCGTTCGCCGCCGTCTCCCGGGACCACCGGGTGCCGGAGCTCTCGTCGCCTACGGCCGTCCGGGTGCGCGTCGCGGCGACCAGCCTCAACTTCGCCACGTTCCTCCAAGTGCAGGGTAAATACCAGGAGCGGCCCCCGCTGCCGTTCGTGCCCGGCTCCGACTACGCCGGCGTCGTCGACGCCGTCGGGCCCGGGGTCCGAGGGCTACGCCCCGGCGACCGCGTCTGCTCCTTCGCAGGCCTCGGGTCCTTCGCCGATTTCATCATTGCCGAGGAGAACCAGCTGTAAGTTCTTGTTTCTGCTGATTTCTTTTGGTTTAGAAGCGTCGAGTTGCTGTTTGATGTTGCGGTGGTTCGATCCGACGCTTGATTTTTCTGAGGGTCTCGAGGTATGTAGAAAGGGGATCTCAGGAGTATGAGCGATACATTGTTTTACTGAAACTGATTAATGTCCTGGTACTTTGTGTGATAGGTGCCCTAAACCCTATACCTTTCTTGGCCATATATGCTATAGAAAAGAACTACACATAACATCTTTTTGGTGTATGCGGTGCAGGCACCATACCCTTGAGAGCCATGCAGGTTACTGTGCCCTGCTGTATTGCCTTTTTGTGTTGATTTATTCCTGTAAATTAGAAAGCAAGGGAATGCTATATTTTCCAATGTATATGAGGTCACCGTGTTAGTGCTGTTTGATGTAAAATGTATACTTTCTTGTCTGACTAGTGCACCAGTTGAATTTGTTGAGTCTTTAACCAGTCACCTTGGTCAAGCATTGACTTTGTTGTGATTCTATCAAATTAGATGCTGCTAACCTTATAGTGGAGGTCTGCTGTTCCCTATTTGTTTTCGTGTTTAATTTCAGTTCATAACTTCCAGCATCTGAACCATATAAAAAAAAATTGACCGGGGGGGGGGGGGGGGGGGGGGGTATGACGGCCCCCGGGCATTGACTAAGGAGAAGACCTTCTCACGCAGGCCAAGAAAACCCCCGAACTCCTGCCCCACCCTTACACAGGGGTGCCGTTGCCCGTACCGTAACCCATGTGAGAGCAGGCCGGGACCTATTTTCCATGTGCTTGGCGTGTAGGCAGGCGAGGGGATTTTTTTAACCCCAGCCTGAAATTCGCTCCCACTGGGAGTCGAACCCAGGACCTCCACCTAACCAATCCAACTAGGCACCTCCTGTTAACCCACAGATTCGCATCAAGGATAGAGCTCTTATCTTTCTTTTTCATCGAACATGCAGGGGAGCTACGTATCATTGTATTAATAGGAGAAGAATAGTGTCATACAAGGGCACACACACACACACACCCTCTAGAGCACTATTAAGGATGCAGGTGCTTAAAATTGGGTTGATCCAATGCCTAACCCAAGCAACCCATAAAGCTTTAGATTGGGTAATGGGTTGGTCTGACCCAAAACAATCTTTGACCAGATGACCCAACGGGTACCCAAAACACCATCGTTAGGCCGTTGCTCGCAAAGTCCCCATACATGGACTAGAAGTCTGGAACGGTGAAGAACTCAAACCATCAACTCTATGAAACCATGACTGCCTTGAATTGCCACAGTTCGTTGAGACCCGAGCGCGTGGCTGTGCGCCACAGCTGAAAGCAGGTGAACACTTTGACCATTTGCGCCAACATGGCATAGCTGGAGGTGCATTTCTGCCTTTCCTGGAGGCATATCACCTCCATCTTCAGCAGTGACCAGCGCCACCCAGCCCTCGCCGGTCGATATCTTCGTGCCCCTCGAAATTATGCCATACTTGCACCATTGCCGGCCGGAGAAGCTAGCACCTAATCTTCTCTTTGTCACAAGCATTTCGTCACACAGTTACGGCCTGTTTGGTTTGCCGGATGGGTTGGTCCCGAATGATCCGAACCTGCATCCGAGCCTATGCTTCTGTTTGGTTTGAGTCACCGGATGACATCATCCGTCATCGCACCGTTCCGCCGTAGCTTTAAGTGCAGACAATCATGCAGCGGAGGTGCAGGACGAACTGAATCTGAAAAAAGTTGGATGAGCCCATTCTTTTGCATGTGGAGCCAACTGATGCCGGACCGACCCACCCGGCAAACCAAACAGCCTGTTAGAGTGCATGCAAGCAGCACCATTGCCACCCTGTTTCTTTCTTCCTGCTTGATTTTTCTCTGCCGTACGTCCGTTTTCCATTAAACACTAGCTTAGTGCTCTGCTTATACAATTAACAATATATGGATGCAAATTGTTTGGCAAGCTCTGCCTCAAGAGCCTGATCAACAAGAGCAAGCTAGCAAGGAGTAAACCAATATCCTTGATCCCGTAGAGTATTCAGAATCTCTGCATTCTCCTTGCTGAGATTAGCATGCACTGCCACAAAGTATAAGGTCCCACTTTCTTCTTAATATATTGATACGCACCTCTCCTGCTTGTTCGAGAAAAATGTATAAGGTCCCAGTGTCCCAGAAGCAGCCTTCATCTCTTTTTTTTTTTGAAAATGACAGAGGTCAATCCCCATATCAGCAAGTTTTAGTAGCCTTCGTCCCTTTTTTTTTTGAAAATGACAGAGGTCAATCCCCATATCAGCAAGTTTTAGTACCATGTTCTCTACGGCTTGTGCATGGTCGTTGATCTTGCGCTCAACATACAGCAGGTGAGATGAAGAACAGCACCGCTGTGGTGATCAGCATGTGGCATTGAAGCCACGCCCTTCCTTGAGGCCGAGTTCCTCAAGGAATTGCAGGTCCGAGAGCATTGGATAAGGGAAAGCAACGAAGAAATGCACGCATTGCAGCGGTGCCGGGAAGAGGAGAGAGACCCTGCGACTGGTGTTAGTTGGGTTACCCAACGACCCACAAATATTTGACCCAGATTACACCAAAAAGAAACAGGTCAACCCTATAGAGTTTTAACACTGTTGTATATTTTAGGTAATGGGTAGTTGGGTCGACCCAATCAAACCTGCATCCCTAAGTACTATGATTATAAACGCGCCTTTTACAATAAGAAAGACAACTCAACCTCTAAGACAGAGGCTTAACTAGCAGTTAGCAGGTGAGACCCTTAGCTCCTGCCATACACCACAACTGGGTTTCCTCTCAAGCAAAGGTCAGCGCCATAGCTACACTTGGGGAAACTCCATTGAAGACACAATCATTACAGTGTCTCCAAATGATCCAGGCACCATTGATGATGAGGGAGTTTGAGGCCCTTCCCCACATCTCTGCTAACTGAATTCTCAGGGTCCATCCACCGATCAAAGGAACAATCAGTAGGCTGTGGGAGCAAGAGCCGCAAGACTAAAGCGCTGCAGAATGAGGAACCGAACTGTCTCGAAAACACGCAAGCGATGAGCAGGCGCTGAATATTTTCGTCTCCTTTGTCACATAAAGGGCATTTCTCTGGTTGAGGGAGACCACGTTGAGCCATGCGCTGTCCAACAACACTTGTGAGCAGCCAGCCACTTGAAAAACGGCAGTTGGGGGGGGGGGGGGGGGGGGTGTTGGTGGAGCCTCAAGGTTTCCCTATACGTTCGTATGGTCCAAGAAAAGTAACACCCTGAAAAAAGAGCTTCATAGGCAGACTTAGCTCTGAAGTGACCTGGATGTAGATAGCCTCCATATATGTTTATCAGCAGTGCTTTGATGTGTTCCACATCAAAAAGAATATCCCAAAGATCAAGATACTCCACCATAGTTCTTATCTTAGTAATACCTAATACTCCCTCCGTCCCAAAATAAGTGTTCGTTTAGAAAATTTCAGACACATTACTAGTAGTGAGAAATGACCTTATTAACCCTAATTAACTATATCAGTTGTGATTGAAAACCACACTGTTTATTTTGTTCCCTAGATCCCTAATAAATGCAAATGCATTGGAAATAGAAAAGTAGCATCTACTTAAACATTTGATTGGCTCCATGCCTTTCTCTATACAATTTTTTCTTGGTACTTGACATTGCTTTAATTAGATGAACCTCACTACAATCTAAACGAACACTCTTTGTGGGACAAAATTTGAATGCTAAACGAACACTTATTTTGGGACGGAGGGAGTATGCTTAACAACTGACATAGTACATAACATTAGCAGTTCAAAATGAGTTAGTGCAATCACATCTGTGGGATGTAATTGTATGTATGGAATCGTAACCAATGTTGTGTCATTTATGTATTAGTTTTTGAGTAAAATGCACCGGCGGTCCCTAAACTTGTAAGGGTGTGTCACATAGGTCCGTCAACTCCGAAAGTACATTTTTGGATCCACAAACTTGTAAGGGTGTGTCACTTAGGTCCATCAACTCCGAGAGTGCATTTTTGGGCCCACAAACTTTTTAAATTGTTCACTGCAGGTCCATATGTATCCACGTATGCACGTAACACTTACATGGCACGTTGACTGTATTTTCCTAAGACTGCCAACATGGATTATGATGAGAATTGACGCTTTGCCCCTACTTTTCTTCTCCACCATGCCATCTCCCTCCTCTTCCTCTTGGCCGGTGGGTCGCTTGTCGATCCCGCCACATGCTGGGGCCGCCTAAGGCTGCCGCTGGGGGTGCCTCCCGCTATGGTGGCTGGGGCCACATCACCGATGGCACTTTGTGTGCCATGTCCGGTCATCTGGTGGATGCATTAGGGGATGTGGTGGGTGGGTTAGAGAGCAGCACGGATGGCATGACTGCCTGTGCGGTGTTGGATCTTAGAGATTGAGAGAAGAGGGAGATAAATGAGATGGGAGACATATACAGTCAGCATGCCATGTCAGCGTTACGTGCACATATGGATACATTTGGACCTATGGTGAACAATTTAAAAAGTTTGTGACCTAAAAATACACTTTCAGAGTTGACGGACCTAAGTAAGACACTTTACAAGTTTGTGGATGCAGAAATGCACTTTCGGAGTTGATGGACCTAAGTGACACACACTTACAAGTTTAGGGACCGCCAGTGCATTTTACTCTTAGTTTTTTTAGTACTTATCTGAGATCTGCTGCTAATTCAGTATCATGTTTTTGGGAATCAGATTTTTAGTGCCTGATGGATGTGATCTGGTCGCTGCTGGGGCTTTACCTGTTGCATTTGGCACATCACATTTGTCCCTTGTTCACAGAGCTCAACTGAAGGCCGGCCAGGTCTCCTTTCTTCCATGTGATGTGATATCTTTTTATTTCTCAAATATGCAAGAGAGTTGCATTAAGAAGAAGAAAAGTACATAGAGTAAATGTGATGTGGCATATGTTTTGAGATCTGTGATGTGATATCTTTTGGGCATTTTGATATTAGTTCTTAATTTTACACATCTCACAATGTTTTACTAGATTAAATTTCCCTTCTACTGTCCATGTTGTCATAGACCAACATTTGGATCGCAGGTATATTAGTTTGTGTATTTTTTTATGGTTATTCTGTGAATTCTGTAGACACCAGAGTAACAGATTAGTCAAGGTGTAGAGTTTTGTTGTGTAGACTTGAAGTTATCCATACAGTATGCATCTATATCATCACAATGCCATTTTGATTTCATAAACATAGTTGGTGTGCTATAAAATTAATTGTATTTGATATTGTTATATCTTTTGGTACGATTGATAGATTTACTAGGTTTTTTTCTCCTTCTGTACAGTGGCAGATCCAGGCCCTGGGCTGGGGTGCTGCAGCCCAGGTCTGATCCATAAAACCTGTAGTATTTCTAAGTACAAATCAGCTTACATAGCTTCCAATCAGCCTTAGTATTTCAATATAAGATCATTTTACATTGGACCAGCCATGGCCTGGCTGTGATTTTGGATCCACCCCTGCTTCTGTAGTTAGGGAAATAATGCCTTCCACATCACCTAATATTAGCTGATAAGAATACGATGGTTGGTTGTGATGCTTATTGCGTCATTGTGTGTTGCTTGTCTTAACACTTACTCCCTCTGTCCCAAAAAAAAGTCATTCTAGGAATTCTAGGACAAATTAACAAGAAGGTAAAATGACCATGTTTGCCCCTATTTATTACCCATATTTGGCACTAATTGATTCTTGCATGCACATGCACTTTCTAAATAGGGTAAGATGACTTGTTTTTTGGGACAAATTTTGAATCCTAGAATGACTTGTTTTTTGGGACGGAGGGAGTATTAAACATGTAAATACCCTTGATAGATATAATTTCATAATTGAAATGCATATGCAACAATGTGACTTTGTGTCCTAGTACTTTGTTGCTTCTCATTTGGTTGTAATTTCAGGTGCTACTTGTTCTTGGTGCTGCTGGTGGTGTCGGGGTATCTGCTGTGCAAATAGGAAAAGTTTGTGGTGCTGTCGTTATTGCTGTTGCTAGGTGATTGCCACATGATATAACTATTTCACAGTTTGGAATTTTTTCGTGGCCATGTAGTTTTTGGTGTCTAACTATACCTATTCTTTGACTCTAGGGGGATTGAGAAATTGCAATATCTCAAGTCCATAGGAGCCGATCATGTAATTGACTCAAGCAAGGATAATGTTGTAGGAAGTGCCAAGTCCTTCTTAAAGGCTAGAGGCCTGAAAGGTGTTGATGTTTTATATGATCCTGTTGGGGGGAAACTTACTCAAGATAGCTTCAAACTTCTCAATTGGGGTGCGCACATTCTGGTCATTGGATTTGCCAGTGGTGATGTACCAGTTATTCGAGCGAATATTGCTCTTGTTAAGGTGAGCTCTGTGAATTATGTAGACACCAGAATTCAGTTAGTTTGAAGACACAAGTACTGAATTTGAAGTTGGTATAAGGGGAAATTGGTACAGCTGAAGAAAAGTGCTCAATATAGCAGCGAAGGGAAACTTCTGAAATAAGGATACTTACTGATGATACAATTATTTTATTCACAAATTATGTGTATTAAAATCACTGACTAATTCCTCCAAAAGAAGAAAAAACAACTGACTAATTTGCGTTCTGCTGCTTCAGAACTGGACAATTCATGGTCTGTACTGGGGAAGCTACTTAACTCATCAGCCACGAGTGCTTATTGACTCCCTCAATGAACTCTTGTCATGGCTCTCAAAGGGTCTGATAACAGTTCAAATTTCACACCGCTACAGGCTTGCTGAGGTAAGCGACATTGAGCAGATATCATATTTGAGATCGCACGGCCCAAAGGCCCCAACCTATTTTGACAGCAATATTTTCCCGTGAGTTCATACAAACCAGGGTGGCCTAAAGTACACGCAATAGTGCCTTCTCTGTTGTTAGTTACTCAGGTATCATGTTTTTTCTCGAGTCAAAATTGCTCTTCATTATACTTATAAAGCAACTACTCCTATTAATGTGGCAATGCTATGCAGCTGGAGCATACTATCTAGACAACAGCTCTTCTCCATTTGAACGAATAACCATGAGTGTTTTATTAAATTGCTTCAACCCAATTTCACTGAATGTACGTCAATCATCTTGAATAAAAGAATGTGTTTTAAGTCATTATGTTGGAGTGGGGAGTACATGGCCTATCATACTCAGGGGCGAAGCTACGTTGAGTTACCGAGGTGCACGTGCACCATGGTGAAGTAGAAAAATGCAAGCACGGACTCAAATTTATAACAAACTACATTGAATATGTTATGTGTTTCTTTGATGTGCACCACCCTTGTTTGGACCCTGCCTTCGCCCCTGATCATACTTAGCAATGATTATTATGCATGTGTTCATTATCTAAAATGGATTATAGTTGAGCTTTGGAATGTCTGTAATCTCACTGTCTGAGCCAATTCTATTCTGGGGTGTAATTTTCCACAGGCCCATCTCGCTTTTGCTGCCCTAAGAGATAGGAAGGCAGTTGGCAAAGTCATGATTGTAATGGGCTCGTCAGCAAAATCAAGGCTCTGATATCCTTCCGAAATGGTTCTGTACAAGATCATGAGACATCTGCTGTGAATCTCTTATATCAATTGTAGGACACAAGATTATCTGAGACTAGTAGTTTCCCTGTCCAAAATGTTTGTGTACAATATCGACAAAAGCAATCCTCGAAATAAACAGTTTATCTGCAGACACATCTGATGGGAAATACCTATATGATGCCAGTGTTGTGAGTAGTGCAGGTAAAATGAATACAATCTGAATAATCAGCATCTAGGTTACAGCTGGAGAGGAAGTACACATTTTACCATGGATTATCTTTCTCATTTCTGTTATATTGCATGCCTCCTGTTGTTGGTCATGGATGTCCCATTGCCCTTCTGAGTTCTGGCAATCTAGACACCTGCTGTTTTATGCTTATGTTCAATCATGTGTCCAAGCAGGATCTGCCAGCTTCAAGAACTTGTTTCTTAGCTTAATCATATATCATTTCTTGGCTTAATAAGATAAAAATCGGAATGTCCTAAACTCCTAATGAATGCTTCTTTCTTCTAGATTATTGGAGTGAATATTTTTCAAATCAAGATTATATATGTACATAGGATTTTCTTCCAGCAATCCACCGTTCTACGGCGAATGGCTTTGCTCTATGGAATTTAACTGGCTGAGTATATTGTCCAACAAGTAGGTGTGGTGACGCGTGAGTGAGCAATATTGGTTACCATTTTCTCACAACAGTTTGCAACAGTGAACTTGTACTTCGGTCCAATGTTTAAACTTATTTCTTTGCAAACAACAAGAATCGTGTAATTCACCAATTTGGAGCTTCTGGAGCTTCCTGAGGAGCTTTATAAAAAATATATATGTTGCTTATGGGGTGGGAAGTAACTACATACACGTGAATCACGTGTCAATTGCAAAAGAACAAGGTGGGTCCTGTATATTTTTGATTATCTAATAATCAAGGTGGGTCCTATATATCAAATTTGTACTCATACAAAGAGATTCCACATTGATTATCTAATAATCAAAATGTTTGTGCTGAATTGCTAAGTTTCTGAATATGAAGTATTTTTTCTGATTCTTTTAAATTGACATTATTAGTTAGTGAAATTTACTCTTAACTTCATAGGCGAAGGTGCATGTGGCACATCATGTTCCTTGTGGCCCAAAATGAGCAAGGAAGAAACAACTTTGCATTAATTTAGTTTGCGACACCAACAAAGACAGACACCATATGCATGTCCAATTCTCCAATTCTTCAGTTATAGCATCGAGATCTCTGCAACGACCTTAGCTTTGTCGACCTCAAATTGTTGGTCCTCTAGTAAAACATGAGAAATTTATCTTAGGAGAATAACTTTTTAAATTGTGACTATATATAGAAATAATTATGGTATAATTTTTACCTTTATCTAGGGAGAAGTCTCCTAAAAACCTAATAAGCTTGCTTTTGTTGGCGGACAGTATGCTGACAATCTCAGGTGGCTTGTCTTGATTGGCGGCAAACAGCTGGTATGCAGGTAAACAGATGTTTAGTTACTTCTCTAATTGAAGAAAAATAAAGTTTCGGTGTTTCTGGAAAGATGGTTGATGCATGGGATGCTATACTTTGAAGACATGGAAAGCCTCGACTTGAATAGCCTTGCTTTGTTCCTGGTAGATAGAGTGTAGAAAATGCAAATCAGAGCACGCGTTACATTGACATTTCTAACTGAAAGAACACACATAAGGATTTGGGGGAGGGGGCGGGGGGCGCGGGCGGGCGGGCACATAAGGGATCTAGCACTCGGAGTTAACACACAACAAAAAGAACAGTTGAGCAGCATAATGCATAAATACTTACGATGAAGAAACGATATCTTACCCTTAGAAGGTTCATTAGAATTATGAGGTTCTCCTTTGACATAACATAGCAAATCATCACTGGGGTGTTTGACCTATCCAAAAGAATGTCTCCCAAGAGCTGAAAGATGTAAAATGTGCATAAAACAAATCAGCTAATACAAGCAATCATCTAGAACTTAAATGTTGTGGATGAGAGCATAACTAAAAGTTCACCCCAAGAGGTTGCTAATACTTTATATTTACCAAGCTAAAAGATAAGAAAAAATTGACACTACAAAATGGTAAAAGAAGAGAAACGACATACCTGAGTAGCTTGCCTTCGTATGATATAGTTGGGAGACGATAGCAATTTCGAGTTAAATTCTGAAAAGAACTGATACGTGGACGTCAATTAGAAATGATGAAGGTCCATAATTATATAACTAATTGTATAGAGAAGGCCTTAGAAGGTTTCAAAGAATCATTGTGCTAATAACTGAATACAGTTCCATATGTGCAGAATCGCACACAAACAACACAATGGTTTAGCTCATCACAGGATAAATGTCAAGTTGTCAACTCCTTAATTTAATATTAAGGATGCATGGACTATTATTGTTATGTACATCTCCATATCTCTCATATCTCTGAGAGGGCTTAAAATATGCAAATTACCAGCTATGAATATCTCGTTGTTATTTACTTGTCTTGTGTTAACATCACGTAAAGAAACATGCAAAGCACATAAGGCCGCATAGTCAAGCAATCAGCTAGAAATATTTACCCAGTCATAATTCCTGGAAAAGAACTCAGCAGCGCTTGATTTATGCCTTGTCAATAGTTCCTGTTACAAGTTAAACCAATTGGTATCACTTAAGCATCACAGCAATATTTGATCTTTGAGTCTACTGTATTCTTTGTCTATAGGGACGTGCAATAGATCAACGGTTTTACTGCAGTAAATTTCCAAAATTGAAAATGCAGAACGAGATGAATAGACGAATGCTAAATGCATTATATGAATTTACTTTGCAACTTGTCGCCTTTTTCTATTTGACATATTGAAGTTGAACACCACATAGTCACCTTAAATGTCCTGAAGGCGTCTGATGCTATGTTGAAGTCAGGAAGCTGTATGTAATCAAAGAACTTCTTCATGTGTTCAGAGTCTAATACATACCTAGAAAAATTAAAAAGTCCAAGTTAGACATCCTAAATAAGAATAATCTCCACCTGCCAAGTAGAGAGGTATTCATGAATGAAAACGATTATGTTTTGGATAAATAGGATAGATAATGGTACTAAAACAATGTGTAGAATTTTATAATAATATCATATCTTCAATGTTTTAGCCACATTAAAACAAGATGATTTTGGTAAATAAGTTTGTAGGGACATATCTCCCTTTTTTCATTGAGAGAACATTGGAAAATGATGGTAATACCGAGCAGCAACTTGGTGGCGTATGCAGTCCCTTAAAATCGTGCTATAATGTATTGCAATCTCCATGTTTTCATATCTACATACATACAGATGGAAATGGTATAAGAATTATTTTGCTAATTCCAAATAATGAATAAGCATACAATGCCAAAGGTATGTCGAAATATCATATTCATAAACGGAAAATATAATTGAGGTCCTCGATTATTTAATAAATATAGCGCACAATTTAGTGTAAGTCCACAAAAACACCTTACAATGAGGGCATGAAAAGATATATGAAGAAATCTTGGAATAAATATATGTGTGTATTAACTGGCTAGCTAATTGCTTACCCAGACATTAGAATGTCCAAAAGGTCTTTGTTAGCTTCCAGGTAATCAGATGCAATAATCCTCGAATCTATCTTTTGCCTTTGTAAATTTGCAATAACTTGAGTAACATCCTTTTGAGTCTACACAAGCAAAATAATAAGAATATCATCTAAATTCGTGTATATGATAAATAGCTCCAGACATATGTCATGCTATTATGCATTGATCAAATTTGATACAAAGTAATAAGCAAGTATTCGGCAAAGATAAACAAGGAATTCCTTGACATACTTCTAAGTCCAAATAGGGAAGGCAGACAATTAGTAGACGCAGGGTGTTCGTATTGTCTTTGAAGAATTCCTTGGTCAAATTTGTGCAAGCTTCAATGACAGGATCTGCGTCACCATTGCCATAGAGAATGCACTTCATCTCCCAAATGCTTTTTCTTAGATCTGCCATCTGCAGAGCAATGCAGCTACAGATTTAGAGCACAAGGTGTGGCTTAAAGTTTTAATAATACGGTCTTACAAAATAAGTGTAAGTAACAAGCATACAAACATATATTTTTTGTCCAAGGAATTACACATCATTTATGATGTAGCACAAAGAAACAAATTGCTTACAGCTTTCAATCATGCAAGAAAAAGTTGTTAAATGGGATGAGAAAAATCCACCATCCCAAGTGAAGTACCATGAATTATTAACAATGGCATCTTGTTTCCATAGTAATATCAAATCTTGGGCCTCGACTTGTCATTTGTTATTCGAAATCCAAATCTAAAACACCGATTGAGCATTTTCATGATTACTTGTTTGAACATATGTAAAGATCATATATTTAATCTCAAAGTAGATGGTGTTTCAGTTAACAGATGTAACAACAGGATAACAAGTAGCAATTGCAATTTCTCCACCAACTGTCATGAAAATGTGCCTCTTGGACAAGCTAGCCCAGGCAAACAAACACATTCAAAGAGAAAAGGAAGAATTACACTGACCAGAATACTTAGATCTCAAATAAAGCAATGAAACCTACATCACACAATAAAATGTTCATTGAGAAAATATCGATGAAAGGTAACATTTCAGCCCCTTCTACGACTTGTTTAGGACAAAAATTGATTGAACAGAAAAGAGAACAACCGATGAAATGGCATACCACTTTTTGTTCACGCTTGGGGTCATGATTGTTGCTGTGAGCCTCTCGGTCTTGCAAAACATAACTAAGCAGGTCCCTTGAATGACGCACCACCTCCACTGGGCACCTCACCTTTGATCGGAACAGCCACCATCCCCTCCTTCCTGGCCCACTCCCCATCGCAGCTGCTATAGTTGTGGCAATGGCGGCAGCAGCACAAGGCCACAGGCACCCCATCATCTTCTCTAATTAAACTTCCCTTCTTCGATTTTGGTCTCCGGTACGGTGAGGCCCTCGCCAAAGGCGATGTCGGCCCCACCGGACCTTCTCGACGGCTATCCACAGCAGTTTTCTGATTTTTTTTTATTCTTCGCCTATCCATGTATGCATGCTCCGTTCTTACCTTTTTTTTATCTCATCCACACCTTGTCAAGGATCAAACCAAAATTAGGGGTGCGGCGAGGGAAATTTGACTACCTGGCTATTTTTTTTAGGTTTGTTTGATTCTATTTTTATCATCTTCCTATATCTGGTTCGTTTTTCCATATAATTTTGCATGCACATGTTCATGTGTGGCCATTGAATAGCATGTGCTTTAATATTATCTTTGTTACCGTCTACCTTTTACCCACTCTTTGCTTCCATTTTGATAAGTTCATGTGGCTTTTTTTATTGGTTCTTGTAGCATCATGATGTTCTCCAGTTGTCACTCTTTGGTAGCAATTGTATTTCTTGCAGTACATATGATGCATGCTGCAGATAAAAGCATTCATTGAAGTGTTGGTTCTTCTGGATATGTTTGATATGAAATGTCATTGTACCTTGAACTGGATATTTTGCAAATAGCATAATGGATTCTTCTAATCATCCCTATAGCTCAGCAATCAAGATGTCATAGAATTAAATCTCCAAAATTGTATCATAAACACACAAATTTACAGGGAGTGAGACTGAAACCATCACTGCAGTGCTGGCCAACAAGACACCACCCAAATTTTAAAGCCATGGATGTACTCCTAATTCACAACACAAGCAGATGGAGTGATACACAAAAAAAAAATGTGCCCCCTTTAGCTGGTTAACTCTTTGAAGCACCCATGCTGCGCTAGAGGAACGATATGCAGCATCTTCATTGTTGAGGAAAAAATATATAGCCAATTCTCTCAGTGCTATAGAAATTTTGACGACTCCCTTCTATGCTACACAACAAAACTTTAAGAAGTTCCTTCAATGCCATAGAAATTTTGTTCCATCCCTTCAATGCCATTATGTTGCTATTTCCGTCAATGTGCTGTTAACTGAGATGTGAAAAGATAATTTTACCCTTGGCCCCACTTGTCAGTGCCCAACTCTTAATTCCTTTCTCTCTCCCCCTCCTTTTCTCGCGTCGATGACCGCTGCCAACAGTCGAGCCCCGCCGTCCCTGTGCCCGCGGACGAGACCAGAGTCCTCGCATTGCTGGCCGCCATCCGGCTATCCCTGCACCGCGTGCCGGCTGCCAGACCCTGCTGCGCGAGGAGAAACATTATCCAGTTGCTCCTCTATTGGGGGCATTAACCCTTGTGTGTACGCAACATCTAGGATGAATTACACCAGTCGTAGATTGTAGCCAACCTACCATTACTGTCTGCGTGCAGCCCGTGGACCAAAGTCCACTCTCCTTGTAACTTGCGCCCGGTCTTGTACCCGGCGCCACTTCATTGTACCCTGTCCTCTTGGGATATTTATTTAAATCAAAGCTCACAGCAGCAACAGGCATCCTGTCGGAGCCCTAATGCAAACAACCTCAAAGGTGTGTGTGTCTTCATCCCCCCCAGCTTAGGCAAACTACTCAGTTGTGCCTGAGAAACCACTCGGTGGGAGGCGGATTTCCAACAATTGGTATCAAGAGCCTAGGTTAAGTATCCTTTGGATCAATATCTCCATTCGGGAAGCCCGTTAGGTCTAGGCATGGCTCGAGGGAGGGCAAGAAGCTGGTCGAGGGCGAAGAAGGTCTCCTTTGGAAGGAGGACCTGACGCCCAAGGACCAGCGCCCAGAAGACCCAAAGCGACAGGCAAAGAAGGAGAAGAAGCCGGTCGGTGAGGAAGATGCGTGGGGTCATCGTCGAATGGCTTTGTAACCTCCCGTCGCCACCGGAGGCGTCCCTGCCCTTCCCTGTGCGTGCGGCGCTACCGGAATGGGGAGTGGCCGGCCGTTCAGAGGGTGGTGAAGGAGTTGAGTGGCGCTAAGTACCCGACGCTGAGAAGATCCAACTACACCCACTGGATCTTGGTCATGAAGGTGATGCTCCAAGCCCGCAACCTCTGGGACGCCATCGAGTATGGTCCTTGTCCTCTCAGTGCCGCTAGAGATTGTGTCATGGGTGGCTAGGAAGAAGTCGGCTGCAGAAGCATGGTATGCCATCAAGACAATGTGCATCAGCAGCGACAAAGTCCAAAAGAGCAGGGCTCAGGAGCTACGGAGGGAATTCGAAGCCATGACGTGTCGCAGCTGCGAGAAGGTGGACGACTTTGCTCTGCGCCTATCCAACTTCGTCATCAACCTGGAGGAACTGGGTGACGAGATAGAGGAGCAGCGAGTAGTGGAGAAGCTCCTACGATCGGTTCCACCTCGGTTCGACCATCTGGTGACGTCCATCGAGACGCTGCTGGACATCTCCTCTCTCTCGCTGGAAGAGGTGAATGGGCGCCTGAAGGCACAAGAGGACCGCATGGACCGCGCCGACTCAACTCGCGACTCGGGCAAGCTATTGTATGCTGATGCGCCGGGTCGGCGAGATCGTGAGTCGGGCGAGGGTCCGTCCAGATCTGGAGGCAAGAGGAGGCAGCGGTGGCGCCCACCGGCTCCAAAGAAGAAAGAAGTCGACGGCGGTGAGGTGAGGAAGCCACCGCGCGATGACACCTTCCACAACTGTGGCCGTGCTAGCCATTGGGCACGTGAGTGCAAGAAGCCCAAGAAGGGGCAAGCGCACTTGGCCCAGGCGGAAGAAGAGTCGTGCCTGTTCATGGCACAAGTCTGCGTGGAAAACCACTTGAAGGAGCCACAAACCGAGTTGTTTTCTGTGCAGGAACTGGAAGAAGTAGTTGAGACGATCGTCTGCGTGGAAAACCACTCAGAGGAGCCGCAAACTGAGTTGTTTTCTGTGCAGCAAGTCGAAGAAGTAGTCGAGACGGTCAAGAAGGCGGCTGATGAGCACTTAGGCGACCACGGGGTCGGCCGCGAGCCTGCTCCCTTGCCTACAACGGCGGCTGCAACGACGATCTACATCGAGGAGCGTCGGGCACAAGTCTACCTCGTCACGGGCCAGGACGACGAGTTGGTGTAAGGGTGGTATCTGGACACAGGGGCCACCAACCACATGACGGGGCAATGTGATATCTTCTCCCACCTCGATCAGGCCATGCGCGGCTCGGTCAAGTTCGGCGACGGGTCGATCGTGGCCATCTAGGGCTGTGGCACCGTCATCTTTTCCGGGAAGAACAGGGGACACAAGGCCCTAGATGGGGTCTACTACATCCCAAAGCTGCGCAACTCCATCATTTCAGTCAGGCAACTTGACGAGATCGGGTCCAAGATTCACATCAAGGATGGTGTCTTGCGGATCTGTGATCGTGAGAGCCGGCTGCTGGCAAGGGTTCCCCGCAGCGGGAATAGGCTGTATGTGCTGCGACTGGAAGTCGCGAGGCCGGTCTGCCTCACCGCTCGTCGTGGTGACGATGCCTGGCGGTGGCATGATCGGTTCGGGCACGTCAACTTTGGTGCTCTGCAGCTGATGGGGCGGAAGAGCATGGTGCGCGGGCTACCGCAGCTTACTTACGTTGAGTAGTTGGCGACGTCTGCGTCACCACCAAGCACTAGTGCGCCCCCTTCCCCAAGCAGGCCAAGTACAGGGCGGACAAGTCGCTCGAGCTCGTACATGGCGACTTGTGCGGCCCCATCACGCCGGCGACTCCAAGAGGTCGGTGCTACATCCTGCTGCTGGTAGATGACGCCACAAGGTACATGTGGGCGGCTTTCCTTGCAGAGAAGAGAAGCGCGTCGGAGTCCATCAAGAAGATCCAGGCGGCTGCGGAGAACAAGTGAGGGAGGAAGCTGAGGGTGTTCCGTGCTGACAACGGCAGTGAGTTTACGTTGGCGTTCTTCGCTGAGTACTTTGCTGACCAATGTGTGGAGCAGCACCACTCTGCGCCCCACACACCCCAACAAAACGGCATGGTGGAGCGGTGCAACAAGTTGGTTGTGGCTATGGCGCATGCCCTGTTGAAGCAGAGGGTCATGCCGCCATCTACTGGGCGAAGGCGGTGAGCACGGCGGTGTTCCTCCTAAACCGCTTGCCCACTCGGGCCCTCTTCGACAAGACGCCATATGAGGCATGGCATGGAAGCAAGCCGGCAGTCCAGTTCCTGCGCACCTTTGGGTGCCTGGCGTACATGAAGGAACTCGGGCACCACGGCAAGCTTGAAGATCGGTCGACTCCAGGCGTCTTCATTGGCTACAACGAAGGAGTCAAGGCCTACCTGGGGCTGGACCCGGTGACACAGTGTGTGCGCACAGCGTGTGACGTTATGTTTGATGAAGATCGCGGCTGGAGCTGGTCGCAGGAGAAAGATGGCAACACGGGGTGCAACTCTGACTTCATCGTCGAGTACCTGGTTGAAGTTGCGGTGGCTGCGGAGGAGTCTGCGCCAAGTTTGGGGGGAGATCCGACCCCCTCGAGTACTTCTCCGACCCCCACGACCCCTCCTAGTATGTCTCCGAGTACTTCGAGCTATATTTTGAGTACTTTTGGGGGTGAGGCAACCCCCAAGACTGCTTCCCCGACTCCCTCTACTCCGGCTTGTGCGACTTCGAGTACTTTGGAGGGCGCTTTGAGTACTCTTGAGGCCATTCTGAGTGCTAATTCGCCTCCAAGCGCTGCTCCGAGTTCTTCCCCAACATACGGCAGCGACGACTCGCGCCTCGACAACGACCATGATGATGCCCCATTGCGCTATCGCACAATGGAATACTTGCTCAGTGAGCCACACCCAGGCCTTGAGCAAGTAGAGTTCGAGGAGGCGGAGTTGATGGTCACCAGCACGGGGGAGCCATGCTCCTTTGCTGAGGCGGAGCGGGAGGAACCTTGGCGGGTGGCAATGCGCAACAAGACTTGGGAGCTGGTCAATCTCCCAGCTGGGCACCAGGCCATTGGGCTAAAGTGGGTGTTCAAGCTGAAGCGCGATGAGGCGGGAGAGGTGATCAAGCACAAGGCGCGACTGGTGGCGCGCGGCTTTGTTCAGCCGGCTGGCGTCGATTTTGATGAAGTCTATGCGCCTGTGGCTCCCATGGAGCCGGTACGAGTGCTTCTGGCCCTTGTAGCTTAGGAGGGCTGGACTGTCCACCACATGGACATCAAGTCAGCCATCATGAATGGAGATCTGAAGGAGGAGATCTATGTCAAGCAGCCCCCCAGGTTCGTCGTCCTAGGGGAGGAAGGAAAGGTGCTGCGGCTGTGTAAAGCCCTCTATGGCTTACGGCAGGCACCGCAGCCCTGGAACGCGAAGCTTGACTCGACACTCAAAGCACTCGAGTTCAAGCAGAGCGCGCATGAGCACGCCATTTATAGGTGAGGTGGTGGCAATCATGGGGAGCCACTGCTGGTCGGTGTCTACATCAACGATCTGGTGATCACCGGGTCATCTAAGCAAGCTATCGACAAGTTCAAGGAGGAGATGAATGGCCAACTCCAAATGAGTGATCCAGGCTTCTCTCCTTCTACATTGGCATTGTGGTGCATCAGGAGGGTAGGCACATCACTTTGAGCCAAGCACAGTACGCCGCCCAAGTCGTGAAGATTGGCGGGATGGAGGGGTGCCACCCTGCCCAGACACCAATGGAGGAAAGGCTGCGCCTAAGCCACGACAGCACCGCTCCAGAGGTCGAATCCACTGAGTAACGGCGACTAGTCGGAAGTCTCCGGTATCTCCTCCACACGCGACCAGATCTGGCTTTTGCGGTTGGGTTTGCGAGTCGTTTCATGGAGAGGCCGACTGAAGAGTACATGAAGGCGGTGAAGCGCATCCTCCGCTACATCAACGGCACACTCGACTACGGTCTGCGCTACGAGAAGTTGACCAAAACAACTCGGCTGGCTGGCGACAACAACAGCGACCATGCCAGTGATGTAGACAATCGCAAGAGCACCAGTGGCAACCTATTCTACCTTGGGAAGTGCCCGGTGAGTTGGCAATCGCTCAAGCAACGTGTGGTGGCTCTGTCATCATGTGAAGCAGAGTACGTTGCAGCCACCGTGGCAGCAACTCAAGCAGTTTGGCTCGCGAGACTACTCGTTGAGCTCATGGGGAAGAAGGCTGAATGCGTGGAGCTCATGATGGATAGTAAGTCGACACTGGAGCTGAGCAAGAATCCTGTATTCCACGAGCGAAGCAAGCATATCGAGTTGAGGTACAATCGGTGTTTTACTGCCACGCCCACCGAGGTGGTGAGTTTGTAGGTAGGGTGTCGCCGAGATCAGGAACTCGAAGGTGCAAAGGATCGCAAGGTTTTAAACAGGTTCGGACCGCTGAGAGCGTAATACCCTACGTCCTGTGTGGTTTGTATTGCCTTTGATGATGATGGGTGATCTCTTGGGTGATTCCCTAGAGGATCGCTCTGTTCCCCCTAAAGGGGGCCCTGTCCGCCCTTTTATAGTGTGGAGGAACAGGTTTACATGGAAGTCCTAGTCGGATACATGCCCTAGAGTCCTACCCCGAGTGGTTTTCTGGTAGTTCTCTACTGTATCCGACTAGTTTGACTACTGTAGGAGCAGTTCTACAGGCTACGAGTAGTTACACGGATGTAGGGCGTGGGCCATGTCCCAACCCTTATCCTAGGAAAAGTATGCCACGTGTACAGTCCTATGTATCCGGTCTGATAGGTACCACTTCAGTCGCAACTGCATTGAGAAGGAATTCGTCGACACCGACTACATCAACACCAAGGATCAGCTCGCTGATATTCTGACGAAGGCACTCGGGCGAGTGAAGTTTCAGGAGCTGCGATCCAAGATTGGGATGATCCAAGTTCCCTCGAGCAAGGTACACAAGGCTTAGGGGGAGAATTATTAGGGGCATTAACCCTTGTGTGTAGGTAGCATCTAGGATGAATTACACTAGTCGTAGATTGCAGCCAACCTACTGTAGGAGCAGTTCTACTAGGCTACGAGTAGTTACACAGATGTAGGGCATGGGCCATGTCCCAACCCTTATCTTGGAAAAGTATGCCACGTCTACAGTCCCGTGTACCTGGGTCTGACAAGCCCCCGAGCTCTTCGTAGCCGAGTACTGCAGGCGTTCGAGTACTTCTGAAGGCATCTTCAAGTTCATCTTGAAGATGTCCTCCGAATACTTTCCTGGCTGCATCAAGGCTGTGAGGTGCTCAAGCCCCGAGTAGTTGTCTTCTTTTATATGGGATGCGATTAAACTCGCACTCCATATGGAGTAGCCCCCCGAGCCTTAGGTTGACTCGTAGAATCAGGCTGAGGGGCAATTCAATCTTGAGTCTTTTGTCCTTATCTTCTAGCAGATTTGAAAAATAAGTCGATGATGACACGTGTCCCGTAGCCCCCGAGCCTTGAATCCAAATCTCCAAGTTTTGAAATCTAGGATCCAAAGAATCGTGGCATGCAATCTTCATTGCTGAGAGCCATGTCATATCCAGCCCCAGAGCCTGGGAGCTAGATGAGTCGCATAGATATGCCTAGTAGTCGGTGGCGCTAGCCCCCGAGCCAGGTATTGGCCAAGTTGCTGCTGAATCTTGAATTGTCGATGAAGCCCACCAGTCGGAGTCGATTCCGACTAGTTTCGTAAGCGAGACGAGTGGTCGATGTAGCCTCCAGTGTGTCGCCAAACACAGTCGATTCCGACTAGCTTGTAGGCAAAACGATTAGTCGAAGTAGTCGTCAACGGTTGTTGATGAAACCAACTAGTCGGAGTCGAATCCGACGAGTAGTCGAAGTAGTAGCCAGCGAAACGCCGAGCCGAGTTGATTCCGACTAGCTTATAGGCAAAACAAGTGGTTGAAGTAGTCACCAAAGTGTCGCGGTGCATTCTTCACAAAGTCTAGTAGACGTTGGCAGTTGTTGATGAACCCAACTAGTCGAAGGCGAATCCGACGAGTAGTCATTATAGTCAGCAACATGTAGTCGAGCGTTCTCGCGAAATCAGAGTAGTCATTGGCGAATTTTGATGAAGCCAACTGATCGGAGTCGAATCCGACTCGCCCAGCAGCACGGTCCAGATTAGGTCCCCAGCAAGGAAAACATAAAAGTATGTTGTAACTGATAGACATGAAACCGTTTTGGGAGCGTTGCCCTTGCAATAAACTCCATGTATAACTAGTTGAAAAAACTAGTAAACGGAGAAGTATGGGATCGAGACCCCATCAGCAACATAAAGCACTAGTCGGAGACTAGTGGTCTCAATGTTACTGGAAGTATGGGAATAAAAACCCAATCAGTAACATAGAAAACTAGTCGGTAACTAGTAATCAGAACATTACTGGAAGTATGGAAGCGAAGCCCCTTCAGTAAACTATGCGTAGTACTGGTTGCAAACTAGTAAAACGGAGTTTTACTGGAAGACTGGGAGCGATGCCCCTTCAGTACACTACGCGTACTACCAGTCACGAACTAGTAAAACGGAGCGTTACTGGAATTATGGGAGCGAGGCCCCTTCAGTAGACTACACATAGTACTAGTCGAGAACTAGTAAAACGGAGTGTTACTGGAAATATGGGAGCGAGGCCCCTTCAGTAGACTACATGTAGTACTAGTCGAGAACTAGTAAAACGGAGTGTTACTGGAAATATGGGAGCGAGGCCCCTTCAGTAAACTACACGTAGTACTAGTCAAGAACTAGTAAAACGGAGTGTTATCGGAAATATTTGAAGGTGACTAGAAGTTAATGAGGGAGAAATAAATCTTGCTCGTAGCTCTAGTCACATCCTTGGGTGGACCATGAGAATGCACATGTTGACTTGTGAAATCATCACGGTTGGCCCTAAAGGATTGATGACGAGATCTCTCACATGAGGCGATGAGTTCCTTGGGCGTGCCAAGAGAAGTCTTGGTTGGTCCAAAGGAAGGGATAATGCAATCCTATACGTGCATTATTACAGAAGTAGTCGTTGAGCAAGAATGTCTCGGCTAGCCCAAAGGGAGTCCCTTGGGCGGGCCAAGACAAGTCATGAGTTGCCATGCGAAGGCATCTCGGTTAGCCCGAAGGAGTACCATAGGCGGGCCAAAACAAGTCGCATGGCTCTGAGGTAAGGATGAATGAGTACGCCCTGATTTGGGTAAACTCCTTGATCCCCTAATCGAGTGGTTGAATGAATTCTTTGGAAAAAAACCCTTGTGTCGAGATGGAACTCGAGACAATGGTTAAACAAATTCCCTAAAGATCTCCGTAAAACCTCCTTGAGTAGGGTCTCAGTCTTCTCGTGGGTGATTGGCGACGAAGTCGTGTCGCTTGTTGATGAAGCTGCGCCGGTTTGTTGAAGATCCCGACTAGTCAGAATCAAATCCAGCTAGTCACTGGTGGTGTGAGTCTTGCTTCCAACTAGTTGTGAAGTCGAAGTAGTCGTCGAGAAGTCGAGGATCCTGCCTTTTTGGAACGGTGCTAGACCCAACAGGTTGTCGAGGTTGTTGGCGCAAAAAAGGTGGGCTAAGCCGGGTAACTTGGAGGGCTCCATGCCTTTCTGATACCCTGGCTTGCCTTCCCAAGATTGTAGCGCAAGAAGGTGGGCTGAGCCGGGTACCTTAGAGGACTCGTGCCCTTCCGATACCCATGCCCGCCCAACCAAGTTGTATGCGAAGAAAGGTGGACTGAGCTGGGTAGCTTGGAGGACTCGTGCCCTTCCTATGCCCAGGCCCACCCCACCAAGATGGAGGCACAAAAAGGGTGGGCTAAGCTAGGTAGCGTGGAGGACTCATGCCCTTCCGATGCCCTGGCCCGCCCTACCAAGATTGAGGCGCCATCAGGTCGTGGTGGCCATCTGGTAAAGGCATGGCGTTTTTGATGAAGTCCGAGTAGTTGGCGGGGATGGGGACCATTCGATAGATGCTGGCTGGTCCTTCTCCGACTTGAAGTAGACGATCCAAACCCTCCTCCGACTTGTAGTAGGCCATCCAAATCCTCTATCGACTTGAAGTAGGCGATCCAAATTCTCCTCCGACTTGTCATAGACCATCCAAATGTTCCTTCGACTTGTCATATAGGACCTCTGACCGAGGGGGACGCGGTTCGAGGGGTTCCGAGTCATCGATCGAGTCATTGATTGCACGGTTAATTTCCATGCGGGTGGTACGGTTGCTTCATGCTGCTTCTAGTCGGGAAAATCTGAATTCCGTCGAAACCGTTGGCAAAGTTGTGCGGGAGCAAGGCCCCTTCAGTAAACTATGCGTAATACAAGTCGGAAACTAGTAAACAGAGTGTTACTAGAAATTTGGGAGCAAGGCCCCTTCAGTAACACAGCAAACTAGTCGGGAACTAGTAATCTGTGCGTTACTAGAAGTGTTTGATACATAATCACGTAAGTTCTATATTTGATTAATTGACGGGTTCCACTAGTCATTGCCAAACGAGGCAACCACTCTGGGCAGTCGCATGGTTCGGCAGTAACAGGGTTCCCTGAGTTTAGCAAGGGAATCGTGATTAACCCGAGTAGATGAACATAAATAGTGACCCCGACTAAGTGGTAAAAAGGGGTGCTTTTGGGTGTACGGAACCTCTTGTTTTGAGATATGGTCCCAAAACAATGGTTTAAACAAACAAAACACCAAAAAGACCCTTAGAAAACCTCCTTGAGCCGGGTACTTAATTTATGAGTACATCATTAGTCGGGTACTCCCGTCGCCTTTCGTCGTGGACTTGATAGAGCTCCAAGGGCCCTCCGAAGGGCTTGACATTCAAAAGTAGAATGCTTGCTCTTCGGGTGGTACAGGCATTGCCCGTGGAGGACTTCCTCGAGTTGTTTCTTTGAACTGGGAGACTTTTTCCTCCTAGTGGATTGTTCCACGGCTTCTGGCTTGCTTTCGAGTAGTCTCCAAGTACTCGAGAGGGTGTTGGTTGCGGGTGGTGCTGTAGGCTTCCACTTCTTCGCGCTCCTGCCGCCTGGCAATGATGATATTGTGGGCGTCCCGGGCAGCGTTGATGATGGCTCGAAGGTCACCCGTGGAGAAGTCGTGGAGGTTACGGCTTCCCTGCTGGTTTGTCTTGACGGCACGATGCTGGCGTTGGGCGCATTTTGCATTGATCAGCCTGCAGCGTTCCTTCTTGATCTTACCTGCGTCTTCCACCTTGATGTTGGATGAGGATTCCCTATCCATTGTTTCGTCCACGTCATCGTCGAGTGGATCAAGGAGGTAGTCGTCGTAGTCGTCTAGCTGGACCCGCTCTAGGCCTTCACAATCCTTGTCGGCGTGAATCATGAGTACTTCTCGATTGAAGCATTTGGCACGCCGCACCACTTGGCCGTCGTCTTCGTCATCAGATGGGGGGAGGGGTCTGCCCTCTTGAAAGAGGAGTTCCTCGAGTGTGGCAATGAATCGTGGTGGACTTGATTTGAGGGACCTGGAGGGTTTTTTCCCTTCTGCTGCCCAAACCTGCCCGACCAATCTAATCCCCTTACCATACCCTGGGTCACATGAGTAGATGGATCCGAGTGGTTGTCGGAAACCATCGCCCCCTGACAAGCGGTGGCTTCTCCTTCTTCGAGTGGTGGAGGATGATCAAAATCCTCCTCCAACGCGGAGAGGGTCCTGGGTTGAACCGTCTCAACCCGATCTTGATCCGTGAGCAATTTGTTGATGGAGCCAACTAGTCAGAGTTGATTCCGACTAGTTGTTGACCGAGCGGAGCTATTCGCCGAGTAGTTTGCGGCTCAGTCTCGACTGGTTTGTAGTCGAGACGGGTTGTCGAAGTTGTCGTTAGCGCTGCCAAGTTGTCGAGGGCGCGAGTCGAGTAGTTGAGGTTGTCGCGCAGCGCATTGATGTTGAACGGAGTAGTCAAAAATTTCCGGCTCCCTGGGGTCGATTCGTCGAGGGGTGGGTTGTGCCACAAGGTGGGAGTCGGATTCGAATACCTCAGAGGGCTCTAGACCCTTCCAGTACCGAAAGCAACCTTGCGGCGTGGAAGTTATAGTTAAACCCGGATGACTACCCGAAAATGACTCGGAGTAGTCATCGGGTTATGAGCGGACAACGAGAGCTGGGGCCTCCCAACAAGCGGTGGCTTCCCCGTCCTCAAGTCCTCCTCGGTCTAGAATTGTAGTTGACGGGTACTCTTTAATTGAATCTGAATCGTAGTAGAAAATGGGGGGGGGGGGGTGCTGATGCGTGGTGGCTCCCTCATCTCGGATCTTGAAGAGGCGATCCAAGTCCTCCTCCGAGTCAGGGAGGGACTTGGATTGCGAGGCTTCCTCAGATCGGTTTGGATCCGATCCGCGTCATGGTGCAGCACGACTTGGAGTTGCGTTGAAAACAGGCTTGTTTTCGATCTGCCTGGGTAGATCTGGGAGCAGCAACTCGTCGAGATCGTCGACGAAGGAGTTGAGGTTGCTACGTCGAGTTGCTGCAGAGGCCTTCGGCCTCCTGGAGTCGGTTAGGTGGCTGTTGAAGCCACCCAAACCGTTGGCGACGCAGATCTAGGAGCCGAAGATGAAGGTTGTGCCCTTGTTGAGCACGTTGCAGGTGAAGCTAAGAGATGCCATCGAGTTCTTCAGTGGATGCTCGATGAACACCCCTACCTGGCGCGCCAGCTGTCGGTGTTTTACCGCCACGCCCACCGAGGGATACCACCGAGGTGGTGAGTTTGTAGGTAGGGTGTCGCCGAGATCAAGAACTCGAAGGTGCAAAGTAACACAAGGTTTTAAACAGGTTTGAGCCGCTGAGAGTGTAATACTCTACGTCCTGTGTGGTTTGTATTGCCTTTGATGATGATGGGTGATCTCTTGGGTGATTCCCTAGAGGATCGCTCTGTTCCCCCTGAAGGGGGTCCTGTCCGCCCTTTTATAGTGTGGAGGAACAGGTTTACATGGAAGTCCTAGTCGGATACATGCCCTAGAGTCCTACCCCGAGTGGTTTTCTGGTAGTTCTCTACTGTATCCGACTAGTTTGACTACTGTAGGAGCAGTTGTACAGGCTACGAGTAGTTACACGGATGTAGGGCGTGGGCCATGTCCGAACCCTTATCCTAGGAAAAGTATGCCACGTGTACAGTCCTATGTATCCGGTCTGATAGGTACCACTTCAGTCGCAACTGCATTGAGAAGGAATTCGTCGACACCGACTACATCAACACCAAGGATCAGCTCGCTGATATTCTGACGAAGGCACTCGGGCGAGTGAAGTTTCAGGAGCTGCGATCCAAGATTGGGATGATCCAAGTTCCCTCGAGCAAGGTACACAAGGCTTAGGGGGAGAATTATTAGGGGCATTAACCCTTGTGTGTAGGTAGCATCTAGGATGAATTACACTAGTCGTAGATTGCAGCCAACCTACCATTACTGCCTGCGTGCAGCCCATGGACCAAAGTCCACTCTCCTTGTAACTTGCGCCTGGTCTGGTACCCGGCGCCACTTCATGTACCTTGTTCCATTAGAACATCTATTTAAATCAAATTTCACAACAGCAACAGGCATCCAGTTGGAGCCTTAGTGCAAACAATCTCAAAGGTGCGTGTTCTTCACTTCCCAGCATAAGTAAACTACTCCTTACTTGGGCAAACCACTCGGTTGTGCTTGAGAAACCACTCGGTACGCGGATTTCCAACATCTCTCCCCTCGACCCTCGATCTTCCCTCCCGACGCCTCCTCGCAGAGATTTGGCCTCCGGCGTGATGCCCCCTCGCCTCCGGTGTGACGCCCCTCGTCCCAGCTCCTCAGGCCCTCGCGCGGTGTGGCGCGGCTGAGTCACGCGTGGCGCGGCGGCCCCTCGCGCCAGCTCGTCGCGTGGCGCGGCACGGCCCGTCGCGCACGCGCCCTCGGCTCATCACGTGGCGCAGCGCGGCAGCCGCTGGCGCGGCCCGTCGCGCACGCGCCCACGGCCCCTCGCGCGGTGCTGATCAGGGTTCCCTCGCCCGGCCACTGGCGCGGTGCTGAGCGGGGTCCCCTGGCGCGGCGCCGGGCGGGTTTCCCTCGCACGTCCCGTGGCGCAGCGCCGAGGGGGGTTTCCCGCGCGTCCCGCGGCACGCGGCGTGGCGGTCCCGCGACCAGCGCTGCCGCGGCGCGCCGTGGCGCGGCGCAGGTTTGCACGTGGGGCCCGCGGCGAGCATGCGGCGGCGGCTGGTCGGCCGCGGCGGCGCGGTCGCGTTCCTACCAGCACGACCGGGGAAACGGCCGGGGAAGGGTCAGGGAAGACCTAGGAGCTCACCGTGGACCGATTTTTGCGGTCGTTTCGGGCGGAGGACGGCCGGAGGAGGATGCCGACGTGTGGCCGGAGCTCCGGGCAGAGCTCCAATGGCGGTCGGGCTGTGCGAGGTCAATTCCAGCCGGTGAACGGCCGGAATAGGTCGGGTGAGTGGTGGGGAAGGTGGAGGGGGTGGCGAGGAGGCTCGGGCCGCGAGGAATCGGAAGGGGATGGGACGTGGCCAGCGGATTTTGGTCAGCAATGGAGGTTCTGCTCGGCTTGGCATGAGGAGGAAGAAGAATTGCGAAAGAATGGGAGGGCGCCAGGGGAGGGGATGAGGTCGTGGAGGAGTTGGTGGCCGTGTGGGCGAGGGTGGCGAGCCGTGGTGTGAGGACAGCCGGTCGGCGTCATCGCACGGCGGTGCAGTGAGGCGCGCGGACGTCGGCGGCATGGGCGCGGCGGATAAATGGGCGAGGAGCGAGCGCGAGAGAGGAAATGGGACTGTTTATATTGGAGGGCTTATTATAAACCCATAAACCTTTTACATGGAGAAGTTTATTATAAGTTTAAAATGGAGTTTGGTTTTAGGGGTTTATAAGTCCCTCATGTGGAGGAAATATGAAGGAAATATGAGAGATATTTGTGGGGTCTACAAAAAATAAGCCCTTAAGCATCCTTTGGAGGGGCTTATGGCCTTATGGTACTTATGGGTATAAGTCTCACCAATAAGCCTTCATGTTTGGATAAAAAGAGGCTTATTAGGGTTTTATTGGTGGTGCTTATAATAAGCCCCTCCAAACTAAACAGGACCCTAAGACAGGCGGGACCAGGGGTAAAATCATCTTTTCAAACCACACTTAACAGCATATGGATGGAAATATGGACGGAACGGCCCTGAAGGGATAAATCAAAATTTTTATGATATTCAATGAACTTCTCAAAATTTTATGGCACAGAAGGGAGTCATCAAAATTTTCTATAGCAGTGAGAGAATTGGCTCAAAAATATACTACTGCACGTGTGAAGCATATACAGATGTGCCAACTGAATGAACAACCTAACGATATCAGCCAAACAAATAATGACAAACACAAGTATTCTCATGCAAGCACAGTCAACTTAGCGTAGTTAAGGATACTAACCATGGATTTGTTAGTAAGTCTTGTTCATAGGATTCTTATTACCGTTTGCATGTTTCTAATTATAGCACTGCATGCGCACGAGCACCGACTTGTGGTTGCCGTGCGCGTAGGAGGGCATGGCAAGAATCGCTTGTGCATGACCCTGGGCTGAGCGGCTTTCTAGCAGCATCGTGGGCATGGGGATGGACATGCTCGTAGTGCGGTGTGTGGCTGGCGGTTGCCTGCCTCTACTCTTTGTATTGCACAGAATAAAAGGAGAAGAAACAGAACAGAAAATGCTGCTCAGTAGTTCGCAGCACCAAAAAAACTTCCGTGTTCCAAGTGTTCGCGTTTGTGTGTGTTGTGTTGAGTTCTTCACCGAACTCTCGTCATCGCCGGCGGCGTACATCGCCGAGGCACTGACTAACAATTGGCATCGGAGCTAGAAGGTTGAGAGGACCTACAGCGGCGCCATGGCTTCACCGCCGCCGCAGCGTGGTCGCACTCCACCGGAAACCAAGAGGGAGAAGGGAGGCGGCTCCGGCAGCAAGACGCCGCAGCGTACTCCGTCTCCAACTCGCTCTCCATCACGCCGTCCACGCAACAGCGACCCACGTCGTTCGCGGACCCGCGACGCACGCCGTCCGCGGGAGGTGGTGGTCGAGCGCATCATCCGCGAGGGCAGCGGCTCCACCAACTGGCCTCAACTGACGAAGACGAACTACAACGAGTGGTCTCTTCGCATGAAGTTGAAGATGCAAGCGCGTCACCTCTGGGACGCCATCGAGTTCGACGACGTCGAGTTCGACGACGACCGCAGTGCGCTTGACGCAATTTGCAGCGCCGTTCCGGAGGAGCTGGTGCCGGCGCTCGCGACCAAGGCAACCGCAAAGGAAGCCTGGGAAGCCATCCGGACGCTCCGCATCGGCGACGACCGTGTGCGGAAGGCGACGGCGCAGAACCTCCGCGCTGAGTATGAGGCGATCAAGCTGCGCGATGGAGAGGCGATCGAGGACTTCGCGCTCCGTCTGACAGGCATAGTCCAGCGGTTGGCAACCCTGGGCGATCCTGAGCCAGACACAAAGGTCGTCGCGAAGTACCTGCGAGTTGTGCGTCCGAGGTACAAACAACTCGTGATCTCCATTGAAACCTTACTTGATATCTCCACACTCTCTATCGAAGAGGTCACTGGCCGGCTCAAGGCGGCGGACGACGTCGAGCCTACCCCGCCTCAACCGGTCGGTGGAAAACTGCTCCTCACAGAGGAGGAGTGGTTGGCGAGGTACAAGAAGCAGGAACCCGGGCGCGGGAGCTCCAGCTCAGGAGGTCGTGGCAAGGGTCGCGGCCATGGCAAGCCGTGTGGGCGCGGGGGCGGCGGCAACAGCGGCGACGGGCGCAGCGCGTCTGGCCCGGCTCGCGCTGGGCCGGATGACCTGTGCAAGCGCTGCGGCAAGAAGGGACATTGGGCCCAGAACTGCCGAGGAAAGTTGAAGGTCGAGGAGCAGGCGCATGTGGCCCAAGACAACGAGCCCACTTTGCTCCTAGCGGTTGGCTGTGAGCAGGAGGAGGAGATTCATCCCCAAATCCAGCCGCCGCCACTACCGGAGTCGGAGGAGGCATCGCCGGCGTCGATCCGCGCCGATGGCCAGCTTCACTTCACCGAGAACAAGGTCTACGCCGCCTTCGACGAATCAGAAGACCGGGACCCGAAGCGCTGGGTCCTGGACACGGGCGCCTCGAACCACATGTCCGGCGCGCGCACGGCGTTCAGCAACCTCGACACCGGCGTCACTGGCTCGGTGCGGTTCGGCGACGGCAACGTCGCCCGCATCGAGGGGATCGGCACCGTGCTCCTGTCCTGCAAGACCGGCGAGCACCGCGCCATCACCAACGTCTACTACCTGCCTCGTCTCACCGCCAACATAATCTCCGTCGGCCAGCTCGACGAGATCGGCTACCAGGTGCTGATCGAGGACGGGGTGATGCGGGTGCGCGACGAGGACCGCCGGCTGCTCGCCAAAATTAACCGCAACCCAGGCTGACTCTATGTGCTCGACGTCAACATTGCACAGCCGGTCTGCCTTGCGGCGCGTGGAGAAGAAGAAGCGTGGGTGTGGCATGCCAGGTTTGGGCATTTGCACTTCGCGGCGCTGCGCAAGATGGGCAGAGACGGCCTTGTCCGTGGCATGCCCCTGCTGACCCAAGTGGAGCAGGTGTGCGATGCTTGCCTCGCCGGCAAGCATCGGCGGACGCCGTTTCCGCAGTGTGCACAGGGGCGTTCAGCGGAGGTGCTGCAGCTCCTTCATGGCGACATCTGCGGCCCCATCACGCCTCCAACTCCAAGTGGTAATCGGTACTTCTTACTGCTTGTCGATGACCATTCACGCTACATGTGGATTTGTCTGCTGCCTACCAAGGACGCCGCAGCTGCGGCGATCAAGCGCGTTCAGGCGGCGGCCGAACGCAAGAGCGGCAAGAAGCTGCTGGCCCTGCGTACTGACCGTGGCGGGGAATTCGCCGCGGCCGACTTCATCGACTACTGCGCCGAGCTCGGGGTACATCGTCAACTCACGGCGCCGTATTCGCCACAACAAAACGGCATCGTGGAACGGCGGAACCAATCCGTCGTCGGGACTGCACGCAGCATGCTCAAGGCGAAGGGGCTCCCCGGCGAGTTCTGGGGCGAGGCGGTCACCACGGCCGTCTACCTGCTGAACCGTTCCTCGTCCAAGAGCGTGGGTGGCAAGACCCCCTACGAGCTCTGGACTGGCAGCGTCCCTGCTGTTCAGCACCTGCGCACGTTCGGCTCCATCGCGCACATGAAGGTGACGGCGCCGAACCAGAGGAAGCTGGATGACAGGAGCAAGCGCACCATCTTCGTCGGCTATGAACCGGGCTCCAAGGCGTATCGGGTGTATGACCCGGTGACGCGACGCGTGCACGTCAGCCGCGACGTGGTGTTCGAGGAAGCGGCGCAGTGGTCCTGGACCGAGGGCCAGCGAGGCGAGGCGGCTGACTTCGTCATCGATGATCTGACGCCGTCCGAGATTGTCACCACTACCACAACGACGAGCACGCGTACATCGACTGCAACTGCTTCTACCTCGGCCTCGCCAGCTCCGTCCGCCCACGCCTCGCCAGTGCATGACGCTGGGACTGCGACGCCGAGAGCGCACACGCAGTTGGACGCGGACTCGGTTGAGTTCGTGTCGCCACCGGGAGCCGGTGCGTCACAGCACTTGGACGCGGACCACGACGCCGACGCCCCTGTTCGGTACCGCAGCGTCGACAACGTTCTTGGGGAGGCCACTCCACCGGGTTTCGCTGCGCGGGAGCTGGAGGAGCAGCTCCTGCTGGCAAGCGAGGCCGAGCCAGCGACATTTGCAGAGGCGCTGCAGCATGAGAACTGGCGCCATGCCATGCTCGACGAGTTCACCTCCATCGAGGCGAATGACACCTGGAGGCTCGTCGATCCGATCCCTGGAGTGCGCCCGATCGGTCTCAAATGGGTGTACAAGACGAAGAGGGATGAAGCCGGGATCGTCACCAAGTTCAAGGCCCGGCTCGTCGCCAAGGGATACGTGCAGCGCCAGGGGATCGACTACGATGAGGTCTTTGCCCCGGTAGCACGCCTGGAATCCGTGAGGCTGCTGCTGGCGCTCGCTGCAAGTGAAGGGTGGGCAGTCCACCACATGGACGTCAAGTCCGCTTTCCTGAATGGGGAGCTGCTCGAAGATGTTTATGTTCAGCAGCCGCCGGGGTTCGTTGTGAAGGGCCAAGAGACGAAGGTGCTGCACCTGATCAAGGCCCTCTACGGACTCCGTCAAGCGCCCCGAGCCTGGTACTCCAAGCTTGACGAGCCCCTGATCAAGCTCGGCTTCAGGCGTAGCACGTCCAAGCATGCGGTCTACCTCCGTGGTGTGGGCGCTCGGCGCCTCATCGTGGGAGTCTACGTGGATGATCTGGTAATCACCGGAGGGGATCCACATGACATCAGCACCTTCAAGGAGGAAATGAAGGCGACATTCAAGATGAGTGACCTTGGGCTCCTACGCTATTACCTCGGGCTGGAGGTAAAGCATCAGGGAGCGGCATCACAATATGCCAGAGCGCCTATGCTGCGAAGATCCTGGAAGGTGCCGGTCTGACAGGATGCAATCCAAGTCACACTCCCATGGAGTCAAGGCTTAAGCTCAGTAAGTCTAGCTCTGCCCCTGCCGTTGATCCCACGTCTTACAGAAGCATTGTGGGTTCTCTTCGTTACCTGATGAATTCAAGGCCAGATTTGGCGTATTCGGTGGGGTATCTCAGTAGGTTCATGGAGAGTCCTACTGCTGAGCACATGGTGGCCATCAAGAGAGTGTTGAGGTACATTGCAGGGACCTTGCACTATGGCTGCTACTATCAGAGGGAGAAGGAGGCTCAGCTCACTGGTTTCAGTGACAGTGATCTGGCCGGTGACCTTGATACAAGAAAGAGTACCACTGGAGTCCTCTTCTTCCTCGGTTCCAGTCTCATTACCTGGCAATCCCAGAAGCAAAGAGTGGTGGCCTTATCCTCATGTGAGGCTGAATACATCGCCGCTACTACAGCTGCTTGCCAAGGTATCTGGCTGGCTCGGTTGCTCGCTGAACTCAAGGGTGAGAAGGTCAGGAGCATCACACTGAAGATGGACAGCGAGTCTGCAATTCAGCTAAGCAAAAACCCAGTGTTTCATGACCGTAGCAAACACATAGATGTGAGATATCATTTTATACGGGAGTGTGTCGAAGAAAACAGGGTAAAGCTGCAGTCCGTCAGGACAGCTGAAGAACTTGCAGACATACTGACGAAGGCATTGGGGCCTCAACAGTTCTGTGAGCTGCGCTCCAAGATCGGCGTCATTGATGTACAGACCGTGAACAAGGCTTAGGAGGAGATCTGTTAGTAAGTCTTGTTCATAGGATTCTTATTACCGTTTGCATGTTTCTAATTATAGCACTGCATGCGCACGAGCACCGACTTGTGGTTGCCGTGCGCGTAGGAGGGCATGGCAAGAATCACTTGTGCATGACCCTGGGCTGAGCGGCTTTCTAGCAGCATCGTGGGCATGGGGATGGACATGCTCGTAGTGCGGTGTGTGGCTGGCGGTTGCCTGCCTCTACTCTTTGTATTGCACAGAATAAAAGGAGAAGAAACAGAACAGAAAATGCTGCTCAGTAGTTCGCAGCACCAAAAAAACTTCCGTGTTCCAAGTGTTCGCGTTTGTGTGTGTTGTGTTGAGTTCTTCACCGAACTCTCGTCATCGCCGGCGGCGTACATCGCCGAGGCACTGACTAACAGGATTGTATTGCTTCGGCAGAGCTGTTTTCTGTCTTCTGATTTCTAAGATCTACCGCACATAGCATCGTGGACAAGCTTGATATCTATAATGATCCTTCCTATAACCTCACACCTTGATGGATTGATCGACTATTTGTTCTTTCATAACTGTTTTCCCCTGTCTAGCCTCTCTCCTTTCTATCTTTTCTTTTCTTTTTGCATAAACCACCTTCCACGCTAGCATGGGCATCACACGACCAATCAATCATCATAAAACCTGAATGAAATAGAGAACAGATCAAATGAAACATGAAAGGAAAAAATAGGTGTATCCCATTGTGCTATATTTACCTTATAATTAAAAATAAAACACTATAGAAGCTGTAACACCTCAGGAATTTACGAAATAAGCCTCTTTAGCTTAACACGGTGCATAAATAATTAGAAGTTTCAACGAAATGAGTTTCTAAAATAACTTCTAAAATAGAACTCAAACAAACCTTGGCCTGAAACGACACTTGTAGAACTTTTCATTTTGAACAACTTTCGTGTTGAAGGATTTTCGAGTTGCAACACAAAAATTTGAGAAACACTTGGATTTGCAAACCAGCCCCTGCCTTTTCTTCTATTTCGCTGCAGACCCTTCTTCTCCGCCTCGCCCGACCCTCCGACGCGCAGCCGCTCGCCCGACCCTCGTGTCGCCCGACCCTTTTCATTTCGCCCGACCCTTTCACTCGCCCGACCCTTCGCTTCGACCGACCCTCAACTTCGCTGCGGCCCTCACTTCGCCCGACCCACGCCGCCGCACAGTCGCCGCAGGCCACTTGGCCGGAGATGCCTGACAGCGCTAGGCGCCAAACCAATGCCTGGCCTCGCCCACACGCCACGTTCCTCCCCAGTCCGCGCACGCCACGCGCGCGCCGGCGACCCGCGCCCCTGCTCGCCGCCTGCCGTGCCCAATGGACGAGCCGCACCGTGCCCGTGTCTCCGCCACGTCCCGCCCGTCGCCGCGCTCGCCGCCCGGCAAGGCAGCTGCTGCAGCTCCTCCCCCAACCCGCGCGCCACGTGATCTCCTCCTCCACACGCCAAATCCTCAGCGCCCAGTCCCCTGCCCATGCCTGTCGCACGCCGCGCCGGCTCTGTTTGCCGCCCGCCGCGGACAATCACGCGCTTCCGTCGTGCCGCCCGCGCCCGCATCTCATAGTCCAAGTTCCGCCCTATTCCCGCCTCTCAGCTGCCTACAAAAGGCCGCACGGAATCCCCCTCGCGCGCCCAGACGCCAGAACACCGCCGCCACCACCATTAACGTCGTCGTGCTCAGCTCACCGTGGAGCTCACCTCTCCGGCCACCCCTTGCCAGAGCTGAGTCTTCCACCACCACCACAGCACCCCACTGTAGCTCACTGCCCCACCCATCGTCGCCCAGAGCCGCCGGAGTACCGCCAGCGCCGCCGCCGCTCCTTGCTGCTCCGTGGGCAGCCCATGCCGAAGCTCCTCCGTCCAAGCCAACCTTTGAAACGGGTTCCCATCGACGCCGCGAAGCTCCTCGACCAGCCCACGTTGTCCCCTTCTCGCCGGAGCACCGTCGCCGACGCTCCGCCCCGCCGCCGCCCCTCTGCTCTGGGCCGACGAGCCACCCCCGGCCACTCCCAACCCCGACCAAGGCCACCCCAAGGTAGCCCTCACCTCCCTGGATCTCCCCGACCCTTTTTCCCTCGCCGCCAACGAGCCCCCTCGCCGGAATCTAGCCGGCCACCATGTCAGCGCCGCCTAGGGACCACATTGCTTTGATTGAAATCTTTAAAAGAGTCTGCACGCAAGTTTCCAGGGGCATATCTGTAAACCTGTGTTTAAACTTTGATTTCAAAAATAGCAAACTTTTAAAATTCGTATAAAATTATAGAAAAATCGGAAAAATACAAACTCAACTGTTCGGGAATCTTTAGATGAAAATCTACAACTTTTGTTACCTGCATTTCTTCAGTTTCGTGCTAAATCTTGCTCTAAATTAAATAGAAGATTTAATAGACTTTAATTGTACCCCCTGTTGTAGACAAAGTCTAAACCTGAAAATTTAACAGTAGATTGGTTGCTTGATTTGTAATCCAGTGTAAAAATATTAGGACCAGAACCCACCTCTAGCTAAACTTCTTAATAAAACTTTTTTGTGGCATGAAGAAATAAAACTAATTTGTAATTGTGGTTATGTTGTGATTCTTGTAGTAAAACTTTTTCAGAACTGTAGTATTAAGGTCTAAATACCACAAAAAATGTTTAGAACCTTTATACTCTCTGTAACCTATTTATATAGTTTTATGGTAGGAAAAATTGCACTAATTCAAATAATTAGTTTCTGTACTTGCAAAATATTCAACTCTTGCTGTGTAAAAAGTTTCATAGATAGAAACCCTATAAAACATCCTGTAGAAATTAATCTTTATTAAACTAGGTGTATGTTGTCCTATTTGCTATGCTTTGTATCTTCCACAGTAAAATCTGAAAAGTTTACAGTAACACACATATGATAGATTAATTCCCTGTAAAATTTTTGGTGTCAGTACCAGAATGGTTTGTTCTGTATAAAAATAACTAGGTTCTAGCAGTGGTTGTGTTTTACCTTTTTCATAATTATTCTGCTGCGTGAAAATATCTGGAATGTTTACAGTGCTTTTATCTCTGCATAATGTCCTTTAAATAAAAATTTCATCACCAGAAGTTATCTAATCCAGAAGTTGTGTTTAATCCATGTTATGCTAGAAAATTAAGTTTCCAATATATCACAGCCCCCTTTTGTTTAATGAAGTTAATAGTTTAAGTCATACTCTATTAAAAATTGCCCAAAGAAATCTTAACTAAGTAACTTCCCAATAAAAATCGATATTTTGTGGATTGCACTTTGTTGTGAAAGGAAATAATCGTCTTATACCATCACTATAACTTATATTGGCGCATTCATATAGAATCGACGACTCTCGCCGACGGAACGTACGAGCTAGTGCCCGCGTCCGAGAGTGAGCAGCATGAAGCTCAAGTAAATGTAACTGAAGCTCTTGAGGACCCGAGCCCAAGTTCGGACGAGCCCCAAGCTAGCTTTTCCCAAGAAGGCAAGCCCCGGAGCATGAACCCTATTTTCTAAACTTATGCAACTTATTACTCTACTTTACCTGTGCATTAAGTTTGTAGGAGTTGAATGGAAACTTAGTTGCATGATCCTAGGTACCCATGCTCTGAACACTAGATGTAAGGTTCGATAGAATGCTATGCTAATAGGACTCGGTAAAAGTCGAGTGATTTCCTGTCACTCGCGAGAATATAGGAGTTGAATGTTTACTACATGCTGCAATCATAAGGTCAACGGACGGGGCTATGGTACGATGTTTATGTTGATGATTGAGGCCCCGTCTGTTTAGTGAAAAATGTTAAGGCCGCAGGTGTGGTAGTGGTGGTTAAGTCTTTGAACGTACTAACCACATGCCGAGAATATGGTAATCGGTAAGCTTAAGTACCTAATCGGACCGGCAAGTGGACAACATCCCACCATCTCAACTTCGGTTCCATGCACGCACATGGTGGGTACAGAGCCGGGCTCTGTAGTCTCGGATGGTGGCCCTGATCCACAACCCAGGAAGAAAGGGGAAAAGTTGCACGTGTGACTCTGGGAGTAACCACGTGACGTGTGTTTAGGTTTTCCTTGCAAGGTTAAGAAATTCGATTCGAATCGTCCGTTTCTCGTGGTTATTCAGACTGCTTGACCCTTTTACCACATAGAGTAAGAAGAGGAACAATGATGATGATTAATCTTGTTGGATGCAATTAATCCCTCCACCATAAATGATATTGGATAGTTGCTTACCTAGAATAGTTAAAGAAGACTAGAACTTGGAGCTAAAAATTGAAAGTAAGGACCTACGTATATATGCTTTTCGGCAAAACAAACACCTCAAGCCAAAAAGCCTTGCATGTCTAGGAGTCGGCTAAGTATATTCCACTAGTCGGGTAAGCCTTGCTGAGTATTAGTATACTCAGTCTTGCTTGTGGCTTGTTTTCAGGTGAAACTTTCGAGGATATGATTGCTAGTTTGACTTGGCCTTGTACCCTTCATCCTGGTTGGTCGGTGGAATGGGATACGTCCCCGGCTAACGGCGGTGATGCCGAGTAATGTCTCGTACGGGCTTCATCGAGACATCCTTTATCGTCGAGTAGTTGTCATTATCTTTTCCGTTGTTTGAACTCTGAAGAACTCATTTATTTTGAACTCTGAAGTACCTTGTTCTAAGAATTTGAACTCCATTGTAATATTAATTTATGATGAACCCTGTGGTATAAAATTGTGGAATGTTGTATACTCTGGGCTCACCTTCGTGTGAGTACATGTATGTGTGGTTTCGATCGGCAAAAATCGTGGTTGTATCGGGAGGTTACCCGATAGACCAGTGGATTATTCCGTTTGAAGTGCGAGTTAGCCCTGATCACCCTTGTGGTGATGGTTAGCGCGCTTGAGCCGGATTAATTCAGGTGGTTCTGCCACAGAAGCGCCCGATAGAACTTCACCTTGCAGACGGTTCTTACCTTCTGCATTGCATCATCTTCCTGCTCATGCATATTTCATGAAATTGAAACTGACATGAATTATCAGAAACTCAGAGTCATAGTTTCACAAGCTTAACCAATGTTTTATCTTATTCAATGATAAACAAGCTAAGCCACTTACATATTCTTTATAAAAAAAATCACTTACATATCCTCTCCTCTATTCCTACAGCATGATTAAAGAAACATATGGTATTTCTTTAACCTTGTGTATGCGATTTGCCACGATATCACATGCCCTGCCCTCAAGATTACAATATGATGAGCATACCCTTAAAACATGGGATTTTCATCTGTAATTATAGCCCACACAAAATAATGAAACACCATGTTCCTACAGAACAAATAAGTCTCAATCAACAACAGAAACATGGCGAATGACCTGAAAATATTTGAAGAGGATTGCTTATTCAATCCAAACAGCTAATAAGAACTCGGAACGATTTATTTGTGGTCTTGTGAAATTAACTGCTTCCCAATTCATAACTGAAAATAATTAACAATGTTCTTATGAACTCTTACTCCAACCTTTTTTTAGAGTGACTCTTACTCGAACTGAATGGTGCTGCTCAATGGTTGGATGTCTATGTAGCCAAGAATTCTCAAAAAGCAAAAGCAATTTAATTGCATTCAAAGCTCCGCCCGACCTTATTTCTCCTGATTTTGTGCCTGTCAGTGATCATCTAATTCCACATAAGAGATTATCTAGCTTCTTCATGTAGCACAGACCAGAATAAACATTGACTTAAAAAAGAGAGTTGCCTACAAAGCATCATCTGATAGGCTTGTAGCTGATTCCAACCTTGGAGATTCCAACCTTGGACCTTAAATAGAAAAACTTCAGATGGTTTATACCTCCAGCTTTTCAAGTGGAGCTTTATTTTAAACATTAATTGCATCGATTGACGATTGCCAGTCAAATAGCTGATTTCAGATTTTGATTTTAAATCCAGATCAATTAAATCTGAACCACGCAGTTTATTGAAAACCTATTATCCAAAACCTTTGTACGGGTTGCAAAATGGATTCTGAACCCTTCACTCCAAGTCCCCATGCCTTATTTCAAAATGCATCTTCAACGCCCCCACCGGATGCATAAGATTAAGCATTTCTCATTTACATTCCCTCAACCATGTATTGTTAAACAACTGATAAAAGTAAATAGAATTCCCAGTACTGGTATGCTGGTTGAATTATGATAAGCTGACTCTGATATAGCATCAAAATAGCACTTCTCCATGAACCCTGAAATACACAAAGAGGCAACATCTGCCAAATATTTGCAGGACAAAGATAAAGAAATAATCATAAGGTACTGAAAAGGCTGTTCTGTCTGGGGTAACTAGAAAGACTTAGTACTCTGCATTTATAAAGCAACCAGAAGAGAATGGATGAATACGTAGTATACCTATTCTAACTGATACATGTTCATTACAATTTGGATACAAGCATCAAGGAACACGAAATAGCAAGCTGAATCATGATGAATTAAAAGGGGCACCATTCAAGTTTTAATTACTTACTACGTCCGTGACCGTGCGTTGCTACGGTTATTAAAAACGTTTCACAGCACTACTTAGAGCATGAGGAAAACATTACATGATTAGGCTTATTGATATCCACACGCAAACCTCTGCACAATAGTTTTAAAATTTAAGAAACCAAGATACATCATGTCTTTGCACCAATCCGGAGTAGTTTTCAGGTCATGTCCAGGTACATGTTTTTGACTCACGGTAGAGCATAAATAGCACTAAGTTTGTAGATTGTAACCATGATATAAAAAACTTCATAACGGTGCATTTTATAATATCAAAAAAGTATCACAAAAAGGAGGGGCAGAACATTTCAAGTGCAATACATAAGGGCATGGGTAGCATTGGTACGTTGTTGAAATTCTCTCATTGCTAAATGTCACGTAGCCTGCACTTCAGGCCTAGGTGATATGCAATCTCTGGAGCTCATTTCATTTCGTAGTTGCTGTGTTCGTGGCCATGTTCCATACGAATGTCGGTACGACATGGGATCTGGTTCCCAGTTCTCGATGCCTGAGATACAATCTTGGTGTGTTACGTGACTCATATGTTTGTTCTGTCTTATAGAAATGTTTGACAAAGTTCACAGATGTTCATTGCTTACATTTTTATTTTGCGTAGGTAGTAGTGCAAATATATTGTTTGATTAATTTCACTTTTTACATATAGGTTGTTAATTGTTTATTTGAGAGTTAAGAACTGCCAGAATCTGATGGTTGTCACAAATTCCTTAGCATCTTTTTTTTTCTTTGAATCAAGTCACATAAAAAGGAAATCTAAAAACTATATTTTTTTCTCTACAATTCATCAATTGAACTGCAGAGGTTTTCTCAGTTCCAGTTGCAGCTCCAAAGTATATCAATCATAGCATGAATTCAAATCTCCTTTCTAAAACTCCATGTCTCATCTCTTTCAGAGTTCCAGTCTTTCAGATTGCAAGCAGCAGCAGCAACTGGTCAACACATATGAGGCTCAAAGAAACAATTTAGATAAAGCACCCTTGTACAACAGGAGAACAGATCTAAGATAAGATCGATGTCCTTCAAAGTAAAAAGGATGAAATCAGTGTGCAATTCATTCAGAAATAGCAAAAACTCTGAACATTGAGAACACATGCAAAACAGGGAGGCTGCAGAACCAAACTGCCCACATGAAAATCACTCAATACTGAAAACATTCCAGGGGTTATGGTAAAATAAGGAACTTTGGATAGCTCCAAAAATGGCATATGTAACAGATTAGAACCACAACTGCACCTCATGTAGATCGATGTGCACCAGGGGCAAATAATATATATCAAAAGGCATGGGAATGAGAAACAAACGAAACCTCAAAAGGTTTTGTTTTATATTTAGTACTTCCGAAAAGCAGAATGTTATCACAGAAAAGAGGAGGTCATCCCATTTTTAACTGCAGATCATGTTTGGCCTAATCAGAAAAAAATGACAAATGCAGGTACATCCCAAGTGATTCAGCAATCGTATCAGCAGTCCAAGAAGTATCCAGGAGCAAGAGGAGCTGCACTTTCACATATCAAGCACCAGTCTTTTTTCCCACAAGATTCAAGGTTGAGATAGTGCGTACGAATGGTCACGTATTAAATCAGAAATATAAGTATATCTACTACTTACCAAGACAAAGTGGTTCTCTATCAGCTTTTTTAAAAACACTACTACTGATAGAGGAGCTCCCTGACCTTCGCGTGGTGGGATATCAAAGCTTTGGTAAGTGGTGACACACTCGGAATTGACCCAAACACATGTACAGGTTAGACATTTTGTTATATTCTAAAACTATTACCACCTGAACAAATGTTTGATAGCTGGATTCAGAAATTCATCATATATTTCTGCAAACAAAAAAAATGGTCACAGAATTAGGAACAACATACATATTCAGAATTTAGTGAACATATGGATATTAATTTCATGCTGGTACCATTAAAATGGACAAAACACTTGGCAGCTCTCTGATGTAAGAGCAATCATGCAAAGGTGTAATGGTATAAAGACATGCAAAAAGGTATTGGCATAAGACTGCTAGTAGAACAAAATATACTTTTCAATCATCAGATATCAGAGGCGAAGCTAGATATAAATTAGCCCTAGGGCACAGCTCAAGTAACTTTCTCAGCCTCTACAACTACATAAGATATCAACAAAAACATGAGAGGCAGAAGAAAGATGCGGAAAACAGGACGGAGAGCTCACCTTGGACATCAATGACGACAGCCGTACTCGTGTTGACATTGACATAAGCACCTGCATCTCGCCCCGTTCGAAGGGAGACCTGCACGGGCGGCCGTCTTCCAATCGGCGCGAGGGTGAGCGCTGGCTGCGATCGATCGGACGGGGCGAGCGCGAATCGGACTTGGCGAGGACGGCATCGCGAGCGCAATCGGCCCGCCTGGCTCCGGTGGGTTGGCCGGCCGGCCGGCCGTTGCAGTCGTGGACGCCTGGCGACGGTCACGTACCAGGGGCCGCAGTACCGGGAGCGACAGCGACGGCTCGGAGGAGGCGGGAGCGACGGCAACGGTGGCCGCGACAGCTCGGAGGAGGCGGGTGTTGGAAAACCACCTCCCGCTGAGTGATTTCTCAGGCACAATCCAGTGGTTTGCCTTGACTGGGAGGGATGAACGCACTCACACCTTTGAGGTTGTTTGCACTAGAGCTCCGACTGGATTCCGGTTGCTGCTGTGAGCTTTGATTTAAGTAGAAGTGCCAAGGGGACAAGTTACAATAAAGGGGTGCTGGCTACAAGACCAGGCGCAAGTTACAAACAAAAGAGCCTTGATGCACAGGCTGCATGCAAGCAGTAAATGCGGCGTGCTGCTGCCTACGACTAGTTTGTTTTAGCCTAGATACTGCCTACATAAGGGTTAAAACCCCAACAATTCTCCCCCTAAGTCTTGTGTGCCTTGCTCGAGGGTACTTGGATCATCCCGATCCTGGATCGCAGCTCCTGAAACTTTACTCACCCAAGTGCCTTCGTCAGGATGTCAGCGAGCCAATCCTTGGAGTTGATGTAGTCGGCATCGATGAATCCTTTCTCAATGCAGTCGAGAATGAAGTGGTACCTCAACTCGATATGCTTGCTTCGCTCATGGAAGACAGGATTCTTGCTCAGCGCCAGTGCCGACTTGCTGTCCATCATGAGCTCCACGCATTCGGCCTTCCTTCCCATGAGTTCGCCGAGTAGTCGCGTGAGCCAGACCGCTTGAGTTGCTGCAGCGGTAGCTGCAACGTACTCTTCCTCACATGATGACAGAGCCACCACTCGTTGCTTGAGTGATTGCCAACTCAATGGGCACTTCCCAAGGTAGAAGAGGTTGCCGCTGGTGCTCTTGCTGTTGTCGATGTCGCCGGCGTGGTCGCTGTCGCTGTAGCTAGCCAACCGAGTTGTTTCGATCGACTTCTCGTAGCGCAGGTCGTAGTCCAGCGTGCCGTTGACGTAGCGGAGGATGTGCTTCACCGCCTTCATATGCTTTTCAGTCGGCCTCTCCATAAAACGACTCACAAATCCAACCGCAAAGGCCAGATTTGGTCGCGTGTGGAGGAGATACCGGAGGCTTCCGACTAGTCGCCGATACTCGGTGGAGTCGACTTCCGGAGCGGTGCTATCGCGGCTCAGGCATAACCTTTCCTCCATGGGCGTCTCGGCAGGGTGGCACCCCTCCATCCCGCCAATCTTCACGACTTGGGCAGCGTACTGTGCTTGGCTCACAGTGATGTGCCCGCCCTCCTGATGCACCTCAATGCCAAGATAGAAGGAGAGAAGCCCGAGATCACTCATTTGGAATTGGCCCTTCATCTCCTTCTTGAACTTGTCGATGGCCTACTCAGATGATCCGGTGATCACCAGATCGTCAACGTAGACACCGACTAGTAGTGGCTCCCCGTGCTTGCCACTACCCCGCCTGTAAATGGCGTGCTTGTGCGCGCTCTACTTGAAGTCGAGTGCTTTTAGCGTTGAGTCAAGCTTCGCGTTCCAGGCCCGCAGCCCCTATCATAAGTCATAGAGGTCCTTACGCAGTCGCAGCACCTTTCCTTCCTCCCCTGGGACGACGAACCCAGGGGGCTGCTTGACGTAGACCTCCTCCTTCAGATCTCCATTCAGGAAGGCCGATTTGACGTCCATGTGGTGGGCAGTCCAGCCCTTCTGAGCGGCAAGAGCCAGAAGCACTCTCACCAACTCCATGTGAGCCATAGGCGCGTATACTTCATCAAAATCGACGCCGGCCTGCTGAACAAACCGCGCGCCACCAGTCGCGCCTTGTGCTTGATGACCTTTCTCGCCTCAGCTTGAACACCCACTTTAGCCCAATGGCCTGGTGCCCAGCTAGGAGTTTGACCAACTCCCAAGTCTTGTTGCGCTCAACCGAGTTGATTTCATCGCGCATTGCCGCTCTCCAGGCTTCCTCCCGCTCCGCCTTAGCAAAGGAGCATGGCTCCCCCATGCTGGTGAGCATCAACTCCGCCTCCTCGAATTCTACTTGCTCAAGGCCTGGGTGTGGCTCACTGAGCAAGTCTTCCATTGTGCGATAGCGCAATGGGGCATCATCGTGGTCGTTGTCGAGGCGCGAGTCGTTGCTGCTGTAAGTCGGGGAAGAGCTCGGAGCAGCGCTCGCAGGCGAATTAGCACTTGGAGCGGCCTCTCGAGTACTTGGAGTACCCTCCCGAGCATTTGGAGCGGCCTCTTGAGTACTTGGAGTACCTTCCCAAGCATTTGGAGTGGCCTCACGAGTACTTGGAGTACCCGCACGAGCACTCGGAGTGGCCTCAAGAGTACTTGGGGTACCCTCGCGAGCACTTGGAGGGGCCTTACGAGTACTCAGACTGCCCTCACGAGCACTTGGAGTCGCACCAGCGGGAGCAGGGGGAGTCGGGGAAGCAGTCAAGGGGGTCGCCTCTCCCCCAGAAGTACTCGAAATGGAGTTCGTAGTACTCGGAGACATACCAAGGGAAGTCGGAGAAGCACTCGAGGGGGTAGCTGACTCCTCCACAGCCACCGCAGCTTCCACCAAGTACTCGACGACGAAGTTGGAGTTGCACCCGGTGTTATCATCTTCCTCATGCGACCAGTTCCAGCCACGATCTTCATCAAACACTACGTCGCGCGTTATGCGCACACGCTGTGTCACTGGGTCCAGCACCCGGTAGGCCTTGACTCCTTCCTCGTAGCTGATGAAGACGCCTGGGGTCGACCAATCTTCAAGCTTGCCACGATGCCCGAGTTCCTTTACGTACGCCAGGCACGAACTGGACCGCCGGCTTGCTTCCATGCCACGCCTCATATGGCGTCTTGTCGGAGAGGGCCCGGGTGGTCGAGCGGTTGAGGAGGAACACCGTCGTGCTCACCGCCTTTGCCCAGTAGATGGCCGGCATGCCCCTCTGCTTCAGCAGGGCACGCGCCCCACACACCCCAACAGAACGGCGTGGTGGAGCGGCGCAACCAGTCCGTGGTGGCAATGAACCACTGCCAGGCATCGTCGCCACGGCGCCTTCAGACGCCCAGTCACCTCCTCTAGTGAGAGGGAGGAGATGTCCAGCAACGTCTCGATGGACGTCACCAGGTGGTCGAACCGAGGTGGCACCGACCGAAGGAGCTTCTCAACTACTCGCTGCTTCTCCATCTCCTCACCTAGTTCCTCAGGTTGATGATGAGATTGGACAGGCGCAGAGCAAAGTCATCCACCTTCTCGCCGCTGCGACACGTCATGGCTTCAAACTCCCTCCACAGCTGTTGGGCCCTGCCCTTCTGGACTTTGCCGTTGCCAACACACATCATCTTGATGGCTTCCCATACTTCTGCGGCCGACTGCTTCTTGGCCACCCGCGGCACCATCTCTGGCGGCACTGAGAGGATAAGGACCTCTCTAGCGATGCAATCTTCCTGGAAGTCGCAGTCGCCATACTCGATGATGTCCCAGAGGTTGCGGGCTTGAAGCATCACCTTCATGACCAGGCTCCAGTGGGTGTAGTTGGATCTCGTCAGCGTCGGGTACTGTTGACGCCAGATTTTGACACGTGTTAAATCGGCGTCGGGAAGAGAAGGTTGGCCGATGCGGCAGATCTAAAGGCTACAATAAGGAATCGGCCGATTGAGGTAACAGTTGGAAATCGGCCGATTCGTGATACGGCTTGCGCCAACAGGATGGGACTATTTCGGAGAGTCCTGGTCAAAAGTTGGTCAACAGGGCAACGCTAAGTCGGTCAAGGGGCAATTGAAAAGAGTCCTGATTGGATTAGGGGACGGCGGCGGAAGATTCTGCGGGAGTCCGTTTCCTTTAAAAGTTATTATAGATATAGTAGTTTTTCCGTTTTTTAAATAAGGTTGTAACAAGTCGTAATCGACCAGGAGTCCTATGTCTTAGGGTATAAATAGGAGTCGTCAGGGTCTTGCAGAGGATCAACACATCAATCAACAACAGTACTTCTACTTTTCCAGCAATTTACTTTCAAGTCGGCGACTTCGCCAATATTTTCTTCTTCCACGAGTTCGTACGGATTGGCAGGGCTGCATCAACTTGATCTCCGGCCAATTGGTAGGTTTCGCTTACCGAGTAATATCCGAGCTTTAACTACGGGCGCATCGCTGTGGTTTCGTTTGGATTTATTCACCAGTTATCGATATTTACTAGAATTGCAAGTTTTACCTGTTATTCTAGTATTATCACCAGTTATCCAGCTTGAGATCAGGGTAATCGGCTTCGTCATTGTTCTCCTTCGATTTATCATCTCACAGCCGATTAGATCTATTTCAAGTGTTGCTTCTGTAGTAATTGTTTAGATCGCTCCAGCAGTTTTCTTTACAATTACTATACGATCATCGGCTGATCCATAGCCGATCATCTCTATAGCAAATCGGCCGATTCGCTCCCGACGCGCTCCTCAGGACAGATCGGAACTCCAGTCGATCGACGCGCCTAGAATTTAATACTCTATTTCCTTGTCAATCAACAGGTCAGATTGACTGGCACGCCGCGCGAACTGCACCAGGGCGATAACCCGAACAGGAGCTAAGCAGATTCTCCCGGGTCGTGTTTCCGACGCTGAAGACCCATCGGCCGATTCCTATCCGGCCGATTTTAGCGCCAACACACTTTTGGCACGCCCGGTGGGACCCAATCCAAGATCTAATATGTCGAAGAACGCAGAAATCTCCGACAACAACATCATTGAGGTCACAGAAGCGGATCTCAAGGACGACCAGAGGGAAGAATTAGCTAAACATCTGGAAGATTATAAGAAGATGTATCTCCAGTCGTTCAGTCGTACCAGAAGCGGGGAGGCTGTCAAGAAGGCTCCTATTCCAGTTCCCCGCCACATCACCATTGCTGAGGACTCGGGCAAGATGTCCGATATGATCCAACAGTCCGTCTACCAGGCATTCATTGATCAATCCTCGGTGATGACCAACACGGTGTATAATGCCGTCGTCAGTTCTTTGGCCAACGGAGCAGTCCAAGGCTATCAGGGACCAGCGTATGCCCCGCCAACTACGCTGCCAGCTAGAAGCTCACCATATACGTCCCAATCGGCTCCTCAGCCGATATTGACGCAACGTGAGGGGTACAACACTCCATTGCCCCCAGCGTCTCCAAGATGCAGCGGTGCACCATGTCTCCCATCACAGACACCGTTTCAGCCCGTCCAGATTGCTTCTGTGCAATCGCTGCCCACAAGCTCAGTACCTTGGGGAACATCGGCGACAACGTTTTTTCCCGAGCCAACGAGCGGATACGGGAGTTATCCAATCCAGGTGCCACACCAATCGGCCGTCCGGTCGACGGTCCCTCAGTATCAGCCGATCTCATCAGAAATCGGCAGGGGGGCAGGCGCTGTAGAAGCATTCAGAGGCGCGGCGCCAATGATGACGTACGATGGGGGGGGGGGGGGCAGATTCACTTCGCCATCAACTATCGGCTGCTCAGCAAAATTCGCCGATTCATCACCCAGCCGTGCCAGCTCTTCAGCACATGCCCGCACCACGAACAGTCGTTCATCAATAGTAGGTGGACTGGACGACAAGAATAGCAGAGGTAATTCAGGACCAGTTTGGGTTGAAGCCAAAAGTGCAGACTTACGCATACAAGACGCCATACCCATCGGCCTATGACTTGCTGCCGTTTCTCCACCGATACAAGGTTCCTGACTTTACCAAATTTTCGGGGCTGGACGACACCTCTACCGTGGAGCACATTAACAGATTCATCATCCAGTGCGGGGAAGCCGCCACACAAGATGCTCTGAGGGTGCGTCTGTTCTCGTCGTCTCTGTCTGGATCGGCCTTCCAGTGGTTCACCACTTTACCACCCAATTCCATTGTTACTTGGGTCGATCTGGAAAAGCAATTCCATAAGTACTCCTACGCAGGAGTACATGAGATGAAGCTCTCGGATTTGACCAGCATCAGGCAGAGGAGCGACGAACCAATAACTGGATACATACAGAGGTTCAGAGAAATCAGAAACAAATGCTATACTCTGGCTCTAACCGATGCCCAGTTGGCCGATATCGCTTTCCAAGGCCTCCTGCCGCATATCAAGGAGAGGTACGCCTCACAAGAATTTGAAAGCTTAAGTCAGATCGTTCACCGGTTGGCCGGTCAGGAGGTACACCTGTTTGATCGGCAGAAAAATTTGGAAGGGTCTAAATATGAGGAAGGAGGAGAAATCGGCCTAGTGGAATGGGTCAAAGGGAAGAAGCCAATATTGTGCCCTTTTAGAAAGAAAGAACCAGAGACATTCGGCTTTGACACATCAAAGGCCGATAAGATTTTTGACTTATTGCTCCAGGAAGGGCAGATCAAGTTATCTCAGTATCATACCATCCCTTCGGCCGATCAGCTCAAGAAGATGAAGTACTGCAAGTGGTACAACGCCACGTTTCATGATACGAATGAATGCAAAATCTTTCGTCAACAGATACAATCGGCCATCAAGCAGGGAAGGCTCAAGTTCGAAACCCCGGCTAAACCGGCAAAACCGATGAAGATAGATCGGCATCCTCTCCCGGCCAACATGGTTGACACGGGGAAAAATTCACTTCAAACCAAGGTGCTGACGTCAGAATCGGCGAGAAGGAGCGCCGCCGTGGATCCCAGAAAGCATATCACGGTGGGCGGTGTTAAAGAGAAAAGACGGACGGAAGATGAAGGCAAAGGATCAGAGCGATCGCGTAGACCCGTCACTTCCCAATTCTTACTCAGCAAATATCGGCGACAGCAGGAAAGGACGAGACACCACGATGAGATGATACGCCGACACAAAGATCATTGGCGATGTCCATTTTTTATTCATTGCTAGGAAAATGACCTCAGATTGCCATCAGCCGATAATTGCCCTGAGTGCAACGGGTCAAGTTGCGGCGATCGCCCGCTCAAAAGATCGCGCTCCAGAGATAGAAGATCAGAGCCGATCAGCAGAAACTGGCGCGAACAAGAGGGTCGGCGCCTTTTAGTGCATGTTCGGTTGGAGGGCAAAGCTGACCGGTATGATCGGTCGAAAGGCAGGATCGACCAACAGGATCGACTGAGGAGCAGAATCAGCGTACACGGTCGGCTTTGTCAGATGAAAACCCCCTAGGAAGGGAATCAGATTGGGAGCACGCCAAATCATCGGCCAAACCAATAAACCCCAGGTGGTGCCCTGGTGGACTATCCAAATCGCAGAAACGGAGGATCCAACGCCTGCGCCGATGGGAGCAACAAGAAGAAGAGCAGAGGCAGGCGCTGGAAAAGAGAGACGTCAAGTGTCGGGTCTGGCGCCCCAAGCAAAATAACAGCAAGGAGGTTGAAAATCAAGAATCGGCAGCTAATGTCAAGAAAAAGGGTGGCCAGGTGGTATGATAAGAAGGTCAAGGTTAAACAATTCTCCCGAGGAGATATGGTATGGGAGTTGGTGCTGCCGATAGGGTCTAAGGATCCCAAATTCGGTAAATGGTCGCCCACCTGAGAAAGGCCGTATAGAATCGGCCGATGTGCTCCGGGAAATGCATATATCGAAGGGAAGAGTTCACAAGAGCTTTGAACGAAAGAAGATTTTTACTGCGCTCGTTTTGGAGAAAAGGATTAAAGAAAGAGTTTCGAAGAAAAAGTTATGTTTTACTCCGAAACTGGGGGGGCATGTGTTGACGCCAGATTTTGCACGTGTTAAATCGGCGTCGGGAAGAGAAGGTTGGCCGATGCGGCAGATCTAAAGGCTACAATAAGGAATCGGCCGATTGAGGTAACAGTTGGAAATCGGCCGATTCGTGATACGGCTTGCGCCAACAGGATGGGACTATTTCGGAGAGTCCTGGTCAAAAGTTGGTCAACAGGGCAACGCTAAGTCGGTCAAGGAGCAATTGAAAAGAGTCCTGATTGGATTAGGGGACGGCGGCGGAAGATTCTGCGGGAGTCCGTTTCCTTTAAAAGTTATTATAGATATAGTAGTTTTTCCGTTTTTTAAATAAGGTTGTAACAAGTCGTAATCGACCAGGAGTCCTATGTCTTAGGCTATAAATAGGAGTCGTCAGGGTCTTGCAGAGGATCAACACATCAATCAACAACAGTACTTCTACTTTTCCAGCAATTTACTTTCAAGTCGGCGACTTCGCCAATATTTTCTTCTTCCACGAGTTCGTACGGATTGGCAGGGCTGTATCAACTTGATCTCCGGCCAATTGGTAGGTTCCGCTTACCGAGTAATATCCGAGCTTTAACTACGAGCGCATCGCTGTGGTTTCGTTTGGATTTATTCACCAGTTATCGATATTTACTAGAATTGCAAGTTTTACCTGTTATTCTAGTATTATCACCAGTTATCCAGCTTGAGATCAGGGTAATCGGCTTCGTCATTGTTCTCCTTCGATTTATCATCTCACAGCCGATTAGATCTATTTCAAGTGTTGCTTCTGTAGTAATTGTTTAGATCGCTCCAGCAGTTTTCTTTACAACTATACGATCATCGGCTGATCCATAGCCGATCATCTCTACAGCAAATCGGCCGATTCGCCGCCGACGCGCTCCTCAGGACAGATCGGAACTCCAGCCGATCGACGCGCCTGGAATTTAATACTCTATTTCCTTGTCAATCAACAGGTCAGATTGACTGGCACGCCGCGCAACTGCACCAGGGCGATAACCCGAACAGGAGCTAAGCAGATTCTCCCGGGTCGTGTTTCCGACGCTGAAGACCCATCGGCCGATTCCTATCCGGCCGATTTTAGCGCCAACAGGTACTTTGCGCCACTCGACTCCTTCACCATTCTCTAAACGGCTGGCCACTCCCATCCCGGTAGCACCGCCCACGCGGGGAAGGGGAGGGACGCCTCCGATGGTGACGCGAGGTTACATTCGACGATGACCCCCCCCCCCCCCCCCCCCCCCGCATCTTTCTCACCGACTGGCATCTATTCCTTCTTCACCTGCCGCTTCGAGCCGCTGGTCCTTGGGCGTCAGGTCCTCCTTCCCATGGAGACCTTCTTCGCCCTCGACCGGCTTCTTGCTCTCCCTCGAGCCATGCCTAGACCCAACGGGCTTCCTAGATGGGGACATTGATCCAACGGATACTTAACCTAGGCTCTGGTACCAACTGTTGGAAATCCACCTCCTACCGAGTGGTTTCTCAGGCACAACCGAGTGGTTTGCCTTGACTGGGAGGGGATGAACACACTCACACCTTTGAGGTTGTTTGCACTAGGGCTCCGGCTGGACCCCGGTTGCTGTTGTAAGCTCTGATTTAAGTAGAAATCCCAAGGGGATAAGTTACAATAAAGGGGGCACTGGATACAAGATCAGGCGCAAGTTACAAGCACAAGAGCCTTGGTGCACGGGCTGCATGCAAGCAGTAAATGCAGCGTGCTGCTGCCTACGACTAGTTTGTTTTAGCCTAGATATTGCCTACACAACGGTTAAAACCCCAACAGTGGGCGGGGAATGACAGGCGGATGTGAAGTAGAGGGCGGCGCAGCTGTGGATGTGGGCAATCGGAGGGAGACGGCCGGTAGGCGGTGGATCTGGGGGCGGCGGCGGCTCTGCTCGGTTGCCCGTGTAGGGGGAGCGAAGGAGAAAAAGAGGAGACGGCGCGCGGGGCGCAGGCCACGACGGGCCCTCAGCGACGGATCGCACCCAAAAAGAAGGGCCTGCTGAGGCAACTCGCCGGTAGCGTTTACGTCGCGCCGCTGACCTCACCAACAGGTCATGGATCGCCCCACCGTGAAGATGTGATCACGCCACCGTCCCCACCAACAGATCGTGGATCGCCCCGCCGCCCTCATCGCACCTCCCTGCTGATCGCGCCGATGGGATCGCGCGCCGTGCTCATCGCGCTTCCCCTGCTGATCGCGCCTCCCTGCTGATCGCGCTGCCGTGGTGATCGTGCCGCCGTGCTGATCGTGCAGACCGCACGAGCACTACCTCGTCTCGCTTCGGAAGGGTAAAGAGATCGCACGACGCTCGGTGTTTGGCAGCCGCGTCCTCGGCAGCGGCGTATGGGACGGAGACGATGCCGGAGAGTGAGGGCAATGGAGGCTGGAGGCGCCAGCGGCGATGGGGGAGGTCGAGGGGGAGACGGAGAGGAGGGGGAGGGCGAGGGGAAGGCGGAGAGGAGGGGGAGGGCGACGGGAGAAGGATTTTTGGCGAGACAACGGTTAGTGGAGGCGCGACGTACGAGCAAAAAAGTATCGCCACTTGAGGTTTTTTAGTTGCAGAGAAAACCAACTCAAGCCAAAGTAAAAGGGGCAGTACATTACATAGTATTTCAAAGCAGACATGGAATTCTCAGATATAATATGATCAAAACATGATATCTAGTCCAATCTAACTAGAATGTACCCATCAAATCGAGATACACGACCATGAAAACACCTATTTAGATATGTACCTATTTACATATTTGATAAAACCATTTTTGTTAAGGAGTACAGTAAGCTCGTCTCTTTTTTTTCCCTCTCAAATACGCATGAGATCTGCATATCACTGTATTAAGAGGTGAGAAGACCAAAACACAACAGCACATGACCTTACCAAAACATCGACCAAGAATGACCAATGCGATCTTATAAAGTAAGCTCATCAGTACTGAGGAACACGAAGAGGAGAGCATTCTCTTTACTACTCATTTTGCTGATATAACACAAGGAATGATGTCCGAAAAGTTTTTTAGGATTGAGCATACCTTGAAGGTCGATTAAGAAAGGTCTTCCCACATAAAGATGTTGCATGAAGCAACAACACGTGTAGACAAAAACAAAGTAAAATATGCACAAGTTGGAATCTCAAAGCTGACATCATGACTCTTTAGTTATAGAGAAACTTGAGAACATACAGAACCCATACCAGCAACAGATCTCATTTGCTTCCATCTTCATTGTGTATAGTTTGATCCCCTGAAACTAAATACTTATCTACAAGTATTTTGATATCTGAAGATATCCTTCCATCTTTAGACAGCTCCTCAACTGCTTTATTTATAAAGCCTGTCATTTTCATATTACTACTGTGCACATCTTTTTGGAGAACTTCTTTTAAAAGATCACATCCTTTGCTGGCATGTCCATGTGATATCAAAAAATTTATGAAATGTAATAGGGAAAAAATATCTAAGTCATAACCTTTCATCTTCATCTCTTCATAGTAGCTCAGTGCAGTCTCTATTCGATCACACTTGCACAATCCATTTACAAAAGCAGTATATGCTATGTCATTTGGAGCGCAACTGTTTTCCCTCATTTTCCACCACAAAACAATGGCTTCATCAGGTCTTCCAGCACTACAAAGTCCATCTATCAAGCTTGTATATGTAACAACCGTTGGTGGCTTCTCTTCATCACTCATTTTATTTAAGCAAGCGATTGCTTTGTCAATCCTGCCAGACTTGCTCCAAATATCAATCATAAGATTGTAGGTAACTACAGAAGGAAACAGACCCTTACTCAACATTTCTTCCATAATTTCTTGTGCCTCATCAAATTTACCTGATTTACGGAATCCGTTTATCAAGATATTATGTGCTACCACATCAGGAAGATAATATTTGGATGAAATGTCACGGAAAAGCTCCAGTGCATTGTCTATCTCTCCAATTTTACACATTCCATTCATGGCTGCAGAGTATGTGACAATGTCAGGAAGAAAACCCATTTTAAGCATTTCATCAAGAAATTGCAAGGCTTCTGTTATCCTGCCACTGAAGCAAAGCTGCTGCACCATCTCTGTGCAGTTCTTAATCCATGGTTTGTGCCCATTTGTCCGCATCTCCCTCAGCTGATCAATGGCAGCACTAGGGTCTTTTCTTCTAGAAATGCCATAAAACAAAGAATTGTATGTGAACTCCGAGGGTTTCAAACCAAGATCCTTCATTTTGTTAAACATCTGATATGCTTCATCAAGTCTATCTGATTTGCACAATTCAAGTATCAAATCATTAAACATCAAAAGCTTTCCCTTGCAATTGAGCCCAATCATTTCCTTGGTAAGAGCCAAAGCCAGATCCAGTTTCTTAAACTTACAAAGGCCGCACACAACAATGTTAAACGAATCACAGTTCGGTTTAACACCTTCACTGATAACAAACGGATGCAAACCACCAGTGTTATCATTACTAACCCTTTGACCACCATGCATCATGGACCTGAGCAACTGATAAGCTGCTTCTATGTCTCCACTATTAACAAACCCTTCTAGAACTACGTTATATATTGAGACAACAGTACCGGGTTTCAGATGCTCTGCATTTCCATTGATGAATGGAAATACAGTAGTGAAATGTCCTTCACTACAGAATGTCTCAATTATCTTTTTGAGTAAACGGACATCAGGAACGACCCCATTCCTCTTCATTTCCTCAAACAAGTGCACTGCCTTCCCGATCTTGTTTCCCTGACACAGACCCTCAATTAACACACTGTACATCGCCAAATCCACACGGAATCCATATCTGGCCATCTTGTCAAACATCTCCATGGCCATGTCGACCCTGCCCTGCTTGGAAAACCCATGGACCAGAACACTCAATGTCTTCTCACTTGGCATCATCCCCAGTGCCTCCATCCTCCCAACCAGCTCAACTGCGCTATCTACCTTCCCCCACTTGCTGAACGCCACCACAAGCATCGTCAGTACGTGTTCATCAACCCATCCCCTGTCACTCATCCTCTGGAACACGGTGTTTGCCTCGTCAGGACGGCCCGCGTTGCAATAGCACTGCAGGAGTGAGGTGAGCGTGTACCTGTCAATGCTCTCATCACCGCACCTCGCTACCATCTCGCGCAACCTCGCCTCAACATCATCCGCGCGACCAGCCTTGGCGAGCGCGTTGAGGAGGCAGCTGTACGTGTATGAGTTCGGGGTGCAGCTGAGTGTAGTCCTCGCCGCATCAAAGACGCGGGCGGCAGTGTCGGGGAGGCCAGCGGCGCCAAGGCGGCGTAGGAGGAACCCCAGCGCCCCGGGTGTCATGGGGCAGCGCGAGGAGACAGCTTCGCCGGCAAGGCGGTCAAGGTGCGCGCGCTGGTGTGGGGGCAGGATGGATGCCATGGCGTTGAGGGAGTAGCAGGAGTGGCGGAAGCCCGGCTGCTCGGCGGCCCAGCGGAAGAAGTCTAGAGCATGACGCCAGGATGGGAGGCGGAGGATGACAGACTCCGCGGCGGGCGGCGAGAGATGCGCGGCGAGGTGGCGGAGGCGGACCGCGTCGCGGGTGGAGCGCGGGCGGGAGAATTCGTCGAGCAGGTGGTGGGCGAGGAATGACACGGAGGAGGGGGCAGGCGTGGGTGGGGAGGCGGCTGCTGTGGTGGTGGTGAAGGGCTGGATCAGGGAGAGCGACGAGCGTGCGCGGCCGAAGCGGCCGAGAGACATGGGAATGGCCGGCGTCGAGTTTGGGCGGTGGATTGGCGGCGAGAGCGGGGGAGGGTGCCGGGGGCAGCTCTAATCTGATTCGTGCAGCGCGATGCGAGTATGCGACAAGCCGACAAGTTAGGGACTTGGGGGAGAGATGTTTTCAAAACTGCGTACAAAACTCGATTGCTCCGTAAACATTTGGTCGATCATGCGAAAATGAAGAAGGTGAATGGTGTGGTCCGTACTTTCTCTCCTCACTCTTTTAATTGGTTTAGGATATAAAATGGATTAGTCCGCCACCATCTTATTCCTCACAAAGTCATAAATATATGGTCAATTTAATCCATAAAAATTCAGTGTCACATCGTGATAAACCATTGTATGCTCAATTGATTGGGCTAAGGATTTACCATCATGAGATAATGGGTAATAACTTCATATAAACCGATCATAATTTTATCTCTCACCACGCACCCTCCTATCTATTGTATATTTACTACCATAGGATCCATGTTATGTTGAACTATTACAAAACGCAGAATAAGATAAAATAACAACGTGAGCGCATGTAAAGTATTTTAAAATTTAAAAAAATCATAGTTTTTAAATCGGACATCCAAATTTAAGAGCTTTAAAATATAAGTTCTAATAATAATTTTTAAAGACACATAATTGCTTAAAAGAATAGAAAAATATCAAACCGATTTAGTTAAAATGCCCAATTGATTTTCCAAATTGCCTATCAGTGAGTATGGAAATAACATCCATCTCTACTACCAAGGACCTGTTTGGTTCCCCAGGATTAAACTTTAGTCCGGTCACATCGGATATTTAGACACCAATTAAAAGTATTAAATATAGTCTAATTACAAAACCAATTGCATAAATAGAGGTTAATTCGAGACGAATTAGTCCATAATTTGATCATATTGTGCTACAGTAAATATATGCTAATGATAAATTAATTAGATTTAATAGATTAATCTCGTGAATTAGTACCAATTTATACAATTAGTTTTACAGTTAGTTTGGTATCCAAACATTCGATGTGATCCGGACTAAAACCAATATCCAAACACCCCTGAAAAGGAGCTAACTCAGATTTCAACGTCTACGCCCTCCTGCGACCCCGTCGTCCCTCCCCCGTCGTACATCCTCGGGCGTACATCAGCCGCCCGATGGTCTTCACGTGCGATCTGACGCCTCCCAAACCCTCCCCCGCCCCGCCTCCCACCCCGCACGCCTCTCCCGTAGGTTCCATCTCTTCCGCTCCAATGCCCTCTCCCTCACTACAGCACGCCGCCTACCCCCTGGCTCCGCCCCGATGCCCACCCCCTCTCCATGACGCCGCCGCGACGCCCAGTGCCTTCACCCTCCACTCACCCCCACCAATGAGGACCATGTTTCTCCCCTCTCTCCCTCCCGCGCCCGGCCTCGCCAAGGTGCGCCGCCGCGTCCCCCTTCTCCTCTGTCGCCGCCGCACCGCTGCGCCACCTCGAGTCGTCCGTCATGCGTCGTCGCCCAGCACGGATCGCCCCGGAACCGCTGCGCCGCCTCGGGTCGACAACGCCAGCACCGCCGCGGCCTTCCTCGGGTCGAAGTCAAGCGTTGCCCCGCACCCGGATCCGGCGACCTCCAATCATGCGGATCGACGGGCCGGCGCGCTGCCGCTCTCCGCGCACGGATCTCCGACCTCTCTCCACCCCGGTCGCCCGCCCATAGCGCCGCACACCCGGATCCGGCAACCTCCAGTCACGCGGGTCAACGGGCCGCCTAGCAGCCGCTCGCCGCGTATCTCCGACCACTCTCCGCCACGGCCGGCCGCTCGCGGAAGCGTTGCCCTCCAGTTGGGCGGAACCGATGGAGGCGGGAAGAAACTGCACCATGCTCGGTTAGTGTTGCCCCCCTCCCATGTCGTCGTTGCCGCATAGCTGTTGTACCTCCTTGTGCCCCACCGGCCACCATATGCCTCCTCCCCGCGTATGCTAGCCCTCGTCCAGACGTTGGCTCCGCTTGCGCTTCCGAGCGCCCCGAGCCCAAGGCCCCAAAGCCCCAACCTTGCAGCTAATCCCTCTGCCAGCCCTCACTTTTGCCACTACCGCCTACCTGGAGGGGTTTCGTATGAATGGTTTCAATTGATTCTCATGTTGACGGTGATGGTGAAGGAGATATGTTCCATCAGATGGTAAACTTGTATTCACAAAGAGCGCGGGGAAGGCGCGGTGGTGGTAGTGCTGACAGACTCTGCGAGCTGTGAGCTGCTCTCGTTCTGCACAGAGGATGCAGGCTAGTACTTTGCTCGATATGTTGCTGAGCGGGTAACCAAAGCTTTTACAACCTGATGAAGCAATGACCTGAATTGCTTACTTTATCTGATCATGATTGCGCATATTATATCAGGAGGCAGCCTATGCATTGCTTGCAGGCAGACATGACCACCACAGTGCTGGCACATATTGATTTCATCTCTACAAGCATTCAGATTATATACTTTAAGAAGTTATTTATTTTTTCATGCTGAAAAATTAGTACAGCTAAAAAAATATGCTAAGGTTAGGTTTCTAAATCACGTAATTAATCTGTATCTATCCTTAAGTTTCTAGCTCGCTGGTCATTTCATGCGACAGGGCATCCCTATATATGTTCATTCAATAAACTACTTATGAGTCATGAAGTTGCTACTGTGATCCACAGCTTCTCAATGCCACAAAACCGGATTCTCGTTGCTCCTCAATTTTGGCACCAAGGTGAGTGCGATTGATCAGATGATAATGATATACAGTTTTGCATATTAAGTTATTAACACAATTGTGTTTTGGGTTCAAGTTTATAGTGTGATTGACCCTTGCTGTGCGATATTTGCACAGGTGCAGAAGAAGGGGAAGATGAATTGGCCAATATCATTTCCTCCAGCAGGTGGATTATTCACTCTATTAATCTATTTTAAACTGCTTATTGCTTGATTCAAATTTTGTCTGAAGTATATATATGATTGGAATACCACTGTGACATTTTGATTCATTGATTTTTGCTCTTAGAACTATTGCTATCCTAGCAATATGCTACGGAGCAGCGAATTTTCCAAGTTTAGGTGAAATTCAGTTTAACAAAATTCTACCTCGAATGGTATGTTCTTGTGCTCACTGTTATGTCAAGAAACATATCTTCTTTTTTCTCAGAGAAACACATCTTTTTTCTTAAACTAAGCATTAGTCATTTTTCATTTTATTAGTGATTTATCAATCTGATCCTAAATGTCTGCGTGCATCCAACAGGTCTGTTTCCATGATCTTTTAGCTGAATCCTGGACTAGCTTGCCTTTTGTTGAGCCTTGGACTATATATACATCATGATATCACTCACGTTCGCATCCTTGTCATTCTCGTTCAGATGTGGACTTCTGAAGTGAACTCCGTGATACCGACTTAAAAAGCTTCTCTTGGCCTATCTGCATGTGATGGTGTATTATCAGGTGAAAAGGAGAAGAATGACTCTTGTGTTGAATCATTATGGACATATTTGGGTAATTATGTTAGACCAACTCCCATGAATCATTATGGACATATTTATTTAATAATATGGATATTTGCAGCATATTAAAGTTCTAAAAGGCTTGTTGCTGGGGATGCCTTCATTTTCCTCAGGTCTGCTGCTGTTTCCTGCCCATCTAGCATGATAGCAATTCTCCAATCCAGTGCTAACTTTCTGTTGTGCCTTCTGCAGAGGAGAAAATGGTGAGCTTCGAGTTGGTGTTAGGTGGGCTATGAGGCAGTTGTCTAACGTAACTTCTTCAGTCATATCTAGCCAAAGCATGCACCTCGGAGTCCTTGCAACTGCATGGCATGCCATCAACACTAAATCCATGTTCATTGCATACTACAATGCAAACCTAGGTATGCTGACATGTCCGCGACAAGCTTATTACATTTCAGAGACAAATATACTGATTTATCTTAGTTATCTTGCATGAAATTGCAACTTGCAATTTTTTCTAACTAAAGATAGTAAACCCTGTGTCTGATCTCTAAATGTCAATGTTAGGACGAGAGTTCATCATACCATATGATCAGTATACGGAGTCATTAAAGAACAATTATTCTATTGGCATGAGATTCAGGATGCGGTTTGAAAGGGGAAGAGGCACCAGAGTGATATTTGCAGCATATTAAAGTTAAACTGAAATATAAATTAGAAATGCTAGCTCTATTACGTGTAAAATTTTGTGTTGTTAAATACTTTTTCCCCTATGGAGTAATGATGCTTCTACTTATTAACACTTATTTAAAAAAAGAAATGAATCAAGCATCACTGGCAGTGATTAGAATTTTTACTTAAGTATAGGCTGCAGATAAATGGGGTAGGCAAGCTTTTCCTTTCCTAGGTTAGTTCTTCATATGTCTATACTCTATAATTTGTACACATAAATAGAAATCAGAAAAAATAATTAGAATTTATAAATGATCAAAAGTGCCAGCACTGCATCGACTCCATAATCCTAGTCAAGGAAAGTCCAGCCTGCATATATACCTGCATGTGCCTTAAAAAAAATTTGGTGCTGTTGGTGTGGTTGGTATGTGAATTCTTGATTGAAGTCGATGAAGATTGGTGAGCTCAAGAAGTTGGTGGGAGTAGGGAACATTAGTTACTGTATGTGCTTTTGGATGCTTCAGGGCACAATGTTTCCATCAAGAATGTAAAGAATCATAATCTTGCTACAATATCTCAAAACGTATCTTTAGATGCTGAGATTCAGGTAGGAAGAGACTTCAGTTGTTTAGGATTGCTTTCACTTTAGGACAAGTATCTTTAGCACAATGTTTAGGATTGTTGTCAGCAACATGAAGCGGCATGGGTTGTGTAAGACTATGAAAGGACAAGTATTATGTGAATGTTTGCGTGTGAATATCAATGGATTTGAAAAATATCATTTGTTGTCCATACTTTATGTATTGATGTGAAATTTTTTTACCGTGCGTTGAACCTAGTCTACCTCTAATATAGTAGTTTGCCTTCATAATTATATCACACCATAACATCTATATTCGCAATATCAACATGAATATCCACTTAATTCAAGTCAGGTGAATAAAGGCGATTTTCTATAAAGTCGTAAGCAACATTTTCAAAAATCATAAATAAATTAGTGTACGCTAAAAACATTTTCTTACATAAGAAAATATATCATTGAACATAGTGATGAAAGATCTTATTTTGAACTCTTATTGAAACAAGTGCAATGGTATAATCATATTTTAATTTGGACGCTCAATTTTGAAACTACGATTTTTTTTAGTTTTGGAATTGTGTGCATGCACACACCTGTAATCTCTTTTTTCTTCCCCTCATTTATACATGCATGCACTGACATCATTCATACCTTTTTTATTCTCTCTTTTCCAGCATGCATCCACTAACATCCCTGATTTCTAGTTCTAATTTGTGTTGTTGCTTTGTTGCGCGTGCTTGAGCTAATCGGCTCCGCAAAAGAGGAAAGCTAGCCTTGCAAGAGTTCCTCTCCTTTCTATAGAAGGAGTGGTGGTGAGACCTTCTCATATTACGGCCAATTGTAAGTTAGCTACATCTATTATAATGAAGCAATTTCTCAGACTAAACATCCATGACTAACCTTACATTATAATAGTATATGTACTGCATAATATGATTCGAAAATATTTGTAAGTACTCTTAGCAATAAAAGAGATGACCTCATCATTTTGCAAAATATTTTTAGCTCTAGACAAAATTAATATCATAGTTCTGAGAATTATAGCTTTTAAAATATTAAAACTTCATTTGATTTATTTTTCTGAAACAATAATTTTACACGATTTATGGTTGTTTTTTTAACAAGTCCATTGTTTAATTTGTGAAAGGTTAAGATGTCGCCTAGAGGGATTGAATAGGCAAATCATGCAATTTCTAAAACTCAAACTCATTGTCAATAGCAAACCGGCCATAACAATTTCTCGAACCGATCAGATTGGTTTTAGATAGAGAACACAATAACACAGTTTAACCCCTCTATGAATTCTAGCACAAACCAAACTTGGAGTGCAACTTCTTTGATGAATTCAATCAGATTCGACTAGTTCCTGCACACAGAAGAAGCAAATCCAAGTAAGTTGAAGCGTAAGCACAAGTAAATGCGAGAAATGGACAAGTGAGGCAAACCAAATTGGAGACATGAAGATTTGTTTGCTGGAGTGCAGATTCACCATAATGAATCCTACATATCCATTGAGGAGCTCTTTTGAATATGAGTCTCGCTCAACGTCTTCCCTTGAGCTGGGTCCTTTTCGTTGTGGGGGTAAGATCGCAACTTTCACAAATTTGTTGTTACTCATCCACAAGCTTGAGAGCTAGCCAGCAATGTCTAGCCATCTAACACAAGCGCTCAAGGTATGGATTGTTCTCTAGTGTTCACACACAATCACTCTCTCAACTCAAGGATTTCAACCAAATCAAGCAAGTCTCACAAAGGGAGGTTGCGGATAGCTCAACTTGGGTTTGAAAGACTTCAATACACTCAAAACATAAAACAACCAGCAGACTTCAAAGGAGAAAGCAAGGGGTATAAATACCCACATTAAGAAACTAGCCATTATATGTTAGAGGAAAACATATCAGATAGTTTTCAAACCAAACTAGTCATTCTGCTCAAAATACTATGCAAACCGACCAGGCCGGTTTACCACAGAACATAGCACCCTCAACATAGAGAGCACGACTCGGTTGAACCAAGTCACACAGAGTTAAGGGTTTCTCTTAAAGATATCTTACTTTGTAGACCTATGAGCACTTTTGGTGTTCTCAAACAACCAATGGTGCATCCCTCTGGCATACATATACTCAAGAACAAATATGAATCAATCTTTTATATGTCTTTATTTATACCTTACCTAGTCATTCTCAACTTGAGGACTTTTAGCATTGCATTACAATTGAGCTAGTGACTTATGATTTTTTTATTATATACGATCAAAATCGTATCTCTAATCCTTAAGTTACTTCATCATATGATTCCAAAAAGACTTGATGTGTTTCAATGCGTCACTCTTTAAGGCTTGATTTTATACTTCAAAATCCTACGAGTACCAGCCCCTTCACCCTAGCAAAGATCCCATGGTTTCCATAGTCTCTCGTTGCTAGCCCCTTGCTTGACTTATTCATCCAATTTTGCCACTTTGAGTTTAGTTTTATATTGACATCAATAATAAATAGCCATTTGAAATCCATGTCTTCACATACTTGATCTTTAATTCATATTTGATGTTTCTTGTCTTGTTTGCAAGCTCTCAATTTTAACATCTCATTGTTTGACAACAATTCTTTATGGAGACCATCTTATCAAGCATGACACCATGTTTCTAATCCTCATTTCAAATCACTTGCCACACATAACAACTTTGCTTGATGAGATCACACACTTGCTTACTTTGAGCCATATATTTACTATTTATCTCATGAGTCGATATTACAATATGTATATGAGAATAAATTCCTGGTCACAATCTTTAGCAAACAAGTTAATTCTTTAATCGTTTTGTCATTTGATACACTAAACCACCCTAGTTGGTCCAGATGCACTTTCAATTTGGAACTATTACTTAAAACAACATTCAAACAACCAAAAAGGATAAAAAAAATTCCTACTTTGAATAGTTCAAGTCACAAGTTGTCAAGTATTTGTATTTATTCGGTGGCTTAAATCAAACTATTACGATGATTCAAGAGTTAAAAATAAGTTTCTTGCTTATTTTAAAACTTACAATATCCAAACAACCCTTAAAATGATTTGTAGAAGTGTAAGCACATTATCCATAAAAGTATCATAATGCATTAAAAAGATGACCTTGAGGCAATTGCACCTGAAGCTTACTGTTCCCCTCCCTCCCCCTACTCTTGATGTTGTTAGCTTGTTGCCCATTCCCACACCTCTAGGAGGAGGCAGAAATGAAGGTCCGTGAGTGAAGAGAGGTGGAACTCAACATCATGAAGGTACAGCACTGCAGTTGGGTGGACCGGCGTTACTGTCAATATCCTCAACGAGGGGGGACACATAATTGATAGAGGCAATGCATAAGGACTATAAGCATGGGCGGAGCTAGTGGGCTGCGCGGTATGGCCCGGCATACCCTAGGCCCAGCCCAACAAGGCATCAGGTATTATGTAAAAAAAACTCTTCCTCAGTTCTTCTCCAGCCGCACGCCCGCACCCGTCCGCTCCCCGACATGGCGACCTTCCATCACTCGCGGCCGCTCCTGCGTTCGTTCCCTTGCCCGCTGTAACACCTCAGGTGTTTAATTTGCGAAATAAGCCTCATTAGCGTAACAATATGCTTAACTAACTAAGAAAAATTGAAAGGAAACGAATTATAAATTGGTTTTGCCTTGAATTGAAAATAGTTGTGTATATGTGCATAAGTACATGTACTTTAATCAAGCCATTTAAATAACTTTCACGATGATGCAAACATGGCTACAAAATTTAATAGGCACGTTGTTTTTGACATGTTAAACAAAAGTCTAGTTGAAGCCTAGGAGAGAATGCAAAGTTTTGTCCAGGAAATGACGTACCCTCCGAATTATGTTTTTTGAGTTTTTAAAATAACTTCTAAACTACAACTCAAATGAACTTTGGCCTGAAACAAAACTTGTGTAACTTTTCATTTTGAACAACTTTCGTGTTCAGAGATTTTTGAGTTACAACACAAAAATTTGAGAAACATTTGGATTTGCAAACCAATCCCTGCTTTTTCTTCTATTTTCACTGCAGACCCTTCTTCTCCGCCTCGCCCGACCCTCGCGTCGCCCGACCCTTCGCTTCGCCCGACCCTCAGCTTCGCTGCGGCCCTCGCTTCGCCCGACCCTCCGCCGCCGCGCAGTCGCCGCAGGCCACTTGGCCGGCGATGCCTAACCGGCGCTAGGCGCCAAGCCAATGTCTGGTCGCGCCCGCACGCCGCGCTCCTCCCAAGTTCGCGCACGCCGGCGATGCGCGCCTCTGCTCGCTGCCCGCCGCGCCCAATGGACAAGCCACGCCGTGCCCGTGCCTCCGCCGCGTCCCGCCAGTCGCCGCGTTTGCCGCCCGGCTAGACAGCTGCGGCAGCTCCTCCCCCAACTTGCGCGCCGCGTGATCTCTTGCTCCCCACGCCAAATCCTCAGCGCCCAATCCCCTGCCCGCGCCCGCCGCACGCCACGCCGACTCTGTTCGCCGCCCGCCGCGACCAGTCACGCGCTCCCATCGTGCCGCCCGCGCCCGCATCTCACAGTCCAGTCCCGCCCCTCCTCCCGCCTCTCTGTTGCCTACAAAAGGCCGCATTGAGCCCCCCCTCGCGCGCCCAGACACCAGAACTCCGTCGCCGCCACCATTACCGCCGTCGTGCCCAGCTCACCGTGGAGCTCACCCCTCCGGCCACCCCTTGCCACAGCTGAGTCTCCCACCACCACCACAGCACCCCACTGCAGCTCACTGCCCCACCCATCGTCGCCCAGAACCGCCGGAGCACCGCCAGCGCCGCCCACGCCGCCGCCGCTCCTTGCTGCTCCGTGGACAGCTCACTCCGAAGCTCCTCCGTCCGAGCCAAGCTTCGAAATGGGTTCCCCTCGACGCCGCGAAGCTCATCGACCAGCCCACACCCTCCCCTCCTCGCCGGAGCACCGTCACCGACGCTCCGCCCCGCCGCCGCCCCTCTGGTCCGCGCCGACGAGCCACCTCCGGCCACCCCCAACCCCGACCAAGGCCATCCCGAGGTAGCTCTCACCTCCCTAGATCTCCTCGACCCTTTTTCCCTCGCCGCCGATGAGCCCTCTCGCCGGAATCTGGCCGGCTGCCATGCGAGCGCCACCCAGGAACCCAATTGCAACGATTGAAATCTTTAAAAGAGTCTGCACGCAAGTTTCCAGGGACCCCTTTGTAAAAGAAAGTTTAAAGTTTGAATTCAAAAATAGCGAACTTGTAAAATTCATATAAAATCATAGAAAATCAAAAAAATACGAACTCAACTGTTATGGAATCTTTAGATGAAAATCTACAACTTTTGTTACATGCATTTCTTCAGTTGCTTGCTAAATATTGCTCTAAATTAAATAGAAGGTTTAATAGACTTTAATTGTACCCACTGCTGTAGGCAAAGGCTAAATCCGAAAATTTAACAGTAGATTGGTTGCTTGAGTTGTAGGCCAGTGTAAAAATATTAGGACCAAACCCCATCTCTGGCTAAACTTTTTGTTAAACCTTGTTTAGGCCATAAAATAATAAAACTAATTTGTAACTGCTGTTATGTTGTGATTCATGTGGTGAAACTTTGTCAGAGCTGTTAGATTGATGCCTAAATACCACAGAAAAAGTTTAGAACCTTTTTCCTTCTTGTAACCTATTTATATAATTTTGTGGTAGGAAAAATGCACTAATTCAAATAATTAGTTTTTGTGCTTGGAAAATGTTCAAATTTTTAATGTAGCACACTTTAGAGTAACTCTTGCTGTATAAAAAGTTTCATACTCAGAAAACCTATAAAACATCCTGTAGAAATTAATCTATATTAAAGTGGGTGTATATTGTCCTATTTACTATGCTTTGTATCTTGCACAGTAAAATCTGAAAAATTTACAGTAACACATTTATGGGTAGATTAATCCCCTGTAAAATGTTTGGTGTCAATACATGAATGGTTTGTTCTGTATAAAAATAACTAGGTTCTAGCACTGGTTGTGTTTTACCTTTTTCATAATTATTCTGCTGCGTTAAAATGTCTGAAATTTTTACAATGCTTTTGTCTCTGCATAATGTTCTCTAAATAAAAATTTTATCACCAGAAGTTACCTACTCTTGAAGTTGTTTTTAATCCATTTTGAGCTTAGAAAAATTAAGTTTCCAATATAACACAACCCCCTTCTTGTTTAATGAAGTTAATAGTTTAAGTTATACTCTATTAACAATTGCCCAAAGAAATCTTAACTAAGTAACTTCATAACCAAATCGATGTTTTGTGGACTACAACTTTTCGTGAAGGAAAATAATCATCTTATACCATCGCTATAACTTACACTTGTCCATTCATATAGAATCGACTACTCTCGCCGACGGAACGTACGAGCTGGTGCCCGCGTCCGAGAGTGAGCAGCGTGAAGCTCAAGTAAATCTAACTGAAGCTCTCGAAGACCCGAGCCCGAGTTCGGACGAGCCCCCGGCTGACTTGACCCAAGAAGGCAAGCCCCGGAGCATGAACCCTATTTTTCTAAACTTATGCAACTTATTACTCTACTTTACTTGTGCATTAAGTTTATAGGAGTTGAATGAAAACTTAGTTGCATGATCCTAGGTACCCATGTTCTGAACACTAGATGTAAGGTTCGATAGAATGCTATGCTAATAGGACTCCGGTAAAAGTCGAGTGATTTCCTGTCACTCGCGAGAATTTAGGAGTTGAATGTTTACTACATGCTGCAATCATAAGGTCGATGGACGGGGCTATGGTACGATGTTTATGTTGATGATTGAGGCCCCGTCGGTTTAGTGAAAAATGCTAAGGCCGCAGTGTGTGGTAGTGGTGGTTAAGTCTTTGAGCGTACTAACCATATGCCGAGAATATGGTAATCGGTAAGCTTAAGTATCTAATCGGACCGGCAAGTGGACTGCATCCCACCATCTCAACTTCGGTTCCATGCGCGCACATGGTGGGTGCAGAGCCGGGCTCTGTAGTCTCGGATGGTGGCCCTGATCCACAACCCAGAAAGAAAGGGGAAAAGTTGCACGTGTGACTCTGAGAGTAACCACGTGACGTGTGTTTAGGTTTTCCTTGCAAGGTTAAGAAATTCGATTCGAATCGTCCGTTTCTCGCGGTTATTGAGACTGCTTGACCCTTTTACCGCACAGAGTAAGAAGAGGAACAATGATGATGATAAATCTTGTTGGATGAAAAATTAATCCTTCCACCATGTATGATATTGGATAGTCGCTTACCTAGAATGGTTAAAGAAAACTAGAACTTGGAGCTAAAATTTGAAAGTAAGGATCTACTTATATATGTTTTTCGGCAAAACAAACCCCTCAAGCCAAAAGTCTTGCTTGTCTAGGAGTCGGCTAAGTATATTCCACTAGTCGGATAAGCCTTGCTGAGTATTAGTATACTCAGCCTTGCTTGTGGCTTGTTTTCAGGTGAAACTTTCGAGGACATGATTGCTAGTTTGACTTGGCCGTGTACCCTTCCTCCTGGTTGGTCGGTGGAATGGAATACGCCCCCGGCCAACGGTGATAATGCCGAGTGATGTCTCGTACACGCTTCATCGAGACATCCGTATCGTCGAGTAGTTATCGTTATTTTTCCGCTGCATTGAACTCTGAAGAACTCTATTATCTTGAACTTTGAAGTACCTTGTTTTGCGAATTTGAACTCCTTTGTAATAATAATTTATGATGAATCCTGTGGTGTAAAATTTGTGGAATGTTGTATCCTCTGGGCTCACCTTCGTGTGAGTACATGTATGTGTGGTTTCGATCGGCAAAAACCGTGGTTGTATCGGGAGGTTACCCGATAGACCAGTGGATTATTCCGTTTGAAGTGCTAGATAGCCCTGATTGCCCTTGTGGTGATGGTTAGCGCGCTTGAGCCGGATTAATTTAGGTGGTTCTGCCACACCCGTGACTCCGCGGACGCTCGTTTCCGGCGGCGCGGCGCTCTACCCTTTCCCCGGCGCGCCCCATCCCCGGCGGCCGGCCCTAGCCGGCCAGCCGTCAGGGCCCAGCCCCGCCGGCCGCCGCCCCGGCTCCGGCTCGGCGGCTCCCCGCGCTTGCGCCTGGACGCCTCCCACCTCCCAGCCGTCCACGGCCTTTGAAGTGCTAGACTTGAGGCCAGCCGGCTTCGAAGTGCTAGACTTGAGAGTATAATGAAAGCACTTGAATGTGATGAACTTAAAACTGGGAGTGGACTAAACCAATATATGGAATTGGCTAGGCCTGGTGAGACTCCATAGGGCTCATTATAGAACCGTATCGTTTATATTCCAAACTATTAGTATGCTGTTTTAAACTATTTGGATTGTAATTTAATTATTATGCCATTTAGTAGTTGTGTACCGAATTGTTGGTAATTTTTATGAAACTTACGGAATTGCTAAATGAATTTTATCGGTTTGCATATAAATATTTTGGTTTGGCATACCCACGTAAAAATTCTGGCTCCGCCACTTACTATAAGGAGCATCCAACCTTGTTCGCTTGGCATGTGGCACCGAGGCGACGCCAAGGGAGAGGCCAAGGCTAAGCTTGATGTCGTCTAACTTGCCACAACCTGTGACGCACGTCCTTTATAGATCGCGGCCATGCTCACTCGCTACTTTGAGCTCAATTGCCATGAGTTTGGAGAAGCAATAGTGGTGAGCTTGGCGAGGAATAGCATATGTACTCCCTACTTTCTGGAAGATTTTGCAAGATTCGGTAACGGTACTACCGGATCTGGTGATGGTGTATATGGATGTCATCAGATTTGGAAGAGGAAGCGAGCAAGAATTAAAGGAGCGAGCAAGGGTTCGTGATGAGAGGGAGGAAGCCGAGTAGTGGTGTGCACTAGGCAAGAGTGAACATGAAGGATTAGCTAGGCATTTTTATTGGAAAGTATGGCATATCTTAAATACTGTGCACGGAGTAATAGCAAAAGCCCATTGTACATGAACCCACTTCTAAAATTAGATTAACCATATAACCACATATGACCATACCCTAAATACCTCATGCATCTTAGCTCGCCTAGAATGTATAGGTTTGGGTGAACCTTAAAATAGGTCCCACATGACGATGAGGTCGGCCTCTGTTATGTATAATATACAGGATCCAGCGCTAAAGGTAGGTTCTTCTTGAAAATAATACACGAAAAACACATGTGCCTTCACAGGAGAGTTAAAACGTGTGGGTTTGGGGAAGTTTGGTAATCCCCTGTACAAACTTTGCCACTCCAAATTGTTCGGACGATGCCGCCAAATCCTTCTACTAATATTTGCGTATGCATCGCCTAGGAAGAATAATTTTTTAATAATATAAGTTGTTTATATGGCAACACTTCTATTCTTTTGTAAATACTAAATATAAGTGGAGTATAGGACATGTACCATCAACTTCCGATGTCTATCTTAAAAAAAGAGAAAGTGAGATTTAGGCTAGGTTTGGTTACTACAACGTTTATTATAAGTCCCATCACATTGGCTGTTTGGATGCTAATTAGAAGTATTAAATATAGATTAATGATAAAATAAATTTTATAATCCATAGACTTTTTTGCTAGACGAATCTATTAAGCCTAATTAATCCATGATTAGCCCATGTGATGCTACAGTAAACATACACTAATTATGGATTAAGTAGGCTTAATAGATTCGTCTCGCGAACAATCCCTAGACTTATACATTTAGTTTTATAATTAGTTTATGTTTAAATTTTTTAATTAATATTAAAATATTTAATGTGACAGAACTTATTATAAACACGTGTAATTCAAACAGCCAATAAATAACCTCAAGACACTTCGATCTCCTTGTACGAAAACTGTCGAATCACTCCAGCGGCCAGCGGCTGCGTGTGACGACGGTGTGCGAACGGCGAGACCACGAGGCGCGAGGGGCACGTGAACGAACCAGTGGCTGCTGCTGCGCCTCGGATCGAGTTCGAGTCCAACCCAACTCCGTCCCGTCTGCACTCTGTCTGCAGTAGTGCCTCGAGTCCACGCCGTACCTGACGACGCGTCTCATCTTGCCACACCGCTGGCGTAGAAACGCGCGCAACGCCCCGGCGACCGTCTCCAACCGGGCGCCTGCCTCGCCGCCGCGGCGCCGCCCCAACCCCACCGCGATGGCCTACCGACGGAAGCCCCAGCCCCAGCAGCCGCCCTCCTTCGAGCATCACCACCCGCCGTCCGTGGGCCCCGCCTCCCCGGACTCCCTCGCCGCGCAGGCCATGCGCGCCTCCGCCGCGCACCGGGACGCCTCCTCCATCGCCTCCGCCTACTCCTCCTCGGCCTCGGCGGCCGCCCGCCGGAGCCACCACGAGCCCTCCGTCTCCACGCCGTCCCCGGTACGCCGCGCCGTGCCCCTCTCTATCTCTCTCGCTCCTCTTATTCCCTCTGCGGTTCGGCCTCTAGATGCGTCGGGGTCGGATCTGGCCCGGTCACCGGCAGCGGCATGTTGGGGAATATAGTTTTCATTGGGGGTTCGGTTAACCGGCGGATCATTTCGTGTTTAGGCGCAGTATATAACCATCTGATTCGTGTAAGATTGACCGATTGCTGGTGAACTTTTTATGCTTGACTTCGCCGGTTCCACGTTGAAAATTGCTCCTGTCCTCGGAATCGCTCAAGTGGTCAGAACTGTTTATCTAGTGTTCAGAAGTGATGCTTGTTGGTTTTGGTCTTGGTGTAGGACTCTTCGGGTTACGAATACACTTCCATGAAGAGCTTGAACGAGGCCAAGTACGGATTCTGGGGTGCCCTCGCACGGAAGGCAAAGTCGCTTCTTGATGAGGATGGCTCCCCAGGGCAGCATGAATCGCCAACAGGGCAGCAGTCACCGAGAGATGAAGCGTCAGTAGGTGTCCAGGTGGGGATCTGCAATCCTCGTGCTACTATGTTTGCCTTAATTGATTTCTTGGGTGCTAAATTTAAGTTAAACTCCTTGTCATGTAATTGAAGCCACTTAATATCTGTACTAATGGTTACTTTAATAGATCTAGCAGTACATTCTAAGCTTCCGATTTCTGTTTTAAGCTTGACATTGCCAGTGTTTGTGTTTCTGTTCTATTACTACAATGAAGAGCTATCATCTTTTAGTTACAATTATGGTTTACTCTGTAAATCTTTGTCCTGATTCACTGCCAACTGCTGTCATCATTATGCTTAGTTCCTTTTGAGATGTTCATGTGGGACACTGACGTTTCTCCTTCTCATGATGCCGCAGCGTCGACGTTCACAGCAATTTCCAGGAGAGACATGGAAATCTGAGACACCTCCATCTCAGAAGAGATCTGAGGCCATAACTTCCTCCCTTAACTATATTGGAGGAACAATAAAAAACGCCCTTGAAGTAAGTTGCTGTATCAATTCTTCTTCCTTTTACTCAAAAAAGAATAAAACGAAAATAGATCCCTCTTAGTATCGGTTCTATGTTTCACGAGGTCAATGTTATTCTGCACCAAGAATTGCTAAAATGCTTCATATCCAGTATAATATGTGGGAAAGGAAATTCCTTGCTTTTCCTGTTCTTTGGATCCATGTTGGTCTATTTCCTGGTATAGCAAGTGGCACCAAGCTTGTTTCTTGTGATTGTTTGGTTACATTTGTGGACTGATATATCCTTTGGTTACATCACTTTTTGTTGTTGACATTCCATGTGCACTGAGAATCGGTGACAGTTATATATCTTTAGTTCTTTACCTTGTTGGTCTATTTCCTGCACATCCAATGGCAATAAAGTTGTTATTTGTGATTTTTTCCCTTAACTAGATTTATGACTAAAATATCCTTCGGTTATGTCAGATTCTGTTTGTTGATTCATGCTGTATATTGTATTTTGTCAGGAAGGTCGGACCATTGTAGAGAATAAAACAGCCGACATTATTCAGGAGACGCGTAAACTGAACATAAGAAGAAAAGGAGCTGTTTCAAATACACAAGGAGAAGCTGATCACAAACTTACTCAAAAATATCTTCCTCAAAATCCTCTTGACCATGAAACTCAGTTGAAGGCATCTCGCGACGTAAGGTGGCAAATATGTGTCACTAGATATGTTGCTACAGTGCTCCATTTTGCATGTTTGAATCCACTGTACGGAAAAAATGCCAAATTTATTTTGCTTGGCTGGAATAAGGAACACGATAATTTTCATTTGATTGATAACCGTGATTTTGGCTCTCGTAGTGCCATCTTTTCAGGTATGACTGAACTAATGTCTCCATCTTTTACCCATACAGGTTGCCAATGCCATGGCTGCAAAAGCAAAGTTGCTATTGCGTGAGCTGAAAACTGTGAAGGCAGATTTAGCGTTCGCGAAAGAACGTTGTGCTCAGCTTGAAGAAGAGAATAAAATGTTGCGAGAAAGTTATGACAAGGGTGATAATCCAGAAGATGATGATCTGGTTAGCCTCTCTTTGAGAAAAAAACAAGAAACTAAAATAAATTATTTGGAGTATTGATTGCTGATGAAATTATCTCTAAAAAATGTATTTTGGCTACTCTATCCGCATTTAAAGTTCTACTAAAATACTATAGCCTATTTATTTTCCACGTCATTGTCCAGTTTTCTTTTAACTTATTGGCTATTGATAATCATTAGGACATTATGTCAACACTGGGTGCAACTTCCTTGAGTTGACGAGTTATCATACTCAATTTAAGCTTTGATGTGGAAGGAGCTAGTCCAATTCTCTTGTTGTTTCTCAAGAGTTCCTAGCAAAGCGAGGTTTTGAGACTCCAAAAGTCCTAACTACTAGTACTAGTTGCTCATAGTTTGCAATGAACTAAAACTTGTTTTACTGTTATCAGTTGAACCACAATCACAGTACGCAACCAGCAGCCCTGTGCCACCCCTTAGCTCTGTCATAATCCCTTTAGAGATCTATATAGCTGGGCCTGCATCTTGGCTTCAAATCTGTGCTCAGGCTACACTGTGCCTTCAGTTTGGTCACTTGCTTAATTTAGCTGTGCAGAGGCATGTGTTGCTCATGTGGCTTGCATTTGCATCACACCTTTAATTGCTGTCACCCTCCTTGTTCAAATTTGTTTAAATCAGTCCATTGAGCCATTTGTAAACTCATATTTTCAGAATTTTACCATCAACTAATTTTTTTCAAGTAGTAACACTATCTCCGTACAAAAATATATGGTGTATTTTGTTACGATAGGATAAGCCTTTGACCACTAATTACTCTATTAGTACATAATTTTTGGAATGCAAAATTGATGTTATTAGATTTTGATTCAAAAGTACTTATGATTTGTATCACAACATAGTAATATTTAGTCAAACCATTGTCCTAAATAAAAAAATTACCATATATTTTTGAACAGTAGTAGATTTTTAACAATATTACCCACTAGTAATGTATGTTGATGAAAACATTATGGGTTTATGTGGAACACCCATTGACATTGTGTGAGTATGTATGTTGGATGTTTGCTCCAATTAGCACAATGAAATTATTGAACCAATCAACCAACAATTGGTTCCTAGAAGTTTTTTGTTGGCTCTGCTCAATAAAATGCATGTAGAGAATTTTATCCCTGTTAGGTCTAATTACATTTCACACAAACTTGTGGTTCATAATTGTTTTATGATTGTCAAATTTTCTCTATATCATCTAGCAAAAGAATCCTATAGTGTAATGTTTACATAACCATGCCACCGTTTGAGTATGGCTACCATATACTGCATCTATTTAGGCAACAATTTCGTAGACCAAGTAGTTTTGAAACATAAGGTGGAACACAAATAAAAAAACATCACATTGATTTGGCCCCTCCTTACAGACAATACGTTCATTTATCAGTTATTTTTCATAGCAGCTACCCCCATGAAAATGAAAGAAACGTGATAGGTTTGTGAGATCAACAAGTGGGCCTGGCATGGTGACCATACATAGGTTCGTGAGATCAACAAGTGGACCTGGCACACTGGAAATGGTGGTGGCTTATAGAATGGTTTTGGAAAACTTTGCAAATAACAATCTGGTTCTCTGAATTTGTTTTGTAGAATTTTTTCGACTAAGCGAAGTAGCATTTGTGTAGTTTAATATAAACTTATATGGCTAGCTAAATGGACAAGGTTCTAAGTCATCTGCCACTCTGATGACCATACATTGTTCATTGCTTTTGCAGATCCGCCTCCAGTTAGAGACGCTATTAGCAGAAAAGGCACGGCTAGCACATGAGAACTCTGTATATGCTCGAGAAAACCGATTCCTGCGAGAAATAGTTGAGTACCACCAACTGACTATGCAGGATGTCATATATGTAGACGAAGGCATCGAAGAGGTCACTGAAGTGTACCCTACACAAGTATTACCCCGTACTGGATCAAGCGTTGGTCGTGCAGCCACTCCAGCTACACCTGAACCTGCTGCATCATCAACATCCATCGTTGTACCAGAATCTTGCTCTGTTGTACCAGCTTCTCCAAAGTCCCTGTCGCGGGCTTCCTCTCTGAGCAATTGAGCAATAAAGCAAGCCTGCTGCCTCCCAACCATCGCAGAAGAGCAACAAGGTGGTTGGTGGTGGGACGGTACATTTTATACTGCCATTTTTCATGTAATCAAGTACCCACGGTTGTCATGCCTCTGTGTTGTTGCTACTGAGCTCTGGCCAAATGTCAAGAACCGTGTTCGTGCTTGGGATGCTCGTACTGGCTGTGTAACTTATACATACATACGTTGACTATTTCGCATCTTCAATTCTGTTCTGTTTTTGTATCAGTGCCTAATTTATTTTTCTTGCTGTCCCAGTTCCTATGATAACGGTGTTTGCATGAAATCTGGGTTGCAGTGAATTGACTTTATATGACAAACAATCATGGGACCAGATTATCGAACTATTCAATTTCAAAACCAAAGTGATTTAAAATCTCAAATGTGAAAAATACATTCATACAAACTCCCTCTGTTTTTATTTATAGTTTTGTTAGGTCATTTAACAAATAAATACGTCATCATTATATAACTTTTATGACCCAAGCATGATGTCGTCGTATTCATATTAAAAAATATGTTCTTATCAATACAGTTTTGTATCACACAAATGAAAACTAGGGAGTAATTGTTGGACAAAACTGTTGGGGATGTGACTCCGCCAAGCAGTGGAGAGAGAGGAAGAGAGCTCCGAAGGTCTATGAGAGAGATGACGGTACAAAATATGTGAGCAAGTGAGGAGTGTTCAGGTGAGTCCCCTCTTCTTAACCCCTTGGGTCATTTATATAGAGGAGGAAATGGGGTGACAATTTGCCCCCAAGCCCCTGGTGGGTACAATATTCATAAATAGACCATCGGGCCTTTACATGAGGCTTATTTACTCATTAGGCCGGGCCATTCTTCCAACAGTAGGCCCTTAGCTACTTCAGTTTGGCTGGTACAACAAAGTACAGTAGCTAAATATATAGGAAGTGACCCAGCCCTATCTATGACCTCGGCCGTGAGGAATGCCCTCATGACCACCCGCTCATACGCCTCGCTAAAAACTCCATTCGAAAACCCAGTGGGACAAAACAGATGGAGAAAAGAGCACGCACGTCTTGCGGGTCCACACATACATGACAACAATAATCCAGCTAGTGATTGACTTCGGTCTTGATGATGAAGTGGGTCTTTGGCGATGATGAAAGCAGAAACTTCGTCCCATAGGCTTTAGGGCCTTGGCTCCCGAGCGCTCGCATCTTCGGAGCCGGTTGAGCCTCGTCGTCACCTCCTACCGCGCCGCTGTAGCCGAAGCAGACGGTTCCTCTTCATTGTAGCCGAAGTATAAAACCCCTCTTCAGCGTAGAGTAGAGGAAGCAGTGCAGTCGACGTAGTCTAAGTAGAGGAAGCAGAAACGACGTTGCATTGGTCTTGCCGAAGCCAACAACCCCTTCAGGCCTCCGCTCGCGAGCTCCGGGCAAGACTTGTCTGCCAGGAGGTGCTAGTCCACCATGGTCCGCTATAGCCCCTCTTGCCCAGGGTTCGCAGTGGAGGCAGCAAAGGTGCTTTGCACGCAGTCGAAGCATCTGACATCGACGAGGGTGAAATCGAAGTAGTCGTCGCCGAGGTAGCGGTCGAGCCCCTCGAGCCGAACTGTGTCAATGAAGACGAAGGCGAAGTAGTCGTCGCCGAGGTAGACGTCGAGCCCCTCGAGCCGAACTGTGTCGACGAGGATGAAGGCGAACTAGTCATCATCGAGGTAGACATCGAGTCCCTCGAGCTAAACTGTGTCAACGAGGACGAAGGCAAAGTAGTCATCGCCGAGGTAGACGTTGAGCCCCTCGAGCCGAACTGTGTCGACGAGGATGAAGGCAAAGTAGTCGTCGCCGAGGTAGATGTCGAGCCCCTCGAGCCGAACTGTGTCGACGAGGACGAAGGCGAAGTAGTCGTCGCTAAGGTAGATGTTGAGCCCCTCAAGCCGAACTGTGTCGACGAGGACGAAGGCGAAGTAGTCATCGCTGAGGTAGAGGTCGAGCCCTTTGGGCACCTTCATCTATTCTGTAAGCTTTCTATGGGCTGCACAAATATAACTTCATTTTTCCATCCAATCCAGAGTTATGAATTACATAGAAATAAAGCAGGCCTTTCATGGCTTTTCTGCGTAATCGCACTTGGCGTTACGATTTACCTTCAGCCTTTCGTTCGAGAGGTAATCGTTTTTCATTTCTACGAATACCTTCGGCCTTTCGCTCGAGAGGTTTCATTTTTCATTTCTATGAATACCTTCGGCCTTTCGCTCGAGAGGGTTTTGTTTTTCATTTCTACGAATACCTTCGGCCTTTCGCTTGAGAGGGTTTCGTTTTGCCCTTTGGAATTTTTTGCCATTTTGTACGCACTTGGCATTGGCATGCCATGAAATGCAACGTGATTGCAATGATTGCATGTATGAAATGAATGAATGAATGAATGAATGTATGGATGTTTACTATTGCAATGAGAGTAAAGACAAAGGGTTAGCGAGACAAACAAGGCACAACCTTCGGTTGGGTCCCACTTTCTTAATGTGATGAGAGCCCCATGAGTTAACTAGAATCAAGCAATACCGAAGCTCAAATAGAATTCTAGGAGACCAATTTGATGAAGTGTGATAGATAGGGAAAACTGATTGATATGGCATAGCCATTTCCGAGTCAATGATGGACTGAGATAACCGAGGTTCCATATAGAACCCTTACTTCGGGGGGAAAACCAATACCTCGAAGGTAGAAATACTTGGTGAGGAGAGTGATCATATTCATTTCACGGTTAAGCAGGCAATGGATGCCGTTACACTGAAAGTAAGGACGGACCATGACCGCTTATCATGGGTGTTGCAGCCCCTTTCGACGATGACAACACCCCTTTTGAAACAAAGGGGTAGGTTGCTTCGGCGCTGAGAGCCCCTCTGTTTTCTTGGGACAATCTTGTTTCAGTTTTAAATCAATAAGGCCGCAATCAGATCTACTGAGTTGTGCAAATAATACTTTGGTGAGCATGTGAGGACTGGAATTGAATTCTCCGAAGCCCCCAAAGCAGCGCCGTTGAGGCCCATAAACATGGATATGCCGAAGGCCAATTACGAGAATATTCTAAAGCCCGATGCCGAAGTCCAGTTAGAAGAATACTCCGAAGCCTGATGCCGAAGCCCACTTACGAGAATACTCCGAAGCCTGATGGCAAAGCCCAATTACGAGAATACTCCGAAGCCTGATGCCGAAGCCCAATTACGAGAATACTCCGAAGCCTGATGCCGAAGCCCACTTACAGGAATACTTGAAGCCTGATGCTGAAGCCCAATTACGAGAATACTCCGAAGCCTGATGCCGAAGCCTGATGCCGAAGCCCAATTACGAGAATACTCCGAAGCCTGATGCCGAAGCCCACATACGAGAATACTCTGAAGCCTGATGCTGAAACCCACTTACAAGAATACTCCAAAGCCTGATGCCGAAGCCCAATTACGAGAATGCTCCGAAGCCTGATGCTGAAGGGTGAAAAACCAATCTCGTGAAATCCCACCGAGATGAATACAAAGGTTACAAAATTAACCTCTGAAGGTATTTCTTGCTGAGATGAAGGTATTCCTCGTTGGCTGACGAAGGTATTCCTCGCTGCCTCCGAAGGTATTTCTGGCTGGCGAACAATGGTATTTTTCGATCGACAGTGTAAGAAAAAATCGACGGGGATCTTTTTGTACAAAGGTGTGAGAAAACCGACGAAGATATTTTTTGTACGAAGGTATAAGAAAACCAACAAAGATACAAGAAAACCGACGAAGGCACTTGTTGTGCTAAGATTGATGTAACTGACTGAAGGTATTTTCAAAACTCGATGAAGGCATTCCATAAGTGCAAGAATACCGATGAAGATATAATGTTGATTGAAAGTTTAAAAGGACCGTCGAGGGTATTCCATGAATACAAGAGAACGACGAAGGTATTCTTTGAACGAAGGTACCTCTTACTTGAGCATCAAAAAGAAAACCCGATGAAGGTATCTTTGGATCGAAGGTATAAAACTTGACGAAGGTACTCAAGAAAATGACGAAGGTATTTTTGGACCAAAGGTATAAAAATCGACGAAGGTACTCAAGAAAATGATGAAGGTATTTTTTGGACCGAAGGTATAAAAACCGAAGAAGGTAGTCAAGGTACTCAAGAAAACGACGAAGGTATTTTTGGACCGAAGGTATAAAAACCAACGAAGCTACTTAAGAAGATGACAAAGGTATTTTTTGGACCGAAGGTATTAAAACCAATGAAGATACTCAAGAAAATAACGAAGGTATTGTTTGGACCGAAGGTATAAAAACCGACGAAGGTACTTAAGAAAATGACGAATGTATTTTTTGGACCGAAGGTATAAAAGCCGACGAAGGTATTTTTGTTTTCGATCAAGAGATTTGGTAAAATTAGAAGATGGCTGAAAACAATTCATGCTTGACCCCAAGAAAAGATTGGTGAAGACATAAGAAGACCGAAGGTAATTTTTAGCTTCTTGCTTGTGACAAACTAATAAAAAACCAACACTGAGTTGACACCAAAAGGCACAAATGAAGGGTAAGGCACAACTACAAATCAACACCGAAGGGTAAAAAATGAACTCTACGTCAGCGATGAAGGGTGAAGACAGACAAAGGTATTTTCGCGACCAACTTATCTGATGGCCAAAGGGTAAAAAATCAACCCGAAGTCGCCACCGAAGGGTAAAAATCTATTGAGTTACTGCTAGATGGTAAAAATAAACTGAGTCTTGAGTCACCGTCGAAGGGTGAAAAACTGATTCCGAAGGGTAAAATCAACCCCGAGTGAGCAATGAAGGGTGAAAAATTGATTCCGAAGAGGTAAAATCCATCCCCGAGTCAACACCGAGTGTGAAAAATTATTCCGAAGGGATAAAAACCAACCCCGAATCAACACCGAACGGTGAAAATTTGATTTCGAAGGGGTAAAAACCAACCCCGAGTCAACACCGAAGGGTGAAAAATTGATTTCGGAGTGGTAAAAACCAACCCCGAGTGTGAAATATTAATTCCGAAGGGGTAAAAACCAACCCGGAGTCAACACCGAAGGGTGAAAATAATTCAAAATCACTGCCGAAGGGTCAAACCAACTGACTCAAGAAATCCCACTGAGATCGAAGGGTGAAAACCTATGAACAGAAAGAAAGCCGACGAAGGTCGTCTCATCCGAAGGTACTTCGCACCTCTCTTTTCTCTCTTCAGTTTTTTTTCTCGAGCCAAACACACGATTGGCGCCAAACTGTTCGGGATGACTCCACCAAGCAGTGGAGAGAGTGAGGAAGAGAGCTCCGAAGGTCTATGAAAGAGATGATGGTACAAAACATGTGAGCAAGTGAGGAGTGCTCGACTTAGTTCCCTCCTCTTAGCCCCTTGGGTCATTTTATATAGAGGAGGAAAGGGATGGCAATTTGCCCCCAAGCTGTGGCAGAACCACCTGAATTAATCCGGCTCAAGCGCGCTAACCATCACCACAAGGGCAATCAGGGCTAACTCGCACTTCAAACGGAGTAATCCATTGGTCTGTTAGGTAACCTCTTGATACAACCACGGTTTTGCCGATCGAAACCACACATACAAAGTACTCACACGAAGTTGAGCCTAGAGGATACAACATTCCACAAATTTTACATCACAGGGTTCATCATAAATTATTATTACAATTGAGTTCGAATTCGTAAAACAAGGTACTTCAGAGTTCAATGCAGCGGAAAATAGAAAACAACGATAACTACTCGACGATACATGATGCCTCGATGAAGCCCGTACGAGACATCACTTGGCATTATCATCATTGGCCGGGGACGCATCCCATTCCACCGACCAACCAGGAGGAAGAGTACACGGCCAAGTCAAACTAGCGATCATGTCCTTAAAAGTATCACCTGAAAATAAGCCACAAGCAAGGCTGAGTATACTAATACTCAGCAAGGCTTACCCGACTAGTGGAATATACTTAGCCGACTCCTAGACATGCAAGGCTTTTGGCTTGAGGGGTTTGTTTTGCCGAAAAGCATATACAAGTAGGTCCTTACTTTCAAATTTTAGCTCCAGATTCTAGTTTCCTTAACCATTCTAGGTAAGCAACTATCCAATATCATACATGGTGGAAGAATTAATTTGCATCCAACAAGATTAATCATCATCATTGTTCCTCTTCTTACTCTATGTGGTAAAAGGGTCAAGAAGTCTCAATAACCGCGAGAAACGGACGATTCGAATCGAATTTCTTAACCTTGCAAGGGAAACCTAAACACACGTCACGTGGTTACTCCCAGAGTCACACGTGTAACTTTTCCCCTTTCTTCCCGGGTTGTGGATCAGGGCCACCATCCGAGACTACAGAGCCCGGCTCTGTACCCACCATGTGCGCGCATGGAACCGAAGTTGAGAGGGTGGGATGTTTTCCACTTGCCGGTCCGATCAGGTACTTAAGCTTACTAATTACCATATTCTCGGCATGTGGTTAGTACGTTCAAAGACTTAACCACCACTACCACACACTGCGGCCTTAGCGTTTTTCACTAAACAGACGATACATCAATCATCAACTTGAACATCGCACCATAGCCACGTCCGTCGACCTTATGATTGCAGCATGTAGTAAACATTCAACTCCTATATTCTCACGAGTGACTGGAAATCACTCGACTTTTACCGAGTCCTATTAGCATAGCATTCTATCGAACCTTACATCTAGTGTTCAGAGCATGGGTACCTAGGATCATGCAACTAAGTTTTCATTCAACTCCTATAAACTTAATGCACAAGTAAAATAGATTAATAAGTTGCATAATTTTAGAAAAATAGGGTTCATGCTCCGGGGCTTGCCTTCTTGGGTAAAGTTAGCTTGGGGCTCGTCCGAACTTTGGTTCGGGTCTTCGAAAACCTCTGTTAGATTCACTTGAGCTTCACGCTGCTCACTCTCGGATGCGGGCACCAGCTCGTAAGTTCCGTCGGCGAGAGTAGTCGATTCTATATGAATGCACAAGTGTAAGTTGTAGTGAGGGTACGTGATATTTATTTTCTTCACGATAAAGTTGCAGTCCACAAAAATATAGATTTGGTTGTAAAGTTACTTAGTTACGATTTCTTGGGCAATCTTTAACAGAAGGGGTGGTGTTATATTGAAATTTTAATTTTCGCAGTATCAGCATGGATTAAGCACAAACACTGATCTATGTAACTTCTGGTGATGCAATTTTTATTCAGAGTATGTTATGCAGACATAAGACTTCTGTAAAAATTTCAGACATTTTTATGTATCAGAATAATTATGAAAAATGTAATACATAGCCACTGCTAGATCCTAGTTATTTTTATACAGAACAAACCATGCAATTATTGATGCCAAAAATTTTACAGGGAGTTAACCTATCCACATATATGTTACTGTAAATTTTTCATATTTTATTGTGCATGATAAAGAGCATAATAAATAGGACGAGCTACACTTATGTTAATAAAGATTAATTTGTACAGGATGTTCTACAAGGTTTCTGTATATGAAACTTTTTATACAGCATAAACTAATCCAAAGTATCCGGTAGTAAAAAGATGAACAGTTTCCAAGCATAGAAACTAATTATTTGAATTAGTGCATTTTTCCTACCACAAAATTATATAAATAGGTTACAGAAAGGAAAAAGTATCTAAACTTTTTCTTTAGTATTTAGGCATCAATATAATAGGTCTAGAAAAGTTTCACAACATGAATCATAATATAACAGCAGGTACAAATTAGTTCTATTATTTCATGGCATAAACAAAGTTTAGCAAAACGTTTAGCTACAAGTGGGTTCTGGTCCTAAACTTTTTACACTAGCCTACACATCAAGAAACTAACCTACTGTCTAAAAATCAGATTCAGAACTGGTCTACAACAGTGGGTACAAATAAAGTCTATTACACCTTCCATTTAATCTAGAGAAAAATATAGCAAGCAACTAAAGAAATGCATCTAACAAAAGTTGTAGATCTTCTTCAAAGGATTACAGAACAGTTGAGTTTGTATTTTTCCGATTTTTCTACGATTTTATATGAATTTTACAAGTTCACTGTTTTTGAATTTAAAGTTTAAACACAGGTTTGCAGATATGCCCCTGGAAACTTGCGTGCAGACCCTTTTAAAGATTTTAATCGTTGCAATTGGGTCCCTAGGTGGCGCTGGCACGGCGGCCGACCAAATTCCGGCGAGGGGGCTCATCGGCGGCGAGGGAAAAAGGGTCGGGGAGAACCAGGGAGATGAGAGCTACCTTGTGGTGGCCTTGGTCGGGGTTGGGGGTGGCCGGAAAGGGCTCGTCGGCGTGGAGCAGGGGGGTGGCGGCGGTGCGGCACGTCGGCGACGGTGCTCCGGCGGGGTTGGGGCAGCGCTGGCGGGTCGGGAAGCTCCGGTGGGGTGATGTAGTCCCGTTCCGAGCCTTGGTTCGGGCGGAGGAGGGCCGGAGGTAGGGTGTGCACGGCGGTCAGGGGCGGCGGCGGCGGAGGCGGCGCTCCGGCGGGTCTTGGCGGCGATGGGCGGGGCGGTGAGCTGCGGTAGGGCGGTGTGGTGGTGGTTGGCGACTCAGCTCTGGCAATAGGTGGCCGGAGAGGTGAGCTCCACGGCGGGCTCCTTACGGCGGCGGCAATGGCAGTGGCGGTGGCGTTCTGGTGGGTCGGGGCGCGCGCGAGCGGCTTTGTGCTGCCTTTTATAGGCTGTAGGAGGGAGAGAGAGGGCTGGGTGACGCTGGTGAGGGGCGGCACGACGGGGTTGCATTACTGGGCGCGGCGGGCGGCGAGCAGAGCCGGCGCGGCGTGCGGCGGGCGCGGCCAGGGGATTGGGCGCCGGGGATTTAGCGTGGGGAGCGGAAGATCTCACGGCGCGCGGTTGGGCGAGCAGCTGCAGCAGCTGGCGTGCCGGGCGGCGAGCGCGACGACTGGTGGGCGCAGCGGGGGCTCAGGCACGGCGCGGCTTGTCCATTGGGCGCGGCGACGGCGGCGAGCAGAGGCGGCGACGGCGTCGCGCGCGTGGCACGCACAGGTTGGGCAGGGATGCGGCGTGGGGAGCAGCACAGCTGGTCGGGCGGGGCTTGGCCGGCCATTGGCTTGTTGCGGCGTGGGCGGCAGGCATCGCCAGCCAGGTGGCCAGCGGCACAGCTGGTCGGGGGGGCTTGGCCGGCCATTGGCTTGTTGCGGCGTGGGCGGCAGGCATCGCCAGCCAGGTGGCCAGCGGCGACTGCGCGGCGGCCGGGGGGTGTCGGGCGAAGCAGAGAGAAGGGAGGGACTGAAAGTGGAAATAGAAGAAAAGGCAGGGGCTGGTTTGCAAATTCAAATGTTTCTCAAATTTTTGTGTTGCAACTCAAAAATCTCTGAACATGAAAGTTGTTCAAAATAAAAAGTTCTACAAGTTTTGTTTCAGGCCAAAGTTCATTTGAGTTCTAGTTTAGAAGTTATTTTAAAAACTCAAAAAGTATATTTCGGAGGGCACGTCATTTCCTGGGCAAAATTTTTTATTCTCTCCTAGGCTTCAACTAGATTTTTGTTTATCCTGTCATCGATGATGTGACTATTAAATTTCGCAGCCAAGTGCTTTGATGTGAAAGTTATTCAATTTGTTCGATTAAGTACATGTACTTGTGCACATATATACATCTATTTTCAATTCAAAGCAAAACCAATTTATAATTCATTTCTTTGTTTTGTAATTTAAACACCTGAGGTGTCACACAAGCCCTTGGTGGGTACAGTATTCATAAATAGACCATCCGCTAAGCAGTGGAGAAAGAGAGGAAGAGAGCTCCGAAGGTCTATAAGAGAGATGACGGTACAAAATATATGAGCAAGTGAGGAGTGTTCAGGTGAGTCCCCTCTTCTTGACCCCTTGGGTCATTTATATAGAGGAGGAAATGGGGTGACAATTTGCCCCCAAGCCCATGGTGGGTACAATATTCATAAATATACCATCGGGTCTTTACATGAGGCTTATTTACTCTTTAGGCCGGGCCATTTATATAGAGGAGGAAAGATGGTGGCAATTTATCCCCAAAACCCTGATTATAAACTTGTGAATTGCGCGCGTATTGCGGGCGCCCATAACTTTTTCTGTTCATTTCTGGGTGTGGGTGCGTGGGGGGGGGGGGGGGGGGGGGGGGGGGCGTGCTCTTTTTTAGGAAGCAAGGTTGGCTGATGGGCTAACTCTATGCTAACTTTGTTTCTACTGGGTGGGTTATAACTTATTTGTTAATTAATTATCAATTTGAATTACGCAATTTGTGGATTTAGTAGATTCACATTCCTGGTTATATCATAATGAAATATAGGAGTTCTTTACAAGGAATTTTAGATTTGTTGAGGTAGTAGCTATCAGCTTCATAGTCTAAGATAGAAATATAAAATATACATATAGTTATTCTAGCGAAGCAAATAACTTCTGCAAGGGGCTTGTCTTAGTCCACAAAAGAAGTGGAGATGGCCTGTAATAGTATAATGTAAGAAGTATTAGTACTATAATTAAGTTAGAGATGTTGCAAAAATAATAAAATCTGAATATGGTGATCTAACGGTTGTTGATATAGAAACTTACCAAGAAGTTAGGATCCCTGCCAGATTTGGTGCTGGAGCAACATTGCTGGCATCATTAGTAAAATGGTTGTTAGGAGGTATTTTGGAAGAAATAACATACTAATAAGTAAATCTAATTACCTACAAATCAATAGAAAAATGTAAATCGATAGAGATGTCCATGCTAGATCTGCATGTAAATCTACAGTGGCAATAAACAGTGAGTGGAGAATCTGGAAAAGACGCAAGACCACATGATACGGAATTGGAGTAAATTGTGGGACACATGCAAAAGGTCATCTGAGTAAATTGCAGGACATGTGCAAGGTCATCATAGGCCAAGAAGCCTTATATGGCAGGTCGTATATAGGATCGACAAGACAAGAGAATGCACAACATTTTCACACTTGGAACATCAATAGCTGCAAGTAAGCAGTGAAGCGTGTTGTCGGTGGTCATACAAAGGACAAATATTTTTTACGATTTCACACTCTTTCATATCTAGCTGGAGGTAAGTAGTGGACAAACGGAGGAGGAAGGACACATTTTTCAATGGTTTCATACCTAGAACAGGCACAAAGTAAAGAATATGCATGCTATAAAGAATCAATGGAAGCTCCATAGGAGGGTGAAGGAGTCCAGCATTCTATAAAAAAAGATGGAATTATAATGTTTATGTGATACCTGCACATGATTCAATAGCAGATAATCTTGAAACATTGCTGAGATGTATAGGAAGCAGAATCTTCATGATTCACATAGCCTGGATATGATCATACCTTGAAATCTTCATGTTGATCCTTTTGAAATAGCAACCTAACTCCCCCCTGCATTTGGAAAGAAACAAAAAGTCCACATCGCATCAGAAACCCATTTGAATTTAGTGATTATGGTAATAACAGAGAAATGAAATGATAATATAAGGATATTACAATTTACAATAACTCGTCACACGAAGAGCACTAACCTGTTTGTTAGAGGTAATCAGTGTATAGCCAAGTTTGTTCACTGATTCGTGGGAAAGCTACATTTGCTTTTCCAAATTGCCATACCACTTGGACTATAATCTAGCTCTATTTCCAATTTTCCAACAATTTATTTACTGACAACTTGGTCAATTCTCAGACCATGAAGGAGCAAGTTGCTCTCCTCCACCTTTGTACAGCCACTGTTTACCTTGTTGGACTTCGCTTCCAATAACATGTAACCAAGATTCGGGTGTCCTATTGCATCAGTAGAAGGTAGCAGAAATTATAAGGTATATATATATATATATATATATATATATATATATATATATATATATATATATATATATATATATATCTACTAAATCTAACCAGTGAAAACTAAGTTGTCTGTCGCAGAACAAACACATGGTCAGCAGGTAAGAAACTGGGCATATATGCAAAATTAATTTCACAAAAATGCACATGGTGATGCATGAGCATATAAAATTTATGGTCAAACTCGACTTTGTTTGTGAGACATGAAATTGACAGAGAGCAAACAAAAAGGAAAAAAAAACATATACCTTGTTTGCACTTTTCTTCATTATATCTTCACTCTTTGCCAATTTCATACCTTAGAAATAGAGTCAAGCTCAATCTTAGAATCTTACATGCTTGTGCATCATTTACCTCCTCTATATGTATGGATTTTTTTTCTTTAGAATTTTTCAAAACATACAAACATAGTTTTCAGTGGGGTTTTCAGGATTCCACCGAATGGGTTTCTTCCATCGAATATTTTTCCCTCTTGTTTTGCAGTTATTCTAGCCATAAACTTGAGAAATGGAGACCAAACTAACACCAACCATCCTTAGTAAAGCAGTAAAATTGGTTGGTACGAGCTAAGAATTGCACTGAATGATTACAGCGCGAGTTCTCGCAGCCAAAAGATTTGGCGGGTGGTGTCAAAACAGTATTAAAAGATATTTAGATAGCATATCACTATGACTGTACTACTAAATTAAAAGATTAATAGGACAGCTAGATCTAACCTTTAATCTCCACTTTAGGTCATCGAACTCAGCATCCGTCATGATGGGGGTTGCCAGCGACATATGCCATGGAGGCTTCCAAAAGCCTTTGCTCATCCGGGCCTAACCAAAAACAAAGGAACATTGATTAGTAAAATTAGCATGATCAAATCATTCCCATGCATCAGAGACGAACAAAATTAGGTGGGCTTCTTGTCGTAGTAGAACGCCTAAACACCAGGAGCAGCAAATACCTCGATTCAATTCAATTCAATTCACCACCGGGTATAAGTAAAAGTAAAAAAAAATGCGCGGGTCGAGGCGGGTATGGGGCGAGGGCGTGCCTGCAGCGCCTGGAGGAACCTGCTCCATCTCCCCGATGGTCTTCTTCTGCTTGCGGTCGATGCTGCAGTAGGGGAGCACGTTGCTGGCCACCACCTCGTCGTCCTGCTGCTGCTGCACCTGGCCCTGCGCCTCGTCCTCGGCGGCGTGAGCCCGCCACCGGCCGCGGCAGGCGCGGGGGCGTGCCGGCACCGCCGCCGCCGTTGTCAAGACGCGGCACCTCGGGGAGGTGGACGCCGCGGCGGCGGCGGCGCGGGGCGAGCGGCGGAGCGCTGCGGGGAGGCGGCACGGCAGGGAGAGCCGCGCGTCGGAGGCCATGGCGGGCGAGGCTCTTGGCGGACGCGTCGCCCCGGCGACGCGGAGAAGGGAGATGACGGGACCTCCCGCGTGACCCCGTCGCCACCGACGTTGGTCCTCGACTTTGGTCCTCAAGGACGCGTGAGGCGCCTGGCGCGCCGGTGCCCAGCGCGAGGAGGTGCGGCACCAGCAACGCCGCCTGGCCGGCCGCGGGCGAGAAGCAACGGCGCCCGTCTGGCCGCGAGCGGGGAGCGACGGCCGCCGCTTAGCCGGCCGTGGGCGAGGACCTGGGGCGCAGGGCCGGCCGCGCGCGCCGCCTGGCCGGACCGGCCTCGAGCGCCGCCAGGCCGGACCGGCCGCGGGCGGGGAGCGACGGAAGGCCGGCCGCGAGCGAGGAGCCTATGGATATGAAGATTTAGCCTCCACAAACTAGATGGAAGAGGGCATACTTAAAGATTTTGGAGGTTACCGACGAGCCATAACCCCGGTGGCGGCAGAGAGCTGAATGCAGCAGATCGAAGACCGGAGTTCCCCTCCTGGCATGAGCAGGAAGAAGAGCACAAGCTGCGCCTGCGGGAAGCGAAGCGCGAGGCGAAGGTGGAAGGGAAGCGAGACGCGGCGGGAGGAGCTGGAAGAAGCGAGACGCGGCGGGCAGGAGCGCGTGCAAGAGGTGGGAAGTAAAAAAGGGGACACCAGTAAATGGAAGGGAAGGAGGAGGGGGCTGCAAACAAGAAAAAAATTCGAAAAAAATTCGGTGCAGATGGGCTGCAAACTCCATGCTGTGCAGCCCCACCTCGCATGGCCTACGCGTGGACACCGCACGCATCCAAGGACGTGGCTCCATGCTTCAGAGTGAGGGCGCGGCTCGGTGTCTCAGTGGGCTTGGCTCCAGGGTCAGCAGCCGGCATATCGTGGTCGGGTTCAGAGTTCAGAATAATTCAGATTTCCACCTCCATCATTTGCCGTTGTCGCTGTCTCTCTCGTCTCCCGCGGCCGCCGCCGCCTGCCGCATCCGCCTCGCCTTCATCGTTTTCCCTTGAATACTGCACGACCTCCTAGTGTTTCAGTCTGCCGCCACCCGCAGTATTCCCCTCCGCGTTCGTCATCTTCCCTCGGCTCCGAGGAGCGTCTTGGAGGAGGAAGATGACAGATGAATCAGGAATCAGGATGCGAATTTGGTTGTTTAACTGAAGTCTCTTACGATGTAGTGAGGATACGAGGATAAGCAGGCTGAACATATATTCAGTACTGCAACCAAATTTGCCAGCCAATCTTCCGAGAAGAATCAATTAGAGGATCAGGTTCTCCTTGAAGATCAGCTTGAATGAAAATTGCTGTCATCATCGGTAATGCTTGGGCTGCCTTCATGATAAAAGTACCAATCCTAGTTCTAGTACTGACCACTGATAGAAATTAAAATGGATGAACAGTTTCGTATAGAACCCATATTACAGCAGCGCCGTCCCCAACCATGACTCGGCGCGCGAGCTCTAAGGCTCGAGTAGTGTCGACGTCGGACCTTTAGGCGACGACACTGCGGGCAACAACGGGTGGCTGACGATCGAGGCGAGGATAGCGGCAGATGAGGGATGCGTGCGGTGGTGGGCGGGACAGTAGACCGGTGCCTAGTAGACCGGTGCCTCCGTGTCTGAGAGTCGAGCTGCGCACAGTGAGGGAAAACAACCCCGGGTCACTCACGAGGGCGATGCAGGGGCGACCGCGCGTCCAGCCGCCGGTCCCTCCTCAACCACGCTCTACAACCGGCCGCGGCGGTGGCGGCCCATCCCCCAACCCATCAATATCTCCTCCTCCCCTTGTTTTCCTCCCCACTCTCACCCTCGCAAACTCTAGGTCGCTGGTCGCCCCTGTCCGCCGCCGGTGGCAGATCCATCTCCTCAAAGCCCGGATCTACGCATCCCTGGCTCGGGGGGTCTCCCTCGACGACGACTGCCTTGCCCCGGCCTTCCGTGGCTACATCTCGCCCCTTCTGCCGCCTGGTGTGCTGAGGCGAGGATGGGTGCGGACCCGGCTCCCGGCGGTCATCCACGCTGCCCCTGGCCGGCTTCCCTGGCCCTTCGCCCGCCCCTCCGCTGCCTTGTGTGTCGGGGGCACTGCCATAGTGCGGCGTTGCCGCCCGGCGGCCAGATCCGCGCCGCCCTACTGGCTAGGCACCCGCCCCATTCCTGGCGCTGGGGGAGCGGCCGGAGTGTGCCGCGGCCGTGCCCGGGCCTGGCGCGGGGGCTTGGTGCTCCGCCGTCATGTTTGGTCGGGTGGCTAATACACCCATGGGTGGAGGCGCCCTCTGCTGCCGATGGGGTTCTCCGGTCGGCGGTCTGCCGCGATCCGTATTGTGGCGACACTCCTCAGCCCGTGGCAGATGTTTCTGATGGCAGCGGTGTATTCTGGGGAGGGAATGGGGAAGGGGAAAGCCTAGGGTCTGCTTGCGGGCCACTGACGGCGACGCTCTCGGGCGCCGTTTTATCTTATTGAAGGCGTCATTCCCCTTTTCCTTTCTCTCTGATGAGTTTTCCGGGTGAAAACCTTGACCTTATAGGTCGGATGACGATGTCACTAGTGGCGTCGCCCCCCTCCTTTGAGGTGTCGTTTTGGATGCTCTGCAGGATGTCGCTGCCATCACTTCAGGGATTGTTGCCAAACGCCGTCCCCGCTTATCTCTGGCTTGTCATTGTCGTGACGGTGGTCGTTAGCTCTCCTTAGGAGTTTCCTCTTTTGCGTCTATCTTCGCTTTGATTCGGCCACTTCGTCCAGGTTGCTCAGGTCATTGTCATCTAGCGAATGCTTGGCCGCCCCTCTCTATGTTGGCAGATACTTTGCTGCCATTGATTGCTTGGTCTAGCGGATGCTTTGCCGCCGCCGTCGTGTTGGTCGTATCGCTTCGGGCGGATGCTTTGCTGCCTTGTTTCTGTTGTTTGGGTGGATGCTTTGTCATCTATGCTTAGAGACCTTTGGCAACCTTGTTGTGGTGGTATCTTTTAGCAGGTTCAGATGTTTGGGCGTATCTAGGTTTGGTGGGTTTGAGTATGTTTTCTCCCGTGTTATTCTTGCTGTTGTTGTGTTGGGTCGCCTATCACTAGCTTGGTGGTGCTCTGTAACTACCTTAATAGCGTATGCCTATTAAAATTTATACTGGTCGTATTGCTTTTCTCTTAATAAAATATGTACTAAGGTACGTTCTAAAAAAAAGTCGAGCCGCGCCCGGGGTGACCGGCGCCGAGGAGTCGAGCCGCACGCAGGGGATCCTCGTGAGCCGAGCCGAGCTAATGTTGGAGTGACTGGAGGTTAGCGTCCGATCCCTGAGATATCCACGCGGCGTTCATGCACGGTGGGTATGCACGGAGCGGGTTTTGCAGCCCGTCTGCAACCAATTTTTTTTCCGAAATCTGAATTATTCTGAACTCTGAACCCCACCACGGTGTCCCGGATGATGAGCCTGGAGCCAAGCCCACTGAGGCACCGAGCCGCGCCCTCACTCTAAAGCATGGAGCCACGTCCTTGGATGCGTGCGGTGTCCACGCGTAGGCCGTCCGAGGTGGGGCTGCACAGCATGGAGTTTGCAGCCCGTCTGCACCGAATTTTTTTCGCGTAGGCCGTCCGAGGTGAGGCTGCACAGCATGGAGTTTGCAGCCCGTCTGCACCGAATTTTTTTCAGTAATGCTTCGTATAGGGCGTCCGACGCCGGCTACTTCCTCCAGTCGGACGCGTGGTGCAACGTGATCCACATCTTTTTCCCACTGCTGTTTTCTCTTCACTTGCTGCTCATTTCTCTCATCCACCGCTCCTCTGCTTCCTTCTCTTCTCTGCTTCGTTTCTAGTTGGAAGTTATCTTTTCCACAATGTTGCAACGGTTGTTCTGGAATATCTAAAAGTTGATCTGCGATGTTACAAAAATTTAGGTGATCCTGCGGTGGATCATTGTTGGGATTAGCTTTATTTTTCATCTATGTTGTGGTACATTTATTCAGAAGTTTCAACTACCGGTGATATTCAATGTTGCAAGCACTTGTTCAAAGAAGATGTGAATTGTTGCGTGAAACATTTACACATATTGCAGTGATTTTCTTCAATGTATTCGAAGCTTGAACCAGAGCATTTTTTTTCGGATGTTACATGCAACATGGATTATATGTTGAAGTGGAAATTTTCCACTGTCTAACCGTTCGATACTAGCGTCCGGATCGGACGTCCGGGCGCTAGTAGCCGAATTTTTTCCGCAAACAGTGGCATGGAATGATAGAGGTGAGAAGCTGAGAAATTTCGCGGAAGGAACGTGTGTTTTTTGTTTCGCTGCTACCGGAAGCGGAAGGGCCCATGCAGCCTTTTTTTCCCTCCTAGGCCTCTGCACGCGTGCTTGAGCGGAGCAGTGGCAGTGCACAGTGGGAATTTTTTTAATATAAATTTGTACTGAAATTACGTAATAATGCACTAGTTCTGCGAATTGTCAAAACTGTCAATCGATTCATAACTACCTTTGGAGCATAACCGTTTCGAGCACAACCATAGGCTCCAACGAAATATAGATTTGGTCCGCCCGGTAGACGAAATTGTGATTTCGTCTAACAAGTCAACGATTTTCATGTCACATCAGCAGGCCCATTCATCGTATGGGCAGACAAGAACCAAATTTCGTCGCTCGGTTGGATAAACCTTGATATCGTCTGGTGGGCGAACGAAATTTGGGAAATAACTCCCGTGACCTACCTCCCTCTCTCCCTCTCTCCCTCTCCCTTCCCTCTCCCTCTCCCTCTCCCTCGCGTGCGGCCGGTGGGTCTGCCGGCGATCAGTCTCGGTGTTGCGCAGGAGCAGCGGGTGAGTGGCCGCGCGGCCGCTGGGCGGCGGAGCGGGCGGTGGGGGGCTGTGCAGCCGGCTTGGGCGGCGGAGCGGGCGGCGGTGGCCTGTGCGGCCGGCGTGGGCCGGTGGGGGCCAAGTGGCCGGTCGTGGGCGGCGCAGCCGGCGATGGGTGGCCGCAGCGGCTAGCGCGGCTCGCCGCGGCCGTCTAGGCCGGCTCGGCGGGGTCGGCGAGGGTGGCGCGGCCGCAGTTTTTTTTCATTAATTTCTTTTATTATAATAATGTGCGGTATTTAATGTTTAATATAAATTTAAGTTGAATTAGTGTTTACATTTTGAGTTAGATTAGGATTTAGATTTTGATTAGAGTTTGCAGATAATTTTAGTTTAAATTAGGGTTAGATGTAGAGATAGATTAGGGTGTAGATTCGGCTTAGAGTTGCACTTTTTTTAAAAAAAAAATAGGGTTTAGATCGTAGAATGTAGATTAGGTACGTGACATGTTTGATATGAAATGTAGTCAGGTTATTGTACAATGAACTATACTTTTGCAATGTATAACTTGTAGTCTAAATTCGTAGCAGGTGGTAGCCATGTCAAGCCTAAGTCAGATCAGGATATTTTATGGGATCGGGGAGATCGTTCATGGCCCGTCGGGCGTTGATTTGAGTTCGTTTCCTGATATCACTGTTCACCATCCGAACCCTGATGGTGCTAACATAAGGGATTTGAAAGATTGGTTCCTGGCGTTGTTTCAAATGGATGCAAACCTGTATTCGGTCACGGTTCAATGCCTGTATCTTAGAGATATTAATCCAATCATATATGAGCTGAGAGTTGCTGATCGAACATATAGGTGGAGGAAATGGGTAGAGTGGTGCAGGCGGTGCAATGTTCCGTTAACCATTCTAGTTTAGCCAACTCAAAAAGAGGTTTTCGGTGAGGCAAGCTCATCACAGCCATCCAAGAATGAGAGCGGTTGCTGTGGTGATGTGCCATTCGACCAATTAGAGATTAGAGAGGAAGGTGGCACTCAAAGGGAGGAAATTGATGTTGATGGTTTGGCTGATGGTGGAGAAAGAGTCCAAGGGATCGTTGAAGATCTAGAAGCCGTTGACCGCAATGCCATTGAAGAAGAGGACAACCTGAATATGGAGGACGACATGGACGATGAAGATGATGAAGAAGATGATAACATGGCCACACAGGCTCCTGTTCTTGAAGAATGGAATAGGCCAAATGTGTCGAGTATGGAAGCTATGGATAGGCATGAGTCTCGGTACCAATATGGTTGCAGCATGATTGAGTAGGACCAATTATTTCCAAATAAGCAAGAATTAAAGGACACGGTATCACGATGGGCGGTGACATCATTAAGAGAGGTGTTTGTCAAGGTTTCAAGCCCATCAAAATACAGTGTGAAGTGCAGGGCATCTGGATGCGCCTTCTATATATATGTATACAAGCCGAAGAATGAGATCCAATGGATTGCTTCTATAGTGCAGAATCACAGCTGTACGCTGCAGAACTTAGGGAGAAGGCACCATAACTTAACAACTTCTCTGGTTGCTAATGAACTATATAGTGAGATAATTGAGAAGAGGGACATGGAGTGCTTCTTTATCCAGCGAGCAGTTCAGAGACAATTCAAATATGAAATTACCTATCAGAAGGCTTGGTGGGCAAAACAGATTGCACTTGAGAAGCGTTGGGGCTCATATGAGGCATCATATTGCAACCTTCCCCGAGTGCTTGAAATCATCAAGGAAAGGAACCCTGGCACGTACACCGCATTCATGGAATCGGTTTACAATGGACAGCCAAGGGTGTTTAGACATGCTTTCTTATCTTTGGGCCCTTACATTACGTCATTCAAGCATTGTCGACCCGTGCTTTGTGTGGACGGGACCTTCTTGACGGGCAAGTATAAAGGGCAGATACTAACTGCAATTGGAGTTGATGCAAACCAACATATGCTTCCATTGGCTTTCGCCTTTGTTGAGAGTGAGAACAGGGAAAACTGGCTATGGTTCTTAGGCATTTTAAGGCAGATGTTGTGCAAGATCGGCGAAACGTTTGTCTCATTCATGATCGACATGCTGGCTTATTATCGGTTTCAAATCTTTGCAAGAGGATGCAGACGAGCTGCATGGTGCATGCGCCATATGGCGGCGGATTTCTATAACAAATTTAGAAGGAAGAAGCTGATGGATATGCTCAAGTTACTATGCTGCCAAAACTAGGAGGGCAAGTTTAATGCATTGTGGAAGGAGTTAGATGACCTGATTCGGGCTCACGTCGTTGAGATGAGCAAGAAGGCAGTGACAAATGAAAACCCTGGGGTGACACCTGGACTACCGCCACTCGGAGAAGGGCTAGATGCCAAACGTACGGTGGCAAAGGGGATAGAACATCAAGTGCTTCTCTCACTGGATACAGGTGGAGCCCAAGGAGAAGTGGGCATTGCTCTTTGACACATTAGGTGCAAGATGAGTAGTTGTTCAAGTTACCCGATTTCCCTAAGTCGAAGTTTCTGATTTCGTTTCGAATTGATGTTCAATTTTTGTGTTAGGTGGGGCATCATGACTTCGGACCTAGCAGAGGTTTAAAATTGGGTTATAAGAGGTTTGCGTGGTCCTCCTCTCATTGCAATCATAGAAGGTATGTTGTACGACATCATAAAATACTATCAAAGCGTCATGTAGCGGCAATTCTTCATAGCTCAACAGTGCAGACACCCTATTTCAACAAGAAGTACAAATGGCTTGAGAAAGCTGTTACTAAGGCATCACAACACATAGTGCTTGCAATTGGTATGCATGAAAACCGTTTTCAGATAACTGTGAGAGCCAAAGGAGGAGTAGGACGGGAGACAACCCTTGTGACTCATGAAGTAAACCTCGGACGACAATTTAATGGATGGGCGGAATGCACATGTAATAAGCCAAAGCTTTTACATGTTCCTTTGCTCACATGTGCTTGCCTCGCTATCCCAAGTTGAGTTTCGAGTATGTGGTACATCTCTCCCTTTTACTCGAAGGATAACGTCGAGCAAACATGGACTGATGAGTTTTATGGATTCATGGCATGTGGTGACTTTTCGATTTACAATACAGACCTTCCAATATGCCTTCCACAAATTCACATGCCTCGTCTGTCGGTGTTTTACCGCCACGCCCACCGAGGGATACCCCCGAGGTGGTGAGTTTGTAGGTAGGGTGTCGCCGAGATCAGGAACTCGAAAGTGCAAAGGAACACAAGGATTAGACAGGTTCGAGCCGCCGAGAGCGTAATACCCTACGTCCTGTGTGGCTTGTATTGCCTTTGATGATGATTGTCCCCGAGGGGGTCCCTGTCCGCCCTTATATAATCTGGGGGGATAGGTTTACATGGAAGTCCTAGTCGGGTACAAGCCCAGGAGTCCTCCCCGAGTACTTCTCGGGTAGTTTCGTATCGTGTCCGACTAGTTTCACTACTGTACGAGTAATCCTACTGCATTAGGAGTAGTTACAACAGATGTAGGGCGTGGGCCATATCCCATCCCGTATCCTAGGAGAAGTATGCCACGCGGACAGTCCCGTGTGCCCGGGTCTGACAAGCCCCCGAGCTCTTCGTAGTTGAGGACTGCAGGCGTCCGAGTACTTCTGAAGGCGTCTTCGAGTTCTCCCGAACTTCATCTTGAAGGTGTCCTCCGAGTACTTCCTTGGCTGCGTCGAGGCTGTGAGGTGCTCATGCCCCGAGTAGTTATCCAGTCTTCTTTATATCAGGTGCGATTAAACTCGCACTCCATATGGAGTAGCTCCCGTGCCTTAGGCTGACTCGCAGAATCAGGCTGAGGGTCAATTTAATCTTGAGTCTTCTGTCTTTATCTTCCAGCATATTTGAAAAAATAAGTCGCTGATGACACGTGTCCCGCAGCCCCCGAGCCTTGAATCCAAATCCCCAAGTTTCGGGATAAAGGATCCAAAGAATCGTGGCATGCAATATATAACGGTAAAGATTTGATGGTGAACATGGGCATATTGGTGTAGTAAATTTGAAAACCTCTTTTTTCGGGATAAATTCCCTGAAAAAATGGTGAAACAAACAACATCCCCAGCAAACATCCAAAATTACCTCTCAAATCAATCTTTGTGCCCTGAGCCAATGACTAAATAAGACCCCTGGGTAATAATTTGAACAAACCCCTTATTTCGGAATAAAATCCCTGAAATAATGGTTAACAAACATCTACCAAGATAAATCTTAAAAAGCCTCTTGGATCGGGTATTTGTCGAGTAATTGTTTAGCATCCAGTGTTGAAACATGAGAGCTGTCCCTTGAGGCGCACTGATTGCCTTGTCCCATCGATCCCCCGAGCCGAGGGGCCAGATGAGGATCATAGAATATACATAGCGGTCGGCGGTGTCAGCCCCCAAGCCCAGGCATCGAGCAAGTAGCCGCTGGTGCTTGAACTGTCGATGAAGCCATCTAGACGAAGTCGATCCCGACTAGGGTTGTAGTCAAGACAAGTAGTCGAATAGGTGTAGAACTAGTCGTAAACTAGTAAACTGCTTATCATGGGAGCGAGGCCCCTTCAATAACATAGTGCACAAGTCGAAAACTAGTAACATGTAACTGGAAATAAGGGAGCGAGGCCCCTTCAGCAAACTTGCGCGTAGTACCAGTCATAAACCAGTAAAACGGAGTTGTACTGGAAGTATGAGCACAAAGCCCCTTCAGTAACCCAAGAGGCTAGTCGGAAACTAGTAATTAGGTACTGGAAATATGGGAGTGAGGCCCCTTCAGCAAACTTGCGCGTAATACCAATCGTGAACTGGTAAAACGGTGTTGTACTGGAAGTATCAATCTCCAGGCACCAATAGAAGATGTCCCTGATTGATCATGGATGAAAACGACATAGATGATCAATATTCCAAGAATTTGGTACCTCCTGGCCATCAGGGTACTGTAAGCGATAAAATCTAGGGCCTGTAACCTTGTGCACAATGAAAGGTCCTTCCCATCGTGAGTTAAGCTTGTGTAGCCCGGTATCATCCTGGATTCATCGAAGAACCATATCTCCAACGTTGAAAGAGCATTGTTAAACGTTCCTGTCATGGTAACGACGAACTCCTTGTAAGTAGCGGGCCGACTGCAATAATACATTGCATCGGATTTCCTCAGCTGAATTGAGCTCGAGATGTCTTGTAGTGTCCGCCTCGCCTTCTTCAAACATCTCCAGTCGTGGAGACTTCCACATCACGTTAGATGGTAATATAGCTTCAGACCCGTATACAAGAAAGAAAGGTGACTGGCCTGTGGCTTTGCTTGGTTGTGTGCGAAGCCCCCAGACTACTGATGAGATCTCATTGATCCACTTGCCACCCTTTTTGTTGTTCTCGTCATAGAGTCATTTCTTCAATCCATCCAGAATCAAGCCGTTGGCGCGCTCAACCTGACCATTGGCCCGCGGGTGAGCCAGTGAAACATATTTGACTTCAATGGAATTGTGTTCACAGAAATCCCAGAACTGATGCGAGTGAAAATCGGATCCCAAATCTGTGATGATAGTGTTGGGGAAGCCAAAACGATGTAAGATGTCGTAGATGAAAGTTACCACTCGATCCACCGAGAGTGTTGCGATTGGCATGTATTTGATCCACTTGATAAACTTGTCGATGGTCACCAACATGTGCGTGAAACCTCCTGGCGCAGTTGTTAAGGGCTCTATCATATCCAGGCCCCAGCATGCAAACGGCTATAAGGGTGGTATGGTGATGAGGTTATGAGCTAGAACATGGGGCTGTTTGCCAAAGAACTAGCAGTTGGTGCACCGGCGAACGAGTGCTTCGGCATCTGGCAAAGCAGTCGGCCAGTAGAAACCGGATCGAAACGCCTTGCCGACTAGTGTGCGAGAAGCTGCGTGGTTCCCGCACACGCCTTCGTGAATCTCTTGGAGTATCTCTTTGCCCTCCTCCGTGCTGACACACTTCATGAGTATGCCTGATGCTAATCCATGCTTGTACAAGTTACCCCCGACTAGAACATACCCTTTGTTGCGCCGTAGGATGCGAGTAGCTTCAGCGCTTTTTGGGTCGACACCGGGGGGTAGTTTGTGCTCCTGGATGTAGTCGATGAAGGCCACCCTCCAGTCGACCTCGATCATCAAGACCTCTCGGTCGGGTTCCTTGGGACCCTGCGCGATGGAACTTGAGTCTGGTGCCCTGATGGAAGGGTGATGCAACTCGTGAACAAAAACTCCCAGTGGGATGTTAGCTCAATCAGAACCCAGTTTGGAAAGCACATCCGCGCCCACATTGTTGTCGCGAATCACATGGTGAATTTCCAACCCCGAGAACGTTTTTTTGAGCTTGCATATTTCCGTAACGTAGGAGTCCATGGTATCCTTGTTGATGTCCCACTCCTTGTTGACTTGTTGAACCACTAGTAATGAATCGCCATAGACGAGTAGTCTCTTGATGCTCAAAGACGCACTTCGTCGGGTTAAGCTTCCATCGGAACCATCACAGGCTGTTGAATGTCTCCTCAAGATTAGTGATGAACTCATCATGGGATCTGGTCTTGATGACCACGTCATCCACGTAGGCTTCAATGTTGCGGTGTAGCTGGTCCGCAACGCACAATTGGATGGCCCGTTGGTAGGTGGCTCCTGCGTTCTTCAACCCAAATGACATTGTAGTGTAAGCGTATGCTCCAAAGAAGGTGATGAATGCCGTTTTGATCTGGTATTCCTCCTTGAGAGCTATCTGATGGTAGCCCAAGTAGCAGTCGAGGAAGGAGAGCAAGACACAACCAGTTGTAGAGTCGATGACTTGGTCGATGCGTGGGAGCGCGAAGGGGTCCTTCAGGCTGTGTTTATTGAGATGAGTATAGTCCACACATGTGGCAGAACCACCTGAATTAATCCGGCTCAAGTGTATTAACCATCACCATTAGGGCAATTTCGGTTAACCTTACACTTCAAACGGAGTAATCCACTGGTCTGTCGGGTATAACCTCCTGATACAACCACGGTAATCGGATCGAGCGCCATACATACAAATGCTCACGCGACGATGAGCCCAGAGAATACCACATTCCAGCAAATATTACAACATTATCATAAGTAAATATTACAGACCAAGTTTTAAATTTAGAAACCAAGTACTTCAATGATCATAATTAAGTTTTTCAGAGTTCAAGTTGCAGCGGAAATAAACGACGGAAACTACTCGACGATACAGAATGTCTCGATGAAGCCCGTACGAGACATCACTCGGCCTTATCTCCATTGGACGGGGGCGCATCCCATTCCACCGACCAACCAGGGGGAAGAGTGCAGGGCCAAGTCAAGCTAGCAATCATATCTTCGAAGGTCTCACCTGAAAACGAGTTACAAGCAAGGCTGAGTATACTAATACTCAGCAAGACTTACCCGTGTAGTGGAATCTACTCCACCGACTCTAGACATGCAAGGCTTTTTGGCTCAGGGGTTTGTTTTGCCGAAAAGCATCTACGAGTGGGTCCTTACTTTCAACTTTTAGCTCAAGGTTCTAGTTTCGTTAACCATTCTAGATAAGCAACTATCCAAAAGCATACATGGTGGAACATTAAGTTTTCATCCAACCAGTTCATTCATCATCATTGTTCCTCTTCTTACTCTGTGGGTAAAAATGGTTAAGCAGTCTCAATAGCCATGAGAAACGGACGATTCGAATCGAATTTCTTAACCTTGCAAGGGAAACCCAAACACACGTCACGTGGTTACTCTCTAGAGTCACACGTGCAACTTTTCCCCTTTCTTTCCGGGTTGTGGATCGAGGCTACCCTCCGAGAGTACAAGAGCCCCACGCCACGGTTCGGCGCCGGGTCGTGACCACTCTCTGCACTCGCCATATGCACATGGGACCAAAGTTCAAAGGGTAGGTTGCTGTCCACTTGCCAGGCCAATCAGGTACTTAAGCTTACCGATTCCCATAATCTCGGCATGTGTTTAGTACGTTCAAAGACTTAACCATCACTACCACACCCTGCGGGCTTAGCATTTTTCACTAGACAGACGGGCCTCAATCGTAACCATCGTTCCATAGCCCGTCCGTGTCCTTATGATTGCAGCGTGTAGTAGACATTCAACTTCTATTTTCTCGCGAGTGACAGGAAATCACTCGACTTTTACCGGAGTCCTATTAGCACAGCATTCTATTGAACCTTACGTCTAGTTTTCAAGCAAGGGTTCCTAACGTCATGCAACTAAGTTTTCATTCAACTCCTATAAACTTAATGCACAAGCAAAAGAGTAGTGAGTTGCATAATTTAGGAAAGAGATGGGTTATGCTCCGGGGCTTGCCTTCACAGTTAGCGTGGGGCTCTTCCAAACTTGGGCTCGGGTCTTCAAGAGCTTCAGTTAGATTCGCTTGAGCTTCACGCTGCTCACTCTCGGACGCGGGCACCAGCTCGTAAGTTCCGTCGGCGAGAGTCGTCGATTCTACATGAATGCACAAGTTTATGTCGTGGTAATGGTACTTGATACGATTTAAGAGTAATTACTATAATGGATAGTTTCTGGTCATGAAATTTTGGATTTAGGCACATCAAGAAAAGATGTGCTTACTGTAAATTTTTCAGCCAGTTTTATGTAACAGATTAATTATGAAAAATATATTACATAGTCGCTGTTAGATCATTGTTCTTTTTGTACGGAACAATTGGTGCAACAACTGAGTCTAATATTTTTACAGAGCTTTCACTTAAGCATGCAGAAGCTACTTTAAATTTTGTAGGGTTTATCATGCAGTATTCAGAGCATAGAAAATATGACATTCCACAGCTAGGCTATTCAAGGATTCATTTTTACAGTACCCTACACAGGGTTTTTGTCCGTGGAAATTTTTACACAGCAACCACTATCACAGTGTATCTCTTAGTAAAAATTTGAGAATTTTCCAAGCTAAGATACTATTTTCTTGATTTAACGTATGTCATTAGCACATAAATCAAATAAATAGGTTACTGTGAGATAAAAAGTCTCCTAATTTTTCTCTGGCTTCTAGGTACCAATACATTAGCATAGAAAAAGTTTCATTGGGTGATTCACCACCTAACTGCAGGGATAAAATATTTTACTTAAACATGGTATGGAACTAAGTTTAATAAACAGTAAAGCTAGAGATGGAATTTGGGCCTGGTCTTTTTACACAGCCCTAAACATCAAGCAACTAACCTACTGCCCAAAATTTAGGGTCAGCATTGTTCTACAACAGTGGGTACAAAATAAGTCCATTAAAGCTTCCATTTAATGTAGAGCAAAATATGTTGAGATTCTGAGAAACTTTTTATAACAAAAGTGGTAGAGTTTGTTCTAAGGACTCCAGAACAGTTGAGTTTGCATTTTTCTAAATTTTTTACGATTTTATACGAATTTTACAAGTTCACTGAATTTGAATCTAGATTTGAAATTTTCTTTTACAACTAGGTCCTTGAATCTTACGCGCAGACCCTTCTAAAGATTTAAATTCTTGCAATTGGGTCCTCGGGCGGCTCGGGTATGGCGGCCGGCCGAAATTCCGGCGAGGGGCTCGCCGGCGGTGAGGGGTGAGGGTCGGGGAAGGTTCAGGGGTGCGAGGGCTACCTTGTGGGGGTGTTGTTCAGGTGGGGGTCGGCCGGGAAGGGCTCGCCGGCGTTGGAGCAGAGGCGGCGGCGGCGCGGCACGCATCGACGGCGGTGCTCCGGCGTGCTTGGGGCGGCCTGGTCCGGTCAGCGAGCTTCGGTGGCTCGTGGAGAAGCTGCTCAGGGGCTCGGCTTGGACGGAGGAGGTCGGGGTCGCGCTGTCCACGGCGAGCAGGGGCGGCGGCGGCGGCGGCAACGCGGGCGGCGGCGCTTCGGTGGTTCTGGGCGGCGTTGGGTGGGTCGGCGAGCTTCAGGGGGATGATGTAGTGGTGGTTGAAGCTTTAGTTTGGGCGGTGGGCGGCGGCGGAGGGCTGTCCACGGGCGGGCGGCGCTCGGCGGCGGCAATGGTGACGGCGAGTGCGTTCTGGTGCGTGGCTCGCGCGGGCGGTCGGAGCTCGGCCTTTATAGGGGCAGGAGGGGGTGCGGAGGGGCCTGGGCAACGCGCGGGGCGGGGCCACGGCACGGCGCGCACTGGCCACGGCGGGCGGTAGCGGAACGCCGGCGCGGCGTGCGGCAGCGCGGGCGCGGTGACTGGGCGGCCGGGATATGGCGTGGGCGCGAGGGGATAGCGCTGGGCGTGGAGTGGTGGAGCAGCAGCTGCAGCGGCTCGGGCGGAGGGCGGACGCAGTGACGGGCGAGGCGCGGGAGCCGGGGTGGCACGGCGGGGCGCGGTGACTGGGCGCGGCGGGCGGCGAGGCTGGGCGCGGCTGCAGCGTGCGCACGCGCGGGCGCTCACTGGGCCGCGCGGCGTGGGGAGGGGGCAAAGCCGGCCGTGGCGGGGTGGCGCGGCGGCCACTGGCCTGGCGCCTCGCGCCGGTCAGGCGTCGCCGGCCACCTGGCGCGCGGCGGTTGGGCGGAGAGGAGAGAGAGGGGGGGGGGGGGGGGGGGGGGGCGAGGGCCTGAATGCGAGAATTTGGAAAACTTCAGGGGGCTGGGTGCAAACAGGGCATTTTCTCCTCTTTCTGATTTGAATTTCAAAAACTTTTGAACACGAAAGTTGTTCCGAATAAAAAGTTCTACAACTTTGGTTTCAGGCAAAATCTCATTTGGCTTATGGTTTGAAAGTTAAATTTAAAAGTTCAAAAGTAACCAAATGTGCCCAAATTAAATTTGAATTCCAACTGAACTCGTTCTAATTCTTTCCACCCTTTTATTAGTTGGTTTAAGCATAGGGTTAGGCTAATGACATTGATTTTGGAAATGTAATTTACCAGGGTTGTCACAACACACATCCTCCATTCATTATTATTCTTTTTCAAGACTAGTACAGGGTTAGCTAACCACTCGGGGTTGTACACTTCTTTAATAAAACTAGCCGCGAGTAGTTTTGCTAGCTCTTTCTTGATGGCCTCCCTCTTGTCGGGGGCGAAGTGTCGTAGTCGTTGCTTCTTCGGGGTGGCTTTTGGGTCGACTTTTAGGCAATGCTCAATCAACTCCTTGGGCACTCCTGGCATATCCGCTAGTTTCCATGCGAATATGTCCCGATTAGCCCTAAGGAAGCTGATGAGTGCGCTTTCCTATTTGTCGCCTAAGCCGCCCCCGATCAAAGCAGTCTTGGACGGGTCGCCCTCTTGCAGCTGGATGGCCTTGATGCCGACATCGCTGGGGTTGGGTTTAACCCTCGACTGGCTGGGCCGCTGGTTGGAGATCTCCATCTCTGAGTTGGTCAGCTTCATTGCGGCCGCGAGTACTTTTGCAGACGGCTCTAGCACGTGTGATGTCGTGGCGTACTTGATCGCTTCCTGGTCGCAGTCGTATGACTTCTTCAGGCCGCCACGGAGTGTGAGTACGCTTGTCTTGCCTGGCATTTTGAGTAGCAGGTAGACGTAGTGGGGCACGGCCATGAATTTGGCTAGTGCGGGTCTGCCAAGGATGGCATGGTATGACGTGTCGAAATCTGCCACCTCGAACTTGATGTACCTGGTGTGGTAGTTGTCTTTCGCCCCGAAGGTGACTGACAGGACCACTGACCCGAGTGGTGTAGCCGCGTTACCCGGGACGATGCCGTAGAAAGGAGCTTTGCTGGGAGTGAGCATCTTGGAGATGTCCAGTCCCATCTTCTTCAGATTACTCGCGAAAAGCATGTTGAGGCCGCTCCCGTCGTCGATGAGTAGTCGGGTGAGCCGTGAGCCCGCCACGACAGGGTCTAGGACGAACGGGAATTTTCCCAGCTTGGAGAAGCTAGTCCATTGATTGTCCCTGGAAAAGGAGATTGTGACCTCGCTGTATCTCAAAGGCCTTGTCGTGGCCGGCTCCATAGAGAGTATTTCGCGCAGGGTTAGCTTCTGCGCGCGCTTGGAGGGGAATCCGCCGTCTCTACCGAAGATGACATTGATGACGTTCTTCGGATCCTGGAAGTCTTGGGCTTCCGACTTGTCACCTCCCTCATCATCCTCCTGGTCCTTTCGCTTTCCTCTCTTAGGCAGGGGTGGTGCATTGAGTGACTTGCGGATGGTGACGCACTCGAAGAGTGTGTGTCTCGACTTCGGGTGTATCTGGCACTGTTTGGGCATGACTTGCTCGTATTGTGCTTGGTTGTTCCCCGACTTCTTGCCACGCAGATTGTGCTCAACGGCTGCGACTTGTTGGTCTGGCTTGCACTTTCGGGTGTTCCCCTAGTGGTTCCGCTGGCTTTTGTCGAATTGGCCGTTGCCGTTAGCTTGCTTGTCGTGGTTGCGCTTGGGAAAGCGGTCATTCTCCTCATCCTCCTGGTCAGCCCACCGTGCCATCATGTCACACAGCTCCACGGCAGTAGCCGGGTGATTGCGCCCGAAGTCGTGGTACGTGTGCTTCGAGAAGAGCCCGTTCTGGAAGCAGCGGATGATGTCCTCATCAGTGATATTGGCGATGGTGGCGCGTGTCTTGTAGAAACGCCGGGTATAGGACCTTAGGGTCTTGTTCATTTCTTGCTTCACCTAGGATGGGTCGTGGTGAGTGCCCGCCCTAATCATGATCCTAGGAAGTTGTCGATGAAGGCCCGCTTGAGGTCCTCCCATGAGTCGATGGAGTTTGGCTTGAGGCTTTCAAGCCACGTGAGGGGTGCGGACTCCAGAGACACCAGGAAGTAGAGAGCTTTTGTGGAGTTGGATCCCCCTGAAACTTCAATGGCAATGGAGTAGCATCGAATCCACTGGCGCGGGCCCCTCTTACCATCGTACTTGGGGATTCCGACTGGTTTAAAGTCCTATGGGTAGGACTTGTCGGTGATGCTGGTGGTGAAGGCAGGGAAGCGGTCACTGTCGTCGTCGTCGTGGCTCCTGCCGGTACGGTTCCTTCTCCTTGCTTCAATAACAAGCCGTGCATCGCAGCCTTCATTGATGTTCTGCCTGAGGTCGATCGTGGGAGCGTCATGAAGGTTGGCCTCTAGTGGATCTTGGCCTTGATGCCTTGCCCCACGCTAGTTGCGATTGGGTTGTTGTACTTCTTGTTCATTGTTGCCACGTGCGACGGGTGGCCCTCGATGCGCTGGCGGTTGTCGTTCCTCCGGCTCCCGGGGCCTCCTCCAGGGGTGCAACTGACCAGCGCGGTATCACCATGGCGCTCAGACCTCGAGGGCTGATTCCGAGTGGAGGACACTGGATGTTGTCCATCGAGTTGCACAAGCGCGCGCTGGGTCAGATACTGCAGCCTTTTTATCTGAGGATTGGGTGGGAGTTGTTGAGCTAGGAGTGCTGCTTCTGCGATGGCGCCAATCGGTGTACGGTACTTGCGATCTGCAACTGCTGCAAAAGCGTTGTTGAGATCCCTTGGTTCGCGGGCGCGATTCCGCGCATTGCGCCTGCATTGAGCGCGCTTGGCGTTCTTGACCCGCCGGATCCTTCGGTGCTCCTCGTCTTCATCTTGGGGAGCATCAGCTATGGGCTCGTCGGCTGAGACATCCATGAGTTGTTCGTTATCGTACTGGGAGTCCAGCTCATCATCCTCCGCGTTGCGAAGGGAGGCCATGCAGACTTGACGATGCGGCGAGTGGTTAGCCATAAGGCTATACTCGAGTAGCTCTATGCTACTTTCTCCTTCTTCCGCAATGGGAGAGAGGGGTCTACCCTCCTGGAAGGGTAGTTCTTGCATGAAGGCCACAAGGCGGGATTCGTAATCGAGTAGTTCGGAGGGCTCAAAGCCCTTCCAGTATACGAAGCATCCTTGCTGCGTTGATGTGATGGTTAAACCTAGAAGGCTGCTCGAAAAAGATTCGGTGTGGCCATCGGGTTGCGAGTGGTTTTTGAGGGCGGTGGCCGCCCAACGAGCGGTGGCTCCCTTGTCTCTGAGTCCTTCTCGGGACCGGTTTGAAGGATTAGTATTGCGCGGGGAGTACTCTTCGTTGGAGTCCGAGTGGATGTTGAAAACGGGGCCCCCCCGGGAAGCGGTGGCGCCCACGTCCTTGATTTTGAGCAGCAGATCCAAATCCTTCTCCAAGTCAGAGATGGATTTAGATCGTGTGGTCTTTTCAAATCGGTTTGAATCCGACCCGAATAGATCTGGTGCGTGATGAGTGGAAGTCACGTTTAAAACGGACATCTTTTCGATCTGCTGGGCCAGATCGGGAAGCAGCAGATCGTCGAGGATGTCGATGAACTCGTCGAGATCGCCGCTTGTTGATGAAGAGGCTTCCAGCTCCTTGGAGTTGGCTAGGTGGCTATTGAAGCCACCCAAACCATTGGCGACGCAGATTCAGGAGCCAAAGATGAAAGTTGTGCCCTCGTTGAGCACAACGCTGGTGAAGTTGAAAGATGTCGTTGAATTCTCCGGTGGATGCTCGATGAACACCCCTACCTTGCATGCCAGCTGTTGTTGTTTTACCGCCACGCCCACGGAGGGATACCTCCGAGGGGGTGAGTTTGTAGGTAGGGTGTCGCCGAGATCAAAAACTTGAAGGTGCAAAGGAACAGAAGGATTAGACAAGTTCGGGCCACTGAGAGCGTAATATCCTACGTCTTGTGTGGTTTGTATTGCCTTTGATGATGATTGTCCCCGAAGGGGTCCCTGTCCCTGTCCACGCTTATATAGTCTGGGGGGGCAGGTTTACATGGAAGTCCTAGTCGGGTACAAGCCCAGGAGTCCTACTCGAGTACTTCTCGGGTAGTTTCCTTTCGTGTCCGACTAGTTTCACTAGTGTACGAGTAATCCTACTGCATTACGAGTAGTTACAGCAGATGTAGTGCGTGGGCCATGTCCCATCCTGTATCATAGAAGAAGTATGCCACGTGGATAGTCTCGTGTGCCCGGGTCTGACATCGTCACTGCTATCGGTGTTTCGGATCACCGACTAGGAATTTGTGTTTGCGTGTCTAACTCGGATGGTGTGCAAGGAAGACACAAGGGTTTATACTGGTTTGGGAAGAATGTCCCTACGTCCAGTTCGAGCTGCTCGTGTTCTTACACTTATTTGCAGTAGGGTTACAAACGGTCGAGAGAGGGAACGAGCTCCCAAGTCTCTGGTGGCAAAGTGTCCGTGTGAATCCCTAGAGTCCTCTCCCTCACGGGGAGCCTCCCCTTCCCATTTATAGATCAAGGGGGAGAGGTCGGATAAGAGAGAAAGAGAGGGAGAGAAAGAGAGAGAGAGAGAGAGAGAGAGAGAGAGAGAGAGAGAGAGAGAGAGATGAGAAGAAGAAAAAATGCGGTTCCTTGCAGGGGGCCTCCCCTGGATCCTCTCCCTCACGGGGGGCCTCCCTAGAGTCCTCTCCCTCACGGGGGGCCTCCCCTGGATCCCGCTGCTCCCCTTCCTTGCGCGTGGGCCCCGTTGGCCCTGTAGATGATGACGGGGGTGTCCATGCGCCGCTCCCTAGTGCGATGGGAGATGTGCGGTCCAACAGGACAGGCGGCGCGAGCCCCCGACATGTCTGGTGGCGTGAGCCCTCATCGTGGTGGACGACGTGCGCTCCGACAAGACAGGCAGCGTGAGCCCCCGATGTGTATTGCGGCTTAAGCCACGGCGTGGTGCGCGATGGGAGCTCACCATTATGGCCTGTCACCTTTGGGGGTCACGTCGATACATGCCCTCGCTTATCGTCATGTCAGAGGTTTGACCTCTGACACGACACTTCACTCCCACGGGACCCCGAGGGCCCCACATCCCTGATGTGGGTATAGCCGAGTCCGTTCCCTCGGGGTCGGGCGAAGCGGAGATTAACTCTCGGGGTTGGGTGAGGTCGATCCTGCGCCCTTGGGGTTAGGCGAGGTGGAGCTCTCGCCTTAGGGGTCGGGCGAGGCCGGGTCCGTACCTTTGGGGTCGGGCGAGGTGTCTCGTGCCCCGCGTCTAGGCCAGCTTATGGGGCCATCGATGTTCCTTCAACCGCCGGCAGCCCGCAGCCGTGTGACGACCCGATTAGGCCAACCTGCACGGTTGGGAGAGCTAATCCGCTGTTAGTCCCCTGGGACCGCACTTTGGGGTACCCATGATATTCACCCTCGTCATTAGCCCCCGAGCCTCGGCACGGCTTGGAGTGCCGTGCGGAGGCTTCGCTCGACCTGGGCGTCGTTTCTCATTACTGGCACGCACTGGGTCGGATGAGTTCTGAGCTTCGCATCTGGGTTGACATGACTCGAGAGTGACCTCTCCCTGCCAGGCTAATGTGGGTGCGCGCGAGCGCACCCACTGGGTGTAGCCCCCGAGCCTCTTGGTGAATCAGAATTCGCGCAGAGAGTTTTGCTGGTGTGCTCGCCCCCGCGCCCTGACTGGTGCGACTGGTGAAAGATCTCTCTTCACTCAACTCAAGTGGGTGCACGCGCACCCAGTGGGCTTAGCCCCCGAGCCTCTAGGCGAATCAGAGATTTGCGCAGAGGGTTGACTAGTGTGTCATACTCGGGCTGCACGCGGCGCCTCGGCCAGAGCGCTCTCCGACGGGTCTCGTCTTTGTTAGTTGTAGCCGGCGGCAGCTTTGCAGATGTTAGGCTGCTTGGTGTGGATTCTCCGTCCGCGCCTCCCCTCACATGCCTCGGAGCTCGTGACGCCTTCTGCATGGCCCGACCTCGAGTGGCGCCCATTGTCCCATCATATCTTGCGCTGTCTCGTTAGACCAGCTGCCTCTGGCGAGGACGGGGGCAGGTAGGTGTTTAAAGCTGGTTCATTGATTTTGGCCCGCTTCCATCTTGTGACACGCCTTTTTCGGGAGCGGCTATAAATAGTGATGCCGGGCTCCCGGTTGCTAGCTAAGTTCGACGAGTGTTGCTTCTGATGATGCATGGTAGACTTAGGCCACCTAGAGCCTGGGTCCGCCTTGCCCGGGCCGGATGCAGTTCCTTCAGCAGTTGCTATTAGTGGATGGACTACGAGCGGAGGGGCGTGAAGAAGGAGAACTCGAGCGTCCAAAACCTCGACTTTGCCATCGTCAGGCGGTTGCTTTGGTTCCGGTGCTAGTGCCTCGTGAGGGCTGAGGCGGATTCGTTGCTCTTCGTGAAATCATTGGGTAGGTGGAGGCTCACCCGTATCTCCCTTCTTCTTTCCCGTAGGGAGGCGGAGACAAGCCTCGCTGCACCTGTCCTGATTTTGCGCGAGAACGCCGGGGTAGCCTCGCGGCACCAGAGGTGGACGTCGAGATGGCACGAGACGCACGCATCGACAACCGCGTACCGCTCCTGCTTCTGAGACACCCTCCCTGTTAGGGGATGGACTGCGATGCAACCTTCCGTTTTGGCCCGTGCCCCTGCTGAAGCAGACCTCGGATGACTCTCGGCGCTACCATGCGTGGTAGCTCTTAAGTGGTTTGCACTTGTACATGGCCTACGGCTAGCTATTTCTTCCATCCCAATGTAGGTCGTTTTGGCAAATCTAGACGCATGGCGCTTGTCATGCACCTATAGTGTACCATGTAATCGTATCCGCTTGGTAATTTGGAATAAGTAAAAGGGTCTCATGGTGCTTGGTTCCGATGCCCCATGGCAGCCCCAAGCCCATGGAAGGGTAGGACGCTGTCCTGGGGGCTTTTCCGTTCTGGAGGGATCCGAAAAGTGGAGAGGACTCTCTCTCTCGACTATTGCCTCCGCTTCCTATGCGACTGCGTATTCGGTCTCCTCGCGAGTCCGACCCCTGAGCTTCCGCGCGTTAGCGGGACTCCGGTTGGAGGGCCGTCTCATCATGCGCTCGCTTCCCTTCAAGCATCTTTTTCGGTAAGGCCGAAGGGCTGAGCCGTGCCACGTTTTTCCTCGCTAGACAAAACATGGTGCTCGGTGAGCTGATAACAGGTTGGTCCAAGTGGGGCCCCGGTTCCCGTCCGCGGGGATTCGGCATGGGTCAGTTGGTGACCGACTCCAAGTTCTTGACGGTCGATCCGTTTAGTTATCAGTCCCGTTCGACCGGTCCCGATGGCTCATTGCCTTTGTTCGAAGAAATACCACGATTCGCACACCAGTCAAGGCTCGGATGTGGATCAGGATGACCATGGCACGTGCGCGCGCCCGGGTGCTGGCGGCTAGTGGACCCATTCGTCTCCGCCCCTCGCTCTGGTGGTGCCCTAGGGCGGTTGTGAACCCATCGGCGGGCCAACCTTCAAACCCTTGGACCTTAATGGGCTGTCAGGACGTTTTCAGCCCGTATCCAATTTTACCTATGGAGGCTTCTGGCCCCTTTACTGTCAAGCGCGTCCCTTGATGGGACGGGACGACGCGACGCGGCTAACGCGGCTATTATGGCGGTCGTGGGGGTCGAGGTGGCGGTTCACCTTCCGTCTCCCCTGCCTATAACTAGGGCTCTTGGCTGTGGCAGAATCACCCGAACTAATCCGGCTTAAGTACGCTAACCATCACCATAGAGGCAATCCGGCTAACATGCACTTAAAACGGAGTAAAACGATAGTCTGTCGGGTAACATCCCGATGCAACCACTGGAATTTCGATCGAAACAATGCATACATACAACCCACACGAAGGTGAGCCCAAAGATTACAACAATCCACAAATTTTACACCACAACATTCAACAGGAATTATTATTACAAATCATGTTCAAAAATTTTCATAGACAAGTACTTTCAAAGTTTAATATTGCAGCAGAAAATAAACGATAGTTCTAATGACGATACAGGATATCATGATGAAGCCTGTACATGACATCATTTAGCGTTATCATCGTTGGCTGGGGATGTATCCCATTCCACCGACCAACTAGAAGGAAGAGTACACGGCTAAGTCAAACTAGCAATCATATCCTCAATGGTCTTACCTGAAAACACAGCCACAAGCAAGGCTGAGTATACTAATATTCAGCAAGGCTTACCTGGCTAGTGGTATAAATTTAGCCGACTCCTAAACATGCAAGGGTTTTGGCTGAGGGTTGTTTATGCCAAAAAGCATCTAAGAGTGAGTCCTTGCTTTCAAGTTTTAGCATCAAGTTCTAGTTCATTAACCATTCTAGGTAAGCAACTATCCAAATCACACATGGTGGAAAAAATAATTGAGCATCCAATCAGATTAATCATCATCATTGTTCCTCTTCTTACTCTATGTGGTAAAAGGGTTAAGCAGTCTCAATGGCCGCAAGAAACGGACGATTCGAATCGAATTTCTTAACCTTGCAAGGGAAACCTAAACACACGTCATGTGGTTACTCACAGAGTCACACGAGCTACTTTTCCCCTTTCTTCCTGGGTTGTGGATCAGGGCCACCCCCCTCGAGTACAGAGGTCCACGAACCACGGACGACACCGGGCCATGGCCGCTCTTGCACTCACCATGTGCCCATGGGAATGAAGTCAAGAGGGTAAGGATAAAGTCCACTGGCCGGTTCGATCAGGTACTTAAGCTTACCGATTACCATATTGTCGACATGTGGTTAGTACGTTCAAAAACTTAACTACCACTACCCCACATCGCGACCTTAGCATTTTTGCTAAACAGACGGGGCCTCAATCATCAATAAGAATATCGTAACATAGCCCCGTCCGTTGACCTTATGATTTCAACATAATTAAAACAAGCAACTCCTATATCTCGCGAGTGACCGGAAATCACTCGACTTTTACCGGAGTCCTATTAGCATGGCAATCTAGCGACCGACACATGCTAGTGTTCATATCATAGGTACTAGGATCATGCAACTAGGGTTTCAATCAACTACTACAAACTTAATGCACAATACCATATATAAATAAAAGTTGCATAAGTTTAAAAGTAGGGGTTATGCTCCGGGGCTTGCCTTCCTGAGCAAAGCTAGCCGTGAGCTCTTCCGAACTTTGGTTCGGGTCTTCAGCAACTTCAGTTAGATTAACTTGAGCTTCGCGCTGCTCACTCTTGGACTCTGGCATTAGCTCGTAGGTTCCGTCGGCGAGAGTCGTCGATTCTATATGAATGCATATGTATCAGTGGTTTTAATGGTACAAGATAAATAACTTATTTTTCTATAAAGTTGTAATTCAACAAAACTCAAGTTAAGTTGTAAAGCATTTCATTTTATTTTCCTTGAGCAGTCATTTATCGAGTAGTATCTGGAATAACTAACTTCAAGTAAGTGAGTGGTTTTGTAATTTCATAAACGGCCATTTTTCAAAAGTAAGCATGGATTAAAACAAAATAACTTGTAGAGATTGTTTCTAGTGTTGAGATTTTTATGCAGAGCACATTACGTAAATTCAAACTCACTGTAAAATTTCTAGCCATTTTTATTTAGCAGATTAATCATGAAAAATATATTAAACAACTACTGCTAGGATAAAGATCTATTTATACAGAACAAACCATGCAAAAACTAGTGCTCAACATTTTTCTGAGTACTCCTAAACTTATGGTGAGTCTACTGTAAATTTTTCAGGTTTTAGTGTACAAGATACAGGGCATAGAAAATAAGTCAAGATACGTCTACATTAATCAAGATTATTTCTATAGGCAGTTCCTCAAAGTTTCTGTGTCTCAAACTTTTTAAATATGATAATCTACTCAAAGGTAGTCTCTGGTTAAAATTTTGTATTTTTCTAAGCACTAGAACTAGCTACTTTGATTTGATTTAATGTAGTTTTTCTTAACTAAAAACATATGAGCAAGTTAGATAGAAATAAAAAGTTCCAAACTTTATCCATAGCATTTATGCATCAAGGTTACTCTACTGTAAAAGTTTCAACCCTAACATATTAGTAGAATAGCATGAACAAGTAACTCTAGCAAAATTGGACATCAAACAAGATCCAACAAAAACTACTCGTAGAGACTTGCTCTAGCCTTGAGATTTTTATACAAGTCTTAACAACCAGAGGCTAGCTTACAGTCCAAAAATCATTCACAGGACTATCCTAGATCAAGAGATACATTTGTGGGCTATTTAAAACAAGATTAATTTTAGGTCAACTTATAGTTTGTAACTGGTCATTCATCAAGTAGTCGGATTCATCAAGAGGGTCACAACAAATTTTAGTTTGCATTTTTCTAATTTTCTATGATTTTAGATTGATTTTACAAGTGATAGCCTCTTGAAAACAAAAGTTCTCGAGTTCTCGCAGATAGGTCCCTGGATCTAGCAGAAAGGATCCTAAAAAGAACTTGGCAATTGCAATGTAGTCCCTGGGCAGAACTGTCCTGTTTTTTGGCCGAAATCCTGCGAGGAAACTAGTCGACGGCGAGGGGAAAGCGGTGGGGGAGCACGAGGAGGTCGATAGAAACCTGTAGGTAGGATCTGTTGGGGCTAAAGTGGCCGGAGTTGGGCTGTCGGCTTTGAGCAGGAGCTCCGGCAAGTTGCGGGCGGTGGGCGGCGGTGGTTCGGCGAGGGAGGGCAGCGTGGGGAAGTTGGGAAGTACCAGCAGGCCGAGGGCGACCCTTTTAGAGCCTCGGTTTGGGCGGAGGAGGAGCGGAAAGTGGGGCTCGACGGCGAGGTCGAGTGGCAGCGCTAATGGCGCGGTGGTGGTGGTACTCGGACCCGTGTGAGCAAGGGCTCGGTGCAGCCCTTTTATAGGCGTACAGAGGAGGGAAGGAGGGGCTGGCCGCGAGCGGACCGGGGGAGGCGCGGCCGGGACAAGGCCGCGGCGCGTCGTGTCTCGGTTGTCGGGAATCGACAGCCGCGTGGTGCGTGCGAGTTGGCAGGGGCGGGATACGGGGCGCGGCAAATCGCCGGCAGCAGGCCCGGTCGGTGGCCGGTTGGGGCTCGTTGGGGGTCGCGCCTTGGGGCGGCTCGCCGGCGCAGGGATGCCTTGCCGCGTGGCGGTGCTTCTCTGCCAGCCGGAGCAAAGCAGGAGAGGGGAGAGATGAGAGAGGGAGGGAGAGAGAAAAGGGCCAAGGTTCAAATTAAATTTACTCAAGATTTCAAACAGAAACTTGAAAAACTTTGAAGTTGTAGGGAATTTAAAAATCTACATCTCTTGTTTTAGCCAAAAGTTCATTTGTGCCACGGTTTAAAAGTTATTTTAAATTCAATACTACTAGGATTTGAATTACTAGTCATTTCTTGTGTTAAACATTTGAATTTGCAAATGGTGTTTGCAGTACACTTTGTAACGTACTAAAATATGAGTGTGTTTTTATGCTACATTTTTTTATGGCAAGTTGAGCATGTATGGTTATAAACACAAAAGAACAAATCTCACGTACACACATACATACACATGCACATACACATTCATACACATGCATATGCACACACATAATTAAATGCATTGTTTTAACGATTGTATGTTATTATGCATGATGCTATGTTTAGGTTTTCTTTCTTAGGATTATAAACACCAAGGGTGTTACATTGGCCCCTCCACCGTCACCGCCACAAGCCGTTCTCCTATCTTCTCCATCTCCCTGCCGAAGCTCAAAACCTTTCCCTCTTTGTGAGCCTTGCCCCCGCGAGAACTCTCGAGCCCTTACTGCCCCCCAGAAATGGCATTGTGGTACCGCTCGGATACGAGTCAAGCATGCTTGGGGAGTCTTGTTGTGCACGTGCTTCTCTGCCTGAGGACCGCTGCAAGGGAGTGGCTCTTACGTGACCGCGAGGAGGTGCCAGCACCGCTTGATGGCTACATCGTCTCCTTCACGCGCTTCCACGAGCGTGGGTTTGCGATGCCCCCTTATCCCTTCTTCTGGGGGCTCATTCACCACTACCAGATTTAGATGCAACACTTCAACCCAAACGGGATCCAACACATCATAGCCTTCATTGGTTGTGCGAGGGGTACCTAGGGATCGACCCCCCACTTCGAGCTCTGGAGGTACTTCTTTGCCCTGTCCTTGGTCAAGAAGAAGGACGGGATGTCGACCCCGATGGGCTGCGCCGGAATCCACCTTCCCAAAACCCGGTCACATGAATACATGGCCATCCCTACCATGAAATCCAACAAAGGGTGGCATTCGCACTGGTTCTACATCAAGAATCATGACGCCACGCCCCTTCCGCTCTTCATCGGTCACATGATCAAGGCGGCTCCGCCGGTGTGGGTGTGGGGGCCCACGGATAAGGAGATGAAAAGGCTCTCCCCACTTCTAGGAGCCATAGCGCACCTGAAGAGGTGCGGTCTCTGCAACGTCGGCGTCATCAGAGCGTACCACGCGAGGAGGGTGGCGCCGCTGATGGCGCGTGCCATCCCCCTGTACGAGATGGCGCCGGATGTGCAGCTCGATGGCATGGTGCTCGCTTGAGGTTTGCTTCGCAATTCTGAGATCAAGCAGCATGTTCGGGAGGCGTTGGAGGATCCCGAAGCCATGTTCCCGATCGAGGGGCACCCGACGATACGGTCTGATGCCAGCTTGGTCAATCTGTTGAGTACATCCTGGCCTCCTTTCAACATTTTGCTCCTTTCTGAATCTCATTTCCGACTTCGGGGGTCAGCACCTATAGGCACAGCTCGACCCCTTCCACCCCTCTCGCGCGCCGTTGCCAACGGATGAGGCCGTGCGAGCGATGAACCACGCTGCCGATGAGGCGCACAAGAAGAAGAAGGACGCGAAGAAGGAGAAGAAGCAAGTGCAAGAGCTTGCGTAGCTGCGACGCGGGAAGTGTCGGCAGGGATTGGACGAGGAAGTCGAGCAGGAAGACGATGATGACCATGACGAGGAGGAGGAGAGAAGGAGGACAACATCCCTTGGGTTGAGTTGGCGCGCGACGAGGAGGGGTTGTCCTCGCAACTGACGACGCCAGCACAGGTTCCCCCCGGCTCTACGCCCACCCCGACATAGGAGGGGGAGGGTGTGCGCTCGGAGGCGACGGGCGCAAACCGCGGCACCCCGCTAGGAGCTCCTGCACAGGTGGAGGGTCCCAAACGACAACGTGTCGGAGAGGCGCAGCTGGGGTCGGGCATCCCGACCCCGAAGCGTCTTCGCTTGGTGGCGTCTTGGTGAGTCGAGGATTTCCTTGTCCCTTTGTCCTTGGCATGTTCTGCTGAGTATTCTTTCCTTTGCGCTTTTCTTGTAGCGTTGGTGGCCGAACGACTCCCTTGGCGCTGGCGCCGCGGAAGGCCCTCGCGCTTCATCGGACGCCTTGGGGGTTGACTGACGTCGTGCTGAGGGCGAGCATGGAGGGCACTGAGGGGGCCACGACGCAAACTGAGCCGGTGTCGCGGGCGGTGGTTGAGGAGTCGCCGCAGGGGGAGGCGCCCACAGAGGAGACGCCGCCACCGACTACACTCGCGGAGGAGGGATCGGAACGGGGCGTGGCCGATTCACTCCCAGAGGGCGACGCGCAACCGGTGCTGCTGCCCCAGCAGGCCGATGCATCCACGGCGGGGCGGACGGGTGAGGAAATGGCACGGGTGTTGCCGCAGGAGGTGCCCGTTGCCTTGGCATTGGTGGGGACGGTCGACACCAACCGCGGCTGCAGATCTTCACCATCCTTGGCTCAGGTGGGTGGCGATCTGCTCACGCGGGAAGGCGCCTGGGTCCGGCAGGTGGACTCACAGGGCTGCGATGCGGCGATCCTCACCTTTGGTGATGAGATGAAGGATACGGAGTGGGGGAGCGTCTCCGACGCCTTGTCCGTCGTGCTGGGCTCGCTGCATGACGTCGTCACCCTGGTGTGGCAGGTATGACATATTAGCGTCTCCGATTTTTGTCTCCCTTTCGGGCACTCTTAATTCGTTCCCTCTTCATAGTCCCTTATGAATTGCAACTGAGACCGTCCTGCCGAAGAGGCGCGGTAGCACGAGGAGCTAGCTGAGCAGCTCGCTGCCGCCCGCTAGGAGGCGGTTGACGCCCGAGCCAGGGCGCTCACAGATGCCATGGCATTCGAACGGCTGCAAGAGGAGCGAAACTAGTTGGTTCATACAGTGGACGAGCTCTGCGGCGAACTTGAAGTGGCCGGCGAAGAGCGCGACGATGCTGTGCGACTGTCCGAGGAGAGAGAGGAGCAAGCGTGGTCCGCTCAGGGGAGCCTTGCGGGTAAGACCTTTCTCCTCTTCCCTCCGGTTTGCTAGATTTTTGGGTGCGACGCATTATGTTCTCCTCCCATGCAGGCGCCCAACAACAGGTGGCTTCCCTCCAGCAGAAGCTTGCCATCTAGGTGGACCGAAAGCTCCAAGCCGAGGTGATGGCGGCTAACGTCGCCGTGGAGGTTGTTTCTCGACATACGGAGATCGTCGGCCTGCATACAGAGGCGTATGGGCTTTGCAACTAGGTGAACGGTAGGACTTCACCCGCTTCCGTCGTCCTTCCTGAGGTTTTCGGCAGGCTTTTTGACATTGTTGGTGCGCGTCTGGACAGTCCTCGACGAGAAACTCGGGTAGGAAATGGTGGAGCGTGACGCTTGGATAGAGAGCTCGATAAAACAAAAGCCACCCTCCTAAAGGAGTCTGACGTCCATGACACCCTGCAACTTGCCGTCAGGCTGGTCTTGGACAACCTTGGGATGACCTGGAGGAGGGGATGAGCTCGCACGCATCCAAGGTCATCAATGTCACAGACCAGGCGCGTGCAATGGTGAGGCAGGAGCTAAACCTTGGCATGCAGTGGTCGTTCACGATCACGTGCTCCCATTATGAGAACATCGATCTGCAGGTGATGAGCCAAGGCTTGGCGCCCGGCTATGACGACGCCGAGATGGACCAGATCGAGGATTGCACAGGTCTTGGCTGCAAATATGGAGGAGGAATCGTTCCCAAGAAGTAGTCAGTTTAGTTTAGATGACGAATTGGGCCTTGGCGCCGAAAGACGTGTATATACGCAAGCTTTAAGTTTTTGGTTTTAGCCAAGAAGGCCCTTCAGTCTTTTTATGGAAAGAAAGGCGTCGACTGACCCCTCCTGACGTTCAGGTGATATAGTGGAGCTACAAGATGAATTGGTTCTGATCGTGCTGGTGAGCAAAGGAACCGTAGCTGCTAGGGCATGGGTTTCTTGTAGTCCGACCAGCTTCGCTAAATGCACACTTTCCCGCAGCTCCCGTAATCCGACCTTAGTGTAAGAGAGAGGTTAGACGCTATAAAATTTTCCTGAGTAAGTGCTCTTGGCAGCCCCCAAGTGAGGTCTGACCCCATGCCATGGCTGGGGTCGAGCGTCACTAAAGAGCAGGAGAAAGAAAAAACATTTTTCCGTCGCAACAGCAGTACTGAAACATCGTGAGTGCGTCTACAATTTAAAGAGATCAAGGGTAGAAACGACGTAGCTTTTAAATATTCCAAGCGTTGGTGAGGACTTCGCCGTTGATGGTTTACAGCTTGTAGGTGCCTGGTCCGAGCATTTCGGCGATGATGAAGGGTCCTTCCCAAGGTGGGGAGAGCTTGTGGCGATGCTTGTTGCTTTGGATGAGGCGTAGCACCAGGTCGCCGATGTTGAACGCCCGTCCCCACACTCGGCGGCCGTGATATCGTCGCAGCACTTGCTGATATTTGGCCGATCGGAGGAGGGCGACGTCGCGTGCTTCGTCAAGCTGGTCCATCACGTCTTCGAGGGATGTCCATGCTCCTTGTTCGTCGTACGCACTGACTCTCGAGGCTCCGTAGTCTAGGTCGGTCGGGAGGACCGCTTCGGAGTCGTAGACCATGTAAAAGGGGGTGAAGCCGGGCGATCGGCTAGGAGTCATCCTCAGGCTCTAGAGAACCGCAGGGAGCTCGGCAGCCCACTGCCTAGCGAACTTCTTCAATCGATTGAAGATTTTGGGCTTGAGACCCTGCAAGATCATACCATTAGCGCGTTTGACCTGCCGTTCATGTTGGGGTGCGCCACGGCAGCCCAGTCGACTCGGATGTAGTAATCGTCACAGAATTTGAGGAACTTCTTCCCAGTGAACTGCATACTATTATCCGTGATGATGGAGTTCGGAACTCCAAAGCGGTGGATGATGTCAAGAAAGAATCGGAACTCCAAAGCGGTGGATGATGTCGAGAAAGAACTGGACAGCCTGCTCGGACGTGATTGTCGCAATTGGCCGAGCTTTGATCCACTTTGTGAACTTGTCCACAGCGACGAGCAGGTGCGTGTAGCCCCCGGGCGTTCTCTTGGGGGGCCCGACCAGATCAAGCCCCAAGAATGCGAATGGCCACGTGATGGGGATCGTCTAGAGCGCTTGAGCCGGTAGGTGGGTCTGCAGAGCGTAGTACTGACACCCTTCGCAGGTGCGCACGATCTGCTCGGCGTCTGCCACCACGGTCGGCCAGTAGAAGCCCTGTCGTAGCATATTCCCGACCAGGGTTCTAGGTGCGGCGTGGTGTCCATAGACCCCGCTATGGATATTCTTCAGCAACTGTTTACTGTGACACTTCAGGTGTTTAAATGATGAAATAAGCCTCATTAGCTTAACACGATGCATAAATAATTAAGAAAAGTTTAAAAGAAATGAATTATAAATTAGTTTTGCTTTGAATTGAAAATAGATGTGTATATGTGCATAAGTACATGTACGTTAATCAAACAAATTAAATAACTTTCACATTGATGCAAACATGGCTACGAAAATGATTAGGCACATCGTTATTGATATGATAAACAAAAGTCTAGTTGAAGCCTAGGAGAGAATGCAAATTTTTGCCCAGGAATTTACGTGCCCTTCGAATCCTACTTTTTGAGTTTTAAAATAACTTCTAAACTAGAAGTCAAATGAACCTTGGCCTGAAACAAAACTTGTGTAACTTTTCATTTTGAATAACTTTCATGATCAGAGATTTTTGAGTTGCAACACAAAAATTTGAGAAACACTTGAATTTGCAAACCAGCCCCTGCCTTTTCTTCTATATACACTTTCAGTCCCTCCCCTCTCCTCTGCTTCGCCCGACGCCCGCCGCCAGTCACCGCTGGCCACCTGGCCGGCGATGCCTGCCGCCCACGCCACGACAAGCCAATGGCCGGCCAGCCCGCCCGACCAGCTGCGCTGCCCCCCCACGCCGCGAAGCCGCCCAGCCCGTGCGTGCCACGCGCGTGACGCCGTCGCCGCCTCTGCTCGCCGCCGCCGCGCCCAATGGACGAGCCATGCCGTGCTTGAGCCCCCGCCGCGCCCGCCAGTCGCCGCGCTCGCCGCCCGACCAAGCCGCTGCTGCAGCTGCTCGCCCAACCGCGCACCGCGTAATCTTCCGCTCCCCCACGCCAAATCCCCGCCGCCGCCCCCTGTTCCACGCCGACGAGCCCTTTCCGGCCACCCCCAACCCCTACCAAGGCCACCCCAAGGTAGCTCTCACCTCCCTGGAGCTCCCCGACCCTTTTTCCCTCGCTGCCGACGAGCCCCCTCGCTTGATTTTTGCTGGCCACCGTGCCAGCGCCACCCAGGGACCCAATTGCAACGATTGGAATCTTTAGAAGGGTCCGCTCGCAAGTTTCCAGGGGCATATCTGTAAACCTGTGTTTAAACTTTGAATTCAAAAACTGTAAATTTATAAAATACATAGAAAATTATAGAAAAATCAGAAAAATACAAACTCAACTGTTCTGGAATCGTTAGAAGAAAATCTACAACTTTTGTTACATGCTTTGCTTCAGTTGCTTGCTAAATCTTGCTCCAAATTAAATTGAAGTTTTAATAGACTTTAATTGTACCCACTATTGTAGACTAGTTCTGAATCTGATTTTTGGAAAGTAGATTGGTTGCTTGATGTGTAGTCCAGTGTAAAAATACTAGGACCAGAACCCATCTCTAGCTAAATGTTTTGTTAAACTTTGTTCATGCCATGAAATAATAGAACTAATTTGTACCTGTTGATATATTGTGTTTCATGCTGTGAAACTTTTCCAGAGTTGTTTTAGTGATGCCTAGATACCACAGAAAAAGTTAGAACCTTTTTCCTTTCTATAACCTATTTATATAATTTTGTGGTAGGAAAAATGCTCTAATTCAAATAATTAGTTTCTATGCTTGGGAAAATGTTCAACTTTTTACTGTGGGATATTATAGAGTAGCTATTGCTGTGTAAAAAGTTTCATACTCAGAAACCCTGTAAAACATCCTGTAGAAATTAACCCTTAAATAAATAGGAGTATATTGTCCTATTTATCATGCTCTGTATCTTGCACAATAAAATCTGAAAAATTTACAGTAACACATATATGAATAGATTAACAAGCATGGTTTGGCCTGTATAAAAATAACTAGGTTCTAGCAGTGGTTATGTATTACTTTTTTCATAATTATTCTGCTGCATAAAAATGTCTGAAATTTTTACAGTGCTGTTGTCTCTGCATATTATACTCTAAATAAAAATTTCATCACAAGAAGTTACCTAGTCCAGAAGTTATGTTTAATCCATGTTGTGCTTACAAAATTTAGTTTCCAAAAGAACACAACCCCCCTCTTCTTGTTTAATGGAGTTAATTAGTTTAACTTATACTCTATTAACGATTGCCCAAGAAATCTTAACTAAGTAACTTCACAACCAAATTTATGTTTTGTGGACTGCAACTTTATCATGAAGAAACTAAATGTCATATACCATCACTACAACTTACACTTGTGCATTCATATAGAATCGACTACTCTCGCCGACGGAACGTACGAGCTGGTGCCCGAGTCCGAGAGTGAGCAGCGTGAAGCTCAAGTGAATCTAACTGAAGCTTTCGAAGACCCGAACCCGAGTTCGGACGAGCCCCAAACTAACTTTACCCAAGAAGGCAAGCCCCGGAGCATGAACCCTATTTTTCTAAACTTATGCAACTTATTACTCTATTTTACTTGTGCATTAAGTTTATAGGAGTTGAATGAAAACTTAGTTGCATGATCCTAGGTACCCATGCTCTGAACACTAGATGTAAGGTTCGATAGAATGCTATGCTAGACTCCGGTAAAAGTCGAGTGATTTCCTGTCACTCGCGAGAATATAGGAGTTGAATGTTTACTACATGCTGCAATCATAAGGTCGACGGATGGGGCTATGGTACGATGTTTATGTTGATGATTGAGGCCCCGTCTGTTTAGTGAAAAATGCTAAGGCCGCAATGTGTGGTAGTGGTGGTTAAGTCTTTGAACGTACTAACCACATGCCCAAGAATATGATAATCGGTAAGCTTAAATAACGGATTGAACCGAGGCCGGAATATACTCCCCACCGTCTTGAATTCGTTCGCATCTAGCTAATGGCAGGTGCATGTGCCGCAATGGCCGAGTCCATGGGGACGTGTAGTCGAGGGCGGTGGGCCTGTTTCGTGAAGCGGGAATTGAAGGGAAAAGTTGCACGTGTGACTCTAGTAGTAACCACGTGACGTGTGTTTAGGTTTCCCTTGCAAGGTTAAGAAATTCGATTCGAATCGTCCGTCTCTCGCGGTTATTGAGACTGCTTGACCCCTTTTACCACATAGAGTAAGAAGAGGAACAATGATGATGATTAATCTTGTTGGATGCAAATTAATTCTTCCACCATGTATGATATTGGATTGTTGCTTACCTAGAATGGTTAAAGAAAACTAGAACTTGGAGCTAAAACTTGAAAGTAAGGACCTACTCGTATATGCTTTTCAGCAAAACAAACCCTCAAGCCAAAAGCCTTGCATGTCTAGGAGTCGGCTAAGTATATTCCACTAGTCGGGTAAGCCTTGCTGAGTATTAGTATACTCAGCCTTGCTTGTGACTTGTTTTTAGGTGAGACTTTCGAGGATATGATCGCTAGTTTGACTTGGCCGTGTACTCTTCCTCCTGGTTGGTCGGTGGAATGGGATGCGTCCCCGGCCAATGATGATAATGCCGAGTGATGTCTCGTACGGGCTTCATCGAGACATCCTGTATCGTCAAGTAGTTTATCGTTGATTTTTCCGCTGCATTGAACTCTGAAGAACTCAATTACTTTGAACTCTGAAGTACCTTGTTTTATAAATTTTGAACTCAGTTGTAATAATAATTTATGATGAACCCTGTGATGTAAAATCTGTGGAATGTTGTATCCTCTGGGCTCACCTTCATGTGAGTACATGTATGTGTGGTTTCGATCGGCAAAAACCGTGGTTGTATCGGGAGGTTACCCGACAGACCAATGGATTATTCCATTTGAAGTGCAAGTTAGCCCTGATTGCCCTCGTGGTGATAGTCAATGCGCTTGAGCCGGATTAATTCAGGTGGTTCTACCACATTTACCTTGCTCGATCGGGATACAGCGCTGCAGTATCTTAGTGTGACTTCTCTTGTAAAGCTCCCATTCGATGATGGGAAAGGACCTGGCGTAGCGTGCGAGCCGCCGTGCCTCCGTTTTGTCAGTTGGGAGCACTTCACGAAGGAGGTAGTCAAGATAGGGCATCCTCCAGTCGGTCAGAGGGTCGGGCTACGCCGCTGGCTCTTCGTCGAGCTCCATGACCTCGGGGTCGGGAGGAGCCGGCAGCTCGTGAGCCCCCGAGCCCGGAGCTGGCGGCTCGTCGCTGACCCGCTCTGGTTCCTTATAACGGACCGAGGGTTTGTAGTGATCACTAGCAAAGACGTCAGCCTGGACGGGCTTCCGGCCGGATGCCATTTTCTCTAGCGTGTCGGCCGCTTCGTTGAGCCATCATGGGATATGATTGGGTCCGAGGCCGTCGAACCTATCCTCCAATTGGCAGACCTCTTGGCAATATGCGGCCATCTTGGCGCTTAGGCAGTTTGATTCTTTCATGACCTGATCGACAACTAGCTATGAGTCAACCTAGATATTGAGCCGTCGAATGCCCAGCTCGATGGCGATAAGTAGGCCGTTGATGAGCGCCTCATACTCGGCCTCGTTATTAGAGGTGAGAAAATGGATTCGAACCACATACCTCATGTGTACGCCGAGGGGAGAGACGAAGACAAGCCCCGTGCTGGCGCCTTTCTTCATCAGCGACCTGTCGAAGTACATCATCCAGTACTCGTCGACGACCGCAGGTGGCATCTAGATCTCGGTCAATTCCATGATGAAGTTGGCCAGCGCATGGAATTTTAGGGCCGTCCGAGGGGCGTACGAAATCCCCTGGCCCATCAGCTCGAGCGCCCACTTCACGATCCTCCCGGTGGCATCCTGGTTCTGAACAATCTCGCTGAGAGGGAAGGATGTGACCACCATCATCGGATGTGACTCGAAGTAGTGGCGTAGCTTCCTTTTAGCGATTAGGACGGCGTATAAGAGCTTCTGGATTTGGGGGTAGCGGGTCCTGGTATCCGTCAAGCCCTGGCTAACGAAATACACGGGGCGTTACAACTTGAGGGCGTGTCCCTCTTCTTCCCGCTCCATGACAAGGGCGGTGCTCACCGCCTACGTGGTGGCCGTAATGTAGAGCACGAGCGGCTCCCCGTCGGTTGGCGGAACCAGAACCAGGGCCCTTGTCAAGAGCTCTTTGAGTCTATCGAGCGCCTTGATGGCATTTCTTGGCATCATCACTAGGATTGTTAGTCCTTGGCAATGACACCAAGAAACGCGTGTTGGTATGTCTTAACGTTTACAAAATAAATCCGCAAGCGCATGGATATACCGTTGTAGCATTTCACTCGAAAGTATTCAGGGTATCGTAATTTATATTTTCCCAAGGGATGGCATGGTGTAAAAGGGTTTACTGAGTCCATAATCAAGACAAGATGCTTAAGTTATAAACTATAACTCGAACAAGGATAAGTTATGATAAATGAAGTATAGGGGTAACGTGACACACGTACTAGCCAATCTCATGAATAAAGAATAACAAATAAACCAAAGATTAGTGGGAGCATAGGCATAAAAGAGGGTCCTGGTGATATCTACTCAAGTTAGCAAGGGTTATAGAACACATGGTTAGGATAGCATTAAGCCACCAACATTACGGGGAGACTACATAGTACTAGTCTGCCAGCAACTCCTACACCATATCCGAACGTGGGGGACTACAAAGGACGGACAGGGCTGTCGCCACCTGCCGCCTACCCCGACAGACCATGGGATGCAGTCATATTCGATGGATCCTTCGTGCCCTGGGAACCACACCTGTGCACATGATCACTACTCTAGCCCCTCTGGAACCCCCACCATGATGATGGACAGGCATAGAACTAGAGCAAGCCCGAAAGCACACCAAACCGATGTTGATACTTAAAGCTAAGCTAAACATGGTTATATAACTTGAGGGAGCATAAGACATGGCATACCAAACTCTATATTATGAGTAGAATACCGACGAGTCGAATACAAAGCCATACAAAGGTCGAAGGTTGCTCAACAACTCGAGGACGACTTGGATTCGCTAAGAGAGATAACTAGCCTAGTTCCCCTAGCCTAAAATTACAAGCCACAACTAGAGAGTAGGAGAGAGGCTTCAAGTGTGGTGTGTGTATATGAGGGCGGTGAAGGCCTCCTTTTATAGTCTCCAAGGGCGGTTCCCGCCATCCCTTCGTAAGGAAACCTTAGCCACCGGAATCAAGAAGAGTAGGCGCCACTCCATGTCAAAGGGCACCTGGACAGGAACCCGTCTGGGTTCGGCCGAACCTGGTGTTCGGCCAACCCCAGGTGGTGCTCCCCCAGGTGCACCTTCCTCTGGCTGGCTGGCAGGTGGGCCCAGGCTCTGATTCTCATTGACTCGTGCCTTGGCGCGCCCGTTTGTTCTGTTAGGTGGGCCTCCTTGTAAGTGTGAAGCAGCGGACGATCTTTTGTGCATTGTTTGCTGCATATTCTCCATGTTTTCTTCTTATTTCAGACTTGCATCCCTGAAATGGCTAGATAGGCAAAATAACTGTGGAACTAGGTTAGTGATACAAATATGCGAGTAAGAGGTATGATTTTTCTTTATTTGTGAGTATAGCTGATGGTCGGATTTCGCACTTAAGGACCGTCAACACGCCTCCTGAGCCTCGGATGTCCACACAAATTGATCGGTCTTCTTCAAAAGCCAGTAAAGGGGGAGGTTGCGCTCGCCGAGGTGTGAGTTGAAACGGGAGAGCACCGCGATGCACCGCGTGACCCGCTGAACCCCATTTAGGTTCTGAATCGGACCCATCCTTGTGATGGCTGTGATCTTCTCTGGGTTGGCCTCGAGGCCGCGCTCGGAGACGATGAATCCGAGCAGCATGCCCCTCGGGACCCTGAAAATGCATTTCTCGGGGTTGGGTTTGATGCCATTTGCTCAAAGCCTGGCAAAGATCTGCTCTAGGTCAGCCACGAGATGGTCAGCCCGTTTGGATTTGACCATGATGTCATCTACGTAAGCCTCAACGGTCCGCCTGGTGAGATCCCCAAAACACTTGAGCATACAATGTTGGTATGTAGGCCCCGCGTTCTTCAGACCGAACGTCATCGTGACGTAGTAGGAAGATCCAAAGTGGGTGATGAAAGAGGTCACGAGCTGGTTAGACTCTTTTGTTGCATTTTGATGGTACTCGAAGGACGCATCCAGGAAGCAAAGGGTTTCGCACCCCAGGTTGAGTCAACCACCTGGTCTATGCGCGGCAGAGGAAACAGATCCTTTGGGCACGCCTTATTGAGGCTCGTGTAGCCAACACACATCCTCCATGTCCCGCTCTTTTTTCGTACAAGAACAGGATTGGCTAACCATTCGGGGTGATACACTTGCTTGATGGATTCGGCTGCCAAAAGCTTTGCAATCTCCTCATCGATGGCCCTGCGCTTTTCCTTGTCGATGCGGCGCAGGCGCTTTTTAACCGGTTTGGAGCTCGGCTTGATATTCAAGGAGTGCTCGGCGACTTCCCTTGAAATGCCCGGCATGTCCGAAGGCTTCCACGCAAAGATGTATTTGTTGGCGTGAAGGAAGTCGACGAGCGCTCTTTCCTATTTGGGGGTTGTTGGGATCGATGAGGATCTCCTTGACGCCCTCCGCGAGCTCAAAGGATCCATGCGGTTCGCTTGGTGTTAGGTGCCTCCTCCGCGGTTTCCTCTCTGATGACTGTGAGTCCCTCGGAGGTGATGACCGCCGAGACGAGCTCACAACTTTGCACCTCGCACTGGAAGGCACGCTGAAAAGAGGTGCCGATGGTGATGACCCCACGCGGGCCCAACATCTTGTGCTTGTGGTATGTGTAGTTGGGGATGCCCATGAACTTCGCGTAGCACGGCCGCCCCAAGATGGCGTGGTAGTGTAACACCTCAGGTGTTTAATTTACGAAATAAGCCTCGTTAGCGTAACAATATGCTTAACTAACTAAGAAAAATTTAATGGATATGAATTACAAATTGGTTTGGCTTTGAATTGAAATAGTTGTGTATATGTGCGTAAGTACATGTACTTTAATCAAGCTGTTTAAAATAAACTTCTAAACTACAACTCAAATGAAGTTTGGCCTGAAGCAAAACTTGTGTAACTTTTCTTTTTGAACAACTTTCGTGTTCAAGGATTTTTGAGTTACAACAAAAAAATTTGAGAAACACTTGAGTTACAACTTTCGTGTCCCTGCCTTTTCTTCTATTTTCACTGCAGACCCTTCTTTTCCACCTCACCCGACCCTCCGACGCGCAGCCGCTCGTCCGACCCTCGCGTCGCCCGACCCTTTCACTCGCCCGACCCTCGGCTTCGCCCGACCCTTTCACTTGCCCGACCCTCGGCTTCGCCCGACCTTTTCGTTCGCCCGACCCTTGCTTCGCCCGACCCTTGCCCGCCGCATAGTCGCCGCAGGCCACTTGGCCGGCGATGCCTGACAGCGCTAGGCGCCAAACCAATGCCTGGCCGCGCCCGCACGCCGCGTGCCTCCCTAGTCCGTGCACGCCATGCGCACGCCGCCAACGCGCGCCCCTGCTCGCCGCCCGCCGCGCCCAATGGGCAAATCGCGCCGTGCCCGTGTCTCCGCCGCGTCCCACCAGTCGCCGCGCTCGCCGCCGGGCAAGACAGCTGCTGCAGCTCGTCGCCCAACCCGCACGCCGCGTGATCTCCCGCTCCCCACGCCAAATCCTCAGCGCCCAATCCCCTCTACCCACGCCCGCCGCACGCCGCGCTGGCTCTGCTCGCCGCCCACCGCGGCCAGTCATGCGCTCGTGTCGTGTTGCCCGCACCCGCGTCTCACAGTCAAGTCCCGCCCTACTCCCGCCTCTCTGCTGCCTACAAAAGGCCGCACTGAGTCCCCCTCGATCGCCCAGACACCAGAACGCCGCCACCGCCACCATTACCGCCGTCGTGCCCAGCTCACCGTGGAGCTCACCTCTCCGGCCACCCATTGCCAGAGCTGAGTCTCCCACCACCACCACAGCACCCCACCGCAGCTCACTGCCCCACCCATCATTGCCCAGAATCGCCGGAGCACCGCCGGCACCGTCCGCGCCGCCGCTGCTCCTTGCTGCTCCGTGGACAACCCACGCCGAAGCTCCTCCGTCCAAGACAAGTTTCGAAACGGGTTCCCCTCGACGCCGCGAAGCTCATCGACTAGCCCACACCCTCCCCTCCTCGCCGGAGCACCGTTGCCGACGCTCCGCCCCGCCGCCGCCCCTCTGCTCCGCGCCGACGAGCCACCTCCGGTCACCCCCAACCCCGACCAAGACCATCCCGAGGTAGCTCTCACCTCCCTGGATCTCCCCGACCCTTCTTCCCTCACCGCCGACGAGCCCCCTCGCGGGAATCTGGCCGACCGCCATGCCAGCGCCGCCCAGGGACCCAATTGCATCAATTGCAATCTTTAAAAGAGTCTGCACGCAAGTTTCCAACGACCCCTCTGTAAAGAAATTTTAAACTTTGAATTCAAAATTAGTGAACTTGTAAAATTCATGTAAAATCATAGAAAAATTGGAAAAATTCAAACTCAACTGTTCTGGAATCTTTAGATGAAAATCTACAACTTTTGTTACATGCTTTTCTTCAGTTGCTTGATAAATCTTGCTATAAATTAAATAGAATGTTTAATAGACTTAAAATCTACCCCCTGTTGTAGACAAAGTCTAAACCTGAAAATTTAATATTAGTTTGGTTGCTTAATTTGTAGGCTAGTGTAAAAATATTAGGGCCAGAACCCATCTCTAGCTAAACTTCTTAATAAAACTTGTTTATGACATGAAGTAATAAAACTAAATTGTAACTGCTGTTATGTTGTGATTCATGTGGTGAAACTTTTTCAGAACTGCTGTACTGATGCCTAAATATCACAGAAAAAGTTTAGAACCTTTTTCCTTTCTGTAACCTATTTATATAATTTTGTGGTAGGAAAAATTTCACTAATTCAAATAATTAGTTTCTGTGCTTGGAAAATGTTCAACTTTTTGCTGTAGCACACGTTAGAGTAGCTCTTGCTGTATAAAAAGTTTCATAAACAGAAACCCTGTAAAACATCCAGTAGAAATTAATCTTTATTAAACTAGGTGTATCTTGTCCTATTTATTATCCTTTGTATCTTGCACAATAAAATCTGAAAAATTTACAGTAGCACATATAGGAATAGATTAATACCTTGTAAAAGTTTTAGCTTCAATACATTAATATTTTGTCCTATATAAAATAACTAAGTTCTAGTAGTAGTTGTGTATCACCTTTTTCATAATTTTTCTGCTGTGAGAAAATGTCTAAAATTTTTTTTACAGTGCTTTTGTCTCTGCATAATGTGCTCAAAATAAAAATTTCATCACCAGAAGTTACCTAATCTAGAAGTTGTGTTTAATCCATGTTGTGCTTAGAAAATTAAGTTTCCATTATAACACAACCCGTTTTATTTAATGAAGTTAATAATTTAAGTTATACACTGTTAACAATTGCCCAAAGAAAACTTAACTAAGTAAGTTCACAACCAAATCAATGTTTTGTGGATTGCAACTTTATCGTGAAGGAAAATAATCATCTTATACCATCGCTATAGCTTACACTTGTGCATTCATATAGAATCGACTACTCTCGCCGACGGAACGTATGAGCTGGTGCCCGCGTCCGAGAGTGAGCAGCGTGAAGCTCAAGTAAATCTAACTGAAGCTCTCGAAGATCCGAGCCCGAGTTCGGACGAGCCCCAAGCTAGCTTTACCCAAGAAGGCAAGCCCCGGAGCATGAACCCTATTTTCCTAAACTTATGCAACTTGTTACTCTACTTTACTTGTGCATTAAGTTTATAGGAGTTGAATGAAAACTTAGTCGTATGAACCTAGGTACCCATGTTCTGAACACTAGATGTAAGGTTTGATAGAATGCTATGCTAATAGGACTCGGTAAAAGTCGAGTTATTTCCTGTCACTCGCGAGAATATAGGAGTTGAATGTTTACTACATGCTGCAATCATAAGGTCGACGGACGGGGCTATGGTACGATGTTTATGTTGATGATTGAGGCCCCGTCGGTTTAGTCAAAAATGCTAAGGCCGCAGTGTGTGGTACTGGTGGTTAAGTCTTTGAGCGTACTAACCACATGCCGAGAATATGGTAATCAGTAAGCTTAAGTACTGGATTCAACAATGATGATGATTAATCTTGTTGGATGCAAAATAATTCTTCCACCATGTATGATATTTGATAGCTACTTACCTAGAATGGTTAAAGGAGACTAGAACTTGAAGCTAAAACTTGAAAGTAAGGACCTACTTATATATGCTTTTCGGCAAAACAAACCCCTCCAGCCAAAAGCCTTGCATGTCTAGGAGTCGGCTAAGTATATTCCACTAGTCGGGTAAGCCTTGCTGAGTATTAATATACTCATCCTTGCTTGTGGCTTGTTTTTAGGTGAAACTTTCGAGGACATGATCGCTAATTTGTCATGGCCTTGTACCCTTCCTCCTGGTTGGTCGGTGGAATGGGATACGCCCCCGGCGAACGGTGATAATGCCGAGTGATGTCTCGTACGGGCTTCATCGAGACATCCTGTATCATCGAGTAGTTATCGTTAATTTTCCGCTGCTTTGAACTCTGAAGAACTCATTTATTTTGAACTCTGAAGTACCTTGTTTTACGAATTTGAACTCCGTTGTAATAATAATTTGTGATGAACTTGTGTTGTAAAATTTGTAGAATGTTGTATCCTCTAGGCTCACCTTCGTGTGAGTACATATATGTGTGGTTTCGATCGGCAAAAATCGTGGTTGTATCGGGAGGTTACCCGACAGACCAGTGGATTATTCCGTTTGAAGTGCGAGTTAGCTTTGATTGCTCTTGTGGTGATGGTTAGCGCGCTTGAGCCGGATTAATTTAGGTGGTTCTGCCACAGCTGGTATCAGAGCCGAAATGCATACGCCAGAGAATGCAACAAGCCATAAAAAACTTGTTTTCATAAAACTTGACCAGAAAAATGCGTTTGCAAAAAGATACGTTGGTTCGTTAAGGATGGTGCCTAGTTCGTAAAGCCCTAAGAGATTATGGGAAAGTTATTAGGTCGCTATCTAACTTATGAATATTATCAACTGACTTCCAGCACATTACTTTCTGTCAAAACTTACTTTTATGCACAACCGACCCTTAAATTTCGTAACGACGCACTCATCACTAAGGTAAGAAGGTAAGAATCCTCAGCCAACTGAGAGAGCTTGGCCTTCCTGTCGGTGATGCGAGCCGAACACTGCCCTCAAGCAGTGGCTTACTTGAGGTGCTGCCAATATACCAACTATTAGTTGATTATATTGGGAGTAGAAGGTTTGGCGCAGGGTATGGCGATCGCTGTTCATACCCCCGTCTCAAGACGGTAACCCCCGTGAATACGCTATCTTGATAGCGTATGTTAACGTCGTCTGTACAGCGGGAATTATACGGATGCCGTTTCTATAGTGAACGGTAATGAATACGGACGCTTTCATGAGTGTTGGCATGAAAGATGCATTGGATATATCTATATGCTCTATCAATCTTCTGTAGGTACACTAACCGTTATTGCGATAAGTTTAAGAACGGTTAGAGAATTCTCGACTAGCTATTATAGTGAGAGACGTATTGTGTATGCCACCAAAACTAACTTCGTAAGACCAAAAGCTATTGGCAATTATTTTATTTTGTGAGGACGAATAGGATGTGCATGCATCAGAACTGTATAAATCTGAAATTGAACATGCGATGCGTGAGAGTGGTAAGGTTCATGCGCCCACACGATTGTCTTTGCATAAGGATTATCTAGCAAATCTGTCACATTCTGCCTTATCTGAAAAGATGGATTTATTAAGCTTAGAAGATGACCCTTTCTGAAGAAACTCATGTTGAATGTTTTGTTCCAAAACTTATATTCTACCTCCTGACTAAATATGAAAAATTCTGGACATATGGATAATGAGAAACAACAAATACCTTGAGATGTCAGTTTTTTGTCCAAAATGAGCAGTTCTGCCACATAAATTTTTATGCCCCCTTAATACAGTTTTCGGCAAAAGTGTTCAACACAAAACATTTTGTAAATTTACTCAGGCAGATACTATTAAAATTTGGTAATTTTTGGCTAGGTATATTTTCCCTGGTGCACAAAATGTTGGCCCACTGTTCACTGAAATTTCTGGGTAGATAGTAAAGTGAAACCTTAAGAGAAAGACCATCTTAGAGCCTTATCTAGCTCTGGAGTTGACTAGAAAAGATGTTCACAAATACCTTAGGAATGTTCTGGTAAAAGTTGAGAATTTTTGGACAAGAACTGTTGAAGTTATGGCTATTTTAGTGCACTGTCCAGAACCTGTCCCTGTGTTGTTAACGGTTTTTCGCTATCTCACCCCTTTGATCTTTTGTTCAGATGGCCGAGCCTGTTGCTGTGATGGTGGATGAGGATGGACGCGTTCACTCGCAGTGTCTCTACTGGGAGGGCTTTTCCTCTATTTTGGGGGATGTTCTGCGCACCGCGGGCTATCCAATTCCCCACGTTACATCGGACTGGAGTTTACGGAGAATGGAGTTACCCAGTGCCGTGTCAACGTGACCATCTCTCCGCACCTGCTACACCCGGAGTGGCCCACCCTTGGAGATTGAGTCTGTTGGTCGCCGTTTGGCTGATACTTGGGAGCTTGCTGCCATGAGAGCGCTCACCACTTTTTGTGCGCAGTGCCCCGAGGCCGTCACGCTCACTCCTATTGGTTTGTTTCCTGCTGCCCAGGACAACAACCCCTTTTGGCTCAACAGGGTGCAGCATTCACAGTACTTGGTGGACTTTCATGCCCAGGAGACCATCGAGACCTCCGTGCGGTGCATGAATGCACTCTACTGACTTCAGACTCTCCAGAGTCAGGCGATTGTGCAGCTCACTGATCTTGCAGAGGCCTACCACATGATGGCAGATACCAGGATGAGCAGATTAAGGAACTCAGTGAGGAACTTGAGGATAGAGACACCCGGATTGGCCAACTTGAGGGCCAAGTTTAGTAGCACGACACTCTCATGGGTGAGAGAGATGATATGATAGCACACTTGGAGGAGCAGCTCCATGATCTGAGCCTTGAGTTGGAGGATGCTAATGAGCACATTCAGTGGCACCATGACCAGAGTGCCCCTCCCGACGTGGTGGCTATGGAGGAAGATGAGGAGGAGCCACAGGAGATTGATGGTGTTTCAGGAATGGACTTTGAGGGTGAGGCACTGCAGCCACCTCCGATGGGAGCTCACTCTCCTACTCACAGCGAGTCGTCCATCAACAACCTCGATGATTTCTAGACGATGACCTAGGAGGACTTTTGCATATACTCCTCGATAGTGTAGCCTAACTTTTGGCAAGTGTTGTAATAGGCTAACTAAGAGTTGAGTACCTCTTTTGTGATGGGTACAAATTGACCATTGGATATTCAAATCATGTAGGCCATGGCTAAAAACTTGGTGATTTGATTGTGATATTGGAAAGCAGTTGAATCTGCGATTGTAGAAACTTGTCAGAATTTTTACCCATGTCTCCTTACATTTCCGGACTGAGTGTTGAATACCAAGATTGTCACAAATTTTATGATCTAGGTTCTCACAAAATTTCAGCACTTTTGGATCTTGCTAGTTTGAGTTATAGGCAAGATACTATAACTCGTTCTGCTGAAAAACAGCCAAACCAGCGACGCAAAGAGTGAATCTTTCGACCATCTTGGCCATCGATTTAGCGTCTAAGCTGAATACCAAAGTTGTACATCTCTAAATTCCCTACCCACTGCCAAAATATGAGAAATTTTGGATGAACCTGCCCGGAGTTATAAATTTCTTATGGCAGACAGTATTCTGTCCATGATTCTATCCATGATCTTTCGGAAGTCTACTTTTCCGCGTTAATCCTTTTTAATCATGGAAGCAATATGGATCACGTTGCTAATGATAAACCTTCACCTTTCAGATGGTTTGAGCAACCCGTGGAAACCCGGATGGTTTCGGTGCTAGTGCTAGTGGATCCCAACCACAGGCACCGCCACCACCCAGCTTGGTGGAAGTAATGGCCACTCAAACCGAGTTGCTTAGCCAGCTCATGCAAGGACAGCACCAACAACGGGGTGGACACAATGTTCACCAACCTCAAGCTGCCGGTTACACGGATTTCCTTGAGACCCAGCCTCCATTGTTTCACAAAACGGAGGAACCCTTGGATGCGGACGCTTGGATTTGCACAATTGAGTCCAAGTTTTCTCTACTTGTGGTCCCATGTTCGGATGCAAACAAGGCTCGCTTTGCCGCGCCGCAGCTTCGCGGTACAGCTCGTCTTTGGTGGGACCACTACTTTGCTATGCTCCTGGCTGATCACGTTGTCACCTGGGATGAATTCAAAACTGCGTTCCGGGCACACCATATCCCAGAAGGTCTTATAGAAAGAAAGCTAAATGAGTTTCTGGCACTCACTCAGGGTACCCGCACAGTACTTCAGTATGCTCAGGCCTTCAACAATCTGTGCCAGTACGCGGGATATCACGCAGACACGGAGGCTAAGAAGCGTGATCGTTTCCGCAGAGGTCTGAGTTCCAAACTCAAGGAACGACTGAATCTGGTCAAGGCCGATACATATAATGAGCTAGTCAACATGGCCATTACCCAAGAGGATTGTATTATGGCTCACCATGCCGAGAAGAAGAGAAAGGCACCAGCTGGACCCTCGTGTACTCAGCCACCGAGGTATCGATTAGTGCAAAATGTTGCGCCTACAGCTCCACAGAAGGCTCCTCAGCCAGGGCGATGGATTATCAGGCCCCCACAGCAGCAAGGTGTTGTACGACCCCCGGTGCCTCAACAAACTGGACCAAGGCCCGCTACGCAGCAGTTTTTTCGACCGAGCATCACAATCGTTGTTTCAAGTGTGGGAGTTCCAGTCATTTTGCTCGCGAATACCCTCAGCCCAGGCAGCCAAATCAGGGCCAGGACTCTAACCAGAACAATAAGAACAAAGGCAAGAGGCAGACCCTTCAGGTCAAACAAGGACATATCAATTTCACCACCCTTGCGGAACTTCCTGAAGGAGCACCAGTAATGACGGGTACATTCTCTATCCATAACAAGCCTGCAGTTATATTGTTTGATTCTGGTGCATCACATAGTTTCATTAGTGCAAAGTTTGGTGCAAAAGTAGGCCTGGATGTTTGTCACACGAAAGGGTCATATATGATATCAACACCGGGTGGAAAAATTGCCTCCAACAAAATAATAAGGCTGGTACCGATAAAATTGGGTAGCAGAATCATCAAGACGGATCTCGTTCTCTTACCCCTTGAAGGCATGGATATTATTTTGGGAATGAATTGGATGACCATGCATGGAGTCATACTGGACCTTTCTTCCCGGGCTGTTGAAATAAATTCACCTAGTCACGAAACCACTACCCTTTACCTACCATTCCGGGAGTGCACGAATTCTTGTGCTTTCGTGATGGAAGGAATCAAGCTAGATGATATTCCAGTAGTATGCGAGTATGCCGATGTTTTCCCGGATGACTTACCAGGAATGCCACCAGATAGGGACAATGAGTTCGTTATTGAACTGCAACCAGGCACTGCACCTATCTCGAAAAGACCCTATAGGATGCCACCTAAGGAATTGGCCGAACTGAAAACACAACTCCAAGTACTACTGGACAAAGGTTTCATTCGTCCTAGCGCATCACCTTGGGGATGTCTAGCCCTATTTGTAAAGAAAAAGGATGACAGTTTAAGATTATGTGTGGACTACCGACCTCTCAATGCGGTAACCGTCTAGCCCTATTTGTAAAGAAAAAGGATGACAGTTTAAGAGCACGCTAAGCACCTGCACATTGTTCTTCAGCGTCTCAGAGACCATCAGCTCTATGCTAAATTTTCTAAGTGCGAATTCTGGTTGGATAGTTTGAAATTCTTGGGTCACACTATTTCCAGCGAAGGCATAGCCGTTGACCCCAGCAAGGTACAAGAAGTGATGGATTGGAAACCTCCTACCTCTGTTCATCAGATTCATAGTTTTTTTGGCTTAGCCGGTTACTATCGCCGTTTCATTCCGGATTTCTCCAGGATTGCTAAGCCTATGACTGAACTATTGAAAAAGGGAGTAAAGTTTGTGTGGGATGAGAAATGCGAAGAAGCTTTCCACACTCTCAGAGAACGTTTGACTACAGCCCCTGTGTTAGCTCAACCCGACAACACCAAGCCATTCGATGTTTACGGTGATGCATCTGGCACTGGTCTTGGTTGTGTGCTTATGCAAGAGAATCGATTTATCACCTATGCTTCACGAGCCCTTCGGCCCCATGAGCAGAATTATCCGACCCATGATCTCGAATTAGCAGCAGTCATTCATGCTCTAAAAATATGGAGGCATTATCTCATGGGCACTCGTTGTAATATCTACACCGATCACAAGAGTCTCAAATATATCTTCACCCAAGCCGATCTGAATATGAGACAAAGAAGATAGCTAGAATTAATCAAGGATTATGATCTCGAGGTGCACTATCACCCCGGCAAGGCAAATGTAGTCGCGGATGCGCTCAGCCGTAAGGCCCATTGCCATTGCCTATCAGTGGAAATCTATAATGAGACATTATGTTCGGAAATGAGGAAGCTTAGTTTGAAAATGATTTCCCAAGGCACTCTGAATCAAATCTCAGTCGAGCCCACTCTTCATTACCAAATCATCATGGCACAACTACACGATGAAGGAGTTAAGATCATCAAACGAAAACTCTCTCTAGGAGAAGAGAAATACAAATGTTTCCGCCAGGACCATAAGGGAGTTCTATGGTTCGAAAGTCGCATAGTCATTCCGAAGAATCATGAGCTCCGTAAGAAAATTCTGGATGAGGCACACCTTTCTAAATTTTCTATTCACCCCGGCAGTAACAAAATGTATCAAGAACTTAGGCAAAATTTCTAGTGGACTAGAATGAAAAGAGAAATCGCCAAATATGTCTTAGAATGCGACACATGCCAGAGAGTAAAAGCCATCCACTTGAAAGTAGCCGGTACACTTAAACCTTTGCCTATACCCTCATGGAAATAGGAGGACATAAGTATGGATTTCATTGTTGGATTGCCAAGTACCGCACAGAAACATGATTCCATATGGGTTATCGTTGATAGGCTCACAAAGACGGCACATTTTCTTCCGGTACACACCACCTATACCGCCAAGAAATATGCTGAGATTTATCTCGATCGCATTGTTTGCCTACATGGAGTACCGAAGACTATTATTTCCGATCGTGGTACTCAGTTTGTAGCGCGCTTTTTGGAACAATTGCAAGCTTCTCTTGGTACTAAATTGATTCGAAGCTCAGCCTATCATCCTCAGACTTACGGACAAACTGAGAGAGTGAACCAAATTCTTGAAGACATGCTTAGAGCTTGCGTCATTCACTATGACAAGAGTTGGGACAAATGCCTATCCCTAGCAGAGTTCTCATATAACAATAGCTATCAAATGAGTTTGAAAATGGCACCATTTGAGGCCTCATACAGACGAAGGTGTCGAACCCCTTTGAGTTGGGGTAATCGAGGTAGACGAAAAAGTGAGAGTAATACAAGAAAACCTTAGAGCCGCACAATCTAGGCAAAAGAGCTATTTCGACAGAAGGAGAAAGCCCCTGATATTTGAAGTTGGTGACCACGTCTACCTTCGAGTTTCACCAACCAAGGGTGTACAACGATTCGGAGTCAAAGGAAAACTATCTCCCCATTATGTTTGTCCCTACCAAATCATCGAGAGCTGTGGACCCGTAGCTTATAGAATTCGACTGCCCCCTCAGCTTGCAGCCATCCATGATGTCTTTCACGTATCTCAACTCAAGAAGTGTGTCCGAGTCCCTACCGAGGTTGCCGAACAACAGGAAATATCAGTAGAGCCCGACCTCTCATATGTTGAGTACCCTATCAAAATCATGGATCAAAAAGAAAGAAGCACTAGGAGGAAAGTTATAAAAATTTACAAAATTCAATGGAATCATCACACTAAGAAAGAAGCCACATGGGAAACTGAAAGTTTTCTAAAACAGAATTTCCCTGGTTTTCTCAACTCCACCGAAGGTACACACCCTATCCACACTAAGCCTATTGTTCGAATCTCGGGGCGAGATTCTTTTAAGGGGGGAAGGCTGTAACACCTCAGGTGTTTAATTTACGAAATAAGCCTCGTTAGCGTAACAATATGCTTAACTAACTAAGAAAAAATTAAAGGAAATGAATTACAAATTGGTTTGGCTTTGAATTGAAATAATTGTGTATATGTGCGTAAGTACATGTACTTTAATCAATTCGTTTAAAATAAACTTCTAAACTACAACTCAAATGAACTTTGGCCTGAAACAAAACTTGTGTAACTTTTCTTTTTGAACAACTTTTGTGTTCAAGGATTTTTGAGTTACAACACAAAAATTTGAGAAACACATGAAATTGCAAACTAGTCCCTGCCTTTTCTTCTATTTTCACTGCAGACCCTTCTTCTCCGCCTCGCCCGACCCTCCGACGCGCAGCCGCTCGTCCAACCCTCGCGTCGCCCGACCCTTTCACTCGCCTGACCCTCGGCTTCGCCCGACCCTTTCACTCGCCCGACCCTCGGCTTCGCCCGACCCTTTTGTTCGCCCGACCCTCGCCCGCTGTGCAGTTGACGCAGGCCACTTGGCCGGCGATGCCTGACAGCGCTAGGCGCCAAGCCAATGCCTGGCCGCGCCCGCACACCACGTTCCTCCCCAGTCTGCGCACGCCACGCGCACGCTGGCAACACGCGCCCCTGCTCACCGCCCGCCGCGCCCAAGGGGCAAATCGCGCCGTGCCCATGTCTCCGCCGCGTCCCGCCAGTCGCCGCGCTCGCCGCCCGGCAAGACAGCTGCTGCAACTCGTCGCCCAACCCGCGCACCGCGTGATCTCCCGCTCCCCACGCCAAATCCTGAGCGCCCAATCCCCTCTGCCCGCGCCCGCCGCACGCCGCACCGGCTCTGCTCGCCGCCCACCGCGGCCAGTCACGCACCTCTCTGCTGTCTACAAAAGGCCGCACTGAGTCCCCCTCGCACGCCCAGACACCAGAAGGCCGCCACCGCCACCATTACCGCCGTCGTGCCCAGCTCACCGTGGAGCTCACCTCTCCGGCCACCCATTGCCAGAGCTGAGTCTCCCACCACCACCACAGCACCCCACCGCAGCTCACTGCCCAACCCATCGTCGCCCAGAACCGCCGGAGCACCGCCAGCGCCGCCCGCCGCCGCCCCTCCTTGCTGCTCCGTGGACAACCCACGCCGAAGCTCCTCTGTCCAAGACAAGTTTTGAATCGTCCATTTCTCATGGTTATTGAGACTGCTTGACCCTTTTACCACATAGAGTAAGTAGAGGAACAATGATGATGATTGATCTTGTTGTATGCAAAATAATTCTTCCACCATGTATGATATTGGATAGTTTCTTACCTAGAATGGTTAAATGAGACTAGAACTTGGAGCTAAAATTTGAAAGTAACGACCTACTTATATATGCTTTTCGGCAAAACAAACCCCTCGAGCCAAAAGCCTTGCATGTCTAGGAGTCGGCTAAGTATATTCCACTAGTCGGGTAAGCCTTGCTGAGTATTAGTATACTCAGCCTTGCTTGTGGCTTGTTTTCAGGTGAAACTTTCGAGGACATGATCGCTACTTTGTCTTGGCCTTGTACCCTTCCTCCTGGTTGGTCGGTGGAATGGGATACGCCCCCGGCCAACGGTGATAATGCCGAGTGATGTCTCTTACGGGCTTCATCGAGACATCCTGTATCGTCGAGTAGTTATCGTTAATTTTCCACTGCTTTGAACTTTGAAGAACTCATTTATTTTGAACTCTGAAGTACCTTGTTTTACGAATTTGAACTCCGTTGTAATAATAATTTGTGATGAACTTGTGTTGTAAAATTTGTGGAATGTTGTATCCTCTGGGCTCACCTTCGTGTGAGTCCATGTATGTGTGGTTTCGATCGGCAAAAACCGTGGTTGTATCGGGAGGTTACCCGACAGACCAGTGGATTATTCCGTTTGAAGTGCGAGTTAGCCTTGATTGCCCTTGTGGCGATGGTTAGCGCGCTTGAGCCGGATTAATTCAGGTGGTTCTTCCACAGGTAGGATCCGTGAAACCCAACCACCTCGAAGGTGAGGGTCTCCGTCATGTAGTTGGTCGGATCCCCAAATGTTACGGGCAGGTCGATCTGCCCGAGTGGTATCGCCTGCTTCCCCAGCACGATACCGTGGAACGGCGCTCTAGATGGTCGGATGCGCAACCAGTCGATGCCTATGGCATCCAGGGTCTCAGCATACATGATGTTGAGGTTGCTTCCTCCGTCCATCAGTACCTTGGTTAGGCACTTCGTGCCAACGATCAGATTGACCACGAGCAGGCACCTCCCTCGCTGCGGAACGTTGCTTGGGTGGTCGGATCGGTCGAAAGTGATAGTGGAATCTGACCACTGGAGAAACAAAGGCGTAGCCAATTCGACCGCGTAGACCTCCCGAGACATGAGATTCTGGCTGCGCCAGGACTCGTAGGCCGTCGGCCCACCAAATATCATGTGGCAGCCGTCAGTATTGGGGAAACTGTCATCCTTCTCCTCGGCGTCACCCTCCCCTGATTTGGGTTTCTTCTTCTGCTCCCTTCTTGGAACCCCCCAACAGGTACTTCTTTATAAGGGCGCATTCCTTGAAGTGATCGGGAGCTTCCCTGGAGGCCGCCTTACCGCCATTTTGGTCGGCAACGGCCACGAGGGAAACCTGGTTGTTCCTCTTGTTCTTCTTCTTCCTCGGATGGTTCAAGGCGCCATTGCTGGCGCTCTCGTCCCGCTTTGCCTTGGCCTTAGCATGGTCGAAGATCGTCCTACCGCCTCCCCACCTGAGGCGTGGCTTGTGGTGATGTCAAGGAGTTCCTTAGTGCTCCGTGAGCTCTTGCATCCCATCTGATGGACCAGGGACTCGCTGGTGGTCCCATACAAGAATGCCCCGATAACATCGGCATTGGCGACATTGTGCAGTGCGTTGCACTCCCTAGAGAAGCGCCGGATGTACTCACGGAGAGTCTCTCCTAGCTTCTGCCGGCAGTTCTTGATGTCCCATGGGTTTCCGGGGCGTTCGTAGGTGCCTAAGAAATTTCCCGACGAATATCTCCTTTAGATCCCACCAGGCGTTCGTAGATGTTCGAGCCACGTTTGCGCCGAGTCGGCTAGGAACAGTGGCAGGTCGCGGATGATGAAGTAGTCACTATCTGCTCCTCTGGCCCGGCAGGCGAGCTGGTAATCCTCGAGACATAGGCTGGGGTCCGTCTTCCCAGCGTACTTCGTAATGTTTGCCAGGGGACAGTATTGTGGCGGGAACGCCACGGTGCGGATCCGCGAGCTGAAAACCCTAGGACCTGGTGCATCGGGGATTGGGTTGCGGTCCTCGATGTTGTCGTGGCGTCCATTGCGGCAAGGGTGATACCCTCGACTCGTCGTTGCCTGCTCATCTTCATGCCCGCTCTTTCGGGCATTGAGGGTGTGGCGTGCGTCGCGGTCAGCGCCGAGGAGCCCCCGAACGAGGGCGTTAATGGGACCTTCTCCCTTGCGGATGGGTGTTGGCTTGCGTTGAGCCCATGTCGCCAAGACAACGAGCTCTCTGCCTGCTGATGCACCGCACGCTCAAGGAGCACGCTCAGCTTCTCGTGGGCGCGGCGCCCCTTGGGCGTCACGGGTTCCGGGATCCCTTCGCGGAGAGCCGCCACGGCAGCGACGTTGTGGCTTGCTCTAGCGAAGAGTGGGGGACCCTCGTCATCCTTGAGGATCATCCGATTTACGTCGTGGGCGATGATGCGTGCATGTCCACCGTCCCCACGGCATCCAATCTCTCGCTCGAGTTCGGCATGCTCCTGCTCTAGTTGGAGGCGTGCCTCCTCGAGCTGTTTTTGCCGCTCCTGCAGCTGCTCCAGCCGCATGCACAGCGGGGCTTGGCTTCTCTCCCAGATTCCAGTGTCGGAGCCATTCGGGGGAGTGTTTCCATCGTTGGCACTTTCAACGTGCCCTTCAGAATGGTCCGCCATAAATCACTCCAGCGAGGGGTGATGGCTTGCCCTACTGGAGTTTGAGTCGGAGATCGCCTCTGACTCCCTCGCGATGAGGTCATGGAAGGATTTCAAGACGTAGTCCATCATCCCTGTCAGACACGGGTACACGGGACTGTACACGTGGCATACTTCTCCTAGGATACAGGATGGGACATGGCCCATGCCCAACATCTATTCTATCTACTCGTAGTAAAACTAGTCGGACACCGTAGGAAACTACCCGAGGAGTACTCGGGTAGGACTCCTGGGCTTGTACCCGACTAGAACTTCCGTGTAAACCTATCCCCCTAGACTATATAAGGGCAGATAGGGACTCCCATGGGGACAATCACCATCTAAGGCAATACAAACCACACAGGACGTAGGGTATTACGCTCCCGGCGGCCCGAACTTGTCTAAACCTTGTGTTCCTTTGCACCTTCAAGTTCTTGATCTCGGTGACACCCTACCTACAAACTCACCACCTTGGGGGTATCCCTCGGTGGGCGTGGCGGTAAAACACCGACAGCTAGCATGCCAGGTAGGGGTGTGCATTGAGCATCCACCGGAGAATTCGATGGCATCTTTCAACTTCACCAGCGCTGTGCTCGACGAGAGCACAACCTTCATCTTCAGCTCCTGGATCTACGTTGCCAATGGTTTGGGTGGCTTCAACAGCCACCTAGCCAACTCCAAGGAGCCGGAGGCCTCTTCATCAACTCCAAGCAGCGATCTCGACGAGTTAATCGAGAACCTCGACGATCTGTTGCTTCCCGATCTGGCCCAGCAGATCGAAAAGATGTCCGTTTTCAACAAGACTTCCTCTCGTGACGCACCAAATCTAGTCGGGTCAGATTCAAACCGATCTGAAAAGACCACACGATCTAAATCCCTCTCCAACTTGGAGGAGGATTTGGATCTGCTGCTCAAGATCAAGGACGTGGGCGCCACCGCTTGCCCGGTGGCCCCCGTTTTTGATATCTACTTGGTCTCCAACGAAGAGTACTCCCCGCGCAGTACTACACCTTCAAGCTAGTCCTAAGAAGGACTCGGAGACGAGGGAGCCACCGCTCGTCGGGCGGCCCCCGCCCTTGAAAACCACTCGCAACCCGACGGCCACACCAAATCTTTTTTGGGTAGTCATCTGGGTTTAACCGTCACATCAATGCCGCAAGGATGTTTTGTGTACTGGAAGAGCTTTGAGCCCTCCGAACTACTCGATTACGAGTCCCGCCTTGTGGGCTTCATGTAGGAATTGGCCTTCCAGGAGAGCAAACCTATCTCCCCCATCGCGGAAGAGGGAGAAAGTTGATTAGAGCTACTTGAGTACAGCCTTAGGGCTAACAACTCACCGGATCGTCAAGTCTGCATGGCCTCCCTTCGCAACGCTGGGGACGAGGAGCTGGACCTCGAGTACGACAACGAGCAACTCGCGGACGTTTCAGCTGACGAGCAGCGAAGATGAGGAGCATCGAAGGTTCCGGCGGGTAAAGAACGCCAAGCACGCCCAACGCAGGTGCAACACACAGAATCGTGCCCGCGAACCAAGGGATCTCAACAACGCTTTTGCAGCAGTCGCGGATCGCAAGTACCGTACGCCGATTCGCGCCATCGTAGAAGCAGCACTCCTAGCTCAACAACTCCCACCCAATCCTCACATACAAAGGCTGCAGTATTTGACCCACTGCACGCTCGTGCAACTCGATGGGCAACATCCAGTGTCTTCCACTCGGATTCCGCCCTCGAGGTCTGAGCGCCATGGCGAAACCGCGCCGGTCAGTCGCTTCCCCGGAGGAGGCCTTGGGAGCCGGAGGAACGACAACTGCCACCGCAACGAGGGCCACCCGTCCGCGCGTGGCAGCAATGAATAGGAAGTACAACAATCCACTCCCAACCAGCGTGGTGCAAGGCATCACGGCCAAGATCCACTCGAGGCTAGCCTTCACGACGCCCCCACGATCGACCTTAGGTAGAAGATCAATGAAGGCCGCGATACGCGGCTTGTTATTGAAGCAAGGAGAAGGGACCGTACCTGCAGGCGCTACGACGATGACGACAGCGACCGCTTCCCCGCCTTCACCACCAGCATCACCGACAAGTCCTATCCAAAGGAATTCAAACAAGTCAGAATCCCCAAGTACGACGATAAGTAGGACCCGCACTAGTGGATTCGAAGCTACTCCGTTGCCATTGAAGTTTCAGAGGGATCCAACTCCACAAAAGCTCTCTACTTCCTAGTGGCTCTGGAGTCCGCACCCCTCATGTGGCTTGAAAGCCTCAAGCCAAACTCCATCGACTCGTGGGAGGACCTCAAGCGGGCCTTAATCGACAACTTCCAAGGATCCATGAACAGGGCGGGCACTCGCTACGATCTATCCCAGGTGAAGCAAGAGATGAACGAGAACCTGAGGTCCTACACCCCGCATTTCTTCGAGACGCGCGCCACCATCGCCAACATCACCGACGAAGACGTCACCGCTGCTTCCAGAACGGGATCTTCTCGAAGCACACGTACCACAACTTCGGGCGCAACCGCCCGACTACTGCCATGGAGCTGCGCAACATGATGGCACGATGGGCTGACAAGGAGGACGAGGAGAACGACCGCTTCCCCAAGCGCAACCACGACAAGCAAGGCAATGGCAACGACCACTTCGACAAAAGCCAGCGGAACCTCTCGGGGAACACCCGAAAGCGCAAGCCAGACCAAGAAGTCACGGCCGTGGAGCGCAATCCACACGGCAAAAAGTCGGGGAAAAACCACTCGCAATACGAGCAAGTCATGCACAAATAGTACCCGATACACGCTCTTCGAGTGCGTCACCATCCGCAAGACACTCAATGCACCACCCTTCCATCAAGGAGGAAAGCGAAAGGACCAGGTGGACAACGAGGGAGGTGACAAGTCGGGGGCTCAAGACTTCCAAGATCCGAAGAACATCGTCAACGTCATCTTCGGTAGAGACGGCGGATTCCCCTCCAAGCGCGCGCAGAAATTAACCCTGCGAGAAATACTCTCTGTGGAGCCGGCCACGACAAGGCCTTTGAGATACAGCGAGGTCCCGATCTTCTTCTCCAGGGATGATCAATGGACCAGCTTCTCCTAGACCTTCTTGTGGCGGGCTCACAGCTAACCCGAGTACTCATCGACGGCAGGAGCAGCCTCAACCTGCTTTTCGCGAGTACTCTGAAGAAGATGGGCCTGGACATCTCCACGATGCTCACCCCCAGCAAAGCTCCTTTCTACGGCATTGTCCCGGGTAACGCGGCTACACCACTCGGATTAGTGGTCCTGCCAGTCACCTTTGGGACGAAAGACAACTACCGCACCAAGTACATCAAGATCGAGGTGGTGGATTTCGACTCGTCATCCCATGCCATCCTTGGCAGACCGGCACTAGCCAAATTCATGGCCGTGCCCCACTACGTCAACCTGCTACTTAAGATGCCAGGCAAGACAGGCGTACTCACACTCCGTGGCGACCTGAACAAGTCGTACGACTGCGATCAGGAAGCATCGAGTACGCCACGACATCAGGCGTGCCAGAGCCGTCTGCAGAAGTACTCGCGGCCGCGCTGAATCTGACCAACTCAGAGATGGAAATCTCCAACTAGCGGCGTAGCCAATCAAGGGTTAAACCCAACCCCAGCAACGTTGGCATCAAGGCCATCCAGCTGCATGTAGGCGACCCGTCCAAGACTGCTTTAATCGGGGGCGGCTTAGGCGACAAATAGAAAAGCGTGCTCATCAGCTTCCTTAGGGCTAACCGGGACATATTCACGTGGAAACCAGCGGATATGCCAGGAGTGCCCAAGGAGTTGATTGAGCACTGCCTAAAAGTCGACCCAAAAGCCATTCTGAAGCAGCAACGACTACGACGCTTTGCCCCCGACAAGAGGGAGGCCATCAAGAAAGAGCTAGCAAAACTACTCGCGGCTGGTTTTATTAAAGAAGTGTACCACCCCGCGTGGACCCCTTCGCACTTCCACGCATCGACCAAGTCATCGACTCTACGGCTGGCTGCGTCTTGCTCTCCTTCCTCGACTGCTACTCGGGCTTCCATCAGATAGCTCTCAAGAAGGAAGATCAGATCAAAACGGCATTCATCACCCCCTTTGGAGCATATGCTTACACTACAATGTCATTTGGGTTGAAGAACGCAGGAGCCACCTACCAAAGGGCCATCCAACTATGCCTTGTAGACCAGCTACACCGCAACATTGAAGCTTACATGGATGACGTGATCATCAAGACCAGATCCCACAACGAGTTCATCACTGATCTCGAGGAGACATTCAACCGTTTGCAACGGTTTCGATGGAAGCTTAACCCGACGAAGTGCATCTTTGGCGTGCCACAAGGAAAACTACTCGGGTTTATTGTTAGTCACCGAGGAATTGAAGCAAACCCGGAGAAGATCAATGCCATCACAGCCATTGACGCTCCAAGGACGATCAAGGACGTCCAGAAGCTTACAGGTTGCATGGCAACTTTGAATCGATTCATCTCCCAACTTGGAGAAAGGGGACTACCCTTCTTCAAATTGCTCAAGCTCCACGACAAGTTCCAGTGGACCGAGGAGGCAAACGAGGCACTGCAAGATCTCAAGCACCATTTGCAATCGCCACCCATCCTGACGGCTCCTCAACGAGGCAAGAATCTGCTACTCTACATCGCCGTGACTACTCACGTCGCAGCACAGCAATCGTGGTGGAACGACAGGAGAAAGGCCACACCTTTGGGGTGCAGTGACTAGTCTACTTCATCAGCGAAGTCCTCTCTGAATCTACGGTTCGTTACCCAACAATTTAGAAAATATTTTACGGTATACTCATCACTTCCAGGAAGCTTTACCACTACTTCGATGCAAACAATATCCTGGTGGTCTCCGACTTCCCACTGGCGGATATTCTCCACAATCAGAACGCTGTCGGGCGCATCTCCAAGTGGGCAGTGGAGCTGGGAGCCCTCACACTCGACTTCAAGCCCCGGACAGCCATCAAGTTGCAGGCACTAGTCAATTTCATGGCGCAGTGGCGAGAAAACCAAGTGGAGGCCCCAACCAAGCAGCCAGAGCATTGGGTCATGTACTTTGACGGCTCACAGAAGCTCGGTGGCGGTTGTGCGGGAGTACTTTTTATCAGCCCGAGAGGAGAACAGCTCAAGTACGTGTTTTAAATACTATTCGAGATCTCTAACAATGAAGCTGAGTATGAGGCATTATTGCACGGGCTACGCCTGTCAGTCTCCCTGGGCATCAAGCGACTACTCGTCTACGGTGATTCCTTACTGGTGGTTCAACAAGTCAACAAGGAGTGGGATATCAACAAGGACACCATGGACGCCTACGTTACGGAAATACGCAAGCTCGAGAGAAAGTTCTTGGGGTTGGAAATTCACCATGTGATTCGTGACAACAATGTGGGTGCAGATGTGCTCTCCAAACTGGGTTCTGATCGAGTTAACGTCCCACCGGGAGTTTTTGTTCACGAGTTGCATCACCCTTCTATCAGGGCACCGGACTCAAGTTCCATCGCTCAGGGTCCCAAGGAACCCGACCGAGAGGTCATGATGATCGAGGTCGACTGGTGGGTGGCCTTCATCGACTACATCCAGGAGCACAAACTACCCCCCGGCTTCGACCCAAAAAGCGCTGAAACTACTCGCATCCTACGACGCAGCAAAGGGTATGTGCTAGTCGGGGGTAACCTGTACAAGCATGGATCAGCATCAGGCATACTCATGAAGTGTGTCAGCACAGAGGAGGGCAAAGAGATACTCCAGGAGATTCACGAAGGCGTGTGCGGGAACCACATGGCTTCTCGCACACTAGTCGGCAAGGCGTTTCGATCTGGTTTCTACTGGCTAACTACTTTGGCAGATGCCGAAGCACTCGTTTGCCGGTGTACCAATTGCCAATTCTTTGGCAAACAGGCTCATGTCCTGGCAAATAACCTCATTACCATACCACCCTCATGGTTGTTTGCATGCTGGGGCCTGGATATAATAGGGCCCTTAACAACTGCGCCAGCAGGTTTCACACACGTGTTGGTGGCCATCGACAAGTTTACCTAGTGGATCGAGTACAAGCCAATCGCAACGCTCTCGGAGGATCGAGTGGTTACCTTCATCTGCAACATCTTACATCGTTTTGGCTTCCCCAACACTATCATTACAGATTTGTGATCCAATTTTTACTCACATCAGTTCTGGGATTTTTGTGAACGCACTTCCACTGAAGTCAAATATGTTTCAGTGGCTCACCCGCGGGCCATCGGCTAGGTTGAGTGTGCCAACGGCTTGAGTCTTGATGGATTAAAGAACAGCAAAAAGGGTGGCAAGTGGATCGATGAGATCTCATCAGTAGTTTGGGGGCTTCGCACACAACCAAGCAAAGCCACAGGACAGTCACCTTTCTTTCTCGTATACGGGTTCTGAAGCTATATTACTAGCTAACGAGATGTGGAAGTCTCCATGACTCGACATGTTTGAAGAAAGCGAGGCTGACACTACAAGACATCTTAAGCTTGACTCAGCTGAGGAAATCCGATGCATTGTATTGTTGCAATCGGCCCGCTACTTACAAGGAGTTCATCGTTACCATGACAGGAACGTTCTTTCAACATTGGAGATATGGTTCTTCAACAAATCCAGGATGATACCGGGCTACACAAGCTTAACTCATGATGGGAAGGACCTTTCATTGTGCACAAGGTTACAGGCCATGGATCTTATCGCTTACAGCACTCTGACAGCCAGGAGGTACCAAATTCTTGGAATATTAAGCATCTACGTCGTTTTCATCCTTAATCAACTGGGGACATCTTCTATTGGTGCCTGGAGATTGATACTTCCAGTACAACTCTTTTTTATCGGTTTACAACTGGTATTACATGCAAGTTTGCTGAAAGGGCCTCGCTCCCATACTACCAGTACCTAATCACTAGTTTCCGACTAGTATCTTGGGGGACTGAAGACGCCTTGCGCTCATATTCCCAGTACAATGCCGTTTTACTGGTTTACAACTGGTACTACGTGCAAGTTTGCTGAAGGGGCCTCGCTCCCTTATTTCCAGTAACCTATTACTAGTTTTCGACTTGTATACTATGTTATTGAAGGGGCCTCGCTCCCTGTCAGACCCGGGTACATGGGACTGTACACATGGCATACTTTTCCTAGGATAAGGGTTAGGTCATTGTGGCAGAACCACCTGAATCAATCCGGCTCAAGTGTATTAACCATCACCATTAGGGCAATCTCGGTTAACCTTACACTTCAAACGGAGTAATCCACTGGTCTGTCGGGTATAACCTCCCGATACAACCACGGTAAAGCGGATCGAGCGCCATACATACAAACGCTCATGCGATGATGAGCCCCAGAGAATACCACATTCCAGCAAATATTACATCATTAGCATAAGTAAATATTACAGACCAGGGTTTGAGTTTAGAAACCAAGTACTTCAGAGATCATATCTAATAAGTTCTTTTGAGTTGCAGCGGAAAAATAAAATAGCGAAAGCTACTTCGACGATAAGGATGTCTCGATGAAGCCCGTACGAGACATCACTCGGCATTATCTCCGTTGGACGGGGGCGTATCCCATTCCACCGACCAACCAGGGGGAAGAGTGCAGGGCCAAGTCAAACTAGCAATCATATCTTCGAAAGTCTCACCTGAAAACGAGCCACAAGCAAGGCTAAGTATACTAATACTCAGCAAGGCTTACCCGTCTAATGGGGTATACTTAGCCGACTCCTAGACATGCGAGGCTTTTGGCTTGAGGGGTTTGTTTTGCCAAAAAGCATATATAGTAGGTCCTTACTTTCAGATTTTAGCTCCAAGTTCTAGCTTTCTTTAATCATTCTAGGTAAGCAACTATCCAATATCATACATGGTGAAGCATTAAATTTTCATCCAACCAGTTTATTCATCATCATTGTTCCTCTTCTTACTCTGTGGGTAAAAGTGGTTAAGCAGTCTCAATAGCCGTGAGAAACGGACGATTCGAATCGAATTTCTTAACCTTGCAAGGGAAACCTAAACACACGTCACGTGGTTACTCCCTAGAGTCACACGTGCAACTTTTCCCTTCAATTCCCGCTTCACGGAACAGGCCCACCGCCCTCGACTACACCTCCCCATGGACCACGGACGCAGCCGGGCCATGGCGGCCGATGCACCCGCCATTAGCTAGATGTGAACGAATTCAAGACAGTGGGGAGTATATTCCGGCCTCGGTTCAATCCAGTACTTAAGCTTACCGATTACCATATTCTCGGCATGTGGTTAGTACGTTCAAAGACTTAACCATCACTTACCACACACTGCGGCCTTAGCATTTTTCACTAGACAGACGGGCCTCAATCATCAACATAAACATCGTACCATAGCCCGTCCGTCGTCCTTATGATTGCAGCGTGTAGTAAACAATCAACTCCTAATTTCTCGCGAGTGACAGGAAATCACTCGACTTTTACCGAGTCCTATTAGCATAGCATTCTATCGAACCTTGCATCTAGTGTTCAGAGCATGGGTACCTAGGATCATGCAACTAAGTTTTCATCCAACTCCTATAAACTTAATGCACAAGTAAAGTAGAGTAATAAGTTGCATAAGTTTAGAAAATAGGGTTCATGCTCCGGGGCTTGCCTTCTTGCGAAAAGTTAGTCCGGGGCTCTTCCGAACTTGGGCTCGGGTCTATGGCAACTTCAGTTAGATTCACTTGAGCTTCACGCTGCTCACTCTCGGACGCGGGCACCAACTCGTACGTTCCGTCGGTGAGAGTCGTCGTTTCTACATGAATGCACAAGTTTAAGTAGTGGTGATGGTAAACGATATTATTTCCTTCACGATAAAGTTGCAGTTCATAAGACATAAGTTTTGCTGTGAAGTTATTTACTTTAACATTTCCTGGGCAATCGTTAATAGAGTTTATCTTAATCTATTTAACTTCATTAAAGAAGAAGGGGTTGTGTTATATTAAAAACTTAGTTTCTTTTTAAACACAAACATGAGTTGAACACAATTACTAATCTAGTTAGCTTCTGGTAATAAAATTTTTATTCAAAGTACATTATGCAGAGATAAGGTCATTGTAAAAATTTCAGATATTTTTGTGTAGCATGTTAAATATGAAAAATGTAATACACAGCCACTGCTAGAATCTAGTTATTTTTATACAGAACAAACCATGCAATTATTGATGCTAAAAATTTTACAGGGTGTTGCTATAACGATATTTGTGCTACTGTAAATTTTTCAGATTTTATTGTACATGATATAGAGCATAATAAATGGGACAAGCTACACTCATGTTATTCAAGATTAGTTTCTACAGGATGTTATACAGGGTTTCTGTGTATGAAACATTTTGTACAGCTTGAGCTACTCTAATGTGTTTCCTAGTAAAAAGATGAACATTTCCCAAGCGCTTTACCAATTATTTTGAATTAGTGAAGTTTTCCTACCATAAATTCATATGAACAGGTTACATATAGTAAAAATGTTTCTAAATTTTTCTATGGCCTCTAGGTATCACTACAACAACACAGAAAAAGTTTCATGACATTAAACATCACAGAACAGCAGGAAAAATTAGTTCTAACACTTTATGGCATAAAACAAGGTTGGACAAAAGGTGTATCTAGAGATGGCTTTTGGTCCTGATCTTTCTACACAGTCCTAAACATCAAGCAAGTAACTCACTGCCCAAAATTTAGGGTCAGAAATGATCTACAACAGTGGGTACAAAAGAAGTCCATTAAACCTTCCATTTAATCTAGAGCAAAATATATTGAGAATCTGAGAAACTTTATGTAACAAAAGTTGTAGAGTTTCTTATAAGGATTCCAGAACAGTTGAGGTTGCATTTTTCAGAATTTTCTACGATTTTATACGAATTTTACAAGTTCACTAATTTGGTTAAGATTTTCTTTACAGAGGGGTCCCTGAAAACTAGCAGAAAACCCCCTAGAAAGATTTGGGCGTTTGCAATGTAGTCCCTGGTCGCAAAAATCACGGCGGGGTCATCCTGTCCGGCCAAATTCCGGCGAGCTGGGTCGCCGGCGGCGAGGGCAAGGTGGGGGAGCACGGAGAGGGAACCAGGGCGCACCTATTGGTGGTCTTGGAGTGGCTTGGGGTGGCCGGTGGCGGGCTGGCCGCGGAGAGCAGGGGCGGCGGCGGTGGGGCGGCGCGGACGGCGGCGCTCCGGCGATGAGGGCGGCGGGGCTCGGGCTGGGAAGCTTCAGCGCACTGAGGAGGGTCCGTTTCAGCGCTTGTCTCGGGTCGAGGAGGGGCGGAGGAGGGAGTTCCACGGTGGCGGCGTGGGGCGGCGCTCGGCTCTGCTGTGCTCTGTTCTGCGGGGAAGAGGAAAGGAGGGGAGGGAGGGGCGCTGTGCCGGCTTTATAGCTGGTGGAGCTCATGGGGGCGGGCTTGGCACGGCCGGGGTGCGGGGTGGAGGGGGCGGCGAGGCTGGGCGCCATTGGGTGCAGCCGGTGGTGACCAGCGGCGCTATTGGGCAGGCGGCGGTGCACGGGGTGCTGTGTCGCGTGCGACTACGCGGGCAGGCGACTGGGTGAGCGAGATAGCGGCGTGGGCGTGCTACTGGCGAGCTGGGGCGGCACGACGGGGCACTGGTGGAGGGGGGCGGCGGCCAGCGACTGGGCAGCACGGTGGCGCACCGGGGATTGGGCAGAGACACGGCGTGGGGGGGGAGGAGAAGATGGCGCGGCCGCGGTTGGGCGAGCGGGGGCGGTGCAGCAGGACGCCGGGGTTGGCTCGGCGCCTGGTGCCATGCAGGCGTCGAGGGCCAGGTGGCCGGCGGCGGTCGGGCGAGCTGGGCGGTGCAGCAGAGGAGGGAGAGGTGAGGGAGGGACCTAAGTGCAAAAATTTGAAAAACTTCAGGGGGCTGGGTGCAAACAGGGCGTTTTCTCCTCTTTCTAATTTGAATTTCAAAAACTTTTGAACATGAAAGTTGTTCAGAATAAAAAGTTCTACAAGTTTGGTTTCAGGCAACATCTCATTTGGCTTATGGTTTGAAAGTTAATTTAAAATTTTCAAATGTGTCCAAATGTGCCCAAATTCGATTTGAATTTCAACTTAACTCGTTCGGATTCTTTTCACCCTTTTATTAGTTGGTTAAGCATAGGGTTAGGCTAATGATACTGATTTTAGAAATGAAATTTTTACCAGGGTTGTCACAGTCATGGCCCACGCCCTACATTTGTGTAACCACTCGAGCCTAGTAGGACTGCTCCTACAGTACTCAAACTAGTCGGATACAGTAGGGAGATTCCATAAAAGTACTCGGGGAGGACTCTAGAGCATGTATCCAACTAGAACTTCCATGTAACTTGTCCTCCCAGACTATATAAGGGCGGACAGGATCCCGCCAGGGGAGAACCCAGAGGGATCCTCAAGGGAACCACCCAGGAGATCACCCAATCACCATCAAAGGCAATACAAACCACACAGGACGTAGGGTATGACGCTCTCAGCAGCCTGAACCTGTCTAGAACCTTGTGTTCCTTTGCACCTTCGAGTTCCTGATCTCGGTGACACCCTACCTTCAAACTCACCACCTTGGGGGTATCCCTCGGTGGGCGTCGCGGTAAAACACTAATAGCTAGCGTGCCAGGTAGGGGTGTTCATCGAGCATCCACCGGAGAATTCGATGGCATCTCTCAGCTTCACCAGCAACGTGCTCGACGAGGGCACAATCTTCGTCTTTGGCTCCTGGATCTGCGTCGCCAACGGCTTGGGTGGCTTCAACAGCCACCTAGTCGACTCCAGGAAGCCGGAGGCCTCTGCACCAACTCTTTGCTGCAACCTCGACGTCCGTTTTCGACGCGACTTTGACTCATGCTGCACCAGAACTACTCGGATCGGATTCAAACCGATCTGAGAAGGTTTCGCAATCCAAGGCACTCCCCGACTTGGAGGAGGACTTGGATCTCCTCTTCAAGATTCGAGATGAGGGAGCCACCGTACGTCGGGGGCCCCCCGTTCTCGACTATGACTCGGATTCCAACGAAGAATCGGCCACCTCGCCGGCGTCCATCCTCGGCTTCTGGGTCCGCATTGCCGGCGAGGTGGTGGCTTCAACTACGACCTCGCTGAAACCATTGGGCCGATGGCATGTTCTCCAGCATCCTGCCGCGACATTGACGATCTCATCGAGGATCTCGGCGGAATTTGATTTTCAGATCTAATCGAAAACCGTGAGGACGAGCCTGGATCCAAACCGGCTCCTACTCGTGATCTACTCGAATTCAGCCCATGCCACAACGACGACGCGCCATCGCCGCCCACCCTGACGATGCGGCTCGACTTCAGCTAGCGCCGCAGCGCAGATGCGCTGCTGTCAATGGCTACGACTACTTCCACAAATCTGCGTTGCCAATGATTACATCGACTATTCGTCTCGACTAGAAACTAGTCGTTAACGAGCCTTAAACTACTTGGCGACTAGTTCTACATGGCCAATTACTGGTCGGGATCAAATCCGACTGGTTGGTTTCTTCAACAAATCATCGTGGCTACCTCGATGACTACTGCGGTTTCCTCAACAATCGTCCACGAGTGGGCGTGTTTCGACTACTCCGACTACGGAATCGACTCCGACCAGTCGGCTTTATCAACAAACCATCGCGGCTCCATCGATGATCATTGCGGCTCGCCGACAATCATCCACAAATTAAGCTACATAATTTATACCATTTCTGACTTGTTCTTTACAGGATCGAATACTTTTTATGCAATGCGCATTCTCCTCACAAGCCATGTCATGCCTATTCCCGATTGCCTGCACGGTCCGCCCTACAACACGGTCGATCGGGTTACGCTCTATAAGTGTGCTCCTCGAGCGTTCTCTTTTTTCGCGCAGCGCCGACTGGTTTAGTTTCCTCTCAATGGTTGCTACAATACCCGGGTAGCGTACGCTTATCATGACACCTTGACTCTTCTGTACGCCTATGCAACTACGCGTGCACGCGGCCAAGCTCCCTGCGCAACGGTTTACGGTAATCAGGGATCAGGTGCTTACCGTAATAGGCTACCTACCCGGTGTCATTATGCGACCCAGCAAGAGTACAACACCAAAAATTTTACATGCATTTTACAATGCTGGGATTTGCTCCCAACACGATATAATGTATATCAGTTACAACATACTTTTATGTTTACCCTGCAGGGGACCTGATCTGGACCGTGCTGCTGGGCAAGTTGAATTCAACTCCGACTAGTTGGCTTCATCAACAATCGCCCACGACTACTTCAATTTGGCGAGAACACTCGACTACACGTGACTGACTACGATGACTACTCGTCGGATTCGACTCCGACTAGTTGGGCTCATCGCCAGCCGTCGTCGACTACTTGACTTCGTGAAGACTGCACGGCGGCACGGTGGCGACTACTTCGACTACTCGTGCCGTCTACAAGCTAGTTGGGATCGACTCTGCTTGGCGACACGCCGACGACTACTTCGACTACTAGTCTCGTCTACAAAACTAGTCGGAATCGACTCCGACTAGTTGGCTTCATCGACAGTTCAAGATCCAGAGGCACTTAGCCAATACCTGGCTCGGGGACTGGCGCCACCGACTACGAGGCATATCCTATGCAACTCATCAAGCTCCCAGGCTCGGGGGCTGGATATGACACGACTCTTAGCAATGAAGATTGCATGCCACGATTCTTTGGACTCTTTATTCCAAAACTTGGGGATTTGGATTTAAGGCTCGTGGGTTGCGTGACACGTGTCATCAGCAACTTATTTTTTAAATCTGCTGGAAGATAAGAACAGAAGACGCAAGATGAAATTGATTCTCAGCCTGATTCTACGAGTCAACCTAAGGCTCGAGGGCTACTCCATATGGAGTGTGAGTTTAATCGCACCCCATATAAAAGAAGATAACTACTCGGGGCATGAGCACCTCACAGCCTCGATGCAATCAAGGAAGTACTCGGAGGACATCTTCAAGATGAAGCTCGGGAGAACTCGAAGACATCTTCAGAAGTACTCGGACACCTGCAGTACTCGGCTACAAAGAGCTCGGGGGCTTGACAGACCCGGGTACACGGGACTGTACACGTGGCATACTTTTCCTAGGATAAGGGTTGGGACATGGCCCACGCCCTACATCTGTGTAACCACACGTAGCCTAGTAGGACGGCTCCTACAGTAGTCAAACTAGTCAGATACAGTAGGGAACTTTCAGAAAAGTACTCAGGTAGGACTCTAGAGCATGTAACCGACTAGGACTTCCATGTAACCTGTCCTCCTAGACTATAGAAGGGCGGACAGGACCCCCTCCAGGGGAGAACCCACAGGGATCCTCCAGGGAACCACCTAGGAAATCACCCAATCACCATCAAAGGCAATACAAACCACACAGGATATAGGGTATTACGCTCTCAGCGGACCGAACCTGTCTAAAACCTTGTGTTCCTTTGCACCTTCGAGTTCCGGATCTCGGCGACAACCTACCTACAAACTCAGCACCTCGGGGGTATCCCTCAGTGGGCATGGCGGTAAAACACCGACACTCCCATTGCAAGAAGTTTACAAGTTTACGACTAGTTCTACACATGTTCGACTACTTGTCTTGATTACAATCCTAGTAGGGACCGACTCCGACTAGATGGCTTCATCGATTGTTCAGGCTTCAGCGGCTACTTGCCTAATGCCTGGGCTCGGGGGCTGACGCCACCGTTCTGCTACGACTACTCTATGCTTATCATCTGGCTCCTGGCTCGGGGACTTGATGGGACAAGGCACTCAGCGTGCCTCAAGGGACAGTTCTCATGCTTGCATGCTGGATGCTCTACAACTACTCGACAATACCCAATCCAAGAGGCTTTTTAATATCTATCTTGGGTAGATGTTTGTTAACCATTATTCCAGGGATTTTATTCCGAAATAAGGGGTTTGTTCAAATTATTATCCAGAGGACTTACTTAGTTATTGGCTCAGGGCACAAAAAATGATTTGAGAGGTAATTTTGGGTGTTTTTTGGGGATGTTATTTGTTTAACCATTTTTTCAGGGAATTCATCCCGAAAAAAGAGGTTTTCAAATTTACTACACCAATTTGCCCATGTTCACCATGAAATCTTTATCATCATATATTGCATGCCACGATTCTTTGGACCCTTTATTCCAAAACTTGGGGATTTGGATTCAAGGCTCGGGGGCTGCGGGACACGTGTCATCAGCGACTTATTTTTCAAATCTGCTGGAAGATAAGGATATATGACTCAAGATTAAATTGACCCTCAGCCTAATTCTACGAGTCAACCTAAGGCTCGCGGGCTACTCTATATGGAGTGCGAGTTTAATCGCACCCGATATAAAGAAGACTGGACAACTACTCGGGGCATGAGCACCTCACAGCCTCGATGCAGCCAAGGAAGTACTCGGAGGACACCTTTAAGATGAAGCTCGGGAGAACTCGAAGACGCCTTCAGAAGTACTCGGACGCCTGCAGTACTCGGCTACGAAGAGCTCGGGGGCTTGTCAGACCCGTGTACACGGGACTGTACACGTGGCATACTTCTCCTAGGATACGGGATGAGACATGGCCCATGCCCTACATCTGTTGTAACCACTCGTAGTGCAGTAGGACTACTCGTAGTAAAACTAGTCAGACACGGTACAAAACTACCTGAGGAGTACTCGGGTAGGACTCCTAGGCTTGTACCTGACTTGGACTCCCTTGTAAACCTGTCCCCCCAAACTATATAAGGGCGGACAGGGACCCCCACGAGGACAATCACCATCTAAGGCAATACAAACCACACAGGACGTAGGGTATTACGCTCTCGGCGGCCCGAACCTGTATAAACCTTGTGTTCCTTTGCACCTTCGAGTTACTGATCTCGGTGACACCCTACCTACAAACTCACCACCTCTAGGGTATCCCTCGGTGGGCGTGGCGGTAAAACACCGACAATCCCCACGAACTCGCCGTCCGTTGGGAACGAACCAAAACGCAGCCCTACAAGGTGATGTGCATCGTCTGCTGCGTTGCACAAACCAAACGGGAACGCCATCGGGACGTTCCCGGTCAGGATCTCCGGGTAGAGCGGTTCTCCTCTGGAAAGCTGTGTCGTGACGTTGGTGAGCGTGAAGAAAACGCGATGCAAGTCCTCCTATGTCAGTCGGGGAACTAGGAAGGCGTGGAGTTGATGCCCCAGCCTCTCGTTATCGAGGTCGAGGACCAACTTTCCTCGGAGGCGCGATCCTCTAGGGCGCGCAGCCACAACCCCCCGACAGCCTCGACAACGGGATCGAGGTCAGCGGTGGGAGTGCGTCAGATCAGAATGTGGACCTGCTCCAGCTCTCCCTCCATGGTGATACGTGGATGTAGGGCCCATCTCCGGTATGGTTGGCCATCCGCAGCCTTGTGGAATCGATGACACGCGCAAAAGTCCCCTACCTAGCACGTCAACTGTCGGTGTTTTGGGTTGCCGACTAGTAATTTGTGTTTGCGCGTCTGGCTCGGATTGTGTGCAATGAAGACACAAGGGTTTATACTAGTTCGGGCAGAATGTCCCTACGTCCAGTTTGAGCTGCTTGTGTTCTTATACTTGTTTGCAGAAGGGGTTACAAATGGTGTAGAGAGGGAACGATCTCCGAAGTCTCGGGTGGCAAAGTGTCCGTGTGAATCCCTAGAGTCCTCTCCCCCGCGTGGGGCCTCCCCTTCCCTTTTATAGATCAAGGGGGAGAGGTCGGATACACGAGAGACAGAGGGAGGGAAAAGAGAGAGAGAGAGATCACGAGAAGAAAAAGGAGGGTCCCTAGGATCCCGCTGCTCCCCTTCCCTGCGCATGGGCTCCGTTGGCCGTGTAGATGATGACGGGGGCGTCCCTGTGCGGCTCCCTGGCACAACGGGCAGCGTGCGCTCCAACAGAACAGGAGGCGTGGGCCCCCGACGTGTCTGGTGGCGTGATCCCCCGTCATGGTGGACGACGTGCGCTCCAACAAGCCTGGCGGCGTTTCATTCCCACGGGACCCCGAGGGCCTCACGTCCCTGGTGCGGGTAAGGCCGAGTCTGTTCCCTCGGGGGCGGGCAAACCGGAGCTTAACTCCCAGGGTCGGGTGAGGCCGATCGTGCGCCCTCAGGGTCAAGCGAGGCTGTAACACCCTAATTTTCAGATTAGGAACCTAAATAAATTTTGCTAGATTATCTTTAGAATCCATAAGGTTTTTATTCAAGTTCTTTTGATTTTAGAGCATTTACCATGAATTAACAATAATTTACGTAACCATAAAAACAAATATAAGGAAATATAGGTCTTGTGCATTTCATGCCGCATTGCATTGTTTTATTGCTTGTCTTCAATTTGAATTTAAATTTTAAATTTAAATTCAAATGCATTTGGATGCATTTCTTTTTCTCCCTCTCATTCTCTTTGGGCCCGGCCCATTTCCTTCTCTCCCTCCCCTTTCTCTTTCTCCTCCCCGCAACCCAGCTGGCCCAGTCTCTCTTTCTTTCCTCCCCTTCCTTTCTTCCTGCGAGGCCCAGCCCAACCGGCCTTCTTCCTTTTCCTCTGCGTGGCCCAGCCGCTCGCCTCTCCCCCTTCCCGGCCCAGTGGCCCAGTCCGCCCGATGCTCTCCCGCTCTCCCCTCTCTCCCTCACCGCCAGGCGGGCCCCGCCCGTTGGGTTCACCCCCACCCCCGACCTCACGCCAGGCTCGGACTCGAGCCTGAGTCCGGCCATGGCACGATGCCGCTCCGCCTGCGCGGCACCACGGGCCTGCACGTCGAGGCGCCTCGGCTGCCCCTATAAAGCCGCCGCCCCGCGCCCTTAATTTCCCTCGACCCGCAGTCACCGCCCTTGCTCGCAAAACCCTAGCCGCGCAAGCCGTCGCCGCCGCAGCTCGGACGCCCGACGTCGTTGCCGCCTCAGCGCTCCTCCGTCGCCTTGAGCCGCCACTGAAGTTTCGCGTTGTTGTGAGGAGCATCGACGGCCTGTTTTCCCCCTCTTCTCCGCCTTCCCGCGCGCGCAATCCCTGGCCGAAGCTCTGCGGCCGTGCGCCACCGTCGTGTGCCCCTCTCCGCCCCCCCGCCTTGCCCAACCAAGCCCCTAAACGAGTTCCCCTCCTCGTTCTCATTCTCCCAGGCTAGACCCGAGCCGAAATAGTGGCCGCAATCGCGTTTACGCAATTTCCCGGCGAGTCCGCCGCCACCCGCCGCCCCAGCCCGCGCAGCCATCGGATCCCGATCCGACGGGTTAGATTAGATCTAACCCGAGTCAAACCAGCGTACCGGTCACACCCTAGGTCTTTTTGCAAAAGAAACCCTAGGTTTTCTCGAAATCAACCCGCAGTCCACAGCAGTTCTAAAGTATTCACGAGTAGATACTTTTTCTTCTGTTTAAACCCTTGTCTTTTTCCAAAATAGAACCCGCCGCCCTTAGCCCCTCTGTTTTTCAATCTACACCCTAGATCTACGGTTTAATTAAGTTGTAGCCCTCGGTTTCCTTGACAAGAGCCCTTCTAGTTTCAAATCTTCTACAAATAAGCCCCTGGAATCATGTTTTGGCCATAACTTCTCCGTTTTAACTCCGTTTTTATCGATTCTCGCACTCACACGACCCTTGCAACGCATATAGTAGCTTTATAAGGTTGTTTTGCTCTGTTTACATTGTTTGATGTATTGTTTCTTATTTATTGTACTTGTTTATTAGTATGTACTTGTGTGTTGCGTTAGACGGTGGGCAGTTCGAGGGTCCGCAAGAGCAAGGCTTTGAAGACGCCCCTGAGCAGCAGCAGTTCTTTGAAGAAGGCAAGTGGTCCTTGGTTATATTCCGGTCCTAATAACTTCTAAACACACACATTTACTTTATATGCATGCATGTGTCTATAATATGATGGATCCCAAGCTAAGGACATGCCTAGTTTCTCTTGAAATTCCTTGATTAAACCTGGGTTGTTAATTATGTTGTAGCTACGCTAGTTGCTTTTACTTAGACTATGGTTGGTTAACTTGGAAAAATGCTACGCTTGTTTTACTTCATGTTCTGGAATACCTTTATGGTGATAATTATAAGATCATTGCATTAATTGGAACATGGAGAACCACCCAAGAAAACAGTGCAACCACAATACTACATGGCTCTGGTCTTGGCTAATTAATTAGAAACTTTAGCTTGTAATGGTCTTACCGAAAAGGCAAGAGGGGAGTGCGTTGATGGGGTATAGCTCGGTCCTCTTGAGGTGTAGATATGATCCTGGTTAAGGCGTCTTCTTCATTAGGGAGGGTTATGACCACTACGGCTTGAAACCTTAGCGGACTGTTGCAAGTTAGAGAATCTTTGTAAAGGCCTCGTAGTGAATCCCTGCCACTCACCTCGGAAGTGTTTAAGGGCCTTGCAAACCCGGGCATTAAGGGAAACACGAGTTGTGGGTAAAGTGTACAACCTCTGCAGAGGGAAAGCTGATATATCAGCCGTGCTCACGGTTAAGAGCGGCTTGGACCCTCACATGATAATTGAACTTAAAGATGATCTAAATTGATGTTCTTTATTTATGTTGTTGATTTTATCTCTGTTATTTATTTAAGGGTTGGTATATACTTACACTTAGTTAATGCTTGTTAAATAAAACTTAGTCAACTAAAAATACGCTTATCGTAGTCAAACCATGTCAGCTTTTCCTTGATTTTGGCCTTGGATGTCATATAATTTACTCCACTTGCTGAGTACCAACCATAAGTATACTCAAGCTTGCTTTAATAAAATAAATGCTGCTCAGAACAAGATAACTATCCGGAGTTCCCTGAAGATTTTGAGGAGTTCTAGGCTTATGTCTCCCAGTCATCTACCTGTGAAGTTGAAGTCTGCTGCTAGTTATAAACGTTTATTTATTCGCTTAAGATTAAGACTTTCGGTCATGTAATAAAGTACTATAATACTCTCTTTCGTTATAACATTATTTTGGGTATACACTTGTGTCGTCTATCATATGTGTGGAACTGATCCTAGCGCATATATGAGATGCATTCGGTTCTTTTTCCAAAACCGGGTGTGACAGAAGTGGTATCAGAGCAGTGTTGACTGTAGGACATTAGCCTAGTTAGTACTTGTCAAATTTTAAGGCTTATCTTGCTTAATAACCTAGCTTTTGCTTCATTGCTTTTGAAAATTTCTTATTTCTTGATTATATCACTATTATCTCATCTTTGACTTCATGCTTGCCTCACAAGTGTGTTGATGTTTTCCAAACTCTTTGCTTTAAGGTCACCCATAGCGTTATTCTAAATATCCTCTATCTTGCGCTGTCCTCGTTTTGCTACAGATGGCGAGAACCAGGCAGACCGCCCGCAAGAGAACCCATGGACTGCCTCATCCGATCCAGCATCCTCAGGAGCTCTTGAGCAGGAGGAACCCGTACAGCCAGAGAACGCCCTCGTGTTTGTGGAGGTCGACGATCACGACGATCACGACTACTACGACTAGAGGAGGCTGGGTGGACACCGACACTGAGGAGGATCCCATGGAGCTGCCTGAGGACCACCCAGACGCTGTAGGAGGAGACGGTGCCATTCCAGACGCTGCAGGAGCAGATGATGCAGAAGATGGTGGTGATGACCCAGCTGCACCAGATGGTGGTGACGATGACCCAGATGATGATCCAGAGCCAGTCGCCGCAGCAGACGTACCGCCACCCGAGCCCCACTATGAGAAGCAAATACACCACTTGGACTTTGCTGAAGGTCCATTCCTAGCGCTTCTATGGAGGGCCATGCAGAGAATCGGCTTCCCACTAATGCCTCCTTGTTCAAGAATGCTCAACAGGAGGAGGAGTGGTTAGTGGCAGTGGTGATCAGTGTTCCAGATGAGAGGTATGTGTGGCTCAAGCGCGCTAACCATCACCACGAGGGCAATCAGGGCTAACTCGCACTTCAAACGGAAAAATCCATTGGTCTGTCGGGTAACCTCCCGATACAACCACGGTTTTCGCCTATCGAAACCACACATGCATGTACTCACACGAAGGTGAGTCCAGAGGATACAACATTCCACCAATTTTACATTACAGGTTCAACATGAATTATTATTACAACTGAGTTTGAATTCGTAAAACAACGTACTTTAGAGTTCAAAGTATACTTCTTCATTCAGGGGGGGCTAGCCCTTTTTATAGATAGATGCGTCTGGAGACTGATAACGCTTGTCGGTTGTTCGCCGATGAAAGTGGTCTTCAGAGTTCAATGCAGCGGAAAAATAACGATAAACTACTCGACGATACAGAATGTCTCGATGAAGCCCGTACGAGACATCACTCGGCATTATCACCGTTGGCCGGCCAACCAGGAGGAAGGGTACATGGCCAAGTCAAACTAGCGATCATATCCTCAAAAGTATCATCTGAAAATAAGCCACAAGCAAGGCTGAGTATACTAATACTCAGCAAGGCTTACCCGACTAGTGGAATATACTTAGCCGACTTCTAGACATGCAAGGCTTTTTGGCTCGAGGGGTTTGTTTTGCCGAAAAGCATATACAAGTAGGTCCTTACATTCATATTTTAGCTCCAGGTTCTAGTTTTCTTTAACCATTCCAGGTAAGCAACTATCCAATATCATACATGGTGAAAGAATTAATTTTTCATCCAACAAGATTAATCATCATCATTGTTCCTCTTCTTACTCTATGTGGTAAAAGGGTCAAGCAGTCTCAATAACCCCGAGAAACGGACGATTCGAATCGAATTTCTTAACCTTGCCAGGGAAACCTAAACACACGTCACGTGGTTACTCCAAGAGTCACACGTGCAACTTTTCCCCTTTGTTCCTGGGTTGTGGATCAAGGCCACCATCCGAGACTACAGAGCCTAGCTCTGCACCCACCATGTGCGCGTATGGAACCTAAGTTGAGAGGGTGGGATGTTGTCCACTTGCCGGTCCGATTAGGTACTTAAGCTTTCCAATTACCATATTCTCGGCACGTGGTTAGTACGTTCAAAGACTTAACCACCACTACCACACACTGCGGCCTTAGCATTTTTCACTAAACAGACGGGACATCAATCATCAATTTGAACATCGCACCATAGCCCCGTCCGTCGACCTTATGATTGCAGCATGTAGTAAACATTCAACTCCTATATTCTCACGAGTGACAGGAAATCACTCGACTTTTACCGAGTCCTATTAGCATAGCATTCTATCGAACCTTACATCTAGTGTTCAAAGCATGGGTACCTAGGATCATGCAACTAAGTTTCCATTCAACTCTTATAAACTTAATGCACAAGTAAAATAGAGTAATAAGTTGCATAAGTGTAGAAAAATTGGGTTCATGCTCTAGGGCTTGCCTTCTTGGGTAAAGTTAGCTTGGGGCTCGTCCGAACTTGGGTTCGGGTCTTCGAAAGCTTCAGTTAGATTACTTGAGCTTCACGCTGCTCACTCTCAGACTCGGGCACCAGCTCGTACGTCCCGTCGGCGAGAGTAGTCGATTCTATATGAATGCACACGTGTAAGTTGTAATGGTGATACATAATATTTATTTTCTTCACGATAAAGTTGCAGTCCACAAAGTATAGGTTTTGTTGTAAAGTTACTTAGTTACAATTTCTTGGGCAATCGTTAATAGAGTATAACTTAAATTACTTAACTTCATTAAACAAGAAGGGGTTATGTTGTATTTGAAATTTAATTTTCGAATTACAAGCATGGAATAAGCACAATTACTGTTCTATGTGACTTCTGGTGATGAAATTTTTAGTCTAGGCACAACATGCAAAGACAAAACCACTGTAAAAATTTCAGACATTTTCATGCAGCAGATTAAACTTGAAAAGTGTAATACACAGCCACTGCTAGATCCTAGTTATTTTTATATAGAACAAACCATACAAGTATTGATGCCAAAAATTTTACAGGAGGTTAACCTATCTACAATTATGTTACTATAAATTTTTTCGATTTTATTTTGCATGATACAGAGCATAATAAATAGGACAAGATACACTTAGGTTAATGAAGATTAATTACTACAGGATGTTTTACAGGGTTTCTGAGTATGAAACTTTTTGTACAGCAAGAGCTACTCTAGGGTGTCCTACAGTAAAAAGTTGAACATTTTCCAAACAAAGAAACTAATTATTTGAATTAGTGCATTTTTCCTACCATACAATTATATAAATAGGTTACAGAAAGGAAAAAGGTTCTAAACTTTTTCTGTGGTATTTAGGCATCACTATAACAGCTCTGGAAATGTTTCACAACATGAATCACAATATAACAGCAGGTACAAATTAGTTCTATTATTTCATGGCATAAACAAAGTTTAACAAAAATTTTAGCTAGAGATGGGTTCTGGTTGTAATATTTTTACACTGGCCTACACATCAAGCAACCAATCTACTGTCGAAAAACCAAGTTCTGAACTGGTCTACAACAGTGGGTACAATTAAAGTCTATTAAACATTCCATTTAATTTAGGGCAAGATATAGCTAACATCTGAAGAAAAGCATGTAACAAAAGTTGTAGATTTTCATCTAACAATTCTAGAACAGTTGAGTTTTTATTTTTGTGATTTTTCTATGATTTTATACAAATTTTACATGTTCGCTGTTTTTGAATTCAAGGTTTTAACACAGGTTTACAGTTATGCCCTTGGAAACTTGCGTGCAGACTCTTTTAAAGATTTTAATCGTTGCAATTGGGTCCCTGGGCGGCGCTGGCATGGCGGTCGGCCAGATTCCGGCGAGCGGAAAAGGGTCGGGGTGATCCAGGGAGGTGAGAGCTACCTTGGGGTGGGCTTGGTCGGGGTTGGGGGTGACCGGAGGTGCCTCGTCGGCGCGGAGCAGAGGGGCGGCGGTGGTGCGGAGCGTCGGTGACGGTGCTCCGGCGAGGAGGGGAGGGTGTGGGCTGGTCAATGAGCTTCGCGGCATCGAGGGAAAACCGTTTCGAGGCTTGGCTTGGGCGGAGGAGCTTCGGAGTGGGCTGTCCACGGAGCAGTAGGGGAGCGGCGGCGGCGCGGGCGGCGCTGGCGGTGCTCCGGTGCTCGAAATGGCCGAGGAAGAGGCCGGTGAGCTTCAGTGGAGGGAGGGCAAGCTCGTTGGGTGATGGGTTTGGGCAGTGGGAGGCTTGAGGATGGGGCTCCACGGGCGGGTGGTGCACGGCAGCGTCAATGGCAGCGGCGGCGGCGTTCTGGTGGGTTGAGGCGCGCGCGAGTGGCCTTGCATCGACTTTTATAGGCTACAGGAGGGAGGGAGAGAACCGGGCAACGCTAGGGAGGGGCGGCACGATAGGGGCGTGTTACTGGTCACGGTGGGCGGCGAGCAGAGCCCGCGCGCCGTGCGGCAGGCGCGGGCCGGGGATTGTGCGCTGAGGATTTGGCGTGGGGAGCGGGAGATCACGTGGCGCGCGGGTTGGGCGAGAAGCTGCATCAGCTAGCTTGCCGGGTGGCGAGTTCGGCCACTGGCGGGACACGGCGGGGACACGGCCACGGCGCGGCTTGTCCATTAGGCGCGGCGGGCGGCGAGCAGAGGCGCGCGTTGCCAGCGTGCGCGTGGCGTGCGGGGACTTGGGAGGAGCGCGGCGTGGGGGAGGAGCGTGTGCAAGCAGGGCACGGCCAGGCATTGGCTTGGCGCCTAGCGCCGGCCAGGTGGCCTGCGGCGACTGCGCGGCGGGCGGAGGGTAAGCGGAGGGTCGGGCGAAGCGTAGGGTCGGGCGAAGCGGAGGGTCGGGCGAAACGGAGAAGAAGGGTCTGCAGCGATGGCGCATCGGAGGGTCGGGCGGGGCGGAGAAAGAAGGTTCTGCTGTGAAAATAGAAGAAAAGGCAGGGGCTGGTTTGCAAATTTAAGTGTTACTCAAATTTTTGTGTTGCAACTCAAAAATCTCTGAACATGAAAGTTGTTCAAAATGAAAAGTTCTACAAGTTTTGTTTCAGGCCAAAGTCCATTTGAGTTTTAGTTCAAAAGTTATTTTAAAAACTCAAAATGCATGATTTGGATGACGCTTCATTTCACGGGCAAAACTTCGTATTCTCCCCTAGGCTTCAACTAGACTTTTGTTTATCATGTCAATAATGATGTGCCTATTAAATTTTGTAGCCATGTTTGCACCGATGTGAGGTTATTAAATTTGTTTGATTAACATACATGTACTTGTGCACATATACCCAAATATTTTCAATTGAAAGCAAAACCAATTTATAATTCATTTCTTTTAAACTTTTCTCAATTATTTATGCATCGCGTTAAGCTAATGAGGCTTATTTCGTAATTTAAACACCCGAGGTATTACAGCCTCCCCCACTAAAAAATAATGTCGCCCCGATATTCGGACAATAAGCTTAGTGTGGATAGTGTGTGTACCTTCGGTAGAGTTGAGAAAACCAGAAAAATTTTGGTTTAGATAGCTGTCGGTTTCCCATGTGGCTTCTTCCTCAGTGTGATGATTCCATTGAATTTTATACATTTTAATCACTTTCCTCCTAGTGCTTCTTTCTTTTTGATCCATGATTTTGATAGGATACTCAACATATGAGAGGTCGGGCTCTACTAATATTTCCTGTTGTTCGACAATCTCGGAAGGGACTCGAACACACTTCTTGAGTTGAGATATGTGAAAGACATCATGGATGGCTGCAAGTTGAGGGGGCAGTCGAATTCTATAGGCTACGGGTCCACAGCTCTCGATGATTTCGTAGGGACCAACATAACAGGGAGATAGTTTTCCTTTAACTCCGAATCGTTGTACACCCTTGGTTGGTGAAACTCGAAGGTAGACGTGATCACCAAATTCAAATTTTAGTGGCTTTCTCCTTCTGTCGAAATAGCTCTTTTGCCTGGATTGTGCGGCTCTAAGGTTTTCTTGTATTACTCTCACCTTTTCTTCTGCCTCGATTATCAAGTCTGGTCCAATTATTTTGCGTTCTCTGGTCTGTGACCAACTCAAAGGGGTTTGACACCTTCATCCGTATAAGGCCTCAAATGGTGCCATTTTCAAACTTGCTTGATAGCTATTGTTATATGAGAACTCTGCTAGGGATAGGCATTTGCCCCAACTCTTGTCATAGTGAATGACGCAGGCTCTAAGCATGTCTTCAAGAATTTGGTTCACTCTTTCAGTTTGTCCGTCAGTTTGAGGATGATAGGCTGAGCTTCGAATCAATTTAGTACCAAGAGAAGCTTGCAATTGTTCCCAAAAGCGCGCTACAAACTCAGTACCACGATCGGAAATAATAGTCTTCGGTACTCCATGTAGGCAAACAATACGATCGAGATAAATCTCGGCATATTTCTTTGCAGTATAGGTGGTGTGTACCGGAAGAAAATGTGCCGTCTTTGTGAGCCTATCAACGATAACCCATATGGAATCATGTCTCTGTGCGGTACTTGGCAATCCAACAATGATATCCATACTTATGTCTTCCCATTTCCATGAGGGTATAGGCTAAGGTTGAAGTGTACCGGCTACTTTCAAGTGGCTGGCTTTTACTCTCTGGCACTTGTCACATTTTGAGACATATTTAGCGATTTCTCTTTTCATTCTAGTCCACCAGAAATTTTGCCTAAGTTCTTGATACATTTTTCTACTGCCGGGGTGAATAGAAAATTTGGAAAGGTGTGCCTCCTCAAAAATTTGCTTACAGAGCTCATGATTCTTCGGAACGACTATGCGACTTTCGAACCATAGAACTCTCTTATGGTCCTGGCGGAAACATTTGTATTTCTCTTCTCCTAGAGAGAGTTTTTGTTTGATGATCTTAACTCCTTCATCATGTAGTTGTGCCATGATGATTTGGTCGTGAAGAGTGGGCTCAACTAAGATGTGATGCAAGGTGCCTTGGGAAATCATTTCCAAACTAGGCTTCCTCATTTCTGAACATAATGTCTCATTATAGAATTCCACTGATAGGCAATGGCAATGGACCTTACGGCTGAGTGCATCCGCGACTATATTGGCCTTGCCGGGGTGATAGTGCACCTCGAGATCATAATCCTTGATTAATTCTAACCATCTTCTTTATCTCATATTCAGATCAGCTTGGGTGAAGATATATTTGAGACTCTTGTGATCGGTGTAGATATTACAATGTGTACCCATGAGATAATGTCTCCATATTTTTAGAGCATGAATGACTGCTGCTAACTCGAGATCATGGGTCGGATAATTCTGCTCATGGGGCCATAGGGCTCGTGAAGCATAGGCGATAACTCAATTTTCTTGCATAAGCGCACAACCAAGACCAGTGCCAGATGCGTCACAGTAAACATCGAACGGCATGGTGTTATCAGGTTGAGCTAACACAGGGGTTGTAGTCAAATGTTCTCTAAGAGTGTGGAAAGCTTCTTCACATTTCTCATCCCACACAAACTTTACTCCCTTTTTCAATAGTTCAGTCATAGGCTTAGCAATCCTGGAGAAATCCGGAATGAAACGGCGATAGTAACCGGCTAAACCAAGAAAACTGCGAATCTGATGAACAGAGGTAGGAGGTTTCCAATCCATCACTTCTTGTACATTGCTGGGGTCAACGGCTATGCCTTCGCTGGAAATAGTGTGACCCAAGAATTTCACACTATCCAACCAAAATTCGCACTTAGAAAATTTAGCATAGAGCTGATGGTCTCTGAGACGCTGAAGAACAATGTGCAGGTGCTTAGCATGCTCTTCCTCATTCTTTGAATAGATAAGGATGTCGTCAATGAAAACTACGATGAATTTGTCGAGCTCGGGCATGAATACCGAATTCATGAGATACATGAAGTAGGCAGGGGCATTGGTGAGACCAAAGGACATGACCAAGAATTCATATAGCCCAAATCGTGTGGAAAAGGCGGTCTTATTAATATCGCATGGACGAATCTTTATCTGATGATATCCAGATCGAAGATCAATCTTTGAGAAAACTCTAGCTCTAGATAATTGATCAAAGAGAACGTCATGCAGGGAAGTGGGTATTTATTCTTAACGGTTACCGCATTGAGAGGTCGGTAGTCCACACATAATCTTAAACTGTCATCCTTTTTCTTTACAAAAAGGGCTGGACATCCCCAAGGTGATGCGCTAGGATGAACGAAGCCTTTTTCCAGTAGTTCTTCGAGTTGTGTTTTCAGTTCGGCCAATTCCTTGGGCGGCAGCATCCTATAGGGTCTTTTGGAGATAGGTGCGGTGCCTGGTTGCAGTTCAATAACGAACTCAATATCCCTATCCGGTGGCATTCCTGGCAAATCGTTCGGAAAAACATCGGCATACTCGCATACCACTGGAATATCTTCTAGTTCGATTCCTTCTATCACGAAAGCGCGAGAATTCGTGCACTTCCGAAACAGTAGGAAAAGGGTAGTGGCTCCGTGACTAGGTGAATTTATTTCAACAGCTCGGGAAGAAAGGTCCAGTGTGACTCCGTGTGGAGCCATCCAATTCATACCCAAAATAACGTCCATGCCGTCAAGGGGTAAAAGAACAAGGTCCGTGTTGATGGTTTTACTACCCAACTTGATTGGTACTTGCCTTATTATTTGATTTGAAGCAATTTTACCACCCGGTGTTGATATCATATACGACCCTTTTGTGTGACAAACATCCAAGCCTACTTTTGCACCAAACTTTGCACTAATGAAACTATGTGATGCACCAGAATCAAACAATATAATTATAGGCTTGTTGTTAAATAGAGAATGTACGTGTCATTATTAGTGCACCTTTAGGGAGCGCTTCAAGCTGATCAATATGCCTTTTACTCTTGTTCCTCTATCTTTTACGCTTGTTCTGATGGGTTTGGCTAGAACCTTGGCCCTGAATTGGCTGCCTAGGCTGAGGGCATTCTCGAGCAAAATGGTTAGGACTTCTACAAATGAAGCAACAGTTTTTGTCACTTGGACGACCGGGCTGTTTGTTATCTAAAGATATCGCTACTGGCATACCTAATGAACCTTTCTTGGGTGTGGTGCATTTGGCATGGTCTATCTTTTCCTGAACAGGTGAGTGAGTTCGTGTTCGTAGGACTGTGCCGGCGTCAGTAGTTCTGCTAACTTGACGTCGACCTCGTGGGATGAATTCTGTGCAGGTAATTTCCCATCCGGTCAAGTCTATGCCGCATGGGTCATGCTTGAGAGTCCGACACTTTACTTGGTGATCCTTAAGTTTCATCGGAAGTTGTGATGGGGGCAATAAGGAGTCTGAGTAAATGTCTCTTGTATCCATCATCTTGTTATTGAGCCCTAGATAGCCTGCAACCTGAGGATGGTGGACATTACACCCATCCCCTTGATGGTGTTGTTGCTGCAGGTATTGAAAAATCGCTTGCTGCCCCTAGACAAGCTGACGAAGCAACTCGGTTTGAGCGGCCATTACTTCCACCAAACTGGGTGGTGGCGGTGGCTGTTGTTGTGGTTCACTAGCACTAGCACCAAACCCTTCAAGGTTACCACGGGTTGCTCCAACCATCAGAAATGTGAAGGTTTATCATTATCAACGTGATCCATATTGCTTCTACGATTAAAAAGGATTAGGGCGGGAAAGAGTAGACTTCCGACAGATCATGAATAGAATCGTGGACAGAACACTGTTCGCTAAAAGAAAACTCATAGCTCTCCGTAGGTTCATCCAAAACAGCTCATATTTTGGCAGTGGGTAGGGAATTTAGAGATGTATAACTTTGGTATTCAATTCAGATGCTAAATCGATGGCCAAGATGGTCGAAAGATTCGTTCTTTGCTTCTCTGTCTCGGTGGTTTTTCAGCAGAACGAGTTATAGTATCTTGCCTATAACCCAAACTAGCAACGTCCAATAGTGCTAAAATTTTGTGAGCTTTCAGGATATGAAATTCTTGACAACTTGGTATTTAACTTGCTTCTTATAAGGATCATCTTCAAAGGGTAAAAGTTTTGACAAGATCATGCCATAGGGTATGAACTAGAGGATGGAAGTTGAGTATTTCTGGAAGCAACTTCAAAACTCCATAACTCCAATTTGATTAATCCAGAAATTCTCAAACTTCACCAAAACATTCCTAAGGTATAAGCGAACAACTTTGCTAGTCAACTCCCGAGCTAGATCAGGCTCCAAGATAGTCTTTCTCTTAAGGTTTTACTTTACTGTCTACCCAGAAATTTTAGTGAATAGTGAGCTAATGTTTCGTGCACCAGGGAAAATCTACCAAGCCAAAAATTACAAAATTTTAACAGTAGCTTCCTGAGTAAATTGACAACACTTTTTGTGTTGAACATTTTTGCAGAAAACTGTAGTAAGGGGCATAAAAATTTATGTGGTAGAAGTGCTTATTTTGGACAAAAAACTGACATCTCAAGGTCTTTGTTATTTCTCATTATCCATATGTCTAGAATTTTTCAAATTTAGACAGGAGGTAGAATACAAATTTTGGAACAAAACTTTCAACATGAGTTTCTTCAGAAAGGATCATTTTCTAAGCTTAATAAATTCATCTTTTCAGATATGGCAGAAATGTGACAGATTTGCTAGATAATCCTTATGCAAAGGCAATTGTGTAGGCGCATAAACCTTACCGCTCTCACGCATCACATTTTCACTTTCAGATTTACATAGTCATGATGCATGCACGTCCTATTCGTCCTCACAAAATAAAATAATTTCCAAATAGCTTTGGTCTTACGAAGTTAGTTTCGGTGGCATACACAATACGTCTCTCACTATAATAGCTATTCTAAAATTCTCTAACCGTTCTTTAACTTATCGTAATCGCGGTTAATGTACCTGCAGAAGATTGATATAGCATATATACATATATATATATATATATATATATATATATATATATATAATTGAACCTTTCATGCCAGCACTCATGAAAGCGACCGTATTCAATACCGTTCACTATAGAAATGGCATCCGTACAATTCCCGCCGTACAGATGACGTTAACATACGCTATCAAGATAGCGTATTCACGGGGGTACCGTCTTGAGATGGGGGTATGAACAACGATCTCCATACCCTGCGCCAAACCTTCTACTCCCAATATAATCAACTAATAGTTGGTATATTGGCAGCACCTCAAGTAAGCCAGTGCTTGAGGGCAGCGTTCGGCTCGCATCACCGACAGGAAGGCCAAGCTCTCTCAGTTGGCTGAGGATTCTTACCTTCTTACCTTAGCGATGAGTGCGTCGTTACAGAAATTAAGGGTCAATTGTGCATAAAAGTAAGTTTTGACAGAAAGTAATGTGCTGGAAGTCAGTTGATAATAATCATAAGTGAGATAGCCACCTAGTTATCTTCCCGTAATCCCCTAGGGCATTAAGGAAAACATGAGTTGTGGGTAAAGTGTACAACCTCTGCAGAGGGAAAGCTAATATATCAGCCGTGCTCACGGTTAAGAGCGGCTTGGACCCTCACTTTATAATTGAACTTATAGATGATCTAAATTGATGTTCTTTATTTATGTTGTTGATTTTATCTCTGTTATTTATTTAAGGGTTGGTATATACTTACAGTTAGTTAATGCTTGTTAAATAAAACTTAGTCAACTAAAAAAATGCTTATCGTAGTCAAACCATGTCAGCTTTTCTTTGATTTTGGCCTTGCATGTCATATAATTTACTCCACTTGCTGAGTACCAACCATAAGTGTACTCACACTTGCTTTATTAAAATAAATTCTGCTCAGAACAAGATAACTGTCCGGAGTTCCCTGAAGATTTTGAGGAGTTCTAGGCGTATGTCTCCCAGTCATCTACCTGTGAAGTTGAAGTCCGCTGCTAGTTATAAACGTTTATTTATTCGCTTAAGATTAAGACTTTCGGTCATGTAATAAAGTACTATAATACTCTCTTTCGTTATAACATTATTTCAAATATACACTTGTATCGTCTATCATATGTGTGGAACTTGATCCTGGCGCACATATGAGATGCATTCGGTTTCTTTTCCAAAACCGGGTGTGACAGAAGTGGTATCAGAGAAGTATTGATTGTAGGACATTAGCCTAGTTAGTAATTGTCAAATTTTAAGGCTTATCTTGCTTAATGACCTAGCTTTTGCTTCCTTGCTTTCAAAAATTTCTTATTTCTTGATTATATCACTATTATCTCTTATCTCATCTTTGAGTTCATTCTCGCCTCACAAGTGTGTTGATGTTTTCCAAACTCTTTGCTTTAAGGTCTCCCATAGCGTTTTTCTAAATATCCTCTATCTTGCGTTGTCCTCGTTTTGCTACAGATGGCCAGAACCAGGCAGACCGCCCGCAAGAGCACCCATGGACTGCCTCATCCGATCCAGCATCCTAAGGAGGTCTCGAGCAGGAGGAACCCGTACAGCCAGAGAATGCCCTCGTGTTTGTGGAGGTCGATGATCACGACGATGACGACTACTACGACTACTACGGAGGAGGCTGGGTGGACACCGACACTGAGGAGTATCCCATGGAGCTGCCTGAGGACCACCCAGACGCTGCAGGAGGAGACGGTGCCATTCCAGACGCTGCAGGAGGAGATGATGCAGAAGATGGTGGTGATGACCCAGCTGCACCAGATGGTGGTGACGATGACCCAGATGATGATCCAGAGCCAGTCGCCGCAGCAGACATACTACCACCCGAGCCCCACTATGAGAAGCAAGTACACCACTTGGACTTTGTTGAAGGTCCATTCCCAGCGCTTCTATGGAGGGCCATGCAGAGAATCGGCTTCCCACTAATGCCTCCTTGTTCAAGAATGCTCAACACGAGGAGGAGTGGTTAGTGGCAGTGGTGATCAGTGTTCCAGATGAGAGGTATGTGTGGCAGAACCACCTGAATTAATCCGACTCAAGCACGCTAACCATCACCACGAGGGCAATCAGGGCTAACTCGCACTTCAAACGGAATAATCCATTGGTTTGTCGGGTAACCTCCCGATACAACCACGGTTTTCGCCGATCGAAACCACACATACATGTACTCACACGAAGGTGAGCCCAGAGGATACAACATTCCACCAATTTTATATCACAGGTTCAACATAAATTATTATTACAACTGAGTTCGAATTCGTAAAACAAGGTACTTTAGAGTTCAAAGTAATTGCGTTCTTCAGAGTTCAATGCAGCGGAAAAATAACGATAAACTACTCGACGATACAGAATGTCTCGATGAAGCCCGTATGAGACATCACTCGGCATTATCACCGTTGGCCAGGGGCGTATCCCATTCCACCGACCAACCACGAGGAAGGGTACATGGCCAAGTCAAACTAGCGATCATATCCTCAAAAGTATTACCTGAAAATAAGCCACAAGCAAGGCTGAGTAGACTAATACTCAGCAAGGCTTACCCGACTAGTGGAATATACTTAGCCGACTTCTAGACATGTAAGGCGTTTTGGCTCGAGGGGTTTGTTTTGCCGAAAAGCATATACAAGTAGGTCCTTACATTCATATTTTGGCTCTAGGTTCTAGTTTTCTTTAACCATTCTAGGTAAGCAACTATCCAATATCATACATGGTGAAAGAATTAATTTTTCATCCAACAAGATTAATCATCATCATTGTTCCTCTTCTTACTCTATGTGGTAAAAGGGTCATGCAGTCTCAATAACCGCGAGAAACGGACGATTCAAATCGAATTTCTTAACCTTGCAAGGGAAACCTAAACACACGTCACGTGGTTACTCCAAGAGTCACACGTGCAACTTTTCCCCTTTCTTCCTGGGTTGTGGATCAAGGCCACCATCCGAGACTATAGAGCCTAGCTCTGCACCCACCATGTGCGCGCATGGAACCGAAGTTGAGAGGGTGGGATGTTGTCCACTTGCCGGTCCGATTTGGTACTTAAGCTTACCGATTACCATATTCTCAGCATGTGGTTAGTACGTTCAAAGACTTAACCACCACTATCACACACTGCGGCCTTAGCATTTTTCACTAAACAGACGAGACATCAATAATCAATTTGAACATCGCACCATAGCCCCGTCCATCGACCTTATGATTGCAGCATGTAGTAAACATTCAACTCCTATATTCTCACGAGTGACAGGAAATCACTCGACTTTTACCGAGTCCTATTAGCATAGCATTCTATCGAACCTTACATCTAGTGTTCAAAGCATGGGTACCTAGGATCATGCAACTAAGTTTTCATTCAACTCTTATAAACGTAATGCACAAGTAAAATAGAGTAATAAGTTGCATAAGTGTAGAAAAATTGGGTTCATGCTCTGGGCTTGCCTTCTTGGGTAAAGTTAGCTTGGGGATCGTCCGAACTTGGGTTCGGGTCTTCGAAAGCTTCAGTTAGATTCACTTGAGCTTCACGCTGCTCACTATCAGACTCGGGCACCAGCTCATACGTCCCGTCGGTGAGAGTAGTCGATTCTATATGAATGCACAAGTGTAAGTTGTAGTGGTGATACATAATATTTATTTTCTTCACGATAAAGTTGCAGTCCACAAAGTATAGGTTTTGTTGTAAAGTTACTTAGTTACAATTTCTTGAGCAATCTTTAATAGAGTATAACTTAAATTACTTAACTTCATTAAACAAGAACGAGTTATGTTGTATTGGAAATTTAATTTTCAAATTACAAGCATGGAATAAGCACAATTACTGTTCTATGTGACTTCTAGTGATGAATTTTTAGTCTAGGCACAACATGCAGAGACAAAACCACTGTAAAAGTTTCAGACATTTTCATGCAGCAGATTAAACATGAAAAATGTAATACACAGCCACTGCTAGATCCTAGTTATTTTTATACAGAACAAACCATGCAAGTATTGACGCCAAAAATTTTACAGGAGGTTAACCTATCCACAATTATATTACTGTAAATTTTTCGGATTTTATTTTGCATGATACAGAGCATAATAAATAGGACAATATACACATAGGTTAATGAAGATTAATTTCTACAGGACGTTTTACATGGTTTCTGAGTATGTAACTTTTTTTACGGCAAGAGCTACTCTAGGGTGTCCTACAGTAAAAAGTTGAACATTTTCCAAACACAGAAACTAATTATTTGAATTAGTTCATTTTTCCTACCTCACAATTATATAAGTAGGTTACAGAAAGGAAAAAGGTTCTAAACTTTTTCTGTGGTATTTAGGCATCACTATAACAGCTCTGGAAATGTTTCACAACATGAACCACAATATAACAGCAGGTACAAATTAGTTCTATTATTTCATGGCATAAACAAAGTTTAACAAAAAGTTTAGCTAGCGATGGGCTCTGGTCCTAACAGTTTTATACTGGCCTACACATCAAGCAACCAATCTACTACCGAAAAACTAAGTTCTGAACTGGTCTACAACAGTGGATACAATTAAAGTCTTTTAAAGATTCCATTTAATTTAGAGCAAGATATAGCAAACATCTGAAGAAACGCATGTAACAAAAGTTGTAGATTTTCATCTAACAATTCTAGAACAGTTGAGTTTGTATTTTTGTGATTTTTCTATGATTTTTTATACAAATTTTACAAGTTTGCTATTTTTGAATTCAAGGTTTTAACACAGGTTTACAGTTATGCCCCTGGAAACTTGCGTGCAGACTCTCTTAAAGATTTTATTCGTTGCAATTGGGTCCCTGGGCGGTGATGGCATGGCGGCCGGCCAGATTCCGGCGAGGGGGCTCGTTGGCGGCGAGGGGAAAAGGGTCGGGGTGATCCAGGGAGGTGAGAGCTACCTTGGGGTGGGCTAGGTTGGGATTGGGGGTGACCGGTGGTGGCTCGTTGGCGCGGAGCAGAGGGGCGGCGCTGGTGCAGAGCATCGGCGACGGTGCTCCGGCGAGGAGGGGAGGGTGTGGGCTGGTCGATGAGCTTCGCGTCGTCGAGGGAAAACCGTTTCGAGGCTTGGCTTGGACGGAGGAGCTTCGGAGTGGGCTGTCCACGGAGCAGCAGGGGAGCGGCGGCGGCGCGGGCGGCGCTGGCGGTGCTCCGGCGGTCGAGATGGCCGGGGAAGAGGCCGGTGAGCTTCAGTGGAGCGAGGGCAAGCTCGCTGGGTGATGGGTTTGGGCAGTGGGAGGCAGGAGGATGGGGCTCCACGGGCGGGTGGTGCACGGCAGCGTCAATGGCAGCGGCAGCGGCGTTCTGGTGGGTTGAGGCACGTGCGAGTGGCCTTGCGTCGCCTTTTATAGGCTACAGGAGGGAGGGAGAGAACCGGGCAACGCTGGGGAGGGGCGGCACAATGAGGGCGCGTTACTGATCGCGGTGGGCGGCGAGCAGAGCCAGCGCGGTGTGCGGCGGGCGCGGGCAGGGGATTGGGCGCTGAGGATTTGGCGTGGGGAGCGGGAGATTACACGGCGCCCGGGTTGGGCGAGAAGCTGCAGCAGCTAGCTTGCCGGGCGGCGAGCGCGGCGACTGGCGGGACGTGGCGGGGACATGGGCACGGCACGGCTTGTCCATTGGGCGCGGCGGGCGGCGAGCAGAGGCGCGCGTCGCCGTCGTGCACGTGGCATGCGCGGACTAGGGAGGAGCGCAGTGTGGGGGAGAAGCGCATGCGAGCAGGGCGCGGCCAAGCATTGGCTTGGCGCCTAGTGCCGGTCAGGCATCGCCGGCCAGGTGGCCTGCGGCGACTGCGTGGCGGGCGGAGGGTCGGGCGAAGCGTAGGGTCGGGCGAAGCGGAGGGTCGGGCGAATCGTAGGGTCGGGCGAAGCGGAGGGTCGGGCGAAGCGGAGGGTCGGGCAAAACGGAGAAGAAGGGTCTGCAGCGACGGCGCGTCGGAGGGTCGGGCGGGGCGGAGAAAGAAGGGTCTGCAGTGAAAATAGAAGAAAAGGCAGGGGCTGGTTTGCAAATTCAAGTGTTACTCAAATTTTCGTGTTGCAACTCAAAAATCTCTGAACATGAAAGTTGTTCATAATGAAAAGTTCTACAAGTTTCATTTCAGGCCAAAGTCCATTTGAGTTCTAGTTCAAAAGTTATTTTAAAAACTCAAAATGCATGATTCGGATGACGCGTAATTTCATGGGCAAAACTTCGTATTCTCCCCTAGGCTTCAACTAGACTTTTGTTTATCATGTCAATAACGATGTGCCTATTAAATTTTTTAGCCATGTTTGCACCGATGTGAAGGTTATTAAATTTGTTTGATTAACATACATGTACTTGTGCACATATACCCAAATATTTTCAATTCAAAGCAAAACCAATTTATAATTCGTTTCTTTTAAACTTTTCTCAATTATTTATGCATCGTGTTATGATAATGAGGCTTATTTTTTAATTTAAACACCCGAGGTGTGACAGTATGGCAGCCAGATGGAGTACTACAAGCACTTTAAAAACGTGCCCAGGAGGACTTTGAACGCAGGGACCAGTGAAGCTGTGAGGAGAGCTCTCTACTATCTCTGCCATGCTTATCGGGATGAGCTCCAGGGCACCGAGTTTCAGCAGTTCCCACGCCGCATGTAGGGTGCCACCAGTGCTCAGATCCCTGTTCAACCCCCTGGGGAAGAAAGCTTGCTCATGGACACCACGTAGGAGTTGGTCGCCGCCCTCAGCACTGACTTGGATGCTGCTAGAGCAGAGATCCAGGAGCTCAAGAGGAAGCTGAGGAAGACGCTCAAGGAGAAGGCAATTCTGGAAGCTCAACTGAGGGGAGATCAGGAGTTACCCCCAGAGTACGACAGCGATGAGTCCATCGACTACCTACCAGAGTCACCTCCCCGCAAGCACGTCCACTACGGCGGGCCTGACTAATGCACCCGCTACCGTTAGAGATGCTAGATCTAGGAGTTTAAGTTAGGAGTGTCCTTAAGAGTCTTTTTTTGTAATCGCTAGTTCAAACGATGTTTATAGTTTGTTTAATCTTAGTTAATGTGTTTGTGTGCTTGGTTTTGTGAGAACAATTTGAGTTGGATCTTTGTAATGATTGTGATGAATTGTGGAGTGATGACCACAATTACATCAAGTTTTAATAAAGATAGATAGTTTAGTAAAGCTTGGGGTTATCTATTTTATTTACTGCCTTTACCTTATCCTTGGTCCTATCCTTTTCCATGATTGATTTCATGAGTCTCATTTTTCTAACCGATCAGATGGTCAACACCAGGTCTGGGTCAGGGGTTGATCAGCCTGCAATACCACATCACGAAGGAAGCAACAACACAACCTCCGATCCTCAGCAGAGTCATTAGTACCAGGCACCACCTGCAGGGATGGAGCAGTTTCTTGCCGCCCAGACTTAGCTGCTAACCAACATGGCGAATACTATCACCAACATGCAGGCCCAGATGAACCAAGCTCCACCACCGCCACCGCCGCCAGCTCGAGACAGGCACAGGGAATTCATGAGCCACAAACCTCCTTCATTTTCTCACTCACCTGATCCTCTGCAAGCTGATGACTGGATCAAGACGGTGGAGAAGATGTTGAACATCGTCCAGTGTACTGATAGAGAGAAAGTCCTGTATGCTTCTGGTAGACTGGAAGGAACCGCTGCAGATTGGTGGGATGCTTACACCGCAGCTCATGACACCCCCAACACCATCACCTGGCAGGAATTCAGGAACAAGTTCAGGGAGCAACACATACCCAAAGGTCTGATGAAGCTCAAAAAGCAAGAGTTCCTTTCACTGAAATAGGGAACAATGTCTGTGAGTGAGTACCGGGACAAGTTCATCCAGCTGTCACGCTACGCTCCCGCAGATGTAGCAGATGATGAAGAGAAGCAGGATCACTTCAGGGAAGGTATGTAACACCCAAAAATATAGGAGTTAAAATTTTTAAAAGCATTTTTATAAAAGTCATAATATAAAATTGTGCATGCATCTTTATTTCTTTTCTTCTCCTATTCTTTCTTTCAGCCCAGCCCATTCCTTCTTTTCCCCTTCCTTCTTTTCTCGCGGCCCAATTCGCTCACCCGACCATTTCTTCCACCGACAGCTGGGACCCACCTGTCGGCGCCTTTTTCCTTCTTTCCTTTCTTCTTCCTCTGCTCCGCATCGCTCTCGCTCCTCTATTTCCTTTCTCCGCCGTGACAGCAGGCGCGCGGCGCCGTCGTTCGCGCCCCTTCTCCTTCCTTCTTCCTTCCTTACCCCAAGTCCGGATCGACTCCGCGCCGTCGCCCGCGTCTCTCTTTCCTTCCCGCGATGCAGGCTTGCCTTACTAGCCGCAGTTCCACCCTTTCCTTCGCAAGAGCCGCCGCCTTCCTTATTCCCGGCCACTCCGCCCCTATAAAATCCCGCCGGAGCCCCGCTTTGCAACCAGAGCCATCATCAAACCCTTTCCTCTACGCAACATTGTAGCACGTCGTTGGAAGTTGCACACCGGAGGAATGCCGCCACCCCGTGTCGCCGCCTCTCCGTCGACTCGCCGTTCCGCAGCTTCTCCGCCCTCTTCAACTCTCGCCGGAGTTCAGTGAGTTGGTGAGCATCAAGCCGCACCAGAATCCCCTCTCTCTCTTGCTCCGCCGCAAACCCGATTCCTCGCCGGAGATCTGTTTCCATCCGCCCACGCACTCGCTCGTCGCCGACACCCAGCAAAGCTCTGATTCGCCTGACCCTCTCTTGACCCCGCCGATTCGCCCGACCCTTACCCGCCGATTTGCCCGACCTTCACTTTACACCGCCGATTCGCCCAACCCGCCGCTCGATTCTGATCCAACGGACCAGATTCACCCGACCCTAGCCGTACCCGAAACTCTTGCAGAAAGATCCCTAGGTTTTCCAGAAATCAACCCGCAGTCCAGAACAGTAGAAAAATAATTAGAGTTGAGCCCTTTCTTCTTCTGTTCCGACCCTGACTTTTCTAGAATTAGTACCCGCCGTCCAGAACCTATAGTTTTGCACCCCGACCCTCTGTATAAGGTTTAATTATGTTTTAGCCCCAATTTCTCAGATTTAGCCCCTCGAAGTTCAAAACTCTCGCAGTTAGGTCCCTAGATCACTGTTTAGCAATATCTTCATCGTTTCAACTCCGATTTCAGCAATTCTTGCGCTCACGCGATCCTTGCGTCGTGAACTATGATATTATCATCTTTTTACTTTCTATTTGTATTGTTTGTTGTATTGTTTCTTATTTGTTTGTGTATGCTTGTTTGTGTGATCGCGTAGATAACGTGACGTTCGAGCAAAATCATGAGCAAGCTTACGAGAAAGAGAACCAGCAGCTGTTTGAAGAAGCCAAAAGGATTTCCCCCTCTGCATAATCTATTTGATCCCAACAACAACATGATAATTCACTTTACTTCAATGTTGCTTGCATAAACTTGATGGGTTACCTATGCCAAGGACATACCTAGTCTTTTACTCCAAACCTTAAAACCCCTGGGTTTACTAATCACGTTGGGTAGTTACGCTTAGTTGCAAACTTTGGGATTGGTATTGAATTACTCTTATGGCAATGTTGATCACGTTTCATATTGTGGTTTTATCGCGTAATTTCAAGATCAACTTTGTTTAATGGGAACATGGAGAACCACCCAAGAAAACAGTGCAACCACAAAGTCATATGGCTCTGATCTTAGATGTGTAGTTTGCTGGTGGCCTTACCGAAAGGGCAAGGAGGGGGTCGGTGATAGGGGTCATAGCCCGGTCCTCTTGGGGTAGCTGCCTTTGCTAAGGAGCTGACCATTAGGGAGGTTTATGGACCACAGTGCTACTGAAACTCTAGCGGGCTGCCTATCTCTCGACATGTTTTTGTAAAGGCTTCGTAGTGTATCCTCGCCACTCACCTCGGAAGTGTTTAAGGGCCTTGCAAACCCGGGCGACTAAGGGGAACACGATTTGTGGGTAAAGTGTACAACCTCTGCAGGATGTAAAACTGTTATAACAGCCGTACTCACGGTTAAGAGTGGCTTGGACCCTCACATGATAATGAAACTTGAAGATTAATTAAATTGTGGTTCTTGGTTAATGTTTATATTGATGGTATCTTTATGATTCTACTAAAGTGGGTTGGTATAAACTTAAACCTAGTTAATAGGTGCTTGTTAATAAATACTTGACCAACTAAAAGCGATCGCTGCTGCAAACCTTAGCCTATCCTTGATGGCCTTGCATATTCACCCCACTTGCTGAGTACCAACCATAAGAGTACTCACCCTTGCCCCCTGCTGTTCAGAAGAGAACTTTGAAGAGGAGATCTTCGACGACTACGAGGAGTTCTAGGCCCTGCGTTCACCAGTCATCGCCTGTGGAAGACGGAGTTTTTGGAGACTTCGTATAGGGTATAACGGTTTATCATTTAAAGACATTTGTGTCTCTTTTATACGGAGTGTAATATTGTTAAATACTTTATTTAGTTACATTTTGAGCATTGTCTTTGATATATTACACTTTTTGTCTACCATATGTGTGTGAACATGATCCTGGCGCACATATGAGATGCATCTGGTTCTTTCTAGAATCGGGTGTGACAAGGTCTGATTGGTCCTATCAAGTATCAACTTCCAGAAGATGGTGGACAATGCCATCATGGTGGAGCATGCTCGCAAGGAGATCGGTGAGCAGAAGAGTAAGTTTGAGTCATCAGGGCAGTTCAGCAACAACTCACGCCCTCGTTTCGCGCCTCCGCAAGGAACACCTTTCCGCACTGGAGGACAGAATGTCAACTATGGGCAAAATCAATACCAGCGCCCCAATCAGTACAACCACCAGTAGCAGCAAGCTCATCGTGCTGGTCAGTCAGCGCAGCGCCCTAGCTTTCCACAGAATTGCCAAAACACCCCTACCGGAACACCCGTGAGGAACAATACCTCGGTTCCCACTAGTGGTAACGCGTGCTTCAGATGTGGCGAGACTGGTCAATACGCCAATCGTTGTCCCAAGGGAAATGCCCAGAACACTCCATGTCAGTTCAACAATAGTGGACAGAGGCAGACTCCACAACAGCAATAGCTCAGAAACAACAACCAGACGCCGCAGAACAACAAGGGTCAGCAGAACTACGTCCGCAGGCGTGTGAGCCATGTGGCCGCGGAAACCGCTCAGGAGGCTCAGGACGTTGTGTTCGGTATGTTCCTAGTTAACTCAGCCCCTGCATCAGTTTTATTTGATTCCGGAGCATCGCATTCTTTTATTTCTGCCGAGTACGTTGCTAAGTACTCCATTCCACTATGCACCATGCGTAGTTCCATGCTAGTGAATTCACCTAGGGGAAATATGAGGGCTATGTGAAAATACAGATTATGGGAAGGGAATTCTATGCCAATCCAATAGTCTTGCAGTCCAGTGGCATTGACATTATCCTCGGAATGGGATGGTTGACAAAGTACGACGCAGTTATTCACTATTCCAAGCGGTCAGTGGTCCTCACTAGTTCAGAAGGTGAACGGTTTGAGTTCGTTGCAACACTTGCGTCAGCAGCAGACTGTGCAGTGAATCAGCTGAAGGCAGATTTGATTGAGGACATCAGGGTGGTGTGAGAGTATCCGGACGTCTTCCCCGATGATTTGCCAGGTATGCCACCTGAACGCGACATTGAATTCCTCATACATCTTTTACCTGGTACTGCACCTATTGCTAAGAGACCATATAGAATGTCAGTTGGTGAATTAGAGGAACTTAAGAAACAACTAAAGGAACTGCTGGATAAGCGGTTCATTCTTCCTAGTTCTTCACCTTGTGGAGCACCCGTAATATTCGTTGAAAAGAAGGATGGTACGCAGAGGATGTGTGTTGATTACAGAGCATTGAACGAGGTTACCATCAAGAACAAGTATCCATTGCCTCGTATAGAGGACCTATTTGATCAGTTGAAGGGAGCCAGAGTATTCTCTAAGATTGACTTGAGGTCAGGGTATCATCAGCTGAGGATACGACCCTCAGATATTGCCAAGACAACTTTCACTACCCGATACGGACTTTATGAATATACAGTAATGTCATTTGGGTTGACTAACGCTCCAGCTTATTTCATGTACCTGATGAATAAAGTGTTCATGGAATATCTTGACAAGTTCGTGGTGGTATTCATTGATGATATTCTGGTGTACTCCAGGAATGAGGAGGAACACGAGGAACATTTGAGGCTTGTTCTGCAGAAACTCAGAGAAAATCAGTTGTATGCCAAGCTCAGCAAGTGTGAATTCTGGTTGGGTGAAGTCTCGTTTCTTGGTCATGTTATCACAGATGGAGGTATTGCAGTGGATCCAGGGAAGGTCAGAAATGTGTTGAAGTGGGAACCGCCCACGACAGTGTCAGAGGTCCGAAGTTTTCTAGGACTCGCAGGATATTACAGGAGATTTATAGAAGGCTTCTCTAAGATAGTGAAACCCCTTACTTCACTACTAGAGAAAGAAAAGAAGTTTATATGGTCAGAGGCATGCCACAACAGCTTTGATGAGTTGAGAAAAAGGTTGACTACCGCACCAGTATTGGTTATGCCTGATATTCACAAGAGTTTCTACATCTACTATGATGCTTCTAAACAAGGTCTTGGTTGTGTATTGATGCAAGAGGGACACGTGATTGCTACGCATCTCCTTAGTTGAGGAAACATGAGTAGAACTACCCCACACACGATCTGGAGTTAGCAGCAGTGGTACATGCTCTGAAGATCTGGAGGCACTATTTGTTGGGTCACAGATGTTAGATATACACCGATCACAAGAGTCTGAAGTACATTTTCACTCAGAATGACCTCAACCTACGACAGCGATGATGGTTAGAGCTCATAAAGGATTATGACTTGGAGATACACTATCATCCAGGGAAGGAAAATGTGGTTGCCGATGCCTTGAGTCGCAAAAGCTATGTGAATGCGACAATGGTTAGCCAGATGCCTCGGGAATTGTATAAAGAGTTTGAACAACTCAACCTTGGGTTCGTTGCCCACTCGGAAGGTATCACTATAGAAGTGGAGACGACTCTCAAACAGGAGATACGGAAGGGTCAGCTTGAGGATGCTAAGGTTCAGGAGATAAAAGAGATGATAGAAGCAGACAAGGCACCTGACTTCACTGAAGATGAACATGGAACTGTGTGGTTTTGAAAGAGAATATGTGTGCCCGATGTGGATCACCTTCGTGAGAAGATTTTGCAAGAAGCTCATGACTCGGCTTATTCCATCCATCCTGGCAGTACCAAGATGTATCAGGATTTGAAGGAGAGATATTGGTGGTATGGCATGAATTGTGATGTTGCAGCTCATGTGGCACTGTGTGATGTGTGTTAGAGAGTCAAGGCAGCACATCAGAGACCCGCCTGTTTGTTGCAGCCATTGAAGGTGCTAGAATGGAAATGGGAAGAAATTGGTATGGATTTCATCGTGGGATTGCCACGCACACGAGATGGTTATGATTCTATATGGGTCATAGTGGATCGTTTGACCAAAGTAGCTCATTTCATTCCGGTGAAGACTACCTACACAGGGGCACGGTTAGCAGAGTTATATATCTCCCGAATTGTGTGTTTGCATGGAGTACCTAAGAAGATAGTGTCAGATAGAGGTACTCAGTTCACGTCTCGATTTTGGCAGAAGTTGCATGAGTCAATGGACACGAAGTTGAATTTCAGCTCCACTTACTATCCGCAGACTGATGGGCAGATAGAAAGGACAAATCAGGTGCTAGAGGATATGCTTAGGGCTTGCGCCCTAAAACACAGAGGCAGCTAGGATAAGAGTTTGCGTTTGCAGAGTTCTCTTACAACAATAGTTATCAGGCTAGTTTGAAGATGGCACCATTTGAGGCATTGTATGGCAGGAAGTGCAGAACTCCGTTGTATTGGAGTGAGACCGGTGAAAGCCAGTTGTTCGGACCTGAAATCATTAAAGAGGCCGAACGACAGGTACAAGTTGTCCATGAGAATCTGAAAATGGCTTTGTTGAGGCAGAAAAGTTACGCAGATACTCAACGACGGGAGTTGACTTTCGAAGAAGGAGAATTTGTGTATCTGAAAGTGTCACCTATCAAAGTTTTTTGCAGATTCAAGGTCAAAGGGAAGTTGTCACCTCGTTACATTGGCCCATTCAGGATCTTGGAACGGAAAGGTGAGGTAGTGTACTAGCTAGAGCTACCTGCGCGACTGTTAGATGTGCACAACGTATTCCACATATCATAGTTGAAAAAGTGCTTGAGTGTACCAGAGGAACAGTTGCCACTGGAGGAGTTGAATGTGCAGGACGATTAGACTTATACAGAGTACCCAGTCAAAATCCTGGACACATTGGAGAGAATCACCCGAAGTAAGAGGATTCGAATGTGTAAGGTTCAATGGAGTCACCATGCAGAGGATGAGGCTACTTGGGAACGAGAGGATGAGTTACAGGCAGAATTTCCCCAGCTCTTTGCTAGCCCAGCCGAATCTCGAGGACGACATTCCTTTTAAGGGGGGTAGTTTTGTAACACCCTAATTTTCAGAATACGAACCTAAATAAATTTTGCTAGATTATCTTCAGAATCCATAAGGTTTTTATTCAAATTCTTTCGATTTTAGATCATTTACCGTGAATTAACAATCATTTACGTAACCATAAAAAGAAATATAAGGAAATATAGGTCTTGTGCATTTCATGCCGCATTGCATTGTTTTTATTGCTTGTCTTCAATTTGAATTTAAATTTCAAAATCAAATTCAAATGCATTTGGATGCATTTCTTTTTCTCCCTCTCATTCTCTTTGGGCCCGGCCCATTTCCTTCTCTCCCTCCCCTTTCCCTTTCTCCTCCCCGCAGCCCAGCTGGCCCACTCTCTCTTTCTTTCCTCCCCTTCCTTTCTTCCCGCGAGGCCCAGCCCAGCCGGCCTTCTTCCTTTTCCTCCGCGCGGCCCAGCAGCCCACCGCTCGCCTCTCCCCCTTCCCAGCCCAGCGGCCCAGTCCGCCCGAAGCTCTCCCGCTCTCCCCTCTCTCTCTCACCGCCAGGCGGGCCCTGCCCGTCGGGTTCACCCCCGACCTCGCGCTAGGCTCGGACTCGAGCCCAAGTCCGGCCACGGCACGACGCTGCTCCGCCCACGCGGCGCCCCGGGCCCGCATGTCGAGGCGCCTCGGCCGCCCCTATAAAGTCGCCGCCCCGCGCCCTTGATTTCCCTCGACCCGCAGCCGCCGCCCTTGCTCGCAAAACCCTAGCCGCGCAAGCTGCCGCCTCGCCGCTCCTCCGTTGCCATGAGCCGCCGCCGAAGTTCCGCGCTGTGGTGAGGAGCATCGCCGGCCTATTTTCCCCCTCTTCCCCGCCTTCCCGCGCGCGCAATCCGTCGCCAAAGCTCCGCGGCCGCACCCCTCTTCCCCTCCTCGTTCTCGTTCTCCCAGGCCAGACCCAAGCCGAAATAGTGGCCGAAATCGCGTTCCCGGCGAGTCCGCCGACGTGAGCCGCCGCCGCCGGCACCAGCGCCGCCGCCCGTGCCGCCCCAGCCCGCGCAGCCGTCGGATCCCGATCCGAAACCAGCGTACCGGTCAAACCCTAGGTCTTTTTGGAAAACAAACCTTGGGTTTTCTCGAAATCAACGCGCAGTCCACGACAGTTCCAAAGTATTCACGAGTAGATCCATTTTCTTCTATTTAAACCCCTATCTTTTTCCAAAATAGAACTCGCCGCCCTTAGCCCCTCTGTTTTTCAATCTACACCCTAGATCTAAGGTTTAATTATGTTTTAGCCCTCGATTTCTTTGACCAGAGCCCTTCTAGTTTCAAATCTTCTACAAATAAGCCCCTGGAATCATGTTTTAGCCACTTCTCCGTTTTAACTCCGTTTTCATCGATTCTCGTGCTCACACGACCCTTGCGACGTATACAGTACCTTTATAACGTTGTTTGGCTTTGTTTATATTGATTGATGTATTGTTTCTTATTTATTGTACTTGTTTATTAGTATGTACCTGTGTGTTGCGTTAGATGGTGGGTAGTTCGAGGGTCCGCAAGAGCAAGGCTTTGAAGACGCCCCTGAGCAGCAGCAGTTCTTTGAAGAAGGCAAGTGGTCCTTGATTATATTCCGGTCCTAATAACTTCTAAACACACACATTTACTTTATATGAATGCATGTGTCTATAATATGATGGATCCCAAGCTAAGGACATGCCTAGTTTCTCTTGAAATTCCTTGATTAAACCTGGGTTGTTAATTATGTTGTAGCTACGCTAGTTGCTTTTACTTAGACTATGGTTGGTTAACTTGTAAAAAATGCTATGCTTGTTTTACTTCACATTCTGGAATACCTTTATGGTGATAATTATAAGATCATTGCATTAATTGGAACATGGAGAACCACCCAGGAAAACAGTGCAACCACAATACTACATGGCTCTGGTCTTGGCTAATTAATTAGAAACTTTAGCTTGTAATGGTCTTACCGAAAGGGCAAGAGGGGAGTGCGTTGATGGGGTATAGCTCGGTCCTCTTGAGGTGTAGATATGATCCTGGTTAAGGCGTCTTCTTCATTAGGGAGGGTTATGACCACTGCGGCTTGAAACCTTAGCGGACTGTTGCAAGTTAGGGAATCTTTGTAAAGGCCTCATAGTGAATCCCTCCCACTCACCTCGGAAGTGTTTAAGGGCCTTGCAAACCCGGGCATTAAGGGAAACACGAGTTGTGGGTAAAGTGCACAACCTCTGCAAAGGGAAAGCTGATATATCAACCGTGCTCACGGTTAAGAGCGGCTTGGACCCTCACATGATAATTGAACTTAAAGATGATCTAAATTGATGTTCTTTATTTATGTTGTTGATTTTATCTCTGTTATTTATTTAAGGGTTGGTATATACTTACACTTAGTTAATGCTTGTTAAATAAAACTTAGTCAACTAAAAAAATGCTTATCGTAGTCAAACCATGTCAGCTTTTCCTTGATTTTGGCCTTGCATGTCATATAATTTACTCCACTTGCTGAGTACCAACCATAAGTGTACTCACGCTTGCTTTATTAAAATAAATGCTGCTCAGAACAAGATAACTGTCCGGAGTTCCCTGAAGATTTTGAGGAGTTATAGGCGTATGTCTCCCAGTCATCTGCCTGTGAAGTTGAAGTCCGCTGCTAGTTATAAACGTTTATTTATTAGCTTAAGATTAAGACTTTCGATCATGTAATAAAGTACTATAATACTCTGTTTCGGTATAACATTGTTTCGGGTATACACTTGTATCGTCTATCATATGTGTGGAACTTGATCCTGGCGCACATATGAGATGCATTCAGTTCCTTTTCCAAAACTGGGTGTGACAGAGGCGGAGCCCTCCCCATAGGGGTCGAGCGAGGCCGGGTCCGTACCCTTCGGGTCGGGCGAGGCGGAGCCGAACTCTTGACGGTCAGGTGAGGCGGCTCATGCCCCGCATCTAGGCCTACTTATGGGGCCGTCAATGTTCCTTCAACCACCGGGCCGCCCGGGGCCGCGTGATCGCCTGGTTAGGCCAACCTGCACGGTTGGGAGAGCTAATGCACGGTTAGTTCATCGAGACCGCACTTTGGGGTACCCATGATATTCACCCCCATCAACTGCCATGGAAAAGGGGGGCATTCTCAAACAAGGCGCATACGCAATGATATGGATGAGTCCAAAGTATGAGGGCCAATGAGAAGGTGCAGGACATGTGAAGAGTTTGGGCATAAAACAATTGATTGTCCAAACATTAGTTCTGCCCGACCGACGGTGGGGGTCCATTGATAGACGGTGCTGGTCCATCTAACAACGGTGCAGTTGTGTCCTTCTCAGGAACCCGACTTGGAAGAGGTTGTGGGAGGGGCTATCGCGGAGGACAAACTTCCCTTGAAGAACATGACTATGCAGTGTAATGGTTGCAATATATTTATGTATCTATGTGTACCCCGCCCTATTTGACCTTATGCATCATGTTACTTGTACTATGTAGTGTTGATGTTTATGTATCCCATTGCTACCGGTGTTATGTACTATTGGACCTTATGTATCATGTTATTTGTCATTTGTAATATTGGATCTTATGTATCTCGTTATTTGTCATATGTAATATTAGACCTTATAATTCCCATTTTTCGCCTTATCTATAACTTTGTATTATTTGTTATGTTTTTCATATTTTGAGTTGTTTGTTCGGTCATTTTATTTGTGGTGCTATATTTCATGCCATGCTAATTGAAAATGTTTTTTTATGTCATAGGATGAAGCTGCTTAATGATTCCTTAGACCAGCAGCACCGTGCTTATGCGCACGTCATGGAGGGGAACGATTCCGACCCCGTCCTTTGCGCATGGGCGCCAATAAAGCTTGGGCAATTCAACCGCAGTGGGTTCCTAGGTTGGTGTACATTTGAACACATATTATCATTTCGTTGCTATTGTGATTTGCTTGCCAATATTTGTAATGTTTTTTTAGGCTGTCGCGTGCTGGGCTGCTTCCTCTTGCATGCATGATCGAAGCAACGGGCGAGGATGCAGCTGATGCAGATGACGACCACGAGCAACCAGGTCCAGATGTTTCCCCTACGACCAGTCACTCCTCTCAGCCTTGGTGGATTGATGGAGGTCCAAGACGCACACCTTCCACATGCCGTTCGGGGAGGTGACTGGGACGCTGCAGGATGCGTCCATGCTCACCGGGCTATCTATACATGGAAGGCCCATTGAACCCTCCGTCACACCCGTGGGCTAGCGTGATGACTTGATACAGAGATTGCAGGGTGTCCTACAGTATCAAGAAGTGAACCTTACCGTTGCAGCAAGTAAGAAACACGGGCCGCAGCTACAGTGGCTGAAGCTTTTGCGGTAAGTTAAGTATATAGCTACGTTATGCATTCAGTACTACGGTTATATCATTCAATTTAGTAATATTTTACTAATATTTCAATACTTTGTTATGCAGTTGGAGAGGATGGCGGAGGACTACACGCCATACTAGCTTGCTCGTCCCTTGGAGGCATACCTACTGTGGTTGTTTGCGTGGTTGATGTTTACCAGCTCACATGGAGACACAGTAGATGCTCCTTGGATACCCGACGCCCAGGCTATTGCTGATAGTGAGCTGGACGAGATCCCTAAGCTTTCGTGGGGCTCGGCGGTCCTTTGTTGGACCTATCGAGGGTTGTGCCAGGCATGCATAAGGAAGAAGCCTAACTCGAACCTGACCGGTATGCCTCTTATGGTCAACCTTTGGTCCTACGAGCGCTTTCAGGTTGGACGGCCGTATATCCAGCCTGAGCAGTACACGACAAAGTTGTATGGGGGGGGGGCATGGGTCGATCAACTGACCATGGGCTCCTATTGGACACGACGTCGGGTATGCCACATGACTTCGATAATGACGATTTCTTCTTTCATGGAACTTATATACTCTATGTTATATTTTTTTGTGTGTTGTGTTGGTGTTTCTTATGCTCGAACAGAATTACCGCTGTAGCATTTCACCTTGGAGTATTTCAGGGTATTGTGAATTTCCTCGGGGAAGCACTATGGATAAAGAGTATCGAAGAATCGAATGTCAAACTTTACTAGACATATCAACCGACTAACTAGGAGGAGTAAGCCACATACAATAGAAAAGATAATGGCCAAGTGATGACCGTCTGACACAAGAGACTCTAAATCTTAGAGCAGTAAGCAGCTGGGAGGACAACGAGCGAGAAAGACTCGTAAAACACTTCTAGACTATCGAGCTAGCCTCACTAGACTAAACCTTGCTCCCAACTAGTTATCGGGAACTTAGATCTTATTTCGGCGGCTGGAAGAGGAAGGACTGCAGAAAAGGGTGAGAGCAGAGTCCAACAACCTACTACTACGGCTATGAAAGCACCCGAACGTGGTGGACTACAAGGGACGGACATGGCTATCACCACCTGCTGCCTACCACAACGGTACCGTGGGGTGGAACACACTTCTTAGCGAACACTAAGATCAGACACCACATCTGTACTCGGTGTTAGGATTTCTCTTAACGCGTTCAGGAGAAATCCCCCTCAAACTAGGGGACTGACTTGAGCTCCCTAGTCCAAGCAAGAAAACCCGCAAGGTAAGATCCTGATAAACAAGAAAGGTAACAAAGTCTGAGCTAGAGGAAAGGTACTTCCACACACAAGTTGGAAAACTTGGAAAGGATAAATAAATGCGGAAAGTAAAGCTGACTCAAAAAGTAAAGAAGATAAATTATATTGATAAAATGTCAAAGGGAAAGATACAAGCGCTATACAAACTTTCGATGATGACTCCGGAATCCCGAGACAAGCTCGACTTGACTCTAACTCCCAGACTACTAAACCTAAGTCTAGAAAGTGAAAAGAGAGAAGAGAACTCCTTGGTGTGTGTTTACAAGTGATGGATGCCCCTCTATTTATAGTGTAGGAGGGCTGAGGATAGAGTTGGTGAAACGGTTGTGGAAGTTGCGTGACTTTCAGGCCAGCCAGCCTTTGACCTGCACCGACTTGGATCTTGCGGCTTGGATTGAGTCCTGGAGGCGACATCTCTATCTTGGTGCGAAAGAAGAGGCCGACCGGCCTCATCCAGGCCGGCCGGCCTAGGATGGTGGCCGCGTGGCACCGTCTTTCTCTTGGACGATCCTTTTGCTCTCTTGGTGTTGGTGGAGGTGGCACCTCAGATATTTGCCCGAGACTTGCATGCAAGTGGGCCCTTCAATCCATGGGTGAAGTCTTTTGGGTCATTGGATCAAACCGACTTGAAATGCATGGCTCAGGTGCATTGTGGGTCATTTTCCTTGCCCCTGGATTAGTGACGTGGCATTTAGGTTCAGTGCCAGGCCGGCCGGCCTAGGAGAGGCCGGTCGGCCTGGGATTTTCCCAAATTTGTCTCATTTTTGGTTCATCTGTTCTTGCATTCACAACTCATCCAAAACTTGTGGAACTTGTTAGAAATAAGTAAATTATGTTTTGAACATAGTGCAAAGCTTTGTTTATTCCTGAGAAGTTGACGGTCACAATGTGTTTTAATGGCTGTCAACACACCCCCAAGCTTAAACATTTGCTCGTCCTTGAGCAAAGCTAAAACTTCATGCTCGGTGGATCAGGAGTTGCGTCGATGTTCACACCCTGCAGGTACCTTGTGCACAACGTATTACTCTACTCCGTATGTACTTGAATAAGTTGGCTCGTACCTTGGTTTCCAGAGTGTGGGGCTTACCCACATTTCATCCCTCACATTAGGTAGTTGACTGACTGAATAGTCTTCACCAAAATATTTCGTGCTTCCCGTTCAGATTCCTTCTCGAATGTTTTTTCAAAAGAGGTTTAAGAATCCCCCATTGGTACTATCAAATCGCTCAAGGTGTAGAGTCCTCACCATGGTCGGAAATTTTGACCATCTTCTTCCTACTCTAAGGCTGATATGTGGAGTTATGGGTAGGAAGAGTGTAGCATACCTTGGTTACCTATGTTGCCAAGCCGAAGAGTGGTTTGCAAGAGGTTGGTACCCGATCAAATCTCGATCTTATGGAAGGTAAAATGTTCGAGGGAGAGGGAGGAAATGGACTCACACTTGGAATATTTCTGGTCTTTGAACTCCTTATTTTGCAATTTTTTTGAAGGTAGGTATGGGTCTTTGTCTCCTTCTTTCTCTTTTGTCATATCTTTTTCTTTTGAAGAAGAAGATGAATTATACTCCGTGCTGATAGAATATTGGAATGGAGCTTTTATTGGATAGACCATTCTTGGATGGATGGGATCACTGTGGAGATTTTGGGCTTTTGTTGTGAGTGGGATTGTCTGGCGAAGGTGGATGTCACTACCTGGGGTAGGTAATTGACATGCTAGACATTTGAGACTAGCAAAATAACGGGTATGCAAAGGAGAAAGATTGGTAGATGACAAGTACCTTCCTTGAACGGACTCACCATTCAGCACAGCTCAAAGTAACTCAAGATAGCTTATATTAGTTCAGATGATAAAACATTATGGCTCTGGATAGGACATGTAAACCAAAGGGGTTATCTTTACCATGAACTATTTTTAAAGAAATTCCGAGAGGTTCCCTACTAGAGCATGCAGTATTATTACGGTTCCAACTATCTCAAATCTCACAACAACCTAGACTTGGAAATCAAGCTCATGCGCCAAGAAGTTCAAGTACTCAGAGAGTAAAGAGTTGTATACGAGGCACTTGCAAAGCATGAATAGAGCAACTATTCAACATTTCCAAGATAAGAGCTTACACGGATTTCAACACATATGAGCTGGGAGTGTTTTTTTTGAAGCATGAAACATTTATTATTTTTTTTATTCCTAGCATGGCATGGAACCTTTGAAACTAATGGACGGGTTGGACGACTTACCTGGATACATGGGACCTCCCCCAAGCTTGGAAAGGATAAATAAATGTGGAAAGTAAAGCTGACTCTAAAAGTAAAGAAGATAAATTATATTGATAAAATATCAAAGGGAAAGATGCAAGAGCTATACCAGACTTCCGATGACAACTCTAGAATCCCGAGACAAGCTCAACTTGACTATAACTCCCAGACTACTAAACCTAACTCCAGAAATTGAAAAGAGAGAAGAGAACTCCTTGGTGCGTGTCCACAAGTCATGGACGCCCCTCTATTTATAGTGTAGGAGGGCTGAGGATAGCGTCGGTGAAACGGTTGTGGAAGTTGCATGACTTTCAGGCCGGCTGGCCTTTGATCTGTACCGACTTCGATATTGCGGCTTGGATTGAGTCCTAGAGGCAGTTGTGATAACTGCTAGGGCGACATCTCTGTCTTGGCACGAAAGAAGAGGCCGATCGGCTTCATCCAGGACGGTCGGCCTAAGATGGTGGCCGCGTCGCACCGTCTTTCTCCTGGATGATCCTAATGCTCTCCTGGTGTCGGTGGAGGTGGCACCTCAGATATTTGCCTGAGTCTTGCATGCAAGTGGACCCTTCAATCCATGGGTGAAGCCTTTCGGGTCATTGGATCAAACCGACTTGATGTGCATGGCTCAGGGGCATTGTGGGTGTGTTTCCTTGCCCCTGGATCAGTGACGTCGAATTTTGGTTCAGTGCTAGGGCGGCCGGCGCTGGATTTTCCCCAATTTGCCTCATTTTTGGTTCATCTGCTCTTGCATTCACAACTCATCCAAAACTTGTGGAACTTGTTAGAAATAAGTTAATTATGTATGGAACATAATGCAAAGCTCTGTTTATTCCCGAGAAGTTGATGGTCACATTATGTTTTAATGGCTGTCAACACACCCCCAAGCTTAGAATTTTGCTCATCCTTGAGCAAAGCTAAAACTTCAGGCTCGGTGGATCAGGAGTAAAATCAGGCATAAAAGAGCAAGAAAAATATAAAACAACCTATCAAATCTACCTTTTAAACAAATGAATATGTATATATGTATATATGCATAAACATTTGAACTCTTGCAAAAAAACCCTTGTAACTTTCAAAGTTGATCACAACTGACTCTAAAAGTTTAATGGCACATCTGTCATAACAAGAGCAACAAAGGTCTAGTTGAACTCAAGGGCTAATAGTGCAAAAATTCACATGTGTCATTTAAATACTAGTTTTCAGAAATTCAGAATAACTTTTTATACATTGCTCAAATGAACACAGTCATAAAAGAGAAAATGTATATCTTGAAAAGTTGAGAAATCCCCGTCAACCTAGGGGACTGACTTGAGCTCCCTCGTCTGGGCGAGAAAACTCGCAAGGTAAGATCCGGTAAACAAGAAAGGTAACAAAGCCTAAGCCAGAGGAAAGGTACTTGCGCATACAAGTTGGAAAACTACTAAGGATAAATAAATGCGGAAAGTAAAGCTGACTCGAAAAGTAAAGCAGATAAATTATATTGATAAAATATCACAGGGAAAGATGCAAGAGCAATACCAGACTTCCGATGATGACTCTGGAATCCCGAGACAAGCTCTACTCGACTCTAACTCCCAGACTACTAAACCTAACTCTAGAAAGTGAAAAGAGAGAAGAGAACTCCTTGGTGCGTGTTTACAAGTGATGGATGCCCTCTATTTATAGTGTAGGAGGGCTGAGGATAGCGTCGGTGAAACAGTTATGGAAGTTGCGTGACTTTCAGGCGGTTGTGATAACTGTCGAGGCGGTTGTGATAACTGTCGAGGCGGCATCTCTGTCTTGGCACGAAAGAAGAGGTCGGCCGGCCTAGGATGGTGGCCGCGTGGCACCACCTTTCTCCTGGTCGATCCTGATGCTCTCCTCTTTTTGGTGGAGGTGGCACCTTAGATATTTGCCCGAGTCTTGCATGCAAGTGGGCCCTTCAATCCATGGGTGAAGCCTTTCGGGTCATTGGATCAAACCGCGTGCAGGGCTCAGGGGCATTGTGGGTGTGTTTTCTTGCCCCTGGATCAGTGACGTGGCATTTGGGTTCAGTGCCAGGGCCTAAGGGAAGCCGGTCAGCCTAGGATTTTCCTCAATTTGCCTCATTTTTTGTTCATTTGTTCCTGCATTCACAACTCATCCAAAACTTTAGGTATTTGTTAGAAATAAGTAAATAATGTATGGAACATAGTGCAAAGCTCTGTTTATTCCTGAGAAGTTGACGGTCACAATGTGTTTTAATGGCCGTCAACATGCAGCCACAGTGGGCGGGGCATTCAGGTTCGGTCCATGTACGAGGCATTCACTGAGCAGTTCGACCACATGAGGCTTGAGCACGTTACATGGGAGCCATACACGCACTACGCCATTCATCGCAGGACCGGTGGGCTGGGTATTTCGGAGTCCTGCGACGAGGACAATGATTACTGGAAGACGCGTAAGAAGGTGATGTTTGATGTCTTTGTTGAGGACTACGCGGTGCATCGCGTCATGCGGCAGTTCGACCGACGACAGGAGGTGCCGGTGACCGTGGGTATCCTCGTCGACCCACGCGTGCACACGTAAGTATGCTACTTCATTCATTTATTTTAATAGTTAAGCTTGTTGTGTAACTTGTATGGCCAAAGTTTATTATATTAATGAAAATGTTTTTTCAGGTACAAAATACAGGGGCCCCAGAAGCCTCTTGCTGACCTCATGCAGAGGATGCAGCCTTTCATGGATGCTTGGGACCAGGCGCTGCAGGACCACTTCGTGGAGCAGGCACCGTACAATAGCGCTTCCTACCACGTGTACCTCCATTGGTACGTGCTTCGCACTCGCACACGGCTCGTCTCCATTAGGCAGCGACCGGAGGATGCTCCAATCCTACCATGGGCTCAGCTATACCCAGGACACGCTGGGCAAGTGCTTCACCAGGCGGTTCGTACTTCTTTGTTCATGTTTAATTTCCAATACATAGGACTGGATTTCACTACTAGTAGTAATATTAACTCTCATTTCATAATCTTCATAGGCAGACTTACGCATGGAGATACAACATGATGCTTCAGAAGCTGTTGCGTTGCTTCGTGGCCGGGACTCCAGCGGGAGATACGATGATGTCATTGAGATGTTCGCTCGCCTAGGACAAAAGGCGAAGCGTCTCGTCGAGGTCGTCACATGCTGACAGGCAGACGACATCGTCCGAGACCAGAGCGGCGTAGGTATCAGGGACAGGTTACCACGACATACTATGACTACTCCAAGTAGAGGTAGAGGCCACGTACACCAGTTGCAGATGCAGCGGGCCCGTCTACCTATCAGCAAGGCAGCATGTCTACCCCGCATGGGCCTTTTTTGTCCGGGGGTACCAGCTATTGGTTTCCAGCCTACAGGGTATCCTGGGTTTAACCCTGTCCCGGCCGCAGGTGTGTGGATCCATAGGTGCCATTATGACGACTTGTGTGACATTGTTTGCTGTTGTTTGTATTGTCATGTCACTGTCCTTGTCATGCTTTAATCACTTAGCTTTTCTAGAGGAATCAATTGTCAGCAAAAGAATCTAGCCTTTTCAGTGAGTTTTCAAATAGGCTTTTCACTCTGATTTGAAATAGCCTTTGCAGTCTGAATTGAAATAGGCTTTTCAGTGCCCTTCCAAATAGGCTTTTGAGTGGTACGGGCGTAGGCTTTTTAGTTGCATTTACAGCTCCACACAACGGGTACTATACCTGCCACCGCCTATATATATATGCATTGCTAGATGGTTGCAACTAACTTCAAAACTAGAATTTCGCTAGTGTAGTAATGTCTGGAGGGTCATCTAGTCGAAAGGGTTTCAGCACTGGGAGAGGAAAAGGGGGAAGGAAGGGAGCTCCCATCGTCTGGGAGAGGTGTGTTGGTCCTGATTTCTATCCGGAAGCAGTGTTTGAGTTTCCAGTTGAGAGCAAAAGTGAATTCACCAACGAGAACCCACTCAGAGGATACGATAACCACAAAAATAGATAGTGAAAAAAATAATTGCAAATATAGTAGCCTGTCGGCTATCGGCTCCTGGTAGGCTGACTGGACCGGCCAATCGGCAATGTAGTAACCGAGAGGTCCCATTTCATAGTATTTTTAAGTTTTTACATTGCTCAATTTTTTTTAGGATTTATTGTAGTTGTCACGTATGTGTCGACATATTTTCAATAAATATAACCATGCAGTCATGTTTTTAGCTCTTATTCACAACAAATCATGAGAAGTACAATACATTAGCAACCACCGACTTTGATAGATATTGAAATTACAAGTGCGAAAGAATGTAGCCTTTTCAATGTGTTTTCAAATATGCTTTTCAGTCTGATTTTGAATAGGCTTTTCAGTGTCCTTCGAAATAGGCTTTTCAGTGTTACGAGCGTAGTCTTTTCAGGTGCATTTACGCCTCCACACAACGGGTACTAAACCGGCTCCGCCTATATATACTCATTGCTGGATGCATTGCTGCTAACTTCAAAACGTGAATTCCACTGGAGTAGTAATGTCTGGAGAGTCGTCTAGTGGAAAGGGTTTCAGCACTCGGAGAGTAAAGGGTGGAAGGAAGGTAACTCCCATTGTGTAGGAGGGGTCTCTTGGTCCTGATTTCTTTCAGGAAGCATTGTATGAGTTTCTAGTTGAGAGCAAGAGTGATTTCACCAACGAGACTCCTCTCAGAGGATATGATATTCGCATAGAAGACTGGCCAAAATGCATGCATGTTGAGGACTGCTTAGTGCAGATGATGGCCGAGGGGACGGATGGAGGTAATTGTCCGCGAGCATGGGTTATTGTTATTACTATTCATTTGTCATATATGTTTGTCTTCTTTCCTACAACGTACTAGAGATATTTGTTTCGGTCTTTCGACACTCCACAAAACTATGGGTTCGTTAGGTGGGTCGATTGAACCGATTCATCCGCATCACGAGTACATTCACTATCTGCAGAATCGTATCTTGGATCTAGAAATGGAAGTGGGCAACGGTAACAAGGACGAGGAAGAGGATGACAACAACAATGGTGTCGGTTCACATGAGGCACTGTGCACTGATCCATATTGCAACTGCCCTTACCACAAGAAGAAGGGGCCTCCACCGCCGCCAACAATGGGAGGATACCTTGGAGAAGGTGCAACACAATTTGCTATGTGGGAACACTATTAGGACTAACATATCTTATGTGGAAACCCGGCAATCTAAATCCCCTAAAGCATGTTAGGTTTAGCAACGGCACTCGTTTAGGATAGCAAGGTGCTGCACATGCCACTGCAAATTTTTTTAAGTTTGAGGTGCACGGTGTATGTATGTCGCTTGATGTAGCATAGGAGTAGACATGCAACATTGCATTCACTACATGCACCTTTGTGTAATGTTGTTTCAATGCCAGGGCATTATTCAATTTTCGTAGCTTTATCGCATTTTTCAGCAACACGTAATTTACTCAATCTTTGAAGGAATTTTCCGAACTCCATTCTTTAAACACTTGGCTTCAAACACTATGTATAGGCCGGTGCAGGCTTTGCTATAGGATGGTGCAGGCTTTGTTGTAGGCCGGTGCAGGCTGTGGTGTAGGCCGGTGCAGGCTTTGATGTAGGCCGGTGTAGGCTGCGGAGTAGGCCGGTGCAGGCTTTGGTGCAGGTCAGTGCAGGCTATGATTACTAGGAGTATAATAAACATGCTACGATCCATTTGATGCATAAGGCTGATCATAAAATCTTGGGTTTCATTGCAAATGATAGTTAGGTAATGATAAACTAGCAGCGGCCCATTGCGTCTCTACTACTACGGTACATGACGCATAAGGCATTTGCTCTAAACGGTAAAATTAAACAACGACCTGCACTAGCATGTGCAACACGGTAACCTCATGTTGGAACTACACCTAACATGCCTTAGGAAATGTAATATGCCAGGAATACATGGTGGTGCTTTACTGAGTGCACCAGGGATATTTCCCCTTCCCAATAGCATCTGGCCCTGCTTCCTTCGCACGGCGTGCCCTCTCTCGCTTCCTCTCCCTATCAGCTTCATGTTCTTCCGCCGCCTGACATTCTACCTCCTCCATCCTCTTCCGGATCTCTTCTTGGTCTTTTTTGCGCTTCTCCTCCATCTGTTCCTCATCCAACATTCGCTGCCACCTTTCCGCAACCCACCTTGCTTCGCGTTCAACGTGGTCCTTAGACAGATGCAACTGCTCCGTGTCCCACCATTGCACGAAATCACATAGAGGCGGTTGAGTCTTTTTCCACATCAAGTTAGAAGTCAGTATGAAATACATCAATGCCAACCAAAGAGTGGGATGTTGTACCTTAGGTCTCTCCTTGCCGTATCTCTTGAGGGGATCATACTCGCAGTTCTTGCACATGAAAAACCTCATGCCGAAGTCGCCGCCCAATACCTTGGACTCCATCAGCTTGCACAAGGAACCCGTAGAAGCACATAGGCACCTCGACTCCTTGAGATACAATTGCTTTCACCTTACTCCATGGAATGTAGGGTGATCCTGAGGACGATATGGTGCTCAGATGTGGTGGTTCTGCTATGTGGGGTTTTGTGTGCTGTTGTGGTTGTGCTAGGTTGTGTGGCCTTATTTGTAGGCATTTTAGCTGGTGTATGGCATGGTTCACACAGGAGTACAGGTGCCCCATCCAAATCGCCGGAGTCGAGGTCTGAGTGCTCAATTGAATGCATTCGGCTAAGTCATTCATATTTTATCGAGGAGTGAAGTGCGCCTGCGAAACTCTGAGCATTGGACATGGACGGGTCGCATCCGTCTGAAAAGGCTACACATACTGAAAAAGGTATGTACGGGTAGGGCCTGCAAAAGTTTGCAAACCATAGTAATTGATTAAACTAAATTTCATCCACCGGGTGGACGAAAACTAGATTTCATCTACCGGTCAGACGAAATTTTATTTTTGTCCAACAAGTAGATGAAATCTTTTTTTTCATCTACCCGTTGGACGAAGATAGGATTTCATCATGCAGGCCCCACAAAAATTGTCTGTTTCAAGCACTTTCGTCTACTGGTTAGATGAAAAAAAAATTCGTCCGACAATAAGATGAAAATGCTGTATTTTGTCTAATAGATAGACGAAATATCATGTTTTCATCTTCTGTGTAGACAAAATTTGGATTTCATCTGCCAAGTAGATGAAAGAGGCCTAGTTTTGTAATTCCCCGTATCCTGAGCATTATTACGTAGTTTCAGTACAAATTCGTATTTAAAAGAATTCGTGCACAGCGTGTGAACATATGACCGGGCTGCCAGCGAAGCTGTACCACATGCCTAACAGTAGTATGAACAAGGGACTCTATGAGACGGTTTTTTTTACTGCTATACGAAGGAAACGAGGACCGCGGATAACCAATCGAAAGGTAGGAAATTTAGGAGCGACGTGGACACCGCAAGAGGCCGCCGAGGCGTGGGGGAATAACATATTGAATAGGCCAACGGGCCTTTACATGAAGCTCATTTACTGCGTGGGCTGAGCTATTCCCCTAACAAAAATCTTGCCCTTAGAAAATGAAATATGCTTAGTAAAAATATTTGAAGGGGTATAATTTAAACATTTCAAATATCTAGATAAAGGAAAAACCAACCACAAATTGCACAGAAATAAAATAAAAGCCACTCCTTGGACAACATTTCCAAGGAAATCAGAGCAGTGATGAACAGAGAATTACATGCCACATCATCAAATAGTACATGCTAACATTATCACTAATTCAGTTCATATTTGCACAAAAACTATAGCATCAGTCCAAAAACAACCAAATTTGACAGTCAACACATACTAGTTTGCCGTGTTCCTTTCGAGAGTAAGCTAGCCGTATGCAAGGTCGTACCTAGGATTTTAACATAGGGTACGCAGCACAAATGATACGACAATTCGGTATAATTCATAGAACGATTCAATAAGTAACTATAAATTTGTATAACAATTCAATATATACAAATATAAAATAACTAAAGGTATGATAATATTGATCAACATCTTAAATAGTATTGGTGCATGTTTAAGAAAAGAGATGTAATTCTCCACTCCTTTAATTTTCATAATTCTACCAACTCGTATACTAAAATGAATTGAGACATGACTTCATTGAGCAGGAACAAACTAAATTTCAGTCATTTTTAAAAATACCCTCACACGAGCAAGGGACACAATTCGTACAATGTATTCGCATTTCTCGATCTCACATGGAATATCATCGCATTTAAGTAGCACACTCATATCAATTGTAACCTAATAATTCCAATTTACATGATATAAGATGATTAGATGTCTTTTCCGAAAAAAGATGACTAGATATCTAATTATCTAGATCTACTCTTCTATGTACGTGGGAGAGCACGGAAAAGAACTGGTGGAGATTGGAGGAGAGTGCAGATGTGAATCTCCTTGACGTGGTGGATAGAAGGGAACTTGGCTTGTAACACAGGAGCTGAGAGAAAAAGGATCCAAGAGTAGAAAAAGCTTATGGATGAGAAACTACCGAGTCAGTGCTAACTGAGAAAAGGAAAATTATTTGTACTCTCTATACTACATGGGCTTGGCTAGGGTATGCCCGGCATACCCCTTAGGTACGCCCCTGGCCGTATGCCATTGTTTCCAGTATCCAATGCAATATTTCGATAGCCATATTCATGTAGCCTGCTAGTTTTCATCCCGCGATTCATTCCAATATTATTGTACCTCATCAACGAAATTACAAGCATAAATTAGATTGTTGGCACTTAACACGTGCACCTTAAGTGACAGGTCATCTTCTTCCTCTTCCTCGAACATGAAAGCACACACATGTCCCCTCTTCAATACAGTTATTCTTGATGAAGAGGGGCCATTCACCAAGAAGCCTTAATTCCCCATGGATCATTGAGAAGTTGAGCTTACTGCCGAACAGGTTGTTGCCCGCAAAAACCTGCGACTCACACCTATAGGAACCCAGACGGGGGAATATGTAACGCTTACTGAACTCCCTCGAGAACGCCTACCAAACAATATCATAGGCACAGGCAATCAGCAGCAGGTTATGTTTTCGCATGCTTAGGTGTCGCACACGACGTACCAGCTGTCTCTTGACAACATTAGACCTCTTCATGGTGCAAATGTATGCTGGAATGCCAGAGCTGCAGGCGCGCGACAAACTAAGCGCAGCTTCTTCTTGCTTTGCGTGAGTCTTGTGCTGTCGCCATACCATAGGTTAGGTTCCGCCACTACAGAGTGGAAGGCATGATCAGTTCTGTGTGCACATTAGTCTACGGCCCTCATGTTTCTTATTATGCAAGAAATAAACATTAAAACGACATCTTATCGCTGTATGGAGTGAATTAAATTCTTCAGCAATCAGCATCAAGAAATTCATTGCCCCGCTGTAAGTACACGATTGAAGTGCATTATTCCTTTACTCAATCAATATAATCAGTTGCGACTTCGACTCAAACCATCTCATGAAGGCGTTCAGTTTTGTTGACTACTGTAAAACTGGTCACTTCCTCTGCCTTATTTCTCTGTTACATATTATATTCCAAATTAAAAATGATCCATTTGTGAGTCAAGAGTCAAGACACTAAGCCTATCCAAGGCCCAAAAAGCTGCACTAATCAGGTCACTCAGAGGCTCAGACAACCTGGAACCTAAAATCAAGTTATCCTTTCTTACGTCATTGCACTGAAGCATTGAATTGATACAAAACAATCAGGCAGAAAAGGACTTAATAACAAATAATATATTAATCTATATAAGATTTTACAGTTCGCCAGGCTTTGATTATTGCACAGTAAAGTTCAAGCACTGACCTTGTGCAAAGCTAGTACTGCTTTGGCCATCCATCACTCTTCCCTTGGCTGGTGTCCGGTGATCTCCACCTACAAATTTTATTGGCAGAAAAGGCAGTCACAAGTTGGTACTGTTCTGCAGTTCGAATCCAGCCTGCGCGAATCCGTTTCCCTTTCGGTCGTCTCCTTGGTTCCTAAGCAAAACAAGAGTACACGGGTCTCCATGGTCTAAACATGATGTACATGAGCTTAGATTTGAACTCACCTGATGATTAAGTTGATGCGCACGAGTACGAGTAATAGGACCAGCAATAGGTACTTGTGTCAGAGTGGATGTATCGTTGGTGTTGATGTCCTCATCACATATGGCATCTTGTCGAAGGGGGCCCGGGTGGTCGAGCGGTTGGAGAGGAACACCGCCGTGCTCACCGCCTCTGCCCAGTAGATGGCCGGCATGCCCCTCTGCTTCAGCAGGGCACGCGCCATTGCCACCACCGACTGGTTGTGCCGCTCCAGCACGCCGTTTTGCTGCGGCGTGTGGGGCGCAGAGTGGTGCCGCTCCACACCTTGTCCAGCAAAGTAATCGGCGAAGCATGCCGACGTGAACTCGCCGCCATTGTCGGTGCGGAACACCCTCAGCTTCCTCCCGTACTTGTTCTCCACAGCCGCCTGGATCTTCTTAATGGATTCTGGCGCGCTGCTCTTCTCTGCAAGGAAAGCAGCCCACATATACCTCATGGCATCATCCACCAGCAGCAGGATGTAGCACCGGCCTCCTGGAGTCACCGGTGTGATCGAGCCGCACAAGTCGCCGTGCATGAGTTCGAGCGGCTTGTCCACCCTGTACTTGGCCTGCTTGGGGAAGGGGGCGCGTCGGTGCTTGGTGGTGACGCAGATGTCACACAGCTGCTCAATGTGAGCCAGCTGCAGCAGCCCGCGCGCCATGCTCCTCCGCCCCATCTGCTGTAGGGCGCCGAAGTTGACGTGCCACCCCCAGGCATCGTCAGCACGGCGTGCGGTGAGGCAGACCGGCCTCGCGACCTCCAATCGCAGCACGTACAGCCTGTTCCCGCTGCGGGGAACCCTTGCCAGCAGCCGGCTCTCGCGATCATGGTTCCGCAAGACACCATCTTCGATGTGAATCTTGGACCCGATCTCGTCAAGTTGCCCAACTGAGATGATGGAGTTGTGCAGCTTCGGGATGTAGTAGACCCCATCCAGGGCCTTGTGTTCCCTATTCCTCCTGGAGAAGATGACGTTGTCATAGCCATGGATGGCCACGACCGACCCGTCACCGAACTTGATCGAGCCGCACATGGCCCAATCGAGGTGGCAGAAGACATCACTCCGCCCCGTCATGTGGTTGGTGGCCCCTGTGTCCATGGACCACCCTTCCATCAACTCATCTTCCCCACCCTTTCCGAGGTAGGTTTGAGCCCGAGGCTCCTCGATGCAGGTTGTCATTGTAGCCGTCGTCGCATGCAGGGGAGCAGGCTCGCGGCCGACTCCGTGGTCGCCCGAGTGGTCAACAGCTGCCTCCTTGACCATCTCGACTTGTGCCATGAAAAGGCATGGCTCTTCTTCCGCCTGGGCCAGGTGCGCATGCCCCTTCTTGGGCTGCTTGCACTCATGTGCCCAGTGGCCGGCACGGCCACAGTTATGGCAGGTGTCATCGTGCGATGGCTCCCTCACTCACCGCCGTCGACTGCTTTCTTCTTTAGAGCCGATGGGTGCCACCGCTGGCTCCTGCTACCTCCGGTCCTGGACGAGTCCTAGCGTGACTCGCGATCTTGCCGACACGGCACATCGGCATACAGCAGCTTGCCCGAGTCGCGATTCGAGTCGACGCGGTCCATGCGGTCCTCCTGCGCCTTCAGATGCCCAGTCACTTCCTCTAGTGAGTGGGAGGAGATGTCCAGCAACGTCTCGATGGACGTCACCACGCGGTCGAACCGAGGTGGCACCGACCGAAGGAGCTTCTCCACTACTCGCTGCTCCTCATTCTCCTCACCTAGTTCCTCCACGTTGATGACGAGGTTGGACAGTGTAACACCCAAAAATATAGGAGTTAAAATTTCTAAAAGTATTTTCATAAAAATCATAAATTAAAACTGTGCATGCATCTTTATTTCTTTTCTTCTCCTAATTCCTTCTTACAGCCAGCCCAATCCTTCTTCTCTTCTTCTTCTTTTTCTTTTCCCGCGGCCAACTCCGTGGCCGATTCCCATCCGACCCTTGCTTGCACAGACAGCTAGGCCCCACCTGTCGGCGCCTTCTTCTTCTTTCTTCTTTCCCTACCCAGAGTCCAGAACGACTCCGTGCTGTCGTTCGTGTCCCGTTCTCTTTCTTTCTTCTTACCCGAGTCCTGATCGATTCCGCAGCACCACCTTCCTAATCCCGGCCGATCTGCCCCTATAAAATCCTGCCAAAGCCCCGCTTTGCAACCAGAACCAAGCTCCAATCTTTTCCTCTACACAACATTGTCACGCGCCGCTGGAAGTTCTGCATTGGAGGAACGCCGCCGTCCCGTGTCGCCGATTCTCCGACGATTCGCCGTTCCGCAGCTTCTCCGCCGTCTTCAACTCTCGCTAGAGCTCCGCAAGTTGGTGAGCATCAAGCCGCACTAGATTCCCCTCTCTCTTTTGCTCCGCCGCAAACCCAATTTCTCGCCGGACCCCTGTTTCCACCCGCCGCCATGGCCGCCAGTTCACAGCCGCCGCACAGCCACCTCGTGATCACCCTCACCTTCCCCGTACCGCCCACTCACTTCCCGTCATAAATCCAGCTTGAATTGAGCCCCGGAACACCAGATTTGGTGAAGCTCCGGCCGTCCGCCGCCGCAATCGCTCGCCGCCGACGCCCAGTAAAACTCCGCCTCGCCTGACCCTTTTTGTTCTGTCAAGCTGACCCTTCCTTTGCCGCTCGATCTAGATCTAACGGCCAGAATCAATCTTCACTTTGCACGTCCGATTTACCCGACCTTTTCCTTACTCCGCCGATTCGCCCGACCCTTACTCCGCCGATTCGTCTGATCCACCGCCGATTCTGATCCAACGGACCAGATTTATCCGACCCCAGCCGATCCCGAAACTTTTGCAGGAAGATCCCTAAGTTTTCCAGGAATCAACCCGCAGTCCAGATTAGTAGAAAGTAATTGGAGTTGAGCCCTTTCTTTTTCTATCCCAACCCCTGACTTTTCCAGAATTAGTACCCACCGTCCAGAACCTATAGTTTTGCACCCCGACCCTCTGTTTAAGGTTTAATTATGCTTTAGCCCTGAATTCTTCAGATCTAGCCTCGGGAGACTCAAAACTCTAGCAGTTAGGTCCCCAGATCACTGTTTCAGCCATAGCTTCATCGTTTCAATTCCGATTTCAGCAATTCTTGAGCCCACACGATCTTTGCATCGTGAACTACAACTTTAGCATCTTCTCACTTTCTGTTTGTATTGTTTGTTGTATTGTCTCTTATTTGTTTGTGTATGCTTGTCTGTGTGATCGCGTAGACAACGTGACGTTCGAGCCAAATCAAGAGCAAGCTTACGAGGAAGAGAATCGGCAGTTGCTTGAAGAAGGCAAGTGGATTTCCCCCTCTGCATATTCTATTTGATCCCAACAACTGCATGAAGATACACTTTACTTTATTGTTGCTTGCATAAACTTGATGGGTTACCTATGCTAAGGACTTACCTAGTCTTTTACCCCAAACCTTGAAACACCCGGGTTTACTACTTTGTTGGGTAGTTACGCTTAGTTGCCAACTTTGGGATTGGTATTGGTTTACTCTTTTGTTAATGTTGAACACGTTTCATATTGTGGTTTATCGCGTAATTGCAAGATCAACTTTGTTTAATGGGAACATGGAGAACCACCCAAGTGAACAGTGCAACCACAAAGTCATGTGGCTCTGACCTTAGCCAAATAATTAGATGTGTAGTTTGCTGGTGGCCTTACCGAAAGGGCAAGGAGGGGGTCGGTGATAGGAGTCATAGCCCGGTCCCCTTGGGGTAGCTGCCTTTGCTAAGGAGCTGACCATTAGGGAGGTTTATGGACCACGCCGCTACTGAAACTCTAGCGGGCTGCCTAGCTTTCGACATGTCTTTGTAAAGGCTTCGTAGTGTACCCTCGCCACTCACCTCGGAAGTGTTTAAGGGCCTTGCAAACCAGGGCGATTCAGGGAAACACGATTTGTGGGTAAAGTGTACAACCTCTGCAGAGTGTAAAACTGTTATAACAGCCGTACTCACGGTTAAGAGTGGCTTGGACCCTCACATGATAATTTAAACTTGAAGATTAATTAAACTGTGGTTCGTGGTTAATACTTGAGTTGATGGTATCTTTATGTTTTTGCTAAAGTGGGATTGGTATAAACTTAAACCTAGTTAATAGATGCTTGCTAATAAATATTTGACCAACTAAAAGCAACCGCTGTTGCAAACCCTAGCCTATCCTTGATAGCCTTGCATTTTCACCCCACTTGCTGAGTACCAACCATAAGAGTACTCACCCTTGCCCCTGCTGTTCAGAAGAGAACTTTGAAGGGGAGGTCTTCGACGACTTCGAGGAGTTCTAGGTCCTGCGTTCACCAGTCATCGCCTGTGGAAGACGGAGTTGTTGGAGACTTCGTATAGGGTATAACGGTTATTCGTTTAAAGACATTTGTGTCTCTTTTATACGGAGTGTAATATTGTTAAATACTTTATTTAGTTACTTTTGAGCATTGTCTTTGATATATTACATTTTCCGTGTACCATATGTGTGTGAACGAGATCCTGGCGCACATATGAGATGCATCTGGTTCTTTCTAGAATCGGGTGTGACAGAAGTGGTATCAGAGCTATGTTGACTGTAGGACGCTAGCCTAGATAGAAATGGCCGAAGTTAAGGATTTATCTTCTAGAAAGCCATATCAGCATTTCTTGTTCTATTTCCACGTAAAAACCTATGTTTACATAAACCTTCTACCATTTTCCTTTTCAAAAAAAAATATCCTGAATTTTACTTCCGCCCTACCAGATGGTCAGAATTTACCAAATTGCTCGCAAGCGCACCGGAGGTCGCCAAGTTCGCATTGCCCCAGCTGAACCAACTTCTCCTACTCCAGTCCCAGACCCTGTTGGAGAGGAGGAAGCTACGGAGGAAGAACCCGAGGAAGTCTATTACTTCGTGGATGGTGAAGATGGCCGCATCATGGCAGTTGATGAAGAAGGAAATCAGTTCACCCTGCCGGCATCACCAGTCATTGAGAGATCGCCACCACCCTTAGTTGTCCCTGCTCCAGCCCCCTCCCCAGCACCGGTTGACGCTGAAGGAAGCCCGAGTAACTTCGCAGATATTAGAAGAGACGATGATGAGGACAACAACAACGATGAAGACAACGACGATCAGAGTGATGAAACTCCAGGGATGAGGCAGCTTTGCTGTGTTCGCACCTCGGACAGAGAACCCGGCCACTTGTCTCAAGTGCTACAAGGTGTTCTTCAAGAGATGGGCAACCGCGTGAGACCTCACTACCACACGCATCACTACACCGACCCTGCGCTCAGCGACTACTACCTCTCTCGCGTCCACATCAGGATGGAAAGTGCCAGAGGCCTGAGGACTCTCACTGCACACGACTCCACCACACCCCACGCTACATATGACGCCGCCGTCAGCAGTGCCGCCAGGAGAGCTCTATGGTCCATCTGCCACACCTACCGTCAGGAGCTTCAGAACACGGAGTATCGCCACCTTCCTCGCCGCCTCAGTGGAACTGAAGAAACTATGATTACTCTAGGTGAAGATGATGAAGACCGCCTCAACACTCTTGCTCGAGTCACCGCCGCTCTCAACACTGAGCTGGAAAGCGTCATCGCTGAGCTGGACGATACTCAGGACAAGCTACTGGAGGCCCATGAAAAGATCCGCATGCTGGAAGCTCGACTAGAGGGAAGAGCGCCGCCACCCCCACAGATGGATGAACCCCGCTTCCCCGCATTGTCACCACCCCGCAAGAAGCTTCGTCGCGGCGAACCCGGCTCCATAACTCGCCCCGAGGAATAGGCACTTAGGCTCTTAGGCTAGAATCTCTTGAAGTTCTTGTTAGAATCATTTTCTCTTGAGAGGACGATGATGTAATGATGATTGCTTGTAAACAAATGTTTGCTTTGAGTGCTATAAGAATTGCTTGATATAATATATACATTAATAGTAGTTGGAATCTTATAAATCCATATTTTGTTAAGATATTATTTTCTATCTACCTATACCTAGTACACCTGTCTTATCCTGGGTTTATTCCCTAACGGTCAGATGGTGAACACCAGGACAGGTGGAGGACAGAATATCCCTAGCTCTAGGCGTGCTCGCGTAGTCAATTGACAGAGTCAGTTGCCAACATAGCCCAATCCAACAATGGAGCAATTCTTGGCAGCACAGATGCAGGTGTTGCAGAACCTCACTGCCACCATCCAGAACATACAAGCTCAGCAGAATCAGCAAGCACCGCAGCAAAACCCGCCACCAAGAGACAAACACAGAGAATTCATGAGCCACCACCCTCCTACCTTTTCTCACTCTGTGGACCCCTTGGACGCTGATGATTGGTTGAAGGTCATCACTAAGAAGCTGGACATTACACAATGCAGTGACCTTGAAAGGGTCCTGTATGCTGCAGGACGTCTGGAAGGTGCAGCCGCTGATTGGTGGGATGCTTTCACTGCTGCCCACGCCAACGCCAACACTATCACCTAGGAGGAGTTTAGAACCAACTTCCGCAGCCACCATATCCCGGCAGGACTAATGAAGCTCAAGCAGAAGGAGTTCCTGAACCTGAAGCAAGGTAGCATGACTGTCAGTGAGTACCGGGACAAATTCACTCAGTTGTCTCGTTACGCGCCCCATGAGGTGGATAGTGACGCAAAGAGGCAGGAGCGCTTCTTGGAAGGTCTGATAGGGCCGCTCAACTACCAGCTGCATAGTCACACTTTCCCAAACTTCCAGACCTTACTAGACAAAGCCATTGGTCTGGAGAGCAAGCGCAAGGAGCTTGGGGAACATAAGCGAAAACTTCAGTCCCAGGGACAATCCAGCAGCAACACCCGACCCCGCTACAACACACCCTAGGGATTTCAGTCGCGCTTTGGAGGACAAGGTGGAGGATATCAGCAGAGTCAGCAGAATCAACGAACTCCACAGCAGCCTCAACGCTACAACCAGCAGACTCAACGCAACTCCAACCCGCAACCGTACCATCCAGGCTATGCCAGAGGTGCACCAGTGCGGTCCAACAATCCAGTTACCCCGGTCCAACCTAACGGATGTTTCAAATGTGGAGAACTGGGTCATTACGCTAACAACTGCCCAAAGCGTAATGCGCAAACTCCTCAGAATCAGAGGAACAGTGGACAAAGGCAGACTCCTCAACAGCAGCAGCCGCGCAACAGCAACCAGACACCACTGGGCAACAAAGGACAACAGAACTGCGTGCGCGGAAAGGTGAACCATGTGGTTGCAGAAACAGCTGAAGAGGCTCCCGACGTTGTGCTCGGTACATTCCTTGTCAATTCTGAACCTGCATCAGTTTTATTTGATTCTGGAGCATCACATTCATTCATTACTGAGCAATTTGCTGCAAAACATAATTTACCAATGAGCCCTATGAAACAAATATTACTAGTAAGCTCCCCGGGCAAGGAATTGAAAGCCAGCCACTTATGCCCAAGGGTCAGCATGAATATTATGGGGATAGAATTCCTAGCCAATCTAATAGTCCTAAAGACTAACGGCATCGATGTGATCCTCGGAATGGATTGGTTATCAGGATGTGATGGTGTTATTCAGTGTCGCAAGAGATCAGTGCTCTTGACAAGTCCTCAAGGAGATAAAATAGAGTTTGTGGCATCAGATTGGCCCAGTAGAGTTGGGACAGTGAACCAAATGAAGGGAATGCCTCTGGAAAATATCAGAGTTATCAGTGAGTACCCCGACGTTTTCCCGGAAGATTTACCAGGTATGCCACCTGTTCGTGACATTGAGTTCAGTATTGATCTTTTACCTGGTACTGCACCTATCTCTAAAAGACCCTATAGAATGGATGTTAAGGATCTAAGTGAACTAAAGAAACAAATAGAAGAGATGTTAGCTAAAGGATTTATCCGTCCTAGCTCATCCCCGTGGGGAGCACCCATGATCTTTGTCGATAAGAAAGATGGCAGCAGAAGGATGTGTGTAGACTACAGGTCGCTGAACGATGTGACAATCAAGAATAAGTATCCACTGCCCCGGATTGAAGATTTGTTTGATCAGATGAGAGGTGCCAAGGTTTTCTCCAAGATTGATCTGAGATCAGGATATCATCAGCTAAGGATCCGACCAGAGGATATACCCAAGACAGCCTTCACAACCAGATATGGTCTGTACGAGTTTACTGTGATGTCATTTGGATTGACCAACGCTCCAGCATACTTCATGTACCTGATGAACAAGGTTTTCATGGAATATCTAGACAAGTTTGTAGTTGTGTTCATTGATGACATCTTGATGTATTCACAGAATGAGGAAGAACATGAAGAGCATTTGAGGATAGTGTTACAGAAACTCCGAGAGAATCAGTTATATGCTAAGCTGAGCAAATGTGATTTTTGGTTGAGAGAAGTTTCTTTCCTTGGACATGTTATCACAGATGGACGAATTGCAGTAGACCCAAGTAAAGTTCAAGATGTTCTGAATTGGAATCCACCGAAGACGGTGCCTGAAATCAGAAGTTTTCTCGGACATGCAGGCTACGACCGCAGATTTATTAAGGGCTTCTCAAAGATCGTGAAACCTATGACTTCTCTGTTGGAGAAAGGGAAAGAATTTAAGTGGGATGATACATGCCAGAAGTGTTTTGAAGAGCTGAAAATAAGATTGACCACAACCCCTGTGTTGATAATGCCAGATATCCACAAAGGGTTTGACGTGTATTGCGACGCTTCACGGATGGGTCTTGGATGTGTGTTAATGCAAGAAGGCAAAGTTGTGGCCTATGCTTCAAGACAGCTAAGAAAGCATGAGCAGAACTATCCTACCCATGACATGGAATTGGCTGCCGTCGTGCACGCATTGAAGATTTGGAGGCACTACATGATCGGAAACAAGTGTCAGATCTTCACGGACCATAAGAGTCTTAAGTACATCTTCACGCAACAGGATCTTAACCTAAGACAGCGCAGATGGCTAGAATTAATCAAGGACTACGATTTGGATATCCAGTATCATCCTGGCAAGGCTAATGTTGTGGCAGACGCCCTAAGCCGGAAAGGACAAGCTAATATGATGGTTGCTCGATTGATGCCTCAGGAGTTATGTTGGGAGATGGCACGTCTGACCTTGGGAATTGTCACACAAGCGGAAGCCATAACCATGGAGATGGAACCTACATTAGAATAGGAGATCAGAAAAGGACAGTTGATAGATGCTAAGATCAAAGAGATCAAGATTCGAATCGGTTTAGGCAAGACTAAGGATTTCACCGAAGATGAACAAGGAACTGTTTGGTTCAGAAAGAGGACTGTGTACCCGAAATTGATCACCTTCGTGAACTTATTTTGAAGGAGGCACATGATTCCGCTTATTCCATTCATCCTGGAAGTACCAAAATGTATCAAGACTTGAAAGAAAGGTACTGGTGGTATGGTTTCAAAAGAGACGTAGCAACTCACGTAGCTTTGTGTGATGTGTGCTAGAGAGTGAAAGCAGAACACCAGAGACCAGCAGGTTTACTCCAGCCATTGAAGGTACCTGAATGGAAATGGGAAGAGATTGGTATGGATTTCATTGTAGGGTTACCCCGTACTCGTGATGGTTACGACTCGATATGGGTTATTGTGGACAGATTGACAAAAGTCGCACATTTCATCCCAGTCAAAACAACATACACTGGAGCCAAGTTAGCAGAACTATACATGTCACGAATTGTGTGTCTGCACGGTGTTCCAAAGAAGATAGTGTCTGATCGAGGTACTCAGTTCACATTGCGTTTCTGGCAGAAATTACATGAATCCATGGATACAAAGCTCAATTTCAGTTCTGCATATCATCCGCAAACAAACGGTCAGACTGAGCGAACGAATCAAGTATTAGAGGATATGTTGAGAGCATGTGACCTAAAGCATGGAGGTAGTTGGGATAAAAGTTTGCCATATGCAGAATTCTCCTACAATAACAGTTACCAAGCAAGTCTCAAGATGGCCCCATTTGAAGCGTTATATGGGAGAAAATGCAGGACACCCTTGTATTGGAATCAGACAGGAGAAAGTCAAGTTTTTGGACTAGAGATTCTTCAAGAAGCGGATAGACAAGTCCAGATAATCCGGGATAATCTCAAGGCTGCCCAGTCACGACAGGAAAGTTATGCTGATACACGAAGAAGGGAATTGACATTTGAAGTTGGAGATTTTGTGTATTTGAAGGTATCACCCCTCAGAGGTTTACGTAGATTCAAAGTGAAAGGAAAGTTGTCACCATGTTATATTGGTCCTTTTCAGATCCTGGAAAGGAAAGGTGAAGTGGCATATCAATTGGAGTTATCGGCACGATTGTCAGATGTCCATGATGTGTTTCACGTATCACAGTTAAAGAAGTGTTTGAGAGTGCCTGAGGAGCAGTTACCGTTGGAGGAACTTGATGTACAAGAAGATTTGGCTTATGCAGAGCATCCGGTTAGAATCTTGGAAACGTCTCAGAGAGTTACCCGGAACAAGGTGATCAAAATGTGCAGAGTACAGTGGAGTCACCACTCAGAGGATGAAGCTATTTGGTAAAGAGAAGACGAACTGATTGCAGAATTCCCTCAGCTGTTCTCTAGTCCTTCCTAATCTCGAGGACGAGATTCTTTTTAAGGGGGGTAGGTTTTGTAACACCCAAAAATATAGGAGTTAAAATTTCTAAAAGTATTTTCATAAAAATCATAAATTAAAACTGTGCATGCAGCTTTATTTCTTTTCTTCTCCTAATTCCTTCTTACAACCAGCCCAATCCTTCTTCTCTTCTTCTTCTTTTTCTTTTCCCGCGGCCAACTCCGTGGCCGATTCCCATCCGACCCTTGCTTGCACCGACAGCTAGGCCCCACCTGTCGGCGCCTTCTTCTTCTTTCTTCTTTCCCTACCCAGAGTCCAGAACGACTCCGTGCTGTCGTTCGTGTCCCGTTCTCTTTCTTTCTTCTTACCCGAGTCCTGATCGATTCCGCAGCACCGCCTTCCTAATCCCGGCCGATCTGCCCCTATAAAATCCTGCCAAAGCCCCGCTTTGCAACAAGAACCAAGCTCCAATCTTTTCCTCTACACAACATTGTCGCGCGCCGCTGGAAGTTCTACATTGGACGAACGCCGCCGTCCCGTGTCGCCGATTCTCCGATGATTCGCCGTTCCGTAGCTTCTCCGCCGTCTTCAACTCTCGCCAGAGCTCCGCAAGTTGGTGAGCATCAAGCCGCACTAGATTCCCCTCTCTCTTTTGCTCCGCCGCAAACCCAATTTCTCGCCGGACCCCTGTTTCCACCCGCCGCCATGGCCGCCAGTTCACAGCCGCCGCACAGCCACCTCGTGATCACCCTCACCTTCCCCGTACCGCCCACTCACTTCCCTTCATAAATCCAGCTTGAATTGAGCCCCGGAACACCAGATTTGGTGAAGCTCCGGCCGTCCGCCGCCGCAATCGCTCGCCGCCGACGCCCAGTAAAACTCCGCCTCGCCTGACCCTTTTTGTTCTGTCAAGCTGACCCTTCCTTTGCCGCTCGATCTAGATCTAATGGCCAGAATCAATCTTCACTTTGCACGTCCGATTTACCCGACCTTTTCCTTACTCCGCCGATTCGCCCGACCCTTACTCCGCCGATTCGTCTGATCCACCGCCGATTCTGATCCAACGGACCAGATTTATCCGACCCCAGCCGATCCCGAAACTTTTGTAGGAAGATCCCTAAGTTTTCCAGGAATCAACCCGCAGTCCAGATTAGTAGAAAGTAATTGGAGTTGAGCCCTTTCTTTTTCTATCCCGACCCCTGACTTTTCCAGAATTAGTACCCACCGTCCAGAACCTATAGTTTTGCACCCCGACCCTCTGTTTAAGGTTTAATTATGCTTTAGCCCCTGAATTCTTCAGATCTAGCCTCGGGAGACTCAAAACTCTAGCAGTTAGGTCCCCAGATCACTGTTTCAGCCATAGCTTCATCGTTTCAATTCCGATTTCAGCGATTCTTGAGCCCACACGATCTTTGCATCGTGAACTACAACTTTAGCATCTTCTCACTTTCTGTTTGTATTGTTTGTTGTATTGTCTCTTATTTGTTTGTGTATGCTTGTCTGTGTGATCGCGTAGACAACGTGACGTTCGAGCCAAATCAAGAGCAAGCTTACGAGGAAGAGAATCGGCAGTTGCTTGAAGAAGGCAAGTGGATTTCCCCCTCTGCATATTCTATTTGATCCCAACAACTGCATGAAGATACACTTTACTTTATTGTTGCTTGCATAAACTTGATGGGTTACCTATGCTAAGGACTTACCTAGTCTTTTACCCCAAACCTTGAAACACCCGGGTTTACTAATTTGTTGGGTAGTTACGCTTAGTTGCCAACTTTGGGATTGGTATTGGTTTACTCTTTTGTTAATGTTGAACACGTTTCATATTATGGTTTTATCGCGTAATTGCAAGATCAACTTTGTTTAATGGGAACATGGAGAATCACCCAAGTGAACAGTGCAACCACAAAGTCATGTGGCTCTGACCTTAGCCAAATAATTAGATGTGTAGTTTGCTGGTGGGCTTACCGAAAGGGCAAGAAGGGGGTTGGTGATAGGGGTCATAGCCCGGTCCTCTTGGGGTAGCTGCCTTTGCTAAGGAGCTGACCATTAGGGAGGTTTATGGACCACGCCGCTACTGAAACTCTAGCGGGCTGCCTAGCTTTCGATATGTCTTTGTAAAGGCTTCGTAGTGTACCCTCGCCACTCACCTCGGAAGTGTTTAAGGGCCTTGCAAACCCGGGCGATTCAGGGAAACACGATTTGTGGGTAAAGTGTACAACCTCTGCAGAGTGTAAAACTGTTATAACAGCCGTACTCACGGTTAAGAGTGGCTTGGACCCTCACATGATAATTTAAACTTGAAGATTAATTAAACTGTGGTTCGTGGTTAATACTTGAGTTGATGGTATCTTTATGTTTTTGTTAAAGTGGGATTGGTATAAACTTAAACCTAGTTAATAGATGCTTGCTAATAAATATTTGACCAACTAAAAGCAACCGCTGCTGCAAACCCTAGCCTATCCTTGATAGCCTTGCATTTTCACCCCACTTGCTGAGTACCAACCATAAGAGTACTCACCCTTGCCCCTGCTGTTCAGAAGAGAACTTTGAAGAGGAGATCTTCGACGACTTCGAGGAGTTCTAGGTCCTGCGTTCACCAGTCATCGCCTGTGGAAGACGGAGTTGTTGGAGACTTCGTATAGGGTATAACGGTTATTCGTTTAAAGACATTTGTGTCTCTTTTATACGGAGTGTAATATTGTTAAATACTTTATTTAGTTACTTTTGAGCATTGTCTTTGATACATTACACTTTCCGTCTACCATATGTGTGTGAACGAGATCCTGGCGCACATATGAGATGCATCTGGTTCTTTCTAGAATTGGGTGTGACAGACAGGCACATAGCAAAGTCATCCACCTTCTCACCGCTGCGACACGTCATGAGTTCAAACTCCCTCCGCAGCAATTGGGCCCTGCCCTCCTAGACTTTGTCGCTGCCGACACACATCGTCTTGATGGCATCCCATGCTTCTACGGCCGACTACTTCTTGGCCACCCGCGGCACCATTTCTAGCGGCACTGAGAGGAGAAGGATCTCTCTGGCCATGCAATCTTCCTGGAAGTCGCAGTCACCATACTCGATGGCGTCCCAGAGGTTGTGAGCTTGGAGCATCACCTTGATGACCAGGCTCCAGTGGGTGTACTTGGATCTCGTCAGCTTTGGGTACTTTGCGCCACTCGACTCCTTCACTACTCTCTGAACGGCTGACCACACCCCATACCGGTAGTGCCGCCCATGCGGGGAAGGGGAAGGATGCCTCCGGTGGCGACTCGAGGTTACAGACCGGCTTTCTCACTGCATCTTTCTCATCGACTGGCTTCTTCTCCTTCTTCACCTGCCGCTTTGAGTCTTCTGGCCGCTGGTCCTTGGGCATCAGGTCCTCCTTCCCATGGAGACCTTCTTCACCCTCGACCAGCTTCTTGCACTCCCTCGAGCCATGCCTAGACCCAACGGGCTTCCTGGATGGAGACATTGATCCAATGGATACTTAACCTAGGCTCTGGTACTAATTGTTGGAAATCCACCTCCCACCGAGTGGTTTCTCAGGCACAGCCGAGTGGTTTGCCTAGACTGGGAGGGGATGAATACACTCACACCTTTGAGGTTGTTTGCACTAGGGCTCCGACTGGATCCCGGTTGCTGCTGTGAGCTTTGATTTAAGTAGATGTTCCAAGGGGACAAGTTACAATAATGTGGCGCTGGGTACAAGACCAGGCGCAAGTTACAAGCAAAAGAGCCTTGGTGCACGGGCTGCATGCAAGCAGTAAATGCAGTGTGCTGCTACCTACGACTAGTTTGTTTCAGCCTAGATACTGCCTACACAAGGGTTAAAACCCCAACACTATGGTAAAGAAACTACCAAGCCCAAAAATTTGGGTAGGAACGCTACCAATCCCGACACTGGTAAAGACAAAGGTACGATCACCAGACCTTGCTGAAGAACATAATTTCTCCCCAAACCCAATTTTGTGCGATTCAATTAGCTCAGAATTACTTAATCTGTCATAAAGCCATCAATCCAGGAATGTACAACTTGTGGATATGAAATTTCGACAGCTAACAATGGACAAAAAAATTGACCCAGATAGGAAGGTTAAGAAAAACGAACAAACAAACAATCGACTTACAGAATCCACGTTGCGTAGATCAAGGGAACCATAGTTATGCTACCAAACGGAGGCTCGCGTCGGGAACTGAAGTTGCCCTTACCATCATGGAGGTTCTCCTCGGGCTTGAGATATTGCCCCCTCCTCCTCCCTCCTCTTCGAAGGCGCGGCCAACAGCGTCGACAAGCTACAGGACGCCGGCGCGAGGGCGGAGGGCGACGAATGACGGCTCCACGCCGCCGGGGCCCGTCGCCACATGCGGCCGAACTCGGAGGCGAGGCCTCAATGGCGCCAAGGGGGTCGGTGAGCTAGCAGTCGGCCAGTCCGGGGGGGCTGTCCGCAATGGTCATGGAGCACGGACGCCGGGACGAGGACGAGAGATTTATTTAAAATAATAATATTTTAATGGAAAATTGAAGAAATAGATAGTAAAGAAAATAATTGCAAATATAGTAGCCTGTCGGCTATCGGCTCCTAGTATGCCGACTGGACCGGCCAATCGGCTATGTAAGTAAGCCGACAGGATCCATTTCTTTTTTTTTAAGTTTTTACATTGCTGAATTTTTTATAGAATTTATTGTAGTTGTCACGTATGTGTTGACATTTTTTCAATAAATGTAAACATGCAATCTTGTTTTTAGCTCTTATTCACAACGAATCATGAGAAGTACAATACATTAGAAACCACCGATTTTGATAGATATTGAAATTACAAGTGCGAAAAAATCTAGCCTTTTCAGTGTGATTTTCAGTTTGATTTGAAATAGCCTTTGCAGTCTGATTTTGAATAGGCTATTTAGTATCCTTCAAGTGGGCTTTTCAATGATAGGTGTAGCCTTTTCGGGTGCATTTATGCCTCCACACAACGGGTACTAAACCGGCCTCCGCCTATATATACGCAGTGCTGGATGCATTGCTACTAACATCAAAACGAGAATTTCAATATAGTGTCGGTTCCGGAAATGACTGGCAGCTAAACCGACTCAAAGTGTTTATAGCGCGTCATGATCGGATATGGCTTAGCACACAATGACTCAAGATTTATACTGGTTCAGAAAAAATGCCCTACGTTTAGTCGGGGATCAATCGGTTGTATTGCTCGAGCCCAGGTGCTCGAGAGAGTTTGGGGAGTTACAAGCTTTCGACTGGAGGATGTGATGATTTTCCCCCTTTCCTAGGTGGTAGCCCCTTTGTTTTATAGTCCAAGGGAGGCCTCCTTTACGGGGGAACTAAGAGGAGAAAAGTGAGGTAGACAGAGAGAGAGAGAGAGAAAGTCCCGAGCCCCGCTGGTTGGGGTCGTCTACACTGTTAGTCGGGGCTGCCAACCTTGTCAGTCGGAGCACTCCGACTACCACTGTCCAAGTCCTACGTCGTGGAGTGGCCGTCTCGTCTTTTCCTGTGCGTCGTGCTTCGTCGGTAGAGGGAGGGCGTGCGTCGATAAGTAAAGTACGGCCGTCACGCCCCGTCCCCAACGCCACGCCATGTCACTCCATCGTTAATAGAGTACATCTTAAACTACTCAACTTCATTCAACAAGAAGGGGTTGTGTTATATTGGAAACTTTATTTTCTAAGCACAAGCATGGATTAAACACAACTACTGATCTAATTAACTTCTGGTGATGACACTTTTATGCAGAGTACGACATGCAGAGACAAAACCACTGTAAAAATTTCAGACATTTTTATGCAGCAGATTAAACATGAAAAATGTAATAAACAACTACTGCTAGAACCTAGTTATTTTTATACAGAACAAACCATGCAAGTATTGATGCTACAAATTTTACAGGGTGTTAATACATCCATGTATGTGTTACTGTAAATGTTTCAGATTTTATTGTGCATGATACAGAGCATAAGAATTAAGACAAGATACACCTACTTTAATAAAGATCTATTTCTATAGGAGGCTCTACAGGTTTGTGTGCATCAAACTTTTTATACACCATGAGCTACTCTAAGGTGTCCCTTAGTACAAAGATTAATATTTTCCAAGCACAAGAGCTAATTACTTTGATTTAATGCATTTCTTCACAACAAAAATTATATAAGTAAGTTACAGAACAGTAAAAGTATCATAGCATGAATCATAACAGAACAGTAGGAAAAACTAATTATATGATTTCATGGCATATAACAAAATCTATCAAGAAGTTTAGCTAGAGATGGGTTCTGGTCCTGAACTTTTTACACTGGCCTACACATCAAGGAACTAACCTACTGCCCAAAAATCAGGTTCAGCATTGGTATACAACAGTGGATACATTCAAAAGTGATTAAACCTTCCATTTAATATAGAGCAAAAATATTAAGAAGCTGAGAATGTGCACGTAACAAAAGTTGTAGATTTTCTTCTAAAGATTACAGAATAGTTAAGTTTGCAGTTTTCCGATTTTTCTATGTTTTGTTAGGCATTTTTAAGTTTGCAGTTTTGAATCTAAGATCTACTTTCAGTTTTACACCCAGGTCCCTCGATTCCGGCGAGGAGAGGGGCCGGCGGTGAGGGGAAAAAGGGGGAGGAGCGAGAGGGAAGTGAGGGCTACCTCCCGGTGGCCTTGTTCGGGGTGGAGGTGGCCGGAGGCGGCGTGCCCACGGGGGACAGGGGGCGGCGGCTGTGTGGGTGGCACCGGCGGTGCTCCGGCGGCCGGGATGGTCGGGGGAGAGGTCGGTGAGCTTCAGGGGAGGGAGGGCGAGCTAGCTAGGGGGTGGGTTCGGGCAGTGGGAGGCCGGAGGATGGGGCCCCATGGGCGGGTGGCGCTCGGCGGCGCTAATGGCAGCGACAGGGAGCTTGGCCGCGCAAGCAGGGGCTCGCCCTCGCCTTTTAAAGGCTGCAGGAGGCAAGGAGAGGGCTGGGGCAAGGCTGGGGATGGTCGGCATGGTCCGGGCTTGCCATTGGGTGCGGTGGGCGGTGGCAGCGCCGGCACGGCGTGCGACGGGCAAGAGCTGTTGATTGGGCGCAGGGGATTTGGCGTGGGGGAGGGGGGGCATCTCGCGGCATGCGGTTGGGCGAGCTGGGGCGGCGTGGCCTCACCGGAGGGGCAAGCTAGCCATTGGCTTGGTGCGGCGCGGGCGGCAGGAATCACCGGCCACCTGGCGCCGCCGCTCAGCCATGGTCGGGTGCAAGGGAGGGGCTGAGAGGAGAATAAAAGAAGGGCGAGGGGCTGGATTGTGAAACTATAATTTTCTCGCATTTTTGTGTTGCAACTCAAAATTCTCTGAACATGAAAGTTGTTCAAAAATAAAAGTTCTACAAGTTTCATTTCAGGCCAAAGTTCATTTGAGTTATAGTTCAAAAGTTATTTCAAAAACACAAAATGCTTGATTCGGATGGCACGTCATTTCATGGGCAAAACTTCATATTCTCCGCAAGGCTTCAACTAGACTTTTGTTTATCATGTCACTGATGGTGTGCCTATTCAATTTTGGAGTCATATTTGCATCAATGTGAAAGTTACTTAATTTGTTTGATTAAAGTACATATACTCATGCACATATACACATATTTTCAATATAAATGCAAAACCAAATTATGATACATTTCTTTTAAACTTTTCTTAGTTATTTATGCATATTGTTATGCTAATGAGACTTGTTTAGCAAATTAAACACATGAGGTGTCACAGATGGCACATAATGCATAGGCATTGGCAGATTCTTTTGAGAGGAACAGGGTCCTCGAAGAAGAGCTCAGGCAGCTATGAGGCACAGCGCGATCGGTGGTCATGGAGGTGCTTGGGCCTCGTCCGGGGTCGAGCACACTCGTCGCCAACCTCTCACAGATCCAAGGTGAGGTGGCAGGGCTCATCACCGATGGAGTCTTCCACGGCGCCTCAGGGGTGTTGACATCGGTGGCGTGACACTACCCGATCCTGAACTTTGGGGCAGTCGGGAGGGGCTATGCTGCCGGGTGGTCTGCCGACCTGCTCTGTGACATCGGATGGAGCCTGGAGCCAGTTGCGATGGCGATAGTGGAGATGACCACCGCGGAATGGGTGAAGGAGGTGACGTCCAATCTGCAGAAGCCGGGTCGAGCACTGCCCCAGCTGAGCCGGCACTTGATCAGGGAAATCCTCTAGTCGACCCTGCAACGTGGCTCCTCTCATCCGCGTCATCGGCTAATGCGGACGAGGCACCGCAGTAGAAAGTTTTATGAGTAGCTTTTGTTTTTAGAAACTTAGCGCGGGAGGCTTAAAGGAGCCCCCGAGTTTACAACATTAAGTGTTTGCGGTTACTTTATCTAATGTTTGTTTTGACGATGTTTGGGAAGCGTGTCCCACCCGTATCCCTTTTTTTCCTAGAATGATTTTTGCCTTCGGACTCTCCCTTTCGAGCCTGCTCGCTAACAGTAGGCTGCAGCATGTAGCCTGGGGCTGGCCCGAGTGGCGTCAGCTGTTAGTTCGCCATAGGTTGTGACGAGGGCTCGGTAGGTTAGGTGGCCCAAAAGAAATCACTTAGGTAGCGCTGGAGGAATGGGTCGCCCTTTTGCTCAGGCGAAAAGAGGTTGCCTTTCTATATGTGAGTTTAGAAGGAAAGAGGGGGTAACAGTGCACATCGCGGTGTACCCCCTTGGGGCCCCCGAGCGACCCGGGCTGAGAGTGCTCGGGACAGGGCGCTGTAGGAGTCGTCGTTCGAACAAAAGTGTATGAAAGGAATGAGTTTAGGGGATGAAGCGACATAACTGCTCAATGTTCTAAGTGTTAGTGAGGATGTTGCTGTCGCTGTTCTTTAGTTGGTAGGTTTCTAGCCGGACCACATCCACGATCGTGTACGGTCCTTCCCAGGGCGGAGTGAGCTTGTGCTTGTCCTTGGTCGACTGCGCTCTCCTCAGCATCAAGTCGCCGACTTCGACGGTTCTTCCTAGGATCTTCCTCTTGTGGTACCACGAAGGGTCTGCTGGTAGCTTGCCGAGCGGATCAAGGCTATCTCCGGGGCCTTGTCCAACAAGTCGACCGCGTCCCGCCGAGCCTCCGCGGCTTGGTCAGGGTCAAAAGCACCCTTGGGGCGCCATGGTCTAAGTTGGAGGTTAGCACGGCTTCCGCCTTGTAAGTAAGGAAGAACGGGGTGAATCCTGTGGACTGATTGGGGGTTCTCCTTAGGATCTAGAGGACGGCTGGGAGCTCCTGAACCCACCGACTAGCAAACTTGTTGAGCTGGTTGAAGATGCGAGGCTTAAGTCCCTGGAGGACCATGCCATTCACCCTTTCAACCTACCCATTAGTGCGAGGGTGTCCGACTGATGCCCAGTCGATCTTGGTCCCATACCACTCAGCGAAATCCAAGAACTTCTTGCCCGAGAAGTTGGTCCCATTGTCCGTTATGATGGTGTTAGGCACACCGAACTGTAGATGATGTCAAGAAAAAACTTGATAGCTTCTTGGGTGCTGGGCTTGACGATCGGTTTTGCCTCATTTCATTTGGTGAATGGCCAGGAGCCTTCTTGAGAGGCCTGACCATGTCGAGACCCCAGACTACAAACAGCCATGTGAGGGGGATGGTCTAAAGCGCCTGCACTGGCAGGTGGGTTTGCTGGGTGTAGAATTGGCACCCCTTGCACGTGCAGACGAGTTCTTCCGCGTTGCGCACCGCAGTCGGCCAGTAAAAACCCTGGTGAAAAGCCTTGTCGACCAGCGACCGCGGGGCTGCATGGTCCCACAGATGCCAGCGTGGATCTCCAAGAGGAGTTACTCTCCTTGTTGGGTCGGGATGCATGTCATGAGCATGCCTACAGGCGACGGACTCCGCTTGTATAGGTCGCCGTTGATGGCGACGAACGTCTTGGCACACCGGGCGATCCTTCGCGCCTCGGTTCTATCGGTTGGAGGACCTCATCGAGGAGGTAGGCCATAAGAGGCGCCCTCTGGTCGGAGTCAGTTACCGCTACGTCAGCCGTGGAAGTCGCGACCTCCATCGCAAGGCAGTTGGGCCCCCCGAATGCCTGGTCGGGGATCGTCTAATCGGGGGAGACTCGGCTGGAACCCCCGGGTACCAGGTCAGACGGCCTTGGAGGCGGATCCGGCTTAATGCGGATCGAAGGTGGGTGGAGGTCGTTGCCAAAGGCTCCACTATCGGCGGGTTCCCGCTGGGCTGCCATCTTAGCGAATGCATCGGCATCGTTGTTGTCCTTCCGCGGGACATGATGCAACTCGATTCCTTGGAACTTGTCCTCCAGTCTACGCACCTACAGGCAATACGCGTTCATGAGGGAGCTCTCACAGTTGGACGTAGACATAGAGCCAAGTGGCTTTGAGCTTGATAGAAATGCGGAAGCTATTGATGAGGCCCTCGTATTCAGCGACGTTGTTTGAAGCTGGAAAGTGGAGGCGGATGGCATAGCGGAGCCTGTTCCCCTCGAGCAAGATAAGCACCACGCCGGTCCCCGCACCGGGTCCCATGACCGACCCGTCGAAGTACAGAGTCCAATACTCGTGGGTGATGTCAGAAGTCGGGGTTTGGACTTCGGTCCACTCGGCGACGAAGTCGGCCAGGGCCTGCGACTTGATGGCGGTGCAGGGGGCGTACTTGATATCGTACCCCATGAGCTCGAGCGCCCATTTGGAGATGCATCCTGTAGCGTCGTGGCTATGGACGACCTCGCCGAGAGGGAATGAGATGACGACGATGACATCGTGATTGGTGAAATAGTGCTGCAGCTTCTTAGTTGCCATGAGCACGGCGTATAAGAGCTTCTGCACCTGCATGTAGCGGGCTTTGGTCTCGGTGAGTACTTTGCTGATGAATTACACCGGTCGTTGGACCTTTAGCACATGGCCCGACTCCTCCCTTTCGACCACAAGAGCAGCGCTGACCACGTGGGTGGTTGTCGCAAGGTAGAGTAGGAGGGGCTCTCATCGCTCGGGAGCAACGAGGACTGGAGCCGAGGTTAGTAAGGTATTGAGGTTGTCCAAAGCCTGCTGGGCCTCTTTCATCAGGACGAACGTGTCCGACTTCTTGAGGAATTTATATAGGGGCATTCCCCGCTCGCTTAGTCGGGAGATGAACCGACTCAGGGCGGCCAAACAGCCGATGAGCCGCTGAACACCTTTTACATTGTGGATGGGGCCTATTCGGGTGATGGCCGTGATCTTTTCGGGGTTGGCCTCGATGCTGCGCTCGAACACTATGTACCCGAGTAGCTTTCCCTTTGGAACCCCAAAAGTGCATTTTTTGGTATTCAATTTGACGTTGAATCTTTGGAGGTTAACGAATGTGGCGTCTACGGTGGCGATCAGATCTCCAGCATGAGGTGCATTCACCACTATGTCGTCCACATAGACGGCGACCATGGGCTTTGGTGGCTCGAGCTAGTCGGGCTGCCAGGGTGGGTCGATCTGATCAGCAAAACACTTCTGCATGCAACGCTGATTGGTGGCGCCGGCGTTTTTCGAGCTGAAAGGCATGGTGAGGTAGCAATACGTGCCGAACGGGGTGCTGAAAGAGGTCGCGAGCTAGTCAGTTTCTTTCATCACAATCTGGTGATAACCCGAGTAGGCATCCAGAAAATAGAGGATTTCGCATCCTGACGTGGAGTCGACTATTTGGTCTATACGCGGCAAAGGAAAAGGATCCTTGGGACATGCCTTGTTAAGGCTAGTATAGTCGACACACATTGTCCATTTCCCATTCTTGTTTTTCACAAGGACGGGATCGGCAAGACAATCGGAGTGGTACATTTCCGTGACAAAACCGGCTGCCAGGAGCTTCGTGATCTCCTCGCCTACGGCCCGGCACCTCTCGTCATCGAAGCGGCGCAAGTGTTGGTGCGTGGGTTTGGAACCCGGATTGATGCGAAGCTCATGCTCGGCGACCTCCCTCTTAATGCCTAGCATGTCAGAGGGCTTCCATGTGAAGGCATCACGATTGGCTCGTAGGAAATCGACGAGCGCACTTTCCTATTTGGCCGGAAGCTGGGCCCCGATCCGCATGGTCTTGGTCGGGTCGTTTGGGTCGACAACGATCACCTTGGTGTCCTCGGTCGGGCGGAAGGTGCTAGACGAAGTCAGCTCGTTGGAGTCGGGGGCACACTCCGCCACCGTCCGGCGAAGGTTCTGGAGCTCGGTGGAGTTGGCGATGGCGGTGGCGAGCTCGAATTGCTCGTGACTGCAGTCGTACGCATGCTCGAAAGACCCGCTGACCGTGATGACGCCGTTTGGCCCCGGCATCTTTAGCTTGAGGTAGGTGTAGTTGGAGACCGCCATGAATTTTGTGTAGCATGAACGCCCGAGGATGGCGTGGTACGACCCTTCAAAATCTACTACCTCAAAGATCAGGATCTCGGTGCGAAAGTTACTGTGGTCGCCGAATGTGACCGACAACTCTATGTTCCCTAAGGGGTACGCCCTCATGCCAAGGACGATCCCAAGGAAGGGGAAGATGGAAGTGCGGAGCTCGAAACACAAGACGCCCATGGCGTCGAAGGTCTCAATATATGGGATGTTGAGGATGCTACCCTCGTCCATTAGCACCTTGGTCAAACGCTTGTTGCCTATGATGGGGTTGACGAGGAGAGCGTAGCTCCCTTGTCGGGGAACATTTGAAGGGTGGTTACCCCGATCAAAGGTGATCGGAGTGCTCGACCAGCGGAGAAACTTGAGAACAGAGCACTTGGCGGCGCATACCTCCTGGAGGCAGAACTTGTGTTGGCGCTTGGTGCAGTCGTCCTTAGGGCCTCCAAAGATCATGAGGCGGTCCGGGTTGGAGAAGGTGTTCCCGTCCTTGGGAGGCGCTCCCTGCTCATTGGGCACCTCCTTGTCGCGGTCTTCGCCCTTGCGCCTGCTGGGCTCACCCAGCATCCGCTTGAGGAGCTCACAATCCTTGAGCTTGTGCTTGATGGGGTAGCCGTGATTGGTGCACAACTTCTCTAGAAGCCCGCTTGGTCGGCCGCTATGACCGTGTTGGGGTTGGGGCGATGTCGGTCCCTCTTCTTCTTCTTCTCCTGAGTTATGGAGGGCCCCTCATCCTGCTCCGCCCGCTTGGCCTTTCCCATTGTCCGGCCATCGGTGAAGACCGCCACGACCGCCTCCTCACCGGAGGCGTGGTTCGTAGCGATGTCCAGGAGCTCACATGTGGTGCATGGCTTTCGATAGCCGAGCTTGTGAACAACGGACTTGCAGGGAGTTCCAGTGAGGAACGCCCCAACAACGTCTGCATCGATGACTCAGGTAGAGAATTGCGCTGCCTGGAGAACATACGGATGTAGTCCCACAGGGACTCGCTAGGCTCGTGCTTGCACCTCTTGAGGTCCCAGGAGTTTTCGGGGCGCACGTAAGTCTCCTGGAAGTTCCCAACAAAGACTTGCTTGAGCTCCGCCCAACTACGAATGCTGTTGGGTGGCAGAAATTTGAGCCATGCTCAAACGTGCTCCCCGGTTGGGGAGGTACTGGTTGATGAAGCAGTCATCATCCGCCCCTTCGGTTCGGCAGGCGAGTCGGAAGTCTTCCAGTCATATAGCGGGGTTCGTTTCTCTGGTGTACTTGGTGATATTGTTGGGTGGTCGGAAGCGCGGTGGGAATGGTGCTTTATTGGATGCGGCATCTAAAGGCTCGTGGGCCCATGCCATCTGGGCTGGGGCTCCGGTCGCCATTCCGATCGCACGGTCGGCCACCTCGCGTGGGAGGCGCCTCCTCGTGCTCCCCCTTGGGCTGGTGAACCTCGACCACGTCCATAGCGGCCCGGTCAACATCGGCGCTGCGGCGGGCCAGTTGCCGCAAGTGGATGACGCTACGCGTCTCCTAGTTAGGCCCGAGCCGGTCAAGCACCGTGGGGCGTCGGGCGGTGGGCTCCGCTTCATGACGTGGTGCACCCGCAGCATCGCGACCCGCCCGGGGTGGAAGCCCTTGCCGTTGGTGGACTGAGGGGTTTGGCTGCTGTGAGCCTGCCCCTCCGACTGGGCAGGAGGCCACGTGCCGGTGGCATGATGCAGAGCTTTCCGCAGGTTGCGTAGGAGCATTGCCGCGGTGGTGATGTTCTACCCGGCCAGTAGAAACTGCGGGGGGTCGTTGGCGTCCGCGACGTTGGCCTGCTGGACTTGACAGGCGTGCGCCCGCGCGCCGCCTTCCACGTCATGAGCATTAGGCTCGGAGTTGCGTCGGGGGTGCATCGATGCGGGCGGTGGCTGGTGGTCTCGCCGCTGGCGTAGGTCCTCACTGTGCGCCTGGGCGTTAGCCAAGGCCTGCACGCGCGGGTCTAGCGTCTAGCGGGGTGTGCGTGTCCCCGGTTTCCACGAGACCGGCTGTGGCCCCTGCACATCCGCCATGACACATTCCCGTAGCACGGGACAGCCGAGGGACGACACATCCCCAATGCTGGAGCCCTCAATAAGGAGGTCATTGTCGGAGAGAAGATCGTGGAACGAGTCGGGGCCATACCCTATCATGCCCACGAGCTTGGTTGCGAGCGAAGCTAGCGGCATGGTTCTCGGGAGCTCACTAGCGCGTACACGTGCGGTGTTCGTGAGGCCGAACAAAAATAGGCCGCACGGTGAGCGTGGCGGGGACAGCGGGGTCCCCTCGGAAAGTTGGCGGAAGAAGTTGTGCAGCGATAACAGGACCAAGTCCACATCGCTCGTGAGAGGACGGCACCAAGCATGAGCGCGATGCGCCGCGCCAGCGCCTCGGTGTCGAGGTCGGCCAGCGGTCCATTTGAGGGAGTGTCTCCCTCGAGCGATATCAGAGGGGTGTCCTCGCGGAGGCGAAGCGTGCCGAGACGATCGGCAACGAAGTCCAGGCTTCCAAAGCGGAAGGCCTGGAAGGGCACGAATACGGGAGGTTCCCACAGCCCAATGCGTGGGGCAGTGGGAAACTTCAGCGAGCCAAAGTGGATCGTACCGCCCAGGCTCGCAAGGTCGGAGGTGCCAGAGATGGAGGCCATCCGATAGTCGGGACGGTGGACGCACGATGTCCTCCCCACGGACAGCGCCAAACTGTCGGTTCCGGAAATGGCCGGCAGCTAAACCTACTCGAAGTGTGTATCGTGCATCGTGGTCGGATGTGGTCTAGCACACAATGACTCATGATTTATACTTGTTCATGCATAATGCCCTACGTCCAGTCGGGGATCAGTCGGTTGTATTGCTTAAGCCCAGGTGCTCAAGAGAGTTTGGGGAGTTATAAGCTTTCGAGTGGAGGATGTGATGATTTGTCCCCCTTTCCATGGTGGTAGCCCCTTCCTTTTATACTCCAAGGGAGGCCTCCTTTACAGGGGAACTAAGAGAAGAAAAGTGAGGTAGAGAGAGAGAGAGTGAAAGTCCAGAATAGTGCAGGTGGAATAGTGCCCCCCTGCTGCCACAGCAGAGGGGACTATAACCGCCGTGGAAGGGGTGGTTGGCCGTGTATGACAAGTTGACCCCGAGGCTCATCCTTATCCTTCGTACCTACTCCTGGGGCCCGCTGGTAAGCCGGGCATAGCCTCCCGACCATCCTGCCGGCTGGGGAGGAGGGCACGTGTAAGGCGGAGCCTGGTCAGAGTCCCCGACGGCGCCTTGGCACGGACCCAGCCTCTGACTCTTCCCACAGTCGAGGATATAGGCCTCGGTCATCTTGACAAAGTTGTCAAACGGGGTTGTGGGCCGAAACGGCCCAGATGAAGTTGTTGCCCTACACTTACGGGTGCTTGTTCCAGGCGCAGCTGTGGCAGAACCGCCCGAATTAACCCGGCTCAAGTGCACTAACCATCATCCACAAAGATGCACCAGCTACCATGCACTTCAAACGGAGTAATCTGACAGTCTGTCGGGTAAATCCCGATACGACCACTTAATATTTCGATCGAAACAAAGCATACACATAACTCGCACAAAGGCAAGTCCAGAGATTACAACATTCCATAGCTGTTATCTCACAAGTCTGGAATCAATTATTACAAGTCAAGTTCTTGAAATGAGTACTATAAAGTTTAAACATAAAACTTAATTCAGATTTTAACATCAGCGGAAAAAAAAACATGATCATCTATCATCGATTTGGATACCACGATGAAGCCCATACGTGGCATCACTCTGCAGAGTCATTGTTGGCCGAGGACGGATCCCACTCCACGGCCCAACCAGCCGGCAAAACACTCGGCCAAGACAAACCAGCTACCATATCTTCAAAAGAATCACCTGAAAACATTGCCACCAGCAAGGCTGAGTATACTAATACTCAGCAAGGCTTACCCGACTACTGGTATGTAAATACCGACTACTTAAGCATGCAAGGCTCTAAGGTTCTAGGGTTTTCTTTTTGTTGAAAAGCAACAAGAGTAAGTCCTTAATTTCATATTTTAGCTTTCAATATTCTAGTTCATTTAACCAGTCTAAGTGAGCATCTATCTCTAAGAAAACATGGTGGAAAACATTTAATCATCCAACAAGTTTCATCATAGCCATAGTCTCAATTACCGCGAGAAATAGACGATTCGAATCGAATTTCTTAACCTTGCAAGGCAAACCTTACACACATGCCTGGAGTACCGATGGGTCACCCCAAGCAACTTTTCCCCTTTCTTTCTGGGTTGTGGATCAGGGTCACCCTCCCCGACTACAGAGCCACGCTCTGCACCCGCATGTGTATACCCATCTGAACTTCGTTCAAGTAGGGTGAAAGTAAAGTCCAGCTGCCTGGCCAATCGAGTACTTAGCTTATCGAGTACCATATTTTCGACATGTGGTTAGTACGTTCAAATTCTTAACCACTGCTACCACACACTGAGGCCTTAGTATTTTTCTCTACTTGGACGGGGCCTCAACCATGAGTACTTTACCACAGCCCCGCCCGTCGACCTTATAGTTGCAGTATGTGGTAAAACATTCAACTCCTATAATTCTCGCGAGTGGCAGGAAACCACTTGTAACACTTCAAGACAGCTGAGAAAGCATGAGCAGAACTATCCTACCCATGACTTGGAATTGGCTGCCGTCGTGCATGCATTGAAGATTTGGAGGCACTACATGATCGGAAACAAGTGTCAGATCTTCATGGACCATAAGAGTCTGAAGTACATCTTCACGCAACAGGATCTTAACCTAAGACAGCGCAGATGGCTAGAACTAATCAAGGACTATGATTTGGATATCCAGTATCATCCTGGCAAGGCTAATGTTGTGGCAGACGCCCTAAGCCGGAAAGGACAAGCTAATACGAGGGTTGCTCGATTGATGCCTCAGGAGTTATGTTGGGAGATAGCACGTTTGAACTTGGGAATTGTCACAGAAGCGGAAGCCATAACCATGGAGATGGAACCTACATTAGAACAGAAGATCAGAAAAGGACAGTTGACAGATGCTAAGATCAAAGAGATCAAGATTCAAATCGGTTTAGGCAAGACTAAGGATTTCACCGAAGATGAACAGGGAACTGTTTGGTTCGGAAAAAGGATCTGTGTACCCGAAATTGATCACCTTCGTGAACTTATTTTGAAGGAGGCACATGATTCCGCTTATTCCATTCATCCCGGAAGTACCATAATGTATCAAGACCTGAAAGAAAGGTACTGGTGGTATGGTTTGAAAAGAGATGTAGCAACTCACGTAGCTTTGTGTGATGTGTGCCAGAGAGTGAAAGCAGAACACCAGAGACCAGCAGGTTTACTCCAGCCTTTGAAAGTACCTGAATGGAAATGGGAAGAGATTGGTATGGATTTCATTGTAGGACTACCTCGTAGTCGTGATGGTTATGACTCGATATGGGTTATTGTGGACAGATTGACAAAAGTCGCACATTTCATCCCAGTCAAAACCACATACACTAGAGCCAAGTTAGCAGAACTATACATGTCACGAATTGTGTGTCTGCACGGTGTGGCAGAATCACCTGAATTAATCCGGCTCAAGTGTATTAACCATCACCATTAGGGCAATCTCGGTTAACCTTACACTTCAAACGGAGTAATCCACTGGTCTGTCGGGTATAACCTCCCGATACAACCACGGTAAAGCGGATCGAGGTCATACATACAAATGCTCATGCGACGATGAGCCCAGAGAATACCACATTCCAGCAAATATTACAAAATTATCATAAGTGAATATTACAAACCAAGTTTGGGTTTAGTAACCAAGTGCTTCAGTGATCATAACCAATAAGTTCTTCAGAGTTTAAGTTGCAGCGGAAATAAAACAACGAAAGCTACTAATCAACGATAAAGGATGTCTCGACGAAGCCCGTACGAGACATCACTCGGCATTATCTCCATTGGTCAGGGGCGTATCCCATTCCACCGACCAACCACGGGGAAGAGTGCAGGGCCAAGTCAAGCTAGCAATCACATCTTCGAAGGTCTCACCTGAAAACGAGCCACAAGCAGGGCTGAGTATACTAATACTCAGCAAGACTTACCCGCGTAGTGGAATCTACTCCACCGACTCTAGACATGCAAGGCTTTTTCGTTTAGGGGTTTGTTTTGCCGAAAAGCATCTACGAGTGGGTCCTTACTTTCAACTTTTAGCTCAAGATTCTAGTTTCATTAACCATTCTAGATAAGCAGCTATCCAATAGCATTCATGGTGAAGCATTAATTTTCATCCAACAAGTTCATTCATCATCATTGTTCCTCTTCTTACTCTGTGGGTAAAGGGGGTTAAGCAGTCTCAATAGCCGTGAGAAACGGACGATTCGAATCGAATTTCTTAACCTTGCAAAGGAAACCTAAACACACGTCACGTGGTTACTCCTAGAGTCACACGTGCAACTTTTCCCCTTTCTTTCCGGGTCGTGGATCGGGGCTACCCTCCGAGAGTACAAGAGCCCCACGCCACGGTTCGGCGCCGGGTCGTGACCACTCTCTGCACTCGCCATATGCACATGGGACCGAAGTTCAAAGGGTAGGATGCCGTCCCCTTGCCGGGCCAATCGGGTACTTAAGCTTACCGATTACCATATTCTCGGCATGTGTTTAGTACGTTCAAAGACTTAACCATCACTACCACACACTGCGGCCTTAGCATTTTTTTCCACTAAATAGACGGGCCTCAATCGTAAACATCGTACCATAGCCCGTCCGTTGTCCTTATGATTGCAGCGTGTAGTAAACATTCAACTCCTATTTTTCTCGCGAGTGACAGGAAATCACTCGGCTTTTACCGGAGTCCTATTAGCACAGCATTCTATCGAACCTTACGTCTAGTTTTCAAGCATGGGTTCCTAACATCATGCAACTAAGTTTTCATTCAACTCCTATAAACTTAATGCACAAACAAGAGAGTAATGAGTTGCATAATATAGGAAAGAAAATGGGTTATGCTCCGGGGCTTGCCTTCTTGTGCAAAGTTAGTCCGGGGATCGTCTGAACGTTGACCCGGGTCTTCAACTGCTTCAGTTAAATTCGCCTGGGCTTCTCGCTGCTCACTCTCGGACTCGGGCACCAGCACGTAAGTTCCATCGGCGAGAGTAGTCGTTTCTACATGAATGCACAAGTTTAAGTAGTGGTGATGGTAAACGACATGATTTCCTTCACGATAAAGTTGCAGTTTGTAAAACACGAGTTTGTTGTGAAGCGAGTTACTTTATCACTCGTGGACAATCGTTAATAGAGTAGAAAAGTACAATGAGTAACTTCGTTAAGCAAGGTGGGGTGGGTGTTCATGGGAACTTATGTTCCTCATGGAATCATGATTTAAGTGTAACTACTACAGTGGATAGTTTCTGGTCATGAAACCTTGGATCTAGGCACATCAGGGAAAGATATGCTTACTGTAAAATTTTCAGACAATTTCATGCAGCAGATTAATTATGAAAAATATATTACATGGTTGCTGCTAGATCCTTGTTCTTTTTGTACAGAACAAATGGTGCAAAAACTGGGTCTAAGATTTTTACAGGGCTTTCATTTAATCATGCAGGAGCTACTGAAAGTTTTATAGGATTTATTATACAGTTTTCAGAGCATAGTAAATATGACATTACACACCTAGGTTAATCAAGGATTTATTTTTACAGGATCCTGCACAAAGTTTTTGTCCATGAAACCTTTTACACAGCATCCTCTTCCACTGAGTAGCTTCTAGTAACAATATGAGAATTTTCCAAGCTAGGATACTATTTTCTTTATTTAATGTATGTTATTAGCACATAAATCAAATAAATAGGTTCCTGTGAGATAAAAAGTCTCTAAATTTTTCTCTGGCATCTAGGTACCATTACAACAGTATAGAAAAAGTTTCATTAGGTGATTCATAACCTAACTGCAGGGATAAAATATTTAGCCATTTATGATATGAAACTAAGTTTAATAAACAGTATAGATAGAGATGGAATTTGGGCCTGATCTTTTTACACAGTCCTAAACATCAAGCAACTAACTCACTGCCCAAAATTTAGGGTCAGCATTGATCTACAACAGTGGGTACAAAAGAAGTCCATTAAAGCTTCCATTTAATGTAGAGCAAAGTATATTGAGAATCTGAGAAACTTTAAGTAACAAAAGTTGTAGAGTTTCTTCTAAGGATTCCAGAACAGTTTAGTTTGTATTTTTCTGAATTTTCTACGATTTTATTCGAATTTTACAAGTTCACTGAATTTGAATCTAGATTTGAAACTTTCTTTTACAACTGGGTCCTTGAATCTTACGTGCAGACCCTTCTAAAGATTTCAATTACTGCAATTGGGTCCTCGGGCGGCTCGGGTACGGTGGCCGGCCGAAATTCCGGCGAGGGGCTCGCCGGCGGCGAGGGGTGAGGGTCGGGGAAGGATCAGGGGTGCGAGGGCTACCTCGTGGGGGTCTTGTTCAGGTGGGGGACGGCCGGGAATAGCTCGCCGGCGTTGGAGCAGGGGCGGCGGCACGCGGCGGCGGCACACGTCGACGGCGGTGCTCCGGCGGGCTTGGGGCGGCCTGGTCTGGACGGGAAGCTTCAGTGGCGCGTGGGGAAGCTGCTCGGGTGCTTGGCCTGGGCGGAGGAGGTCGGAGTCGAGCTGTCCACGGTGAGCAGGGGCGGCGGCGGCGGTGACAGCGCGGGCGGCGGCGCTCCGGCGGTCCTGGGCGGTGTTGGGCGGGTCGGCGAGCTTCGGTGGGATGATGTAGTGGTGGCTGGCACTTCAATTTGGGCAGGGGGCGGCTGTGGAGGGCTGTCCACGAGCGGGCGGAGCTCGGCGGCGACAATGGCGGCGGCGAGCGTGCTGTGGCTGCTGGTGGCTCGCGCGGGCGGCCTGGGGCGGCTTTTATAGGGGCAGGAGGGGGGTGGGGGTGCTGGGCGACGCGCGGGGGCGGAGACACGGCAAGGTCGCGCCACTGGCCACGGTGGGCGGCTCGGTTCGCCGGCGCAGCGTGCGGCGGGCGGGAGCGAGCGACTGGCGGCCGGGGATTTTGCGTGGGAGCGAGGAGATAGCGCGGCGTGCGGATTGGGGAACAGCTGCAGCAGCGGCTCAGGCGGGCGACAGGCGCAGCGACGGGCGGGTCGCGGCGGGCGGGACGGCACGGCGCGACGCGGCGGTTGGGCGCGGCGTGCGGCGAGCAGGGGCACGGCACGGCGTGGCGCACACGCGGGCGCGGACTGGGCGGCGCGGCGGTTGGGGGGGGGGGGCAAAGCCGGTCCTGGGGGCGAGGCACGGCGGCCACTGGCCTGGTGGCTCGCGCCGGTCAGGCGTCGCCGGCCACCTGGCCGTGCTGTCGGGCGGGGAGGGGAGAGAGAGAGAGCGAAGGACCTTTTTGCGAGAATTTGAAAAGTTCCAGGGGGCTGGGTGCAAACAGGATGTTTTCTCCTCTTTCTAATTTGAATTTCAAAAACTTTTGAACATGAAAGTTGTTCAGAATAAAATGTTCTACATGTTTTGTTTCAGGCAACATCTCATTTGGCTTATGGTTTGCAAGTTAATTTAAAAATTCAAAAGTATTCAAATGTACCCAAATTCAATTTGAATTTCAACTTAACTTGTTCTAATTCTTTTCACCCTTTTTATTCGTTGGTTAAGCATAGGGTTGGGCTAATGACATTGATTTAGAAATGTAATTTATCAGGGTTGTTACAGCCTTCCCCCCTTAACAGGAATCTCGCCCCGAGATTCGGTAAATCTTAGTGTGGACAGGGGTGCACATACCAGTGGTTGAGATAAGAAAACCAGGGAAATTTTGGTTTAGGTAGCTCTCGGTTTCCCAGGTGGCTTCTTCTTCAGTGTGATGATTCCATTGAACTTTATACATTTTAATCACTTTCCTCCTGGTCGCTCTTTCTTTTTGATCCAAAATTTTAACCGGGTGTTCGACATACGAGAGGTCGGGTTCTAACAATATTTCTTGTTGTTCCACAATCTCGGTAGGGACTCGAATACACTTCTTGAGTTGAGATACGTGGAAGACATCATGGGTGGCCGTGAGCTGAGGAGGCAGTCGTAATTTGTAGGCTACGGGTCCGCAGCTCTCAATGATTTCGTAAGGACCAACATAACGGGGAGCTAGTTTGCCTTTGATTCCGAATCTTTGCACTCCCTTGGTTGGTGAAACTCGAAGATAGACATGATTGCCAACTTCGAATTTTAGGGGCTTTCTCCTTTTGTCGGAATAGCTCTTTTGTTGGGTTTGTGCGGCTTTAAGATTTGCTTGTATTACTTTTACTTTCTCCTCTGCCTCGATTACCAGGTCGGGTCCAATTATTTTACGTTCTCCGGTTTGTGACCAGCTCAAAGGAGTTCGACACCTTCGTCCGTACAGGGCCTCAAATGGTGCCATTTTCAAACTCGTTTGATAGCTATTGTTGTACGAGAACTCTGCTAGGGGTAGGCATTTGTCCCAATTCTTGTCATAGTGAATGACGCAAACTCTCAGCATGTCTTTCAAAAGTATTCAAATGTGCCCAAATTCAATTTGAATTTCAACTTAACTTGTTCTAATTCTTTTCACCCTTTTTATTTGTTGGTTAAGCATAGGGTTGGGCTAATTACATTGATTTAGAAATGTAATTTATCAGGGTTGTTACACACGGTGTTCCAAAGAAGATAGTGTCTGATCGAGGTACTCAGTTCACGTCGCGTTTCTGGCAGAAATTACATGAATCCATGGATACAAAGCTCAATTTCAGTTCTGCATATCATCCACAAACAGACGGTCAGACTAAGTGAACAAATCAAGTATTAGAGGATATGTTGAGAGCATGTGCCCTCAAACATGGAGGTAGTTGGGATAAAAGTTTGCCATATGCAGAATTCTCCTACAATAACAGTTACCAAGCAAGTCTCAAGATGCCCCCATTTGAAGCATTATATGGAAGAAAATGTAGGACACCATTGTATTGGAATCAAACAGGAGAAAGTCAAGTTTTTGGAGCAGAGATTCTTCAAGAAGCGGATAGACAAGTCCAGATAATCCGGGATAATCTCAAAACAGCCCAGTCACGACAGAAAAGTTATGCTGATACACGAAGAAGGGAATTAACATTTGAAGTTGGAGATTTTGTGTATCTGAAGGTATCACCCATCAGAGGTTTACGTAGATTCAAAGTGAAAGGAAAATTGTCACCACGTTATATTGGTCCTTTTCAGATCTTGGAAAGGAAAGGTGAAGTGGCATATCAATTGGAGTTACCGGCACGATTGTAAGATGTCCATGTTGTGTTTCACGTATCACAGTTAAAGAAGTGTTTGAGAGTGCCTGAGGAGCAGTTACTGTTGGAGGAACTTGATGTATAAGAAGATTTGACTTATGCAGAGCATCCAGTTAGAATCTTGGAAACGTCTCAGAGGGTTACTCGAAATAAGGTGATCAAAATGTGCAGAGTACAGTGGAGTCACCATTCAGAGGATGAGGCAACTTGGGAAAGAGAAGATTAACTGATTGCAGAATTCCCTCAGCTGTTCCTTAGTCCTTCCTAATCTCGAGGACGAGATTCTCTTTAAGGGGGGTAGGTTTTGTAACACCCAAAATATAGGAGTTAAAATTTTTAAAAGTATTTTTATAAAAGTCATAAGATAAAATTTGTGCATGCATCTTTATTTCTTTTTTTTTCTCCTATTCTTTCTTTCAGCCAGCCCAATTCTTCTTTTCCCCTTCCTTCTTTTCCCGCGGCCAACCCAGCGGCCGATTCGCTCACCCGACTCTTTCTTACACCGACAGCTAGGACCCACCTGTTGGCGCCTTCTCCTTCTTTCTTCTTTCCTTACCCAGAGTCCGGATCGATCCCGCGCCGTCATTCGCGCCCCTCTCCTTCTTTCTTGTTTCCTTACCCCGAGTCCTGATCGATTCCGTGTCGTCGCTTTCCTAATCCCGGCCAATCCGCCCCTATAAAATCCCACCGAAGCCCCGCTTTGCAACCAGAGCCAACTTCAATCTCGTTTACTACTCAACATCATCGCACGCCGCTGGAAGTTGCACACCGGAGGAACGCCGCCGTCCCGATACGCCGCCTCTCCGTCGACTCGCTGTTCCGCAGCTTCTCCGCCATCATCAACTCCTGCCACAGCTCCACAAGTTGGTGAGCATCAAGCCGCACCAGATCCCCCTCTCTCTCTTGCTCCGCCGCAAACCCGATTTCTCGCCAGACCCCTGTTTCCGTCCGCCGCCGTGACCGCCAGTTTACAGCCGCCGCATAGCCATCCCGTGATCACTCCCATCTTCGCCGTACCGCCCTCTCACTCCTCGGCATGAACCCAGCTTGAATTGAGCCCCGGAACACCGGATTCGGTGAAGCTCCGGTTGTCCGCCGCCGCACTCGCTCGCCGCCGACGCCCAGTAAAACTCTGCTTCGCCCGACCCTTTTCGTCCCGTCGAGCCGACCCTTCCTCTGCCACTCGATCTAGATCTAACGGCCAGAGTCGACCCTCACTTTACACTGCCGATTTACCTGACCTTTTCCTTACTCAGCCGATTCACCTGACCCATTTTTTATACTGGCGATACGCCCAACACTTACTCCGCCGATTCGTCCGACCCGCCACTCGATTCTGATCTAACGGATTAGATTCATCCGACCCTAGCCGTCCCTGAAACTTTTGCAGAAAGATCCCTAGGTTTCCCAGGAATCAACCCGCAGTCCAGATTAGTAGAAAAATAATTAGAGTTGAGCCCTTTCTTTTTCTGTTCCGACCCTTGACTTTTCTAGAATTAGTACCCGCCGTCCAGAACCTCTAGTTTTGCACCCCGACCCTTTATTTAAGGTTTAATTAGGTTTTAGCCCCTAATTTCTTTAGATTTAGCCCCTGGAAGTTCGAAACTTTCGCAGTTAGGTCCCTGAATCACTGTTTTAGCCATATCTTCATCGTTTCAACTCCGATTTCAGCGATTCTTGCGCTCACGCGATCCTTGCATCACGAACTACAACTTTAGTATCTTTTTACTTTCTGTTTGTATTGTTTGTTGTATTGTTTCTTATTTGTTTGTGTATGCTTGCTTGTGTGATCGCGTAGACAACGTAACGTTTGAGCAAAATCAAGAGCAAGCTTACGAGGAAGAGAATCAGCAGCTGTTTGAAGGATTGACTTAGGTTAACTGCCGACTAGAAGGATTGAGCAAGGTCTATCACCTTTTCGATCCCTTTACTTTGAAGTGCTTGTAGTCGGTATAGTGCATTCATGCACCGGGCTGAGAAGATGATAGTCTCGACTCGAATTTGATCTGCCAAGTGACCCAGATGAGCAAACCTGTCCAACCATAGCGGATCACCCTCGTTGACTGCCGGAAATAGACCTGCTGGAGCCAGAATCACCTCCAATGGGTGCTGCTCAAAAAATGTGGTTAGTGCCTTCATGGCTGCTGCCTCCCACGAATGGTTGAGTGGGTGCTGGGGAATGGTCATGTGCACCCGGCACCGACAGACACCTGTCTCAATAGCATGCCACGTAGGGTTGAGTGGGTGCTGGGGAATGGTCATGTGCACCCGGCACCGATAGACACCTGTCTCCATGAACTCTTGCCCCACATAAAGAGGCGGGTTTGGGTAACCGGCGGTGCTCAACACACCCCACAAGATGGAGGGAAAGCCCTCCCAGTGCAGGCACGCTGAGTGTGCATGGCCCTCCTCATCAACCACCATAAGAACTGGCTCGGCCATCTGCTTCACAAGATAAAAAGGTGAGATAACAAAAATTGATGCTCATTCAAATAAACAAATCTGGACATCACAAAACTGAGCATAACCAGTCGCAAAAGTAACCGGAGCATTTCTGAAGTACTCGTGCCCACTTTACTGGTCGAACCCAAGGCTGGATCATACTCTAAGATAACATTATCCTCAGATTGGACTGAAACACAAGAACTTCGTTGAACTTTAGTTAATGGATTAGCTGTTTTGGGTGGATTTTTTTTGCACAGTTCATCCATACTCAATTTCTTTATTTGAATTTAAAGATATGCAACATGCACGTCCTTTCCGTCCTCACAACTTCAGAGTGGCCATAAACTTGACCTTATGGAGTTAGTTCGGTGGCTTAATTAGTACGTCTCTCCCTATAACAACTAGTCGAGCTCTCTTCGTCCTTAACCTATTGTACTCGCAGTTAGTGTTCCCGTAGGAACTCTCATAGGTATCCTAATACATATTGCCACCTATACATAATCCCATAGGGCTTTACGAACTAGAGATAATCCTTAAAGAGTCAAACACATTTTTTGAATAGGAGTTTTGTTGTCAAGTTTTAGAAAACCTATTTTTAAGGTTTGTTGCAGACTCTAGTGTATGCTTTTCGCTCTGATACCAGCTATGGTAGAACCGCCCGAATTAACGCGGCTCAAGTGCACTAACCATCATCCTTGTAGATGAACTGGCCACACGTGAAACTTTTCCCCTTTATCCCCGATTTTTGGATCAGGGCCACCAGCCTCGAGTACAAGAAGTCCACGAACCACGGACGACGCCGGGTCATGACCCCTCTTGCACTCACCATTGGGCCCGTGGGACAACGTCAAGACGGTAGAGCCTGTCCACGCACTGGTTCAATCAGGTACTTAAGCTTACCGATTACCATATTCTAGGCATGTGGTTAGTACTTTCAAACGCTTAACCACTGCTACCACACACTGCGGCCTTAGCATTTTTCACTACTCAGACGGGGCCTCAACCACGAGTACTTACCACAGCCCCGCCTGCCAACCTTATAGTTGCAGTATGCGGTAATCATTCAACTCCTATAATTCTCGCGAGTAGCAGGAAACTACTCAACTTTTACCGTACCTATTAGCATGGCATCTATTCAATCTTCCTGTTCTAGTAGTCATTACAAAGGTGCCTAGGATTATGCAGCTGGGGTTCCAATAAACTCCTATGAACTTTAAATGCACAGGCAAAAGGAACAACAGTTGCATAATTTAAAAACTGGGATCATGCACCGGGGCTTCCTGGTCCGGGTCTTCAGCGACTACTGTTAGATTCGCCTGAGCTTCGTGCTGCTCACTCTCGGACTCGGGCACCAGATTGTAGATCCCGTCGGCGAGAGTAGTCGAGTCTATATGAATGCACATGTATGAGTGGTTGTTCTGGTACAAGATTGCATTATAAAGTAGTCAAAACTTAAGTTAAGTAGCCGAGTACTTCATTTTCTTTTCCCTGGGCAGTCATTTATCGAGTACTTATCTGTATTAACTAACTTCATTAAGCGAGCCGGTGGTTGTGCATGTTGTTCGGTTATTTTTAACAGGGAGCATTTGTTAACCGAAACTACTCGCAGGGGTAGTTTCTGGGTTGCAGAACTACTCGTAAAGGTAGCTCCTGAGTTGAGATTTTTGTGTAGTGTTTGTTATTTACGTATAACCTTACTTGTAAAAGCTTCATTCATTTTTATTCAACCAGTTACTCATGTAGAGTTTGTTACTTATATATCACCTTACTGTAACAGATTTAGCAATTTTTATTCAGCATGTTACTCATGAAAAGCTTATTAAACAGTTATTAAAATTTACTTCCACAGAACAACCGTGCAAGAAACTGGTGCTCAACTTCTTACCGATCAAACCTACTCGAATGAGTAGTTTACTACACATTTTGTAGATTTTTCTTATTCAAGAAATAGAGGTTAACATTTTTGTTTAAAAAGGGATGTAGCTTATAACAAAAGCACTCGAAACCACTGGTTGTGCTTGGATTTAGAGTATGAAATTTTTATGAACGGCCAAACTCTTAGCACTGAAGCTACCATTCAAGTTTCACGAGCAGTTCTTTCTTGAATCTCATGGAACAATTAAAAGCCATTTAAACTTGATTTAAATCCACATCTAAAATCATGTGGAAACAGATTTAAGGTCCTGTTACAAAGTTGTAGATCTATACTTAAGGATTCCAGCACATCATAGCTTGTGTTTATAGGATTTTTCTATGAGTTGTTAAGCATTTTTAAAGTTAGTAGATTAGTTTTCGAGTTCTTGTTCCAGGTTTACAGATGAGTCCCTGAGATTTACAGAAAACTTCTTAGAAGATTGAAATCGATGCAGATGGGTCCTTGGTACAGGGGAACGGCCACTGCCGGCCAAAAATCCGGCGACTAGGGTTGCCGATGGTGAGGGGTGAAGGTGGGCGATGCAAGAGATCAACAAACCGCACCTGTTTGAGGTCTTGGGTGTGGAAGGGATGGACTGAGGAGGCCTGTCGATGGTGGCACAGAGCCGGCAGCGGGGGCGGATGGTGGGGCGACGGTCCGGTGAGGGAAACGGCGCGGGGAACGGCTGTGCAACTTCGGGTTGAGGTGGAGAAGGTGGGGGAAGGGTTGTTTTGGGCAATGTGGGGGTGGATTGGTGTGTCCACGCGTAGGTGACTGCTCGTCGGAGTTGGAGGTTGGGGGCGACGAACTGAGGTGCCTCGGGGTGGCTTTTATAGGTGCTGGAGGGGGGACTAGCAGAGGAGCTGGGCGCGGCACAACGAAGGGAGGCACAGCCGGGACAAGGTCACGGCTTCGCCGGCGCGTCGTGGCTCGACCATCGGGCATCGTCTGCCGCGTGGCGCGCGCGGGCTGGCCGGGACGGGATACGGGGAGGGGCAAATCGCCTGTAGCAGGCTCGGTCGATGGCTGGTCGGGCCCATTGGGGTTCGCACCTTGGCACGGCTCGCCGGCACAGGGATGCCCTGCCACGTGGCAGCGCCTCACTGCCGGCTGGAGCAGAACAGGGGAGGGGAGAGAAAAGGGTCGGGATTCAAATTAAATTTTCCTAAAATTTCAAATAGGAACTTGAAAAACTCTAACAAAAATTCTAGGGAACTTGAAAATCTACAACTTTTGTTTTAGCCCAAAGTTCATAAAAACTACGGTTTAAAAGTTATTTTGAACTTACAAAAACAAGCATTTAAAGGACACGTCATTTCATGTGAATTTTTGCACTGTTCGCCTTTCAATTCAACTAGACTTTTTTTGCTTCTGTTATGACAAAGGTGCCATTAAAATTACTGGTTCAAATGTGATCAATTTTGAAATTTACAAGAGTTTGCTTGTACGTGTTCAATTGTTTTATGCATACATACATACATACATATACACATATTTATTTTGTTGAAAGGTATAATTGATAAGTTGTTTCAAAATTTTCTTGCTCTTTTGTGACTGATTTCATGGTTTGGATCTTTATTTAATCTTTTAGACACCGAGGGTGTCACATTGAGCAAAACTAGTTGGGGGTTCCTCCGAACATAGGTTCAGGTCTTCAGCGACTTCTGTTAGATTAACCTGAGCTTCGCACTGCTCAATCTCGGACTCAGGCACCAGATTTCTAGGTTCTAGGTTAAGATTTTTATGCAGAGTTTGATACTTAAGTACAAACTTAGTGTAAAGGTTATTCCTGAAAAATTTATTAAACGACTACTGCCATGATTAAGATCTATTTGTACAGAACAAGTCATACCAGAACTGGTGATCAAACTTTTATTGAACAAACTTACTTGCATGACTGGTTTATTGTGGACTTTGTAGATTTTTCATATGCAAGAAACAGAGGCTAATATTTTAGTTTAAAAGGATCTAGCCTATCACAAAAGTACTCGAAACAACTAGCTGTGCTTGGATTTAGAGCATGAAAATTTTATGAAAAACTTTACTCTTAGCATAGAAGCTATCATCCAAAAATCATGTGCAGTTCTTTGTTGGAACTCTTGGAATAATTAAAAGTCATTTAAACTTGATTTAAATCTACAGTTAAAATTATGTGGAAACAGTTCCAAGGTCATGTTACAAAGTTGTAGATCTTAACTTAAGGATTCCAGAACATCTAAGTTTATGTTCTTAGGACTTTGCTGTGAGTTGTTTAGCATCTTCAAAGTTAAAAGATTCATTTTCAAAGTTCTAGTTTTAGGTCTACAAATGAGTCCCTGAGATTTACAGAAAGCTTCTCGGAAAGATTGAAATCAAAGCAATTGGGTCCTTTGTGCTGGGGAACGGCGACTGCCGGCCAAATTCCAGCGAGGAAACTAGTCGGCGGCGAGGAGGAAGGTGGGGGAAACGGAGAGGGGGCCGGGGCGCACCGATTTGTGGACAGAAGGCGGCAGTAGTTGCTGGCGGCGCTGGCACTGTTCCGGTGGGGCAGGGGCGGCGTGGCCGGCTTGGAAGCTCCAGTGGGAGGTGGGGAAGCTCGCTGGAGGATTATTTTGGGCGGAGGGAGGTCGGGGGTGGGAGCTCCATGATGACTCGAGCTTGACAACGACAAGGGCGGCTTTTTCGGGTGTGCGTGCAAGAAGGGGCTCGGCTGCACCTTTTATAGGCAGGGCAAGGGATGGCAGCCTGGGCTCGAGCCGCTGAGGAAAGTGAAACTAGGGGACAAAACCGGGGACGCAGCTGCCTCGCTGGCGCCGGCAGATAGGTGGCGCCGCGGTCGTGCAACACGGAGGCAGGGGACTGAGGAGGAGAGAGGAGGGAGAAGGTGATGGGAGGGGTCTGGGTGGAAAAGGGAGATAAAACTCATCCTTCCCAAGGTCAAATCAAAAAACATTTGAAAACCAAATTTGTTCATCTTTTCAAGATATACATTTTCTCTTTTATGACTATGTCCATTTGAGCAATGTATAAAAAGTTATTTTGGATTTCCGAAAATAAGTATTTAAATGACACGTTATTTCATGTGAATTTTTGCACTGTTAGCCTTTGAGTTCAACTAGACTTTTGTTGCTCTTGTTATGATAGACTTGCCATTGAATTTTCAGAGTCATTTTTTATCAATTTTTAAAGTTACAAGGGTTTCCTTGCACGGGTTCAATTGTTTATGCATAAACACATATATACACCTATTCATTTGCTTGAAAGGTAGATTTGATAGGTTGTTTCATACTTCTCTTGCTCTTTTGTGACTGACTTCATGGTTTGGATCTTTGTTTAGTCTTTTAGACACCTGGGGTGTCACAGCCTACCCCCCTTAAAAAGAATCTCGTCCTGAGATTCGGATAAAAACTAAGTGCAGAAAGTGTGTACCTTGGAAGGAACCAAGAAAACCAGGAAAAGTTTGATTGAGATAACTTTCAGCTTTCCATGTGGCTTCTTCTTCGGTGTGATGGTTCCACTAAATTTTATAAATCTTAATCACCGCCCTTCGAGTACTTCTTTCCTTCTGGTCAAGGATTTTGAGAGGTTTCTCAACATAAGAGAGATCTGGTTCCATCGTCATTTCTTGTTGTTCAACAATTTCGGTAGGAACTCTGACACATTTCTTTAGTTGAGAGACATGAAAAATGTCGTGAATGGCTGCAAGCTGCGAAGGAAGTCGCAACCTATAGGCCACGGGCCGACATCCCTCAATGATTTCATACAGACCAACATAATGAGGGGCTAACTTTCCTTTCACTCCAAATCATTGCACACCCTTAGTTGGTGATACCCGAAGGTAGACATGATCACCAACGTTGAATTTCAAGGGTTTTATCGTCTTGTCAAAATAGCTCTTTTGCCTAGATTGAGCGGCTTTAAGATTTCCTTGTATAACTCTCACTTTTTCTTCTGCCTCGACTACCAAGTCTGGTCCAAAGAATTTGCGCTCTCCAGTTTGTGACCAGCTCAACGGAGTTTGACACCTTCACCCATACAATACCTCGAATTGTGCCATCTTTAGGCTCGCTTGATAGCTCTTGTTATATGAGAACTCTGCTAAAGGTAAACATTTGTCCCAATTCTTGTCATAATGAATGACACAAGCTCTAAGCATGTCTTCGAGAATTTGATTTACTCTTTCCGTTTGGCCGTCAGTCTGAGGATGATAAGCTGAGCTTCGGATTAATTTGGTACCAAGGGATTCTTGCAATTATTCCCAAAAGCGTGCCATGAACTGAGTGTCGCGATCAGAAACGATTGTCTTTGGGACAGCGTGTAGACAAACAATTCGATCCAGATATATCTCAGCATATCTTTTGGCATTATAAGTGGTGTGTACGGGAATAAAATGACCGGTCTTTGTAAGCCTATCTACAACAACCCAAATAGAGTCGTGTTTCTGAGATGTATTGGGCAAACCAACAATGAAGTCCATACTGATGTCTTCCCATTTCTAGGATGGTATTAACAGAGGTTGAAGTGTACCAGCTACTTTTAAGTGGCTAGGTTTCACTCGCTGACAAGTGTCACACTCTGCAACATATTGGGCAATTTCCCTCTTCATCCTGGTCCACCAGAAATTCTGCATTTCAGAGCATAACATCTCATTGTAGGATGCGGCAGATAGGCAATTGCAATGAGCTTTGCGTCTGAGTGCATCCACGACTACATTAGCTCTGCTTGGATGATAGTGCACCTCAAGATCATAATCATTGATTAATTCCAACCATCGTCTTTGTCTCATATTCAGGTCGGCTTGTGTGAATATATATTTGAGACTCTTATGATTGGTATAAATATTGCAATGGGTGCCCATAAGGTAGTGCCTCCAAATCTTGAGAGCGTGAATGACAGCTGCTAACTCAAGATCATGTGTTGGGTAATTCTTTTCATGGGGCCCAAGTGCTCGTGAAGCATAGGCAATAACCTGATTGTCTTGCATAAGTACACAACCCAAACCCGTACCAGAAGCGTCACAGTACACGTCAAATGGTTTGGTATTGTCTGGTTGAGCTAAGACTGGGGCTGTAGTCAAGTGTTCACGAAGAGTGTGGAAAGCTTTTTCACAATCTTCATCCCACACAAATTTTACTCCTTTTTTCAACAGTTCGGTCATAGGTTTAGCAATTTTGGAGAAATTCGGAATGACGCGGCGATAATAACCGGCTAAACCAAGAAAACTATGAATCTGATGAACAGAAGTGGGAGCTTTCCAATCCATCACCTCTTGAACTTTACCGAGGTCAAGTGAGATACCATTACCGGAGATAGTATGGCCAAAAAATTTCACACTATCCAACCAAAATTCACATTTGGAGAACTTAGCATATAACTGATCGTCTGTGAGGCGTTGGAGAACAATGTGCAAATGTTTAGCATGGTCCTCCTCATCCTTGGAATAAACAAGAATGTCGTCGATGAAAACCACGACAAACTTGTCAAGCTCCGGCATAAAAACCGAATTCATGAGATACATGAAGTAGGCAGGAGCATTTGTGAGACCAAAAGACATGACTAAGTACTCATATAGTCCATATCGAGTGGAGAAAGCGGTCTTTGGAATATCACCTGGTCGAATCTTATTTGATGATATCCAGAACGAATATCAATCTTGGAAAAGATTTTTGCTCGACACAACTGATCGAAAAGAACATCAATGCGAGGAAGTGGATATTTGTTTTTGATTGTCACCGCATTGAGAGTTCGGTAGTCTACACATAACCTCAAACTATTTTCTTTCTTCTTCACAAATAGGGCTGGGCAACCCCAAGGTGAGGCACTTGGATGAATATACCCTTTGTCTAGAAGTTCTTGCAACTATATTTTTAATTCTGCTAATTTCTTGGGTGGCATTCGATAGGGTCATTAAGAGATAGGTTCAGTGCCCGGCTGTAGTTCAATGACAAACTCTATATCTCGATTTGGTGGCATGCTGGATAAGTCATCTGGGAAAACATCAGCAAACTCACGTACCACCGGAATTCCCTCTATTTCTAAGCGGACCTCCATAAGAGCACACAAATTTGTGCATTCTCGGAAAGGCAAATATAGAGTGGTAGCTCCTTGGGTCGGGGAATTGATTTCAACGCCTCGGGAGGGAAGATCTAAGGTTACTACATACCAAGTCATCCAATCTACTCCTAAATAACATCGATGCCTTCAAGTGCCAAGAGAATCAAGTCGGTTTTGATGATTTTGCTACCCAATTTAATTGGCATGTTTCTTATGAGTTGATTTGAAGCAATATTGCCACCCAGTGTAGCTATCATGTATGACCCTTTTGTGTGCCAGAAATCCAAACCCACTTTTGCACTGAATTTTGCACTAATCAAACTATGCGATGCACCAGAGTCAAATAATATAACAGCGGGCTTGCGGTGGATAGAAAATGTATCCGTCATCACTGGTGCGCCATCTGGAAGCTCTGCGAGGGTGGTGAAATTGATCCACCCACGCTTGACTTGAACAACCAGCTTCTTTCCCTGGTTTCTGTTGTTGGTATTGAAGCCTTGGCCCTAAGCTTGTTGTCTCGACTGAGGGCAATCTCGAACAAAATGAGTAGAACACCCGCAATTGAAACATCGGTTGGTGTTACTCTGATGAGGTGGCTGCTGTGTATTCGGCCTTGGACCATTTGGCTGTGGAGCAGGGGGTCTTGCCACACCCTGTTGCTGAGGGGGGCTGGTAATCCAACGTCCTGGCTGAGGGACATTCTGAAGGGCTTTAAGTGCTGCATTCTGTACTAAACGATACCTCGGTGGCGGAGCACTCGAGGGTCCAGCTGGAGCCTTCCTCTTCTTTTCTGCACGATGGACCAAAATGCAATCCTCTTGGGTGATTGCCAAATTAACCAGTTCATTGTAAGCGTCAGTTCTGATGGGATTTAGACATTCCTTGAGCTTGGTATTAAGACCTCTACGGAAACGATCACATTTTTTGGTATCCGTGTCAGCATGATAACCCGCGTACTGAGCAAGGTTGTTGAACATCTGAGCGTACTGAAGTACGGTGCGGGTACCCTAAGTAAGAGCCAGAAACTCCTTCAACTTCCTCTCCATGAGACCTTTAGGAATATGGTGGGCTTGGAACGCTTTCTTGAATTCGTCCCAAGTGACAACATGATCTGCCGGAAGCATGGCAAAATAGTTGTCCCACCATATACGAGTAGGACCACGAAGCTGCTGCGCGGCAAATCGAGCTTTGTTGGCTTCAGAACATGGCAATGTCAATATGGCAAACTTGGATTCAATGGTATGAATCCAGGCGTTCGCATCCATTGATTCCTCCATCTTGTTAAATAGAGAGGGCTGCGTTCCAAAGAAATATGAGTAACCGGCAACTTGGGGTTGAGGTGCATTGTGCACACCCCGCTGCTGATGATGGTGTTGCTGCCCCTGGACAATCTGTCGGAGTAACTCGGTTTGAGCGGCCATCACCTAAACCAGACTAGGTGGCGGTGGCGTCTGCTATGACCTGCTGCCGCTCGCTCTGAACCTATCAAGATTTCCACGTGTCGCCCCAACCATCTGAAATAGGGAGGTTTAATATCAGCAAAGGCTTCATAATTCTCCCATGGTTCAAAAAGATAGTACGGGAAAATGTAGAAATTGATAGGCTTGATACAAACTGGTGTGCAATCTGTGGCTGGTGAGGAGAAATTTCCTAGCTCATGTTCTATTTATCTGAAACCTTTCAAAGCTTGGTGGTGATTAGGAAATGTAGTGGCCTGAAACTGTGGCATTCAAAACACCTCTGACTACTCCATCTCCGACTACATTTCCGACTACCAGGACTACTAATCCGACTGCTTTGGCTGCATTCTCGACTACTTTGTCTTTATTTCCGTATACGAGGACCACAACTCCGACTGCTATGGCTCCCTTATCGACTACATCGACTACCATACAGCTTCTTTGACTACATTGCCGACTGCTTGGACAACATCTACTACTCCTTCGACTACATCTTCGACTGCTTGAACTATTTCATCAGCTTCTACGGCTACTGTTCAACTGCACTGTATCTTCGACTACCTCAACTGCATATCCGACTGCTTCCACCTTATCTTCGGCTACTACGACTATACCTCCGACTGCATCAGTTGCACCTCAGTCCAGCATGACTACAACTTCGACTATACTGTATCTATGACTGCTTCGACTACTCTCCGACTGCCTAAGTTATCCTTCCATTTACTACAACTACACCATGGCCTGCTTTTACTCTTTCTCCGACTAGTACGACTAGTTTTTTGATACATCGACTACTTTTCTGGCTACTTGAGTGACACTTCCGACTACTATGTCTGCAGTTTCGACCACTTTGACTACTACATCTTTGATTTCCATCTGTATGCCAATAAAATAAACAAAGTCTGGACAGTGCACAAAGGTGAGCATAACTTCTGTAGGTGATGTGCAACAAGTCGCAAAAGTTACAGCATTCCTAAGGTACTCGTGCACAACTTTGCTTGTCAAACCCAAAACTAGATCATACTCTAAGATAATTACATCCTTAGATTGGACAGAAATCACAGGAACTTAGTTGAAATTTGGTTAGTGATTTAGCTATTTTGGGGGTGAATTTTGTCCAGTTCTTCCATAACTCAATTTTTATTTGAATTTAAAGATATGCAGCATGCACGACCTTTCCGTCCTCACACAGCTTCACAGTTGCCATTAACTTGGCTTTACGGTGGCTTAATTAGTACGTCTCTCCCTATAATAACTAGTCAAGCTCTTTTCATTCTTAACCTATCATGCTCGCGGTACTCGCGGTTAGTGTACCTGCAGGAATTAACCTGGCTCTGATACCAGCTGTGGCAAAACCGCCCGAATTAACCTGGCTCAAGTGCACTAACCATCATCCACAAAGATGCACCGGCTACCGTGCACCTCAAATGGAGTAATTTGACAGTCTGTCGGGTAAATCCCGATACGACCACTTAATATTTCGATCGAAACAAAGCATACACATAACTCGCACGAAGGCAAGTCCAGTGATTACAACATTTCATAGCTTTTATCTCACAAGTCTGGAATCAATTATTACAAGTTGAGTTCTTCAAATGAGTACTTTAAAGTTTAAACATAAAACTTAATTCAGAGTTTAACATCAGCGGAAAAAAACACGATCATCTATCGTCGATTTGGATACCACGATGAAGCCCATACGTGGCATCACTCAGCAGAGTTATTGTTGGCCGGGGACAGATCCCACTCCCCGGTCAAACCAGCTGGAAAAGCACTCGGCCAAGACAAACCAGCTACCATATCTTCAAAAGACACACCTGAAAACATTGCCACAAGCAAGGTTGAGTATACTAATACTCAGCAAGTTTTACCCGACTAGTGGTATGTAAATACCGACTACTTAAGCATGCAAGGCTCTAATATTCTAGGGTTTTATTTTTACTGAGAAGCAACAAGAGTAAGTCCTTAATTTCATATTTTAGCTTTCAATATTATAGTTCATTTAACCAGTCTAAGTGAGCATCTATCTCTAAGCAAACATGGTGGAAAACATTTAATCATCCAACAAGTTTTATCATAGCCATAGTTCCTCTTGTTACTCGATGTGGTAAGGGTATTAAGCAGTCTCAATTACCGCGAGAAACGGATGATTCGAATCGAATTTCTTAACCTTGCAACGCAAACCTAACACACACGCCTGGAGTACCGAAGGGTCACCCCAAGCAACTTTTCCCCTTTCTTTCCGGGTTGTGGATCAGGGTCACCCTCCCCGACTACAGAGCCACGCTCTGCACCCGCATGTGTATACCCATCTCAACTTCATTGAAGTAGGGTGAAAGTAAAGTCCACCAGCCGGGTCGATCGAGTACTTAGCTTATCGAGTACCATATTTTCATTATTTGGTTAGTATGTTCAAACGCTTAACCACCGCTACCACACACTATGGCCTTAGTATTTTTCTCTACTCGGACGAGGCCTCAACCATGGGTACTTTACCACAGCCCCACCCGTTGACCTTATAGTTGCAGTATGCGGTAAAACATTCAACTCATATAATTCTCACGAGTGGCAGGAAACCACTCGACTTTTACCGTACCTATTAGCAAAGCAACTACTCGAACTGCCTGTTCTAGTAGTCATTACATTGGTGCCTAGGATCATGCAGCTAGGGTTCCAATCAACTCCTATGAACTTAAATGCACAGGTAAAAGGAACAGCAGTTGTATAATTTAAATATTGGGATCATGCACTGGGGCTTGGCTTCTTGAGCAAAACTAGTCGGGGGTTCCTCCGAACGTTGGTTCGGGTCTTCAGCGACTTTTGTTAGATTAACCTGACCTTAGCGCTGCTCACTCTCGGACTCGGACACCAGATTGTAGATCCTGTCGGCGAGAGAGTTCGATTCTATATGAATGCACATGTATGAGTGGTTTTACTGATACAGGATATAATTATTTCACTAGAAAGTAGTCAAAACTTAAGTTAAGTAGTCGAGCACTTTACTTTCTTTTCCCTGGGCAGTCATTTATCGAGTACTTATCAGGATTAATTGACATCATTAAGTGAGCGAGTGGTTTTGCATGTTGTAAACGGTCATTTTTAACAGTAAGCATTGGTTAACCAAAACTACTCGCAGAAGTAGTTTCTGGGTTAAGATTTTTATACAGAGCTTGTACAAAACTACTCGGAGAGGTAGTTGCTGGGTTGAGATTTTTATGCCAAAGTACTCGGAGAGGTAGTTTCTGGGTTAAGATTTTTATGCAGAGTTTGATACTTAAGTACAAACTTAGTGTAAAAGTTTTAGCCATTTTCATTCAGCAGGTTATTCCTGAAAAATGTATTAAACGACTACTGCTAGGATTAAGATCTATATGTACAGAACAACTCATACCAGAACTGGTGATCAACTTTTTACTGAACAAACTTACTTGCATGAGTGGTTTATTGTGGACTTTGTAGAATTTTCCTATGCAAGAAACAGAGGCTAATATTTTAGTTTAAAAGGATCTAGCTTATCACAAAAGTACTGGAAACAACTAGCTGTGCTTGGATTTAGAGCATGAAAATTTTATGAAAGACTTTACTCTTAGCATAGAAGCTATCATCCAAAAATCATGAGCAGTTCTTTCTTGGAACTCTTGGAACAATTAAAAGTCATTTAAACTTGATTTAAATCTACAGTTAATATTATGTGGAAACAGTTCCAAGTTCATGTTACAAAGTTGTAGATCTTAACTTAAGGATTCCAGAATATCTTAGTTTGTATTCTTAGGACTTTGTTGTGAGTTGTTTAGCATCTTCAAAGTTAATAGATTCATTTTCAAAGTTCTAGTTTTAGGTTTACAAATGAGTCCTTCAGATTTACAGAAAGCTTCTCGGAAAGATGGAAATCAACTAGACTTTTGTTTCTCTTGTTATGACAAATGTGCCATTAATTTTTTAGAGTCATTTGTTATCAATTTTTAAAGTTACAAGGGTAATTGTTTATGCATAAACACATATATACACCTATTCATTTGCTTGAAAGGTAGATTTGATAGGTTGTTTCATACTTCTCTTGCTCTTTTGTGACTGATTTCATGGTTTGGATCTTTGTTTAGTCTTTTAGACACCTGGGGTGTCACAGCAGCCTTGGACCGGTCAACGAGAGGTGAGTCCGTTGAGGACCCTGGGTCCCTGGACGCGTCAAGTAGTAATGTCTAGAGGGTCGTCGAGTGGAAAGGGATTCGGCACTAGGAGAGGAAAGGGGGAAGGAAGGGACCTCCCATTGTGTAGGAGGGGTCTCTTGGTTCTAATTTCTTTCAGGAAGCAGTGTATGAGTTTCTAGTTGAGAGCAAGAGGGATTTCACCAACGAGACTCCTCTCAGAGGATACGATAATTGCAAAGAAGATTGGCCAAAATGCAAGCATGGTGAGGACGACTTAGTGAAGATGTGCACTGAGAAGATGGATGGAAGTCGTCATTTCTTCAAATGCCTGCGAGCATGGGTAATTGCTACTACTATTCATTTGTTAAATATGTTTCTCTACTTTTCTACAAGTTACAAGAGATATTTGTTACAGTTTTTCGATGCTCTAGAAAACTACGGGTTCGTTAGGTGGGTCGATCCTCCTCCCGTTCATCCGCATCAGGAGTACATCTACTACCTGCAGAATCATATCTTCAATCTAGAAAGGGAAGTGAGAAGCGGTGATAAGGACGAGGAAGAGGAAGACAACAGCAATGGTTCTGGTACACAACAGGCACTATGCACTAATCCATATTACAACTGCCCTTGTCACAAGAAGAAGGGGCCTCCGCCATCACCGCCACCGCCGTCTATAATGGGAGGATACTCTGGAGAAGGGGCAACACAATTTGCTTTGTGGGATCACTACTAGGAGTGACCTATCTTATTCACATACTAGATCCATATGTTTCGTTTAATTACTATTGAAATTGTTTTTTGGCACGTGTCAAGTTCAGCATTGGTAAGAAATAGGAGGGCCTTTGTGGAGTGAAGGAGGAAAATCGGCCAATTCAGATAACTGAGAGGAGATAAATGGGGACCGGTAGATGAGGTTGCCGATTGGAGGCTTGGCCGATTTTTGCACAAGGGGTTCAGCCGATTGCCGATTGAACATTACTGCCGATTGGGCCGGATTGGGCTGGAGGCGTTTTGTGGTCAATTAGGGTTTTGTGTCGAGTCCGACTCTTGCATGGGTTGATAAAATTGTTTAGGAAATTTATTTCTTTAGCGTCAAGTTTTGCATTTGTTGTGATCGACAAGGAGTCTGTATCCTAGGATATAAATAGCAATCCTGTGTGGTCTAAAGAAGTTTTGTACACACCAACATAAACCAAAACCCTACTTTTTTTGCAATCTACTTTTCATACTCGGCGACTTCGACGAATCTTTTTCTTTTTCCAAAAGTTCTTTCGAGTTAGCAGGGCTGCATTGCTTTGACCTCTGGCTTGCTGGTATGTTCTACGTTTATCGAGTATTTTCTAGACTTTAACTTCAGGCGCATCGCTGCCATTTTATCTAGATTTATTCACAATTTATCGATACATGCTAGACCTGCAAGTTTTAACACAAATCTTGTAGTTTTAGATTTTATCACCAATTGATCCAGCTTGAAATAGTTTCTATCGGCTAGATCGGATCTATTAAAATATATTGTTTCACAGCCGATTTAGATATGTTTCGAGGGTTGTTTATCGAGCTCTATTTAAGTTACGTTTTAGTAGCTTCTTACATCGCTCACGTTACCACAATCGGCTTCCCTAGCTGTTGGTCTTCACTCGAATCGGCAGCTTTGCCGCTACAACCTATTGGAGAGATTCAGTACACCAACCGTTTCACTCTTGAATTTAACATCTCGTTTCCTTGTCAATCAACAGGTCAGATGGACTGACACGCCTTTGGTTCTGGTTCAGTGTGCTAGTACGTGAAGGTCGCTGCACAATTTTTGCGTCAACAATTACCTAAGGCATGTTATGTTTAGTCCAGGACCTCTTTATTACCCTTGTTTGGTAGAGGTCGTCACATGCCACTTCATCTGTTGTGCATGTTCAATTATGTACTGCACTACTTTGTTAGTTTTTAATTCCATTACGTCTGAGTCGTCCAACAATGTCCTCTGCGTGGCCGACATGTGAGTCAAGGAGGAGTCATGTCCGCCTACAAAACTGTGTGTTGTGGTGTCATGGAGTAGTCACATTGGTCTGAAAAGTCTATCCTCTGAAAAGGCTATGTTGTGGAAGGGAGAGACATCGAGTAGTCATGTCTTTTTGAAAAGGCTAGTCGAGTAGCTTGAAAAGGCTATGCTATGTAGGCGTACTGTGACTTGTCAATGTTCCGAAAAGTCTATGATATAGTTGGTATGTTCCATAAATTCCCGGCTTGCATTACAAATTTCGAATGCTGGTTAGGTCACAATAACCTATCAGCGGCCCGTTGCATCTCTACTACTACGGTACATCACGCAGGCCTATGCTCTAAACAGTAATCTTAAACAACGACGAACTGCAGTGGCATGTGCATGCAACACGGTAACGTCGTGTTGGAACTACACCTAACATGCCTTAGGGAATGTAAAATGTTGGGATTACATGGTGGTGCTTTACTTTGTGCACCGGGGATATTTCCCCTTCCTAATAGCATCGGGCCCTGCTTTCTTGGCACAGCGTGTCCTCTCTCGCTTCCTCTCCCTATCAGCTTCACGTTCCTCCGCCTCCTGATGCACCGCCTCCTCCATCCTTTTTTCGGATCTCTTGTTGCTCTTACTTGCGCTTCTCTTCTTTTCATTCCTCGTGCAACATTCGCTGCCACCTCTCCCTAGCCCACTTTCCTTCGTATTCAACATGGTCCTTAGCTTGCTGTGACTGCTTTGTGTCCAACCACTATATGAAATCGCATAGAGGTGGTGGAGACTATGTCCACCACAAGTTAGACGTAGGGATGAAATCAATCAGTGGGAATCTGAGAGTATGATGTAGTACCTTAGGTCTGTCCTTGCCATAATGCTTGGGCGGGTTGTTGGCAGACGATTTCCATAATTTTTACCGCCAACATTTCTCCAGATTTCATGATTATAAGGCCAAGATCATGCCAAAATTATTTGTCCTAATGAGTTCCACAAGTTTTGTTGCATATTTGATCTCAGGAGCTCACTGTGCAAAATTTGGCCGATTTGGGAGAAATCCCAGGCCAGTCGGCCTCTGGCACTGTGGCCTTTCAGGTTCAAACATCACCTGCACGTTGACAAATACAAGTCGACGCAATCATGACCGGCACATCATCAAGCAAAACATCCGACGGTCGAACGGCTTGAGCCATGGATTGATGGGCCCACATGCAGTGTCTACCCTAGTCTTCAAGCTCCATACCGCCTCCCTAAGTAACATGCACGTGTTGATCAACAAGGTGGTGCAACAGAGGGCTGAGAGGAGCCAGAGCCAGGCCGGCCGGCCTCTAACTGTCGAGCCTCAAACCGACGCAATCACTACTGACCTCAGGAGAAGATCAGGAGCGTCCACGAGAAGGATGGTGACATGCGGCAACATTCCTAGGCCGGCCGGCCTAGGAGAGGCCGGCCGGCCTAGGAGAGGCCGGCCGGCCTGGCCTTGCAGCACCACGTGTCTCCCCTTCGCATGGAAGTTACAGAACCGCCGTACCTGTGTGGAAGCTAAGCACATGTCCAAGTACTGACCTTGAAGAGCTATAAATAGCTGCCCTTACCTCCACTCTCAACACACCATTCTTGGAGAGAAGTTGAGTTCTTGGTTTAGCCACTCTACCTTAGTGTAGAATAGGGAGAGAGTGAGGTGAGAGCTTGGGTGAGAGCCAAGTTAGGAGAGGAGCCGGGTTCCCTCGATCCTACCCCGACTCTGTAGCCACCTCGAAGGAATAAAGCTTATTCAAGTAAGTTCCTCGTTTATCTTTAGTGTCTCTCTAGTTCTTCTCTTATCTTCAGTAATTTATTTATTTACTTTCGTTGATTTGCGGGATCCCTTGTCTGCATGGTTAGCAAGTTCTATCCATTTGGGGTTTCTCCTAGCCTTAACGTGAGGCGGAAGTCAGTGACTCAATAGTTTAGGCGTGGTGCTTAGGCTTGGTTAGTTACCTTGGGTTGTGTTCCACCCCACGGAACAGTGTGGTAGGTGGCAGGTGGTGACTGCCCCGTCCGTCCCTCGTAGTCCACCACGTTCGCGTGTTTCATAATAGTTGTAGCAGGTTGCCGTTGGACTCCCCTCTCACCCCTTTCTGAAGTCCTTCCTCTTCCAGCCTCCGAAGCAGATCAAGCTAGTAGATAACAAGTTATCTAGGTAACGAGTTGGCTAACTGAAGTTAAGCCCTCTACCCTCTTACCTCTTCTCCCCTAGTGGGTCCGGTTGAATAGTTCTAGGTCTGCTTGCGCTTATCCTTCCTTGGATTCGATATCCCAAGTAAACTCCCTGGTGAAAGCTACATCGGTATCTGTGAACTTGCGGATTAGTTCGTATAGGCTAAGGAGTGCCAACACGGGTCATACTTGTAGTTGTTACACATGAAAAACCTCATGCCGAAGTCGTCACCTAGAACCATGGAGTCCTTGAGCTTGCACAAGGAACCGCAGAAGCACATAGTCACATGGATTCCTTGAGGCACAGTTTCCTTCACCCTATTCCATGGAATGTAAGGTGATCCTAAGGGCGACATGGTGCAGCGGTGTGGAGCGGGTGATGTCGTGTGGCTGTGCTGTGGTGGTTGTGCGGTTGTGTGCTGTTGTGCTGTGTGCTGGCCTTATTTATAGGACTTTTGAGAAGGTGTACGGGAATAGTTCATGCAAGACTGAACTTATCCATCTGCACCGCAAGATTCGAGGTTGTTCATGGACCACCTGCTGCGGCTCCTCCTCCACATCCTAATCATGGATCCACTCGGTTTTAGCCACTTCCCCAGTTTCATCAACTCCATGGCTCATGCTCGTTCCCCGTGACTACTGTTAACCATTTCTTGCTGAGAAATCACCACAAGAGGGAATTTAAATTTGTACAAAGCCATGTTGGCAAATGCACGCCAACACTTCGAATTCCTCATCTCATATAGTTCCCACCGCCAGCCATGCTCACGTTTCCTTGGGACTACACCACTAACTTTCAACCTCCATTGCAATGGGTTCACTTGCAGAAAGTTATGCACCCAACCTAAGATATCTGCATGTTGCATATGTAACAGATTAATGACACTTGTATCCACATACTAAAAGTGGCTTAAGTCTACCCCGGAGTCACAATACGTGATAAATCCATTGCCATGACGAACCCGGATGTTCACTACTTCTGAACTCATCCCTGCTAATAAATCACGGTATCTAATGTTAGACACTAACAACTGATTGTATGTTCGACTATTTATTTTTATTCTGACTCAAATTATTAGTAATAACGTCCTACTCTTACATTAAGATCTAAATAATTAAGTACCTTTACGCTACATTTTTCTATTAAGAACTGCCATTACATAGCTACGATAACATTACATACTCATCTATTCATGTTAGCAATTTATATTCATCTAATCAAGTACACTAACATGCAATTCACTGATAGATAAAAGTTTATTAATTCTTGAAATAACTTCACAATTTAAACTACCATCTGCTCTTAATCTATTATGCATTTCTAATACTAAAAGGTCACCAATATTAAACTACTTTACTACATTAAACAAAGACTACCTATACCTAACTCACATTATACTATAGACTAACTGTAATTAACAAAGACTAAACCAAAAAAACATTTCCTGCCACCACCCCGAGGCGAGCCGTGGCGCGGGGGCCAATAGGCAGGCGGGCGGGGGCGCAACACCCCCTGCAGGCGCGTCCCCCACGCCCTCAAGAGGCCGCAACCGGCGACCTGTGGGTGCGGACCTGGCGCGGCGCGGCCACCGGCGGGAGCAGAGCAAGCGCGGGAGGGCAGTGGGCAGGCGAGGCCGACGGCGGACCAAGGCATGTGGCCGGAGGGAGGGGCGGGGACGGCGAGCAGCGGCCGGCGGGGAGGGTAAAAGGAGAGAGAGAGAGAGAGAGTAAAAGATGAGGAGGAAGATGCAGCCATGGTAAAAAAGGAGCCAGTCGGCCCTCCATAAGCTGACAAGATGTTCTATCGATCCGACAAGCCTGTCGGCGCAGCACCCGGCCACTAGGGCACTCGTCCTGCAAGCAATCGAAGAACTAGCAAGAACAAGTATGACAAGTACTGAATTTACTAGATGTAAATGAAGGTTTCACATGCAATCTCAATAATGGTGGGGTTCCGAAGACAAGAAGACGGGCGGCTGATCCAGCACGCGCGCTTGCAAGCAAGTAGCGAAGGCTAAACTTGATATAAACAAAACCCAAGCATCCTTGGTAGTGGCTAAGGGGTATAAGTACGAGGGAGGATGACCACAGGGGTGCTGGGGTCGTACTCCAATCCTAGGACGCGTCCGTAATGGACTCAACTTGATACACGGCCCATTGGGCCAAAACAGGGTGACGCAGCACCATGTGCAGAAAAGGACTCTGTATTAATTTTACGATTGCGGCCGACTCGTAAAAGATATGGATATGAGGCCAGATCCGTTTGAAAGAAGACTTCATAAGCTTTCCATGAAGTACTTGAACGCCCCAATCCGAGTTCATATACGACCGTGGTGTCCGTCACAAGTTGGTACTGTTCTGCAGTCCGAATCCAGCCTGCGTGAATCCGTTTCCCTTTCGGTCGCCTCCTTGGTTCCTAAGCAAAACAAGAGTACACGGGTCTCCATGGTCTAAACATGATGTACATGAGCTTAGATTTGAACTCACCTGATGATTAAGTTGATGCGCACGAGTACGAGTAATAGGACCAGCAATAGGTACTTGTGTCGGAGTGGATGTATCATTGGTGTTGATGTCCTCATCATCCTCCCCTTCTTGCATTTGAGTCGTCCTCGACTCAAGCTCATCTTCCTCTCCCAAGTATGGCTTCAAATCTGCAATGTTAAATGTGGGACTAACCCCAAAATCCGCAGGCAGATCGAGCTTATATGCATTATCATTGACTTTCTCTAACACTTTAAATGGTCCATCAGCCCGAGGTAGCAATTTAGATTTTCTCCATTCAGGAAACCTTTCCTTTCTCAAATGCAGCCAAACTAAATCTCCAGGTTCAAACTTTAGTTCCTTCCTACCTTTATCACCAGCAATCTTGTATTTAGCATTCATGCGCTCTATGTTTTCTTTAGTTGTTTCATACAGTTTTAACATCAATTCGGCACGCTTAGTAGCATCAAAATTCTTTTTTTCAGAAAATGGCAAAGGCATTAAATCAATAGGAGCACGAGGCAAAAAACCATATACAATCTGAAATGGGCACATCTTTGTAGTAGAATGCAGCGATTGATTATAAGCGAATTCAATATGAGGCAAACAATCTTCCCACATCTTAATATTCTTCTTTAAAACAGCCCTTAACATAGTAGACAAAGTCCTATTAACCACTTCAGTTTGACCATCAGTTTGCGGATGACATGTAGTAGAAAACAACAATTTAGTTCCCAATTTAGCCCATAAAGTCTTCCAAAAATAACTAAGAAATTTAGCATCACGATCAGAAACAATTGTGTTGGGCACACCATGCAAACGAACAATTTCCCGAAACAACAAATCAGCAATGTGAGAAGCATCATCAGTTTTATGACATGGTATGAAATGGGCCATCTTAGAAAATCTATCAACAACCACAAACACACTATCACATCCCTTCCTAGTCCTAGGCAATCCTAACACAAAATCCATAGAAATATCTTCCCAAGGAGCACTAGGAACAGGTAGAGGCAAATACAAACCGTGTGGATTCAATCGTGATTTAGCCTTTTGACATGTCGTGCAGCGAGCAACAAATCTCTCCACATCTCTTCTCATCTTTGGCCAAAAGAAAATCGCCAGCAAGTATATCTTCCATTTTCTTTGCTCCAAAATGCCCCATTAAGCCACCTCGATGCGCTTCCTGCAACAATAACAAGCGAACGGAGCTAGCTGGAATGCATAGCTTGTTAGCTCTAAAGACAAACCCATCACTAACGATGAATTTGTTCCATCCCTTCCCCTCTTTACAATGCAGCAACACATCTTTAAAATCAGCATCATTAACATATTGATCTTTAATCGTTTCCAATCCAAATATTTTGTAATCAAGTTGGTTCAACAAGGTGTATCTCCTAGACAATGCATCAGCAATTATATTCTCTTTCCCTTTCTTGTGCTTAATAATATAAGGAAAAGATTCAATAAATTCAACCCACTTAGCATGTCTACAGTTCAATTTTCCTTGACTACGAATATATTTTAAATATTCATGATCTGAATGAATAACAAACTCTTTGGGCCATAGATAATGCTGCCATGTTTCTAATGTGCGAACAAGAGCATACAATTCCTTATCATAAGTAGAATAATTCAGAACAGGTCCGCTCAATTTTTCACTGAAATAAGCAATAGGTTTGCCTTCTTGTAACAAAACACCACCCAAACCAATGCCACTAGCATCACATTCAAGCTCAAAGGTTTTATTAAAATCAGGGAGTTGGAGGAGAGGTGCATGTGTCAACTTATCTTTCAGCGTGTTGAAGGAGTTCTCTTGTGTTTTACCCCAACTAAAAGGCACTCCCTTCTTTGTAAGCTCATTCAAAGGCGCGGCATAGTGCTGAAGTCCTTCACAAAACGACGATAGAAACCAGCAAGTCCTAGGAAACTCCGCACTTGCGTGATAGTCTTCAGTATAGACAATCCATGTATAGCTTCCACCTTGGCTTGATCAACCTCGATTCCCTTTGGAGTCACGACATAGCCAAGAAAAGACACTCGATCGGTGCAAAAGGTGCACTTCTCAAGGTTACCAAATAAACGTGCATCTCGTAAAGCATTAAAAACAGCACGTAAGTGATCAAGATGTTCATCGAAAGATTTGTTGTAAATCAATATATCATCAAAGTAGACAACAATAAATTTCCCAATGAAAGCACGCAGAACCTCGTTCATTAATCTCATGAAAGTACTCGGTGCATTAGTTAACCCAAAAGGCATGACTAACCACTCATATAACCCGAACTTAGTTTTGAAAGCAGTTTTCCATTCATCTCCCAATTTCATACGAATCTGGTGGTACCCACTACGCAAATCAACTTTGGAAAACACAATAGCACCACTCAATTCATCAAGCATATCATCCAAACGAGGGATAGGGTGTCGATATCGAATTGTGATATTATTAATAGCCCTACAATCAACACACATACACCATGTTCCATCCTTTTTAGGCACTAAAATAACCGAAACAGCACAAGGACTAAGAGACTCACGCACGTAACCTTTGTCGAGTAGTTCGTGCACTTGTCGCTGAATTTCCTTAGTTTCTTCCGGATTTGTCCTGTATGGCGCACGGTTTGGCAACGATGCACCAGGAATAAGGTCAATTTGGTGCTCAATCCCTCGTATTGGTGGCAGCCCCGCTGGTATCTCACTTGGGAACACATCAGAATACTCCTGCAAAAGGTTAGCAACAGCCGGGGGCAAAGAATGCTGCATATCGTGAATTGAAATCAAAGCATTCTTGCACACCAAAGCATAGGCAACAGAAGTGGAAGCAATCAATTCATTAATATCAGACTTAGTAGCAAGCAAGCAATGTCCTTTCAATCTTATCTCATCTTCCCTGCTACTAATAGATTTGACATTCTTATCAATCTCAGCTTTAGTTCTCTTAGCTTTAGCAACATCATCACGCACAATAGATTCAGGTGACATAGGAAGCAAAACGACTTTCTTATCATGATGTATAAGAGAATATTAATTTGATCTACCATGATGCATGCTATCGGTATCAAATTGCCATGGTCTATCTAGCAGAATATGACAAGCTTCCGTAGTCACAACATCGCATTCAACAACATCATGATATGAACCAATAGCAAAATTAATTCGTACCAATCTCGTTACCTTGACCTTACCACTATTGTTGAGCCACCGAATGTGATATGGATGTGGGTGTGGTTTTGTTGTAAGTGCAAGCTTCTCGACCATATCGCCGCTAGCCAAGTTGTTGCAGCTACCTCCATCAATTATCAAACGGCATGAACACTCTTTAATAACACACTTTGTTTGGAACAGTGTATGCCGTTGATTTTGCTCCGCCTTTTCCATTTGTGCACTAAGTACACGCTGCACAATGAGGCTCTCATAATGATCTGCATCCTCTGCACCAATCTGCTCTTCTGGTTGTTCCTTAGTACCTGCATGGTCAGCAGCAAGCAAAGCAAGTGTATCTTCATCAAAATCACTAGCAGAGGAATACCCACCATCTCCTTTGACCACCAAAACGCGCTTGTTAGGGCAGTCACGTTGCACGTGGCCAAAGCCCTTGCATCGATGGCACTGAATATCTCTTGTCCTTCCCGTGGAGGCAACCGAAGATGCACTCGTGGCTGGTTTCTGGATAGTCGTGGTTGCTGAATTTGTCGGGGGAGCACGTGTCTTATCGTTGGATGGAGCGGGTATTGTCGACCGACTCGGAAATGTAGAAGGTGCAGGAGCTCGTCCGGTCAATGAGGTAGATGTGCGCAGCTGCCATGATGAAGGTTTTCCTGCAGAAATATTAGTTCTTGTACTAGCACGTCGTCCCAACACTTCCCTTTCAGCTTTACAAGCAAGATGGAACAAACGGGTTACGTTAGTATAATCTTTATAAGCAAGAATGTCCTAAATTTCTCGATTCAAACCTCCTAAAAATCTAGCCATAGCAGGTTCCTCATCCTCCACTAAATTACAACGCAACACACCCATTTGTAATTCTTGATAGTATTCTTCTACACTTTTATTACCCTGTCTCAATTGTTGCAATCTATGTAACAGATCACGCGCATAGTAAGAAGGAACAAATCTAGCCCGCATGACCCGTTTCAAGGCATCCCAGGTTTGTGGAATATTATTAGGATTTTTCTTAGTATGTTCTATCCACCAAACAGAGGCAAAATCAGTAAATTCACTGGTAGCAGCCCTAACACGTATATTCTCAGGAAATTCATGACATGCAAACTTTTGATCAACAGCAATTTCCCATGTAATGTATGCATCAGGATCGTATTTTCCATCGAAAGAAGGTATCTTAAATTTTATTTTACTGAAAGCATCATCATTATTATGTACCTCACGTCATCGATGTCCACCCATACCTCTCCGATTAGTTCGTAGTCGTCGGCGACTAGGAGCATCTTGGTCATCTAGTTCAGTATCAGCGACATAATCATCCCAATTATCCTCGACACGCTCATCCTTCTTGTTTTCTCCCTCATGCCCATTTGCAGTTCTGGCATGCATCTCATCAAAACGCCTCAAAAGAGCAGCAAGGCTTTGGTCAATATGAGCGACCGACGTCTCCAGCCTTGTAAGCTTGATGTTGGTGGCAAGCTGCGTGGCCTCCAACTGTCCAATCTTATCATTTGACACCAGCATATCTTCAGCAAGCCCATCTACATGCCTCCTCATCTTATTTTCAAAATGTTGTATGATTCCCTTTGTACGAGGAGAGTGACCTAAACTCCCATCACCCTTTGATCCTGTCATGGTTAGATGAACAAAGGAAACACGAAAATAGGTGAAGAAATAAGATCCTACAACTAATGAGATGTAGCTACTGCAAGGCGCTCACACTCAACCTGTTACACAAGCTCTTACCAATTCTTACCTTGCTCAACAGGAGGGGACGGCAACCAACAAGTCTGCAACCGTGGGATGAAGTGTATCGGTGCCGCAACAACAGGACCTGTCAAGCTGTAGTCGAATATGTGGAGCTATAGGTGGGCTGAAGCAAGGATGAACTAGCACCACATTAGTTACAAAAGCAAGCTGAAAAATCATTCAACGGCGGTACTATGCTGGTCCTAGCCTAGACCGTGCTAGAGACGCGAGCCTGGACACAAATGAAGTCACGAGACACCACCGAAGAACAAAAAGATGCACAAAGAACAGCCCCTTTTTCTTCCCTTCTTTTTCTTCTTCTTCTTTTTTTTCTTTTTCTTTTTTTTCCTTCTTTTTTTTCTTTTTTTTTCGGGGGATCCTCAAAACTGATTATATAACCTAAAATACTTCAAAAGAGCCACACAGCACACAAACTCTCTCTCTCTCTCTCTCTGGAGTAAGCCGAGACTATATGTATTCGTGCAAAGTTGTGGTTTGAGTAAGCCGAGACTACTTCTGCCTTTCTGGAGTGCTACAAAATAGGCAGTACAAGTGCGAATAGCAATGGAATTTTATAACACGGCGTAATAACCAATTCGAACTAGGAAACCGATCCCTACTTGAATCACAGCACCGCGTGCGATTCGGTCACAAACCAACACAGAATCTAACTCGGACTTGAACACGAATATGGACTCGGATTCCACCAACATGGAGTATGTATGGTAGCGCACGGTTGTGACTAGAACGTGACAAGAACTCGAAACTCTAAAGGACTAAAACTAAGACCAGCAACTCGACGCAACCGATGCAACCGAAAATTCAACAAGCCCTAACTAAGCAGTGCTAGCAAAGGCTCAAACGAGTTTATAGGACTGAAGGTAAACTAATCTACTATTTTTTTTTGGCTTTTCTGGACTATAGGAAAAATAAAACAGCGAAGAATTAGAAGTCTCTCACCGATAAACCTTGCTCTGATTACCAACTAATGGCGACCCGCTAGGGTTTGATTCCCGATCTTTCGATGAGAGGCGTGGATAACTCGATTGGTCGATGGAGGCGACGTTCACGGCCCGACTACAGCCTTCCAAGCTGCGCCTTAGCAACCGATACACCCCCTCCAATGGCTGTCGCGATCTTGTGGAGCGCAGCACCCGGCCACTAGGGCACTCGTCCTGCAAGCAATCGAAGAACTAGCAAGAACAAGTATGACAAGTACTGAATTTACTAGATGTAAATGAAGGTTTCACACGCAATCTCAATAATGGTGGGGTTCCGAAGACAAGAAGACGGGCGGCTGATCCAACACGCGCGCTTGCAAGCAAGTAGCGAAGGCTAAACTTGATCTAAACAAAACCCAAGCATCCTTGGTGGTGGCTAAGGGGTATAAGTACGTGGGAGGACGACCACAGGGGTGCTGGGGTCGTACTCCAACCCTAGGACGCGTCCGTAATGGACTCAACTTGATACACGGCCCATTGGGCCAAAACAGGGTGACGCAGCACCATGTGCAGAAAAGGACTCTGTATTAATTTTACGATTGCGGCCGACTCGTAACAGATATGGATATGAGGCCGGATCCGTTTTAAAGAAGATTTCATAAGCTTTCCACGAAGTACTTGAACGCCCCAATCCGAGTTCATATGCGACCGTGGTGTCCATCACAAGTTGGTACTGTTCTGCAGTCCGAATCCAGCCTGCGCGAATCCGTTTCCCTTTCGGTCGCCTCCTTGGTTCCTAAGCAAAACAAGAGTACACGGGTCTCCATGGTCTAAACATGATGTACATGAGCTTAGATTTGAACTCACCTGATGATTAAGTTGATGCGCACGAGTACGAGTAATAGGACCAGCAATAGGTACTTGTGTCGGAGTGGATGTATCGTTGGTGTTGATGTCCTCATCACTAGTCCAGTCGGCCCAACAGTCCACGTGGCCCAGCTGCCTGCCAGCGTGGTCCGTCTGGTTGGCCACTAGAGGCCCGTTAAGACCCTATCGACCACTTGACGGCCGATAGGGACCCTGTCGGCTATTAGGCAGCTGACAGCCTGCTAGATCTGCAATTTTTTTCTATTTATTTTGCAATTTTCCATTAAAATAATACCATTTAAAAAAATTTGAGGATGAGAAGAGCAATGGTTTCCAACTAGGCATGGCAATTTGCGAAGCCCCCCCCCCCCCCCCGACCAGAGTGTCCTGAATTCCTTCTTCGAGGCGCTCGACCTGGGAAGCTGGGCTGCATCGATGCAGTTCGACCAGACGTTTGCGATGGCATGGAATAAATCTTTATCTTTTTTAATTACACAATACAACTTAAACACTCACCATGCGCGCGCGCACACCCCTATGAGCATCTTTGAAAACTGAGCCGGCAAATTCTCGAGATTGATAAAGTCACCACAGGCGCCTCGCTATTGATGGGAACGTTGCCTACCACTGAAAGCACAATGCCGTTAAATCCTAGAAAATTCGCTCCCACGGGGAGTCGAACCTAGGACCTAAGGTGCTATACTAAGGCTCTTGTAACCACTTAGCTACAGATACTTTCGCGAATAAATCTTTATCTATTAATAAAGTATGTTTCCACCTTAATTTTTGGTTTAGTCCAACTTCTATTATCGATATTTTGGTCTCGGTCTGTCCCATATGAATGTTGGATCAGCCTTCATCCACGACTCGATCATGTAGCAATGCGGATAACTATATGTATTCTATTAATATAGTCTTTGTTTGTAGCAATGCACGGGTATATTTGCCTAGTCAAATGCCAAAGCTTAGAACTCGTTCCATATTTTTTTGGCGAAATAGCTGAATTCATCTCCGAATTATCGTGCTTGGCTCAATTTCATCCTTCCATTACAAAAAAGTCCAACTCAGCCCTCGAACTATCCAAGTCGGCCTAATTCATCCATCTGCTAATGTGGCTCGCCACGAACTCCTCATCACCTGTCCAGTCAGTTAGTTTGTAAAATACTCTTCTTACACTCCATACAGCAGCTAATAATTTCAGTGCCAACTCTTGATGATTTAATGCTTGATTTCACAGGCTATGAAGGATCTTTTCTCATGTTTTATTTGGCGGATCTAGCATCTTTTTCACTCTAGGAGGCAATGGTTTAGGATTTTGGGACACAAGCCATACGGACTCATGCTCTATTGGTTGCAGGACATGTTGATATGTCCCCTTCTATACCTCAACAGAAAAACACATCTGCACATATTTCTTAGGTTCTTTAGACATCTTGAACAGGGCAGCATATGCACATGGATTTCCATAAACTTGCCAATATCTACATGAGCATGTCTTGTTGTTGAGATCTAGTTATCTATAGTGAACCTCCATCTTTTATCTCTGACTACAAAGCCAGTTTCACCATCTTTTATCTCTCACGACAAAGCCAGAATCACCATTCCACAAGACATGATAAGTACTGGGTCCTATGTCTGATCTTATGGACCTTCCTGATAATGTTGGGGGCGGCAAGCTGCGTGGGGAGGATGGGGACGGGGACCTCGAACTGATGAGAAACTGCATGGGGATGAGCTGCTGCATAGAGGTTAAAAGAGTATTTACGAACTAGCTGACTGGGCAGGTAACGAGGAAAGGTACATCAGCGGATGGATGAAATTGGGATGATTTGGATAGCTCGAGGACTGAATCAGACATTTTCGTAGTTGAGGGACGAAATTGAGTCAATCACGATAGTTTGGGGACGAATTTGGCCATTTCGCCATATTTTTTCAATAAGAAAAATATTAATTTAGATAATTACACATAAAGATAATACAATAATAATGAGATCACTCCCGGTCGCTACGTAATTAAGATGCACACAACTTATAAAATTTTAACAAAAAGAAAAACAACATGATATCGCATGTCATGTCGTTGCAAACTACAACATGCAACTTAATCTTCAATTCCATACATAACAATAGACTGCAAAGAGAGACTGTCCAAAAACAACGCCGCCAATAAGAAAACAACAAGTACGTGCAACATCGTTGCCATGATCCAACCATTTTTCAAATTCCAAATAATATCTTTAATAAGACCACTGTCAGATATAACCAGCTAATGTTAGATTTACGGATTTTTCTATACAGTCATGAAATTTGTACCTAGTAGGTACCATCAAATCGAAGTTCCTCGATCTTATTGCCACCTCCCTCTTCTTTCCAAGACAATGGCACCATACAATCCAATCTTGGCTGACTACGATCACCCGATAACTCTATGACATGCAAACCATCTTTAGAAGCAGCACCCAGTGATGATCTTGCCGCAAAGTAGCCGATAGGCTTATGTCCAAAGTCTGTAGGATCCATCTAAAGACGAGACGTGTCGTGTGAGAAATGAGCTGATGCTAATGTGAGTCTAGCCTTTGGACTATATAAAAGACATTAACTAACATGAAGATGTTGCGAGAAAGTAGTTGCTTGTGTGCATCCACCATGTTGTGTGCCGTTTGCCCACGAGCATGAGGCGCATCTGGACCCACACCGGTGAGCGGTAGCACCGCACCGTCATCTGCCTAACGCCGAGCGTGGCTGTTGCACGGCCCATGGTGAGCGGGATAGCCGGCATCGCCTATAATAGGAGCACTGTGGAGCCACCTCTACTTGCCCATGAACATCTCCTTCACACTCCCCCTGACCGTGGCGCTGCGCTAGCCACATTTGGTGAGGAGGGAACAAGATTTAGTGGAGAGAAGACTTAATCCGGTGGAGAGGAATCTGGCTTTGGATTGCCGAGCAGTGGCGGACCGTGACCCAAAAGCAAGGGAGGCAAATTGCCAATAGCTGTTTACTAGGAGGCTATCAGCTATATTACTCATTGTGCTTCTTCGTTGATTGACCATTAAGCCTTCAGAACTTTCATAGGGGGAGGGGGGGCGGGGGAGGCCCAGTTTTGCCTCCACTGGGTTCCGCCCCTGTTGCTAAGGGCTGTTGGATGCGGAATGAAACAAGGTCTTCCGGTGCACAGTTTCATTTAACACTTTTATAGGTGATTCATAGCATTTGTTTGTTACATAATGTTATGACCGACTCTATATGACTATGTCACCGCTTGTAGTTGTTTTGTTTCACTCATGGAGCAGCATTCACGCTCAAAGAAGAGCACCATTTGCATTTGGTTTCATGAAAATATCCAGAGAAAATCTTATCAGATTCAGTAGGATGCAAGGAGAACTCACAGCAATCACTTGCTTCAAATAAAATGATAAGAGAAAATCTTATCCCATCAGTAGGCTGCAAAGGAAAAATATAGAACACTCAATAGCAATTCGCACATTATGGCAACTCCATTCACATAGGAAAATTTAGAGCTGCATTCACATAGAAATCTTTTATCCGACGGCATCAGAGATAATGGTGAAGACAATGGTTGGCTATTGGACCGGGTGCGTTGATGGAGCATCTGCCTACTCGCTATCGTTAGATCCACCTTGATGCGCCAGGGGATGCAAGGAGATGAGGTCGCTATTTGCTGTCTACATGGGGATAGTAGAAGATGGCATGAATCAAAGGTGGGGTGAAAAACACAGGAGATGGTGCGAGAGTGGGGAGAAGAAGCACAGCGTGACGCATAGGATCCCATGGCGCATAAGATCCTGTCAGACCTAGGGCTACGGGACTGCGCATATAGCATAGAATACTCTGGATTAAAGGATGGAACATGTCACATACCTTATATCTGTTGTAACTACTTGCATACGAGTAGGACTAGTCGGAACAGAAGGAAACTACCCGAGTAGTACTCGGGTAGGACTCCTAAGTTAGTATCGGGCTAGGATTCCATGTAACCCTGTCCCGCCAGAGTATATAAGAGTGGGCAGGGACCCCCTCCAAAGCATAACCAATTCAAGACAATACAAACCACCATACAGGATGTATGGTATTACGTATATCGCGGCCCGAACCTGTCTAAACCTTATGTTGCTTGCACCTTCGAGTTTCTGATCTCGGCAACACCCTGCCTACAAGTCTACTATCTTAGGGTATACCTTGGTAGGCTTGCCGGTAAAATACAGACAGCTAGCACGCCAGGTAGGGGTGTTCATCGAAGATCCACCGGCGAACTCGATGGCATCATTCAACTTCACCAGCGCCGTGCCCGAGGAGGGCACAACTTTCATCTTCGGCTCGTGGGTCTGTGTCGCTGACGGCACATGCCACTTCCGTTGGCACCTCGTCGATGACACGAAGGCGGAGGCTGCAGCAGCAACCCGACGTAGCGATCTCGACGAGTCCGTTGACAACCTCAGCGAGATGCTGCTCCCTGACCTAGCTAGGGATCTCGAGGAGCAGTCCATTTTCAACGCGACTTCGACTCGTGCTGCACCAGGCTTCCTCAGATCAGATCCAATCTGGTCTGAGGGACAGCATACCCGATTCACCTTCGGGTTATGCAACGCGGCCACTGTATAGCAGGAGGCCATGCGGTTTGAGTCTCTATCTGCATTGGAGGAGGACTTGGATCGCCTACTCAAAATCGGAAAAGATGAAGCCACTTCATGTCGGGAGGCTCCTATCTTTGACGACTACGACTCGGACTCTAACGACGGTGCGGTACCTTTTATGGGCAGTCACCAGGGCCTGATGATCGCATCAACACCACAAGGTCGCTTCGTGTACTGGAAGGGCAATAAACCCTCTGAACTACTTGGAGACGATGCTCGCCTTGTGGCGCACCTCGATACACTACCTTACTAAGAGGGCAGGCCCCTTCCCACCATCGCCAAAGGAGGAACCGTGCTGGTCGACTACATCTCCGATGAGCACACCTCACACCGCCACGTCTACATGGAAGAAATAGAAGGCGAAGTCAATGGAAACCCCAACGAACTACTTGAGAAAATCTCTAGGGACGAGGCCACAGCCGATGCCGGTGATGAAAATGATGCCGAACGCGACGCCCGCAGATTGAGGAACCAAAAGCGCGATACACGCAGAAGGAACGGCGCGAAGCGCCAATGCCGTCTGTGGCACGATCTTGAAGCAGAGTCCATGGTAGTAGGAGAGTGGGGCTTCCAGACCCCGATCGCCAACATCGCCGGTATCACGGCTATACTAGCCTCTAGTCGAGACCCAGTGGCATAATCAGCTTTGCAGCTGGCTCAGAAATCATGGTTACAGCTCGACCGAGAGAACCCGGCACCATCAGTGCCGGCCAACAAAGACTGAGTTGGCGAAATTCACAGTCACCCACAGGTTAGTCGGACTTCCGGGGGACATTCCCGTTAGCGCCCCTGCGGTAATGAAGCCAACAATGATGCTACGCAAGGCAGTTGCTCCATGGGTGGGAGGCCGCGGCCAGCACCAGGGGGCGATAGCCACGCCCACCGAGGGATACCCCCGAGGTGGTGAGTTTGTAGGTAGGGTGTCGTTGAGATCAGGAACTCGAAGGTGCAAGGAACACAAGGTTTAGACAGGTTCGGGCCGCCGAGAGCATAATACCCTACGTCCTGTGTGGTTTGTATTGCCTTTGATGGTGATCGGGTGATCTCCTGGGTGATTCCCCTTGAAGGGGGGTCCCTGTCCGCCCTTATATAGTCTGGGGGATAGGTTTACATGGAAGTCCTAGTCGGATACATGCCCTAGAGTCCTACCCGAGTACTTTTTTGGTAGTTCCCTCCTGTATCCGACTAGTTTGACTACTGTAGGAGTAGTTCTACTAGGCTACGAGTAGTTACAACAGATGTAGGGTGTGGGCCATTTCCCAACCCTTATCCTAGGAAAAGTATGCCACGCGTACAGTCCCGTGTACCCGGGTCTGACAAGCCCCCGAGCTCTTTGTAGCCGAGTACTGCAGGAGTCCGAGTACTTCTGAAGGCATCTTCAAGTTCTCTAGAACTTCATCTTGAAGATGTCCTCCGAGTACTTCCTTGACTGCTTCGAGGCTGTGAGGTGCTTATGCCCCAAGTAGTTGTCTTCTTTTATATGGGGTGCGATTAAACTCGCACTCCATATGGAGTAGCCCTTGAGCCTTAGGTTGACTCGTAGAATCATGTTGAGAGTCAATTCAATCTTGAGTCTTCTGTCCTTATCTTCCTGCAAATTTGAAAAATAAGTCGCTAATGACACGTGTCGCGCAGCCCCCGAGCCTTGAATCCAAATCCCCAAGTTTTGGAAAAAGGGTCCAAAAAATCATGGCATGCAATCTTCATTGCTGAGAACCGTGTCGTATCGAGCCCCCGAGCAGGGGAGCTAGATGAGTCGCATAGGATATGCCTAGTAGTCGGTGGCGCCAGCCCCCGAGCCTAGGTATTGGCCAAGTTGCCGCTGAATCTTGAACTGTCGATGAAGCATGCTAGTCGGAGTCGATTCCGACTAGTTTTGAAGCAATCGCCAGCGTATCACCAAGCAGAGTCGATTCCGACTAGCTTGTAGGCGAAACGAGTAGTCGAAGTAGTCGCCAGTGTGTCGTCGTGCATTCTTCAAGAAGTCCAGTAGTCGCCGACGGTTGTTGATGAACCCAACTAGTCGGAGTCGAATCCGACGAGTAGTCGTTGTAGTCAGCGACATGTAGTCGAGCGTTCTCGAGAAATCGGAGTAGTTGTTGGCGAATGTTGATGAAGCCAACTGATCGGAGTTGAATCCGACTCGCTCAGAAGCACGGTCCAGATCAGGTCCCCTGCAAGGTAAACATAAAAGTATGTTGTAACTGATAGACATGAAACCGTGTTGGGAGCGTTGCCCTTGCAATAAACTCCATGTATAACTAGTCAAAAACTAGTACACGAAGAAGTACTGAAAGTATGGGAGTGAGGCCATTTCAGTAACATAGAGTACTAGTCGGAGACTTAGTAATCTAAACGTTACTAGAAGTATGAGAGTAAAACCCCTTCAGTAACATAAGATACTAGTCGGTAACTAGTAATCAGAGCTTTACTGGAAGTATAGGAGCGAGGCCCCTTCAGTAAACTACACGTAGTACTAGTCGAGAACTAGTAAACCGGAGTATTACTGGAAGTATGGGAGTGAGGCCCCTTAAGTAAACTACGCGTAGTACTAGTCGAGAACTAGTAAAATGGAGTATTACTAGAAGTATGGGAGTGAGAACCCTTCAGTAAACTACGCGTAGTACTAGTAGAGAACTAGTAAATGGAGTGTTACTAGAAGTATGGGAGCGAGGCCCCTTCAGTAAACTATGCATAGTACTAGTCGAGAACTAGTAAACGGAGTGTTACTGGAAGTATGGGAGCGAGTCCCCTTCAGTAAACTACGCGTAGTACTACTTGAGAACTAGTAAATGGAGTGTTACCGAAAGTATGGGAGCGAGGCCCCTTCAGTAAACTACGCGTAGTACTAGTCGAGAACTAGTAAACGGAGTGTTACTAGAAGTATGGGAGCGAGGCTCCTTCAGTAAACTACACATAGTACTAGTAAAACGGAGTATTACGGGAAGTATGGGAGCGAGGCCCCTTCAGTAAACTACGCATAGTAATACTCGAGAACTAGTAAACGGAGTTATACTTGAAATATGGAAGCGATGACCCTTTAGTACACTACGCATAGTACTAGTCGAGAACTAGTAAACAGAGTTATACTGGGAATAATGGAGCGAGGCCCCTTCAGTACACTACGCGTAGTACTAGTCGAGAACTAGTAAAACGGAGTATTACTAGAAGTATGGGAGAGAGGCCCCTTCAGTAAACTATGCATAGTACTAGTTGAGAACTAGTAAACGGAGTGTTACTGGAAGTATGGGAGCGAGTCCCCTTCAGTAAATACGCGTAGTACTACATGAGAACCAGTAAACCGAGTGTTACTAGAAGTATGGGAGCGAGGCCCCTTCAGTAAACTACGCGTAATACTAGTCGAGAACTAGTAAATGGAGTGTTACTGGAAGTGTGGGAGCGAGGCCCCTTCAGTAAACTACACATAGTACTAGTAAAATGGAGTATTACTGGAAGTATGGGAGCGAGGCCCCTTCAGTAAAGTACGCATAGTAATACTCGAGATCTAGTAAACGGAGTTATACTGGGAATATGGGAGCGAGGCCCCTTCAGTACACTACGCGTAGTACTAGTCGAGAACTAGTAAATAGAGTTATACTGGGAATATGGGAGCGAGGCCCCTTCAGTACACTACGCATAGTACTAGTCGAGAACTAGTAGAATGGAGTATTACTGGAAGTATGGGAGCGAGGCCCTTCGGTAAACTTCCCGTAGTACTAGTCGAGAACTAGTAAACGGAGTGTTACTGGAAGTATGGGAGCTATGCCCCTTGAACAAACTACGCGTAGTACTAGTCAAGAACTAGTAAACGGAGTGTTACTAGAAGTATGGGAGCGATGCCCCTTCAGTAAACTATGCATAGTACTAGTCGAGAACTAGTAAACGGAGTGTTACTGGAAGTATGGGAGCGAGTCCCCTTCAGTAAACTACGCGTAGTACTAGTTGAGAACTAGTAAACGGAGTGTTACTGGAAGTATGGGAGCGAGCCCTCTTCAGTAAACTACGCGTAGTACTAGTCGAGAACTAGTAAACGGAGTATTACTGGAAGTATGGCAGCGAGGCCCCTTCAGTAAACTACGCATAGTACTAGTCGAGAACTAGTAAAACGGAGTATTTCTGGAAGTATGGGAGCGAGGCCCCTTCAGTAAACTACGCGTAGTAGTAGTCGAGAACTAGTAAACGGAGTTATACTCGAATTATGGGAGCGAGACCCCTTCAGTAAACTACGCGTAGTACTAGTCAAGAACTAGTAAACGGAGTGTTACTAAAAGTATGGGAGCGAGGCTCCTTCAGTAAACTACACATAGTACTAGTAAAACGGAGTATTACTGTAAGTATGGGAGCGAGGCCCCTTCAGTAAACTACGCATAGTAATACTCGAGAACTAGTAAATGGAGTTATACTGGAAATATGGAAGCGATGCCCCTTTAGTACACTACGCATAGTACTAGTCGAGAACTAGTAAACAGAGTTATACTGGGAATAAGGGAGCGAGGCCCCTTTAGTACACTACGCGTAGTACTAGTTGAGAACTAGTAAAACAGAGTATTACTAGAAGTATGGGAGAGAGGCCCCTTCAGTAAACTATGCATAGTACTAGTCGAGAAATAGTAAACGGAGTGTTACTGGAAGTATGGAAGCGAGTCCCCTTCAGTAAATACGCGTAGTACTACTTGAGAACCAGTAAACGGAGTGTTACTGGAAGTATGGGAGCGAGGCCCCTTCAGTAAACTACACATAGTACTAGTAAAATGGAGTATTACTGGAAGTATGGGAGCGAGGCCCCTTCAGTAAACTACGCATAGTAATACTCGAGAACTAGTAAACGGAGTTATACTGGGAATATGGGAGCGAGGCCCCTTCAGTACACTACGCGTAGTACTAGTCGAGAACTAGTAAATAGAGTTATCTTGGGAATATGGGAGCGAGGCCCCTTCAGTACACTACGCATAGTACTAGTCGAGAACTAGTAAAATGGAGTATGAGTGGAAGTATGGGTGCGAGGCCCTTCAGTAAACTTCGCGTAGTACTAGTCGAGAACTAGTAAACGGAGTGTTACTGGAAGTATGGGAGCTATGCCCCTTCAACAAACTACGCGTAGTACTAGTCAAGAACTAGTAAACGGAGTGTTACTAGAAGTATGGGAGCGATGCCCGTTCAGTAAACTATGCATAGTACTAGTCGAGAACTAATAAACGGAGTGTTACTGGAAGTATGGGAGCGAGTCCCCTTCAGTAAACTACACGTAGTACTAGTTGAGAACTAGTAAACGGAGTGTTACTGGAAGTATGGGAGCGAGCCCTCTTCAGTAAGCTATGCGTAGTACTAGTCGAGAACTAGTAAACGGAGTATTACTGGAAGTATGGCAGCGAGGCCCCATCAGTAAACTACGCATAGTACTAGTTGAGAACTAGTAAAACGGAGTATTTCTGAAAGTATGGGAGCGAGGACCCTTCAGTAAACTATGCGCAGTAGTAGTCCAGAACTAGTAAACGGAGTTATACTGGAATTATGGGAGCGATGCCCCTACAGTACACTAGGCTGTACTAGTCGAGAACTAGTAAACGTAGTTATACTGGGAATATGGGAGGGAGGCCCCTTCAGTACACTACGCGTAGTACTTGTCGAGAACTAGTAAAACGGAGTATTACTGGAAGTATGGAAGCGAGGACCCTTCAGTAAACTTCGCGTAGTACTAGTGGAGAACTAGTAAACGGAGTGTTACTGGAAGTATGGGAGCGATGCCCCTTCAGCAAACTACGCGTAGTACTAGTCAAGAACTAGTAAACGGAGTGTTACTGGAAGTATGGGAGCGAGGCCCCTTGAGTAAACTACGCATAGTACTAGTCGAGAACTAGTAAACGGAGTGTTACTGGAAGTATTGGAGTGAGGCCCTTTCAGTAAACTACGCGTAGTACTAGTCGAGAGCTAGTAAACAGAGTGTTACCTGAAGTATGGGAGCGAGGCCGCTTCAGTAAACTATGCGTAGTAATAGTCGAGAACTAGTAAAACGGAGTATTACTGGAAGTATGGGAGCGAGGCCCCTTCAGTAAACTACGCGTAGTACTAGTCGAGAACTAGTAAACGGAGTGTTACTTGAAGTATGGGAGCGATGCCCCTTCAGTACACTACGCATAGTACTAGTCGAGAACTAGTAAACAGAGTTATACTGGAAATATGGGAGCTATGCCCCTTCAACAAACTACGCGTAGTACTAGTCAAGAACTAGTAAACGGAGTGTTACTAGAAGTATGGGAGCGATGCCCCTTCAGTAAACTATGCATAGTACTAGTCGAGTACTAGTAAATGGAGTGTTACTTGAAGTATGGGAGCGAGTCCCCTTCAGTAAACTACGCGTAGTACTAGTTGAGAACTAGTAAACGGAGTGTTACTGGAAGTATGGGAGCGAGGCCCCTTCAGTAAACTACGCGTAGTAGTAGTCGAGAACTAGTAAACGGAGTTATATTGGAAATATGGGAGCGATCCCCCTTCAGTACTGTGGCAGAACCGCCCGAATTAACCTGGCTCAAGTGCACTAACCATCATCCTTGTAGATGAACCGGCCACCATGCACTTCAAACGGATTAATCCGACAGTCTGTCGGGTAGATCCCGATGCAACCACTAAATATTTCGATCGAAACCAAGCATACACATAACTCGCACGAAGGCAAGTCCAGAGATTACAACATTCCATAGATGTTATAAGCACCAGTCGGACATAAATTATTACAAGTCGAAAGTACCACTTGAGTACTTTTAAAGTTCAACATACAAACTTTATTCAGAGTTTTACTGCAGCGGAAAGAAAAACACAATCAACTATCATCGGCAGGGTCATTACTAGTCGCGGAAGGATCCCATTCCACTGTCCAACCAATCGGCAAAGGACTTGGCCAAGCCAAACCAGCAACCATATCTTCAACAGACATACCTGAAAACATTGCCACAAGCAAGGCTGAGTATACTAATACTCAGCAAGGCTTACCCGACTAGTGGTATGGAAATACCGACTACTAATCATGCAAGGCTTTAAGGTTCTAGGGTTTTCCTTTTTGCTGGAAAACAACAAAGAGTAGGTCCTTAATTTCATATTTTAGCTTTCAATATTCTAGTTCATTTAACTAGTCTAGATGAGCATCTATCTCTAAGCCAACATGGTGGAAAACATTTAATCATCCAACAAGTTTCATCATATCCATAGTTCCTCTTGTTACTCTATGTCGCAAGAGTGTTAAGCAGTATCATTCACCATGAGAAACGGACGATTCGAATCGAATTTCTTAACCTTGCAAGGGAAACCTAAACACACGTCACGTGGTTACTCCGAGAGTCACATGTGCAACTTTTCCCCTTTATCCCTGTTTTATGAATCACGGCCACCGGCCTCGAGTACAAGAAGTCCACGAACCACAGACGACGTCGGGTGATGACCCCTCTTGCACTCACCATTGGGCCCATGGGACAGCGTCAAGACGGTAGAGCCTGTCCACACACCTGTTCAATCAAGTACTTAAGCTTACCGATTACCATATTCTCGGCATGTGGTTAGTACTTTCAAACGCTTAACCACTGCTACCACACACTGCGGCCTTAGCATTTTTCACTACTCAGATGGGGCCTCAACCATGAGTACTTACCATAGCCCCGCCTACCAACCTTATAGTTGCAGTATGCGGTGAATCAATCAACTTCTATAGTTCTCGGGAGTAGCAGGAAACTACTCGACTTTTACCGTAGCTATTAGCATAGCATCTACTCGATCTTCCTGTTCTAGTAGTCATTACAAAGGTACCTATGATCATGCAGCTAGGGTTCCAATCAACTCCTATGAACTTTAAATGCATAGGCAAAAAGCAACAACAGTTGCACAAATTTAAAAAAAACTGGGATCATGCACCGGGGCTTCCCTTCTTGTGAAAAACTAGCCGGGGGCTCCTTCGAACATTGGTCCGGGTCTTCAACGGCTGATGCTGGATTACCCTGAGCTTCTTGCTGCTCACTCTCGGACTCAAGCACCAGATTGTAGATCCCGTTGGCGAGAGTAGTCGAGTCTATATGAATGCACAAGTATGAGTGGTTTTACTGGTACAAGATTGCTTTATAAAGTAGTCAAACTTAAGTTAAGTAGTCAAGTACTTTATTTACTTTTTCCTGGGCAGTCATTTATTGAGTACTTACTTGTATTAACTGACTCCATTAAGTGAGCGGGTGGTTGTGCATGTTGTACGGCCATTTTTAACAGGGAGCATTGGTTGACCCAAACTACTCGCAGGGTGGGTTGAAAAACCACTCGTAAAGGTAGCTCCTGAGTTGAGATTGTAGCTACTGCTAGATTCAAGATCTATTTTGCACAGAACAAACCATGCATGAAACTTGTGCTCAACTCCTTACTGATCCAACCTACTCGAATGAGTAGTTTACTGCACATTTTTGTAGATTTTTCCTAAGCAAGAACCAGAGGTTAACATTTTAGATTAAAAGGGATCTAGCTTATAACAAAAGCACTCGAAACCACTAGTTGTGCTTGGATTTAGAGTATTAAATTTTTATGAAAGGCTAAACTCTTAGCACTAAGGCTACCATCCAAGTTTCATGAGCAGTTCTTACTTCAATCTCTTGGAACATTTAAAAGCCATTTAAACTTGATTTTTATCCACATCTAAAATCATGTAGAAACAGATCCAAGGTCCTGTTTACAAAGTTGTAGATCTCCACTTAAGGATTCCAAAACATCTTAGCTTGTATTTTTAGAATTTTTCTGTGAGTTATTTTGCATCTTTAAAGTTAATAGATTGGTTTTCGAGTTCTTGTTCCAGGTTTACAGATGAGTCCTTGAGATTTACAGAAAGCTTCTTAGAAGATTGAAATCTACGTAGATGGGTCCTTGGTACAGGGAAAATGGCTACTGCCAGCCAAAATCCGGCGACTAGGGTTGCCGATGGTGAGGGGTGAAGGTGGGAGATGCAAGAGAGGAACAAAACACACCTATTTGAGGTTTTGGGTTGGGAAGGGATGTACCGAGGCGGCCTATCGACGGTGGCACAGAGCCGGCGGTAGGGGCGGATGGCAAGGGCGATGGTCCGGTGAGGGAAATGGCGCGACGAATGGCTGTGCATCTTCGAGATGAGGTGTAGAAGGTGAGGGAATGGTTGTTCTGGGCAATGTGGGGGCAGGGTGGTGCGTCAACGCGCAGGGGTTGACTCGCCGGAGTTGGAGGTTGGGGGCGACGAACTGAGGTGCCTTGGGGTGGCTTTTATAGGCGCTGGAGGGGGAATGGCGGAGGAGCTAGGCGCGACAGAACGGAGGGAGGGGGGCGCAGCCGGGACAAGGTCGCGGCAAGGGCGCGGCTTCGCCGGCGCATCGTGGCTCGACTGTCGGGCATCGTCAGCCGCGTGGCGCGCGCGGGCTGGCCTGGGCGGGATACGGGGAGGGGCAAATCGCCTGTAGCGGGCTCGGTCCATGGCTGGTTGGGCCCGTTTGGGGTTCGCGCCTTGGCGCGGCTCACCGTCACAGGGATGCCCTACCGCATGGCGGCGCCTCACTGCCAGCTGGAGCCGAATAGGGGAGGGGAGAGAAGGTAGTGGGAGGGAGAGAGAAAGGGCCGGGACTCAAATTGAATTTTCCTAAAATTTAAAATAGGGACTTGAAAAACTCTAAACACGAAAGTTGTAGGGAACTTGAAAATCTACAACTTTTGTTTTAGCCCAAAGTTCATTTATGCTACGGTTTAAAAGTTATTTTGAAATTACAAAAACAAGCATTTAAATGACACATTATTTCATGTGAATTTATGCATTGTTAGCCTTTGAGTTCAACTAGACTTTTGTTGTTCCTATTATGACAAAGGTGCCATTAAAGTTACAGGTTCAAATGTGATCAATTTTGAAAGTTACAAGAGTTTGCTTGTACGGGTTCAATTGTTTTATGCACACATACATATACACAATTTCATTTGCCTGCAAGGTATATTTGATAGGTTGTTTCATACTTCTCTTGCTCATTTGTGACTGTTTTCATGGTTTGGATCATTACTTAATCTTATAGACACCTAGGGTGTCACAAGTACACTACGCATAGTACTAGTCGAGAACTAGTAAACGGAGTTATACTGGGAATATGGGAGCGAGACCCCTTCAGTAAAGTACGCGTAGTACTAGTCAAGAACTAGTAAAACAGAGTATTACTAGAGTATGGGAGCGAGGTCCCTTCAGTAAACTTCGCGTCGTACTAGTCGAGAACTAGTAAACGGAGTGTTACTGGAAGTATGGGAGCGATGCCCCTTCAGCAAACTACGCGTAGTACTAGTCGAGAACTAGTAAACGTAGTTATACTGGGAATATGGGAGCGATATCCCTTTAGTAACATAGTCTACTAGTCGGAAACTAGTAGTCTGTTAATGAAAGTATGGAAGCGAGGCCCCTTCAGTAAACTTCGCGTAGTACTAGTAGAAAACTAGTAAACGGAGTTATACTGGAATTATGTGAAGGTGACTAGAAGTCAATTAGCGAGGGAGAAATAAGTCTTGCTGGTAGCTTCAGTCATATCCTTGGGCGGACCATGAGAATTCACATGTTCACTTGCAAAAACATCACGGTTGGCCCGAAGGTGTTGATGACGAGGTCCTTCATGTGGGGTGATCAGTTCCTTGGACTGACCAAGACATGTCTTAAGTGCCAAGCAAAGATGTCTCGGTTGCCCCAAAGGAGATGACAACGCAATCCTATACGTGCGTTGTTACAGAAGTAGTCGTTGAGCAAGGATGACTCGGCTAGCCCAAAGGAATTCCTTGGGCGGGCCAAGACAAGTCGCAAGTTGCCATGCGAAGATGTCTCGGTTCGCCCGAAGGAGTACCTTGGGTGGGCCAAGACAGTTCGTACGACGCTAAAGTAAGGATGAACGAACATGGCCTGTCTTGGGTAAACTCCTTGATCCCCTGACCGAGTGGTTGAACGAATTCTTTGGGAAAAAACCACTTGTGTCGAGATAAAACTCGAGATAATGGTTAAACAAATTCCCTAAAGATCTCCGTAAAACCTCTTTGAATAGGGTCTTAGTCTTCTCATGGGTGATTGGCGATCTTGATTCATTGGTGATTGCCGACGAAGTCGTGTCGCTTGTTGATGAAGTTGTGCCGGTTTGTTGATGATCCCGACTAGTCGGAATCAATTCCAACTATTCATTGGTGGTGTGAGTCCTACTCCCGACTTAGTTGTGTAGTCGAAGTAGTCGTCGGCGGGTCGCCGAGTGCCCTGGCGATGGCAAAGTAGTCGTCGAGGAGTAGAGGATCCTGCCTTTTGGAACGGTGTTAGGCCCAACAGGTTGTCGAGGTTGGTGGCGCAAAAAGGTGGGCTAAGCCGGGTAGCATGGAGGGCTCCATGCCCTTCCGATACCCTGGCCTGCCTTGCCAAGATTGTGGCGCGAAAAGGTGGGTTGAGTCGGGTAGCTTGGAGGACTCGTGCCCTTCCAATGCCCTGGCAGGCCCTACCAAGATTGAGGCGCAAAAAGGTGGGCTGAGCTGGGTAACTTGTAGGAGTCATGCCCTTCCAATGCCATGGCCCGCCCTACCAAGATTGAGGCGCAAAAAGGTGGGCTGAGCCGGGTAGCTTGGAGGATTTGTACCGTTCCAATGCCCTGGCCCGCCCTACCAAGATTGAGGCCCAAAAAGGTGGGCTGAGCTAGGTAGCTTAGAGGACTCGTGCCCTTCCAATGCCCTGGCCCGCCCTACCAAGATTGAGGTGCAAAAAGGTGGGCTGAGCCAGGTACCTTGGAGGACTCGTGCCTTTCCAATGCCCTGGCCCGCCCAACCAAGATTGAGGCGCAAAAAGGTGGGCTGAGCTAGGTAACTTGGAGGACCGTGCCCTTCCAATGCCCTGGTCCGCCCAACCAAGATGGAGGCGCCATCAGGTCGCGATGGCCTTTTGATAAAGGTATGGCGTTGTTGATGAGGTCCGAGTAGTCGGCGGGGATGGGAGCCCTTCGATGGATGCTGGCTAGTCCTTCTCCAACTTGTAGTAGACGATCCAAATCCTCCTCCGACTTGTAGTAGGCGATCCAAATCCTTCTCCGATTTATCTTAGACAATCCAAATCCTCCTCCGACTTGTAGTAGGCGATCCAAATCCTCCTCCGACTTGTTGTAGATGATCCAAATCATCCTCCGACTTGTCGTAGACGACCCAAATCCTCCTCCGACTCTTGGTAGAGGACCTCCGACCGAGGGAAATTCGGTTCAAGGGGTTCCGATTTGTCTATCGAGTCATCGATTGAATGGTTGACGTCCATGTAGGTGGTTCGGGTGCTTCAGGCCTCTTCTAGTCAGGAAATATTGAAGTCCGTCGAAACCGTTGGCAAAATTGTGCGGGAGCAAGGCCCCTTCAATAAACTACACGCAATATTAGTCGGAAACTAGTAAACGGAGTGTTATTGGGAGTTTCGGAGCAAGGCCCCTTCAGTAACACAGCAAACTAGTTGGGAACTAGTAATCTATGCGTTACTGGAAGTGTTTGATAGATAATCATGTAGGTGCTTTATTTGGCTGATTAACGGGTTCCACTAGTCATTGCCAAACGAGGCAACCACTCTTGGCAGTCGCATGGTTTAATTAACCCGAGTAAATGAACATAAATAGCGACCCTCACTAAGTGGTAAGAAGGGGTGCTTTTAGGTGTACAGAACCTCTTCTTTTGAGATAAGGTCCCAAAACAATGGTTTAAACAAACAAAACACCAGAAAGACCCTCAGAAATCCTCCTTGAGCCGGGTACTTAATTTATGAGTAAATAATTAGTCGGGTAGTCCTCCTACGAAGGGCTTGACATTCACAAGTAGAATCCTTGCTCTTCGGGTGGCACAGGCATTGCCCATGGAGGGCTTCCTCGAGTTGTTTCTTTGAACTGGGAGTCTTTTTTCTACGGGTGGATTGTTCCACGGCTTCTAACTTGCGCTTCCGAGTAGTCTTCAAGTAGTCGAGAGGGAGTTGATAGCAAGTGGGGCTATAGGCTTCCACTTCTTGGCGCTCCTGCTGCCTGGAAATGATGACATTGCGGGCGTCCCTGCCAGCAATGATGATGGCATGAAGGTCGCCCGTGGAGTAGTCGTGGAGGTTACCGCTCCCCTACTTGTTCGTCTTGACGGCGCGGTGTCTGCGTTGGGCGTGCTTCGCATTGATGAGCCTGCGGCGTTCGTTCTGGATGTCATATGCATCGTCCACCTTGATGTTGGATGAGGATTCCCTATCCATTGTTACGTCCACGTCTTCGTCGAGTGGATCAAGGAGGTAGTCGTTGTAGTCATCTAGCTGGACCCGCTCTAGGCCTTCACAGTCCTCTTCGGCGTGAATCATGAGTACTTCTCGATTGGGGGGGAAGCGTTTGGCACTTCGCACTGCCTAGCCCTCGTCTTCATCCTCAGATGGGGGGAGGGGTCTGCCTTCTTGAAAAGAGAGTTCCCCGGGTGTGGCAATGAATCATGGTGGACTTGATTTGAGGGACCTGGAGGGTTTCATGCCCTTCCGATGCCCAAACCCGCCCAACCAATCTGATCCCCTTATCAGACCACGGGTCACATGAGTAGCTGAATTCGAGTAGTTGTCGGAAACGATAGCTCCCCAACAAGCGGTGGCTTCTCCTTCTCCGAGTGGTGGAGGATGATCAAGATCCTCTTCCAATGCGGAGAGGATCCTGGGTTGAACCGTCTCAAACCAATCTTGATCAGTGTGCGATTTGTCGATGGAGCCAACTAGTCGGAGCTGATTCTAACTAGTTATTGACCGTGCGGAGCTAGTCGTTGAGTAGTTTGCGGCTCGTTCCCGACTAGTTTCTAGTCGAGATGAGTTGTTAAAGTTGTCGTTGCCGCTGCCGATTTGACGAAGCAGTCGTGACTGCGACACGAGGTGAGCTGTCGAGGTCGTCATTGCAGCACGTTGATGTCGAATTTTTCCAGTTCCCTAGGGTTGATACGCCGAAGGGTGGATTCTGCCACAAGGCAGGAGTCATTTTGAAGTAACTCGGAGGACTATAGACCCTTCCTGTACACAAAACGGCCTTGCGGCGTAGATGCTATGGTTAAATCCGGATGATTACCCAAAAACAACTCGGAGTAATCATCGGGTTGCGAGTGGATAACAAGAACTGGGGCCTCCCGACAAGCAGTGGCTCCCCCGTCATCGAGTCCTCCTCTGCCCGGACTTGTAGTTGACGGGTCCTCTTCGTTTGAGTCAGAGACGTAGTCGAGAACGGGGAGCCCCCCGTCTCAAATCTTGAAGAGGCGATCCAAGTCCTCCTCCAAGTCGGGGAGGGACTTGGATCGCGAAGCCTCCTCAGATCGGTTTGAATCTGATCTGAGGAGTCCTGGTGCAGCACGAATTGAAGTCATGTTGAAAACGGACGTCCTTTCGATCCGCCTGGGTAGATTGGGGAGCAGCAGCTCGTTGAGATCGTCGATGAAGGAGTCGAAGTTGCTGCGTCGAGTTACTGCAGAGGCCTCCGGCTTCCTGGAGTCGACTAGGTGGCTGATGAAGCCACCCAAGCCATTAGTGTGGCAGAACCACCTGAATTAGTCCAGCTCAAGTGTATTAACCATCACCATTAAGGCAATCTCGGTTAACCTTACACTTCAAACGGAGTAATCCACTGGTCTGTCGGGTATAACCTCCCGATACAACCACGGTAGAGCGGATCGAATGCCATACATACAAACGCTCATGCGACGATGAGCCCAGAGAATACCACATTCCAGCAAATATTACAACATTATCATACGTAAATATTACAGACCAAGTTTTGATTTCAGAAACCAAGTACTTCAATGCTCATACTAAGAAGTTCTCCAGAGTTTAAGTTGCAGCGGAAAAGAAAACAACGAACGCTACTTCGACGATAAAGATGTCTCGATGAAGCCCGTACGAGACATCACTCGGCATTATCTCCGTTGGACGGGGGTGTATCCCATTCCACCGACCAACCAGGGGGAAGAGTGCAGGGCCAAGTCAAGCTAGCAATCATATCTTCGAAGGTCTCACCTGAAAACGAGCCACAAGCAAGGCTGAGTATACTAATACTCAGCAAGACTTACCCATGTAGTGGAATCTACTCCACCGACTCTAGACATGCAAGGCTTTTTGGCTCAGGGGTTTGTTTTGCCGAAAAGCATCTACAAGTAGGTCCTTGCTTTCAACTTTTAGCTCAAGATTCTAGTTTCATTAACCATTCTAGATAAGCAGCTATCCAATAGCATACATGGTGAAGCATTAAATTTTCATCCAACCAGTTCATTCATCATCATTGTTCCTCTTCTTACTCTGTGGGTAAAAATGGTTAAGCAGTCTCAATAGCCGTGAGAAACGGATGATTCGAATCGAATTTCTTAACCTTGCAAGGGAAACCCAAACACACGTCACGTGGTTACTCCCTAGAGTCACACGTGCAACTTTTCCCCTTTCTTTCCGGGTCGTGGATCGGGGCTACCCTCCGAGAGTACAAGAGCCCCACACCACGGTTCGGCGCCGGGTCGTGACCACTCTCTGCCCTCGCCATATGCACATGGGACCGAAGTTCAAAGGGTAGGATGCCGTCCCCTTGCCGGGCCAATCAGGTACTTAAGCTTACTGATTCCCATAATCTCGGCATGTGTTTAGTACGTTCAAAGACTTAACCATCACTACCACACACTGCGGCCTTAGCATTTTTCACTTGATAGATGGGCCTCAATCGTAAACATCGTACCATAGCCCGTCTGTTGTCCTTATGATTGCAGCGTGTAGTAAACATTCAACTCCTATTTTCTCGCGAGTGACAGGAAATCACTCGGTTTTTACCGGAGTCCTATTAGCACAGCATTCTATCGATCCTTACGTCTAGTTTTCAAGCATGGGTTCCTAACATCATGCAACTAAGTTTTCATTCAACTCCTATAAACTTAATGCACAAGCCAGGAGTAATGAGTTGCATAATTTAGGAAAGAGATGGGTTATGCTCCGGGGCTTGCCTTCGCAGTTAGCTTGGGGCTCTTCCGAACTTGGGCTCGGGTCTTCAAGAGCTTCAGTTAGATTTACTTGAGCTTCACGCTGCTCACTCTCGGACGCGGGCACCAGCTCGTAAGTTCCGTCGGCGAGAGTCGTCGATTCTACATGAATGCACAAGTTTAAGTCGTGGTGATGGTAAACAACACGATTTAAGTGTATCTACTACAGTGGATAGTTTCTGGTCATGAAACTTTGGATTTAGGCGCATCAGGGAAAGATGTGCTTACTGTAAAATTTCCAGACAATTTCATGCAGCAGATTAATTATGAAAAATATATTACATAGTTGCTGTTAGATCTTTGTTCTTTTGCTACAGAACAAATGGTGCAACAAATGAATCTAAGATTTTTACAGAGCTTTCATTTAAGAATGCAGAAGCTACTGTAATTTTTGTAGGATTTATTATGTAGTTTTCAGAGCATAGAAAAATATGACATTACACACCTAGGTTATTCAAGGATTTATTTTTACAGGACCCTACACAGGGTTTTTGTCCATGAAACGTTTTACACAGCAACCTCTACCACAGTGTATCTCCTAGTAAAAATTTGAGAATTTTCCAAGCTAAGATACTATTCTCTTGATTTAATGTATGTTATTAGCACATAAATCAAATAATTAGTTTCCTGTGAGATATAAAGTCTCCCAATTTTTCTCTGGCATCTAGGTACCATTACACCAGTACAGAAAAAGTTTTATTAGGTGATTCATAACCTAACTGCAGGGATAGAAATATTTAGCCACTTAAGGCATGAAACTAAGTTTAATAAACAGTAAAGCTAGAGATGGAATTTGGGCCTGGTCTTTTTACACAGCCCTAAACATTAAGCAACTAACTCACTTCCCAAAATTTAGGGTCAGTACTGATTTACAACAGTGGGTACAAAATAAGTCCATTAAAGCTTCCATTTAATATAGAGCAAAATATGTTGTGTATCTGAGAAACTTTTTGAAATGAAAGTTGTAGAGTTTATTCTAAGGATTCCAGAACAGTTGAGTTTGCATTTTTCTGAATTTTCTACGAATTTATACGGATTTTACAAGTTCACTGAATTTGAATCTAGATTTGAAACTTTCTTTTACAACTGGGTCCTTGAATCTTACGTGCAGACCCTTCTAAAGATTTAAATTCTCGCAATTGGGTCCTCGGGCGGCTCGGGTACGGCGGCCGGCCGAAATTCCGGCGAGAGGCTCGCTGGCGGCGAGGGGTGAGGGGCGGGGAAGGTTCAGGGGTGCGAGGGCTACCTCGTGGGGGTCTTCTTCGGGTGGGGGACGGCCGGGAATGGCTCGCCGGCGTTGGAGTAGAGGCGGCGGCGGCACGGCACGCGTCGACGGCGGATCTCCGGCGGGCTTGGGGCGGCCTGGTTCGGTCAGCGAGCTTCAGTGGCGCGTGGGGAAGCTGCTCAGGGGCTTGGCTTGGGCGGAGAAGGTCGGGGTCGAGCTGTCCACGGCGAGCAGGGGCGGCGGCGGCGGCGGCAGCGCGGGCGGCGGCGCTACGGTGGTTCTGGGCGGCGTTGGGCGGGTCGGCGAGCTTCAGGGGGATGATGTAGTGGTGGCTGGAGGTTCAATTTGGGCAGGGGGCTGCTGTGGAGGGCTGTCCATGAGCGCGCGGCGCTCGGCGGCGGCAATGGCGGTGGCGACGGCGTTCTGGCTGCGGTGACTCGCGCGGGCGGCTGGGGCGCGGCTTTTATAGGGGCAGGAGGGAGTGGGGGTGTCTGGGCGACGCGCGGGGAGGAGGCACGGCACGACGCGGCACTGGCCACGGCGGGCGGCAGCACGGCGCCGGCGCGGCGTGCGGCGGGCGGGCGCGAGCTACTGGCGGCCGGGGATTTGGCGTGGCAGAGAGGAGATAGCGCGGCACGCGGAGTGGGGAAGCAGCTGCTGCAGCGGCTCGGGCGGAGGACAGGCACAGCGATGGGCGGGGCGCGGGAGCCGGGGCGGCACGGCGCGGTGCGGCGGTTGGGCGCGACGGGCGGCGAGGCTGGGCGCGGCACGGCGTGCGCACGCGCGGACGCTCACTAGGCAGCGCGGCGGTGGGGAGGGGGCAAAGCCGCGCGTGGGGGAGAGGCGCGGCGGCCACTGGCCTGGCGCCTCGCGCCGGTCAGGCGTCGCCGGTCACCTGGCGGGCTGTCGGGCGGGGAGGGGAGAGAGAGAGGGAGGGGCGAGGGCCTGAATGCAAGAATTTGAAAAGTTTCAGGGGGCTGGGTGCAAACAGGGCTTTTTCTCCTCTTTCTAATTTGAATTTCAAAAACTTTTAAACATGAAAGTTGTTCAGAATAAAAAGTTCTACAAGTTTGGTTTCAGGCAACATCTCATTTGGCTTATGGTTTGAAAGTTAATTTAAAAGTTCAAAAGTATCCAAATGTGCCCAAATTCAATTTGAATTTTAACTCGTTCTATTTCTTCTCACCCTTTTATTTGTTTGTTAAGCATAGGGTTAGGCTAATAACATTGATTTTAGAAATGTAATTTATCAGGGTTGTCACAATTAGCGATGCAGATCCAGGAGCCGAAGATGAAGGTTGTGCCCTCGTCGACCATGGTGCTGGTGAAGCTGAGAGATGCCATCGAGTTCTCCAGTGGATGCTCGATGAACAACCCTACCTGACGCGCCAGCTGTCGGTATTTTACCGCGACGCCCACCGAGGGATACCCCCGAGGTGGTGAGTTTGTATGTTGGGTGTCGCCAAGATCAGGAACTCGAAGGTGCCTCGCCACCACCACCGGCTGCGATAATGCCTCGCCGGCAGTTACAATCGTCGACCACTCAAAGACGTGCCGACAGATGATCTTTGTCGGAAGATCAACAAAGGGTGTGATGCTCGCTCCGTCATCGATGCCTGAAGAGAAGAGCGAGCTACAGCTGGTGGCTACCTTGTACTAGACAACAATGATCGCTTCCCAGCGTTCACACGACAATTCATCCTGTACTAGTACCTGGAGGGCATCAAACCGATCGGCATCACCAATTACGACGGCAAGCAAGCTCCTCAACAATGGCTTAGGTGCTACTCTACGGCCATAGAAGTCGTGGGTGGCTCCAACACCACCAAGGTCGTCTACTTCCTGATGGGCCTGGAGACCACTCCACTCACGTGGCTGGAGAGCCTCAGGAAAGACTCCATCGACTCTTGGGATGATCTAAAGGTTGTCTTCACCGACAATTTCCAAGGGGCGATCACTCGAGCAGGTACTCCTCACGATCTATCTCAATGCAAATAGGAACATAACAAGCTCCTGCGATCCTACACTCGTTGCTTCTTCGACACTCGCGCCACCATCACCAACATCTCCGAGCAAGATGTCATCGACTGCTTCCACAACGGCATCACCAACCAAATTATTTTTAGAGACTTTGGCCGTAACCGATCCAAGACCATTGCGGGGCTCCGCGACATGATGCAAGCTTAGGCGGACCAGGAGGAGCAGGAGCGCGATCGCATATCGAGGTGTGGCAATAACTACAACAACAACAACAACAAGCGGGGAAACGACCACCGCAGCGTCAGAAGCCAGCGGGACTACTCGAGATCCTCCCAAAAGCGCAAGCCAGACGATCTCGTCACAGCTATCTAACGCCCCCCACGAGGCAAGAAGTCAGGAACCACGCAGGAGCAGTTCAACAAGCTTCTGCGCAAGGAGTGCCCAGTGCACCCAAACGCCAACCACTCAGCAATCGAGTGCTACAACCTCCGAAAGATCTTCAACGGCCCGCCTCCTGACAAGAATGCCGAGAAGAAGGGCAAGGAAAAGGAGGAAGATAAACCAGAGGACAAGTCAGGCGGCACCTAATTCCAAGACGCATCAAAGACTGTCAACATCATCTTTGGCGGTGAATCCGGCTTCACTTCGAAACGAGCTAAAAAACTATCACTACACGAGATCTTGTCTATCGAGCCAGCGGTACCACGACCACTCCAATGGTCGGAGGTCCCTATCTCATTCTCAAGAGATGATCAGTGGACTAGCTACTCAGATCTGGGAAAATTCCCGCTCGTGATGGATCCTGTGGTGGCCAGTGTTAGGCTCACTAAAGTACTCATCGACGGAGGAAGCGGCCTCAATCTTCTCTTTGCGAGTACTTTGCAAAAGATGGGCTTGAACATCACGGACATGCTTACCCCAAGCAAATCTCCCTTTTACGGCATCGTACCAGGGAACTCGGCTACACCACTCGGGATTGTGACCCTCCCAGTGACCTTCAGCACGAGGGAGAACTACAGGACCGAATACATCAAGTTCGAGGTGGCAAACTTCAAATCTTCGTACAACGCCATCCTAGGAAGACCCGCATTGGCCAAATTCATGGCCGTGCCCCCACTATGTCTACCTACTTCTCAAGATGCCAGGAAAGAGTGGTGTGCTCACCTTCCACGGTGACTTGAAGAAGTCATACGACTGCGACCAGGAGGCCATCGAGTATGCTTCCACATCGCGCGTGCTGAAACCTTCCTCAGAAGTACGCACGGCCGCGCAACAACTCTCCTAGTCAGGCCTAGAGATGCCAACAAAAAAGGCGAACCAGACCAAGATACAGGCTACTGGGCAAGTCGCCCTCAAAGCAATCCAGCTGCAAGAAGGCGACCCATCCAAGACAGACCTGATCGGCACAGGGCTTGGTGACAAATAAGAAAGCGCGCTCATCAGTTTCCTTAGGGCTAACCGAGACATATTCGCGTGGAAACCAGCGAATATGCCAGGTGTACCCAGGGAGCTGATCGAGCATAGCCTGAATGTAAACACTAAGGTTGTCCCTAAGACGCAGTGACTTCGTAGGTTTGCTCCAGATAAGAGGGAGGCGATCAAAAAGGAGATAGCTAAACTACTCGTGGCTGGTTTCATCAAAGAGTTGTTCCACCCAGAGTGGTTAGCTAATCCTGTTCTTGCAAAAAAAGAATAATAATTAATCGAGGATGCGTGTTGATTATACCGATCTCAACAAGCAGTGCCCGAAGGATCCTTTCGGGCTACCACGCATCGACCAAGTCATTGATTCCACCATTGGCTGCGTACTACTTTACTTCCTTGATTTCTACTCGGGCTACCATCACATTGCCCTCAAGGAAGAAGACCAGATCATGACTGCCTTCACCACCCCGTATGGCGCGTATGCCTATACGGCCATGCCCTTCGGGTTGAAGAACGTTGGCTCAACGTACTAGCGAGCAATCCAGCTATGCTTTGCCGACCAACTACACCGCAATGTGGAGGCCTACGTGGATGACGTGGTCGTTAAGACCTGAAATCACGATGACTTTATTGCGGATCTAGAATAAACCTTCAAAAGCCTACACAAGTTATGGTGGAAGCTCAACCCGACTAAGTGCGTCTTTGGCGTGCCGTTAGGGAAACTACTCGGGTTTATCATCATTCACCGAGAGATTGAAGGCAATTCGGAGAAAATCACCGCCATCACCGACATGGGGGCTCCGGCTACAATCAAGGATGTCTAGAAGCTCACAGGAAGCATGGCGGCCTTGAACAGATTCATCTCACAACTTGGGGAACGGGGACTACCCTTCTTCAAGCTATTGAAACGGCAAGACAAGTTTAAGTGGACAGAGGAAGCGGAACAGGCACTACAGGATCTTAAGCATCACCTACAGTCGCCCCCATCCTTAAAGCACCATTGCCAGGCGAGAACTTGCTACTCTACATCACCTCGACTACTCATGTGATCAGCACCGCCATCGTGGTGGAGCTCACCGAGGAGGGCCATACTTTCGGTGTGCAGAGGCCAGTGTATTTCATCAGTAAAGTACTCTCTGAATCAAAGGTTCGCTACCCAGCGATTTAGAAACTTCTCTACACAATACTCATCACATCCAGCAAGCTTCGCCACTACTTCGACACGTGCCAAATCTCAGTTGTCACTGATTTCCCACTGGCTGATATTCTCCACAATCGGGATGCCACGGGACATATCTCCAAGTGAGCAGTGGAGCTAGGAGCTCTCTCTCCATTGACTTCAAGCCACGCACAACCATCAAGTCACAAGCACTAGTCGATTTTATGGCAGAATGGCTGGAAAACCAGATTCCAACTCCAGTCGACAGGCCAAAGCATTGGGTGATGTACTTCGACGGCTTCCTCAAGCTCGAAGGCGGTGGTGCTGGAGTACTCTTCATATCTCCAAAGGGGGAGCAAATCAAGTATGTTCTTCAAATCCTTTGGAAAGTGTCCAACAACGAGGCCGAGTACGAGGCACTCCTGCATGGGCTACGCCTGACGATCTCTCTCGGCATCAGGCAACTACTTGTCTACAACGACTCCTTATTGGTTGTTCAACAACTCAACAAGGAGTGGGATTGTAACAATGAAGCCATGGACGCATACGTAGCGGAAGTACGGAAGCTAGAAAGAAAATTCTCAGGGCTGGAGGTTGATCACGTGATCCGAGACAATAATGTTGGGGCAGACGTACTATCCAACCTAGGATCTACTTGTGCTCAAGTTCCAGCTAGCATATTTGTCCAAGAGCTGAAGCACCCGTCCATCAAGATTCCAACACAAGCAACCACCGATCCAGTTCCCCACGAACCAGATCGGGAGGTCATGATGCTGGGAGAAGATTGGAGGGAAACTTACATCAACTTCATCAAAGACCAGAGACTACCCGCAGGCGTGGATAAAAAGAGTGCAGCACCTGCTCGCATCATGAGGCATAGCAAGGGGTTAGTTTTGGTGGACGACAAGCTATACAAGCTCGGCGCACATTGGGGAGTTCTCATGAAGTGTGTCATGGGCGAAGAGGGTTACGGCATCCTTCGTGAAATCCATGATGGATTCTGTGGCAATCATGCAGCTTCAAAAACACTAGTCGGGAAGGCATACAGAGCGGGTTTCTACTGGTCTACAGCGGTGTCGAATGTTGAAGACTTAGTCCGTAGATGCCCCAACTGCCAGTTCTTCGAAAAGCAGTCACACGTCGAGGCTCACAATCTTATCACCATCCCACCATCCTTGTCGTTTGCTTGCTGGAGCCTCGACATGATTGGGCCTTTGACAACAACGCCAGGAGGATTCACTCATGTGTTGGTGGCCATCGACAAGTTTACAAAGTGGATCGAGTACAAGCCGATTACCAAGCTCTCACTAGATAGAGCAGTTGACTTCATCTGTGACATTCAACATCAGTTTGGCTTCCCCAACACTATCATCACCGATTTGGGCACCAAGTTCACATAAAACCAGTTCTAGGAATTCTATGACAACGTGGCAATCAAAGTCAAGTATGTGTCAGTTGCACACCCAAGGGCAAATGGCCAAGTCGAGAGGGCCAATGGCATGATTCTTGATGGTTTGAAGAAAAGACTCTACGATAAGAATAGCAAAAAAGGTGGCAAGTGGATCTACGAGTTTCCACATGTCATCTGGGGGCTACGGACTCAGCCATCCAAAGCCACAAGACATACACCCTTCTTTCTTGTTTATGGGTCAGAAGCAATCCTCCCAGCAGATATTATGTGGAAATCTCCACGAGTAGAAATGTATGATGAAGTCGAAGCTGACAAAGCAAGACAGCTTGAACTGGACTCAGCCGAAGAAGCAAGATGCAACGCCTTGTCCAGTCGGCTCGTTATCTGCAAGGAGTCAGATGCTACCACAAGTGCAATGTCCAGGAGAGGTCATTCAACATTGGTGATTTGGTCCTCTGTCGCATCCAAGATGAAATAGGGCTACATAAGCTTAACTCACGATGGGAAGGGCCCTTCAACGTTTTGAAGGTCACAAGGCCAGGGTCGTATCGACTACAGTACCCTGATGGCTAGGAGGTCCCAAACTCCTGGAATATAGAGCATTTACAGAAGTTCTATCCTTAGTACAACATGTACACAACCTGCCAGCTGCACGCCAGCATATTATTAATAAAGAGTTGTTATTACTCCAATACGACTACTTTCTATCTAGCTAAATTGTAAAACTTGGAGGCTTTATTAAAGCCACGAGTACTAACAATAAGCTACTACAGGAGGTCTACTCAGCGGCTGCCCCGCGAGATCTCACTATACGACTACTAAATAGCCCACGAGGCTAAGACATGAGTATTACTTGTGCACAAACTTATTCCAATAACAGCTACGACTACTTCTTTCATGTAAACAGTAGCGACAAAAGCGCTTTCTGAAAGGGTCACCAAGCCCATGCTTCCAGTTAGGCTACGAAAACTTGCCATGAGCAGTAAAGCGCCAAAAAAACTGAAGAGCCCATCAAGCCTATAAATTTGAATGAGTCAGAGCACCGCAAGATCGGGCATTATCTGACTAGTTTGAACAAATATCCGAACACCAAATTATCGACTATATTCAAAGGCATGGCACTTGGAGTAGCGTAACCCAAGCGTATCGATTCTATCTAAGACCTACAATCATCGATACTACTCTATATGGGCAGATTGTTCATGACATGTTCATTGGTTTCAATCTCGCTCCAAGCTCTCAACTATCTTCTGGGCCACTAGTTCGACTTCTTTTAGGTATTCTGTGAACCTCTCTTGAGAGCAGTCTGCAGCCATACCATCGGCTAGTGGCTCCAGATTGTCCTTCGACTAGAAAGACTTGAAGAGTCCAAGCACGTGCGCTACATAGGCCCTGGTGGTCTCGGAGATGAGCCAACAATATTTTGTGGGGCTTCTTGAAGTTGCTCCAGCAGAGTCCTATCGTCAACTACCCCTTTTTCTGGAGGATCCACCATGTCGATGACTACTTGCGCTGCTTTTTGAAGGTCCTCAAGTTGCTTCTGCTTGGCATCTTTTTCTTTGGCCATGTCTTTAATTTGTTGCATGCACTCAACGAACTGAGCATCAGTATCTTCAAGCTTTTTCACTGTGAGCTCCAGTTCATCAGCACAGCAATTCAGCAAATTCCTCACATCGTTCAACATTTCTTCCTCGTTCTTTATGATGCTGTTGAGTTCTGAGGACAAGCAACAAGAAGAAGCACTCGTGAGAGCTCACAAATGAACATTCATATACATCACAACAAGGTGAAGCATTCGATAGGTTGTTACCTCGATTAGTCCTAGCCAAGTCCTTGTTCTTCTTTGAAAGATTCTGGATCGCTTGCTTCAAGAGTCAGACTTCCTGGGTGCGCTCCTGCTTGAGGGTGTTGACCTCGTTCCTCAGATCAAGAATCTTGTGAATTTTTTCTTCAATCTGGCGATGCTTGGCCTGCAACTGGTGGGCTCCATCTTCAACTGCCATGAGTTTGTCTGATTTTATTCTGCAGCGATTAGCCAAAGTCTGTATGACAGGAAACAACAGTCATCAAATCAGTAACCAGTCAGCAGAAATAGATATTTTTAGTGCAAGATACTTACCATGGAAAATTTGTATAATTCTTTGAAAGTATTCTGAAACTCCACTAAAGCCATTGACGACATCATTGGGTCTTCAGTGAGGTCAGTCGGGATGGCATATTGCCACTTCGAGGGAGTCACCAGAATATACTCTGAGGAGGGACCCGTTGCGACCTATCACCTTACTACTTGTAAGCAGATGTGCAACAAGTAAAATAGTACTCGCAGGTGGAGGTGTTACAATGGGCTCACCTGCTAATACCTCCAGGGATGCATCCCGGACTTCAGGCTCTTCCTCGGTGGTCACCTTTGCTCCAGCTTCAAGCTTGCCAGCTTCGACGTCGGCAGGAGCTGAGGAGTCAGGCGGCACCAATGACTCGAGGGTAGCCTTGGCCACCGGCTCTACGACGACTTCCATGGCATTAGATGCTTTTTCTGACTCAGGGGCTGGAGTCACCATGGCATCGCCAGGCTGCTCCAAGCCTAGAGTAGAGGATGGCCTGCACATAAGAAACAACAATAAGAGTGCTTACAAGGAACCTACAACTATACAAGCGCAAAAGTACTCGGACACTTACAATATGGATTTCTTTACATGCAATTTCTTTTGTTTTACTGCCTTAGGTGCTGGAGCAGCATCTAAAGCACTTGGCGGCGCTGACTTGCCAGTCGCAGGCGGAGTTTGCCCTAGCAACGCAATCGCGACGGTCACCATTGACTATGTGCCAGCCATTGGCAGTGATTGCCCCGGCATGGCTCTAGCAGTACCTGTTCACGGGTCCACTGTGATGGATGGTACATCTTGCGCCTTCACAGTATCATCCCTGGCTGTTTCCTCAACCAATCTCTTGGCATGCTTTGGGTTCGGGGAGCTAAGATTGAAGAACCAAGAAAAAGGAGAGAATTCAATCAAGACCATTAACAGCAGGCAACAAAAAGCACTCGCTAGACCAAGCAAGGCACATACCTAGGTGTTTCATCTTCATCACCACCTGATACAATGCTAGCCTTGCGCTTTCGAGTGATGGCCCTCGGCCCCTTCGGGTGACTGGGCAAAGAGTCACCACCAGGAGAGCTCTAGTCCTCCTAGGAGGCCTTTGCTTTTTTTGCCCTTCATCACATCCACCAAGGTGCAGTCGTCATCGATGCCCTCATCGTCCACTGAATCAACAGTGGGTCGAGACGGCATCAAGTGGCTTGAACGTTCAATGTCCGGCATCGGAGGCATACTCCTATATACATTTATATCATCTTGCAACAGGATTTCAAGATATGTCAGTACCAAATTAAAATAAAGGATACTAGAAGTACTCGACATAAAGACACGACTACTTACTCCTACCTGTTTTGAAGGTTTCTTCACCGAATAAAGGGTCAGCACATATGGCACGATATCAGCACCCCATGAACACTCGGCTTACTCACAGCACAGCTTCGCCTTTATTAATAGCGTCCGCAAAAAATCGAGATGGGTCTGAGTTGCCAAGGTACTCGAAGCCAAATCGGGAGCGTTTTTGCAATGGCTGGATCCGCCTGCCAAGCCACGTGTGCATCACCGATGCACCAGTGACTCCTGCCTCCTTGTGCTCCCTGATCTTGCCGAGAAGCTCTTCGATCTGGCTTATGTCTCGACAAGCCATGGTCCACTCACCTCTAATCCTGAGTGCTCCAGCGGTCCTCTCGGGAAGCGAGGGTTTATGGTTCCCAACATAGAGCCATCGCTCCCTCCGGCCTGACAGACTAGTCAGAAAATTTGTAGGGGATGAACTTCTTTTCCATTCCTTGCCCCAGTTGGAGTTCAGCTGTGACACCCTAGGTGTCTAAAAGGGCTAAACAAAGATCCATAGCATGAAATCAGGCATAAAAAACAAGAAAAGTATAAAACAACCTATCAAAATCTACCTTTCAAGCAAATGAATATGTGTATATGTATATATGCATATACATATGAACCCTTGCAAACAAACCCTTGTAACTTTCAAAGTTGATCACAAATGACCCTAAATATTTAATGGCACATCTGTCATAACAAGAGCAACAAAAGTCTAGTTGAAGTCAAGGGCTAAAAGTGCAAAAATTCACATGAAATGACATGTCATTTAAATACTAGTTTTTGAAAAATCAAAATAACTTTTTATACATTGCTCAAATGAACACAGTCATAAAAGAGAAAACGTATATCTTGAAATGTTGAGAAAAATTGGTATTCAAATGTTTTTGATTTGACATTGGGAAGAATGAGTTTTAGCTCTTTTTTCACCCAGGCCCCCACTATTTTTGCTTCTCGCGCATAAGTCCCATCACCTTCTCCCTCCTCTCTCCTCCCACTGCTCTGTCCCATCGCCGGCAGGCAAGCTGGCCGGCACACCCAAGCGCAGCTGAGGCTGCCCGGCCAAGTGGGCTGCCAGCACCCGCTGGCCCACAAAATCTCGCACTCCCCCTAAGGAAGCCTCCACACGGCAGCTTTCTTCTACCGCGGGCGCTGCTAGCGCCACGGCGAGCCCCGCTGGCGCCAGTGGGGCAGCTGCACCCCCGGTTTTGCCCCCTGGTCGGGCCTTCCCCAGGGGCTCATGCCCAAGCCGCCTTCCTCCCTCTTGCGCCTATAAAAGCCCCACCAGAGGCTCCTCAGCTCGCCGCCTCAACACCAAGTCCGGCGAGCATTCACTCGCACGTGGACACACCACTCCACCCCCACATTGCCAAACCAACCCTCCCATCACCTTCTTCGCCTCACACCAAAGCTGCACGGCCGGTCCCCGCGCCCTCTTCCTCACCGAAGCGCCGCTACCATCACCCGCACCCGCCACCGGCTCTGTGCCACCGCCGGCAAGCCACCGTGGTCCACCACTTCCCCATCCAAGGCCTCAAACAGCTGCGGTTTGTTCCCCTCTTGCCTCTCCCACCTTCACCCCTCACCGCCGGTGACCCTAGTCGCCGGAATTTGGCCGGCAGTCGCCGTTCCCCTACACAAAGGATCCTTTTTCTTTTATTTCAATCTTTCCGAGAAGATTTCTGTAAAATCTCAGGAACTCATTTGTAAACCTGAAACTAGAACTTTGAAAACCAATCTATTAACTTTGAAAATGCAAAACAACTCACAGAAAAATCCTAAAATACAAACTAAGATGTTCTAGACTCCTGAGATTAAGATCTACAACTTTGTAAAAGGATCTTGGACTGTTTCCACATAGTTTTAGCTGTAGATTTAAATCAAGTTTAAGAGTCCTTCAGTTGTTCCAAGAGTTTCAGGAAAGAACTGCTCATGAGTTTTTGATGGTAGATTCAGTGCTAAGAGTATAGTGTTTCATAAAAAATTCATGCACTGAATCCAAGCATAGCTAAATGTTTCGAGTACATTTTGTTATATGCTAGATCCTTTTAAAACTAAAATGTTAGCCTCTGTTTCTTGCATAGGGAAAATCTACAAAATTTGCAGTAGCCTACTAAAGCAAGTAAGTTTGTTCAGTAAAAAGTTGAGCACTAGTTCTTGCATGGGTTGTTCTGTACAAATAGATCTTGATCCTAGCAGTAGCCGTTTAATATATTTTTCATGATTAACCTGTTGAATAAAAATGCCTAAAATTTTTACAGTGAGTTTTTACTTAAGTAACGAGCTCTGCATAAAAATCTCAATCCCAGAAACTATCTCTACAAGTAGTTTTTTTTAACCCATACTTACTGTTAAAAATGGTCGGACAACATGACAAAACCACTTGCTTACTTAATGAAGTTAGTTAATCGAGATAAGTACTCGATAAATAACTGCCCAGGGAAAAGATAATGAAGTGCTCAACTACTTCACTTCAGTTTTGTTGAATGACAACTTTATAGTGCAATAATTATTATCTTGTACCATTAAAACCACTCATACATGTGCATTCGTATAGAATCAACTACTCTCGCCAGTCGAACCTATGATCTGGTGCCCGAGTCCGAAAGTGAGTAGCGCAAAGCTCAAGTTAATCTAACTGAAGTTTCTGAAGACCTGAACCAAAGTTCGGAAGAACCCCCGACTAGTTTTGCCCAAGAAGGCAAGCCCCGGTGCATAATCCTAGTATTTCAATTTATGCAACTACGGTTCATTTTTACCTGTGCATTTAAGTTCATAGGAGTTGATTGGAACCCTAGTTGCATGATCCTAGGCATCTATGTATTGAATACTAGAACTAGGAGTTCGAGTAGATGCTCTGCTAATAGGTTCGGTAAAAGTCTTGTGGTTTCCTGCCACTCACGAGAACTATAGGAGTTCAATGATTTACCACATACTGCAACTATAAGGACGACGGGCGGGGCTGTGGTACGATGCTCATGGTTGAGGCCCCGTCTGAGTAGAGAAAACTGCTAAGGATGCAGTGTGTGGTAGTGGTGGTTAAGGATTTGAACGTACTAATCACATGTCGAAAATATGGTACTCGATAAGCTTAAGTACCTGATTGGCCCGGCAAGTGGACTTTACTTTTACCCTACTTGAACGAAGTTCAGATGGGTATACACATGCGAGTGCAGAGCGTGGCTCCATAGTCGGGGAGGGTGACCCTCATCCACAACCCGGAAAGAAAGGGGAAAAGTTGCTTGGGGTGACCCTTCGGTACTCCAGGCGTGTGTGATAGGTTTGCCTTGCAAGGTTAAGAAATTCGATTCGAATCGTCCGTTTCTCGCGGTGATTGAGACTGCTTAATACTTCTGCCACATAGAGTAACAAGAGGAACTATGGCTATGATGAAACTTGTCGGATGATTAAATATTTTCCCACCATGTTTGCTCAGAGATAGATGCTCACTTGGAATGGTTAAATGAACTAGAATATTGAAAGCTAAAATATGAAATTAAGAACTTACTCTTTGTTGCTTTTCAGCAAAAACAAAACCTAGAGCCTTAGAGCCATGCATGCTTAGGATTCGGTATTTACATACCACCAGTCGGGTAAGCCTTGCTGAGTATTAGTATACTCAGCCTTGCTTGTGGCAATGTTTTCAGGTGTGTCTTTTGAAGATATGATAGCTGGTTTGACTTGGCCGTGTACCTTGCCGCCTGGTTGGATCATGGAGTGGGATCCATCCCCGGCCAACAATGACTCTGCCGAATGATGCCACATATGGGCTTCATCGTGGTATCCGAATCGACGATAGATGATCGTGTTTTCTTTCCACTGCTGTTAAACTCTACATAAAGTTTTTATGTTGAACTCTAAAGTGCTTGTTTTAAGAACTCGGCTTGTAATAAATAATGGTCAGACTTGTGAGGTAAAAGTTGAGGAATGTTGTAATCTCTGGACTTTCCTTCGTGCGAGTTAAGTGTACGCTTTGTTTCGATCGAAATAATCAGTGGTCGCATCGGGAGTTACCCGACAGACTGTCGGATTACTCCGTTTGAAGTGCATGGTAGCCGTTTCGCCTTTATGGATGATGGTTAGTGCACTTGAGCCAGATTAATTCGGGCGGTTCTGCCACACCGGGTATCAGAGCGAAAAGTGTACACCAGAGTATGCAACAAACCTTAATAATAAGTTTTATAAAACTTGACCACAAAACTCATATTTGAAAAATGCGTTGGACTCCTTAAGGATTATATCTAGCTCGTAAAGCCCTATGGGAATTTGGGAATATAACTAGGTGGCAATGTAAATTAGAATTTATATATCTATGTGAGTTTTCTGCAGGTACACTAACCGTGAGTACGATAGGGTAAGAACGAAGAGAGATCGGCTAGCTATTATAGGGAGAGATGTACTAAATTAAGCCATTGAATTAACTCCGTAAGGCCAAGTTAATGGCAACTGTGAAGTTGTGAGGACGGAAAGGTTGTGCATACTGCATATCTTTAAATTCGAATAAATTGAGTTATGGTTGAACTGGACAAAATTCACCCCCAAAATAGCTAAATCACTAACCAAAGTTCATCTAGGTTCCTGTTGTTTTCTGTCCAATCTAGGGAAATCAATTTATTAACCATAACAAATGACCTTATCTACAGGAGTTCAACAAGTTGTTGTAAATTGAGTAAATAAGCTACCGTTAAAATTTGGTAATTTTTGGCCAGATAGATTTTTCGTAGATTTACAAAACATTAGCCCTCTGTTTCCTGGAATTTTAGACTGGACAATAAGTTAGAAATGTAAGGATATAGTTATTTTAGAGTCTGATCTAGCTTTGGGGTTGACCAGCAAAGTTGTGCACAATCACCTTAGGTATGCTCTGGTAAAAATTTGAGAATTTTTGCACATCACCTGCAGAAGTTATGCTCAGCTTAGTGCATTGTCGAGAATCTGTTTATTAGATTGAGCATAAGTTTTCGTTATCTCTCCCTTTAATCTTTTGAATCAGATGGATGATCTGGTTCTCGTGGTAGTGGACAAGGAAGGATATGCGCACTCAACGTGCCTGCACTGGGAGGGCTTGCCCTCCATCTTGTGGGGCGTGTTGAGCGCCGCTGGGTACCCGAATCCGCCTCTTTATGTGGGGCAAGAGTTCATGGAGACGGGTGGCTCGCCATCAAGACCTCACTCAACCCCGCGTGGCTCGCCATCGAGACCGAGGTTGTCTGTAACACCCTAGGTGTTTAAAATCCTAAGCAAGAAAATCTAAACATAACATCATGCATAATAACCCAGAATCATTGAAACAATGCATCTAATTATGTGTGTGCATATGCATGTGTATGAATGTGTATGTGCATGTGTATGTATGTGTGTATGTGAGGTTTTTCCTTTTTTGTTTATAATCTTTTCATGCTCCACATTTTATGAAAAATGTAGTATGAAAACACACTCCTATTTTAGTACCTTACAGAGTGTACTTCAAACACCATTAGCAAAAAAAAATTTAACACAAGAAATAACTAGTAATTAAAATCCTAGTAGTTCTGAATTTAAAATAACTTTTAAACTGTGGCTCAAATGAACTTTGGGCTAAAACAGAAGTTGTAGATTTTAAAATTCCTACAACTTTCGTGTTTAGAGTTTTTCAAGTTTCCATTTGAAATTTTAAGAAGATTTAAATTGAATCCCGGCCCTTTCTCTCTCTCTCTTCTCTCCCCTCCCCTGCTTTGCTCCAGCCGGCAGAGAAGCGCCGCCACGTGGCAGGGCATCCCTGCGCCGGCGAGCCGCGCCAAAGCGTGACCCCCAACGGGCCCTGACAAGCCACCGACCGAGCCTACTGCCGGCGATTTGCCGCGCCCCGTATCCTGCTCCAGCCAGCTCGCACGCGCCACGCAGCCGTCGATTCCCGACGGCCGAGCCACGACGCACCGGCGACGCCGCGACCTTGTCCCGGCTGCGTCTCCCTCCGTTGTGACGCGCCCAGCTCCTCCTCCTCCCCCTGTGCCCCTATAAAAGGGATGCACTGAGCCCCTGCTCACACGCGCCCGACAAGTTCTTTCGACCAACAGGTTTCTTTCGACCTCCTCGTGCTCCCCCACCCCTTTCCCCTCGCCGCCGACAAGTTCCCTCGCCGGATTTTGCTCGGGAACAGCCCAGCCCCATCCAGGGACTACATTGCAATCGCCAAGTTCTTGTTAGGGTCCTTTCTGCTAGATCCAGGGACCTATCTGCGTGAACCCGTGTTCATTTTGTTTCAAGAGGCTGTCACTTGTAAAATCAATTTAAAATCATAGAAAAATCAAAAAAATGAAAACTAAAATTTGTTGTGACCCTCTTGATGAACCCGACTACTTTTGCATAGATGGATGACTAGTTACAAACAAAAACTGGATATAAAATAAATCTTGTTTTAAATAGCCCATACATGTATCTCTTGACCTAGGACAGTACTCGAGGGGGGTGGCCCTGATCCACAACCCAGGAAGAAAGGGGAAAAGTAGCACGTGTGACTCTGTGAGTAACCACATGATGTGTGTTTAGGTTTCCCCTTGCAAGGTTAAGAAATTCAATTCGAATCAATCCGTTTCTCGCGGCCATTGAGACTGCTTAACCCTTTTACCATATAGAGTAAGAAGGGGAACAATGATGATGTTTAATCTGGTTGGATGCTCAATTAATTATTTTCCACCATGCGTGATTTGGATATTGCTTACCTAGAATGGTTAATCAACTAGAACTTGATGCTAAAACTTGAAAGCAAGGACTCACTCTTAGATTCTTTTTGGCAAAAATAACCCTCAGCCAAAAGACTTGCATGTATAGGGGTCGACTAAATATATACTACTAGTCGGGTAAGCCTTGCTGAGTATTAGTATACTCAGCCTTGCTTGTGGCTTTGTTTTCAGGTGAGACCTTTGAGGACATAGTTGCTAGTTTGACTTGGCTGTGTACTCTTCCTTCTGGTTGGTCGGTGGAAAGGGATGCGTCCCCGGTCAACGGTGATAGCGCTGAAGTATGTCATGTACGTGCTTCATCGTGATATCTTGTATCGTCGTTAGAACTATCGTTTATTTTTTGCTGCACTATTAAATTCTGAAAGTTCTTGTTTATGCATGAATTCGAACTTGGTTTGTAATAATAATTCATGTTGAACTCTATGATGTAAAATTTGTGGATTGTTGTATTCTCTGGGCTCACCTTCGTGTGGGTTGTATGTATGCATTGTTTCAATCGAAATTCCAGTGGTTGCATCGGGATGTTACCCGACAGACTGTCGTTTTACTCCATTTTAAGTGTGTGTTAGCCAGAATTGCCTCTATGGTGATGGTTAGTGCACTTAAGTCGGATTAATTCGGGCGGTTCTGCCACAACTGGTATTAGAGCCGAAATGCATACACCAGAGAGTATAACAAGCCTTAAAAACTTGTTTTCTTAAAACTTGACAACATTGCATTTGCAAAAATGCGTTGGTTCGTTAAGGATGACGCCTAGTTCATAAAGCCCTAGGGGATTATGGGAAGTAACTAGGTGGCTATCTTAACTATATTATATATAACTGACTTCCAGCATATTACTTTCTGTCAAAACTTACTTATGTGCACAACGGACCATTAATTTCTGTAACGATGCACTCATTGCTAAGGTAGAAGGTAAGGATCCACAGTCAACTGAGAGAGCTTGACCCTCACGTCAGTGACGCGAACCGAACGCTGCCCTCAAGCAGTGGCTTACTTGAGGTGCTGCCAATATACCAACCACTCGTTGATTATATTGGGAGTAAAATATGTTGCACGTATGGTGGCTTCGATGTACAAACCTCCCGTAAGGCGATTTATACGGGAAGTGAATACATTATCACGGTAACATATGAAGCACTGTCCATGCAGTGTCGAACGCATGGATGCCGCTGCTATACTGAGCGGTAATGTATGGGGACGCTTTCGTGAGTGTTGGCTGAATCTTCTGCAGGCTCACTAACCGCGATTACGTAAGCTAAGAACGGTTAGAAAAATTTGACTAGTTAATATTAGGAGAGACGTATTATCTACGCCACCGAAATTAACCACGTAAGACCAAAGCTATTTGGCAATTATTTTCCTTTGTGAGGACGAATAGGACATGCATGCATCATGATCATACATGAAAATTGAATGAAACATTATCCTGGGTTGTTTATAAGGGAGTAAGTTGCACTAGAGCACGTTTGAGCACTCACTTAAGGGCTATCTAGAAATCTGTCATTTTGTGCCATATCTAGATAGAGGAATTAATTAGGCTTAGGAAATGACCTTATCTGAAGAGAAGCTCAACAGGGAAGTTGCTTCAAATTTCCCCCCCTTTCAGCCGCTAAATTTTGAGAATTTTTGGACTAGTACTCAGTGGGCAACACTAGAAACTTCCACACCTCAGTCTTTCTAACAGTTTTGAGCACTTCTGTCACCTAAATTTTTTGACCCTCTTAGAGAAGTCTTTTGCAGAAGTGTTCAACTTCAAACTTGTTGCAAACCTACTCAATCAGCTACTGTTCAAATTTGGAAAGTTTTGGTTGAGTAGATTTTCCCTGGTGATCAAAATACTAGCTCTTTGTCCACTGAAAAACAGCCAAAACAGAGAAGCAGTTGAAGATGTAGACGAAAGGGTGGAAGATGAAGTCATAGTAGTCGGAGTTGTAACTGAAGTAGTCAGAGATGGAGTCATAGTTTTCAAAGGTATAGTTGAAGCAGTTAGAGATGCAATCGTAGCAGTCAAAGATGCAGTGTAGCTGAAGATAAAGTTGAAGCAGGCGGAGATATTGTCAAAGCAGTCGGAGATGTAGTCGACGTAGTCGTTGATGTAGTAAAGCAGGCGGAGATGTTGTCAGAGCAGTTGGAGATGTAGTCGATGTAGTCGTTGATGTAGTAAAGCAGTCGGAGATGTAGTCAAAGAAGCCGTAGTAGCAGTCGATGCAGTCGGAGATGCAGACGAAGCAGACGGAGATGTAGTCAAAGGATTAGGAGATGTAGTCAATGTAGACGGCAATGTAGTCAAAGCAGTGATAGATGTAGACGAAGCAGTAGGAGATGTAGTACGAGTAGTCGGAGATGTAGTCGAAGTAATCGATGATGTAGCCGCAGCAGTCGGACAAGTAGTCGTGGTAGTCGGAAATATAGTTGAAGTAGTTGAGATGTAGTCGTGGTAGGCGGAGGTTAGTTGAAGCAGTCGGGGATGTAGTCTTACTAGTCGGAAATGTAATCGATGTAGTCGTTGATGTAGTGAAGCAGTTGGATATTTAGTCAAAGAAGTCGTATAGTAGTCGATGTAGTCGGTGATGTAGCCAAAGTAGTCGATGATGTAATCGTAGTAGTCGGGAATGTAGTCGGAGTAGTCGCAGATGTAGTAGTGGGAGGTGTAGTTGAATACCAAAGTTGTAGGCCACTAAATTTCTTAGTCACTACCAAAATTTGAAAGGACTTGGATGAATAGACCGGGAGTTATGAATTTTCTTGCAACCAGCAGTATTCTGTCCACAGATTATCTGTGAATCCTTGAGTTCTAAATCTTTCGCACTTAGGACACTCAGCCTTCGTGGTATTGTGGATTCACGAATTTATCAAATATTTGCACATTGTAGATGGTTCAAGGGACCCACAACACCCCGAGCGGTTTTGGTGCTATTGGTAGTAGACAACCGCACCAGCCGCCACCACCGCCCAACATGGCAGAATTAATGGCCGACAAGATCGAGTTGCTCCGCCAGCTTGTTCAAGGGCAGCAAGCATTTCATCAATTCTTGCAGCAGCAGCACCATCAACGAGGTGGCCGCAATATCCACCAACCTTAGGTTGCGGGCTATCAAGAGCTCAATGAGGAAATAAAGGAGACAAGGGATGTTTACTCGGACTCCCTAATGCCACTATCACGACTTCCGATGGAACTTAAGGATCCCCAAATAAAGTGTCGAACTTTGAAACATGACACCTGCAATGTAGACTTAAGTGGATGGGAAATTACATGCACGGAATTCATTCCACGTGGTAGAAGGCAAACCAGCAGTACTACTAATGCCAACACAGTCATAAGAGCAAGAACTCGCTCGCCTATCCGGGAAAAGATGGACCATGCCAGATGCACCACACCCAAGAAAAGCTCAGTAGGTATGCCAGTAATGACATCCTTAGGTAACAAAAAGCCTGGTCGTCCGAGTAACGCAAATCATTGCTTTAATTGTGGGAGTTCTAGCCACTTTGCACGAGGATGCCCCCAGCCTAGGCAGCCAAATCAGGGGCAAGGTTCTAGCCAAAACAATAAGAACAAGAACAAAAGACAGATTGATCAGGTTAGGCAAGGAAGGATCAATTTCACCACACTTGCCGAGTTTCCCGAGGGTGCACCAGTGATGTCGAGTACATTCTCTATCCACAACAAGCTTGCAGTTATATTATTTGATTCTGGTGCATCCCATAGTTTTATTAGTGCAAAATTTGGTGCAAAAGTGGGCTTGGATTTTTGCCACACAAAAGGGTCATGCATGATATCAACACCGGGTGGTAAAATTGCTTCCAACCAAATCATAAGGAACGTACCGATCAAGTTGGGTAGTAAAACTATCAAAACCGACCTTATCCTTTTAGCACTTGAAGGCATCGACATTATTTTAGGAATGGACTGGATGGCTCAGCACGGGGTTATATTAGATATTTCTTCCCGCGCCGTGGAAATAAACTCACCCAGTCACGGAGCCACTACTCTTTAACTAACTTCCCGGGAATGCATAAATTCCTGTGCTTTCACGATGGAAGGAGTCAAACCAGAAGATATTCTAGTGGTGTGCGAGTACGCCGATGTTTTTCCGGATGACTTGCCAGGAATGCCACCAGATAGGGACATTGAGTTCATTATCGATTTGCAGCCAGGCACTGCACCTATTTCAAAAAGACCCTATAGAATGCCACCCAAGGAGTTGGCCGAATTGAAACTACAACTGCAGGAACTTTTAGATAAAGCTTCATTCGTCCTAGTGCATCACCTTGGGGTTGCCCAGCTCTATTTGTGAAGAAGAAGGATGATAGTTTGCGGTTGTGTGTGGACTACCGACCTCTCAATGCGGTGACAATCAAAAATAAATATCCACTTCCCCGCATTGATGTTCTCTTCGATCAATTAGTGGGAGCTAGAGTCTTCTCAAAAATTGATCTTCGCTCTGGCTATCATCAAATCAAGATTCATCCATGTGATATCTCTAAGACTGCCTTTTCCACACGATACGGGCTATATGAGTATCCGGTCATGTCTTTCGGGCTCACAAATGCTCCTGCCTACTTGACAAGTTCATTGTGGTTTTTATTGATGACATCCTTATTTATTCCAAGAATGAGGAAGATCATGCTAAGCACCTGCACATTGTTCTCCAGCGTCTTAGAGACCATCAGCTCTATACTATGTTTTCCAAGTGTGAATTCTGGCTGGATAGTGTAAAATTTTTGGGCCACACTATTTCCAGCGAAGGCATAGCCGTTGATCCTAGCAAAGTACCAGAGGTGATGGATTGAAAACCTCCCACCTCCGTCCACCAGATTCGCAGTTTTCTTGGTTTAGCTAGTTATTATCGCCGCTTTATTCCGAACTTCTCCAGGATTGCTAAGCCTATGACTGAACTATTGAAGAAAGGGGTAAAGTTTGTGTGGAGCGAGAAATGTGAAAAAAGCTTTCCACACTCTTCGGGAACACCTGACTAGAGCCCCGGTCTTAGCTCAACCCGATAACACCAAGCCATTCAATGTTTATTGTGACGCATCCGGCACTGGTCTTGGTGGTGTGCTTATGCAAGACAATCGAGTCATTGCCTATGCTTCACGAGCTCTTCGACCTCATGAGCAAAATTATCCAACACATGATCTCGAGCTACAAGCTGTCATTCATGCTCTAAAGATATGGAGACACTATCTTATGGGCACTCAGTGCAATATCTACATCGATCATAAAAGTCTCAAATATATCTTCACCCAAGCCGATCTGAATATGAGACAAAGGAGATGGTTGGAATTGATCAAAGATTATGACCTTGAGGTGCACTATCACCCAGGAAAGGCTAATGTAGTCGTAGATGCGCTAAACCGCAAGGCTCATTGCAATTGCTTGTCAGCAGAATTCTATAATGGAACGTTATGTCATGAGATGAGGAAACTCAATTTGGAAATGATTCCCCAAGGCACTTTAAATCATATCTCTATTGAACCCACCCTTCATAATCAAATCATCATGGCACAATTACATGATGAAGGTGTTAAAATCATCAAGAAAAAACTCTCTCAAGGAGAGAAGAAATATAAATGTTTTTGCCAAGACAAGAATGGAGTTCTATGGTTTGAATCTCGCATAGTGGTTCCAAAGAATCCTAAGCTCCGAAAACAAATTTTTAACGAGGCGCATCTTTCCAAGTTCTCTATTCACCCGGGTAATAACAAAATATATCAAGATCTTAGGCAAAACTTTTGGTGGACTAGAATAAAAAGGAGAATTTCTAAGTATGTCTCGGAATGTGACACATGTTAGAGGGTTAAAGCAGCCACTTGAAAGTAGCGGTACACTTCAACCCTTGCCTATACCATCATGGAAATGGGAAGACATAAGTATGGATTTCATTGTTGGATTGCCCAACACCTCCCAAAAATACAATTTCATATGGGTTATTGTGGATAGACTCACGAAAATGGCACATTTTATTCCGGTGCACACTACCTTCACTGCCAAGAAATATGCCGAGATTTACCTCGATCGCATAGTTTGCTTACATGGAGTATCCAAGACGATTATTTCAGATCGTGGTGCTCAATTCGTAGCACGTTTTTGGGAACACTTACAAGCTTCTATTGGCACCAAACTGATTTGAAGCTCAGCTTACCGTCCTCAAACGGATGGGCAAACCGAGAGAGTAAATCAAATACTTGAAGACATGCTTAGAGCTTGTGTCATCCATTATGACAAAAGTTGGGACAAATGCTTACCTTTAGCAGAGTTCTCATACAACAATAGCTATCAAGCAAGTTTGAAAATGGCACTGTTTGAGGCCTTGTATGGCCGAAGGTGTCGAACTCCTTTGAGTTGGTCCCAAACCGGGGAACGTAAAATATTTGGACCAGACTTGGTAATCGAGGCAGAAGAAAAAGTAAGAGTAATACAAGAGAATCTAAGAGTTGCACAGTCTAGGCAAAAGAGCTATTTTGATAAAAGGAGAAAGTCTTTGCAATTTTAAGTTGGTGACCATGTCTACCTTCGGGTTTCACCAACCAAGGGTGTGCAAAGGTTTGGAGTGAGAGGGAAGTTAGCTCCCCGATATGTTGGTCCTTATGAAATCACCGAAATTTGCGAACCCGTGGCCTATAGAGTGCGACTACCCCCTCCGCTTGCAGCCATCCATGATATCTTTCATGTCTCCAAACTCAAGAAGTGTATTCGAGTTCCAACGGAAATTGTTGAACACAAGGAAATATTGGTAGAACCGGACCTCTCTTATGTTGAATATCCGATCAAAGTTCTTGATCAAAAGGAAAGGGTCACTAGAAGAATAGTGGTTAAAATGTATAAAATCCAATGGAGCCATCACATTGAAGAGGAAGCCACATAGGAAACTGGAAGCTGTCTAAATCAAAATTTCCGCGATTTTCTAAATTCGCCCAAAGGTACACACACTTTCCACACTAGGCGTACTTATCTGAATCTCGGGACGAGATTCTTTTTAAGGGGGGAAGACTGTAACACCCTAAGTGTTTAAAATCCTAAGCAAGAAAATCTAAACATAGCATCATGCATAATAATCCATAATCATTGAAACAATGCATCTAATTATGTGTGTGCATATGCATGTGTATGAATGTGTATGTGATGTGTATGTATGTGTGTATGTGAGGTTTTTCCTTTTTTGTTTATAATCTTTTCATGCTCCACATTTCATGACAAATGTAGTATAAAAACACACTCCTAGTTTAGTACCTTACAGAGTGTACTTCAAACACCACTAGCAAAATTAAAAATTTAACACTAGAAATAACTAGTAATTCAAATCCTAGTAGTCCTGAATTTAAAATAACTTTTAAATCGTGGCTCAAATGAACTTTAGACTAAAATAGAAGTTGTAGATTTTAAAATTCCCTACAACTTTCATGTTTGGAGTTTTTCAAGTTTTCATTTGAAATTTTGAGAAAATTTAAATTGAATCCCTGCCTTTTCTCTTCTCTCTCTCTCTCTTCTCTCCCCTCCCCTGCTCTGCTCCAGCCGGCAGAGAAGCGCCGCCACGCGGCAGAGCATCCCTGCGCCGGCAAGCCGCGCCGAGGCGCGACCCCCAACAGGCCCCGACTAGCCACCGACCGAGTCTGCTGCCGGCGATTTGCGGCGCCCCGTATCCCACCCGAACCAGCTCGCACGCGCCACACGGCCGAGCCACGACGCACCGGCAACGCTGCGCCCTTGCCGCGACCTTGTCCCGGCTGCGCCTCCCTCCATTGTGTCATGCCCAGCTCCTCCTCCTCCCCCTGTGCGCCTATAAAAGGGCTGCACTGAGCCCCTGCTCACACGCGCCCGAGAACCACCACCACCCCGCCGTTAACGCCGCCACTCGACCTCGTCGTCGAGCCCCACTTTCCGCTCCTCCTCCGCCCAAGCCGAGGCTCTAAACGGGTCGTCCTCGACCCGCTGGTACCCCACAACTTCCCCACGCCGCCCTCTATCGCCGGACCACTGCCGCCCATCGTCCGCACCTCGGCGGAGCTCCTGCTCACCGCCGGCAGTCCAACTCCGGCCACCCCATCCCCAACCAAGCACACCAACAGGTTTCTTTCGACCTCCTTGTGCTCCCCCACCCTTTTCCCCTAAGCCGCAGACTAGTTCCCTCACCGGATTTTGGCCGGGAACAGCCCAGCCCCGCCCAGGGACTACATTTCAATCGCCATGTTCTTGTTAGGGTCCTTTCTGCTAGATCAGGGACCTATCTGAACCCGAGTACTTTTTGTTTCAAGAGGCTGTCACTTGTAAAATCAATTTAAAATCATAGAAAAATCAGAAAAATGCAAACTAAAATTTGTTGTGACCCTCTTGATGAACCCGATTACTTTTGCACAGATGGATGACTAGTTACAAACTAAAACTTGATCTAAAATAAATCTTGTTTTAAATAGCCCATACATGTATCTCTTGACCTAGGATACTACTGTGAATGATTTTTGAATTGTAAGCTAGTCTCTACATGTTAAGACTTGTGTAACAATTTCAAGGCCAGAACATGTCTTTACGTGTAGTTTTTGTGAGATCTTGTTTGATGTGCTATTTTGCTAGAGTTGTTTGTTCATGCTGTTTTACAGATATTTTAGGGTTGAAACTTTTATAGTAGAGTATCTTTGATGCATAAAAGCTATGGACAAAGTTTGGAACCTTTGACTTTTATCTAACTTGCTCATATGTTTTTAGTTAAGAAAAACTACATTAAATTAAAGTAACTAGTTCTGGTGCATAGAAAAATATGAAATTTTAACCATAGACAACCTTTGAATAGATTATCATGTTGGAAAAGTTTGAAACATAGAAACTTTGTGGAACTACCTGTAGGAATAAATCTTGATTAATATAGATGTATCTTGACTTAGTTTCTATGCTCTATATCTTGCACACTAAAACCAGAAAAGTTTACAGTAGACTCAACATAAGTTTAGGAGTACTCAGTAAAATGTTGAGCACCAGTTTTTTCATGGTTTGTTCTGTACAAAAAGATCTTGACCCTAGCAGTAGTTGTTTAATGTATTTTACATGATAAATCTGCTGAATGAAAATGGCTGGAAATTTTACAGTGAATTTGTACTTAAGTAATGTGCTCTGCATAAAAATCTCAACCCCAGAAACAGTCTCTACAAGTAGTTTTGTTTAATCCATGCTTACTTTTGAAAAATGGTTGTTTATGGGAGGACAAAACCAATCACTTACTTAATGAAGTTAGTTAATCAGATAATACTCGATAAATGACTGCCCAAGGAAAAGAAAATGAAGTGCTTTACAACTTCACTTGAGTTTTGTTGAATTACGGCTTTATAGAGAAATAATTTATTTATCTTGTACCATTAAAACCACTCATACATATGCATTCATATAGAATCGACGACTCTCGCCGATGGAACCTATGAGCTGGTGCCAGAGTCCGAGAGTGAGCAGCGCGAAGCTCAAGTTAATCTAACTGAAGTTGCTGAAGACCCGAACCAAAGTTCGGAAGAGCCCACGGCTAGTTTTGCTCAGGAAGGCAGGCCCCGGAGCATAACCCCTACTTTTAAACTTATGCAACTTTTATTTATATATATGATATTGTGCATTAAGTTTGTAGGAGTTGATTGAAACCTTAGTTGCATGATCCTAGTACCTATGCTATGAACACTAGTCTGTGTCGGTCGCTAGATTGCCATGCCAATAGAATTCCGGTAAAAGTCGAGTGATTTCCTGTCACTCGCGAGATATAGGAGTTGCTTGTTTTACCTATGTTGGAATCATAAGGTCGACGGATGGGGCTGTGTTACGATATTCCTATTGATGCTTGCGGCCCCATCTGTTTAGCGAAAATGCTAAGGTCGTGGTGTGTGGTAGTGGTGGTTAAGTTTTTGAACGTACTAACCACATGCCGAGAATATGGTAATTGGAAAGCTTAAGTACCTGATCGGAGCGGCGAGTGGACAATATCCTCACCCTCTTGACTTCGTTCCCATGGGCACATGGTGAGTGCAAGAGCAGCCACGGCCCGGCTTCGTTCCGTGGTTCGTGGACCTCTGTACTCGAGGGGGGTGGCCCTGATCCACAACCCAGGAAGAAAGGGGAAAAGTTGCACGTGTCACTCTGTGAGTAACCATGTGACGTGTGTTTAGGTTTCCCCTTGCAAAGTTAAGAAATTCGATTCGAATCGTCCGTTTCTCGCGGCTTTTGAGACTGCTTAACCCTTTTACCACATAGAGCAAGAAGATAAATAATGATGATGATTAATCTGGTTGGATGCTCAATTAATTATTTCCAACCATACGTGATTTGGATAGTTGCTTACCTAGAATGGTTAAGCAACTAGAACTTGATGCTTAAACTTGAAAGCAAGGACTCACTCTTAGATTCTTTTTGGCAAAAACAACCCTCAGCCAAAAGACTTGCATGTATAGGAGTCGGCTAAGTATATACTACTAGTCGGGTAAGCCTTGTTGAGTATTAGTATACTCAGCCTTGCTTGTGGCTTTATTTTCAGGTGAGACCTTTGAGGACATATTTGCTAGTTTGACTTGGTCGTGTACTCTTCCTTCTGGTGGGTCGGTGGAATGGGATGCGTCCCCGGCCAACGGTGATAGCGCTGAAGTATGTCATGTATGGGCTTCATCTTGATATCTTGTATCGTTGTTAGAACTATCATTTATTTTCCGCTGCACTATTAAACTCTGAAAGTACTTGTTTATGCATGAATTCGAACTTGGTTTGTAATAATAATTCATGTTGAACTCTATGATGTAAAATTTGTGGATTGTTGTAATCTCTGGGGACCTTCGTGTGGGTTGTATGTATGCATTGTTTCGATCGAAATTCCAGTGGGTGCATCAGGATGTTACCCGACAGACTACCGTTTTACTCCATTTTAAGTGCGTGTTAGCCTGAATTGCCTCTATAGTGATGGTTAGCGCACTTAAGCTGGATTAATTCGGGCGGTTCTGCCACATTGTCGGACACTGCCTCATTGACTCGTGGGAGGCAGCATCGACTGGAGGTGATCTTGGCTCCAGCTGGGCTGTTTCCGGCAGTCGGCGAGAGCGACCCTCTGTGGCTTGACAGGTTGGCACACCTAGGCCACTTGATAGATCAGATTGCTGTCGAGACCATAGTCTTTTCAGTTCAATGAATGAATGCACTTTACCGCCTGCAGGCCCTTCAGAGTCAGTGGATGGCACAGGTGATAGACCTTGCTCAGTACTTCTAGTGGAAAGTCAGTTTGAGGGATGAGCAGATGCAGGATTTGGTTGAGGAGATTGGTGATCGAGATGCTAGGATTGGCCAGCTTGAAGGCCAAGTTCAGACACTTGAGACCACCGTGGGTGAGCACAAGGCGATGATTGAGTTTTTGGAAGAGCAGATCCATGACCTCAACATCGAGTTGGAGGACGCCAATGGGCATATCGACATGCATCATGCATAGCAGGCAGCCCTTCACGCCCCACCTGACGTGATGGACGTTGAGAGTGATGAGGAGCACGAGGAGATGGAGGGTGTCTCCGACCTTGACTACGATGCTGTAGCCCCACAGCCCACACAGATGGGAGCTCACTCCCCCGCGCGCAGCGAGTCATCTGTCAACAACCTTGACGATTACTAGGCGAAGACTTCGGAGTACTTTTGCATATACTCCTCTTAGTGTAGCCTAACTTTTGGGCAGGTGGTAATAGGCTAGCTTAGAGTTGAGTACCACTTGATATAAGGAGTGTAGCCTAGAAGCTCGAACACTCCAATTATGTAGGCTTTAGTGAAGGACTTGATGGATGTATGTGAATATTGGCAGGCAATTGGAAATCAATGATGCAGTAGTTCATCTGAATTTTTATCTATGCTTCTCTGCATTTTTGGGCTGTGTGATGAATAACAAAGTTGTCATCTAGGTGCTCATAAAATTTCAGCTTCATTGGACCTTTGTACCCAGAGTTATAGGCAAAATACTACAGCTCAGCTTGCTAAAGAACCGCCAAAACAGGGAAGCAAAGATGTAGTCGAAGTGGTCGAGCATGTAGTCGTAGTAGTCGGAAGTGTCACTCAAGCAGTCGGAAAGGTAGTCGTTGTGTCGCAAGAGTAGTTGTACTAGTCGGAGATACAGTAAAAGCAGGCCATGATGTAGTCGTAGTAAACGGAAGTGTAACTGAAGTAGTCGCAGATGCAATCAAAGCAGTCATAGATGCAGTGTAGTTGAAGTTGTAGTCGTACTAGACAGAGGTGCAACTAAAGCAGTCGGAGACGTAGTTGTAGTATTTAGAGATAAAGTTGATGTAGTCGGAGAGCAGTCGAAGTAGTCAAAATTGTAGTGCAGCCAAAATTTAAGTCGTCGTAGTCGGAGGTGTAATAAAATGCCACAGTTTTAGGCCACTAAATTTTCTAATCGCCGCCAACATTTGTAAGGGTTCAGAAGAACAGACTTGGAGTTATGATTTTTCTTGCAACCAGCAGCAATCTGTCCACAATTTATCTGTGAATCCTTGAATTCTAAATCTTCAGCATTTATGACACTCAGCCTTGGGGGTATTATGGATTCCCGAAGTAATGAAAAATTTGCACCTTGCAGATGGTTCAAGGGACCCGCAGCACCCCGAGTGGTTTTGGTGCTAGTAGTAGCGGACAAACGCAGCAGCCGCCACCACCCCCCAACATGGCTGAAGTGATGGCTGCCCAAACCGAGTTGCTCAGCTAGCTTGTTCAAGGGCAACAAGCATTTCAGCAATTCCAGCAGCAGCGAGGTGGGCACAATGTCTACCAACCTCAGGCTGCAGGCTACTTGGACTTTTTGGGCACTCAGCCCCCTCTGTTTCACAAGACGGAGGAGCCCTTGGATGCGGATGCTTGGATTCGCACAATCAAATCCAAGTTTTCTCTACTTGTGGCGCCATGTTCTGATGCAAATAAGGCCCGTTTTGCCGCGCAACAACTTCACGGTACCGCGCGCCTTTGGTGGGACAACTATTTCGCCGTGCTCCCAGCCGACCATGTTGTCTCTTGGGAGGAATTCAAGAATGCATTCAGAGCCCACCATATTCCAGAAGGCCTTATGGAGAGGAAGTTGAATGAATTTCTAGCTCTTACTCAGGGTACCCGCACCGTACTCCAATATGCTCAGGCGTTCAACAACCTTTCTCAGTACGCGGGTTATCATGCTGACACGGATGTCAAGAAACGTGATCGTTTCCGCAGAGGTCTTAATACCAAGCTCAAGGAACGTCTAAATCCCATCAAAATGAACACTTACAATGAGCTGGTTAATTTGCCAATCACCCAAGAGGATTGCTTATGGCCCATAGTGCGGAAAAGAAGAGGAAGGCTCCAACTGGACCCTCGAGTGCTCAGCCACCGAGGTATCGCTTAGTGCAGAATGCAGCACCTAAAGCTCTTCAGAATGCCCCTCAGCTAGGGCGTTGGATTTTCAGGCCCCCTCAGCAACAGGGTGTGGCAAGACCCCCTACTCCACAGCCAAATGGCCCAAGGCCGAATATACAACAGGCACCCCACACGAGTAACACAAACCAATGTTTCAATTGAGGGAGTTCTACTCACTTTGCTCAAGAATGCCCTCAGTCCAGACAGCAAGCTCACGGTCAAGGCTCCAATACCAACAACAGAAACCAAAGCAAGAAACAGACTATTCAGGTCAAGTGATGGCGGATCAATTTCACCACCCTTGCAGAGCTTCCTAATGGCACACCAGTGATGACGGGTACATTTTCTATCCACCGCAATCCCGCTGTTATATTATTTGACTCTGGTGCATCACATAGTTTCATTAGTGCAAAATTCGGTGCAAAAGTGGGTTTGGATTTTTGTCACACAAAAGGGTCATATATGATAGCTACACCGGGTGGAAAAGTTGCTTCAAATCAACTCATAAGAAATGTACCAATTAAATTGGGTAGCAAAATCATCAAAACCGACTTGATTCTCTTGGCACTTGAAGGCATCGATATTATTTTGGGAGTGGATTGGATGACTCGGCATGGAGTAACCTTAGATCTTTCCTTCCGAGCCATTGAAATCAATTCCCCAACCCAACAAGCTACTACTCTATATTTGCCCATCCGAGAATGCACAAATTCATGTGCTCTCATCGAGGTTTGCTCCGAAATAGAAGAAATTCCGATGGTAAGCGAGTATGCGATGTTTTCCCAGATGACTTACCAGGCATGCCACCAGATCGAGATATAGAGTTTGTCATCGAACTACAGCCACGCACTGCACCTATCTCTAAATGACCCTATCGAATGCCACCCAATGAATTAGCAGAATTAAAAATACAACTGCAAGAACTTCAAGACAAAGGCTATATTCGTCCAAGTGCTTCACCTTGGGGTTGCCCAGCCCTATTTATGAAGAAGAACGATCATAGTTTGAGGTTATGTGTAGACTACCGACCCCTCATGCAGTGACAATCAAAAACAAATATCCACTTCCTCGCATTGATGTTCTTTTCGATCAGTTATCTGGAGCGAAAATCTTTTCCAAGATTGATCTTCGTTCTAGCTATCATCAAATCAAGATTCGATCATGAGATATTCCAAAGACCGCATTCTCCACTCGATATGGACTATACGAATACTTAGTTATGTCTTTTGGTCTCACAAATGCCCCTGCCTACTTCATGTATCTCCTGAATTCGATTTTTATGCCGGAGATTGACAAGTTCATCGTGATTTTTATCGACGACATTCTTATTTATTCCAAGAACGAGGAGGACCATGCTAAACATTTGCACATTGTTCTCAACTGCCTTAGAGACCATCAGTTATATGCTAAGTTCTCCAAATGTGAATTCTAGTTGGATAGTGTGAAATTCTTGGGCCATACTATCTCCAGTAATGGTATCTCTGTCGACCCCAGTAAAGTTCAAGAGGTGATGGATTGGGAACCTCCCACTTCCGTTCAACAGATTCGTAGTTTTCTTGGTTTAGCTAGTTATTATCACCGCTTCATTCCGGATTTCTCCAGAATTGCTAAACCTATGACTGAACTGTTGAAGAAGGGAGTAAAATTTGTGTGGGATGAAAATTGTGAAAAAGCTTTCCACACCCTCAGAGCACATCTAACTACAACCACAGTCTTAGCTCAACCTGACAATACCAAGCCATTTGACGTTTATTGCGATGCTTCTGGTACTGGTTTGGGTTGTGTACTTATGCAAGACAATCGGGTTATTGCCTATGCTTCACGAGCACTTCGGCCCAATGAAAAGAATTACCCAACACATGATCTTGAGTTAGCAGCTGTCGTTCACGCTCTCAAGATTTGGAGGCACTACCTTATGGGCATCCATTGAAGTATCTGTACCGATCATAAGAGTCTCAAATATATATTCACACAAGCCAACCTGAATATGAGACAAAGATGATGGTTGGAATTAATCAAAGATTATGATCTTGAGGTGCACTATCATCCAGGCAAAGCTAATGTAGTAGCGGATGCACTCAACCGCAAAGCTCATTGCAATTGCCTATCTGCCGCATCATACAATGAGACGTTATGCTCTGAAATGCGGAAACTTAGGTTGGAAATGATTCCTCAGGGAACTTTGAATCACATCTCTATTGAACCCACTCTTCATGACCGTATCATCATGGCACAATTACATGATGAGGGTGTTAAGATCATCAAGCAGAAACTGTCTCAAGGGGAGAAGTATAAATGTTTTCGTTCGATCACAAGGGAGTTTTATGGTTGGTGAAAGATATCTAGGCCCCTTAGTGGGTTTTGGTGGTAGATGACAAAGCACATGTATATTTAGTCGTGTTATCAAGCATGTGTGCAGGTACTAAGGGTGAATAAGCAAAGCGTATTATAAAGCATGACCCCTCAAAAAGGAAATGAAAAGCGGTGTTTCAAATTTACTTGAAGATTAGATTTTATTTTGGAATTGAGTATAGGAACGCCATACTATCAAGAGGGACTTTGATCTACAGGTGTTGACGTGGTAGTTGTGCTCAAGAGAACCTACAAAAACCATGAGAATCAAACCTACCACTATAAACAGACTTCTTGTGAAATCTCCTGCTGAACCCGGAGTGTCCGGGTCCAGGTCCGGAATGTCCGGACCGGAGTATCCGGACATATACCCGAAGTCTCCGGGTACCTGTTCCCCGTCCGTAAATTGCTCTGAGACCGGAGTATCCGGACGTATACCCTGAGTATCCGGGTACCCTTTCGCCAACGGCTAGTTTTCTGTGAGAGGGGGTATAAATACCCCCCATACCCCTTCACTGACACTGGCTCTTCCTCACTTCGACCAGAAACGCCCACAAGCTAAAGAAGAACTCTCTCACTCCCCCTTTATTCATTCTTGAGTGATTTCCTTCGGGGATTCAAATGAGATTGTTGCAAGAGAAAAGATTTGTGCTAGTGAGCTTCCATTCCATCTCTTGAGCACATCATCCTTGTCCAGCCGGTGGATTCAAGTTTGTTACTCTTGGAGCTTCAAGCTCCTAGATGGATAGGCGTTGCTCGCGAGTGCTCAAGCAAGTTGTGAGCATCATGGGAAGTTTGTAATCGTCATTCCTCTCGGAGGAACACATAGTAAGTGACCTTGGGTTTGAGCGTTGGTCTCACCCTTGGGAGAGGAGCATAGGGGTTCTTGAGCACCGTCTCTTGAATCCTTCCTCAACGGAGATGTAGCTCCTTTGGGAGTGAACTTTGGGAAACAAATTATGTCTCTCTCTTGTGCTCCTTACTTGTTTTATTGGTTATTTGCTTGTGAGACTAACTTTCTAGGGTTTGAGGTCGATCTACTATTATACAAGTCTCTAGAGCAAGACAACTAGTGAGAAACACTCCAAAGGTACCACTAGCTCTTCTAAATTTAATCGATCTAAATTACAGCATCAGTATCTTTGTTTTTGTGTAGATTGTTTCATACCCGGATAGTCCGGACATTATCTCCGAAAACTCTGGACACAAAGTCCAGATTATCCGGACATATATCCAGAGTATCCGGACATCTGTGTTACTGACAGTGTTCAAAGTGTTTTAAGTTTTAGATTAGCCTATTCACCCCCCCTCTAGGCATCTTGAGGTCCTTTCAGTTTGAAAGTCGCATTGTCGTTCCGAAAAATTGGGAACTCCGAAAGCAAATTCTTGATGAAGCACATCTTTCCAAATTCTCTATTCATCTAGGGAGTAGCAAAATGTATCAAGATCTCAAACAAAATTTCTAGTGGACCAGGATGAAGAGGGAAATTGCCCAATATGTTGCAGAGTGTGACACTTGTCAGCGTGTGAAAGCTAGCCACTTAAAAGTAGCTGGTACACTTCAACCTCAGCCAATACCATCCTGGAAATGGGAAGACATCAGTATGGACTTCATTGTTGGTTTGCCCAATAAATCTCAGAAACACGATTCTATATGGATTGTTGTTGATAGGCTTACAAAGACCGCTCATTTTATTCCCGTACACACCACTTTTAATGCCAAGAGATACGCTGAGATATATCTTGATCGTATTGTTTGTCTACACGGTGTACCAAAGACAATCATTTCTAATCACGGCACTCAATTCGTAGCATGCTTTTGGGAACAATTGCAAGAATCTCTTGGTACCAAACTAATCCAAAGCTCAGCTTATCATCCTCAGACTGACGGCCAAACCGAAAGAGTAAATCAAATTCTCGAAGACATGCTTAGAACTTGTGTCATTCATTATGACAAGAATTGGGACAACTACTTATCTTTAGCAGAGTTCTCATATAACAACAGCTATAAAGCAAGCCTAAAAATGGCACCATTCGAGGCATTGTTTGGTTGAAGGTGTCAAACTCCATTGAGATGGTCACAAACTGGAGAGCGCAAAATGTTTGGACCAGACTTGGTAGTCGAGGCAGAAGAAAAAGTGAAAGTTATCCAAGAAAATCTTAAAGCAGCCCAATATAGACAAAAGAGCTATTTTGACAAGAGCAGAAAATCCTTGAAACTCGACGTTGGTGATCATGTCTACCTTCGGGTTTCACCAACCAAGGGTGTGCAAAAATTTGGAGTAAAAGGAAAGTTAGCCCCTCGTTATGTTGGTCCGTATGAAATCATGGAAGAATGTGGACCCAAGGTCTATAGAGTGTGACTTCCTTCGCAACTTACAGCCCTTCATGATGTTTTCCATGTTTCTCAACTAAAGAAATGTGTCAGAGTTCCTGCTGAAATTGTTGAGCAAAAAGAAATCATGGTCGAACCAGACTTCTCTTATGTTGAGCAACCCATCAAAATCCTTGACCAGAAGGAAAGAAGTACTGAAAGGGCGGTAATTAAAATGTATAAAATTCAGTTGAACCATCACACTGAAGACGAAGCCACATGGGAAACTGAAAGTTATCTCAATCAAAATTTTCCTGGTTTTCTTGATTCCATCCAAGGTACACACTTTCCGCACTTAGTTATTTATCAGAATCTCGGAACGAGATTCTTTTTAAGGGGGGTTGGTTGTGACACCCTTGGTGTCCAAAAAGGCTAAACAAAGATCAATAACATGAAATCAGGCATAAAAAAAATAACAAAAGTATAAAACAACCTATCAAAATCTACCTTTCAAGCAAATGAATATGTGTATATGTATACATGCATATACATGTGTACCCTTGCAAACAAACCCTTGTAAATTTCAAAGTTGATCACAAATGACCCTAAAATTTAATGGCACATCTGTCATAACAAGAGCAACAAAAGTCTAGTTGAACTCAAGGGCTAAAAGTGCAAATATTCACATAAAATGACATGTCATTTAAATACTAGTTTTTGAAAATTCAAAATAAATTTTTATACATTGCTCAAATGAACATAGTCATGAAAGAGAAAATGTATATCTTGAAAATTTGAGCAAAAATAATATTCAAATGTTTTTGATTTGACCTTGGAAAGAATGAGTTTTAGCACCCTTTTCACCCAGGCCCCTGCTGTTTTTGCTTTTTGCGCTTAAGTCTCTCACTTTCTCCCTCCTCTCTCCTCCCTCTGCCCTGTCCCATCGCCGGCAGACCAGCTGGCCAGCACACCTCGATGCAACCAAGCCTGCCCGGCCATGTGGGCCCGCCAGCAACCTGGAGATCCCCCGCTGGCCCACAAAATCCTGCTCTCCCTGTCAAAAACCCTCCACGCGTGTAACACCCAAAAATATAGGAATCAAAATTCTAAAAGTATTTTTATAAAAGTCTCAAGATAAAATTGTGCATGCATCTTTAGTTCTTTTCTTCTCCTATTCTTTCTTTCAGCCCAGCCCATTCCTTCTTTTCTCTTTCTTTTCTTTTTCCGCGGTCCAACTCAGTAGCTAATCCGCTCACCCGACCCTTTCTTTCACTGACGGCTGGGACCCATCTGTCGGTGTCTTCTTTCTTCTTTCCTTTCTTCGTCCTCTGCTCCGCATCGCTCCCGCTCCTCTGTTTCCTTTCCCCACCGCGACAGCAGGCACGCCGCGCCATCGTCCGCATCCCTTCTCCTTCCTTCTTTCTTTCTTACTCCGAGTCCGGATCGACTTCGCGCCGTCGCCCGCGTCTCTCTTTCCTTCCTCGCGATGCAGGCTTACCTTATTAGCCGCAGTTCCGCCCTTTCCTTCACAAGAGCCGCCGCCTTCCTTATTCCCGGCCACTCCGCCCCTATAAAATCCCGCCGGAGCCCTGCTTTGCAACCAGAGCCATCCTCAAACCTTTCCTCTACTCAACACCGACGCACGCCGCTGGAAACGCACACAGGAGGATCGCCACCGCCCCGTGTCGCCGCCTCTCTGTCGACTCGCCGCTCCGTAGCTTCTCCGCCGTCTTCAACTCTCGCTAGAGCTCCACGAGTTGGTGAGCATCAAGCCGCACCAGATTTCCCTCTCTCTCTTGCTCCGCCGCAAATCCAATTTCTCGCCGGACCCCTGTTTCCGCCCGCCGCCATGGCCGCCAGTTTATAGCCGCCGCACAGCCATTCCGTGACTACCCTCACCTTCGCCGTGCCGCCCACGCCCTTCCCAGCATAAATCCAGCTTGAATCAAGCCCCGGAACACCGGATTCGGTGAAGCTCAGGCCGTCCGCCGCCGCACTCGCTCGCCGCCGACGCCCAGCAAAGCTCCGATTCGCCCGACCCTCTCTTGACTTAGCCGATTTACCCGACCCTCTCTTCACACCGCCGATTCGCCCGACCCTTACTCCGCCGATTCGCCCGACCCGCCGCTCGATGCTGATCTAACGGATCAGATTCACCCGACCCTAGCCGTCCCTGTAACATTCGCAGAAAGACCCCTAGGTTTTCCAGGAATCAACCCGCAGTCCAGATCAGTCGAAAATAATTAGAGTTGAGCCCTTTCTTCTTCTGTTCCGACCCCTGACTTTTCTAGAATTAGTACCCGCCATCCAGAACCTATAGTTTTGTACCCGGACCCTTTGTATAAGGTTTAATTATATTTTAGCCCCTAATTCCATCAGATTTAGCCCCTGGAAGTTCAAAACCCTCGCAGTTAGGCCCCTAGACCACTGTTTTAGCCATATCTTCATCGTTTCAACTCCGATTTCGGCAATTCTTGTGCTCACGCGATCCTTGTATCTTTTTACTTTCTGTTTGTATTGTTTTTTGTATTGTTTCTTATTTGTTTGTGTATGCTTGTTTGTGTGATCGCGTAGACAACGTGACGTTCGAGCCAAATCAAGAGCAAGCTTACGAGGAAGAGAACCAACAGCTGTTTGAAGAAGGCAAGTGGATTTTCTCCCCTGCATATTCTATTTGATCCCAACAACAGCATGAAAATTCACTTTACTTCAATGTTGCTTGCATAAACTTGATGGGTTACCTATGCTAAGGACATACCTAGTCTTTTACCCCAAACCTTGAAACACCTGGGTTTACTATTCATGTTGGGTAGTCATGCTTAGTTGCAAACTTTGGGATTGGTATTGAATTACTCTTATGGCAACGTTGATCACGTTTCATATTGTGGTTTTATCGCGTAATTTCAAGATCAACTTTGTTTAATGGGAACATGGAGAACCACCCAAGAAAACAGTGCAACCACAAAGTCATATGGCTCTGACCTTAGCCAATTAATTAGATGTGTAGTTTGCTGGTGGCCTTACCGAAAGGGCAAGGAGGGGGTCGGTGATAGGGGTCATAGCCCGGTCCTCTTGGGGTAGCTGCCTTTGCTAAGGAGCTGACCATTAGGGAGGTTTATGGACCACACCGCTACTGAAACTCTAGCGGGCTGCCTAGCTCTCGACATGTCTTTGTAAAGGCTTCGTAGTGAACCCTCGCCACTCACCTCGGAAGTGTTTAAGGGCCTTGCAAACCCGGGCGACTCAGGGGAACACGATTTGTGGGTAAAGTGTACAACCTCTCTAGAGTGTAAAACTGTTATAACAGTCGTACTCACGGTTAAGAGTGGCTTGGACCCTCACATGATAATGAAACTTAAAGATTAATTAAATTGTGGTTCGTGGTTAATACTTATGTGGATGGTATCTTTGTGTTTTTGCTAAAGTGGGTTGGTATAAACTTAAACCTAGTTAATAGGTGCTTGTTAATAAATATTTGACCAACTAAAAGCAACCGCTGCTGCAAACCTTAGCCTATCCTTGATGGCCTTGCATATTCACCCCACTTGCTGAGTACCAACCATAAGAGTACTCACCCTTGCCCCCTGCTGTTCAGAAGAGAACTTTGAAGAGGAGAACTTCGACGACTTCGAGGAGTTCTAGGTCCTGCGTTCACCAGTCATCGCTTGTGGAAGATGGAGTTTTTGGAGACTTCGTATAGGGTATAACGGTTTATCATTTAAAGACATTTGTGTCTCTTTTATACGGAGTGTAATATTGTTAAATACTTTATTTAGTTATTTTTTGAGCATTGTCTTTGATATATTACACTTTCTGTCTACCATATGTGTGTGAACATGATCCTGGCGCACATATGAGATGCATCTGGTTCTTTCTAGAATCGGGTGTGACAACGCGGCGGCATTTTTCTGCCGCGGGCGCTGCTGGCGCCACGGCTAGCCTCGCCAACGACAGCGAGGCAGCCGCGCCCCTGGATTTGGACCCTCTGGTCGCACCTCCCCCAGCAGCTCGTGCCCAGGCCACCATCCTTCCCTCCCGCGACTATAAAAGCCCCACCCGAGGCTTGCCGCCCCAACCCCAACTCCGGCGAGCCGCCACCCGCGCGTGGACGCGCCGCTCCGCCCCCACATTGCCCAAAACAACCCTCCCATCACCTTCTCCGCCTCACACCGAAGCTGCAACACTGGTCCCCGCGCTCTCTTCCTCACCGGAGCGCCGCCACCACCACCCGCAACCGCCGCTGACTCTGTTGGTCCGCCACTTCCCCACCCAAGGCCACAATCAGGTGCGGTTTGGTCCCCTCTTGCCCCTCCCAACCTCGGCCCTCACCGCCGGCGACCCTAGTTGCCGGAATTTGGCCGGCCGCCGTCGTTCCCCTACACAAAGGACCCATTTGCTTCGATTTCAATATTTCCATGGAGATTTTCGTAAAATCTCAGGGACTCATTTGTAAACCAGAAAATAGAACTTTGAAAACCAATCTATGAACTTTGAAAATGCAAAACAATTCACAGAAAAATCCTAAAAATACAAACTAAGATGTTCTAAACTCCTTAAGTTAAGATCTACAACTTTGTAAAAGGATCTTGGACTGTTTCCACATAATTTTAGCTGTAGATTTAAATCAAGTTTAAATGCCTTTTAGTTGTTCCAAGAGTTTCAGAAAAGAACTGCTCATGAGATTTGTATGGTAGCTTCTGTACTAAGAGTATAGGCTTGCTCAAAAATTTCATGCACTAAATCCAATAACAACTAGATGTTTTGAGCACCTTTTGTTATATGCTAGATCCAAGTGTTGTATTTTTTTTTATTCTTACTGTTGTATTTTTTTTATTCTTACTGTTGTAGCACTTGTTTTGAGCAACAATTTTTATGGCACACTGGTACTACTAGGTAGAAGCTATAGTAAAAATTTGAACTAGAATTCTTCAGTAGAACTTGCTAAATCTTTTATTCCTTGTTTAGATAAAAAAATCCAAACCTATAGCTTCTATACTAGAAAAATTGTAATGTTTCTACATGAGTACCCACTTAAAGTTTTGATGCTAGGGAAAAAGTTTGAGAGTCAGCTACTGAATAGAACTCTCTAAAAAATTAATTTATTTTGGGTATATATCCATTTAAACTAGAATTTTAGCCTCTGATTCTTACATAGGAAAAATCTACAAAATTTACAGTAGCCTACTCATGCAAGTAAGTTTGTGCAGTACAAGTTTGAGACCCAATACTTCTATACTTTGTCCTGTAAAAACAAAAGTTTGTTTCTGTAGTAAATAATTAGATTATTTTGTGTGTAGGGTTCATATATTGTTTAGCTATGATCTTTACACGGTAGGTTTAGAACAGTGAAATGTACCTTGTATCAAATCCTAGCATTAGAAACTTGTTCTAAGAGTAAGGTTTATTAAAAATAAAATATATATATATATACAAGCTAAAGAGCAAAAAATTGATAAATGACCCCCACTCACTTCATGAATATAACTAAGTTAAGGTATATTCTATAAATGATTGCCCAAGTTATCTTAACTAAGAAACTTCACAACAAAATCTATGTTTTGTTGGATTACAACTTTATCATGAAGGAAATGATAAAACTTATCCACTCAATAAATCCGACATGTTTGCATCCATATAGAAACGACCGAACTCGCCGACGGAACATACACCCTGGTGCCAGAGCCCGAGAACGAATCCGGTGAAGCTCAAGTAAACGTGACTAAAGTCATCGAAGACCCGACCCAAAGTTCGGAAGATCAGCTGACTAACCCTGCCCAAGAAGGCAAGCCCCGATGCATGATCCCAGTATTTCAATTGATGCAACTACTGTTCCTTTTTACCCTGTCCATCTAAGTTCATAGGAGTTGATTGGAACTCTAGCTACATGATCCTAGGCACCTCTGTAATGAATACTAGAACTGGAGTTCGATTAGATGCTCTGCTAATAGGTTCGGTAAAAGTCGAGTGATTTCATGTCACTCGCAAAAATTATAGGAGTTGAATGATTTACCACATACTGCAACTATAAGGTCGGCGGGTGGGGCTGTGGTACGATGCTCATGGTTGAGGCCACGTCTGAGTAGAGAAAAATGCTAAGGCTGCAGTGCGTGTAGTGGTGGTTAAGCGTTTGAACGTACTAACCACATATTAAAAATATGGTACTCGATAAGCTTAAGTAACTGATTGGCCCGGCAAGTGGACTTTACTTTTACCCTACTTGAACAAAGTTCACATGCGTATACACATGCGAGTGCAGAGCGTGGCTTTATAGTCGGGGAGGGTGATCCTGATCCACAACCCGGAAAGAAAGGGGAAAAGTCGTTTGGGGTGACCCTTCTGTGCTTCAGGCATGTGTGTTAGGTTTGCCTTGCAAGGTTGAGAAATTCGATTCGAATCGTCTGTTTCTCACAGTAATTGAGACTGCTTAATACTTCTGCCACATAGAGTAACAAGAGGAACCATGGCTATGATAAAACTTGTTGGATGATTATTTATTTTCCACCATATTTGGTTAGAGATAGATGCTCACTTGGAATGGTTAAATGAACTAGAATATTGAAAGCTAAAATATGAAATTAAGAACTTACTCTTTGTTACTTTTCAGCAAAAAGAAAACCTAGATCCTTAGAGCCATGCATGCTTAGGTGTCGGTTATTTACATATCAATAGTCGGGTAAGCCTTGCTGAGTATTAGTATACTCAGCCTTGCTTGTGGCATTGTTTTCAGGTGCGTCTTTTGAAGAAATGATAGCTGGTTTGACTTGGCCTTGTACCTTGTCGCCTGGTTGGTCCGTGGAGTGGGATCCGTCCCCGGCCAACGATAACTCTGCCGAGTGATGCCACGTACGAGCTTCATCGTGGTATCCGAATCGATGATAGATCATCGTGTTTTCTTTCCGCTGCTTTTAAACTTTGAATAAAGTTTTTATGAACTCTAAAGTACTTGTTTTCTGAACTCGGTTTGTAATAAATATTTGTCAGACTTGTGAGGTAAAAGCTATGGAATGTTGTAATCTCTGGACTTGCCTTCGTGCGATTTAAGTGTACGCTTTGTTTCGATCGAAATTTTCAGTGGTCGCATCGGGACTTACCCGACAAACTGTCGGATTACTCTGTTTGAATGCACGGTAGCCGTTTTGCCTTTATGAATGATGGTTTATGCACTTGAGTAGGATTAATTCGGGGTGGTTCTGCCACACTAGCCTCACCGACCTCGTACAGTTTGTCCTCACTGGGTTGCGGTTTGAGATGGAAAAGGTAGCAGAAAAGATCGAAATAGGGTTCTATGCCCAGGAAAGCTTCGCAGAAATGGACAAAGATGGCAATGTGAAGAATCGAGTTGGGGTTGAGATGGTGAAGCTGAATGCCATAATAGAAAAGAAGGCCACAGAAGAAATTAGAAGTCGGAAGGGCCAGACCGCGTTCAACAAAATACTGAAATAAAACTATCTCTTCAACCCCTTCATATGGTCACTTATCACCAGTGGCAGCGCGCCACTGGATGATCTCCTTGGGCTGAAGGAGGCCCTCATCTATAAGCGTTGTGAGGTCGGCCTCAGAACACTTACTTGCTCTCCATCCATCTCCTACGGTAGCGACGGCCTTGGAATCTTTTGCCTTCGCCTTGATAGAGACCTTCTTGCCAGCCATCCTTGAAGCCATGAGTCGCTTTTCTCGCATGCGCTCGGGGGCTCCAGGAGAAGGTGCGGGATGCGAACAAGGAGGGTGTAGATGCGAGCGCAGCTACACGGTAGGAGGAAGGAGAAGATAAAACTGGGCTAGACCTAGATTTGGATCAATGGTGGCGGTGGCGGTGGCGGTTGTAAGACAGGGGAAGACGAAGGGTTCTCACAGTGTGGGAGTGACTGAAAGGGTAAGTTAACCCTAAGTTACCGCGCGGTTAAATAACCAGTGGGGGACCCAGTTTCACTGTGCAGAAGTTGAAGAGTTTTTATGGAAAATAATTTATTTTGAGAGGTGATTTAGGATAATTTTGAGAAGTTATTTGATTAACCATTTTTCAGGAATTTTATCGAAAAAAGAGATTTTCGCATTTCGAACCATTTTTTCCTACTTTTACCATCATTGCAAATATATAAAATACACTACAACGTATGCCACTTTCATTTGGATCATTTTTTTTCAAACTTTTTGGATTTGGATTCAAGACTCGGGGGCTGCTGGATACGTGTCATTGATGGCTTATTTTATAAATTCTTTGGAAGATAAGGAAAGAAGATTCAAGACTAATTTGACCCTTAGCCTGATTCTTTGATTCAACCTAAGGCTCAGGTGGCTACTCCATATGGAGTGCGATTTTCATCGTACCCCATATAAAAGAAGATTTAAAACTACTCGGGATATGAGCACCTCATAGCCTCAAAGCAGCCAAGGAAGTACTCGGAAGATGCATTCAAGACGGAGTTTCAGAAGAAACCGAAGATAGCTTCAGAAGTACTCGGAAGCCTGCAGTACTCGGCTACGAAGAGCTTGAGGACTTGTCAGACCCAGGGATACGGGACTGCGTACATAGCATTGAATATTCTGGAATAAAGGATGGGGCATGTCCCATACCTTATATCTGTTGTAACTACTCGCATGCGAGTAGGACTTGTCGGAACAGAAGGAAACTACCCGAATAGTACTTGGGTAGGACTCCTAAGTTAGTATCGGGCTAGGATTCCATGTAACTCTTTCCCCCTAGAGTATATAAGGGCGGGCAGGGTCCCCCTCCAAAGCATAACCAATCCAAGGCAATACAAACCAACCACCATACCGGACGTAGGGTATTACGCACATCGCGGCCCGAACCTGTCTAAATCTTGTATTGCTTGCACCTTCGAGTTCCTGATCTCGACGACACCCTGCCTACAAGTCTACTATCTTAGGGTATACCTAGGTAGCCTTGCCGGTAAAACACCGACAGATCCCCTGCCTGAAGATAAAATAAATCTATCCGATGCAAGTTTTGTCTGGTTTGTTAGGCATTGGTAACACGAGGGTTGGATTTCATCACGATGAAACTCCATCTCTTTCTTCATAAGTATCTTGCCAAGTCATCAAGCTGATTGTGTCATAGCATTTGTGTCATAGCATTAGATGAGAACGAAATCTTATTTAACCTCCACAGGGAATGGCCTTAAACTGTGATCGTAAATTATAATATTATTGCACCATCTTAATATTTGGTTTGACTTGGCGCCCTATAGCTACAAACCAAACATACCCTAAGCTAGCAGCCAGGTACACCAAGTTGAGGCTTGGATTGTATGCGGCCGACGCCCCATGGTAGGCTTTGACTGCACGCAGCAGATGGTGGGCGAGAGAATTAGCGAGAAGGCACGCTAAACACTGCGTGCAACCGTCGATTCATTGTAAACTCCTCATGCGGAATCTTAGTTTACCTTAGGAGAGCCATAGATGCTACAAAACGAAACAATCCAATACTCAGCTCTTGCGGCCTTGCCTTCATCCTCGCCGCACTTGGTGGGGCACAGGGGCAGAGAGAGCAGCGATTACGGGAGGGCAGATCATCCCTGGGTTACGGCATCACTCCGAGCAAAGCATTATTGTCGGAACAATGATCTGAGCGAATATTACCTGTCAGACCTTCAAACATATCTTCCGTCTGAAAATATTTGCCATACCAAACCATTCTCAAAATAAATTTTAGCAAAACATTGATTAGCATGCCTCGAGCGTCGAACTCCAAATTCAAGTTAAAAGTATTTATAAAATTAGCATTTGGTGAGCAAGAGACTTCATAGCCTTTCAAAGCTAAGAGGGTTCTGAAAATTCTCCGACAATATTAACCAGCAGGCTAGATCAGCACATACATATAATCACAAGTATACAGCAAACCGGGCAACGGATTTACAAAATTTGCAGATAAATCGTACTTCCTCCATCACTTTTAGGCGTAACCATTTTTTACTCATATCCCATAATATAAAGCGCTCTCTCTCTATACCCACGTACATCGATGCAGTAATAGTAGTGTTGATAGAGTGATAGAGAGAATTAAATACTTTCCTTGATCTTTAATCTTTAAACCAAAGAAGGGATCTTTAAACCAAAGGAGGTTACGCCTTTGAACCAGAGGTGGTTACGCCTTATATATAGTAGCACAGAGGGAGTACATGGTAGTATTTACTATTTCGCAAAGGGTGCTACTTTTTTGTATAAAGTTGTCAACATTTTCCATGTAACAATGCTTTACAGGTTACACTTTTTTTACCACTTTCCAGCGACAGGTAATTCTTGCTGCCTGTGCAAGTCTATCCTGCAATAAGAACTTCCAGGCTTCAGTTACACCAAGATAAATCCACGTGCAAAATTTACCAGCTTTTCACATCGAGCAAGCCGACAGGAGTCGGCCTCAACAGGCCTCCACATTACGAAAGTCCAGCAGAATCACAGGCTCTAGAAGCAGTTTGCTGGAAATATTTCGCCTCATGTTGCAACTGAACAGCTCTAAACTATTGCTTAACATATAGACAAACATCACCATCGTGCTGTCATGCGACCACGCTGAACCTTCTCACATTGATCTCTACACTGAGGAAGATTCTTTATCATGGGTAAAGAAAAATGACCACTTGAATATTCCATATGCAATTGCTTCTCCATTGTTATGTTAGAAATTTGCCATTTGGAGTCTAAAACAACTGGAAGAATAGACTTGTAGAACCATCACCAAATGACCGAATATCAGCAGGTTTTACCAGTGCTCTACACAAGGGGCAAGTCCGTTCTCGCTCAAACCTAGAAGCAGCATAATAACACGATGTCACTCGTAGATAACCAGTTAGGAGAATTACAGGTATAATTAATGACAACTAAGCTTTAAAAATTCACTGCTGAAAATAAGACAAATTTAAGGGCATGCTTATTTCCCTTAACACTGTCACGCTCCATCTAGCCTTGTTTGCGGGCAAGGAGGCATGTTATGCTCCCATGCACATATAAGTATTTCCTTCCTTGTGAGCCACTAAAAAGGACATGGCCATGCAAGCGAGGTAAGGAGACTAAACATGCCCTAAGTATCTTGCTTAGGTGGACCAAAAATTGCTTTGTGAAACTGTTGTATATTCTGTTGCATCACCATAGCAATGACCCACTTGCAAGGAAGATATCCTAGATACTAAACTCTAATGCAGTGGTCAATAGTCATACTACTTTCCTTTTGTGAGAGATGCCTAGTCTTGCATAAAGTTAGATTATTGCCATTACATTTCGAATAATACCCTTTCCAAGACTCTAAAGGACACACAAGAACTCAGTAAATATATTCAACTAGATGCCTGACTAAGAGCGAAGACACAGTGCATACGATACAGCAAGCAAAGAAGGTTACCATTCTGAAACACAGTCTTCACAGAAAATATGTTTACAGCGAAGGAGAACAGGCACATGCATCTTCTCCTGGCAGATGGCACACATATCACCAGCAGCAAGTACCTGCATCAAGCCCAGAAATAAGCAGATCCATTAGCATTTATGAAAAAAAACCCTAAATAACAGACCAAATTTCAAAATCTTCAAGATTCCAAACCAAATCATGGATATCTAATATTTTGGGAACTAATACAGAAGTCCTTCCTTTAAGAATAAATAACGATAATCTAGCAAGGTTCCTCAAGGATAGAAGCGATAGCACATTAGCATTTCCATTTGCACCATTGTGCAAGTCCTTGGTGGTGCAAGTGCCACATCCCATTTTTCTGAATACTGAGGATAATTAACCAACATAGACATTACGGTGACAATACTTTTAAGGCTCTATTTCACTAAGCATAGACTAGTGACATGACCTAGAAAGGAGATCTTTTTTTTACCTGTTCTGCAGTCGCATAAGACCCATAATGCACATCTTTACGTGACAGTGCTTTCACTGCGGCCAAGAATGACTGGACCTGGAAGCCACAATGCCAAGAATCAGAAATATGCTTTCAAGTGAGTAAATCATATACAAGGTGCAACAAACTATATTACCTTCTCAACTACTGAAGTCAGCTTGAAAGTCAGGTACAGCCCAGTGGTTAAAGATGAAAAGAGACTCCCATATTCCTTGTTCAGAAAGAACCGGTACCAAACAGGAGTGGGCAACAAGGCACGATAAAGAAGCAGAAGGTACTCCACAAGCGTTAGCATTTGGCCCTAACAAAACAGGAAGAATTGGAGAATCATCAGAAACGATTGATAAAAGGACCCAACAATGTTTCTGTACAAAAGAATCAAGAGAATGTTCAATATGATCTTAGAATCATAGTTGATGTTGAAGATATTAACCGCAATGATCATTATCATTCTGCGAAGCTAATCAGTTGTGAAATATTTCTACCCTATACATACTGTACAACAATGCTCTTATGATGGTAAAGCATGGCATGGCAACCCATCCCTCTCCAAACACCTAGCTATATGTCCAATGTAGGAGCAAAAGATACAGTCATACGGTCCACAAAGGTATTGATATATGTGTAGATACTCAATAGTGGACACACTAATTTCTGCACATTGTTCAATGGTTGGTATTGCCTTTACGTATAACAATCACTTAGTTATGAAGAGTCATTATTAGAATAGCACTGACCATTTTAACACATTATTTGTGGAAGTTGAGTTATATATTAACCAACAACACAAAAGATCAATGATCTATAAACATGACTACGAGAATATAAAAAATGATTTTATAGCAAACATAAGAATTTGAGAAAGATGGCCACCTGCCTACGGTAGTTACGACCTCTGCAGTTCTTGTAGTACATAAGTAGCATGCACTTGACAGCCATTGCGGCTTGGCGAACCATTGTATCTGCAGGTAAATCACAGTTATGCATCAATGCACATATTGTTATATGATTATATCAAGTATGGTAACCTGATGTGCAGCAAACATGAAGGATCTCTTTAACAAAACAGCAGGTATTCTAGTGTAACGGACTGAATTAAAGACAATCTCTCAATCAGTTTTATGCCATTGAAGCATTCCCAGTTTTCTAGTATGGCTCTGGGTTGGAAATATATTAGCTCATGATCAAGCGCTGTGATTTCATTGAATAAAACTTTAAAGGATCGCAAGATCTTACAATGTCTCAGAAGGTGAATATCAAACAGAAAGAAAGTTGATGACATAAAAAAAGGGCTTCAGTGGAAGAGAACAAATAGTAGTCTTTCTTCTGTACCTTATAGAATCTAATAATCTGGTTAATGAATGAAGAACGAAAATTCAATTACATTAGGGCATGTAAGCACTCAGGCACTGAAGTAAAAAAGTTCATTTGCATTAGAAGTGCTAAATGTAACCAAATATATAGTAGATCAATATCTAATCTATGGTAAACTCGAGAAAGCTAACTCTATGTAGCTTCAGGAATATTTAGCTGCAGTACAATTGTGAAACTATATGAGCCAATTCAAATATACCATTGACCATGATGATAAAAATTGCATGCCAGAATGGTGGTATATCTTTTGGAGGAAGCATGAACAAAGGTCTGAGAATATCATCATTCCTGTACCACCAATAGACACCAAACACATGAATCATGAAGATTACTGTAATCCCAATGAGTACAGATATCTTTCTCTCGCCCTGTAAAAGAAAGCAAGAGTGGGAAATATTAAGATACTGGTAATAGAAAGGTTTTACATTATCAGATAAATCAGTTTAACAAAAGCACAGCAGGTAGGCAGAGCAATATGGAACTAATTGGTGTAATCGTAAATTACAAATCAAGACCAGCTGATATAGATCGAATTATGTATTTGCAGTCCTACTTTCCAAAATGGACAGCATAGAAGTAAGGTTACTATGAGAGCCTGTTAAAGCTGATACAATGATGTCATGGAAAATTCAGCATTTGACTCTGATTTTATCTTTATACAAATGATTCATGACACATCTTCTATGCAGATATATCATTTCATTGCCATTTCAAATGATGAGGTAACAAAAAGGAAAAAGGCCGGGTAAGTAACACATCCCATTTATTAACAATTCAACTAAACTAGGCCAGCAATTTTAAATATAATGCATCAGTGAACCTTCAAAGCAGTTTGCTTCCTCAGTATATCATTTGACTTGAACATTACAGCAGCAATCCAAATTGTGACAAAGAAACCTGCACGCAAAACCAATCCTTCCATTAGTTGTTTTTAGAAAAGGGAATTTTGTTTCGGCCTTTGCAGCCACACACAACCAGGCACTCAGACCCTCCACAACAATCCTTGCCCAAGTAAAACAAAATAAGTGATGTAAAGAGAACCAAAATAGAATTACTGTTTCATGTCCATGCACTATAGTCACAGAAACTATACAACAGCATACTCCCCAAATAAGAGACTAAAATAATTGAAAAGCTAAATAAAACGGGGCATTTCTAGCTATTGAAAGTAAAAGAAATGTTGGACAATAACATGATAGATATGACTGCTATAACGCTCAATTCACACTTAAATGAAGCAACACAAAAAGGTAATAACACTTTATGCCCACAATTTTGCCATACTGACATGTGCATTAGGCATTCCCATGTAGCATTAGCAGCCGTCCTGGGCTCCCCACACACTGATGGGGATCTGAACTGTCTGGATGTTAGCAGTTATGAACCATTTGTTGGTGGCTTGGTGCTACTCTTTGTTCTGTTTTAACTAGAGTTAGATGTGTGTAATCACTGTAGACATTTGAATTGCTTCCTACCATAATGAAATGGCAGAGCACCTGCCACAGTTTTCACCAAAAAGAAAGAAAGAAAGATGACCCGTAACTCATTAGCTTGTTGCAACAGCCTCCCCAAACAGGCACATTCAATGCCTGGAAAGATACACACATCTGAATTATATTGCAAAGCTATAAAGATATGAGCATATACAAGGAATTCTTAATTCCTATTATGGTAAATGTGGATGTGCTCCTTCAAGCCATCACTTCATACAAGCAGGGCTCCACCAGATAGAGAAGGAGAATCAACAACTGGTAACTATACAGGAGCCTGATTCCAGAAAGTGTAATTAAGCCTAGCACAGTTAACTTTCAATACCAAGCTTTTTTTTACACCTCTCTACTGGGTACAGTTGTAGCATCTAATCATGTGCAATGCACACACTAACCCTACACACTCTCACCACACGCCACATCCAGACTTACAACTACACACAGCAACAAAGATCGCCCCTAGAGAGATCGGCGAAACCAACCCAGGCTTCGCAGAAGACGGGCACGTTGTAGTCCCATTGTGTCACCTCACGCGAGAAGCCACGAAATTATTAATGGGAGCAAGTCCCAGTGAGAGATACGAGTTTGATTCCAGGATTTGAACCCGCACCAGCTGCTTGGCCACTGCCTCAGCTAGCCACTCGAGCCTCAGCTGGGTTCTCGTTTCAACATCAAGATGCAGTGCTTTTCCAGAATGGATTCATTAATTAAATGAGGTCAAAGACCACCATAACAAACTACAAAATCTAACTGGCATTAGGAACCCAAATACAACATCTGAAGTTCTGAACATAACAGACACAAAATCCACAACCACAGAATATTGAAACCACGTCATACAAAATAGAAGCCATGCCCTACCATAGTACAGAAACAGCGTAGCACAGGCTAACTTCAAACATTAACACAGATGAACTAGTTGTACGCCCCAAACGGCCAAACCATATCCTTTACTTCCACTTCAGAATTCACAACAGAAGGTAGTAGAGCCTAATAACGAAGTTCTTGTGGACTAACAAATAAATTCCTGGATTGTTTAACAACAGTCTTATCACTTGTTAACAACAAACTAGAATCGTCACAACATTAAGGTCACACAAGTGTACAATATTCCAGTAGACTTACATGAAACATCTTTAGGAAACGAGACAAATGTGAAGCAAACCTTGGAGATGCTGCCGAATGAAGACGACGAGCAGGAGCAGCGAGAACGGCAATATCTGCTCGATCCACCGCGCCACGTGGTGCACGTCGTACCGCTGGTACGCGCGGTCCCCGCCCCCGTTCCCCGACGCGCCCCCACCGCCGTTAGCCTCCGCGTCCGCAGCGCCTGCTCCCCTCCCGGCGGCGGACGCCTGGTCAACCTCCGAGCCGGTTGTCGCCTCGATCGAGTCCTCGGATGAGGTTCCCGCAGCCGCCCCGCCCGCGGCCTCCGAGTCCCCCGGACCGCCTTGGATCCGGATCGAGACCTCCCCGTCCCCGGCGGCCGCGGCGGAGAGGAGACCGTCGACTTCGGACGCCGACGACGGCGAAGAGGGCGCCGCGGACGGGTGGTGCGGCGCGTGCGGGGTGGGGCCGGAGGGGACGACGCCGGAGTACTCGAGGAGCGCCGCGAGGGGGCCCTGGAGGAGGCTGGAAGCGGAGAAGTTGAGGCCGTAGCGGCGAAGCCCGGAGGGTGCGGCGCCAGCGCTCGGTCCGTTTCCCCTGCGATCGGGGGAGGATCCCGCCGGTGGGTCCATCGCCGGCGAGAGCGGCGACGGAGAAACCCTATATGCCGGCGGTGCACGCGGAGGTGGGCTCGACGCGGACACCTCTGGAAATGGGAGATTTTCGGGAGATCCCCTTGCCTTTGCTTGGGTTGGTCTGCTTTGTCTTTTCGTTTTGGTTCCGCGTCTGTTTGTTCACCGTCGCCGAGACGACGGTGTAGCCGTCTAGTCTCTTTTATGTTTCGTTGGTTTTAATATATCGAGTAAAATGTAGAATGGTCATTATACTTTTATTAGTTGATTATTAATACTTAAAAATGTAAATTGCAGCTGTTAAACTCATCTAACTACGGTTGACGGTTATTCGGTTATTGGCTCATTAGCTATACTCCGTCCATCATGTAATATAGGGCATCCTATCATTTTTATAACATATTAAGGAGATAAGAAAATGACATATGTACCCCTATTTAATGTCTTATTTGGTTGTTATTTTGCTGATTTTATAGAAGGTTGAGAATAATTAGTTTCCAAAATACTCTAAGATATCTTATATTTGGATAAAAATTTTGAACCATCCAGAATCTTACATTTCAGGATAGAGAGAGTATGTATTTAGATGATATGGATAAGATTTTATAGGAAAGATAGACCGTGGATGAGGGTTATATTGCATTCAGCCTCTCCGATGAGTCGAGGAGCAAGATAACCCTAAATACATATGTCAATTACACACATATCTAAACTACTAAATATAGTCTAACAAGTTTGTCGAGCAAATCCAACTCGGTGGTTCAACACTTCGCGCTGCTGCCCGCTGCCTATTTTCTTTCCATTCTTTTTTCTTCTTCTCTTAAAAAATGAAAAAGAAAAAAAAGAGCTAGTGGTGGTGGTGCTATGCTGCTTGCGAGCGGCAATCGGGTGGTGGTGAGTGCCGCGATGTTGGCCTTCTGCTAGAGTGGCAGCGGGCGATGTTGAGCTGTTGTGGCGGTCTGGCGTTGTTGAGCTGCTGCGGCAGAGTGAGGATGTTGCGCGGTACGTGTTTATATCACAATCCAACTGTCCGATAATGTCTGTGGGGTGAAATCGAGTGATATGTGTCGTGCGGCGTTTGTTGATGTTTCAATACAACTGGCCGCTATTGTAGAGGTTGAGTTGAGTTGAGTTTATCGACATTTGTTGATGTCCCAATCCAACCGCCTCATGTTGTTGTTCTACCCATCTGGATTTATTCTCCTTTTTAATATAATCTGCAGCTCTTCTGTAAAAAATGATGACTCATGGTCTAGCATGGACAAATCATTGTAGATACTCTTCATTCACTTCTTTTATCATTTATTCCTTCTCCCTTTCATGATTCTTTCTCCATCTCTTGATTATTTTCCATCAATATCATTACACGCAGTTTATGTTGGAGGCGGCGATGGTGATTAGTGAGGACATAAATTCGATGACGGTCATCCACGGCGAAGCAAAGTGAGGGGAATTTTACTCCTCGCTGACCAAGGCTTCATAGTCTAGTATGCCGTTTAGACGAGACAAGACGAGACAACACCTCCTACGTACTTACCTTTATGTTAACAACATGAATTCATTTTGTTTAGCGGTAAAACATGTGAGACACCCTATGGTTTTAAAAGTGGATTAGGCCCTAATGATCATGGTCAAATCTTAAGCATTATTGGGGCAAGGAATGTACATGTCATGATAAGGTCAAAACTTGGTCAAATTTGAGCAAAATTCACCAAAATATGTGAATTTAAAGATTTGAAAATGCCAAGTGTAGAAAGAGATGTAAATCAGTGGTAAAGGTCATAGGAAAGTCAAAAGAGTGAAACAAATTCAAATCCTATTCAAAAGGTTTGAATTTGGATCATTCGAAGTGGTTTGAGTACTGGTTGATTTGCCACCTTTGAAGGCTTTAAATTTGAATCTACTTAAACGATGAAGTTTTGGTTGAAATGAAAGTTGTAGTATAAGCATTATTGTACTACAACATGGGAGAAAGTTTAAAACAAAGTTTGAAGTATTTGAATTGGAAATCGAGAGTCAAAACTATATTAGACTTCTGATTTTAAGATGAAGCTGAGATTTTTCCTAAGTTCTGGAATACAGTGAGAAAAGGTTGATGTTTGGCTGTAATTTAAGCAAATGTTTGTATATAAAGTTTGAAGAGCAAGTACACCTAAGGGCAGTGGGATGTCTGGAGATCGCAATAGCATCACTTGAAATCCAGGGAGAAGTAACATATTTAGGGCGTGTTTGGCATGGCTCCAACTCCAGAAAATTCATGGAGTTCTCGGAGCTGCTCTATACCCATCTCCTGAATTCTTGGAGCTAGAGTTGTTGAAAGCAATCGGTGCTCGTAGCCTAAGAGGGAAGGGGGTGAATTAGGCAATTCTAAAACCTTAACCTATGGCTCAAACTAGTTTGCACAAAACATAATCTAGAACATACTATCTAGATGTGCAACTATGGTTCATCTAGTGTGAAACCCTCATCCCAAACAATTTTTGCAACCTATAGCCAATCCTAGAAAGATACTACACTAATAAAGTAAAGGAACACAAGTTGCAAGTATGAAATACGAAAATGGGATGAGAGGAAGTAAACTCTTGACGTGAGTATTTATCCCGTGGTATCGGTAGGCACTAAGCCACCCCTAGTCCACGTTGTTGAAGCACTCACTAAGAGTATTGCTTCCCGGTCATCAAGTGTCTTCCGGAACTCCCCTTGACTTGCCACAAAGGTTCGGCCACTAAGGCTCACGCCAAGTCCCCCGGTCACCTTGATGCCGCCTTCGCTACGGAGCTTCCCACGAAGGAGGGGTCTCCTCGTCCCCCACACAAAGCTGTCGTCACCGCTCCACACCAAGCCGGAGGGTCAAAGACTTGCCGACGAGTCACGAAGAGTCCAAGGGGCCGCACACCGAGATACAAGCTTGAGGTTCACTTAAGAACCAACACAAGGTCGCAACACCTTTCTCTCACACTCTCACTAGAGCTAGCCTAGTACTGCACCTCACAAAGCTTGTGCTAAACCTAAGGATTTGATCAAGGAGTCCTTGGATGGCTTGGAGAACTTCTTTAGAGAATGGGTGCTTCACGCAAACTCCAACAACCTCAAATAACCTGGGGTGCGGCTTTATATAGGCTAAAGGGCAGCTCATAGCCGTTGCTTGCTTTACCCAGAAAAGCATAAAGCGTCGGTTAAACCGGTTGCCACCGTCGGTTTAACCAGTCACACTGACCCTGCTTGCTAGCCATTGAACTCCAACTGTCTTCTTCTGATGACGTCATTGAACCGACGCCTTGCACCGATGCACTGTCGGTTCAACTGGTGCTGAAGACCTTCAGACTTCTCCAACTCCAAATACTTCTGTATAAGGAAACTACCAATGCACCGACGCCTTTTTTTTGACCGTCGGTTCAACTGGTGCCTCTGTTTTCTTCACTTGATCGCAATCCTACTGTCACTTGATCTCTGCATTTTCACTACAACTTGGGCATCTTGACTGCGATTTGGACTGTCTTGTATATGGATTGGACTCCATCCATGGGACCTAGGAATCCTACAAACTTGACTCACAAACTTGTTAGTCCCATTGACTATGTTGTCACACAATCACCAAAATCAAAATTAAGGTTTAATGGGGCCATGTTTCTTACAGTGGATCTTTTGCTGAGTCATTATACTTTTGTTTTAGATTTAAAATAAAAATATAACAATGTTTTAATCTATTTTACAAACTTCAGCTCCAGCATGGATCTTAGAGGTGGAGCCATGCCAAACATGCCCTTAAATCAGAGCTTAAAGTTTGAAAGTTGAAACTAAAATTCTGAAAGTCTAAACTCAATGTTTTGGCCAATGTTCAGAGGAGATTTGAGCAAATTCTATACAGTTTTTGTCGGTTCCGGAAATGGCCGGCAGCTAAACCTACTCGAAGTGTGTATCACGCGTCGTGAGCGGATGTGTCCTAGCACACAATGACTCAAGATTTATACTGGTTCAGGAAAAATGCCCTTCGTCCAGTCGGGGGTCAGTCGGTTGTATTGCTTGAGCCCAGGTGCTCGAGAGAGTTTGGAGGAGTTACAAGCTTTCAAGTGGAGGATGTGATGAGTCATCTCTCTTTCCTAGGTGGAAGACCCTCCCTTTTATAGTCCAAGGGAGGCTCTATTACAGGGGAGCTGAGGGGGTGAGGATAGAAAGAAAGGACTCCTGTCCCTGTTGGTCGGGGTTGTTAGCTTCGTTGGTCGGGCCTTCCCTTCCTGTCAGTCGGAGTCTTTCGATGACCACTGTCCAAGTCCTGCGTCGTGGGGCAAGCGTCTTGTCTTGTCCCTGCGCATCATGCTCCGTCGGTCAGCGGTCATGGGGGCGTCGATAGGTACGGTACGGCTATCACGCCCCATCCCTGGCACCTTGCCCGGCCACTCCGTCGTGATGGGGGCGTTCCGGCCGTATCATGATGACGTTTTGTCCCGTCCTTTCACGACAACGAGCATGTAGAATAGTGGCGCCCTGTTGCCATAGCAAAGGGGACTGTAACCCCCGTAGAGGGAGTGCTTGGCCATGTACGATAGGTTGACCCCGAGGCTCATCCTTATCCTTCGTACCTACTCCTGGGGCCCGCTGGTAAGCCGGGCCTAGCCTCCCGACCAGACTGCCGGTCGGGGAGGCGGGCACGTGTAAGGTGGAGCCCGGTCGGAGTCCCCGGTCGGCGCCTTGGTACGGACCCAGCCTCCGATCGTTCCCACAATCGAGGATATGGGCCTTGGTATGCCGACTGAGTCGTCAGTCGGGGTTGTGGGCTGAGACTGCCCAAATGAAGTTGTTACCCTATACGGACGAGTGCTTGTTCCAAGCACGACCTTGGACTGGTCTACGAGAGGTGGGCCTGCTGGGGACCCCGGGTCCCTGGACTCGTCAGAGGCTGTTGACGGCCTTTAAATCACACTTTGTCCATCAAATTCTCGGGAATAAATAGAGCTTTGCATCATGTTTCGTACATATTTTTTTTATTCTAATAAAGTTCCACAAGTTTTAGATGAGTTGTGAATGCAGGGATAGGTGTATAAAAAATGAGGCAAAATGGGAAAAATCCCAAGCCAATCGGCCTCAACTAGGCCGGCCGCCCTGGCACTGACCCAATCGCCATGTCATCGATCCAGGGGCAAGGAAACACACTTACCTCAACACCGACCTGCAAGAGCTACAAATAGAGGGTCACCCATCACTTGTAACACACACTAAGGAGTTCTCACTCATTTCACTTTCTAGAGCTAGGTTTAGTATTCTGGGAGTTAGAGTCGAGTCGAGCATGTCTTGGGATTCCAGAGTCATCATCGGAAGTCTGGTATAAGCTCTTGTATCTTTTCCTTTGACATTTATCAATATAAGTTATCTTCTTTATCTTATCGAGTCAGCTTTACTTTCCGCATATATTTATCTTTCCAAGTTATTTAGCTTGTGTGCGGAAGTTCTGTCCTCTAGCTTAGGCTTTTTTATCTTTCTTATTTTATCGGGATCTTACCTTACAGGTTTTCTCGCCCGAACTAGGGAGCTCAAGTTAGGTCCCTAGGTTGAGGGGGATTTCCCTTGAAGGCCTCAAGAGATATCCTAACACCGAGTGCAGACGTGGTGTCTGGCTTAGTGTTAGCTAGGAAGTGTCTTCCACCCCACAGAACAGTATGGTAGGCGGAAGGTGGTGACAGCCCTGTCCGTCCCTTGTAGTCCACCCCATTCGGGTGTTTTCATAGCAGTAGTAGTAGGTTGCCGTTGGACTCCCCTCTCATCCCTTTCTGCAGTCCTTCCTCTTCCAGCTGCCGAAGGAAGCTCTAGGTTCCCGATAGTTAGTTAGAAGCAAGGTTTAGTCTAGAGAGGCTAGCTCGTTAGTCTAGAAGTGTTTTAGGAGTCTTTCTCGCTCGTTGTCCTCCTAGCTACTTACCGCTCTAAGGTTTAGAGTCTCCTATGTCAAACGGTCATTGTCTGGCCATTTATCCTAGCATATCTTATTTGGCTTACCCCCACTAAGTTAGTCGGTGGATATCTCCAGTAAAGTTTATCACTCGTTCATTCGATATTCTTAGACCACAGTGCTTCCCCGTGGAAATTTACGATACCCTGGAATACTGCAAGGTGAAGTGAGTGAGATGGCGAGGGAAGACGATAGAGGCGCAACCCATGACAACGTGTTGTGCGGAAGGCAATTGGCAAAGAAGCAGGGCGAGAGCTAAGGGGAAGCCTACCAGCGTCCAATGGGCCACGACAGTCGAAGATGCTGGGTGGGAGGGCTACTAGGAGCTCCTCCTCGGAGCCGAAGCAGGAGGCGCGTCGAAGGCGGCTGTGGCAATCCATTCCTCCGGGAAGCTGCTGGACATGATGCTCCTGCTGCCACAGCGTCAAAGGAGGCAGCCACAGACCCCCCAGGGACCAAGCTCTGAGGCACTCTTTTGGCATTCTCTTCCACGGAGCTGAAGCGGAGACCTGCTTATGCTGCCGCGGCATCAAAGCGGGAGCCACTGCTCCGCATCCCGCTCCGCACGCTACTACTGCAATGGAACTCAAACATGTGATGGAGCTGGAGCAAGGCCTCGCCCACTACGTGCCATCTACCAGGGAGAGTGACCTGGGTCTTCACAAGCGAGCAGGCCTCACCCATAGTACTATAGTGCTACTCGTGTCCCTCCTCTTGCGCAGAGGCAAGGCTGTTCATTATTGGGTTCGCATCGTCCAACGAGGACCCCACTGTTGGAAAATCCGCCTCCCACCGAGTGGTTTCTCAGGCACAATCGAGTAGTTTGCCTGAGCAGGGAGGGGATGAACACACACACACCTTTGAGTTTGTTTGCACTAGAGCTCCAACTGGATGCCTGTTACTGCTGTGAGTTTTGATTTAAATAGATGTCCCAAGGCGACAGAGTACAATGAAGTGGCACCGGGCATAAGACCGGGCGCAAGTTACAAGGAGAGTGGACCTTGGTCCACGGGCTGCACGCAGGCAGAAATAGTAATATGGCCGCAATCTACAACTAGTGTGACTGCTGCCCACACACAAGGGTTAGTGCCCCAACAATTCTCCCCCTAAGCCTTGTGTGCCTTGCTCGAGGGAGCTTGGATCATCCCGATCCTGGATCGCTGTGGCAGAACTACCTGAATTAATCCGGCTCAAGTGCGCTAACCATCACCTCGAGGGCAATCAGGGCTATCTCGCACTTCAAATGGAATAATCCATTGGTCTGTCGGGTAACCTCCCGAAACAACCACGGGTTTGCCGATCGAACCAATGTACAAAGTACTCACACGAAGGCGAGCCCAGAGAATACAACATTCCACAAATTTTACATCAGAGGGTTCAACATAAATTTATTATTAGAGACCAAGTTTGAATTCGCAAAACAAAGTACTTTAGAGTTTAAAAGTAAACGAGTTCTTCAGAGTTCATTGCAGCGGAAAAACAATGATAAACTACTCGACGATACATGATGTCTCGATGAAGTCCGTACAAGACATCACTCGGCATTATCATTATTGGCCGGGGACGCATCCCATTCCGCCGACCAACCAGGAGGAAGAGTACACGGCCAAGTCAAACTAGCAACCATGTCCTCAAAAGTATCACCTGAAAATAAGCCGCAAGCAAGGCTGAGTATACTAATACTCAGCAAGGCTTACCCGACTAGTGAAATATACTTAGCCGACTCCTAGACATGCAAGGCTTTTTGGCTTGAGGGGTTTGTTTTGCCGAAAAGCATATAAAAGTAGGTCCTTACTTTCAAATTTTAGCTCCAGATTCTAGTTTTCTTTAACCATTCTAGGTAAGCAACTATCCAATATCATACATGGTGAAAGAATTAATTTGCATCCAACAAGATTAATCATAATCATTGTTCCTCTTCTTACTCTATGTGGTAAAAGGGTGAAGCAGTCTCAATAACCACGAGAAACAGACGATTCGAATCGAATTTCTTAACCTTGCAAGGCAGACCTAAACACACGTCACGTGGTTAGTCCCGGAGTCACATGTGCAACTTTTCCCTTCAATTCCCACTTCACGGAACAGGCCCACCGCCCTCGACTACATGTCCCCATGGACCACGGTACGTGGGGCCATGGCGGCACATGCATCCGCCATTAGCTAGATGTGAACAAATTCAAGACGATGTGGAGTATATTCCGGCCTCGGTTCAATCCAGTACATAAGCTTATCGATTACCATATTCTCGGCATGTGGTTAGTACGTTCAAAGACTTAACCACCACTACCACACACTGCGGCCTTAGCATTTTTCACTAAACAAACGGGGCCTCAATCATCAACATAAACATCGCACCATAGCCCCGTCCGTCGACCTTATGATTGCAGCATGTAGTAAACATTCAACTCATATATTCTCGCAAGTGACAGGAAATCACTCGACTTTTACCGGAGTCCTATTAGCATAGCATTCTATCGAACCTTATTTCTGGTGTTCAGAGCATAGGAACCTAGGATCATGCAACTAAGTTTTCATTCAACTCCTATAAACTTAATGCACAAGTAAAATAGAGTAATAAGTTGCATAATTTAGAAAAATAGGGTTCATGCTCCGGGGCTTGCCTTCCTGAGCAAAGCTAGCCTTGGGCTCTTCCGAACTTGGGTTTGGGTCTTCAAAAACTTCAGTTAGATTCGCTTGAGCTTCACGCTGCTCACTCTCGGACTCGGACACCAGCTCGTACGTTCCGTCAGCGAGAGTAGTCGATTCTATATGAATGCACAAGTATGAGTTGTAGTGATGGTACGTGACATTTATTTTCCTTCACGATAAAGTTGCAGTCCACAAAACATAGATTTGGTTGTAAAGTTACTTTGTTAAGATTTCTTGCGAAATCGTTAATAGAGTATAACTTAAACTAATTAACTCCATTAAACAAGAAAGGGGGGGTTGTGTTCTTTTGGAAACTAAATTTTCTAAGCACAACATGGATTAAACACAACTTCTGGACTAGGTAACTTCTGGTGATGAAAATTTTATTTAGAGCAAATTATGCAGAGACAACAACACTGTAAAAATTTCAGAAATTTCTGTGTAGCAGATTAATTTTGAAAAAAGTAATACACAGCCACTATTAGAACCTAGTTATTTTTATACAGAATGAACCATGCAAGTATTAATGATAAAACTTTTATAGGGTGTTAATCTATCCATATATGTGTTACTGTAAATTTTTCAGATTTTATTGTGCATGATACAGAGCATAATAAATAGGACAAGATACACCTATTTTAATAATGATTAATTTTATAGGATCTTATACAGGATTTCTGAGTATGAAACTTTTTATACAGCATGTTCTAACCCAAAGTATCCTATAGTAAAAATATAAACATTTTCCAAGCATAAAAACTAATTACTTTGATTTAATGCATTTTTCCACCACAAAAATTACATAAGTGGTTACAGACAGGTAAAAAGTCCCTAAATATTTTTGTGGGATCTAGGCATCAATATAATAGCTCTGGAAAAGTTTCACAACATAAATCACAATATAACAGAAGGTGAAATTAAATCTAACCATTTATGGCATCAAACAAAGTCTAACAAAAAGCTTAGTTAGAGATGGGTTTTGGTCCTGAGATTTTTACATTGGCCTACACATCAAGAAACTAAGCCACTGTCCAAAAATCAGATTCAGCACTGGTCTACAACAGTGGCACAATTAAAAGCTATTAAACCTTCCATTTAATGTAGAACAAAATATAGCAAGCATATGAAGAAATGCATGTAACAAAAGTTATATAGTTTCTTCTAAAGATTCCAGAACAGTTGAGTTTGTATTTTTTCGATTTTTCTACGATTTTATATGAATTTTACAACTTCGCTATTTTTGAAACTAAAGTTAAAACACTGGTTTGCAGATATGCCCCTAGAAACTTGCGTGCAGACACTTTTAAAGATTTCAATTGTTGCAATGTGGTCCCTGGGCGGCGCTAGCATGGCGGCCGGCCAATTTCCGGTAAGGGGGCTCGTCGGCGGCGAGGGAAAAATGGTCGGGGAGAACCAGAGAGGCAAGAGCTACCTTGTGGGGGCCTTGGTCGAGGTTGGGGATGGCTGGAGGTGGCTCGTTGGCGCGAAGCACGGGGCAGCGGCGGTGCGGCGCATTGGTGATGATGCTCCGACGAGCTAGAGCCTGCGGGGGCGGGTCAGTGAGATTCGCGGTGTCGAGGGGAACCTGTTCCGAGGCTTGGCTAGGGCGAAGGAGGGTCGGAGGCGGTGTGCCCACGGCGGACAGGGGCGGAGACGGTGGTTGCTGGTGGCGGCCTTGCTCCGGCGAGTCTGGGCGGCGATGGGCGGGGCAGTGAGCTTCGGTGGGGCGGTGTGGTGGCGGTTGGAGGCTCAGCTCTGGCAATGGGTGGCCGGAGAGGTGAGCTCCATGGCGAGCTTGGCACGGCGGCAGCAATGGCAGCGGCGGGGAGCTTCTGGTGAGTCTAGGCGCGCGCGAGTGTCTTCGTGCTGCCTTTTATAGGCGGCAGGAGGGAGGGAGAGGGCCGGGGCGATGCTGGGGAGAGGTGGCACGACGGGGTGCGCCACTGGGCACGGCGGGCGGTGGCAGTGCCGGCGCGGCGTGCGGCGGGCGCGGGCATGGGGTTGGGCGCTGAGGATTTGGCGTGGGGAGCAGGAGATCACGCGGTGCGCGGGTTGGGCAAGCAGCTGCACCAACGGGCTTGTCGGGCGGCGAGCACGGGGACTGGCGGGGCACGGCGCGTGGTACTGGCCGCCCTGGGCGGCGAGCAGGGGCGCCTTGCCGGCGTGCGCTTGGCAACAACAGGATGGGCAGGCTTGCGGCGTGGAGAGGGAGGCATGCGGCCGGGGCGCGGGTCAGCGAGCTTGGCCCTGGTTGGCTTGTCGTGGCGCGGGCTGCAGGCATCGCCGGCGACGTGGCGGCCGACTCTGCTGGCTGTCGGGGCAGAGCAGGGGAAGGGAGGGACTGAAAGGGAAAATAGAAGAAAACCAAGGGGCTGAAATATAAAACCATGTTTTTCTCTTATTTATGTTGGAACTCGAAAATCTCTGAACATGAAAGTTGTTCAAAATGAAAAGTTCTTCAAGTTTTGTTTCAGGCTAAAGTTCATTTGAGTTATAGTTCAAAAGTTATTTTAAAAACTCGAAAAGTATGATTCAGATGACACGTCATTTCATGGGCAAAAATTTTATTCTCTCCTAGGCTTCAACTAGACTTTTATTGATCATGTCACTAATAGTGTGCCTATTCAATTTCGTAGCCATATTTGCTTTGATGTGAAAGTTATTTAATTTATTTGATTAAAGTACATGTACTTATGCACATATACACATACTTTCAAATCCAAGCAAAACCAACTCATAATTTATTTCCTTTAAATTTTTCTTAGTTAGTTAAGCATATTGTTATGCTAATGAGACTTGTTTAGTAATTTAAACACCTGAGGTGTCACAATCGCAGCTCCTGAAACTTCATTCGCTCGAGTGCCTTCGTCAGAATGTTAGCAAGGTGATCCTTGGTGTTGATGTAGTCAGCGTCGATGAATCCCTTCTCAATGCAGTCGCGAATGAAGTGGTACCTCAACTCGATATGCTTGCGTCGCTCGTGGAAGATGGGATTCTTGCTCAGCGCCATAGCCGACTTGCTATCCATCATGAGCTCCACGCATTCAGCCTTCTTTCCCATGAGCTCACCGAGTAGTCTCGCGAGCCAAACCGCTTGAGTTGCTACTGCGGTAGCTGCAATGTACTCTACTTCACATGATGACAGAGCCACCACACGTAGCTTGAGCGATTGCCAACTCACTGGGCACTTCCCAAGGTAGAAGAGGTTGCTGCTATTGCTCTTGCGGTTGTCGACGTTGCCGGCGTGGTCGCTGTTGCTGTAGCCAGCCAACCGAGTTGTTTCAGTCATTTTCTCATAGTGCAGACCGTAGTCGAGCGTGCCGTTGATGTAGTGGAGGATGCGCTTCAACGCCTTCGTGTGATCTTCAATCAGCCACTCCATGAACTGACTCACAAACCCAACCGCAAAGGCCAGATCTGGTCGCGTGTGGAGGAGATACCGGAGACTTCCAACTAGTCACCGGTACTCGGTGGAGTCGACTTCTGGAGCGGTGCTATCGCAGCTCAGGCGCAACCTTTCCTCCATGGGCGTCTGGGCAGGGTGGCACCCCTCCATCTAGCCAATCTTCATGACTTGGGCGGTGTACTATGCTTGGCTCACAGTGATGTGCCCGCCCTCCTAATGCACCTCAATGCCAAGGTAGAAGGAGAGAAGCCCGAGATCACTCATCTGGAATTGGCCCTTCATCTCCTCCTTTAACTTGTCGATGGCCTGCTCAGATGACCCAGGAATCACCAGATCATCGACGTAGACACTGACCAGCAGTGGCTCCCCGTGCTTGCCAGTGCCCCGCCTGTAGATGGCGGGCTCGTGCGCGCTCTGCTCGAAGTCGAGTGCTTTGAGTGTCGAGTCAAGCTTCGCGTTCCAGGCCCGCGGTGCTTGCCGTAAGCTATAGAGGGCCTTACGGAGCCGCAACACCTTTCCTTCCTCCCCTAGGATGAAGAACCCGGGGGGCTGCTTGATGTAGACCTCCTCCTTCAGATCTCCATTCAGGATGGCCAACTTGATGTCCATGTGGTGGACAGTCCAGCCCTCCTGAGCTGCAAGGGCCGGAAGCACTCACATCGACTCCATGCGAGCCACAGGCGCATAGACCTCATCAAAATGGACGCCAGCCTGCTAAACAAAGCTGCGTGCCACCAGTCGTGCCTTTTTCTTGATCACCTCACTCGCCTCGTCGCGCTTTAGCTTGAACACCCACTTCATCCCAATGACTTGGTGCCCAGCTAGGAGATTGACCAGCTCCCAAGTCTTGTTGCGCTCAACTGAGTTGATTCCATCGTGCATTGCCACCCGCCAAGCTTCCTCCCGCTCCGCCTCAGCAAAGGAGCATGGCTCCCCCGTGCTGGTGAGCATCAACTCCGCCTCCTCGAACTCTACCTGCTCAAGGCCTGGGTACGGTTCACTGAGCAAGTCTTCCATTGTGCGATAGCGCAATGGGGCATCATCGTGGTCGTTGTCGAGGCGTGAGTCATCGCTGACGTAGGTCGGGGAAGAACTCGGAGCAGCGCTTGGAGGCGAATCAACACTCGGAGCGGCCTCAAAAGCACTCAAAACGCCCTCCAAAGTACTCGAAGTCGCACCAGCCAGAGTAGAGGGAGTCGAGGAAGTAGTCGTGGGGGTCGCCTCACCCTAGAAGTATTCGAATAGAGCTCGAAGTACTCAGAGACATACCAGGAGGGGTCGTGGGGGTCGGATCTCCCCACAAACGTGGTGTAGACTCCTTCGCAGCCACCGCAGCTTCCACCAGGTACTAGACGATGAAGTCAGAGTTGCACCCGGTGTAGCCATCTTCCTCCTGCGACCAGCTCCAGCCGCGATCTTCATCAAACACAATGTCGCGCGCTGTGCGCACACGCTGTGTCACCGGGTCCAGCACCCGGTAGGCCTTGACTCCTTCCTCGTAGCCGATGAAGACGCCTGGAGTCGACCAATCTTCAAGCTTGCCGCGGTGCCTGAGTTCCTTCACGTACGCCAGGCACCCATAGGTGCACAGGAACTGGACCGCCGGCTTGCTTCCATGCCACGCCTCATATGGCGTCTTGTCGGAGAAGGCTCGAGTGGGCGAGTGGTTGAGGAGGAACACCGCTGTGCTCACCGCTTTCGCCTAGTAGATGGCCGGCATGCCCCTCTGCTTCAGCAGGGCACGAGCCATAGCCACCATCGTCTGGTTGCGCCGCTCCACCATGCCGTTCTGCTAGGGCGTGTGGGGCACAGAGTGGTGCCGCTCCACACCTTGGTTAGCAAAGTACTCGGTGAAGGATGCCGACGTAAACTCGCCGCCGTTGTTAGTGCGGAATACCCTCAGCTTCCTCCCGCACTTGTTCTCCACAGCCGCCTGGATCTTCTTGATGGACTCTAGCGCGCTGCTCTTCTCTGTGAGGAAAGCCGCCCACATGTATCTTGTGGCGTCATCTACCAGTAGCAGGATGTAGCGCCGACCTCCTGGAGTCGCCGGCATGATGGGGCCGCACAAGTCACCTAGTACGATCTCGAGCGGCTTGTCCGCCCTGTACTTGGCCTGCTTGGGGAAGGGGGCGCACCGGTGCTTGGTGGTGACGCAGACGTCGCACAACTGCTCAATGTGAGCCAGCTGTGGCAGCACGCGCACCATGCTCTTCCGCCCCATCCACTGTAGAGCACTGAAGTTGACGTGCCCGAACCGATCATGCCACCGCTAGGCATTGTCGCGATGACGTGCGGTGAGGCAGATCGGCCTCGCAACCTCTAGCCGCAGCACATACAACCTATTCCCGCTGCGGGGAACCCTTGCCAGCAGCTGGCTCTCACGATCACGGATCCGCAAGACACCATCCTCGATGTGAATCTTGGACCCGATCTCATCGAGTTGCCTGACTGAGATGATGGAGTTGCGCAGCTTCAAGATGTAGTAGACCCCATCCAGGGCCTTGTGTTCCCTGTTCCTCCCGGAGAACGTGACGGTGCCACAGCCCTGGATGGCCACAACCGACCCATCGCCGAACTTGATCGAGCCGCGCATGCCCTGATCGAGGTGGGAGAAGACGTTGCTCCACCCCATCATGTGGTTGGTGGCCCCTGTGTCCAGGTACCACCCTTCCATCAACTTGTCGTATAGGCTCGTGCCGAGGTAGACTTGAGCTCGAGGCTCCTCGATGCATGTTGTCGTTGTAGCCGCCGTCACAGGTAGGGGAGCAGGCTCGCGGTCGACCCCGTGGTCGCCCGAGTGCTCATCTGCCGCCTTCTTGACCGTCTCGAGTACTTCTTCTACTTCCTGCACAGAAAACAACTTGGTTTGTGGCTCCTCCGAGTGGTTTTCCATGCAGACTTGTGCCATGAACAGGCACGGCTCTTCTTCAGCCTAGGCCAGGTGCGCTTGCCCCTTCTTGGGTTGCCTGCACTCACGTGCCCAATGGCCAGCACGACCACAATTGTGGCAGGTGTCATCGCACGGTGGCTTCCTCACCTCATCGCCATCGACTTCTTTCATCTTTGGAGCCAACGGGCGCCGCTGCTGACTCTTCTTCCCTCCGGGCCTGGACGGACCCTCGCCCGACTCACGATCTCGCTGACCTGACGCATCAGCATACAACAGCTTGTCCGAGTCGCAATTTGAGTCGGCGCGGTCCATGCGGTCCTTTTGCTCTTCAGGCGACCAGTCACCTCTTCCAGTGAGAGGGAGGAGATGTCCAGCAGCGTCTCGATGGATGTCACCAGATGGTCAAACCGAGGTGGAACCGACCGTAGGAGCTTCTCCACTACTCGCTGCTCCTCCATCTCCTCACCCAGCTCCTCTAGGTTGATGACAAAGTTGGACATGCGTAGAGTGAAGTCGTCCACCTTCTCGCCGCTGTGAAACGCCATGGCTTCGAAGTCCCTTCGCAGCTGCTGAGCCCTGACCTTCTGAACTTTGTCGCTACCGATGCACATCGTCTTGATGGCATCCCATGCTTCTGCAGCTGACTTCTTCTTGGCCATCCGCGGCACCATCTCTGGTGGCATTGAGAGGATAAGGACCTCTCTGGCCATGCAATCTTCCTGGAAGTCGCAGTTGCCATACTCGATGGCGTTCTAGAGGTTGCGGGCTTGGAGCATCACCTTCATGACCAGGCTCTAATGGGTGTAGTTGGATCTTGTCAACGTTGGGTACTTCGCGCCACTCAACTCCTTGACCACCCTATGAACGATCGGCCACTCCCCATCCCAGTAGCGCCGCCTGCGTGGGGAAGGGGAGGGACACCTTCGGTTGTGACGCGAGGTTATAGAGCCATTCGATGATGACTCCCCCGTATCTTTCTCACCGACCGGCTTCTCCTCCTTCTTTGCCTGCCACTTTGGGTCTTTTGGCAGCTGGTCCTTGGGCGTCAGGTCCTCCTTCCCAAGGAGACCTTCTTCGCCATCGACCGGCTTGTTGCTCTCCCTCGAGCCATGCCTAGACCTATCGGGCTTCCCGGATGGAGACATTGATCCAAAGGATACTTAACCTAGGCTCTGATACCAATTGTTGGAAATCCGCCTCCCACCGAGTGGTTTCTCAGGCACAACAGAGTAGTTTGCCGGAGTTGGAAGGGGATGAACACACACACCTTTGAGTTTGTTTGCACTAGGGCTCCAACTGGATGCCTGTTGTTGCTTTGAGCTTTGATTTAAATAGATGTCCCAAGGGGATGAACACACACAAGGGTTAATGCCCCAACACCCACTATCCGAGTCGCCGAGATGGCACAATAATGTCTATATCAGGTATGAACCACCAAGTACTCTTCATGTATGTTGTGGTAGCTTGGTATTCATTTCGTGGAAGCATTTTATCTACTTACCAGTCATAATGTGGTTTCTGAATTTTGCACTAGAACATGTTTCATACCTAATTGCATAATATATAGTTATGTGACTTGCTTATTATGTCCACCTTCCTTTTTTCTTTTCTTTTAGGCTGTGCTTGAGAATCCATCCCGCGGTGAGGTAGTACCAGTTTCTGAGACAACACGAGCATGGATATTTCAAGGAGTGCTGCTGAGTGCTGACAGGGTGCCGGCACAAGTTCTTAGTGAGAGAAATCCGAGCTGCTGTTCCTCTGCTATTTGTTTCATCCCTCCTTCCTGGGCAGCTTGCTGGTATTTCAAAGATCAAGGCTATGCTAGTATTTCCTGATATTATGCAAAACCTGATATTAATTTGATTAAGAAGTCAACTGCACAGTGTCAATATGAAGTTGCTGATGTGTCTTCCATTGAGGAAGGTTTATCAGCTTCTAATGGCAAGGCAATTTAAGTTTAACTGGTTTTGCATTTGCATTTCTAAACTATTGCTAAACTGTTATCATGTCTTCTCTGATGGACCAAATATGGTCTAAATATTGTACAAGGCCCAGACACAAACTCATCGCAAAGATAAAGGAGGAGGCAATCACATGGTGTGCTGCAGGAGCCAAACGGCTTAGGGAAATCATCCCTGGAGCTTTAGCCTGATTTTTTTTTTCTGTTTCTGCTCCTTACCTGGAGCTCTGGCATTTTCTTTATGTACAGTTTTGAAACTCTCTTCTCTATCAATACCATGCCGGGCAGTAATGCCAGACGCTTCAAAACAAAAAAGATGCTGAACTATTTTTCTCCTCATCAAACATAATTAATTTCTCTATGAGAATCATTTGCTTATATTCACATACTTCTAGAAGATGAAAAGAAATAGGATGTAAGAGTAAATGATAAGCATCCTCTGTCCTGAAAGGAGGAAAAAAATGCCATTTTTTGTGGTAGGCATATGCAACCTTCAACAGTCATCACAGACTCACAGTTGGCAGAGGAAGCTCTCTCCCAGGGATTGGAGCAGCTGCATAAGTCAGTTAGCTGATGCCATGGCGGATCTCTGATTGATGATGGCAGCATGACTGCATGAGCTTCATGGATCAGTTGGCCCTTGCATTAGGTAAACTGTCCAATCATGAAGGTTTTAGGATACATGTTATGGTTTTACATCACATCTTCAGTCTTGGTCCTTATGTCCGTGTTATATATACTCTTCCACTTAACTTTGTAGATGAGTAATCAACCACTTTATAGGACTTCCAGGAGTTAAAAAAATTCACATCGGACTCTGCATCAGGATATATTTATTTGCTTGGCCAGGCACCTGTATCATATTAAATCTCATCATGTTTATCTCATATTCCCATTAATTGTTACCGAGCTGTCTGTAACCGCGGTTATTATTGCCTCTTCCAGAATCAGTAACCATACAAATGTAAAGATCTGCTCAAACTTCAAATTGTTATCATTTAATCACTTTCACATTCCCTTTCTCCTAGAGACAAATCAGCTTTTCTGTGGTTTACAGTAACACCATTTCCTCTTGTCCTTGGGCTATCATAACTTTTTAATTTCCCTTCCTGGTTCTGTCCCACCATATGTGCGCGCTTACCTTCAGCAGTGGCCATGCTTTACATTTTTGCAGAGACTCCAACATTCCAATTTGTGAAACAATATTAAGATGCCATTAATTTACTCTATTATGTTTTCTGCCCAACCACCTACGGCTCTAGCTGTCTATTGAATCTCAATATGATTGGTTAAGAAAATGTGATGTGAGATTTATTGATTTAGCTCTAAACTTATGTTTGGGTCTTTGGAACCAGCAGGGTCACTTCTTGAAGGTAGCAAGCACGAGCAGCACAAGGTGTAACTGGTGTTATCTATCTATACTTTTTTATTCAGGTTATCAGTAGACAATATTTATATATGTGTATGTGATATCACGAGATATAAGATATGCCAACGCCTTCAGTATACTATGAAGTACTTGTAAACATATTGGTGAGTCACTTGACATTATTTAGTTCTACTCTTTCTATTCTAATTTTAGTTGTCGAGATCATTAGTAACTCCCTATCTGCTATTGCTACGGTCATGATAGGGCACACAAAGCGCGCCGAATGTTCTAGTATCTTTCATAGGAAACATTTCTCAAAAATGTTGCATCATGGGATTCCATAATAGTATCAACATGCATATCAGGTATCTCTGATTTAATTACTAAAACTCTGTAAGCAATGCTCCGCTGAGCATACCCTAGAAAGACGCAATCCACTGTCTTAGGTCCCAACTTGCATTTCTTTGGAATAGGTACATTGACTTTCGCCAAGCATCACCAAATGCGCAAATAAGAAAGTGATGGTTTTATCCCAATCCACATCTCATATGGTGTTTGATCTTTATTCTTGTTTGGATCTCTATTCAGGACATGACATGAAGTCAACAGAGCCTACCCCCACCATGCCTTAGATAAACCAGCAGTGTCCAACATGGCGTTAACCAACTCAGTCAGGGTGCGGTTTTTTCTCTCAGGAACCCCGTTTGATTTGGATGAATAGGGAGGCATTCTCTCATGAATAACACCATGTTTCTCACCGAATTCGTCAAATATTTTGGAGAAATACTCACCACCATGATCAGACCTTAGAAGTTTGATCTTTCTCTCTAGTTGATTTTCAACTTCTGCTTCATAGATTTTAAAGTAGTTGAACGCTTCATCTTTAGTTTGCAACAAATAAACATAGCAAAATCTAGTCGCATCATCAACCAACATCATGAAATATTTCTTTCCACCTTTTGTCAACACACCATTCATCTCGCAGATATCAGAATGTATAAGTTCTAGAGGTGCCAAATTCCTCTCCTCAACCAACTTGCGAGGTTTTCGAGGTTGCTTCGATTGCACACAACTATGGCACTTAGAACCTTTGGCAATGGTGAAACTCGGAATTAGGCACATGCTAGAAAGTTGAGACATTAAACCAAAATTAACGTGACATAAACGAGAATGCCAAACACTCGCATCATCATTAACGCCGCCACAAATATGGTTCACTGACTTATTACAAAATTCTGCAAGGGAAAAGCGGAATAAGCCTCCCCTATCATAGCCTTTACCAACAAATTGTCCATGCTTAGACACTACTAATTTATTGGACTCTAAAACTACCTTAAAACCATCGCTACACAGAAGGGAGCCGCTCACGAGATTCTTGTTGATAAAAGGGACATGATGCACGTTCTTCAGCTCCACGATCTTTCTCGAAGTAAACTTCAGATCTACCGTGCCAACACCATGAATAGAAGAATGTGATCCATTCCCTATTAGGATACAAGAACCCCGAGCGACTTGGTAAGAAGAATACATAGAGATGTCAGCACACACGTGGACATTAGCACCCGTATCAAGCCACCAACTAGTAGATTGAAATACTGAAAAGATAGTAGGTAAATTACCATACCCAACTCCAGTGTTGCTCATGGTCATTGTGTTGATAGTCTTGGATCCAGATCCATTCCTAGCCTTCTCCTTGCGATCTGCACGGCTCGGACAGTCCCTCGTGAAGTGTCCTTCATTACCGCACGTGTAGCAAGTGTTGACAGCCAGTAAATCACACATTGTCCTTCAACTTCTCGGGAATAAATAGAGCTTTGCACTATGCTCCATACATATTTTACTTATTTCTAACAAGTTCCACAAGTTTTGGATGAGTTGTGAATGCAGGGACAGGTGTACCACAATTGAGGCAAAATGGGGAAAATCGCAGGCAGGCCGGCTGGCACTGGACCCAATCGCCACATCATCGATCCAGGGGCAAGGAAACACACTTACCTTGATCCTGAGCCATGCACTTGAAGTTGGTTTGATCAGATGACCCGAAAGACTTCACCCATGGATTGAAGGGCCCACCTGTGGCAGAACCACCTGAATTAATCCGACTCAAGTGCGCCAACCGTCACCTCGAGGGCAATCAGGGCTATCTCGCACTTCAAATGGAATAATCCATTGGTCTGTCGGGTAACCACTATTAGAACCTAGTTATTTTTGTACAGAACGAACCATGCAAGTATTAATGATAAAACTTTTATAGGGTGTTAATCTATCCATATATGTGTTACTGTAAATTTTTCAGATTTTATTGTGCATGATACAGAGCATAATAAATAGGACAAGATACACCTATTTTAATAAAGATTAATTTTATAGGATCTTATACAGGATTTCTGAGTATGAAACTTTTTATACAGCATGTTCTAACCCAAAGTATCCTATAGTAAAAATATAAACATTTTCCAAGCATAAAAACTAATTACTTTGATTTAAAAAATTACATAAGTGGTTACAGACAGGTAAAAAGTCTCTAAATATTTTTGTGGGATCTAGGCATCAATATAACAACTCTGGAGAAGTTTCACAACATAAATCACAATATAACAGTAGGTGAAATTAAATCTACCCATTTATGGCATCAGCCAAAGTCTAACAAAAAGCTTAGCTAGAGATGGGTTTTGGTCCTGAGATTTTTACATTGGCCTACACATCAAGAAACTAAGCCACTGTCCAAAAATCAGATTCAGCACTGGTCTACAATAGTCGGCACAATTAAAAGCTATTAAACATTCCATTTAATGTAGAACACAATATAGCAAGCATCTGAAGAAATGCATGTAACAAAAGTTGTAGATTTTCTTCTAAAGATTCCAGAACAGTTAAGTTTGTATTTTTCCGATTTTTTTTTCGATTTTATATGAATTTTACAATTTTGCTGTTTTTGAAACTAAAGTTAAAACTCTGGTTTGCAGATATGCCCCTGGAAACTTGCGTGCAGACCCTTTTAAAGATTTCAATCGTTGCAATGTGGTCCCTAGGAGGCACTGGCATGGCGGCCGGCCAAATTCCAGTGAGGGGGCTTGTCGGCGGCGAGGAAAAAAAGGGTCGGGGAGTAGGGAGGCAAGAGCTACCTTGTGGGGGCCTTGTTCGGGGTTGGGGATGGCCGGAGGTGGCTCGCCGACGCGGAGCAGGGTCGGCGGCAGTGCGGCGCATCGGCGACGATGCTCCCGCGAGCTAGAGCCTGCGGGGGCGGGTCGATGAGCTTCGCGGCGTCGAGGGGAACCCGTTCCGAGGCTTGGCTAGGGCAGAGGAGGGTCGGAGCTGGGCTGTCCATGGCGAACAGGGGTGCGGCGGCGGTGGAGGCAGCACCGGCGGCGCTCTGGCTGAGGTGGGCGGCGATGTGCGGGGCAGTGAGCTCCGGTGGGGCGGTGTGGTGGTGTTTGGAGGCTCAGCTCTGGCAATGGGTGGCCGGAGAGGTGAGCCCACGGTGAGCTCCTTACGGCGGCGGCAATGGAAGGAGGCAGCGGCGTTCTGGTGTCTGGGCGCGCGAGGAGGCTCAGTGCGGCCTTTTGTAGGCTCCTTACGGCGGTGGCAATGGAAGGGGGCAGCGGCGTTCAGGTGTCTGGGCGCGCGAGGAGGCTCAGTGCGGCCTTTTGTAGGCAGCAGAGAGGCGGGAGGAGGGGCGGGGCTGGACTGGGAGGCTCGGGCACGGGCGGCACGATGGGGGCGTACCATTGGGCCGTCGGGGCTCTGGCATGTGTTACATTCTGAGACATATTTAGCAATTTCCCTTTTCATTCTAGTCCACCAGAAGTTTTGCCTAAGATCTTGATACATTTTGCTACTGCCAGGGTGAATAGAAAATTTGGAAAGATGTGCCTCATCAAGAATTTGTCTGCGGAGCTCATGATTCTTCGGAACGACTATGCGACTTTCGAACCATAGAATTCCCTTATGGTCTTGGCGGAAACATTTATACTTCTCTTCTCCAAGAGAGAGTTTTTGTTTGATGATCTTAACACTTTCATCATGTAGTTGTGCCATGATGATTTGGTCGTGAAGAGTAGGCTCGACTGAGATGTGATTCCAAGTGCCTTGGGGAATCATTTTCAAACTAAGCTTCCTCATTTCCGCACATAATGTTTCATTATAGACTTCCACTGATAGGCAATGGCAACGAGCCTTGCGGCTTAGTGCATCCGTGACTACATTAGCCTTGCCGGGGTGATAGTGCACCTCGAGGTCATAATCCTTGATTAATTCTAGCCATCTTCTTTGTCTCATATTCAAATCGGCTTGGGTGAAGATATATTTGAGACTTTTGTGATCGGTGTAGATATTGCAATGAGTGCCCATGAGATAATGTCTCCATAATTTTAGAGCATGAATGACTGCTGCTAGTTCGAGATTATGGGTTGGATAATTCTACTCATGGGGCCGAAGGGCTCGTGAGGCATAAGCAATAACTCGATTTTCTTGCATAAGCACACATCCAAGACCAGTGCCAAATGCGTCACAGTAAACATCGAACGACTTGGTGTTATTGGGTTGAGCTAACACAGGGGCTGTAGTCAAATGTTGTCTAAGAGTGTGGAAAGCTTCTTCACATTTCTCATCTCACACAAACTTTACTCCCTTTTTCAATAGTTAAGTGATAGGCTTAGTAATTCTGGAGAAATCCGGAATGAAGAGGCGATAGTAACCGGCTAAACCAAGAAAACCGCGAACCTGATGAATAGAGGTAGGAGGCTTCCAATCCATCACCTCTTGTACCTTGCTGGGGTCAACGGCTATGCCTTCGCTAAAAATTGTGTGACCCAAGAATTTTACACTATTCAACCAGAACTCGCACTTAGAAACTTTAGAATAGAGCTGGTGGTCCCTGAGATGCTGAAGAACAATGTGCAGGTGCTTAGCGTGCTCTTCCTCATTCTTAGAATAGATAAGGATGCCGTCAATGAAAACTATGACGAATTTGTCGAGCTCGGGCATGAATACCGAATTCAAGAGATACATGAAATAGGCAGGAGCATTTGTGAGACCAAAGGACATGACCAAAAATTCATATAGTCCATATCGTGTGGAAAAGGCAATCTTAGGAATATCGCATGGATGAATCTTTATCTGATGATATCCGGATCGAAGATCAATCTTTGAGAAAACTCTAGCTCCAGATAATTGATCAAAGAGAACATCAATGCGGGGAAGTGGGTATTTATTCTTAATGGTCACCGCATTGAGAGGTCGGTAGTCAATATAACCTCATTTGTCATCCTTTTTCTTTACACATAGGGCTGGACATCCCCAAGGTGATGCGCTAGGACGAATGAAACCTTTGTCTAGCAGTTCTTGGAGTTGTATTTTTAGTTCGGCTAATTCTTTAGGTTGAATTCTATAGGGTCTTTTTGAGATAGGTGCAGTGCCTGGTTGCAGTTCAATAACGAACTCAATATCCCTATCTGGTGGCATTCCTGGCAAGTCATCCAGAAGAACATCGGCCTACTCGCGTACCACTGGAATATCTTCTAGTTTGATTCCTTCCATCGTGAAAGCACAAGACTCTATGCACTCTCGGAATGGCAAATAAAGAGTAGTGGCTCCATGAGTTGGGGAACTAATTTCAACGGCCCTGGAAAGAATATCCAATGTCACTCCATGTTGAGCCATCCAATCCATTCCCAAAACAATGTCTATGCCTTCTAGTGCCAGAAGGATAAGGTTGGATATGATAGTTTTACTACCCAACTTGATCGGTACGTGCCTTATCATTAGCAACATGATCCATATTGCTTCCACGATTCAAAAGGGATGGCGCGGAAAATGTAGAATTTCAAAACATCATGGATAGAATCATGGACAGAGTACTATTTTCTATAAGAAAGCTCATAGCTCTCAGTAGGTTCATCCAGAATAGCTCATATTTTGGCAGTGGGTAGGGAATTTAGAGTTGTACAACTTTGGTATTCAACTCAGATGCTAAATCGATGGTCAAGATGGTCGAAGAATTCATTCTTTGTTTCTCTGTTTTGGCTGTTTTTCAGCAGAACAAGTTATAGTAATTTGCCTATAACTCAAAATAGCAAGGTCCAATAGTGCTGAAGTTTTGTGAGAACCCAGACCACAAAATTTGTGACAAATTTGGTATTCAACACACAGTCTAGAAATGCAAGGAGACATGGATAAAAATTTCGACAAGTTTCTGCAATTGCAGATTCAACTGCTTTCCAACATCACAATCAAACCACCAAGTTTTTAGCCATGGCCTACAAGATTAGAGTATCCAATAGTCAAGTTGTACCCATCACAAAAGAGGTACTCAACTTTCAGTTAGCCTATTACAACACTTGCCAAAAGTTAGGCTACACTATCGAGGAGTATATGCAAATGTCCTCCTAGGTCATCAACTAGAAATTGTCGAGGTCGTTGACGGACGACTCGCTGCTAGCAGGAGAGTGAGCTCCCATCGGAGGTGGCTGCGGTGCCTCACCCTCAAAGTCCATGCCTGAAACACCGTCAATCTCCTGTGGCTCCTCAACATCTTCCTCCATAGCCACCACATCGGGATGGACATTCTGATCATGGTGCCACTGAATGTGCTCATTAGCATCCTCCAACTCAAGGTTCAGATCATGGAGCTGCTCCTTCAAGTGCGCTATCATGTCATCTCTCTCACCCATGAGAGTGTCGTGCTCCTGAACTTGGCCCTCAAGTTCCTCACCGAGCTCCTGAATCTGCTCATCTCTGTTGTTTGACATCATGTGGTAGGCCTGTGCAAGGTCGGCGAGCTGCACAAGCGCCTGACTCTGGAGGTCCTGAAGTCGGCACAGTGCATTCATGCACCGCACGGAGGTCTCGATGGTCTCCTGGGCGTTAAAGTCTACCAAGTACTGTGAGTGCTGTACCCTGTTGAGCCAAAAGGGGTCGTTGTCCTGGGCAGTAGGAAACAAACCAATAGGAGTGAGCATGATGACCTCGGGGCACTGCGCACAGAAAGTGGTGAGTGCCCTCATGGCAGCAAGCTCCCAAGTATTGGCTAAACGGTGACCAACAATCTCAATCTCCAAGGCGGGCCACTCCGGGTGTAGAGGGTGCGGAAAGATGGTCACGTTAACACGGCACTGGGTAACTCCATTCTCTGCAAACTCCAGTCCCGCGTAACGTGGGGGAATTGGATAGCCCGCGGTGCTCAGAACATCCCACAAGATAGAGGGAAAGCCCTCCCAGTGGAGACACTACAAGTGAATGCATCCATCCTCATCCACCATCATGGCAACAGGCTCGGCCATCTGAACAAAAGATCGAATGGGTGAGATAGCGAAAAACTGTGAACAACGTAGTGGACAGGTTCTGGATAGTGCGCTAAAATAGCCATAGCTTCAACAGTTCTTGTCCAAAAATTCTCAACTTTTTCTAGAACATTCCTAAAGTATTTGTGCACAACTTTGCTAGTCAACTCCAGAGCTAAATCAGGCTCTAAGATAGTTTTTCTCTTAAGGTTTTACTTTACTGTCTACCCAGAAAATTCAGTGAATAGTGAGCCAATTTTTTGTGCACCAGGGAAAATCTACCCAGCCAAAAATTACCAAATTTTAACAGTAGCTGCCTGAGTAAATTTACAACATATTTTGTGTTGAAAACTTTTGCAGAAAACTTTAGTAAGAGGGCATAAAAAGTTATGTGGCAGAAGTGCTCATTTTGGACAGAAAACTAAAATCTCAAGGCCTTTGTTGTTTCTCATTATGCATATGTTCAGAATTTTTCATATTTAAATAGGAGGTGGAATACAATTTTTGGAACAAAAACTTTCAACATGAGCTTCTTCAGAAAGGATCATTTTCTATGCACAACAATTTTATCTTTCCAGACACGACAGGAAGAGACAGATTGCTAGATAATCCTTACGTAAGACAATCTTGTGCACGCATGAACCTTACCACTCTCAAGCATCGCATTTTCAATTTCAGGTATATATGGTAATGATACATGCACGTCCTATTCGTCCTCACAAAATAAAATAATTGCCAAATAGCTTTGGTCTTACGAACTTAGTTTCGGTGGCATACACAATACGTCTCTCACTATAATAGCTAGTCGAACATTCTCTAACCGTTCCTTAACTTATCGTAATCGCGGTTAGTGTACCTGCAAAAAATTCAAAGAGTATATATATCTATTGAACCTTTCATGCCAGCACTCATGAAAGCGTCTGCATTCATTACCGTTCACTATAGAAACGGCATCCGTACAATTCCCGCCGTACAGACGACGTTAACATACGCTATCGAGATAGCGTATTCACGGGGGTACTGTCTTGAGACGGGGGCATGAACAGCGATCGCCATACCCTGCGCCAAACCTTCTACTCCCAATATAATCAACTAATAGTTGGTATATTGGCAGCACCTCAAGTAAGCCACTGCTTGAGGGCAGCGTTCGGCTCGCATGACCGACAGGAAGGCCAAGCTCTCTCAGTTGGCTGAGGATTCTTACCTTCTTACCTTAGCGATGAGTGCGTCGTTACATAATTTAAGGGTCGGTTGTGCATAAAAGTAAGTTTTGACAGAGAGTAATGTGCTGGAAGTCAGTTGATAATATACATAAGTTAGATAGCCACCTAGTAACTTTCCCATAATCCCCTAGGGCTTTACGAACTCGGTACCATCCTTAACGAACCAACGCATTTTGCAAACGCATTTTTCTGGTCAAGTTTTATGAAAACAAGTTTTTAAGGCTTATCGCATTCTCTGGTGTATGCATTTCGGCTCTGATACCAGCTGTGGCAGAACCACCTGAATTAATCCGGCTCAAATGCGCTAACCGTCACCTCGAGGGCAATCAGGGCTATCTCGCACTTCAAACGGAATAATCCATTGGTCTGTCAGGTAACCTCCCGATACAACCACGGTTTGCCGATCGAAACCACACATACAAAAATTATTCACACGAAGGCGAGCCAAGAGAATACAACATTCCACAAATTTTACATCACAGGTTTCAACATAAAATTATTATTACAAACCAAGTTGAAATTCGTAAAATGAGTACTTCAGAGTTTAAAGTAAACGCGTTCTTCAGAGTTCATTGCAGCGGAAAAACAACGATAAACTACTCGACGATACATGATGTCTCGATGAAGCCCGTACGAGACATCACTCGGTATTATCATCATTGGCCGGGGACGCATCCCATTCCACCGACCAACCAGGAGGAAGAGTTCACGGCCAAGTCAAACTAGCAACCATGTCCTCAAAAGTATCACCTGAAAACAAGCCACAAGCAAGGCTGAGTATACTAATACTCAGCAAGGCTGACCCGACTAGTGGAATATACTTAGCCGACTCCTAGGCATGCAAGGCTTTTTGGCTTGAGGGGTTTGTTTTTCCGAAAAGCATATAAAAGTAGGTCCTTACTTTCAAATTTTAGCTCCAGATTCTAGTTTTCTTTAACCATTCTAGGTAAGCAACTATCCAATATCATACATGGTGAAAGAATTAATTTGCATCCAACAAGATTAATCATCATCATTGTTCCATTTCTTACTCTATGTGGTAAAAGGGTCAAGCAGTCTCAATAACCACGAGAAAAGGACGATTCGAATCGAATTTCTTAACCTTGCAAGGCAGACCTAAACACACATCACATGGTTACTCTCAGAGTCACACGTGCAACTTTTCCCTTCAATTCCCGCTTCACGGAACAGGCCCGCTGTGGCAGAACCACCTGAATTAATCCGGCTCAAGTGTATTAACCATTACCATTAAGGCATTCTCGGTTAACCTTACACTTCAAACGGAGTAATCCACTGGTCTGTCGGGTATAACCTCCCGATACAACCACGGTAAGCGGATCGAGCGCCGTACATACACATGCTCACGCGACGATGAGCCCAGAGAATACCACATTCCATCAAATATTACAACATTAACATAAGTAAATATTACAGACCAAGTTTTGAGTTTAGAAACCAAATACTTCAATGATCATACTAAGACGTTCTTCAGAGTTTAAGTTGCAGTGGAAAATAAAACAACGAAAGCTACTCGACGATAAGGATGTCTCGATGAAGCCCGTACGAGACATCACTCGGCATTATCTCCGTTGGACGGGGGCGTATCCCATTCCACCGACCAACCAGGGGGAAGAGTGCAGGGCCAAGTCAAGCTAGCAATCATATCTTCGAAGGTCTCACCTGAAAACGAGCCACAAGCAAGGCTGAGTATACTAATACTCAGCAAGACTTACCCATGTAGTGGAATCTACTCCACCGATTCTAGACATGCAAGGCTTTTTGGCTCAGGGGTTGGTTTTGCCGAAAAGCATCTACGAGTGGGTCCTTACTTTCAACTTTTAGCTCAAGATTCTAGTTTCATTAACCATTCTAGATAAGCAGCTATCCAATAGCATTCATGGTGAAGCATAAATTTTCATCCAACCAGTTCATTCATCATCATTGTTCCTCTTCTTACTCTGTGGGTAAAAGTGGTTAAGCAGTCTCAATAGTCGTGAGAAACGGACGATTCGAATCGAATTTCTTAACCTTGCAAGGGAAACCTAAACACACGTCACGTGGTTACTCACAGAGTCACACGTGCAACTTTTCCCCTTTCTTTCTGGGTTGTGGATCGAGGCTACCCTCCGAGAGTACACGAGTCCCACGCCACGGTTCGCCGCCGGGTCATGACCACTCGTGCACTCGCCATATAGTGGGACCGAAGTTCAAAGGGTAGGTTGTTGTCCACTTGCAGGGCCAATCAGGTACTTAAGCTTACCGATTACCATATTCTCGGCATGTGGTTAGTACGTTCAAAGACTTAACCACCACTACCACACACTGCGGCCTTAGCATTTTTCACTAGACAGACGGGCCTCAATTGTAACCATCGTTCCATAGCCCGTCCGTATCCTTATGATTGCAGCGTGTAGTAAACATTCAACTCCTATTTTCTCGCGAGTGACAGGAAATCACTCGACTTTTACCGGAGTCCTATTAGCACAGCATTCTATCGATCCTTACGTCTAGTTTTCAAGCATGGGTTCCTAACATCATGCAACTAAGTTTTCATTCAACTCCTATAAACTTAATGCACAAGCAGAGAGTAATGAGTTGCATAATTTAGGAAAGAAGTGGGTTATGCTCCGGGGCTTGCCTTCTTGCGAAAAGTTAGCTTGGGGCTCTTCCGAACTTGGGCTCGGGTCTTCAAGAGCTTCAGTTAGATTCGCCTGGGCTTCTCGCTGCTCACACTCGGACGCGGGCACCAGCTCGTAAGTTCCGTCGGCGAGAGTCGTCGATTCTACATGAATGCACAAGTTTAAGTCGTGGTAATGGTAATCGACATGATTTACGTGTAATTACTATAGTGGATAGTACAGAAGGTTTTTGTCCATGCAACTTTTTACACAGCAACCTCTACCACAGTGCATCTCTTAGTAAAAATTGGAGAATTTTCCAAGCTAAGATACCATTTCCTTGATTTAATGTAGGTTATTAGCACATAAATCAAATAATTAGGTTCCCGCGAGATAAAAAGTCTCCCAATTTATCTCTGACATTTGGGTTCCAATATACTAGCAGAGAAAAAGTTTCATTAGGTGATTCATCACCTAACTGCAGGGATAAAATATTCTACTTAAACATAGTATGAAACTAAGTTTAATAAACAGTAAAGCTAGAGGTGGAATTTGGGCCTGATCTTTTTACACAGTCCTAAACATCAAGCAACTAACTTACTGTCCAAATTTTAGGGTCAGTACTGATCTACAACAATGGGTGCAAAATAAGTCCATTAAAGCTTCCATTTAATGTAGAGCAAAATATGTTGAGATTCTGAGAAACTTTTTGTAACAAAAGTGGTAGAGTTTGTTCTAAGGATTCTAGAACAGTTGAGTTTGCATTTTGCTGAATTCTCTACGAATTTATACGGATTTTACAAGTTCACTGAATTTGAATCTAGATTTGAAACTTTCTTTCACAACTATGTCCTTGAATCTTACGCGCAGACCCTTCTAAAGATTTAAATTCTTGCAATTGGGTCCTCGGGCGGCTCGGGTACGGCGGCCGGCCGAAATTCCGGCGAGGGGCTCGCCGGCGGCGAGGGGTGAGGGTCGGGGAAGGTTCAGGGGTGCGAGGGCTACCTCGTGGAGGTGTTGTTCAGGTGGGGGACGGCCGGGAATGGCTCGCCGGCGTTGGAGCAGAGGTGGCGGCGGCGGTGGCGCACGTCGACGGCGGTGCTCCGGCGGGCTTGGGGCGGCCTGGTCCGGTCAGCGAGCTTCAGGGGTGCGTGGGAAAGCTGCTCAGGGGCTTGGCTTGGGCGGAGGAGGTCGGAGTCGAGCTGCCCACGGCGAGCAGGGGCGGCGGTGGCGGTGACAGCGCGGGCGGCAGCGCTCCGGCGGTCCTGGGCAGCGTTGGGTGGGTCAGCGAGCTTCAGTGGGGTGATGTAGTGGTGGCTGGAGGCTCAATTTGGGCAGGGGGCGGCTGCGGAGGGCTGTCCACGGGCGGGCGGCGCTCGGCGGCGGCAATGGCGGCGGCGAGGTGCTCTGGGCTGCGGTGGCTCGCGCGGGCGGCCGGGGCGGGGCTTTTATAGGGGCAGAGGGGGTGTGGAGGCGCCTGGGCAACGTGCGGGGCGGAGGCACGGCACAACGCGCACTGGCCACGGCGGGCGGCAGCAGAACGCCGGCGCGGCGTGCGGCGAGCGGGCGCGGGTGACTGGGCGGCCGGGATTTGGCGTGGCAGAGAGGGGATAGCGCAGCGCGCGGAGTGGGTAAGCAGCTGCTGCAGCGGCTCGGGCGGAGGGCAGGTGCAGCGACGGGCGGGGCGCGGGAGCCGGGGTGGCACAGCGGGGTGCGGCGGTTGTGCGCGACGGGCGGCGGGGCTGGGCGCGGCACGGCTCGCGCACGCGCGGGCGCTCACTGGGCAGCGCGGCATGGGGCGGGGGCAAAGCCGCGCGTGGGGGAGAGGCAAGGCGGCCACTGGCCTGGCGCCGTGCGCCGGTCAGGCGTTGCCGGCCACCTGGCGCGCGGCGGTCGGGCGGGGAGGGGAGAGAAAGGGAGTGCGAGGGCCTGAATGCGAGAATTTGAAAAATCTCAGGGGGCTGGGTGCAAACAGGGCGTTTTCTCCTCTTTCCAATTTGAATTTCAAAAACTTTTGAACATGAAAGTTGTTCAGAATAAAAAGTTCTACAAATTTGGTTTCAGGCAACATCTCATTTGGCTTATGGTTTGAAAGTTAACTTTAAAAGTTCAAAAGTATCCAAATGTGCCCAAATTAAATTTGAATTTCAACTTAACTCGTTCTAACCCTTTTCACCCTTTTATTAGTTGGTTAAGCATAGGGTTAGGCTACTGACATTGATTTTAGAAATGAAATTTTACCAGGGTTGTCACAGCCTTCCCCCCTTAACAAGAATCACGCCCCGAGATTCGGTAAATCTTAGTGTGGGCAGGGGTGCACGTACCAGTGGTCGAGATAAGAAACCCAGGGAAATTTTTGTTTAGGTAGCTCTCGGTTTCCCAGGTGGCTTCTTCTTCCGTGTGATGATTCCATTGAACTTTATACATTCTAATCACGTTCCTCCTGGTCCCTCTTTCCTTTTGATCCAAAATTTTAACTGGGTGTTCGACATACGAGAGGTCGGGTTCTAACAATATTTCTTGTTGTTCCACAATCTCGGTAGGGACTCGAATACACTTCTTGAGTTGAGATACGTGGAAGACATCATGGGTGGCCGTGAGCTGAGGGGGCAGTCGTAATTTGTAGGCTACGGGTCCGCAGCTCTTAATGATTTCGTAAGGACCAATATAACGGGGAGCTAGTTTGCCTTTGATTCCAAATCTTCGCACTCCCTTGGTTGGTGAGACTCGAAGATAGACATGATCGCCAACTTCGAATTTTAGGGGCTTTCTCCTTTTGTCGGAATAGCTCTTTTGTCGGCCTTGTGCGGTTTTAAGATTTGCTTGTATTACTTTTACTTTCTCCTCTGCCTCGATTACCAGGTCGGGTCCAATTATTTTACGTTCTCCGGTTTGTGACCAGCTCAAAGGAGTTCGACACCTTCATCCGTACAGGGCCTCGAATGGTGCCATTTTCAAACTCGTTTGATAGCTATTGTTGTACGAGAACTCTGCTAGGGCTAGGCATTTGTCCCAATTCTTGTCATAGTGAATGACGCAAGCTCTCAGCATGTCTTGAAGAATTTGGTTTACTCTTTCCGTTTGTCCGTCAGTCTTAGGATGGTATGCTGAGCTGCGAATCAGTTTAGTGCCAAGAGACGTTTGCAGTTGTTCCCAAAAGCGTGCTACAAACTGAGGACCACGATCAGAAATAATTGTCTTAGGTATTCCATGTAGGCAAACAATACGATCGAGGTAAATCTCGGCATATTTCTTGGTAGAATAGGTGGTGTGTACCGGAAGAAAATGTGCCGTCTTTGTGAGTCTATCCACGATAACCCATATGGAATCATGTTTCTGGGAAGTGTTTGGTAGTCCAACGATGAAGTCCATACTTATGTCTTCCCATTTCCAGGATGGTATGGGTAACGGTTGAAGTGTACCGGCTACCTTCAAGTGGCTAGCTTTTACTCTCTGGCACGTGTCACATTCTGAGACATACGTAGCAATTTCCCTTTTCATTCTAGTCCACCAGAAGTTTTGCCTTAGGTCTTGATACATTTTGCTACTGCCGGGGTGGATAGAGAATTTGGAAAGGTGTGCCTCATCGAGAATTTGCTTGCGGAGTTCATGATTCTTCGGAACGACTATGCGACTTTCGAACCATAGAACTCCCTTATGGTCCTGGCGAAAACATTTATACTTCTCCTCACCTAGGGAGAGTTTTTGTTTGATGATCTTAATTCCTTCATCATGTAGTTGTGCCATGACGATTTGGTCGTGAAGAGTGGGCTCAACTGAGATGTGATTTAGAGTGCCTTGGGAAACCATTTCCATGTTAAGCTTCCTCATTTCTGCACACAATGTCTCATTGTAGGACTCCATGGATAAGCAATGGCAATGGGACTTGCGGCTTAGTGCATCCGCGACTACATTAGCCTTGCCGAGGTGATAGTGCACTTCAAGGTCATAATCCTTGATTAATTCTAGCCATCTCCGTTGTCTCATATTTAGATCGGCTTGTGTGAAGATATACTTGAGACTCTTATGATCCGTGTAGATATTGCACTGTGTACCCATGAGATAATGCCTCCATATTTTCAGAGCGTGGATGACCGCTGCAAGCTCAAGATCATGAGTGGGATAATTCTGCTCGTGGGGCCGAAGGGCTCGTGAGGCATATGCAATCACTCGATCCTCTTGCATAAGCACACATCCTAGACCAGTACCCGATGCGTCACAATACACATCGAATGACTTGGTATTATCGGGTTGAGCTAACACAGGTGCAGTAGTCAGGTGTTCTCTGAGAGTGTGGAAAGCTTCTTCACATTTCTCATTCCATACAAACTTTACTTCCTTCTTCAATAGTTCCGTCATGGGCTTAGCAATTCGAGAGAAATCCGGGATGAAGCGACGGTAGTAACCGGCCACGCCGAGAAAACTACGAATCTGATGAACAGAGGTAGGGGGTTTCCAATCCATCACCTCTTATACCTTGCTGGGGTCAACAGCTATGCCTTCCCTGGAGATCGTGTGACCTAAGAACTTTACAGTATCCAACCAGAATTCACACTTAGAAAACTTAGCATAGAGCTGATGGTCTCTGAGTCGCTGAAGAACAATGCGAAGGTGCTTGGCATGCTCTTCCTCATCCTTGGAATAGATAAGGATGTCGTCGATGAACACTACGACGAATTTGTCAAGTTCGGGCATGAATACCGAATTCATGAGATACATGAAGTAGGCAGGGGCATTGGTGAGTCCAAAGGACATGACCAAGAATTCATATAATCCATATCGTGTGGAGAAGGCAGTCTTAGGAATATCGCATGGGCGAATCTTGATTTGATGATATCCCGAACGAAGATCAATCTTTGAGAAGACTCTGGCTCCAGCTAATTGATCGAAGAGTACATCGATACGGGGAAGTGGGAATTTATTTTTAACAGTTACCGCATTGAGAGGTCGGTAGTCAACACATAACCTCAAACTGTCATCCTTCTTCTTTACGAATAGGGCTGGACATCGCCAAGGTGACGCGCTAGGGCGAATGAAACCTTTGTCCAGCAGTTCTTGGAGTTGAATTTTCAGCTCGGCCAACTCTTTAGGGGGCATCCTATATGGTCTTTTGGATATAGGTGCAGTGCCCGGTTGTAATTCAATGATGAACTCAATATCCCTATCCGGTGGCATTCCTGGTGTTGATATCGGCATACTCGTTGATGACAGGAATGTCCTCTAGCTTAAGTCCTTCCATCTTGTAAGCACAGGAATTCGTGCAATCTAGGAATGGTAGGTAGAGGGTGGTGGCTCCGTGACTAGGTGAATTTATTTCCACAACTCGGGACGAGGGGTCTAGTGTGACTTTGTGCAAAACCATCCAATTCATGCCCAAAATAAGATCCATGCCGTCAAGGGGTAAAAGAATCAAGTTTGTGTTGATGGTTTTACTACCCAACTTGACTGGTACTTGTCTGATCATTTGGTTCGAAGCAATTTTACCACCCGGTGTTGATATCATATATGACCCTCTTGTGTGACAAACATCCAAGCCTACTTTTGCACCGAATTTTGCACTTATGAAACTATGCGATGCACCAGAATCAAATAATATAACTGCAGGCTTGTTATGGATAGAGAATGTACCCGACATCACTAGGGCTCCTTCAGGAAGCTCTGCAAGCGTGGTGAAGTTAATCCGTCCTTGCTTGACTTCCAGGGTCTGTCTCTTGCCCCTGTTCTTGTTGTTCGGGTTGGACCCCTGACCTTGGTTGGGCGGTCCAGACTGAGGGCATGCTCGTGCAAAGTGGTTGGAACTCCCGCATTTGAAACAACGATTCGCGGGGCTAGGTTGAAGAGACGGTTGAAGAGTGGGCCTCGGACCATTCTGTGGAGGCATCGGGAGTCGTACCATGCCTGGGTGTTGTGGGGGTCTGGCAATCCATCTCCCTGGCTGAGGGGCCCTTGGTGGAGCTGTGGGTGCGGCATTTTGCACGATGCGATACCTTGGTGGTTGAGCACTTGATGGTCCAGCGGGTGCCTTTCTCTTCTTCTCTGCCCGGTGTGCCATGATACAGTCTTCCTGGGTAATGGCCATATTGACCAATTCGTTGGAGGTGTCAGCCCTGGCTAGGTTCAGACGCTCCTTGAGCTTGGTATTCAGACCTCGGTGGAAACGATCACGCTTCTTGGCATCCGTATCAGCGTGATAGCCCGCATACTGGCATAGGTTGTTGAACGCCTCGGCGTACTGCAGTACGGTGCGGGTGCCCTGGGTGAGTGCCAGGAACTCATTCAACTTCCTCTCCATGAGACCCTCGGGGATATGATGTGCCCGGAACGCGGTCTTGAACTCATCCCAGTCGACCACATGGTCAGCCGGGAGCATCGCAGAATAGTGGTCCCACCACAGTCGAGCGGTACCGCGAAGCTGTTGCGCGGCAAAACGAGCTTTGTTGGTCTCTGAGCATGGGGCCACAAGTAATGTGAACTTGGACTCGATGGTGCGAATCCATGCATCTGCATCCAGGGGTTCCTCGGTCTTATGGAACAAGGGCGGCTGGGTCCCTAGGAAATCCGTGTATCCTGCAGCTTGGGGTTGGTGCGCATTGTGCCCACCCCACTGCTGGTGCTGTCCTTGCACGATCTGACGCAGCAGCTCGGTTTGAGCGGCCATCACTTCCACCAAGCTGGGCGGGGGTGGTGGCGATTGTCGTGATCTGCTGCCACCGGCACCAAAACCCTCGGGGTTGCCACGTGTTGATCCAACCATCTGAAACGTGAAAGGTTACCATTAGCAACGCAATCCATATTACTTCCTTGATTCATAACTGATTGGTGTAGTCATAGACTTCCGAAATCACAGTTAGAAGTATGGACAGAATCTCTGTTTGCTACGAGAAAAATCATAGCTCGCTGTGGGTCCATCTAAAACATCTCATACTCCGGCAGTAGTCAGAGAATTTAGGAATGCACCTCTTTGGTATTTAACTTCGGCGCTAGAACTATAGCTAAGGTGGTCGAAAGGCTCGTCCTTTGCCTTACTGTCTTAGCTGTTTTTCAGCAGATTGATCGGTACTGTTTCACCTATAACTTAAACTAGCGAGGTCCAATGATGCTGAATTTTTGTGAGAACCACGATCACAAAATTTAGCACAAGTTTGGTATTCAACACTCAGCCAAGAAATGCAAGGAGACATGGATAAAATTTCCGACAAGTCTCAGCGATTGTGGATTTCATCGTTTACCAACTTACAACGAATCACCCAAGTTTATCGCCGTTCCTTACATGCTGAGGGTATCCACATGGTTCAGGTGTACCCATTACAAAAGAGTTACTCAACTCTTAGTTAGCCTATTACAACACTTGCCAAAAGTTAGGCTACCCTATCGAGGAGTATGTGCAAAAGTCCTCCTAGGTCGTCATCTAGAAGTCATCCAAGTCGTTGACGGACGACTCGCTGTGAGCAGGAGAGTGAGCTCCCATCTGAGGTGCCTGTGGTACCTCACCCTCGAAATCCATACCGGAGATACCATCAATCTCCTGTGGCTCCTCCTCATCTTCCTCCATGTCCTCCTCATGGGGATGGTCATTCTGATCATGGTGCCACTGAATGTGCTCATTAGCATCCTCCAACTCAAGGCTCAGATCATGGAGCTGTTCCTCCAACTGTGCTATCGTGGCATCTCTCTCACCCATGAGAGTGTCCTGCTCCTGAATTTGGCCCTCAAGTTGGCCAATCTGAGCATCTCTGTCCTCAAGATCCTGACTAAGCTCCTTAATCTGCTCATCCCTGGTATTTGCCATCATGTGGTAGGCCTGAGCAAGATCAGTGAGCTGCTCAAGTGCCTGACTCTAGAGAGTCAAAAGTTGGTAGAGTGCATTCATGCACCGTACGGAGGTATCGACGGTCTCCTGGGCATGAAAGTCCACCAAGTACTGTGAGTGTTGCACCCTGTTGAGCCAAAAGGGGTCGTTGTCCTGGGCAGCAGGAAATAACCCAATGGGAGCGAGGGTGACAACCTCGGGACGCTGCGCACAAAAAGTGGTGAGCGCCCTCATGGCTGCAAGCTCCCAAGTATCGGCCAAACGGCGACCAACAGCCTCAATCTCCAAGGCGGGCCACTCCGGGTGTAGTGGGTGCGGAAAGATAGTCACGTTGACACGGCACTGGGTAACTCCATTCTCTGCAAACTCCAGTCCGGCGTAACGTGGGGGAATTAGATAGCCCGCGGTACGCAGAACATCCCACAAAATAGAGGGAAAGCCCTCCCAGTGGAGACACTACGAGTGTACGCATCCATCCTCATCCACCATCATATCAACAGGCTCGGCCATCTGAACAAAAGATCAAATGGAGTGAGATAGTGAAAAACTGTGAACAGCACAAGGACAGATTCTGTATAGTGTGCAAAAATAACCATAACTTCCACAGTTCTAACCCAAAAATTCTCAAATTTCACCAGATCACTCCTAAGGTATTCGTAAACAACTTTGCTAGTCAACTCCAGAGCTAGATAGGTCTCTAAGATGGTCTTTCTTTTCAGGTTTTACCTCTCTGTCTACCCAGAATTTTCAGTGAACAGTGGGCCAGTGTTTCGTGCACCAGGGAAAATCTACCCAGCCAAAATTTACCAAATTTTAACAGCAGCTACCTGGGTAAATTTGGAAAGAGTTTTGTGTTGTACTCTTTTGCAGAAAACCGAAGGAATGGGGCCTAAAAATTTAAGGGGCAGAAGTGCTTATTCTGGATAGAATTCTGACGTTCCAAGGTTTCTGTTATTTCTTACTATCCATAGGTTCAGAATTTTTTTTCATTTTTGAACAGGAGATAGAACACAAAATTTGGAATAATTCTTTCAACATGAACTTTACCAGAAAAGATCATTTTCTTGGGTCAATAAATCGCTCTTTTCGGTCATGGCAGATTTCTGACAGATTCACTAGATAGTCCTTATGCAAAATCTTGCTTAGATACGCAAGAACCTTACCACTCTCATACAACGCATTTCGATTACAGATATATGTGGTCATGATGCATGCACGTCCTATTCGTCCTCACAAAATAAAATAACTGCCAAATACTTTTGGTCTTACGAAGATAGTTTCGGTGGCATACACAATACGGCTCTCCTATAATAGCTAGTCGAGTTTTTCTAACCGTTCTTTAACTTATCGTAATCGCGGTTAGTGTACCTGCAGAAGATAGAGCATATATATATTTCATGAACCTTTCATGCCAGCACTCATGAAAGCGTCCGTATTCATTACCGTTTACTTATAGAAACGATATCTGTACAATTTCCGCCGTACAGACGACGTTAACATACGCTATCGAGATAGCGTATTCACGGGGGTACCGTCATGAGACGGGGGTATGATCAGTGATCGCCATACCCTGCGCCAAACCTTCTACTCCCAATATGTTCAACTAACAGTTGGCATATTGGCAGCACCTCAAGTAAGCCACTGCTTGAGGGCAGCGTTCGGTTCGCATCACCGACAGGAAGGCCAAGCTCTCTCAGTTGGCTGAGGATCCTTACCTTCTTACCTTAGCGATGAGTGCGTCGTTACGGAATTTAAGGTCCGTTGTGCACAAAAGTAAGTTTTGACAGAAAGTAATGTGCTGGGAGTCAGTTGATAATATATATAGAAGTTAGATAGCCACCTAGTATCTTTCCCAATAATCCCTTAGGGCTTTACGAAACTAGGCACCATCCTTAACGTACCAACGTACTTCGCAACACATCCTTCTAGTCAAGTTTTATGAAAATGAGTTTTTAAGGCTTGTCACATTCTCTGGCGTATCTATTTTGGCTCTGGTGTCCGCTGTTGCCAGCTGTGGCACCAGCTACGGCTCTGATACCAGTTGTGGCAGAACCACCTGAATTAATCCGGCTCAAGTGTATTAACCATTACCATTAAGGCATTCTCGGTTAACCTTACACTTCAAACGGAGTAATCCACTGGTCTGTCGGGTATAACCTCCCGATACAACCACGGTAAGCGGATCGAGCGCCATACATACACATGCTCACGCGACGATGAGCCCAGAGAATACCACATTCCATCAAATATTACAACATTAACATAAGTAAATATTACAGACCAAGTTTTGAGTTTAGAAACCAAATACTTCAATGATCATACTAAGACGTTCTTCAGAGTTTAAGTTGCAGCGGAAAATAAAACAACGAAAGCTACTCGACGATAAGGATGTCTCGATGAAGCCCGTACGAGACATCACTCGGCATTATCTCCGTTGGACGGGGGCGTATCCCATTCCACCGACCAACCATGGGGAAGAGTGCAGGGCCAAGTCAAGCTACCAATCATATCTTCGAAGGTCTCACCTGAAAACGAGCCACAAGCAAGGCTGAGTATACTAATACTCAGCAAGACTTACCCTTGTAGTGGAATCTACTCCACCGATTCTAGACATGCAAGGCTTTTTGGCTCAGGGGTTGGTTTTGCCGAAAAGCATCTCGCTGAGTTAGATTCGCCTGGGCTTCTCGCTGCTCACTCTCGGACGCGGGCACCAGCTCGTAAATTCCGTCGGCGAGAGTCGTCGATTCTACATGAATGCACAAGTTTAAGTCGTGGTAATGGTAATCGACATGATTTACGTGTAATTACTACAGTGGATAGTTTCTGGTCATGAAATCTTGGATTTAGGCACATCGGGGAAAGATGTGCTTATTGCAAAATTTTCAGAAAATTTTATGTAACAGATTAATTATGAAAAATGTATTACATAGTTGCTGTTAGACTTTTGTTCTTTTTGTACAGGACAAATGGTGCAACAACTGAGTCTAAGATTTTTACAGAGCTTTCATTTAAGCATGCAGGACCTACTGTAATTTTTGTAGGATTTATTATGCAGTATTCAGAGCATAGAAAATATGAGATTACACACCTAGGTTATTCAAGGATTCATTTTTACAGGACACTACAGAAGGTTTTTGTCCATGCAACTTTTTACACAGCAACCTCTACCACAGTGTATTTCTTAGTAAAAATTGGAGAATTTTCCAAGCTAAGATACCATTTCCTTGATTTAATGTAGGTTATTAGCACATAAATCAAATAGTTAGGTTCCTGCGAGATAAAAAGTCTCCCAATTTTTCTCTGACATTTGGGTTTCAATATACTAGCACAGAAAAAGTTTCATTAGGTGATTCATCACCTAACTGTAGGGATAAAATATTCTACTTAAACATAGTATGAAACTAAGTTTAATAAACAGTAAAGCTAGAGGTGGAATTTGGACCTGATCTTTTTACACAGTCCTAAACATCAAGCAACTAACTTACTGTCCAAATTTTAGGGTCAGTACTGATCTACAACAATGGGTGCAAAATAAGTCCATTAAAGCTTCCATTTAATGTAGAGCAAAATATGTTGAGATTCTAAGAAACTTTTTGCAACAAAAGTGGTAGAGTTTGTTCCAAGGATTCTAGAACAGTTGAGTTTGCATTTTTCTGAATTCTCTATGAATTTATACGGATTTTACAAGTTCACTGAATTTGAATCTAGATTTGAAAGTTTCTTTCACAACTAGGTCCTTGAATCTTACGCGCAGACCCTTCTAAAGATTTAAATTCTTGCAATTGGGTCCTCGGGCGGCTCGGGTACGGCGGCCGGCCGAAATTCCGGCGAGGGGCTCACCGGCGGCGAGGGGTGAGGGTCGGGGAAGGTTCAGGGGTGCGAGGGCTACCTCGTGGGGGTGTTGTTCAGGTGGGGGACGGCCGGGAATGGCTCGCCGGCGTTGGAGCAGAGGTAGCGGCGGCGGTGGCGCACGTCGACGGCGGTGCTCCGGCGGGCTTGGGGCGGCCTGGTCCGGTCAGCGAGCTTCAGGGGCGTGTGGGGAAGCTGCTCAGGGGCTTGGCTTGGGCGGAGGAGGTCGGAGTCGAGCTGCCCACGGCGAGCAGGGGTGGCGGTGGCGGTGACAGCGCGGGCGGCGGCGCTCCGGCGGTCCTGGGCGGCGTTGGGTGGGTCGGCGAGCTTCAGTGGGGTGATGTAGTGGTGGCTGGAGGCTCAATTTGGGCAGGGGGCGGCTGCGGAGGGCTGTCCATGGGCGGGCGGTGCTCGGCGGCGGCAATGGCGGCGGCGAGGTGCTCTGGGCTGCGGTGGCTCGCACGGGCGGCCGGGGCAGGGCTTTTATAGGGGCAGAGGGGGTGTGGAGGCACCTGGGCAATGTGCGGGGCGGAGGCACGGCACGGCGCGCACTGGCCACGGCGGGCGGCAGCAGAACGCCAGCGCGGCGTGCGGCGAGCGGGCGCGGGTGACTGGGCGGCCGGGATTTGGCGTGGTAGAGAGGGGATAGCGCAGCGCGCGGAGTGGGTAAGCAGCTGCTGCAGCGGCTCGGGCGGAGGGTAGGCGCAGCGACGGGCGGGGCGCGGGAGCCGGGGTGGCACGGCGGGGTGCGGCGGTTGGGCGCGATGGGCGGCGGGGCTGGGCGCGGCACGGCTCGCGCACGCGCGGGCGCTCACTGGGCAGCGCGGCGTGGGGCGGGGGCAAAGCCGCGCGTGGGGGAGAGGCAAGGCGGCCACTGGCCTGGCGCCTCACGCCGGTCAGGCGTCGCCGGCCACCTGGTGCGCGGCGGTCGGGCGGGGAGGGGAGATAAAGGGAGTGCGAGGGCCTGAATGCGAGAATTTGAAAAATCTCAGGGGGCTGGGTGCAAATAGGGCGTTTCCTCCTCTTTCCAATTTGAATTTCAAAAAATTTTGAACATGAAAGTTGTTCAGAATAAAAAGTTCTACAAATTTGGTTTCAGGCAACATCTCATTTGGCTTATGGTTTGAAAGTTAACTTTAAAAGTTCAAAAGTATCCAAATGTGCCCAAATTAAATTTGAATTTCAACTTAACTCGTTCTAACCCTTTTCACCCTTTTATTAGTTGGTTAAGCATAGGGTTAGGCTACTGACATTGATTTTAGAAATGAAATTACTTTAATTTAAAAAATTACATAAGTGGTTACAGACACGTAAAAAGTCCCTAAATATTTTTGTGGGATCTGGGCATCAATATAACAGCTCTGGAGAAGTTTCACAATATAAATCACAATATAACAGTAGGCGAAATTAAATCTACCCATTTATGGCATCAAACAAAGTCTAACAAAAAGCTTAGCTAGAGATGGGTTTTTGTCGTGAGATTTTTACATTGGCTTATACATCCAGAAACTAAGCCACTGTCCAAAAATCAGATTCAGCACCGGTCTACAACAATGGGCACAACTAAAAGCTATTAAACCTTCCATTTAACGTAGAACAAAATATATCAAGCATCTGAAGAAATGTATGTAACAAAAGTTGTATATTTTCTTCTAAAGATTCTAGAACAGTTGAGTTTGTATTTTTCCGATTTTTCTGCGATTTTATATGAATTTTACAAATTTGCTGTTTTGGAAACTAAAGTTAAAACACAAGTTTGCAGATATGCCCTTGGAAACTTGCGTGCAGACCCTTTTAAAGATTTCAATCGTTGCAATGTGGTCCCTAGGCGGCGCTGGCATGACGGCCGGCCAAATTCCGGCGAGGGCCTCGTCGGCAGTGAGGGAAAAAGGGTCGAGGAGTACCAGGGAGGCAAGAGCTACCTTATGGGGGACTTTGTTGGGGTTGGGGATGGCCGCAGGTGGCTCGTCGGCGCGGAGCAGGGGACGGCGGCGGCGCGGCGCGTCGGCGATGATGCTCCGGCGAGCTAGAGCCTTCGGGGGTGGTTCGGTGAGCTTCACGACGTCGAGGAGAACCCCCGTCCGAGGCTTGGCTAGGGCGGAGGAGGGTCGGAGCTGGGCTGTCCACGGCGAACAGGGGTGCGGCGGCGGTGGAGGCAGCGCCGGCGGCACTCTGGCTGAGGTGGGCGGCGATGGGCGGGGCATAGAGCTCTGGTGGGGCGGTGTGGTGGTGTTTGGAGGCTCAGCTCTGGCAATGGGTGGCCGGAGAGGTGAGCCCACGGTGAGCTCCTTACGGCGGCGGCAATGGAAGGGGGCGTGCCATTGGGGCCGTCGGGGCGGTGGCAGTACCGGCGCGGCATGCGGCGGGCGCGGCCAGGGGGTTGGACGCCGGGGATTTGGCGTGGGGGAGGGGAAGATCACGGGGGCGTGGGTTGGGCGAGCATCTGCAGCAGCTGGCTTGCTGGGCGGCAAGCGTGGGGACTGGTAGGGCGCGGCGCGCGGTACTGGCCGCTCTGGGCAGCGAGCAGGGGCGCCTTGCCGGCGTGCGCGTGGCAACAGCGGGCTGGGTAGGCTTCGCGGGGCGGGGGAGGAGCGCGTGCGGCAGGGGCACGGCCAGCCATTAGCTTGGCACGGCGCGGGCGGTAGGGATGCCCTGCCAGGTGGCCGGGGCCTCTGCGCGGCGGTCGGGTGAAACAGGGGAGGGAGGAGGGACTAGACTGCAAGAATTTGCAGAAGTTTAGGGGTCTGGTCGTAAAAACAAAATTATCTCCCATTTTTATGTTGCAACTCAAAAATCTCTGAACATGAAAGTTGTTCAAAATGAAAAGTTGCACAATTTTAATTTCCGGACAAAGTTCATTTGAGTTCTGGTTTGAAAGTTAATTTGAAAACTCAAAAAGCTTGATTCGGAGGGCACGTCATTTCCTAGGCAAAAGTTTGTATTCTCTCCTAGGCTTCAACTAGACTTTTGTTTATCATGTCACTGATAGTGTGCCTATTCAACTTCGTAGCCATATTTGCTTTGATGTGAAAGTTATTTAATTTTTTTGATTAAAGTACTTGTACTTTTGCACATATATACATACTTTCAAATCCTAGCAAAACCAACTCATAATTTATTTCCTTGAAATTTTTCTTAGTTAGTTAAGCATATTGTTATGCTAATGAGACTTGTTTAGTAATTTAAACACCTGAGGTGTCACACCACCTGCATGCAAGACTTGGGCATACTCCTGAGAACCGCCTCCTAGGACGACATGTAAGCATTGATCATCATGTCGATGCAACGGAGGGACGAGACAAGCCAGAGTCAGGCCGACCAGCCTTGACTAGGCCGGCCGGCCTCCAACTGCCAAGCCTCGGACAAACGTTACCACAACCATCACCACGAGAACATCAGAGCCATCCAGAAGAAGGGCGGTGCGACGCAACCACCATCCTAGGCAGGCCGGCCGGCTGGCCGGCCCCTAACTGTCACGCCGTGCAACTGTCTTTGGCTGGATGTTACTCCAACCGATGTAATGGCATCCAAGCTAAGCACTTACCCCAAGCACCGACCTGAAGAAGCTATAAAAGGGAGCCTCCACCTCCATCCAAGAGACACCAAGGAGTTCTCTACCCATTTCACTTTTTAGAGTTAGGTTTAGTAGTCTGGGAGTTAGAGTCGAGTCAAGCTTGTATAAGGATTCCGGAGTCGTCATCGGAAGTCTGGTATAAGCTCTTGTATCTTTCCCTTTGACATTTATCAATATAATTTATCCTCTTTATCTTTTCAAGTCAGCTTTACTTTCCGTATTTATTTATCTTTCCAAGTTATTCAGCTTGTGCGCGGAAGTTCTTCCTCTAGCTTAGGCTTTGTTCTCTTTCTTATTTTATCGGGATCTTACCTTACGGGTTTTCATGCCCCGACTAGGGAGCTCATGTTAGGTCCCTAGGTTGAGGGGGATTTCTCTGGAAGGCCTTAAGAGAAATCCTAACACCGAGTTAAGATGTGGTGTATGGCTTAGTGTTAGCTAGGAAGTGTGTTCCACCCCACGGAACAGTGTGGTAGGCGATAGGTGGTGACAGCCCTGTCCATCCCTTGTAGTCCATCACGTTCGGGTGTTTTCATAGCAGTAGTTGCAGGCTGCCGACGGAGTCCCCTCACCCCTTTCTGCCATCCTTCCTCTTCCAGCCGCCGAAGTAAGTTCTTGGTTCCCGATAACTAGTTAGAAGCAAGGTTTAGTTTGGAGAGGCTAGCTCGTTAGTCTAGATGTGTTCTAGGAGTCCTTCTCGCTCGTTGTCCTTCCAGCTTTTACCGCTCTAAGATTTAGAGTCTCCTGTGTCAAACGGTCATTGCCTAGCCATTTATCTTATCATATCTTATCTGGCTCACCCTGATGAGGACATCAACAACAACGATACATCCACTCCGACACAAATACCTATTGCTGGTCCTATTACTCGTACTCGTGCACATCAACTTAATCATCAGGTGAGTTCAAATCTAAGCTCATGTACATCATGTTTAGACCATGGAGACCCGTGTACTCTTGTTTTGCTTAGGAACCAAGGAGGCGACCGAAAGGGAAACGGATTCGCGCAGGCTGGATTCGGACTGCAGAACAGTACCAACTTGTGACGGACACCACGGTCGCATATGAACTCGGATTGGGGCGTTCAAGTACTTCGTGGAAAGCTTATGAAGTCTTCTTTCAAACGGATCCGGCCTCATATCCATATCTGTTATTAGTCGGCCGCAATCGTAAAATTAATACAGAGTCCTTTTCTGCACATGGTGCTGCGTCACCCTGTTTTGGCCCGATGGGCAGTGTATCAAGTTGAGTCCATTACGGACGCGTCCTAGGGTTGGAGTACGACCCCAGCACCCCTGTGGTCGTCCTCCCACGTACTTATACCCCTTAGCCACCACCAAGGATGCTTGGGTTTTGTTTAGATCAAGTTTAGCCTTCGCTCTTGCTTGCAAGCGCGCGTGCTGGATCAGCCGCCCGTCTTCTTGTCTTCGGAACCCCACCATTATTGAGATTGCGTGTGAAACCTTCATTTACATCTAGTAAAATTCAGTACTTGTCATACTTGTTCTTACTAGTTCTTCGATTGCTTGCAGGACGAGTGCCCTAGTGGCCGGGTGCCGCGCTCCACAAGATCGCGACAGCCATTGGAGGGGGTGTATCGGTTGCTAAGGCGCAGCTTGGAAGGCTGTAGTCGGGCCGTGAACGTCGCCTCCATCGACCAATCGAGTTATCCACGCCTCTCATCGAAAGATCGGGAATCAAACCCTAGCGGGTCGCCATTGGTAATCAGAGCAAGGTTTATCGGTGAGAGACTTCTAATTCTTTGCTGTTTTATTTTTCCTATAGTCCAGAAAAGCCAAAAAAAAATAGTAGATTAGTTTAGCTTCAATCCTATAAACTCGTTTGAGCCTTTGCTAGCACTGCTTAGTTAGGGCTTGTTGAATTTTTGGTTGCATCGGTTGCGTCGAGTTGCTGGTCTTAGTTTTAGTCCTTTAGAGTTTCGAGTTCTTGTCACGTTCTAGTCACAACCATGCGCTACCATACATACTCCGTGTTGGCGGAATCCGAGTCCATATTCGTGTTCAAGTTCGAGTTAGATTCTGTGTTGGTTTGTGACCGAATCGCACGCAGTGCTGTGATTCGAGTAGGGATCGGTTTCCTAGTTCGAATTGGTTATTTCGCCGTGTTATAAAATTCCATTGCTATTCGCACTTGTACTGCATATTTTGTAGCGCTCTAGAAAGGCAGAAGTAGTCTCGGCTTACTCAAACCACAACTTTGCACGAATATATATAGTCTCGGCTTACTCAAACCACAACTTTTTTTACCGGAATACCCCTACCCTTTTGGGAAAAGTTTGTGTGCTGTGTGGCTCTTTTGAAGTCTTTTAGGTTATATAATCAGTTTTGAGGATCCCCTGAAAAAAAAGAAAAAAAAAGAAGGAAAAGAAAAAGAAAAAGAAAAGAAAAAAAAGAAGAAGAAGAAAAAGAAGGAAAGAAAAAGGGGCTGTTCTTTGTGCATCTTTTTTGTTCTTCGGTGGTGTCTCGTGACTTCATTTGTGTCCAGGCTCGCGTCTCTAGCACGGTCTAGGCTAGGACCAGCATAGTACCGCCGTTTAACGATTTTTCAGCTTGCTTTTGTAACTAATGTGGTGCTAGTTCATCCTTGCTTCAGCCCACCTATAGCTCCACATATTCGACTACAGCTTGACAGGTCCTGTTGTTGCGGCACCGATACACTTCATCCCACGGTTGCAGACTTGTTGGTTGCCGTCCCCTCCTGTTGAGCAAGGTAAGAATTGGTAAGAGCTTGTGTAACAGGTTGAGTGTGAGCGCCTTGCAGTAGCTACATCCCATTAGTTGTAGGATCTTATTTCTTCACCTATTTTCGTGTTTCCTTTGTTCATCTAACTATGACAGGATCAGAGGGTGATGGGAGTTTAGGTCACTCTCCTCGTACAAAGGGAATCATACAACATTTTGAAAATAAGATGAGGAGGCATGTAGATGGGCTTGCTGAAGATATGCTGGTGTCAAATGATAAGATTGGGCAGTTGGAGGCCACGCAGCTTGCCACCAACACCAAGCTTACAAGGCTGGAGACGTCGGTCGCTCATATTGACCAAAGCCTTGCTGCTCTTTTGAGGCGTGTTAATGAGATGCATGCCAGAACTGCAAATGGGCATGAGGGAGAAAACAAGAAGGATGAGCATGTCAAGGATAATTGGGATGATTATGTCGCTGATACTGAACTAGATGACCAAGATGCTCCTAGTCGCCGACGACTGCGAACTAATCGGAGAGGTATGGGTGGACATCGACGACGTGAGGTACATAATAATGATGATGCTTTCAGTAAAATAAAATTTAAGATATCTTCTTTCGATGGAAAATACGATCCTGATGCATACATTACTTGGGAAATTGCTGTTGATCAAAAGTTTGCATGTCATGAATTTCCTGAGAATATACGTGTTAGGGCTGCTACTAGTGAATTTACTGATTTTGCCTCTGTTTGGTGGATAGAACATGCTAAGAAAAATCCTAATAATATTCCACAAACCTGGGATGCCATGAAACGGGTCATGCGGGCTAGATTTGTTCCTTCTTACTATGCGCGTGATCTGTTACATAGATTGCAACAATTGAGACAGGGTAATAAAAGTGTAGAAGAATACTATTAGGAATTACAAATGGGTGTGTTGCGTTGTAATTTAGTGGAGGATGAGGAACCTGCTATGGCTAGATTTTTAGGAGGTTTGAATCGAGAAATTCAGGACATTCTTGCTTATAAAGATTATACTAACGTAACCTGTTTGTTCCATCTTGCTTGTAAAGCTGAAAGGGAAGTGCTGGGACGACGTGCTAGTACAAGAACTAATATTTCTGCAGGAAAACCTTCATCTTGGCAGCCGCGCACATCTACCTCATTGACCGGACAAGCTCCTGCACCTTCTACATTTCCGAGTCGGTCGACAATACCCGCTCCATCCAACGATAAGACACGTGCTCCCCCGACAAATTCAGCAACCACGACTGTCCAGAAACCAGCCACGAGTGCATCTTCGGTTGCCTCCACGGGAAGGACAAGAGATATTCAGTGCCATCGATGCAAGGGCTTTGGCCACGTGCAACGTGAGTGCCCTAACAAGCGCGTTTTGGTGGTCAAAGGAGATGGTGGGTATTCCTCTGCTAGTGATTTTGATGAAGATACACTTGCTTTGCTTGCTGCTGACCATGCAGGTACTAAGGAACAACCAGAAGAGCAGATTGGTGCAGAGGATGCAGATCATTATGAGAGCTTCATTGTGCAGCGTGTACTTAGTGCACAAATGGAAAAGACGGAGCAAAATCAACGGCATACACTATTCCAAACAAAGTGTGTTATTAAAGAGCGTTCATGCCGTTTGATAATTGATGGAGGTAGCTGCAACAACTTGGCTAGCAGCGATATGGTCGAGAAGCTTGCACTTACAACAAAACCGCACCCACATCCATATCACATTCGGTGGCTCAACAATAGTGGTAAGGTCAAGGTAACGAGATTGGTACGAATTAATTTCGCTATTGGTTCATATCATGATGTTGTTGAATGCGATGTTGTGCCTATGGAAGCTTGTCATATTCTGCTAGGTAGACCATGGCAATTTGATACCGATAGCATGCATCATGGTAGATCAAATCAATATTCTCTTATACATCATGATAAGAAAGTCGTCTTGCTTCCTATGTCACCTGAATCTATTGTGCGTGATGATGTTGCTAAAGCTAAGAGAACTAAAGCTGAGATCGATAAGAATGCCAAATCTGTTAGTAGCAGGGAAGATGAGATAAGATTGAAAGGACATTGCTTGCTTGCTACTAAGTCTGATATTAATGAATTGATTGCTTCCACTTCTGTTGCCTATGCTTTGGTGTGCAAGAATGCTTTGATTTCAGTTCACGATATGCAGCATTCTTTGCCCCCGGCTGTTGCTAACTTTTTGCAGGAGTATTCTGATGTGTTCCCAAGTGAGATACCAGCGGGGCTGCCACCAATACGAGGGATTAAGCACCAAATTGACCTTATTCCTGGTGCATCGTTGCCAAACCGTGCGCCATACAGGACAAATCCGGAAGAAACTAAGGAAATTCAGCGACAAGTGCACGAACTACTCGACAAAGGTTACGTGCGTGAGTTTCTTAGTCCTTGTGCTGTTCCGGTTATTTTAGTGCCTAAAAAGGATGGAACATGGCGTATGTGTGTTGATTGTAGGGCTATTAATAATATCACAATTCGATATCGACACCCTATCCCTCGTTTGGATGATATGCTTGATGAATTGAGTGGTGCTATTGTGTTTTCCAAAGTTGATTTGCGTAGTGGGTACCACCAGATTCGTATGAAATTGGGAGATGAATGGAAAACTGCTTTCAAAACTAAGTTCGGGTTATATGAGTGGTTAGTCATGCCTTTTGGGTTAACTAATGCACCGAGTACTTTCATGAGATTAATGAACGAGGTTCTGCGTGCTTTCATTGGGAAATTTGTTGTTGTCTACTTTGATGATATATTGATTTACAGGAAATCTTTCGATGAACATCTTGATCACTTACGTGCTGTTTTTAATGCTTTACGAGATGCACGTTTATTTGGTAACCTTGAGAAGTGCACCTTTTGCACCGATCGAGTGTCTTTTCTTGGCTATGTCGTGACTCCACAGGGAATCAAGGTGGATCAAGCCAAGGTGGAAGCTATACATGGATGGCCTATACCGAAGACTATCACGCAAGTGCGGAGTTTCCTAGGACTTGCTGGTTTCTATCGTTGTTTTGTGAAGGACTTCAGCATTATTGCCGCGCCTTTGAATGAGCTTACAAAGAAGGGAGTGCCTTTTAGTTGGGGTAAAACACAAGAGAACTCCTTCAACACGCTGAAAGATAAGTTGACACATGCACCTATCCTCCAACTCCCTGATTTTAATAAAACCTTTGAGCTTGAATGTGATGCTAGTGGCATTGGTTTGGGTGGTGTTTTGTTACAAGAAGGCAAACCTGTTGCTTATTTCAGTGAAAAATTGAGCGGGCCTGTTCTGAATTATTCTACTTATGATAAGGAATTGTATGCTCTTATTCGCACATTAGAAACATGGCAGCATTATCTATGGCCCAAAGAGTTTGTTATTCATTCAGATCATGAATCTTTAAAACATATTCGTAGTCAAGGAAAATTGAACCGTAGACATGCTAAGTGGGTTGAATTTATTGAATCTTTTCCTTATATTATTAAGCACAAGAAAGGGAAAGAGAATATAATTGCTGATGCATTGTCTAGGAGATACACCTTGTTGAACCAACTTGATTACAAAATATTTGGATTGGAAATGATTAAAGATCAATATGTTAATGATGCTGTGTGTTGCTGCATTGTAAAGAGGGGAAGCGATGAAACAAATTCATCGTTAGTGATGGGTTTGTCTTTAGAGCTAACAAGCTATGCATTCCAGCTAGCTCCGTTCGCTTGTTATTGTTGCAGGAAGCGCATCGAGGTGGCTTAATGGGGCATTTTGGAGCAAAGAAAACGGAAGATATACTTGCTGGCCATTTCTTTTGGCCAAAGATGAGAAGAGATGTGGAGAGATTTGTTGCTCGCTGCACGACATGTCAAAAGGCTAAATCACGATTGAATCCACACGGTTTGTATTTGCCTCTACCTGTTCCTAGTGCTCCTTGGGAAGATATTTCTATGGATTTTGTGTTAGGATTGCCTAGGACTAGGAAGGGATGTGATAGTGTGTTTGTGGTTGTTGATAGATTTTCTAAGATGGCCCATTTCATACCATGTCATAAAACTGATGATGCTTCTCACATTGCTGATTTGTTCTTTCGGGAAATTGTTCGTTTGCATGGTGTGCCCAACACAATTGTTTCTGATCGTGATGCTAAATTTCTTAGTTATTTTTGGAAGACTTTATGGGCTAAATTGGGAACTAAATTGTTGTTTTCTACTACATGTCATCCGCAAACTGATGGTCAAACTGAAGTGGTTAATAGGACTTTGTCTACTATGTTAAGGGCTGTTTTAAAGAAGAACATTAAGATGTGGGAAGATTGTTTACCTCATATTGAATTCGCTTATATTCGATCGCTGCATTCTACTACAATGATGTGCCTATTTCAGATTGTATATGGTTTCTTGCCTCGTGCTCCTATTGATTTAATGCCTTTGCCATTTTCTGAAAAAATGAATTTTGATGTTATTAAGCGTGCCGAATTGATGTTAAAACTGCATGAAACAACTAAAGAAAACATAGAGCGCATGAATGCTAAATACAAGATTGCTGGTGATAAAGGTAGGAAGGAACTAAAGTTTGAACCTGGAGATTTAGTTTGGCTGCATTTGAGAAAGGAAAGGTTTCCTGAATTGAGAAAATCTAAATTGCTACCTCGGGCTGATGGACCATTTAAAGTGTTAGAGAAAGTCAATGATAATGCATATAAGCTCGATCTGCCTGCGGATTTTGGGGTTAGTCCCACATTTAACATTGCAGATTTGAAGCCATATTTGGGAGAGGAAGATGAGCTTGAGTCGAGGACGACTCAAATGCAAGAAGGGGAGGATGATGAGGACATCAACACCAACGATACATCCACTCCGACACAAGTACCTATTGCTGGTCCTATTACTCGTACTCGTGCGCATCAACTTAATCATCAGGTGAGTTCAAATCTAAGCTCATGTACATCATGTTTAGACCATGGAGACCCGTGTACTCTTGTTTTGCTTAGGAACCAAGGAGGCGACCGAAAGGGAAACGGATTCGCGCAGGATGGATTCGGACTGCAGAACAGTACCAACTTGTGACGGACACCACGGTCGCATATGAACTAGGATTGGGGCATTCAAGTCCTTCGTGGAAAGCTTATGAAGTCTTCTTTCAAACGGATCTGGCCTCATATCCATATCTATTACGAGTCGGCCGCAATCGTAAAATTAATAAAGAGTCCTTTTCTGCACATGGTGCTGCGTCACCCTGTTTTGGCCCAATGGGCCGTGTATCAAGTTGAGTCCATTACGGACGCGTCCTAGGGTTGGAGTACGACCCCAGAACCCCTGTGGTCGTCCTCCCACATACTTATACCCCTTAGCCACCACCAAGGATGCTTGGGTTTTGTTTAGATCAAGTTTAGCCTTCGCTACTTGCTTGCAAGCGCGCGTGCTGGATCAGCCGTCCGTCTTCTTGTCTTCGGAACCCCACCATTATTGAGATTGCGTGTGAAACCTTCATTTACATCTAGTAAATTCAGTACTTGCCATACTTGTTCTTGCTAGTTCTTCGATTGCTTGCAGGACGAGTGCCCTAGTGGCCGGGTGCCGCGCTCCACAAGATCGCGACAGCCGTTGGAGGGGTTGTATCGGTTGCTAAGGCGCAGCTTGGAAGGCTGTAGTCGGGCCGTGAACGTCGCCTCCATCGACCAATCGAGTTATCCACGCCTCTCATCGAAAGATCGGGAATCAAACCCTAGCGGGTCGCCATTACACCCCCACTAAGTTAGTTAGTGGATATCTCCAGAAAAATTTATCACTCGTTCATTCGATACTCTTTAGACCATAGTGTTTCCCCATGGAAATTTATGATACCCTGGACTACTCCAAGGTGAAGTGCTACAACGTTAGATTCTATGCGCTTGCGGATTAAATATTCTATTGGGTATGAGAAACGCCAATAAGCATTCCTGGCGCTGTTGTCGAGGAAGCAATTGGCTAAAGATATCATTGAATAGTTTGATAAAGTTTATTATTTTATCGCCGCTAACTTTAGCAGGCTTACAATTGCTCTCTTGTCTTTGTGATATATGCAGAGCAATGTATGACCGGTTTCGATCTACCATACAACTTCAATGTGAATCCAGAAAGAATTGGGTGAATTGTCCCACGTAGAGTTGTCCCACCTTAGAAAAGGCTTTCTTTAGGCCAAGGTTCGACAACACCAGCTTAATCACACATGGCTCAAAAGACACTCCGTCAATTGTTAGCCCCGTCCAGTAGCCATATCCCTACTGGGCTGAACACTGACCAAGGCAATGAAGGCTTTGAGCTGAGGACTGGGCTTGTCAACATGGTCCAAGCAAGTCTCTTCTGTCGTAAGGCATCCGAGGATGCCAACGCTCATCTCCAGAACTTCCTGGAAGTGAGCAACACAATCAACCCCAGAGGCACTACAATGAAAAACATTCGTCTTCGGTTGTTCCCATTCTTTCTGCTTGGGAAAGCAAAGATGTGGTTCTACACCAACAAGGATGCATTCACCACATGGGATGCCTGCTCTAATGCATTCTTGGCCAAGTACTTTCCGGTGGGCAAAACCAACGCCCTTCGGAACAGGATTTCCAATTTTCAACAACTCTAGGATGAAACCATCCCGGAAGCCGGGAATGTCTCTAGGAATACATCATAGCATGGCCACACCACGACGCAAGAGTGGCTGATCATCTAGAACTTCTTCCATGGCCTGAGTCAGCGAGCGCAAGACCACATAGATGCAGCAGCGGGAGGAGCATATCTCTCCCTCGATGTTGCAAGAGCTAAGGCGCTCATCGACAAGATTGCCTCCAACTAGAGTTGGAAGGGAGATAGGCAACCAGCCCGTGCTAAAGGAGTACACCAAATTGATGGTGTAGATATGCTGGCAGTCAAGATGGATCTTCTCATGAAAAAGCTCGAATCTCCGCACTAGGAGGTCAACCAGATCATGGAGTCTCGGATCACATGTGAGACATGTGGTGATACTGGGCACTCGAGCAACAGTTGCCCGACGACTCAAGACGACACGAACTTCATTGGGAACAACAATCCCAATAAATCAGGCTACCATCCTCAGCAAGGTTGGAACTCCAAGCCTAATCTCCCCTTCGGCCAACAGCAAGGTAACAACTTTAATAACAATTTTCAACCTTCGTTAAAAGACCTAGTGTATGGCAAAAAAACAAATTAATGATAACATTAGCAAGAAATTTCAAGCTAATGATAAAATTTTGGAGTTTAACTCTATTACTAAAAATCAGCTAAGCTTCAATAAAATGATAGAAACCCAAGTAGCTTAGCTGGCCACATCTTGCCCTAACCATAACTCGGGAAAGCTACCCGGGCAACCGGAAGTGAACCCCAAGGAAAGTGTGAACGTGGTGACTATGCGGACTGGAATGTCCACGCAGGATCCACCTCATCGGCAGGATGCAGGTACATGGTGGAAGACCGTAACCGTCAGGGATGCCGACACTGAAGATGAAGTGTAGGAGGAGGCCGACGAATCAAACACCACTGCTACCCAAGGAGAAACCGAGGGAGTCCCAAGGGCTTCCCGAGAGTACCACGATACAACCGCCTTACCGTTTCCGGAACGGAGAAGGAGGCCAGTGGCCGACGAGCAATTCGGCAAGTTCATCGAAGTAATTAAGAAGCTCTATGTCAACATACCGCTTCTTGATACTATGCAGGTTCCCACGTATGCCAAGTATATCAAGGATATCCTTGGAAACAAGAAGACCCTGCCAACCACTGAGGTTTTGCAACTTACGGAGGAGTGTGGCACAGCTGTACTTGATCCTCTCCCGGAGAAGAAGAAAGACCCAGTATGCCCCACCATCGCATGTTCAATCGGAGCCCAACACTTTAAGCACGCTCTTTGTGATTTGGCAGCAAGCGTCAGCATCATGCCAAAGGTAGTTTATGACAAACTTAACCATCATACGCTTGATCCTACTGCCATATGTTTGCAGCTAGCGGACCAATCGGTTCGTTAACCTGCAGGGATCGCTGAAAATATTCCGGTAAAAATCCGGAACTTTTTCTTCCCCGTTGATTTCATCGTCCTCGACATGGAAGTCGACACCAAGACCCCTCTCATCCTAGGAAGGTTGTTCTTGAGCACGGCGAATGCACACATTCATGTGGGAGCTGGAGAAATCCAGCTCAACATTAATGGGTAGAAGGAGAGATTCACCTTCAGACCGAAGGTCAAACAATGCTCAGAGGTCAAAACATTCAACCGAAACAAGAAATCCGAGAAAGAGCCGGAGAAACCATCAACCCCATCCATCGAAGCCCTCATCAAATTCGTGGAAAGTCTTCGGATTTGAGAGGAGATTAAGGTGCATAACCAGCGGAACGTGAAGCGAAAAATCCAGCATAAGAAATTTCTAGAGCTCGAGAAGAAAGAGATCAAAACAAGCAAGCCCACAAAGAAAGTGTGGCAAAGGAAAATGTCATCACCGACGACAACTCCATCTGGTGACGACAATCGAACCCAAGGTATGTTGAGTCCTGCTCCGGACTCAAAACCCAAGCTTTCGCCATGAGTTAACATGGTACTTATCCATTCTTTGCATTTTCATATAGGATAGTTTATTTCAGTGCATAATTTATTTTGACTTCATCATAGCATGTTTAAATTTCTGCAAACTGCATATTTATTTTTCTAACTTTTGTTTCATGTGCACTTCATAAAGATCAAAAATTTTCAGCCAGTTTGCAGGCCGCCAGCCCCACATGTCATCCTCTGCCTAGTGTGCAGCTACAGGGAAGAAAGAGCACGACAAGGACTTCAATCAGAAGAGCAAACAATAGTAACCGTGCATGTGCAGGCCATTTAACCCCATCATGGATGGTCGGTGTGACAACCCTGGTAAAAATTTCATTTCTAAAATCAGTATAATTAGCCTAACCCTATGCTTAAACCAACTAATAAAAGGGTGGAAAGAATTAGAACGAGTTCAGTTGGAATTCAAAATTTAATTTGAGCACATTTGGTTACTTTTGAACTTTTAAATTTAACTTTCAAACCATAAGCTAAATGAGTTTTTGCCTGAAACCAAAGTTGTAGAACTTTTTATTCTGAACAACTTTCGTGTTCAAAAGTTTTTGAAATTCAAATCAGAAAGAGGAGAAAACGCCCTGTTTGCACCCAGCCCCCTGAAGTTTTCCAAATTTTTGCATTCAGGCCCTCGCCCCCCCCCCCCTCTCTCTCCTCCCCGCCCGACCGCCGCGCGCCAGGTGGCCGGCGACGCCTGACCGGCGCGAGGCACCAGGCCAGTGGCCACCGCGCCACCCCGCCACGGCCGGCTTTGCCCCCTCCCCACGCCGCGCGGCCCAGTGAGCGCCCGCGCGTGCGCACGCCGCTGCCGCGCCCAGCCCGCCGCCCGTCACGCCCAGTCACCGCGCCCTGCCGTGCCGCCCCGGCTCCCGCGCCCCGCCCGTCACTGCGCCCGCCCTCCGCCCGAGCCGCTGCAGCTGCTGCTCCACCACTCCACGCCCAGCGCTATCCCCTCGCGCCCACGCCATATCCCGGCCGCCCAGTCGTCGCGCCCGCTCGCCGCACGCCGCGCCGGCGTTCTGCTGCCGCCCGCCGCGCCCAGTGCCGTGCCTCCGCCCCGCACGCCGCCCAGGCCCCTCCGCACCCCCTCCTGCCCCTATAAAAGCCGAGCCCCGGCCGCCCGCGCGAGCCCCGCACCCAGAACGACCTCGCCGCCGCCATTGCCGCCGCCGAGCGCCGCCCGCCGTGGACAGCCCTCCACCGCCGCCCACCGCCCAAACGGAAGCTTCAGCCACCACTACATCATCCCCCTGAAGCTCGACGACCCGCCCAACACCGCCCAGAACCACCAGAGCGCCGCCGCCCGCGCTGCCGCCGCCGCCGCCGCCCCTGCTCGCCGTGGACAGCGCGACCCCGACCTCCTCCGTCCCAGCCAAGTCCCTGAGCAGCTTCCCCACGCGCCACCGAAGCTTGCTGACCGGACCAGGCCGCCCCAAGCCCGCCGGAGCACCGCCGTCGACGCGTGCCGCGCCGCCGCCGCCTCTGCTCCAACGCCGGCGAGCCCTTCCCGGCCGTCCCCCACCTGAACAACACCCCCACGAGGTAGCCCTCACACCCCTGAACCTTCCCTGACCCTCACCCCTCGCCGCCGGCGAGCCCCTCGCCGGAATTTCGGCCGGCCGCCGTACCCGAGCCGCCCGAGGACCCAATTGCAAGAATTTAAATCTTTAGAAGGGTCTGCACGTAAGATTCAAGGACCCAGTTGTAAAAGAAAGTTTCAAATCTAGATTCAAATTCAGTGAATTTGTAAAATTCGTATAAAATCGTAGAAAATTCAGAAAAATGCAAACTCAACTGTTCTGGAATCCCTAGAACAAACTCTACCACTTTTGTTACAAAAAGTTTCTCAGAATCACAACATATTTTGCTCTACATTAAATGGAAGCTTTAATGGACTTATTTTGTACCCACTGTTGTAGGACGATGCTGACTCTAAATTTTGGGCAGTGAGTTAGTTGCTTAACGTTTAGGATTGTGTAAAAAGATCAGGCCCAAATTCCAACTTTAGCTTCACTGTTTATTAAACTTAGTTTTATACCATGTTTAAGTAGAATGTTTTATCCCTGCAGTTAGGTGATGAATCACCTAATGAAACGTTTTCTCTGCTAGAGTATTGGTGCCTAGAAGCCAGAGAAAAATTAGGAGACTTTTTATCTTTCAGTAACCTATGTATTTGATTTATGCGCTAATAACATACATTAAATCAAGAAAATAGTATCTTAGCTTGGAAAATTCTCACCTTTTTACTAGGAGACACACTGTGGTAGAGGTTGCTGTGTAAAAAGTTCCATGGACAAAAACCCTGTGTAGGGTCCTGTAAAAATAAAATCTTGAATAACCTAGGTGTGTAATGTCATATTTTCTATGCTCTGGATACTGCATAATAAATCCTACAAAATTCACAGTAGCTTCTACATACTTAAGTGAAGGCTCTGTAAAAATCTTAGACTCAGTTGTTGCACCAATTATTCTGTACAAAAAGAACAAGGATCTAACAGCAACTATGTAATATATTTTTCATAATTAATCTGTTACATAAAATTGGCTGAAAATTTTACAGTAAGCGCATCTTTCCCTGATGTGCCTAAATCCAAAATTTCATGACCAGAAATCATCCATTGTAGTAATTACTCTTAAATCGTATCGGTTACCATTGCCACGACTTAAACTTGTGCATTCATGTAGAATCGACGACTCTCGCCGACGGAACTTACGAGCTGGTGCCCGCATCCGAGAGTGAGCAGCGTGAAGCTCAAGTGAATTTAACTGAAGCTCTTGAAGAACCGAGCCCAAGTTCGGAAGAGCCCCAAGCTAACTGCGAAGGCAAGCCCGGAGCATAACCCATCTCTTTCCTAAATTATGCAACTCACTACTCCTTGCCTGTGCATTAAGTTTATAGGAGTTGAATGAAAACTTAGTTGCATGATGTTAGGAACCCTTGCTTGAAAACTAGACGTAAGGTTCGATAGAATGCTGTGCTAATAGGACTCCGGTAAAAGCCGAGTGATTTCCTGTCAGTCGCGAGAAAATAGGAGTTGAATGACTACTACACGCTGCAATCATAAGGACACGGACGGGCTATGGAACGATGGTTACGATTGAGGCCCGTCTGTCTAGTGAAAAATGCTAAGGCCGCAGGGTGTGGTAGTGATGGTTAAGTCTTTGAACGTACTAAACACATGCCGAGATTATGGGAATCGGTAAGCTTAAGTACCTGATTGGCCCGGCAAGGGGACGGCATCCTACCCTTTGAACTTCGGTCCCATGTGCATATGGCGAGTGCAGAGAGTGGTCACGACCCGGCGCCGAACCGTGGCGTGGAGCTCTTGTACTCTCGGAGGGTAGCCCCGATCCACGACCCGGAAAGAAAGGGGAAAAGTTGCACGTGTGACTCTAGGGAGTAACCACATGACGTGTGTTTAGGTTTCCCTTGCAAGGTTAAGAAATTCGATTCGAATCGTCTGTTTCTCACGGCTATTGAGACTGCTTAACTATTTTTACCCACAGAGTAAGAAGAGGAACAATGATGATGAATGAACTGGTTGGATGAAAATTTAATGCTTCACCATGTATGCTTTTGGATAGCTGCTTATCTAGAATGGTTAACGAAACTAGAATCTTGAGCTAAAATCTGAAAGTAAGGACCCACTTGTAGAAGCTTTTCGGCAAAACAAACCCCTGAGCCAAAAGCCTTGCATATCTAGAGTCGGTGGAGTAGATCCACTACTCGGGTAAGTCTTGCTGAGTATTAGTATACTCAGCCTTGCTTGTGGCTCGTTTTCAGGTGAGACCTTCGAAGACATGATTGCTAGCTTGACTTGGCCCTGCACTCTTCCCCCTGGTTGGTCGGTGGAATGGGATACGCCCCCGTCCAACGGAGATAATGCCGAGTGATGTCTCATACGGGCTTCATCGAGACATCCTGTATCGTCGAGTAGCTTCCGTTGTTTAATTCCGCTGCAACTTAAAACTCTGAAGAACTTATTTATGATCATTGAAGTACTTGGTTCCTAAATTTAAAACTTGGTCTGTAATATTTACTTATGCTAATGTTGTAATATTTGCTGGAATGCGGTATTCTCTGGGCTCATCGTCGCATGAGCGTTTGTATGTATGGCGCTCGATCCGCTCACCGTGGTTGTATCGGGAGGTTATACCCGACAGACCAGTGGATTACTCCGTTTGAAGTGTAAGGTTAACCGAGAATGCCTTAATGGTGATGGTTAATACACTTGAGCCGGATTAATTCAGGTGGTTCTGCCACAGTCGACCTCTCTTTGTACCGTTCACGTCACTTCGTGCAACATTTTCGCTTGAGTGCTCGTGCAGGAGTGTGACATGATGAGCAAGGACCGCACAGGAGAAAGCATAGCGTGAGGGAGTGCAGCACTAGGCCGACCGGCCCCATCATGGCCGGCCGGCCTCTCCTTCGCTGCTGCCATCCCATCGCCACCTACAAGGCATGTTCACCTGCAAGTCTACGAGTAGGAGGTTGAAGTGGAGCTCTCGGCGTTGTCCATGAGCCGACCGGCCTGGCCCAGGCCAGCCAACCTGCCCCCAACGCGCCGCTATAAAATCCGACGCCCACGACGTTCATCCTCGCACCCTCAGCTCAAGTACGCAGGCATCTCTCTGAGTTCGAGTTTCTCTTCTCCCTTCCTAAGTATCCTTGATCAATTAAGCTCTTGGAGCTAATTAGGCAAAGGTGCTTAGTGCTAGCTCACCCACCAAAAATATAATAAACTAGTAGCTAATAACAAGAAAAAAAAATTAGTGCTAACTTTTGCTTAGCCAAGAAAAATACCCAAAATATTTTCCCTCTTTGAATAAAGCTTTGGCACTCTTGAATGACGAACGTCTGTGGTGGTTAATTCCCCACAAGGATGACTAACGACTACGAATTTTTGTTTAGTATTTCAGGTATTTTGTGTGCGCACTAATCTTTTTGTAGGCACCATGTGGACTGCTATGAAGAAAAAGCTCATGAAGCTCAGCCCCTCCAGTTCCAGACGTTCGCAGAGTTCGGCATCCTCCCGGGACAACATGTCGGTGGACTCAGGTCGCCAAGATAGTGTGCCCAGGAGGACACCACTCCCACGGTGCCTAGGAACCGTGTCCGCATTCACATTCGTGTCCTGACTACGGTCGATCAGATCATAGCTCCGAAGGAATACGAGCGGGACGCGCTAGAGCTCCTCAAGAAGCAGAGTTTCTGCCACACAAAGATTTTCGAGCCCCTCTTCATCATCAAAACGGGCCTGAAACAAGACATGATCAGCGCCTTCAGCTACGTCGGTTGGTACGACTTTGCCGACATCATAGAGACAGGTTCGCAACTCTTAACCATGGAATTCTTTATGTCTCTTGGCATTGAAGAAACGGCTAAAACAACTAAAATCTATTTCCATTTCTTTGATGAGCAATATGAGTTAACAACAAGAGAGCTTAGCGTTGCGGTTGTCTTTAGTAAAAAGTGCTTGCTAGATCCTAATGCTCTCGTAAAAGACTATCAATATGATCGCACAACCTAGTGGAATGAAATTTCTGAAGAGCCTGTTAGCAATTAAAATAGTATAGTGTCAATCCATAATCCTACTTTTAGATTGCTAGCAAAATGGCTCTACATGGTTGTCCATCCGCGTTCTGACCTGCGCCTCTGCAGTCTCCTTGAGCTGCAGTGTCTTTTTGCTATGGCTAAAAAGATAAAGTTCTCTCCCGTCATGAGCATGTTGGCTCATTGGCAAAAGATGATCATGGGCAGAGGTCCCATCGACATAACCTCCTTGGTTACGCGCATTGCTGCACATGTTGGTGCGTTGGATAATGCCTAGGTCACTTACCTGCCTTTGACGGAAGCATACCGGTACCGAGTAGGCCTAGAGCATTTTGTGCAGGGACATATGATGCGCGAGGGGCCAGGTAACTCTCTCTTCATGTGTTACCCCGGGTATGACAGAGAAATCGAGCTCCCATGCCCGAAACTCTCTCTCTACTCGGTCAAGCGACTACTCTTACAAATGGAGAAGGAGCCAACACGTCGCAGTGTTGCCAGCCCGGTGACACGAGGACGGGTTCGGCTCAGTACCCAGCAGGAGCAGGTAGGACCATCACACCAGGCAGGTACTTCCTAAATGAACTTCAAGGAAACCTACGAGCATTACACTAAGGGTGGCGCGAGCACTGCTGGAGGCAACACTGAGTATGGTGAAGATCAGGGACCCTACTACCCCTAGGTATGCAAAGTAATTATGGTCCGCAGGTGGGTCCGTCGAGCTCGGCGCGATACGGTTATGAGAGCCCGATCATGCGGGGAATCATGAACCTCAAGACCCAGGTCAACACCCTAGGCCAGTAGCAGGACCAGATCAGCCAGGACCTCACGCACAACACTGACCTCACCCAGCAAAATTGGGGGATGAACACTTCCATGCTCCACGACATCTTCAGCGTCTTCACCCATCTGGGCCTTGACCCCAACCAGTAGCACCAGCGGCCACAGCAGCACTACCCGCAGCAGTACTACCCATATCTGCCGCCGCACTACCCATACCAGCAGGAGCACCATGACCCCAACCAGCAGAACTGAGCTTCATCTAAGCTTGGGGGTGTATCTAGGTAAGTCGTCTGACCCGTCCGTTCATTCCAAGAATTGCGATGCCTTAATGAAAAAAACATATATATATATATATATAATAATAATAATAATAATAAATCTGAAAAAAAATGTTTCATGCTTTGAATAAATTGAACTCCCAACTTATATGTGTGGAAATCCATGTGAGCTCTACTTTCAGAAATGATGAATAGTTGCTCTGTTCATGCTCTGCAAATGCCTCGTATATAACTTTTTACTGTCCTAGTACTTGATTTTGTTGGCACTTGGTAATGTTTTCATTGAAAATTCATGGTTTGTGGGAGCATGAGCTTGATTTCCAAGTCTAAGTTGTTGAGAAATTTGAGATAGTAAAGCCGGAGTAAAACTGCATGCTCTAGTAAGGAACCTCTCGGAATTTCTTTAAAATAAAATCATGGTAAAGAGATCCCTTTGGTTTACATGTCCTATCCAGAGCGATAATGTTTTACTACTTGAGCTATATTATGCTATCTTGAGTTGCTTTGTGATTTTCCGAATGGTGAGTCCGTTTGAGGAAAGGTGCTTGTCATCTACCGATCTTTCTCTTTTGCATACCCATTGTTCTGCTAGCCTCAAAATTATCTAACTTGTCAATCACCTATTTCGGGTATTGATATCCACCTTCGCCAGATAATCTCCATTCATGCCACACCCCAAAATCTCCACAGTGAACCTATCCATCCAAAAAAGGGTCTACTCAAAACAAACAATCCCTTTCAATATCTATTGGCTGTCATGAGAATATGAGTTATCTTCCTTAAAAAAAAGAGGAGAAACAAAGTAAAGAGGAGATAGGACCCATATCTCTCCACAATCTCTGAGAATCAAGGAGTGCAAATAAAAGATAAAAATTTCTCAGGTGTGAGTCCATTCTCTCCCTCTCCCCTAAACATCATACCTTCCATAAGATCGGGATTTGATGGGGTACCAACCCCTTGCGAACTACTCTTCGGCTTAGCAACAAAGGTAAACCAAGGTATGCAATACTCTTCCTACCTATAAACTCCACGTATCAGCCTTAGAAGTAGGAAGAAGATGGTTAATCTCCGACCATGGTGAGGACTATACACCTTGAGCGACTTTGAGAGCACCATTGGGGAATCTTAAACCTTCCTTTAGAAAACTAGAAAAAAAATCCGAGAAAGGAACCTGAACAGGAAGCAGGAAGGCAAAGCGTCAATTCTCATCATAATCCATGTTGGCGGTACCGAGAACATACAGTTAGCGTGCCATGTCATTGTTACATGCATACGTGGATACATATGGACATGCGTTGAATAATTTAAAATATTTGTGGATCTAGAAGTGCACTTTCGGAATTGACGAAACTAAGTGACACACCCTTACAAATTTGTAGATCCAGAAATGTACTTTCAGATTTGATGGATCTAAGTGACACACCATTACAAATTTCGGGACCGCTGATGCATTTTACTCTTTACATTATTCAACATGTAATTTTTTATGTATTTCATGAGATTTAAATGATTACTACAGGTAAAAATTGCTACAAGCAAGATGGCACAAGATAATATGGTTAAAAACTATATATAGAGATACAAACACCACTTTGTTGAATTTGCCCTTCTATTTTAGGAAAGATTCTTAAACTAATGCTAAACTTACAGTCTTAAAGCAAGAGGTAAGTACTTGCTCTTCATGACCACATTCTTAATAAATATAACTAACTAGGTTCGTGTTCGTACGTTGCTACGGACGAAATAAATTCACTCTATAAGTATCAATCTAGTTGACTTATGCAATATTGTCATATGTGCGCCGGTAAGTGGCGGAGCTGAACTTTGCCATCGGGGTCCGCCGACCCCGACAAATTTCGAAGAAATCAATGGCAAATTACTGTATCTGGTTGTTAAGAGTTCATTATGACTCCGACTTTTCTGCATAAGACCCCGGTGCTCTCGTGGTATGGCTTCGCCCCTGGCGCCGGTACATTCAATAAAAATCCTCAAACAACACTTGGGCTAGAAGAACACACATAAACACATATAGCTATTTTAAAAATAATTGTAATTAAGCAGTTATAACCATTGCACAATTCAGAATAAAAAAACTACTCAATCATGCTGCAAAAAGCACATATCATCACTCAAACAATATAATATCTAAGCGGCTTTGGCGTTCTTGCCCTTGTTTTGAGTGCCAATGGTGATTTTACCCCTCCTTTTTGCTTTGTGCGATTTTTCCCTCACTTTTTGAAAACGAAGCTCCAGTTTACAGTCAACAGTGTTAAATTTGTAGCAAAAAGATAGATATATCCTATGTGATTTTGCCCTTCTTTTAACATCAAGCACTCCGACATCAACATATCAAAGATTAGGAGTGCTTAATGTCAAAAGAAGGAGAGGTAAAATCACCATTGGCCCTCAAAACACCGGCAAGAATGCCAAAGCCCCAATATCTAAAGAACATTTCAGTTACATGGATTTCATGACATGCTTAACAAGAAACTATCATGTTGATGGCATAATCCCTAAAAAACGACCTACAGTCCAACTTATCTAATTTATCTTGGGATGCATTCATCTCACTGTCTATTCTCTGAACTGCGAATAATGTAGCAAAAGCCTAAGTTTGCACCCCCAATATGACTTGGCAAAGCATCTATTTTTTCCCAAATCTTCAAATAACCTTTATATTTTAATGAACAAATAAGCATTCAACAGGAAAAATTTGTGTCTCTACATGTAACTTATTGAGCGGTTAGATATTGATTAAATTGATCACCTTTCCTTCTCAGACATGGTCTTGGTGTCATGTCCATAGTTCGGATCTTTCTTGCCACACCGAAAGATTTGAAACTTTGTTACCATACTGAAGGTACAGATTTAGTGAAATAGGATTACCTAACAAAAGGCAATACAAATTCCAAATGACATTTTTTATATATGTATTTTTTCTGAAACCATTTTGTCAGGTTGGTACGATGCAAGGCAATACAAATTCCAAATGACATTTGCAAATGTATTTTCTTCTGAAAACCATTTTGTCAGGTTGGTGTGAGAGGAGGGGCAGGATGTAGCGACGCAGGCGGCTTGCGGAGTCGGGCATGACATGCCTGAGCGATGAAGGACACCCACTTGGTCTAATGGTCACGGTCTACGGAGTCTATGGAGGGGGTGCTAGTGTGTAGTCTACGATGCACCATGTCCACATGAAGCGGTAAGTTCTCTACCTAATCTAAGTCGTCAATTTTGGATCTAAAGGCCGTATCTCCATCTTCTTCCTTCGATCCCGGCTGCCAGCGACCATGCAGTGGCGCCATGAACGTATACCCACTATGCATGACGGGAGCTTCGCCGAAGAAATGATAGGACGGTCTACGAGCGACGGATTTAAATGAAAACCACAAAAACAGATAGAGGAAGCAAGAAGATCTCAATTTGATCATCACAATTAGCCGTCGATCCCCATGTGAAATCTCTACTTAAAAAAACACAATCGGGGAAAAATTTTTGGTGCGACCCTCGTGCCTCCCCCGTCGTCATTCTACCGTGCGGACGACGCTCCGAAAAAATCACGGCCCACGGCGCCGTCCCACTGATCCTGCATGCAGCGTGGGTCATCCACCTTCATCTACACCATATCGCTTCCTTCCCGGCCTCGCAACGCCTCTGCGCCTCCACCTCCGCTGCAGCGCTGCCGCCGGCAGCCGAGCTACGCCGCACGTCGTCTCGCTGCTGCGCCGCTCCCCTTTGACGACCAACCGCCGCCAGAGCTCCGCGTAGTGACCCATCACACACCCCTAGACCGTCCAGAATAGACCCACCATCCTAGAAACCCTTTGCTCACTGTGACGCTGTTCTTTCCGTGCGCCGGCGGGCTGAAGGAAGAAGACGACAGAGGGAGGGATGTTGCGGCGAGGGATTTGGCTCGGGAACGGCTCAAATCGATGCGTGAGCTGGCGCTGAGGCTATTGGGGCTGGGAATCGACAGGAGACTGCTCCTCAGAGATGAATTTGGTGGCGAAGCGAGCTCGACCAAGGAGGAGCAGACTGGCGAGAGGAGGAAGACGATGGCCCTTTAGGCGGCATTTATTCTCATCCGCGGCGCCTGAGTGGCCTCCTCCTCCTGCATGCTTGATTGCTACTGTCCCTCGCTCGAATCGATGCGTGGCTCACTTCAATTGTTACTGCCATTGATCAGCGGTGGCCGTGTCGAGAGGATAAGCTCGAGCTGCTCTATTTCTGTCTCTGAATTTTCTGAATGGCCTCGATTGCCCTCTAAACCAGCAAGTTTGAGCTCAGTTATCTCCAGAGTTTACTACTGAACTTCGAAATCTGTCAGAAGCAACGTTGTAGCCCGATATTTCTCTACAACTTTCATTACAGGTACCTTCCTTGGTTTGGCCTCGAAACCATTCAAAAATGGCTCTGAATATTGCTGTTTGCAACGAGTTAAACTCAATATTCCTGAACCTGAACACTGCAGTGCATTTTTCTCCAAATTCTTTCAATGAACTTCAAAATCTCCAAAAAGTAAAGTTGTAGGTTTGACAATTATCTACAACTTTTATTTCAGGAACCCTTTCTGATTTGTCCTCTAACCTTTCCAAATTTTGCTCTGAACAGATAGGGTTCATGCTATTTTTCTGAATATTCAGCTAAACCCTTTCAGGCTACCTCTGATTGAATTCAAACTTAAGTACCTTGCAAAACTTTTTCATGGGAAAAAAATGACATATTCTAATAGCTCATCTAACCAGATTTGAAATGGGGTACTTGTCATCCAAAGTTATCCCATGCAAAGACACTTTATCTGGCCTCAAAGTTGACCCCTTTTCGCTGAAAATTTCAGATTTAGAAATATTTTAAGTGCCGAGCTGTTTCAGCCTTTTCTTCAAACTTTGAGCCCTTCAAATAAATTCTTAGCATCTCCAAATCATCCCAGCTTTGGTTCTATTGCTTAGTACATGCCTTGTACTGTACTTTCATGCTGACCAAGTGCTCTTCATTCGTGTTGTTTTTCCATGCTTGATATACGTATTACTACTATCCACTTGTCTGTTCTTGGATGACACATTAAATTTCAGAGATAAGATATGTAGGATAGCAGATAGTCAGATAGACATCATGCCTATAAAATATATTTTTGTGAACCATATCATTTTTTCTTTTCCAAAATTACTTTTGCCTTCTGCAGCAACGCACGGACACGTACATAGTCAGTTAAAAAAACAAATCGTGGAATAACCATCGTGAAAACCAAACATCGTCTCGCAAGATAGAGTTATACCTCCGCCAAACACCCGCCGTTAGTCGATCGAAGCCGGAGGCCCTACCAATGTGTTATATGAAGCCTGCGTAGATTAGGGCGTATGGAAACTTCACATCGATACGCATGCGCACGAAAACTTCACATTGATACGTAGTATATATTCATACTTCCGACGCGCACCCGCCGTGCGATCTTAGGCAGCCTGGCTGGACGCAGCCTACGCGGCTGGCGTCGCTCCATGCTGTGTGGCACCGCCGACCGCTTCTAAGCAGGCCGGACGCACCGATGCAGTCTACGCGGCCGGCCTCGCTCCACGCTGTGCGTCGGTCGCGCCCGCTTTGAAGTAGTAGTTTTGGAATGCGGAGATTGTTTTGGAAGGATTTAGGCGCGGTGCGCTAAACTTCCGCAGCGTGATCAGTGGGTGATGGACGGTTGATTGGCTAGGCACGAACTGACCATATGAAGTCGAGAGGCAGACGGATTGGTCGGGCTTTTAAGCGGGCAGGTATGAGGGCGATCGACGGTCATTGATTCGAAATACCAGGCCTACCACGCGACCGACGGCGCATATTTACAGACAGCGTACCGATGGGGCAACGGGGAGTCGGGGTCGCACTACGTACCGGTCGCCAGTTCATCCTTTTTAGTAGTGGATAGCAGATAGTGAGATAGACATCATGTCTATAAAATATATTTTTATGAATCATACTATTTTGTCTGTTTCCGTATATAGCAACGCACGGGCACGCACCTAGTTATAAAAAAAATAAATCATGGAATAACCATCGTGAAAACCAAACATCATCTCGCAAGATAGAGTTATACCTCCGCCAAACCCCCGCCGTTAGTCGATCGAAGCCGGAGGCCCTATCAATGTGTTATAGGAAGCCTGCGCAGATTAGGGCCTATAGAAACTTCACATCGATACGCATGCGCACGAAAACTTCACATTGATACGCAGTATAGATTCATACTTCCGCTGCGCACCTGCCGTGCGATCTTAGGCAGCCCGGCCAGACGCAGCCTACGCGGCCGGCGTCGCTCGACGCTATGTGGCACCGCCGACCGCTTCTAAGTAGGCCGGACGCATCGACGCAGTCTATGCGGCCAGCGTCGCTCCACGTTGTGCGTCGGTCGCTGCCCGCTTCGAAGTAGTAGTTTTGGAATGCGGAGATTGTTTCGGAAGGGTTTAAGCGCGGTGCGCTAAACTTGCGCAGCGCGATCAGTGGACAATGGACAGTTGATTGGCTAGGCACGAACGGACCATATGAAGTTGAGAGGAAGACCGATTGGTAGGGCTTTTAAGCGGGCCGATATGAGGGCGATCGACAGTCATTGATTCGAATTACCAGGCCTACCACGCGACTGATGGCGCATATTTACGGATGGCAGACCGATGGGGCGATGGGGACTCGGGATCGCACGAGGTACCGGTCGCCGGTTCATTCTTTTTAGTAGTGAGAGATAAGGCAACTCATGTAGGAAATTCTATTTAGAGCAACCGCAGAGTGAGGTGGTGCATCGCAGAGGATAGCCATGCAAGAAAAAGGAGAGGTGGATCCCTTCATTTTGAGGAATTCGAATCTACTTAATTTTGGAATATG